>CM060919.1:73883125-75300000 GCA_030737875.1 Allium sativum
CCGATCATGTAAAAATTATATTTTTAACTCTTTACATAAACAAAAATCATATTTTGACATCACCTATATAGTAAAGACTATATTTTTAATACTTTAAAAATATAAAAATCATATTTTTATTACTTTAAAAATATAAAAATCATATTTTTGACATCACCTATATAGTAAAGACTATATTTTTAATACTTTAAAAATATAAAAATCATATTTTTATTACTTTAAAAATATAAAAATCATATTTTTATTTCGAAAACAAATGCAAAATTCCTTTTAAAAAAACCAAGCTAATTTCATTTGAAAAATCTATGCCTTTCATAATTGAAAAAATCAATGCCATTTATATATATATCTATATATATATTTTTAAATCAATTTTAATTTCAGTTTTATAAACCATCCTATTTAGTTAAATTAAAATTAATTAAACCTAATTAAAAACTCACCTTTGCCCTTTTTTTTATTTTTTCCGGTTTTGCAGCGTAGGGGGGGTTTTGGGTTATCGGGTCTTGGGGTTGGGCGCTTTTCAGAGGAGGGGGACGGTGCCGAGGTCGAGGAGAGGGCGGCTGAGGGGGGGAAGGTCCTGCTGGCGGTCGGGGAGGTTGTTCTAGGGTTGGGCGGACTGGGGTTTAACAGTGGAGAGAGGGGAAGCAGAGGCTACTGGAGGGGGAGGCGCTGGAGGGGAGGGGTCTCGCCTGGCGGCGGTGGTCCCGGAGCGTCGACGACGTGCTGGAAGGGAGGCGCGATCCCCTTTTGCTTTCGTTTTTTTTTCTTCTTCTTTCTGATGTGGACTGAGAGGATAAGGGGGGGGGGTTATTATAAAGAAATATATATATATTTAATTCAATTTATTTTAATAAAGCAACCTTTTAATTCGAACCCCATTTCAAACCCACCGACCGTCGTCCCTAGCGTAATACCCCCATTCCGAACACAATGGGATATGCCACGTAGGCTGATTCGACTGTTTGAATCAGTTTTTGTTAAATTTACACTTAAATCGCTATATTGAATTTTAAACGTACATTTCAAATTACCGGGGTCACATACTAACTTTAAAAATTCCTGAAAAATATTTTCTAGCTTCGTATTGACGATACGGTCCTAACAAAACTAGTTTCGTCAAATTCTGAGACCGTTTGTAAAATGGCCAATTTCCAGTCGATTAAAATCAACTGAAACTGGTCGAACGTGTTTTCCCTTGCCACGCTCACATATTGAATCGAAAAATTATGAAATTTGAAACCTAGCAATAACTTGACATCACGGACCCAACAAAACTGGTTTCGTCGAAATCCGAGGTCGTTTGCAAAATGTCCATTTTTAAGGGCCTGAATTCCATAGCGACTATTCAGAATTTTCAACTGGACATATCTTTTGATTCTCGCTACGAAATTTCGATTGGTCGGATTCGTTGGAAAGATATTCACAAATAGATCCTAATGTTTTTGGTTTCACTAAAATCCGGATTGTTTTGCACCCGGTATGTTCAATCGAAGTTTGAAATCGAATTATCGAACTACCGCGCCATTTTCAATTCTATTTATAATTATATATAAATATTTATATTCTAACGACGACGCGTATAATATATACGTCGAATTCTATTCAAAATAAATTTCTCGTCGATATTATTTAAAATAATCTATTTTAAATATTCAAAATTCGCTAAAATCGCCAAAATAAAAATTTTAAACTAGCCCAGATTTTCGGGTTATTACAAAATGCGACAAAGAAATCATGACTCTAATAACTATTATTGGAAGGAAAGCTAGGATACCGTGTGGAAAACCCTGTATTCATACTCTTAGTTTCTTGTATGCCTTGGAAGCACCACAAGAAAATCTAGAGACGGTATAAATAGTCAGAGATTTCTCTGACATATTTGAAGTAGTTACCAGTTTACCACCGCATCATGAGATAGAGTTGCGAAGCGATCTAATTCTAGAAGCAAGGCTGTTAGTTCAACCTAAAAGACGAATGGCACCAAGAGAAGTCAAGGAACTTGAGGAGCAGACTCAATATTTATTGGCTGAAGGATTAATCAGACCAAGTTTTTCAAGCTGGGGTTCAGCAGTAGTTTTTGTGGTTAAGTCTGATGAATCACTAAGATTGTGTGTTGACTATAGAGAGTTAAGTAAAGTGACCATTAGAAATAAATATCCTTTACCCCGAATCGACGATCTTTTCGATCAATTAAATGGAGCTACAGTATTTTCCCAAATGGATTTAGCAACAGGTTTTCACCAGTTAAGAATTTCTGAAGACAGTATTTCTTTAACTGACTTCAAAGGACCGGATTTCTATTATGAATGGTTAGTAATGCCATTTGGACTAACCAACGCACCGGCATATTTTGTTGACCTAATGGACTTTGTCTTTAGGAAAATTCTAAACAAGTTTGTCCTAATTTTTATTGATGATATTCTAATTTATTCAAAGACTGAAGAAGAACACCGATATCATCTTAGAGTAGTATTGGAAACTCTAAGGAAGCATGTATCAAAGGCAAAGTTTTCCAAATATCATTTCTAGCGATCCGAAGTCAGATTCTTGGGGCATATTGTGAATGGAGATGGTATCTCTGTGGACCCAATCAAAGTTGAAGCAGTGAAAGAATGGAAACAACCCCGAACGCCGACAGAAGTCCGTAGTTTCCTAGGATTGGCAGGATACCACAGGAGGTTCATCCAGGATTATTCTAAGATATCCTCTCATCTAACTAAGTTGACTAAGAAGGGTGAGAAATTTATTTGGACTCCAAAATGCAAAGAGGATTTCAAGGAATTAAAGGAGAAGTTAACAGAAGCACCAGTTCTAGCTGTTCTCGATGGAAAGAGTGGATTTATAGTATATATTGACACTTGGGGAGTTGGACTTGGCGCAGTCTTAATGTAGAATAGATGTGTAATTGCGTAAGCTAGTAGACAATTGAAACTACATGAGAAGAATTACGCTACACACAATTTAGAACTTTTGGCAGTTGTTTTTGCATTAAGGATGTGGAGACATTATCTGTTAGGAGAAAAGTTCGAACTTTTTATAGACCATAAATCATTGAAGTACCTGTTCACTCAGAAAGATCTAAATCTAAGGCAACAAACATGGTTAGAGTTCTTTGCAGCATACGACCTGGATATTATCTATACGCCAAGAAAAGCTAATGTCGTGGCCGATGCTCTAAGTAGAAATGCAATTTTATCTCTTCTGGAAGTTACTCCGACACTTCAAGGAAGAATACTGGAAAACCAAAGGAGGGATGCTATTCTAAAAAAAGGCAATTCAAGGGGTTATAAAGAAAACGAGTCATATTTTGAATTGGACAATCAAGGTGACCTGAGGATAAATGGAAGACTATGTGTTCTTGATATTGACGGACTAAGGCAAGAAGTGTTAACCGAATGCCATAAGTCAAAGTTGAGTGTTCACCCAGGAGTTCACAAGATGTATAAAGACATAATACGAGTATTTTGGTAGCCTGGAATGAAGAAGGACATTTTGACTCATGTGAATAAATGTTTATGTTGCCAGCAAATCAAAGGTGATCATCAGAAAGCAGTAGGATTGCTGCAACCGTTGGAGATTCCAAATTGGAAATGGGAATTGATATCAATGGATTTTATCGATGGGTTACCCAAGACCAGAAGGGGATATGAAGGAGTTTGGGTTATAGTAGACCGATTGACGAAGAGTGCGCATTTCATTTCGGTTAAACCGACACGAACTGCAACTTCGCTAGCCGAGATTTTCATGAGAGAGATTGTACGAGTACATAGAGTTATAGTAAGTATTGTAAGCGATAGAGATCCCATTTTTACTAGTAAATTCTGGGAAGCACTTCAAACAACTTTGGGTACCAAGCTGAATCTGAGCACAGCTTACCATCCTCAAACAGGCGGCTAAATAGAGAGGGTGAACCGAATTTTAGAAGAGCTATTGAGAGCATGTTTGCATCTAGTAGAATTCTCCTATAACAACAACTATCAAGCTAGTATAGGTATGGCACCTTACGAAGCTCTCTACGGAAGACTGTGCAGATCGCCAACTTGTTGGGTTGAGTCCGGTAATAAACTTGTTCTTGGTCCAGATATGATCCAAGAGGCAATAGATAAGGTTGAGTTAGTTAAGAGTAGGATGAAAGAAGCCTCAGGATCGAGAGAAGAGCAACGCAGATAGGGGACGAAGGGATCTTAATTTTTCTATTGAAGATCTTGTGTTTGTGAAGATTGCACCCATTAAAGGAGCAATCAGATTTGGTAAAACAGGGAAGTTAGCTCCACGATATGTAGGACCTTTCCGTGTTCTTGAGAAGATTGGATGTCTTTCTTATAGAGTGGAATTACCAGAAAAGATGGCAGGGATTCACAATGTTTTTCATGTGTCCCATCTTCGAAAGTGTTATCACGACCCGTCTTTGATTTTGGAACCATCCATTTAGGAAGTTCTCGAGATTGAACCAGACATGACTGTGATTCGATATCCAGTCTTTGTAGTTGATAAAGAAGAGAAGCGACTCCAGAGCAAGATTGTGAAGCTTCTCAAAATACAATGGAGCGAGAACCCAAATGACTGTACTTGGGAGACGAAGAAGCACATCAAAGAGTTTTATCCAAACTTTGTTATGGACTTTGTGTTAGTTTATTGTATGTTTGATTAGATATTATCGTATGCTGGATGTTATCATATGTATTGTTTTGGATGTTACTCTATGTTGGAAATGAAATTATGCACTTTTCATTTTATCAGCATGTGTTTATTGAGGATTCAGTTATTCTTAGGGCTTATGAACTTTTATAGTTTATTTTCACTTTCTGGTATCTATTCCTTGTTATCAGATGACACCCGTGTTCAAAAGGACTGCTAGGAATGTAACAACCCGGAAATTCTGAGCCAATTTAATTTTTTATTTTTGGCGATTTTAATGGATTTTGATTATTTAAAATAGTTTATTTTAAGTAATAACGATGAAAATTTTATTTTCAACGAAGTTAAAACGAATAATTTTATTTTAATTATATAACGAGCCTGAAATAGAGCGATAGTTCGAAAATTCGATTTCGAAGTTCAAATGAATATACAGAATTCAATATAAGTCAGAATTGAACGAAACAAGAAATATTTGAATTTGTTTAATCATATCTTTCTAACAAAGTTAAGAAACTGAGATTTCACTTTAGAAGTTGAAAGATATGTCCAGTTTAAAATTCAGAAAATTCGCTATGGAATTTATAAATATTTTAAATATATATAAAGGCCCTTTGAAATGGAAATTTTGCAAACGGCCTCGATTTTCGAAGAAACCACTTTTGTTGGATCCGGGATGTCAAGTTATTGCTAGATTCCAAATTTTAGAATTTTCTGAATTAATATGTGGGCGTGGCGAAGCTAAACGTGTTTTATCAGTTCCAGTCAAAGTGGATCGACCAGAAAATGGCCATTTTTCAAACAGTCTCAGAATTTGACGAAATTAGTTTTGTTAGGACCGTATAGTCAATACGAAACTAGATATAATTTTTCTAGAATTTTTAGGGTCCGTATGTGGCCCCGGAAATTTGAAATGTGCGTTTAAATTGAATATATAAAGATTTGTATTTTAAATTCAACGGAAACCGATCGTAACGGTCGAATTGGCGCACGATACATATACCATTGTGTTCGGAATGGGGGTAATACGGTAGGGACGACAGTCGTTGGGCCTCGTTTGGGATTCAAATGAAGAGTCAACCTTTTTGGGAATAAATAGAAAATAAATTAAATTAATATAAAACCTTAGTACCCTCTCCCTTTCCTATTCAGAACCAAACCCGACATCCCTCTTCTCCCAAATCGTCCAGCCCCCAAATCGACGTCACCGCCACCACAGGGGCGCGCGCCACCACCGCGCCGCCGTCCAGGCTGGCCCCACCCCAATCGCACCTCCCTCTCCTCCTCCTCCCTTCGATTGAAGCCTCCAACCTTTAAAATCGCGCAGCCCAAATCCCTCAGCCCGCACCCCAAGCCCTAGCCGCCGCTGCACCTCGTCGAAGGCCCGCCACCCTCCACCGCGCAGAAGAAACTCGCCCCCTTCCTTCCAACTGTGAGTGTTTTGATTTTTATTTTATTTTATTTTTATTAAAACTGATTTTTAGTTAAATAAAAATATGAAATCCATATAATATGATGGTTTTCTTTATATAAAGGTTTGATGTTTTTTGTATGAACATTACAATAAAGGTTTGATTTTTTTTGTATGAACATTACAATAAAGGTTTGATTTTTATTACATGAACATCAATAAAAAGATGTGATTTTTACAAGTAGAAATATGTGATATTAGCGAAGAAAGGTTGGATTTTTATATGTGATATTAGCGAAGAAAGGTTGGATTTTTAACATCATAAAGAACGGATTTTTAAATTATAATGTTTTGATTTTATTAATATAAAGCTTAGATTTTTAACATTGTAAAGACGAGTCCTTTTACATATAAAAATATTTGATTTTTATGTTGGTAAAGATAGGATTTTTAACACTATAAAAATTCGTTTTTATACACATGAAGTTATGATTTTTATGTTGGTAAAGATAGGATTTTTAACATTATAAAAATTCGTTTTTTATACACATGAAGTTATTATTTTTATTGTTCAAGTGGTAAGATAAAAATATGATTTTTATTGTGTGAGGAGCGTCATAAAGATACGATTTTTATAATGAACATCAAATAAAAATTCGATTTTTATATATATGAAGTAGCGTTATAAAAATATAATCTTTATAATGAAAACATCATGTTAAAGATGCTACTTTTATCATGTTGAAAGTGAAATAAAAATATGTGATTTTTATTGTGAACAGCGTGAAATGGTTGAGTTGGAAGGTCGAGCGAATCTGAACAGTTCAGAAAGAATGAATGGAGGAGTGGAACCCAAAGGTGAGAACTCCTCACTTTAATTCTTGTTTTCTAATTAAAAATATATACTAGGATGCAGACGGTGCTTAGCAGCATCTGACACCCGTCGTCCACAGACCATGGACGGCTTGTTTGTTTGGTTGTGTAGTTGACAGGATTATTGGTTTGAATTTGGTTGTTTGGGTGAAATGGAATTGATTAGATTGGTATGTGAATGGCGTAGGCCATTATTAGACTGGGAATAAGGCTAGGCCTTGTCCCGTTTCTAGTATCGTGCCTTTATGCCGCCGAAATTTTCTAAAATAAGTTAGAAAAATAAAAATATCAATTTTTTTGTGTAAATGAACTGAATAGAATATTCATAGGTTGAATAAAATATTTTAGCATTAAAAATATAATTTTTAACGTGTATGTGAATGAAATAAAATATTCATTTACAAATCAGACGATTTGTTTATGTACACCCATTTTACTGATATAGATTGAGTCGATAAATTTTACACGTCGCCCAACTGTACAAATAAAATCTATGTTTGTTGATTTAAAACCCCACATGGGTATTAGGATGATATTTGACGTACACTAGTCCCAATTGCATAGTTGTATGTCGATCGATAGGTTGACAGACAGTTGTGTTGTGCACTTTGAGTGATGGTAGATTATTTATCACTGATATATACATGTGTTGTATGGAAATCCATAGAAATAAAATCTATGGTAATTGATTGGGCCTCATTCCAGTTTGGAAATAGAAATATTTGAATAGAAATATTTGAAAAGAAATATTTGAAAATAGAAATATTCGAAGTAGAATATTTGAAAATAGAAATATTTGAAAAAAATATTTGACTAGAATATTTGAAATAGAAATATATGAAGCCGTGTTGATTAGATTTGCGCCATTTTTACGCGAGCGATATTTATATCGATTTTATTCGTTTTTATAACGACTATCGAAAAGGAAGTGATTTCAAAATATAACGTTATGAAAATATTATCATTTATATGTTAATGGTATGGAATATTCAATTTTGATTTGAAATTGAATATGAAGTTGAAACCGTTTTGAAAACGAATTTAAAACGATTTATAAAATTCGTTTTGAAAGGAAATTGATGAAATATATATAACATATATATTAGTGGCCTGAAAAGAACGCGCCGCGCCGCGGCAGTTCGCGAATTTCGACCATTGACTTCGAATTGACGTTACGGGAGATCTGACTATCGGATTCTCTTGGAACATGAACCGTTGGGTTCGTATCGAAAAGAGCTTTCCAATGAATATTAGAAATTTGAAATCTAACGGTTGGATTTGGAATTATGTCCAAATCAAATTTGGAAAAGGTCGTTGTAAGTGCAGTTCGACGATCGTTATTGAAAATCGACTGTACGGGCCTTGATAAAATTATTAAAAATATCTATAATTTATGTAAAATCATAATATATGAATTGGAAAGAACTGGGATGAAAGACTCCGCATTTGTAAGGATAAAAATATATTTTTATCGAAATGAACTAGTTTATAACTAGAATTAAAATCCAATTATTTTTAAATAAATAAAATGGAGTGAGAATGGGTTTTAATATAACCAGAATTTCCAATATACGTATTGGAATGGATTTGAATTGAAATCATCTTCGGAATATTTCGATGTTGGATTTCGTGATTATACATATATGGTTAAGGGAATTTGAAAAATATATTTATATCGTTATTTCCAATACGATATTTGTTGGTTTCAGAAATTAATATTGAATATAAGCCGATATATTTTCTATTCAGAGCCTTGTATTTAATATCAAATGGGATTTCGGGTTCGTCATTAATGGTGTCTTAAATAACGCTGTTCTTGAACCCAGTTTAGAAAAGAATAAATCTTTTAATTAAGATTTAGTGAAATTGTCCAGTTAATTAATATTTAATTGGAATTGAATTTAAATTGGTTTTTGGGTTTATCATGAGCGGTGTTTTGAATAACACTTGTTCTTTAACCCGATTAACAATGGGATGTGATTTTGGGTTTATCGTGAACCTTGTTTTAAAAGACATTGGTTCTTTAACCCAGTTAAAGATAAGATTAATTTCTTAACTTTGAAAAATCATTAAGTAATGATTTTTGGAGATTAAAACTGAATTAAAGTTTTAATGAATCTTTAATCAGATTGAAATGATCGAGAATGGAGTATCACCAGTTCTTGTTGCCGGTCCTGTGTAGGCTGGGCACGCATGATAGGGGGTTCTCGCTTCGTGGTTTGGGGGCGAACGAGAGACTCTTACCCCTACATGTCCTTGTGGAGGGTTGGTTAGGTAGTGGCCGGAAGGCTCGAGAGGTTCGCCGTAAGACAAGCGTACTGGGGGACAACTTGTAGGCCACGGTGGGTTTTACCTGCTGTACTAGAGGATGAAGGGATGGTTGCAAAGCCTACCGGATTTCGCGGTATCGTCACAGCTGGTATCAGAACTCTGGTTTACAAAGCTTGAGAACAAGACATATCAGAACCGAACGAAAGAATCCATCAGAGATTGGATTAGTAATATCCAGTAAGAATGACTCGTTAGGGATGGGATCAGTAGTATCCTAGAACGAGTGTAAAGGGTGATAATTTTTAAAATAAAAATGAAAACGAATTTTGTTCTGGAATATATATTTCATTATTCGTATTTGAATATTTATTTTATACTGATTTGGAAATCTAGTATACGAAGAATTTGCATATACGCCTAGCTAGCGTGTATACAAAGTCCCAAATATACTGGATAGATATAGAATCACACTCCAGTCGCCCAAAGATGATTCTGATGATCGCTACAGCGGCCGCATCATCAGAATTTGTGTTCGAGCTTCGAAAGTCTGATATCTATATGTTTCCACTAGACTGGTGTGAGAACCAAAACTAGATAGGGCTTATTGTTGTGATTTGGCATCAAAACATGATTTTTGGGTAAATAAAAAATTATGAATTTGAAACGTTAATCAATTAATTGATTGCTGGTTGTGTTGTTTGATTATTAGTTTAACTAATGAAAATTGTTGAAACTAATATGTACATGGAAGGTTAATTTAACCAAATCAAGTCAAAATGTTGAAATGAACTGAAATTTGTTAGAATTTCATACATATACATGTGTATACATTGAGCAGGTCATAGCAATGAGGCTAGAGAAGAGGAATAAAATTGTTTGTCCGACAAATAGGTACATGTTTATTGTATTTCTTGGGGATTTGATGATTTTATGAGCCGATTGGCTAGCCGCTTGGCTGTTTCTTTTTCTTTTTGAGATGAGAGGGCCTGTGTGGCGGTTTGGGGATTTTCCCGATGCTCCCGGTGCAGGGGAGGTTATGGCGAAATTATTCGAAAATTTAGGGTGTTAGCCAAATTTTTGAAAAATTTGAAAAAAATTTAGAAACTGAAAAGTTGAAAAACTTAAGCCATAATTAAAATAATGAAAGTTGAGATGATTAGAAAACAACTTTCACCTTCGTTCCTTTTCGAGGATGAAAAGATTTTAAGTTGGGGAGATTGTAATAACCCGAAAATTCTGAGCCAATTTGAATTTTTAATTTTTGGCGATTTTAATGGATTTTGATTATTTAAAATGGTTTATTTTGAATAATAACAACGAAAAATTTATTTTTGATGAAGTTAAAACGAATAATTTTATTTTAATAATATAACGAGCCTAAAATGGCACGGTAGTTCGAAAATTCGATTTCGAAGTTCAAATGAATATACAGAATTCAATATAAGTCATAATTGAACGAAACAAGAAATATTTGAATTTGTTTTATCATATCTTTCTAACGGAGTTAAGAAACTGAAATTTCACTTTAGAACTTGAAATATATGTCCAGTTAAAATTTAGAAAAGTCGCTGTGGAATTTATATATATTTTAAATATATATAAAGGCCCTTTGAAATTGAAATTCTGCAAACGACCTCGGTTTTCGACGAAACCACTTTTGTTGGCTCCGGGATGTCAAGTTATTACTAGATTCCAAAATTCAGAATTTTTTGAATTAATATGTGGGTGTGGCAAAGCTAAACGGGTTTTATCAGTTTCAGTCAAAGTGGATCGACCAGAAAATGGCCATTTTTCAAACGGTTTCAGAATTTGACGAAATTAGTTTTCTTAGGACCGTATAGTCAATACGAAACTAGATATAATTTTTCTGGAATTTTTAGGGTCCGTATGTGGCCGCGGAAATTTGAAATGTGCGTTTAAATTTAATTTATAAAGATTTGTATTTTAAATTCAATGGAAACCGATCGTAACGGTCGAATCGGCCTATGATACATATCCGATTGTGTTCGGAATGAGGGTAATACGCTAGAGACAACAGTCGTTGGGCCACGTTTGGGATTCAAATGAAAAGTCAACCTTTTTGGGAATAAATAGAAAATAAATTAAATTAATATAAAACCTTAGTACCCTCTACCTTTCCCTTTCAAAACCAAACTCGACATCCCTCTTCTCCCAAATCGTCCAGCCCCCAAATCGACGTCACCGTCGCCCTAGAGGCGCGCGCCACCACCGCGCCACCGTCCAGGCTGGCCCCAACCCCATCGGACCTCCCTCTCCTCCTCCTCCCTTCGATTGAAGCCTCCAACCTTTAAAATCGCGCAGCCCAAATCCCTCAGCCCACGCTCCAAGCCCTAGCCGCCGCTGCAACTCGTCGAAGGCCCGCCACCCTCCACCGCGCAGAAGAAACTCGCCCCCTTCCTTCCAACTGTGAGTGTTTTGATTTTTATTTTATTTTATTTTTGTTAGAACTGATTTTCAATTAAATAAAAATATGAAATCCATATAATATGATGGTTTTCTTTATATAAAGGTTTGATTTTTTTGTATGAACATTACAATAAAGGTTTGATTTTTTTTTTGTATGAACATTACAATAAATGTTTGATTTTTATTATATGAACATCAATAAAAAGATGTGATTTTTACAAGTAGAAATATGTCATATTAGCGAAGAAAGGTTGGATTTTTATATGTGATATTAGCGTAGAAAGGTTGGATTTTTAACATCATGAAGAACGGGTTTTTAAATTATAAAGTTTTGATTTTATTTGTATAAAGCTTAGACTTTTAACATTTTAAAGACGGGTTCTTTTACATATAAAAAGACTTGATTTTTATGTTGGTAAAGATAGGATTTTTAACAATATAAAAATTCGATTTTTATACACATGAAGTTATGATTTTTATGTTGGTAAAGATAGGATTTTTAACATTATAAAAATTCGATTTTTTAACACATGAAGTTATGATTTTTATTGTTCAATTGGTAAGATAAAAATATGATTTTTATTGTGTGAGGAGAGTCATAAAGATACGATTTTTATAATGAATATCAAATAAAAATTCAATTTTTTTATATATGAAGTAGCGATAAAAATTCGATTTTTACATATATCAAGGAACGATAAAAATTTGATTTATATATATATGAAGTAGCATTATAAAAATATAATCTTTATAATTAAAACATCGTGTTAAAGATGTTATTTTTATCATCTTGAAAGTGAAATAAAAACATGTGATTTTTATTGTGAACAGCGTGAAATGGTTGAGTTGGAAGGTCGAGCGAATCTGAACAGTTCAGAAAGAAAGAATGGCGGAGTGGAACCCAAAGGTGAGAACTCCTCACTTTAATTCTTGTTTTCTAGTTAAAAATATATACTAGGATGCAGACGGTGCTTAGCAGCATCTAACACCCGTCGTCCACAGACCATGGACGACTTGTTTGTTTGGTTGTGTAGTTGATAGGATTATTGGTTTGAATTTGGTTGTTTGGGTGAAATGGAATTGATTAGATTGGTATGTGAATTGCGTAGGCCATTATTAGACTGGGGATAAGGCTAGGCCTTGTCCCGTTTCTAGTATCGTGCCGTTATGCCGTCGAAATTTTCTAAAATAAGTTAGAGAAATAAAAATATCATTTTTATTGTGTAAATGAACTGAATAGAATATTCATAGGTTGAATAAAATATTTTAGCGTTAAAAATATAATTTTTAACATGTATGTGAATAAAATAAAATATTCATTTACAAATCAGACGATTTGTTTATGTACACCCATTTTACTGATAAAGATTGAGAAGATAAATTTTACACGTCGCCCAACCACACAAATAAAATCTGTGTTTGTTGATTTGAAACCCCACACGGGTATTGGGATGATATTTGACGTACACTAGTCCCAATTGTATAGTTGTATGTCAATTGATAGGTTGACAGACAGTTGTGTTGTGCACTTTGAGTGATGGTTGATTATTTATCACTGATATATTCATGTGTTGTATGAAAATCCATAGAAATAAAATCTATGGTAATTGATTGGGCCTCATTCCAGTTTGGAAATAGAAATATTTGAAAAGAAATATTTGAAAAGAAATATTTGAAAATAGAAATATTTGAAATAGAATATTTGAAAATAGAAATATTTGAAAAGAAATATTTGAATAGAATATTTGAAATAGAAATATATGAAGCCGTGTTGATTAGATTTGCGCCATTTTGACGCGAGCGATATTTATATCGATTTTATTCATTTTTATAACGAATATCGAAAAAGAAGTGATTTCAAAATATAACGTTTTGAAAATATTATCATTTATATGTTAATGATATGGAATATTCCATTTTGATTTGAAATTGAATATGAAGTTGAAACCATTTTGAAAACGAATTTAAAACGATTTATAAAATATGTTTTGAAAGGAAATCGACGAAATATATATAATATATGTATTATATATATTAGTGGCCTGAATAGAACGCGCCGCGCCACGGCAGTTCGCGAATTTCGACCATTGACTTCGGATTGACGTTACGGGAGATCTGACCATCGGATTCCCCTGGAACCGGAACCGTTGGGTTCGTATCGGGAAGTGCTTTCCAATGAATATTAGAAATTTGAAATCTAACGGTTGGATTTGGAATTATGTCCAAATCAAATTTGGAAAAGGTCGTTGTAAGTGCAGTTCGACGACCGTTATTGGAAATCGATTGTACGGGTTTTGATAAAATTATTAAAAATATCTATAATTTGTGTATCATAATATATGAATTGGAAAGAACTGGGATGAAAGACCCCACATTTGTAAGGATAAAAATAATTTTTTATTGAAATGAACTAGTTTATAACTAGAATTAAAATCCAATTATTTTTAAATAAATAAAATGGAGTGAGAATGGGTTTTAATATAACCAGAATTTCCAATACACGTATTGGAATGGATTTGAATCGAAATTATCTTCGGAATATTTCGATGTTGGATTTCGTGATTATACAGATATGGTTAAGGGAATTTGAAAGATATATTTATATTGTTATTTCCAATACGATATTTGTTGGTTTCAGAATTTGATATTGAATATAAGCTGATATATTTTCTATTCAGAGCCTTGTATTCAATATCAAATGGGATTTCGAGTTCGTTGTGAATGGTGTCTTAAATAACACTGTTCTTGAACCCAGTTTAGAAAAGAATAAATATTTTAATTAAGATTTAGTGAAATTGTCCAGTTAATTAATATTTAATTGAAATTGAATTTAATTTGGTTTTTGGGTTTATCGTGAGCGGTGTTTTGAATAACACTTGTTCTTTAACCCGATTAACAATGGGATGTGATTTTGGGTTATCGTGAACCGTGTTTTAAAACACATTGGTTCTTTAACCCAATTAAAGATAAGATTAATTTCTTAACTTTGAAAAATCATTAAGTAATGATTTTTGGAGATTAAAACTAAATTAGAGTTTCAATGAATCTTTAATTAGATTGAAATGATCGATAATGGAGTATCACCTGTTCTTCTTACCGGTCCTGTGTAGGCTGGGTACGCTGCTAGGGGGTTCTCGCTTCGCGGTTTGGTGGCGAATGGGAGACTCTTACCCCTACATGTCCCTGTTGAGGGTTGGTTAGGTAGTGGCCGGGAGGCTCGAGAGGGTCGCCGTAAAACAAGCGTACTGGGGGACCACTTGTAGGCCACGGTGGGTTTTACCTGTTGTACTGGAGGATGAAGGGATGGTTGCAAAGCCTACTGTATTTCGCGGTATCGTCACAGCTGGTATTAGAGCTATGGTTTACAGAGCTTGAGAACAAGACACAGTAGAACCGAACGAAAGAATCCATCAGAGATTGGATTAGTAATATCCAATAAGAATGACTCATTAGAGAGGGGATCAGTAGTATCCTAGAAGGAGTGTAAAGAGTGGTAATTTTTTAAATAAAAATGAAAACGGATTTGTTTTGGAATTTAAATCTCATTATTCGTATTTGAATATTTATTTTATGCTGATTTGGACAGTCTAGTATACGAAGATTTTGCATATACGCCTAGCTAGTGTGTATACGAAGTCCCAAATATACTTGATAGATATAGAATCACACTCAAGTCGCCCAGAGATGATTCTGATGATTGCTACAGCGGCCGCATCATCAGAATTTGTGTTCGAGCTTCGAAAGTCTGATATCTATATGTTTCCATTAGACTGGTGTGAGAACCAAAACTATATAGGGCTTATTGTTGTGATTTGGCATCAAAACATGATTTTTGGGTATATAAAAAATTATGAATTTGAAACGTTAATCAATTAATTGATTGCTGGTTGTGTTGTTTGATTATTAGTTTAACTAATAAAAATTGTTGATACTAATATGTACATGAATGGTTAATTTAACCAAATCAAGTCAAAATGTTGAACTGAATTGAAATTTGTTAGAATTGCATACATATACATGTGTATACATTGAGCAGGTCATAGCAATGAAGCTAGAGAAGAGGAATAAAATTGTTTGCCCGACAAATAGGTACATGTTTATTGTATTTCTTGGGGATTTGATGATTTTATGAGCCGATTGGTTGTTTCTTTTTCTTTTTGAGATGAGAGGGCCTATGTAGCGGTTTGGGGATTTTCCCGATGCTCCCGGTGCAGGGGAGGTTATGGCGAAATTTTTCGAAAATTTAGGGTGTTAGCCAAATTTTTGAAAAATTTGAAAAAAATTTAGAAACTGTAAAGTTGGAAAACTTAAGCCATAATTAAAATAATGAAAGTTGAGTTGATTAGAAAACAGCTTTCACCTTCGTTCCTTTTCGAGGACGAAAAGATTAAGTTGGGGAGATTGTAACAACCCGGAAATTCTGAGCCAATTTAAAATTTTTATTTTTGGCGATTTTAATGGATTTCGATTATTTAAAAAGGTTTATTTTAAATAATAACGACGAAAAATTTATTTTCGATACAGTTAAAACGAATAATTTTATTTTAATTATATAATGAGCCTGAAATGGCGCGGTAGTTCGAAAATTCGATTTCGAAGTTCAAATGAATATACATAATTCAATATAAGTCAGAATTGAAAGAAACAAGAAATATTTGAATCTGTTTAATCATATCTTTCTAACGAAGTTAAGAAACTGAGATTTCACTTTAGAAGTTGAAAGATATTTCCAGTTTAAAATTCAGAAAAGTCGCTGTGGAATTTATATATATTTTAAACATATATAAAGGCCCTTTGAAATGGAAATTTTGCAAACGACCTCGGTTTTTGACGAAACCACTTTTGTTGGATCCGGGACGTCAACTTATTGCTAGATTCTGAAATTCAGAATTTTTTGAATTAATATGTGGGCGTGGCGAAGCTAAACGTGTTTAATCAGTTTCAGTCAAAGTGGATCGACCAAAAAATGGCCATTTTTCAAATGGTCTCAGAATTTGATGAAATTAGTTTTGTTAGGACCGTATAGTCAATATGAAACTAGATATATTTTTTCTGGAATTTTTAGGGTTCGTATGTGTGACGGCCCGCCCCGCACCAACCGACATTTACTCCCAAAAGTGCGCTGTACACATGTCCAGTTAGCACGGGACGGATCGTCAGAAGAAAAATGGAAGAAGGAAATGAACTAATAAGGAACCTGTAAAATGTCTCACAGCGCATGGAACAAAATATAATAATAACATACTTGACATAAAACAGGTGAGACAGTGCATAAGCTGAAACAAAATAACATAGCAGCGGAAAATCCAAGTACAGCTTATGATCCAAAGTTAACATTATTACAACTTTTCAAACTGTCTCAAAACAAAAGCAAGATAACGGAGGTACACTACTAATGCCCAAGTAGCGACCACCAACGACACAGGGAGAATGTCTATATATCATACGTGGAAGCCTCCTGCTCGCCTCCGAATCAGCTACTTGCGCTTCACCAACTAACCTGTCTCTAGTCTGCTCGTGTGAGCACCCAGAGCAATAAGAGGAGACATAAAACTCTGGGTCAGACATAAAGCCTAGTATGAGCGATAAGCATCTAAACAGAACAATAACAGGTAGACTAAAACATACCTGAACCTGGACCTGCAACCAAAGAGTTGGCACTACATACTGGACAACACTCTAAGGTGCCATTTCAAATGGTGTAAAGATAACGGGGGTGGGGGTGTGCATGTCATAGTGATGGAAAACAATCAAGCATAACAACCATCCTCACATCTCTCACTCAGTGCATAAAGCATACGATATTCACCACTTCGATCACCCAACATATCTTGCTATGATCACTTTTCCCCATGAAGTCATAAATGGCTTCACTGCACTGATACATAGCCACTAATCCTTTGCTATGTCCACTTTGCCCCATGGAGTCACAATGACCCCCACTGCAATGGCTCATAGCCTCACTAATCCTTTAGTATGTCCACTCTTCCCCATGGAGTCACAATGACCCCACTGCACTGGCTCATAGTCTTACTACGCATCACTTTGCCCCTCGAGTCATAATGACTCTACTGCACTGATAACGTAGTCTTGCTACCATCACCTTGCCCCTCGAGTCATAATGACTCTACTGCACTGATAAGTAGCCCATCATCCATTTTCAGTGGTGAATCAAAGTTATGAACGTCGACAACTCCTTAGCACACGTCCCGCAGCAAAGCCCAACCATGAAGTGAACTCATTGGTTCCCAACTAGATCCTGAGCTCTAACTTCCATTTGGACTATCATTGCATCTCGGGTTATTGGTCATCACCGGATCGGTTCGGATCTCCCCCTAGTCACCAGTTCGGTTCGGATCGGGGTGCTCCTTCTTCGCTGGATCGGATCGGGTCATCATCACCTCAGCGGATCGGATTGAATCTCCACGTCTAGTCGCCGTCAACTGTTCGGGTCGGAGTCCTCCAATTTGCCACGGTTCGGATCGACTCCTTCTCATCACCCCAGGTTGGGTCGTAGTCTCCTAGCCTCGTCGTAGTACATTGATTCGGGTCGGGGTACCATGGCGGATCGGGTCGGAGAACACCAGGCGGGTCGGATCGGATGATGCATGCCACGAGAAGAGCGAATAGATCGAAGAGTGAAGTATGGGAGCGGATCGGATCCTCCCTCCGTTCCGATCCGGATCGGTCTATTTTCTGCACTTTTCCAACAAGCAATTTTACGCCACTCGACGGCGTTTTTGAATATTCCAACTATTCTAATCAATCACAGAACATACCATATAGTCATAGCAACATGCATATTCAACCACAAACATCAAAACAACAATATAATAGGTTAAAATGGATCAAACCTAGCTAAAACCCCATATTTCCCCTCAAGCATGTTTAGGTGAAACTAATGATGTGATTAGCAATACTTTACCAAATTAACCCAAATCTATATCAGAGGTCTAAAACATCATTTCGAATTTTATAAATATTTTTCCGAAATTTTATCATGTTTAAATTTGCTAATTAACACTAATTACCTTTAATTAGCCATAATTAGTGAGGAACTATGTAAATCAGTCACCTTAGCCACAAATAAAACTTAGATCTGAAATAGATCTCTGATTTGGTGCGAATCCCGATGCTAAACAGCAGCTTTAACGTTAATTTGGTGTAGACCCCCCTTGATTTGATGTTGCTAAGCTTAATCCTTGATTAGAAGATGATTTGGTGGTGATTTAGAGGTTGGAGGCCATTTTTAGGGTTTCTAAGATGTAAGTGGAGGCTAGAAAACTGAAATGGAATGAATCTTTAACCCTTTTCAGCCTCCCCATAACCCTAATCCCGAAATGGGTTATAGGCCCATTCACTAATCACCCTATTTGGCCTGGTGAAGCAGTTTTTCACCCTCCAAACATTATTTCAGCCATATCTCCCAAACGGTAAGTCCGTTTGGCTATTATGATCACTCTACGAAAAGGTAAACCATCAAACGAATGTAATGGAAGTGGTTTCAGGTCAAAATTCCTTTCCAATCAAAAGTTAAGGCCAAAACAAGTTCAGCTATGGGCAAAATGGTCATTTAAAAATCGACAAAAATCATGAACATGGGAAATGAGTCTAATGGTTGTTTCCCAAAGTTACATGACCATGCTACTTTATATAGGAAAGAAATAAACATTCTACGATCCTCCGATGCGTAGAATGCGGATCGTTACATCCTTCCCCCCTTAAGAAATTTCGCGCCCGAAATTTCCTAACCAAAACACACTAAGGGTCCCGCAAGCCTATCAAACATAAACAACAATCAAACATGCAAAACAAACAAGACAACTCTATCCTAGCATGCAGAATAACTAAATTACTAGGTAAATCTTATCAGGCAAAGAGTTCTGAATACGTCTACCTAATGCTCTCCTCTGTCTCACAAGTGTAGTCGTTCTCGTTCTCGCCCCACTGAACCTTGACTAGCTTCACTGCCTTCCTTCGAAGTTTCTTCATATCGTGCTCGACAATACGAATCGGCTTGCGGTTCCCAGCCGCCTCGGGTTCTACTTTGAAGTCCTCTAACTGATCAAGTGAAAGTCATATCTGGGTCGTGAACGAACTTCCTCAGTTGGGAAACATGAAATACGTTGTGAACTCCCGCCATCTTCTCTGGTAAGTCAACTCTATACGCCAAATTCCCAACTAGTTCAAGAACTGGGAATGGTCCAACAAATCTTGGTGCCAGCTTGCCTCTCCTGCCAAATCGTATCACGCTCTTCAACGGAGAAGTCTTGACAAACACCAAGTCACCAACGGAGAATTTTAAGTCTCTTCTCCTCTTATCAGCATAACTCTTCTGCCTATCCTGGGCAGCCTTCATTCGTTGTTGAATGATCTTAATCTTATCTGAAGTTTCCCTCACCACATCTGGTCCAAGCATAAACTTCTCGCCAGTCTCTATCCAACATGATGGTGAGTTGCACGGTTTTCCGTACAAAGCTTCATATGGAGCTATACCGATACTGGATTGGTAGCTATTATTATATGCAAACTCTACTAGATGCAAATGGTCATCCCATGATCCACCAAAATCCAATATACATTCTCTCAAGAGATCTTCCAATATACGATTCACCCTCTCCGTCTGACCGTCAGTCTGAGGATGATATGCGATACTGAGATGTAATTCTGACCCTAGAGCCTCTTGTAAGCTATTCCAAAACCCACTAGTAAACAACGGGTCTCGGTCACTCACAATGCTTTTAGGTACCCCATGAAATCTCACTACCCACTTCATATACAATTCTGCTAATTTAGCTGTCGTTCTGGTCGATTTGACTTGTATAAATCTTGCACTCTTAGTCAATCGATCCACAATTAACCAAATGCTATCATCTCCCGATCTAGTCCTCGGTAACCCATCGATGAAATCCATCGAGACTTGCTCCCATTTCCATTCGGGAATTTCTAATGGTTGCAACAACCCATTAGGCTTCTTTTGCTCGACTTTAACTAGCTGGCAATTCATGCATTTGGATATAAACTTCCCAACGTCTCTTTTCATCCCTTCCCAGTAGTAAGTCTGCTTCATGTCTCGATACATCTTATTACCACCGGGATGTATAGTCAGTTTTGAGTGATGACATTCTCTAAGCACTTCATCTCTCAAACCATTCACGTTGGGTACGACTAGTCTTCCATTCCTTCTAAGCCATCCATCTCAATCAAGCTCATACAAATTCATCTCCTCACCGTCGATGTTCATCTCTAACTTGGAGATGATTTCCAACAGATTAGGATCGTCCCTCTGACTAGAAATTGTTAACTTAATTTGTTGTACCACTTTCCTGAAACAAGTCGTGTTTTCATTTTTTTTCGTTTTTATTTGCATATGTCATATGTCCATTGCATTCATGTAGTTTCATTAGAATCATAGCATACTGCATTTGGATTTTGTGGGTAGTATCCGCTGAAAACCCTCACGAGACACCACTCGTCCTACTAGGGACACCTAGAGGTTTAACGGCTTGTTGCATACGCTCAATGCAATCGTGTTTCCTACGAAAGTGTGACCTATCTAGTTAGTTTCTCATTTTCTTGTTTTACTCGAGGACGAGTAAAAGATAAGTGTGGGGGTATTTGATTGGCATAGAAATGTGTTTATTTTATGCTCTTATTTCTTATCTTTTGTATATAAATAAATATTACTTGGGTATTGTTTTGTTATTTTTATAGATAGTCCAACCCAGCCCGCATGCAACCAGAAATATAGAGAAATAGAGTTCAATTTGCTGTGTATTTGCATTTTGAAGAATTGTAGATGAAGATATCACATCTAGTTGCTGTTGGACAAGAAAAGGATTGATAACAAGGCTTTGCACATCACAAATCAATGAAGAAGTGTCAAGGAAGCAAGAGGAAAAGAGAAAAGGCCCAGATTTGCTTTATTTATCTAAGGCCCATTTATGTTTCTCATTGTAAACTAATTAATGTAATGACCAGGCCCAGTTATCATAAGGGTTAGGGTTAGGGTTTGGCTATCTACCCTATATATACCCTTGTAGTGGCATTGTAGCCACCATCTCATCTCTTATTCCATTGTTCTAATAAAAGTTCTTCTTTCTCTTTTATTTTCTGCATTTTTTTGTTTTCTTAGCAACTAGTGTTGTCTACACGATTAGATTCGGTAGAACACTATTTGTATTTTGCACTTATTTGCATTAGTGATTTACCATCTGATTAGATTCAGCGGAAATCCTAATTTTAATTCTTGTTTGTTATTTCAATTTCTGCAATTTCAATTTCTGCAATTTCAATTTCTGCTTTTTATTATTTTCTTAGGTCAAATTGGATTTGATTAGATTCAAATCTAATTCATAGTTTCATTGCTTTTCCATTGAAATTGTGATTTGATCGTCGGTTCAGTTAGATCTGTTCTGAATCAAATTACAGTTTTAATTTTGTTTGTTTTATTTTCAAAATCAACCTCCAAAGTTTTGTCTAACTCGCCCAAGAGATTAGATAAATAACTTGATTTAATTCACCTCCCTGTGTTCGACCTGTATGCTACACACCTGTATGCTTGCAGAATTTATTACAAATGTCGCGCTTTTCTAATTCATAGGAAAGCGACGATCAGTCGTCCCAATCCACTGAAAACTATGTGATCCAATGCGACCCGGAGGTGATCCGACCCCAATTGAATATGTCAATTTCTCTCTGGTAAATGTCAATTTATCAAGTCCAAAAGCGTAGAGCGATCTACGAGACCTGAAGGTGATCAACCTCGCCTGATCTAATGCCCACGTACACGATCGATCCAAGTCGTGTAAATCCATAACTTTTGAGTATTCGTCGAATCCAATGCTTAGTCCAAGCATTTTCCAAGCTCATGTAAGTACGTGCTCGAGTCCTAAACGATCAAGCGATGAGAAATTCAAAGCGTGATGGCCTTGCCAAAAGACAGATTAACACTTGTCCCCTCATTCATGTCTTTATACAGAAGATGTGTTTTGTATGAGTCCATTGCCCACAATCCCTCTGGATTGACTATGAGTTCCAGGGTCATTCTAAGTCGTAATCAATATCCCCGAATATATCCAATAGGCTATCTAGGTTGGGTTTGATCTCTCCGGATCCCTGTCGAGTATAGTTTATTCCCAACGTTCATTGCCTCTTCATGCCAAGCGTGATCCGCACTTAGCGATCCAAGCCTCGTCAAACTCTTATCGAGCGTTGCCGCATTCGATGATCCAAGTTTTGCACGTTTAGTGTGACCCATGTTTGATGATTCATAGCCTCATCGGATCCTAGAAAAGCATTAACCACACTTGACGATCTTCAACCACGTCGGGCTATTGCCACGTACCATCGTACGTGACGATCCAAGTTTTTTCATGTCAAAAACGATTTGCAGTTGGCAATCCTAGCATCGACGAGTTCTTGCCGAGTACTGATGTACTTGACGATCTTGATCAAATCATCTCATTTACATAACAACCTGACCATTGCCAAGTACGATGACACTTGACAATCCTAGCATCACCAGGCTCTTGCCGACCACGAAGGTGATCAACGATCCCAACTGAATAAATCTACGTCTGCACCCATCCAATTTTTGTTAGGCATTGTCACCACTAACGATCATGATCAAGCCACCTCGTTCGAGAGATGATTGACTCTTGTCAAATACGACGGTGTTTGATGATCTCGATCGAACCATCTTGTTGTCTGAATGATCCAACATTTGCCAAGCGCGACGATACTTGACAATCCTGACTAAGCCACCCCTTTTAAGGAGCAACCCAGCATTTTCCAAACATGACGGTGTTTGACGATCCTGATCGAACTACCCCGTTGTCAGAATGATTTGACCCTTGCCAATCGTGAAGGCACCTGTCGGTCCATTAATTTTGTCAAGGTTGAAACTCAAGCATGAGTACAACTAGCCCAACAATTTTATTAAGGTTTTAGAAACAAAAGTTTATTACAACAGAAATCCCTGGTCTATCGCCATTTCAGAACTTGCCCGGGGATCTCACCGGTTCTCGAAAATAAGGGACTTTATTACAAATTAAATAAAACAAAGTAAAAAGGGATGGCATATTGCCATCTGCGAGCATGTCTAAGGACCAAATCATGATCACGTACATGGGTAAGATTAGTCGTTTATTATCCGATTTTCATGTCATCAGTTGATGATGATCCCACGTGTGGAACTAGGTCTGCCACAGTTCTTCGCAGTTGACAGTTGCTTTGATTCCATCACTACAGCTCTGCCTAGGACATACTAAGGTAGTTGCCCTTTCCTAACCAGCTCATTTTCATCTTTAGGTGTTTGCATTCATCAGTGTCATGCTCATTAATATCGTGAAACATACAATATTTTATAAAGGTTCTTTTCCGTTCTGAATGTCCCCTCCTAGCTAACATAGTAGTTAAGGCGCTCATGCGGAAAAAGGCGCAAGCATTGAGCCTGGGGCTTTTTTGAGCCTTGGGCTTTTTTGTGTGCCTTTAATATGAGTTTGATTTGCTATTTTACTACCTACAAATTAATTTTTAAACCATATTTTATAATTCATTCAATTATTTACATTTTTAATAAGATTTAAATTTTAAACCGTATTTTATAATTTATTGAACAATTAAATTTGTTATTTAACTATTTATAAACAAAAATTTGAATTTAGCAAAAAAAAGTGCCTCAAACTACAAAAAGACGCACTCAAATTGCAAAAAGGCGCAAGCCTTGAGCCTTGGGCTTTTCTGCGCTTAGGCGCGCCTAAGCGCACGCCTTGATAACTATACTAGCTAGTTTCCTGTATGGAAGGCAATTCTAAGTCTCCCGGTAGATCATTTCCAGAGGAACATTCAAGTCAATATACGAATAGAATCTAAGTGTTCTCATATTTTTAGCCCGGCCACCTTCATCATCTGCCTTCCTTTTCCCTTTTATCATTATAAAATTGGACGGTGCACAATATTTAGCAGCATTTACTTCGAAAGCTTCGCGGCCTGCTCTCGCATCGTCTTGCCATAGAAGCCTATCGGCTTTAAAATAGAATTCGCCGAGATCCTACGGGGATCCCTTTCCAATGAAGTTTTGAACTCGGAATTTTCCAAGACATCAAAAGCTGCAGTCATCAGAATCATGGACGAATCTGGTCAATCCACAGAAGTCACTGCAATATCGAAGCGTTCCAAGAATTTCCAGACTCTTTCCGGTTCTTTGATTAATGGCTGTTAAGGTCATCACATTTTTGAGTTGAGAGATATGTACCCGAAATTGTTAAACAAACTTTTCCACTAAATTGTTCCATCTGCCAATTGAGCCTGATTCGAACTGCCAAAACCACATTGTAGCAATGCCAGAGAGAAACAACGGGAAGCTATGGCCATAATCAGGAAGCAATGTCTGAGAGAAACTTACGATTGACCATGACATTGTCAGACGCCTTCAGCACTTCCATGTGGCGCTTACAACGCATGAGATGGATGGTAAGACATACCTACCATCGAAAGCTTATAGAATTAGCAACTTGAAATTTGGTGGATTTCAAAAACATCGTATGCTTGAGTGAATGGACTTCGATTAACGCAATCTAAATCCGATCGAGGTATCCCGCCTCTTAAAGCTCTCATAATCATGTCCATGATCTGATTGTTGTCATTCAGCAGTTGACACCAATCGCCAAGTCCAACACCCGCAGTTTGAGTGTTTTGAGTATCCAATCCGTCGTCTAAACCTGTACGTGTCTGATTTGCAATGCCAAGCCGAGGTTTCGGGGTCTAGAAGAGTGGAAGTCAAGCCGACGCCCGTTGGGGGATTGCCCTCTGCATTAATCGAATTGGTGCAGACCCGTGGGTTGGGATTGATACCGACTTCTTGTGTTGTGTGGGGAGATGCCCCCTGTTCCAGCCTAAGTTTATGTCTGATGCTAGGTCCAGCTCCAGCAGTCGTGTTCTGATTTTCAAGCCATCCCGATCGTCCAAATTGATTGAGGAATTTCAACTTTATTTTCTTATGTCTTTTCAGAAAGCTCTCTTGATGTTCGAGGCGGTTTTTTAGGTTGTTAGCCATCTCATCCATGTCATCCCTTGTCAAGTATAAGGAACGACTCCCTCCAAAAGAAGCCTCCTGACTCCTTCCTTGCATTATTGTGCCTCCCGGATGCTTATGTGTGTTCTTCTTCATCATAGTTTCCTCAACATAGAGTTTCCTTTAGTTCAAGAAGTAACCCTTACCTTACATGCAGAATGTTAGATGAAAATTTGGTTAATTTCGCCTGACACCTCGAATGTATGATCAAACCAACAGTTACAGGATATGTCACAGATCACAGAGTGCATAATAAAGTAAATGAACACACAAATTTATAATGGTTCAACAATGTATCTACATCCACTGTCAGGTAATCACTTGTTTATATTGTTTAACTACAACTAGAGTTTTGATTTGAGTACAAAAATATGGAATAAAAGATGTTGTAGCTTGACAACAGAAAAGTCCTTGCATAATATGTCCAAAAGCCAAGAGAAGATCCCAAAATGAGTCATCTGGTGGTTTATTCATAGCTGCAAAAGAGTTCGGATCGATCAAAATTTAAGAAGAAAAAATAGGATCTCGATGTTGACCGAGCCGGTGAGGAGTTGGATCGACCCTTCTATAATCCATAGGGATCGGTACCAATCCAATCAAAGGTTGAAACCGATCTGATGGGTCCGATCCTTTTAAGTGGAAAAGTCCTTGCCATGATTCGATCAAACGAGTTGAGTGATACATGAGTCCTTATGCCTAATCCTAGCATTGATCCATCTTAAGCATGTGCTGATCCATAGCTTTTACTAGATCCAAAAACAACGCGTACGGCCGATCCGGTGGATTGTAATGCCAAATACAATTTCTTCAAGGCCTAATTGATTTGAAGCCAAAACCTTGTCGATCTGCATCGCCTGAGAGTGATCCGCCTTGAAGTATGTATGGCCTATCTGGTGGGATTGGATTAAACTGATATGATCCATGATTTAAGAAGTAAACTCAAATCTGATGATGTCACCTGAAGAGTCGACCTGACCACTGAAAACCATGTGATCCGATGAGGTTCGAAGGTGATCCATCCCAATTGAATATGCCAACCCCTCTCTGTTAAATGCCAATTTACGGGATCCAAAAGTGGGTGCAGGATGATCCATGAGACCTGAAGATAATCAACAATGTCTGATCCACTGTCCAGTTACACGACCAATCTAATTCATGTAAATCCACAACTCCAAGTATTCGTCGAATCCAACGCTTAGTCCAAGCGTTTTCCAAGTTCATGTAAGTCCATGCTCGTATCCCGAGCGATCTAGTGATGAGAAATCCAAAGCGTGACGGCGTTATCAAAAGGCGGGTCAACAGTAAAACTCCTAAACTTTTATTTAAGTTCTACTTGTTTATTCGATGCAAAATATTTGTTGTTTCACATTTCTGTAAATATTTAATATATATTAAAGAATATTTATTGTCTTCGTTTCTTCTTTTAAAAAGGGTTCATGCAATTTTTTTTATCCACAATCCAAAACATGAAAGATGTATATAAGTGATTCTTTGTAGAAAATAAGGAAAAACAAATTCTATGTAGATCCTTGAAAATAAGATCAATGATGTAAGAGGACCAATATATGATTGACATAGTCAATTAAATCATCCATCTCTCGCACTTTAAAATATTCAGTAACTTTTCTCTCCCGATGTTGTCCAACATATTTATGCCAGCCTTGTCAATGTACTAAGAAGCATGGTTCAATTACAACCATTTTGAATCGGTACTGGCATTGACTCAAGCCAAATTTCCGTTGAAATCCATTCACATTACATAGACCTTTGGTTTTTATGTGTGATTACCCAAGAATGGTTTATTTTCCCGAAAGGTTTGATTTACCATGTAGTATCCCATACTCCTTGTTTATTCTGATGTACGAGGACCTTCAATATTTGAATTTTTCGACAAGTTTAAAAGCAATCTTTTTTTGTTAACCATTCCATAGAAATATTTGTAGTTCTATCGGTAAAAGTAAATTCTAACGTGTTTAATCTGTTTCCATATTTATGAAACCGGTTGAAAACTATTTTAAAACAAAAGTAGAAAGTTTATATACAGATGGGGAAGTGAATATCAAAAATTTAAATCGTATTTAGTCTGGAAAGCAAATTCACATTTGACAACACCACCACCTCGCACACCACAGCATAATGTTGTTGCATGTTGACGCTATCATATTATTGAAATCAAACTCAATCTGCTTCATCACATTTCACCTCCACTCTCATTTTAGACATATGTATTTCAAGCAACTACATATATCATCAACCATCTTCCAAGTTTCAGCACCTATTCTAAACTATAAATCACCTTCTGTTCTTATTCCGTAAAACTCCAAACTACTCAAAACTTTGTATCTTTGGTTGCCTAAGCTACCAACGGCCACACTCTTATTCTTATAAACTACAATTTTGATTACGCCAATGTATAGTTCTTGGTTATTCATTACATAAAGTGCATGTTTATGTTTATGTTTTGATCTTGAAACTCGATGCGTTTTGCCTTTCATATGTGGTATTTTGATGAAAAAACCATTTCCTCCGAAAGATCTCCAACATTCATTCTATGTCATCCACCAACAACATCATCAACATCAATCGTCGCTAATACACTGTATCAAACAAGTCCCTCCATTTAATCAACACACAACACAATAAACCACCTGACATGCTGATGCGCATACATGCTCCACACCACTCCACATGTCATGAATGAGCAGTTTCTCATGCTTGTAGATTTGCATCTTATGGTCCTTTTTTATTGCATCAAAACATCTTGATGCAATGAAGCACTCATCTGAACCCACAAATGCTTCATCTATACTCACTCCTCAGTCAAACACCATGTCTTCACAAACTACCCAAGATCATCTTGGAAAACATATGATTAAGGAACCAAAACCGACCTATGATTACTTAGCATTGCTCTTTCACCTGGATGATCATTACGACAACTTGAAGTGAATAATGCATTTCTTCAAGTACACCAAAGATTGAGGTATTCGACGGTACCCGATATTTTGGTGGTGTCGTACCGGTATCCACGCTTACTGAACAGGAATCGAGGGAGGAGATCGGTCCGGTGAGGGTTTCAGGAGAAAAATAATCAAAATAAAAAATTCATCTAAATAAGCATACTGACCTCAATTCTTCCCTGCCCTAGCAGCCTCGACCTGATGTTGAGAGCACAGTTTCGTCTTCAACTATAGCAGCGTCGCGAGAGAATGGCAGTTTGATTTGAGAGAGATTATGACAGCGATAATTCTTTCTTACGATTTGGCAGTCGGTTTCGACAACAGTCGTTGAAAGCGGCATTTATTCTGTTCTGTCATTGAATTGAAGGGGTGCTCTGGGTTTTTTTTTTCCTTGAAGAAAAAAGGGACTGAACTTTTTATAAAAGAATAAAAATAATAAACACAAAAAATTTAGTGTACTTCTTGAATACAGGAAAATACAGAAGGATAAAAAGAACAAAATATTATTTCATAAGAACAAAGAGGCAAAATTTTGTCCATAAAAATAAGTGTTAGTGTAAAGGGAGGAATTATAGTGAACCACTGAATTCTTTCCTTTACACTAAATTTTGTCCTAAAGGATAAAATTTTGCCCCCTTTCTTTATGGAACAGTTTTTTGTTCCTTTTGTCCTTGAAGGTAAAAACCCCTTCTTAATACGCAGCGCATTCTACATGGCAGTTAACCGCCATGTAAAATTGTTTTTCATGGTGACTAGTCGCCAACCGACGTTGCATTCCACGACGATCAATCACTGAACAACGATTGTTCGGTTGTTGATCGTCGTAGGAAGCAACGTTTGTTGCAAGGTTTAAATTTTCGTTTTTCGTTTACATTCCGGTCTTCGTAAAAAATTTCAATTCCGGTTTCGTTTCGGTAGTTCCGGAAATTCCGCTTAAATTTCGGTATGCCAATTCTAGTAATCTTTTGAAATAAAATAACTTGGATTTTGTTCAAAATTTACATAAATTTTATGTAAACAAGTACGAACCCGTGCTTCGCACACGGGTTTGTGATAAAAAAGCAATAATATTATATTACAAAGATGAAAGGGATGCAAAGCTCAAATTTCGTTGATTGATGTTTCAAAAAATATGGTCCATATAATTTTGCAAAAATTCTGCAAAAAATTAGGAATTTACCTACACACAATAAATTTTAATTATATACACACATACACACACACATATATATACATACATACATACATATATATATATATATATATATATATATATTATGTGTGTGTGTGTATATAATGTATAAAATACAGTTGTTGGTTAGTTGGAAATAATTTATATCGTTTTTAGCACAACAAACATTGAAGGAAATAAGAATCAAAATCAAGAGGTCAGGTCATGATCAACCGTGCAAGCTTACATAAAATTATACCGCAACAATAAATGGACAGATTAGAATAAAACATCGATGTGATATTTCTTTTACTAATAGCTTACGTGTAAAATGCATAGCCATAAAGAATAACTGAAGAAAAGAAAAATTAAAACAAAGGCAATTGAATTTACAAACAAAATTTTTTGAATCATGAATTACAGTAACCACCAAACATAATTTAATGGTGTTGCTCTTTATGCTTAAATACAATGAACATGTGAGTAAAATAGTTGGGTTCCCTTTGATTTGTTACATCAGATCATGTCCATGTGAGCATTCAGATTCCTTACACAAATTCAACCAATCAAGACAATTCCCATTCTCTAATAAATTGATGCATCCAAGGATCCACAGAGGATTTTTTTTCGCTGCTAGTGTTCTCTTACTCAGTTGTATCTCTCATTTTATAATAATGTATTCTGAGTATTGCTCCTTCTAGTCAACACCCCTCGCAAACGTGACTTTATTCTCCAGTTCTTCGTAAATTCCTACCTCCGCTTTCACCCTAGCAACTCAACTAAAATGGGAAACGTAGCAGTTTTTAATGTGCAACAACTCCATTTTATCATGGACAAAGAAAAACAACCAATGAACAGTTGGGTGAGGTCCACAGTCGACGCGTAAGACGTGCATAGCAACATGGACTGACCACGTTGGAAAAAGAGTGCTGGTTTGGTATTCAGTCAAGGCTTGGGTAAGATAGGCATGTGTGGATATCTTTCTATAGTTTAGCTCATAGATTAGATTAGAATTTTGGATGATTTTGTTTTACTCTACTATTATTATTATTATTATTTTTTATACCCAATGTCAAAAGCTCCCGTACTCAAGCGCGAGAGGACTTCGCAGGTCAGTCTCCCGTCCTGATACTATTCTCACGGCTTTCCGGACTCTGGGGGTGGTCGATTAGTGCCAAAGCCTTTCCCTCACATATGTGAAGAGGCCGGAACTCGAACCTGTGCGCTCCAGATTACCAGCCGGGTAACCTTACCGTTGCGTCAGACACCACCTCAAATTTATTTCCTCAAATTTGACTGACCTCTGACTTCGCTTCGGACTATTGGCATTAGATTCTCATTAATTTTCAATTAAAATACCCCGAGTAAAATAAAGTAATATGCCTTTGAGAGCTTATAAAAGGAGTATACGGGTATCTACACACATAATTTTTGTTCTAAATAGTATTTACTGATGAATCGAAAAAAGAAATCACATTTTCATTCTAAAATTGACTTGCTCAAGGTACCACATGTAATTATTTCTTGCATTCAAGCCTACAACACGTATTACTATTTATAGTAAAGAGAAACTTTATGGCGTTGGCAATAGGGATCTGAGAAGAATTAATGGGGTTTGGAGATAATTTAGACTCATCTGGTAACATTTTATGTTAATGAACTTATTTGTCGGCAGCTAATTATTCTTGGCAGCCAACATTTATTTCATGGTTTGCCAACCAATGTTACCAGCCTACTTTAACCGTGTGAGATTCATGCTTAAATAAAGCAATGTGGTTATTTTTAGGATTCACACCCAAACAGACTGAAAACAAAACTAATAAACGAACTGATGGAAGCTGAAGTAACTGAACTGGTAATATCTTGCTTTATTACTTGTAAAGTTACATAGGTAGCAAATATATTGTATTATTTCTTTCTATTCCTGGTCCTTCACTTACATTCAGTTGCACTTCCCCGCAAAAATTCGTGAAGCGAAAGATGATATATTATTTCAGTATTCAACCTTCGTTTCTGCTTCAAATAGCCAAAAACATTTACTTCATATAAACATTAAATGGCAAATAAATCTAATATAAAGTGACTGTAAATTTGGTTGTGGTCACCATGATAAAAATATATAAATTTTCACTTATCGATTAAAACAGTAGAAACAAAAACCAACGAACATACATATGAGTATGCAAATAAAAAGAACGCAAGTAATACGGGAATAACTTCAAAAGTGCAACTTTATCTACCACACTTCAGACTCCATAAGTGAAATGGTAAAAGAGAACCATCTGCACATGCATCAGCAAACATTTGTTTCAGGAAACATTCACATCTAACAATGTAAATATACTTGTTTCATAGAAATCATGCAGCGAACCATTTCGACAAAGTTACAATTTTTTTTTTTTGCCTGGATAACATGGCAATACTAAACATATAACAAATTAATTTAATTTGACATCCACAATGAGTAATTGATTTTGTCTCAGCACACTCCCAATATTAAAATTTTGTACTCAGTTATATATATAAAATGAGTCTATAAGTACAATCTCCGTTACAGACACAATATAAAAGGAAACACTAAATGGTTATAGTGAACATTCCTAATGTTGTCTATAAACCTGCCAACACTAACTGTTTTCTATGTTTGAATTACTGTATAACCTTGCTTTATCAACAATCTTGCATTGCTAATTAAACCTATCAATCAAAAAAAATAAAGAACCTCCAACAAAAACAGAATGTAATATAAATAATTAAATATACTGACTTTAGAGTATAATTAGAAGATCAATCCGGGAGAAACATGTTCATCATACAAAATATTCACAATTAACTGTATAACTGCAAAAATTGTAAGGCCGCTTGAGTCTTCACTATCTCTTTATTTACCGTAACCAATATAGTCAAGTTTAGATCTATATTTTTATACCTTCCATTCCCATTAATATGAAAGACATCATTCAACTTAGATTTATGCAAGTGCCAACAATTGTTTATATCATTATTACTATCAACAACTCAGATATGCGCAACAAATATTTTTAATTTGATAATAAAAAGCGTGTTTGGATGGGCAACAATCTATAAGAATCTGCTAATGGGTCAGACTGGTTCTAATCAACTTTGACCTAAATCCACTAATTTGCTCAATAGTCAAACATTGAGTAGATAAAATTATATTCCTACTCGCCTAAATGAATCAAAGTTTGTATGTAAATTAATTGTTGTAGCAAACTAACTATTCTAGGTTGCAAAGTAAATGGTAAAAATTGGACAAACTGTGCGTGTGTGCACATACGCGCGTGCACACACACACACACGTGTGTGTGTGTGTGTGTGTTTTCAAACTAAATAGCGAGTATTATTTTAATTCTATAAATAGCATTATTATATGAAAGTAATATATCTAATGCAAAAATCTTAATAGGGTTAAAAAAAAATACTTGAAAACATCTTCAAACTTGACTATGACGGATCTTCTCTTTCCAATTACATCAATTTAATACTCCAATAAATTATGTAACAAAATTCATACAGAAACAAAAGTTTAGAAAAAAACATCTATATAAAATAAATTTTGCAAGGACAGAAAAAAATTTAAAATAAACTAAAATAAGAAGCAAAATAAATAGATGCTATTATAAAAATAAAAAAATAAATGTACAATATATAGAGAAAGAAAGCAAACAAACAAAATTTTTATATTATTAAAATAATAATAAAACAATAGAAGTTTAATCAAATTTTATCCGTATTCATAAAAACTCAAAAAAAAAATCAAGTAAATAAGAAATTGCATCAAGTATTAAGTCATTGTGTTAATAGGAGATCAAATGCACATAATTTTATTTAGTAAAAAAATTAAAGTAATCATTTTAATATACTCATCCGCAATTCCAAAAAGAGCACAAATTTAACGAATAAAGTGTTGTTAATTATTTTTATCAGCACAGTGCATTGAAGTATAAATGTAAATTGTGTCACTGAATTTTGTACACTCGTCTTAACTCCACAGTCCTAAAGGCACCGCAATTGTCCATAGCTATATAACCCAAAAAAGAGTGCATCTCTCGATGTGAAGTGTTATCCTTCAAAAAAAATTTAGTGGACAAATGTAGTGCATTTGATGTATTTATCAAAATTGTGCAGTTGAAGTCTTAATATAAATTATGCCGCTGAATGTTTCTCGATTTGAAAATCCTGTGGAAACAATAATTCCCTCCTAGCTACATAATAGAGAACTCCAAAATTCTGAGAAGAAACAACTTCAGAATTACCCAAAAATGAGTCATAACTTTTGATTATACATATACATGCAAAGTATAAATATTTGCATAATTCATTATTCGCATACTTTAAAAGAAAAGATCTACTTGGTAAAAATTCGAATTAATAAGAATGTCTCTTAGATGAAGAGAACAAAAACAAAACTTTGGCGAGGAAGTTTGCATTTAATATAGTTATTTCGACAAAACTGCTTTGCGTATATTATCATAATTTTTAGGAGATTCTTTTCCTCGCATATTTTTAGAAACTTAACAAATTTCTCCTTATCTTCGTATTGTAGAAACATATTACATATTTTTATGTATAATATGGAATGCAAACCAAATTAATAGAGGAAAACCTACACAATCTATAAACGACTATAGGGAAATTCAAAAAGTAATTCATAAGCGCAACCTCAAGAGATATATTTGCAAGAATAATGAAAGAGATTGGTTCGATAAAATATTAGAAATGCAGGAGCATGAGGGAGCATAAAATAAAATAAAAGAAAAATAAAACGTCATAGGAAGCACATATGTTGTGGAAAAGAACAAACATGTAAGAATTAAGGAGAGACCAGGAATTTAGATGGAACTTTAAAGGTAATAGGTGGAAGTAATCAGAGCAATTTTTGCAAACCTTCTAAAATTGAATATGGGACATCTCTAAAACTATTTATCTCGAATATGAAGCTTGAATTCCATCTTCATCGATCTCTCTAACTTCTGAAAGAGCATGCCTCTTGATATCCTATCAAAATTATTGAGTATGAAATTTCTTGCATGTTGCATTGGTAAGTATTGCTTTAAAATAAGTTATCAATCAGCCAAAAAAAAAAAGGGGCTAAAAGAACATGATAAAACAATATAACATTAGCGATTGTACTTACCTTACGGCTTGACGATGATGTATTGAAAACTTTAATCTTAGATATTCGACAAAGCTCTAGCCGGTAGAAATATTTATTGTAGTCTACACTTCATTTGGAAATTATGTGAACAATGCATGTATTTGAGCTTAAACAGGAGAAGCAAATGAATATTACATTTATATACCATTAGAAAATTTCTTAGAGGTATTCTATCAAGCGGTGCTATTAAGAATAAAATTATCTTATTTTTTGCAAGATGTAATAAGGAAAATCATATGTTTTTTTATTCGTGCAATAAACCAGAAGTTCTTATTAAATTGACATATTTGTAACTCCTTATTACATACATGCAAAAGTTGTGAAGCGTTAATCACTTAGAAAACAAATCTAAATCAAATCTAGCATGTTGAATATTTATAAAATATACAACCATTATCTTAGTTTTCGATCATGTTTAGCGATCAAGGAAGGGAAATTGAAAATATAACAACAAAATCTAATACTTACTTTTTCGAATTTCATACAACAGTTGCAACTTTGCTTCCATATCCAAATCTTTGCTAGTTTATAACTGAATTTTTCACTTCGACAAATTTATGTAAGCTGTTGATTGTGCAACAATCCATTTTGGGTTTCCTTTAGCGTAAAGGCAAGTAGAGAGGCAAACTTAGATGTTTATACTGTCTATAGCTTTGCTTTGTGTTTATTAATTATCAGACCATAGATTTGGATATTGAATTTATGTAAATTTAAAATAGTGCAGGTGTCTCCTCCTTATATACGATATCATGAGTGAAAATATTGATCAAGATAGTGCAACAAAATTCATGCACATCTTAATTGAGTACCGTTGATTTAATAAATAACTTCTAAAATTGGCCATTAGTCATTCCTGATGTAATAGATGCTGACATAAGCACGAAAATAACACCCGCCTTTCAAAATAATCGTCGGTGTTGACATAACATCCAAAGCAATCAAAACACTTAAACAATTTTGCATGCTTTAGGTTTTAAAGAGAACGAACTATAAAAAAAAATTAAGAAAAGCTGCACCATGAATATACAATAGGTACAAACAGGGACAAAAAGGAACTAATGGAGAAAGTAAATATCATCAATTCATTTTGCTAAATGAATCATTTATAGTGCAAGACATAACTGGCATTTACACTACTAAGAGCAACAAATAAATTATATCAGCAGATTAAAGTCACTAATATTTTTATTGGCATGCATGTAGGGTTTCTAACTGCTTCACGCTTCATTGATTATTTCAAACATTAACATATAGAAAACACTTTCAAATGCAGTAGTTTAAAGAAAATGAATTGCATAAAAAATATTCTTAGACACATGTGTTCTTTATAAATCTATTATTCTATACATTTCTAAATCAGCTCAAGGCACATATTGGTGTTCACATATATGATATTCCTTCCAGCATATAAATGTATCGCCCAAGAAAAACAATTTTACTATTATTAAATTTAATGTGTGTGATCTTAATAGTGCATTAATGTATCTATTTACCTCAACAAAAGTTCCGAACATAAATTCAGGTGATCAATTCCTTTTTCCTGTTCAAGAATTCTCAGATTAAGCAAACATAGAATTACGTTAAAGCATATCTTCAAGAGCTGTTGGACAATGTTTTACACCTGAAACACTAAGGCTGCCTTCGGTTTATCGTTCTTAGTTTTGGATTTTCTTACATATAAAAACGCGATCGACGCACATATACAATGGAAAACAACCGTTCTGACAAACAAAGTTAACAAACAAAGTAGAAATAAATTTTTATTATTTTCCGTGTTTTAAGAAATAACGGAAGAATGTAAGCAAATTCATCTATCCACGGACCCTCAAACTCCTTCATCTTTGTGTCATCTCCTCCGTCATCCTTTAATTCTTTCCACATTTTGCAACTTATTGAAAACACAAAATAATCGCATTCTAAATATCTTTTCCAGGACTACAAATTCATACTTAAATTTCTATGGAAAGTGACAGGAAGAAAGACCAGTTTAAATATAGAAATGAAAATCCCATCATGCTAGCGCTTGATTACTAATATGCAGCAAAAAAAAAAAAAAAAGTAATTTGTAAATGGAACTTTTGTGATTCTTATAATTGCTAGTTTCGAACGAAATAAAACCATTTATAATATAACTGAAATATTATTTAAAATCCATTTCCATGAATTGGATACCCTAGTACCATTTTTTGTATTCAATCATTTGACATTCCTTATTGTTTTTTATATTATGTCAAATAAATCAATAAAGAACTATCAATATTGCATGGATATGGTTATGCTTTGTTGATCAAATAAATTTCAGTATTTTTTAAAGTAAAAGATATTTGCCTAGCATTGACGATTCAACTGTCTATGATTGATACCATAAATATGACCAAATATCAATTCAAACCTCAACTAATTTTAACATTCCTCGTACGAATCATATTTCATGCTATCTTTTTATCATAATAAGACATCCTCACAATCATGTAAGTAATAATATATCTTACCAACCGCCTCGAATATTAGATTGGATCTGCTTTCTAAGGTAGTAATCAAGCAAAGCATAAGAAATGCATAGATGTAATGCTAGATTATTTTACCAGCGGACACATTTCCTGGCTAAAATATAAACTTGCATTGAAAATAAAAAAAAGCACGACAGGCCACAAAACAGGAAATCTAAAACCAACATGCTTACATGGTCAGCATTACTTATAATATGTCATTACATACTATGAAAGGACATTTTCCCATCAATAACAAAGATGATTACATTTTTCAGTCAGCGGCTTCGATTACAAAGAAGCAAAACAAACAACATCCGCAGGAAAACCGTATATAACACGCACCAATTGACAAATGAAGCGTAAATCAATTCAGGAAAGAAGAGTAAATTATAAGCATGCATGTGTACGTATGAGTACGAAAATGAATGTTGTAAGTTTTAATTCACTTCTTTGTGCACATAAGTTATATATGTTTAAGAATAGGTTTTAAAAATCCGAAATCGTAGAGAACTGCTTATTTTAGTTGAAATGGAGTTAACGATGCTTTGATATTATTCAAACGACGATGAGGAGTTAGACAATCACAAATCAAAGTTTGTTTCAGAGTACTGTGATTACAAATAACAAATAACAGATTAAAAACGAACTCACAACCAAAATAAGTGTTTTAACTATTATATTCATTTGTTAAGACCAAATCATGGTTTAAAGGTGTAGAAATATAAATTAGGATGATTAATTAGCATTTCATGAAATCCTGGTTTAAAGGCATGCATAGCACGTGTTCCAATAATTTATGAACTTATTCGCTGACATTTAGTTTGAATAGGGTCACAGATGTGGCCAATGAAGTTGTAGTCTATTTCATTGTACCATTTATGTTGTAAAAAACTGGACAACACTTCAGACAGCAGGATCAATGTAATAGAACCTTGACACGCTTCTGTGCCTTAGATAAAACTAACAGCATGGCTATTCACTAAAACTGACTTAACTGAAACCATCTATAATGTTTAGGTTCGATTTATGCTTTACCTTTTATCTGAAATTTTTATCTTTCCTAGAATTCCTCGATTATAATGTACTGTGAAGAACTAAATTAGTTATTTACATGTTCAAATTTGAAGAAATGTAACACGATGAAGAGGAGGCTGTCATTGTCTATGAAATATTAGCTAACACCTATTGGGACTGAAATGGAAAACTGTCGAGCTTGAATAGAATTTACCTTCCTCTCATTCTTAATCCTGAGTCAATCTTCAGTTTCCACCATTTCTATTCAATTGAGTACACTCTGAAGACATGATTACCAAACAAAATTTCAGTTGATAAGAATGAATCAATTGCTGAAGAAGCTAGTGTATATTGTCGGGTTTCCAAATGCATGCTTTTCCAATCATTTGCTGCAAAAGAAAACAACAATAATAATAATATCCAAATAAGTCAAAACTAAGAATCTTGATAAATTAATACACTTCAAATTCTTGAGTCCATTGTCAAGTATAAGAGCAAAAACAGCTGGTGTGAACCCAGATCCAATACCGTGTGAATTTCAACCAAACCTATACGCATAAAAAATTAATTATTATGTACCAAAATGAAACATTTATCAATCTAACAAAAGCCTAATTAATTTACACCACGCTGCCAAAAAAAACTAAAACTAATGATTGTTCAATATAAACTTGAACGTGCTAATTAATCATCGGCCTAGCACCCTTAGCAAACTCCATTCCAGATTTCAAAATATGCTAATTTATCTTATATGTCAAAAGTCGAATCAAATGGTATATTACCCAAAGTAAACAGTCAGAAGGAAAAAATAATATCGACAAGTTCAGCAGGTATCAGAATCAATTACGTGGAATTTTATTAAGCAACGGGTAATATAGAAAAATAGATAATTACAAAATTCGTGTAAAAAAAACATACCGAATAATGCATGTAGATGTTGTCTTTTTCGTAAAGTACTGGATTTTGTAGTAGAGACGTTGAGCAGTAGCTCAAATCTAAGCTAATTTGTCAAGACATGGAGAGGGGTTACCGAGGCCAAGGGTAGAGGGGATGGTTAAGGGAAGGAAGTAGGGATTACAATTCAACGTTAATTTTGTTTTTAATACACTGGGAGGAGGAGGTCGCGGGAAGGAACTGATTTGGGAAAACGTAAAAATTTTGGAATCGAAAACGGTCAGGCTGCTGTGATTTTGTGAAGCGAAGGTGAAGCCAATTGGAGTTGGCGTGAGGGAGGCGGAAAACGAAAAGAAAATCGGAGAAGCCAGGAAACGAAGAGAAAGCGACTATAGTTGAGAAATTCGTGAAAAGGGGGAAATGAAATTCGTGAAAGGGGAATGAGGCGGTTCAGCTTTAGATAAGCATAGAATATCCAGCGGGGCTTGTGAGAGCTCGGTTGCGAACTCAGTAATTATAATATAGTATCGATTATTTTATAATGACCAATGTACAACAATTCTCCTTATCGGTTCATAATTCATTAACAAACTAAATAACAACCCAACTGTTTTTTCCGAGAGAAGGCTAAAGCTTTAAAAGTCCAGCCCATGGATATGCAATTCAGCCGAAAGACGAACTACTGCAGCTTGAACAAAACAGATCGATATCTACGGTCTGCTTAACAGAACCTTACCCAACAGAAGAAAAATAAAAGGTATGCTCAGTAGAAAGCCGTGTTTTTCTTTCTCCACTCGACATCTCTCTCTCTCTCTCTCGTTTTCTCTCTGGGTCACTCTCACTTCCCTTCTCTTTCTCATAGTTATTTAGGAATTTGCAGAAATTGGTTTTTTCTTTGATTTGGGCAGAAATGTTGAAAATGAGCGGATTCCGGTCAGCTCACTACTGTAAGCGGACCGAAATGGTCCGAATTCCAGCGTGCCGGGAGGAATCTCGAAGTTTGTTGGTGGTTGTTGGCCGTGCGAAAAAAAATAAAAAATAGTTAGTTGGTAGCCCCTTAAAAAGTATGATACTACGAAGAGTACATCCTAATATTTTATCATATTTTTTACCAACGGTATTAGGAAGAAGAAATCATGGTGTCCTTAGCAATACACTTGTTATAAACTCTCGGTTCTTGTTTAACTAATCCTAGCTTAGTACTCCCTCTATTTCTAAATATTAGATATTTTAAGAAGTTTGATGTGTTTCAAAACATAAGATGTTTAAGTTTTTCGTGCCATCTTTATCTATGATCCGTAATACTACTCATATTTCCAACCACTAGTTGCTCCTTCATTAATGATTTTTCCCTCTTTTTTGCATAAAAAGAAGTTAATTTAAGAGAGAGACTTAATTTGTGTATGGATTACGTCATTGACTGATCCCTTGATTCGTATGCAAATAGCTAAAAAATCTTATATAATAGAAACAAAGGGAGTATTAAACTGAATGTATTGTTAATTTTAATATGAACAGAATTTAGTAATATTTAATTTATTGTTTTATTTATGAATATTTTATTATATTTTTATTGACAATTTTCAAAATCGAAAGCAAAACCGGAACTTTCAAAATTTTCGAAATCGTCCAAAACGAAGAAAATTTCAAATGATCGAAACTGAACCTGGGTTCTAGAATCTTGGTTTGCACGAGGCAACCTTTACGATTTATTAACGCCTTGTGGTCTACTCATAGTATCAAGAACTAAGCTCATTTATCACTTTATATAGTTTTATATGTGCATAAACCTGTATCACTTTATTTGTTTATTAGAACAATTTCACGAGTATATGTGGATGCTCTTATCATTACACGGATTAATAAGGTTATAAATAACAAATTTAGTATAAAGTACAAACACCTCAAAGCGATTCTCAAAGGAGGACCTTGGACCGCTTTCATTAATTTTTGGTGTGGAAGTAATTCCAACACCATAACACCCACCACCCCTTAAAAAAATACCACAATTTCTGTAAAAAACCTAAAAATTTGAAATTTCTTAAAAGATGAATTAATTGAAACTTTAATTTTCAAAATTTAAGGTTCAATTTATTATTGAATTTTATAAAATAAATGAACTGGATTTCTATATACAAACATAAGTAAGTACAATTTGACAATGGAAATTTAATGTTTGTCAATGCAGATTCTAATTGTTGAGTTAACTTGATTTTTTTTGGTAAGGCAACTCGATTTATATTACTATTTGAATGCAAATTCATTCTAAAAATTTAAACTTAAATAATAACGTGTAACATTGAGTAATGTGGTTGCTAAATCTATCGAAATGAAACCTTTTCTAAAACGGTTAATTTTGGTTAAAATTAGAATTTGAGTTGAAATTTCAAAAGTTTAAAAATTCAAATTTTCTTTTTTTAATGATGTTATTGCCAAAATTAACCACGAAACCAGCTAACGGTGAAGGGTTATCCAGTGAACACAAGCACAAATGAATGATCCGAGAGCCACACAAACCGATACCTTCTTAGGGCAAAGGAGCTCAAAGTCTACAAAATGTCGACACAGTCTACCAGGTAGGGGATTCTATAGCAAAAGGTCGCCTGAGTCAGAAGCTAGGAAAGAAAGAGGCAAGAGCTACACTAACGGAAATCTGGAAGGACGAAAGAGTTGCCGGTATTAACTTACTTAATACCAGTACACCAGGTGGTAAAGACACCAAAAGCATTAAGCCAAATGTACATAAAGATTATCCAAAACCAGCTTCAGAAACATCTATCACATAAACTGCGAAAGGTCATCTTGATAAACAACAAGCATATTACCTGGAGCAACCTTATGGAAGATTAAGTTATGCCCAGAGACCCCACCGAAACTCAAATCGGAACCCCAGAAAAGATACAGGCTATCCATACTGGTCTACTTATTACAGACACCGATAGTTGTTCCGAACCGGTAGCTATCTACATGCATCCTGAAGAGAAGCTCCTCTAAGCATTCATAAGGAAACCAGAAGCCTACATCCGGAAGCTTATAACCAAGAGCATACAACCAGAGGCTCAAATACCTTCTGAAAAGCTACTACATCAACAAGCTCATATCATTCTCAAAGAAGCCTCGACTGATTGGAACCTTCCCTCCGGAAGCTATAATCCGCACCGCAAAAGAGGACGGGAGCTAAAGCAAGTGAAACCAAGGAGAAAAGCGACCAACAGAAGTATATGCAGGCCCAACGGCCCAACAGCAGAAGGGTCCCCGATTTCTCTATAAATAAGACCCCAAGGGTCACAGTTTCAAAAGGATGCTCTCGTTCTAATCCTTTCAGCAAGCTTAGACCCTCCCTACGAGCTTAGATCTTTCAGCGAGTTTGGTGCAGAATTCCTTTCTACCATCCGTTAGGTCCTTTATCAAGGGTTGTGTTTAGTGATCCTTCTCACCAAGGTAACTATTGGTTCTTGAATCGCTTCAGCGTGATATTTTCCCCCATTAAGGGAAGAGTAACTACTCTTTCTGATTCTAGGCTTTGATACCTAGGGACGGGGATCTAACCTAAACCTGCGAAGGCTAAACAACCTATTTGTCCCTTAAGTCCATCCCCATTGACCTATCTCCGGTGTTGATGAAAAATATCGTTATCATTTTGGTGCTAGAAGGAGGGCCTGAACCTCCGATCCTTTGGTTAAACTTTCTACATATCCACCTGTGATGTTCCATCCTGAATTGGACTAAACCTTGAAGAGGAGAACATTATGAATAAAAGGTCTCTACCAGTTACTAATGGGTTTCCCATGGTTGGGACAAGTATTAGCGAGCCGTGGGCGACCGGAAGGTTCAAATTAGAAACTCTGCGTATCCAAGAGAAAGAGAAGGATGTAGAACCTTATGACCTTGATCGATGGAGCATTAACCCCTTCCACTTAGGACCGACTCCGATTTTTGCACTAAATCAGTCCTCGACTGAAAGATATAACTCCTTTCTCCATATCAAAGAAGCTATTCTAACATAGGTTAGGGGAACCATATTCGAACAAAAGGTTGAGAAGGCTTCCACTCCTCTTACCAATACAAGGTCTGAAAGAGATATACCCCCACGTTGAAAGGCAGTTAAAAGGAAGTTGAGGAACGAAGAAGGAATAATAAAATCAAGTGATAAAAGGGCCAAAATGCAACAATGAAAGAGGGCTTTCGAGTCAAGATTGCCAAAAGGTTGTAAGCTTACAACATCAATTGAGGGTATCTACTTCCTAACTAGACACAAGTTAAAGTTTTGGCCATCATTTAAAAAAAACCCAAAAACGAAGCTAATAGGGAAGGGCCATATTGCTACTACCATATGGTAAATGGACACGAAATAAACCATTGTATAGTTTTAGAGGGAATGATCATGAACTTCTTAAGCCAAAGAAAACTACAAAAATATGTAAAGAAGGCATAGGAAGTTACGCCGGTAAAATCTTCTAGAAAGGAAAAACGTTATCTACCCGATAGCAAAGAAGAAAATCCCCACAAACTTGAAATGACCAAGGACATGTCAAGCCATAAATGGATAAAAGAAAAGAAAAACCCTTTTCATCGCCAAATTGGTCAGGGCAAGGCATCCCCCGGAGTGGGGGTGGTGTGTTAGTCTTTTCTCATTCCCAAATCAGAGGGGGCTAGGTTAAAGCATCAAAAGCGTAAGCCTCCGTTTCACACCAGAAGTGGTCGTGGCGGTGCATCTAAAATTTGCACGCTCTGCCTATGCTCGTAGAAGAGTACGCCCTGCCTCTGCTAGAACTAAGCACGTCCTACCTCTCTTGCAGAAGAGCACGTCCTACCTCTGCTTATGTTCCGCGTTACCCGCAAAAGGGAACGCAAACCCCTATCATCGCCTACGATGGTCAGGATAGGGCACCCCTCGGAGGGGTGGCGTGTAAGCCTCTATCAGTACCTATGATTGTCAGCATCAAAAGAGTAAACCTTAGTTCTGTGCCTACAATGTCACCGTCTAAATTTCTAAGAACTTATCATCACCTACTATGGTCAAGATAAGGCGCCTCCTGAAGGGAGGTCAGGTAAGTCATTGGGCCCTGCTTGTGGATAAGCTAGCCAAGCGCACCGGATGCACAGGCCCGGAGAGTGGCCAACAAAGCACGTACATCCTATGCTTCGACATCATATGAAACACCCCACCTCTATTAAGGTCACTCACAAAGGGAATGCCTTAACTTTGGTGGAGGTTTATAAGTAAAAGCCATAGATAAACCCAAGGCAGATATAAATACACATATTTTAAACAGCGGAAACCAAACAGACTTTTATTGCATCAATACGTGTTCAAAACAAAACATTCCATAATTGTCTCAAAATACTTCCAACATTACAACCTCATTACTGTCTTGATTATTAAAGAAGCATAAAACATAAATAAAGTGACAAAAATCCCTATAGTGATATCCAAAGCCATAGTCCGAGCAAAAGAGATCCAAATCATACTTCAACGGTCTCTAAGCTTGCAAAGAATCTTACTGAGCTGGATTGTTTCCTCCCTGTGGACCTGGGGGGGACGGGGGAACGAAAGAAAGAAGAGGAAAAGAAAATAGAGTCAGACTTAAAGCCTGAGTAAATCTAGTGACTCTTCAGTATATAAATAAGAAAAGGGCATGATAGATATAAACTGAAAACAGGAAAGTATCATAAGCTAAGGAAGTGTAGTTTAGAACTGAATGTACTATCACACCCACACTATATCTCTGCACCTACTTGAGCTTGTTCTAACTGGCACCCCATGCTGAGGGTGAAGTGATCCCCATTTTCCAAAGATTGGCTCCTACTCGCATAAACATGTGTCGTACGACCCTTAAGAATTGTAGATACCTATGCTGGTCCCACCATGGGGTGTATCAAGACCCATGGTGGCGGCCCCGACGCAAATTTTATAAGGCATAGGTTATATTACTGCTGTCCCCAGTGCCCTGGTTGTCTGCTCCAGAGTGTGTGCACGCCCGCACCCCGTTAGACCTGCACTATGCACACACCGCCGTCGTTTGCCCGCTTACAATCAGCCCAGTAATCGTGCCCCACCCTGCCTAGTTTCAAGGTACCATGATACCTAACTAGGGTTACTACTGAAACGGGTCCCTCGTTACCAGGATTTTCTAGTCAAACATTTAAAGTGGTTAAGTGTCTGTATTTACCTAACCCCTACCCATCAATTCTTGTTAACATGTTTAATTTGGTTAAGTGTTTATAGTTGACTTAACCCTACCACCTGTCATTAGCCTCTTCGGAGCACCAGACCACTCACATTAGACAGGTATTGTTATGGTTACTGGATGTGCCGGTCGGTTCTGGGCAGGTTTACACCGTAGCTCAGTCTAACCTCAGGTCCTTATTGGGCTCAATGCTTAACCACCCACATTGGATAGGTATTGTTGTGACAACTGGACAGCCGGGCGGGTCCGGCAGGTTTACGTCACAACTCAATCCAACCTCGGGTTAAGCACACCGTGTTTTCTAAATTTACATATTTTGTCACTTTTCAATTATATGTAAATGTCATATCTTTTATTCTTGGGTATAACAATTCATACCGCTTAAATGTCATTGTCGTTGGCATGTGCCAAACATGACAACATATATATTTTCATGTTTTACACCCAACGTTATTACCCCCGCTTGTATGTTCACAACGTTATAACAAATGTTAGGCTCGACACAATTCAGCCCAACCTCGTAAACGTGAGAAAAAGGGGAAACCAATAACATGTAACATTTTACAACATATAAGGGTGTGTGGCGCATGAACTTGCAATTTAGCGATACTAACATAAATGATGGGTCATGTGATCTTGCATTCAAATCAAAGTATAACTAAGTAGGTAACATATGAAATGGCATAATTTAGGCTAATACAAACTTGTGTTTAAACATGTTTAACTTGACATAATGTCAACCACAAAACTAGCATGTTGTATATTCACAAAAATGTCCAATTATAACATCTAATCACATAGCCTGTTTCAACATGAACTTGCATAGTTTATGAAACCCAAACGATACTTAACATAGATCCAATTATACTTGCAAATAAACATGAGAATGATATCATAGTTTTTGGGTCAAGTAGGCATAAAAGGTTTCAAATCTAGAACATGTTTACATAAGCCTTAATTTAGACTTAGTGAATGTATATAGTCCATGTCATAGGTATAAACATAAAGGGATCAAATTCTATTTTTTGCCACAAACTTGCAAGTGCCATTGTTTTCATATACAATTGTTCAATAGGCTTGCATCAATCAATTTATGCAACAAAAATCAATACACAAGTCACGATAGAACCATTACTATTCACAGAATTTATACAATAACACAATTCAATTTTCATTTACATCGAATCACATCACAGATTTTATTCATATTCTGAAAGGTCACTATACTTACAACGAATGCAGAATCTTGTATTCTGGATTCTGAATTCTGAAATTGAGACGCGATCCTTCGGGTAGACTAACGTTGCGTTGATTATTTTGATTAAACTTTAATCTTCCTCTTAATTTGATTCGTCTCTTAGGCTTTTCTCTCTTGACGGCTATGTTCAATTCCTCCCTGGCAGCATGACGACTCCTTTCTTATTTTTTTATGTGAATTTTCAGTTGAGACTTAGGGTGTATTTATAGATTTTTAAATTGTTTTGAGCCGTCAGATGAAGACAGGAGGAATCTAGACCATACAAAGTTCAAAGAGCCAATCAAGAGGCGCCACGTATGCCCTAGTGACACATAGAACCACAGAAATTCGAGCCAGAGCCAGACCTAGCCAGCCAGGTCGACCAGGCAGGTCGACTGGTAGGTCGACACCCAGGTCGACACTATGGTCGACCTGCGGGGGCCAAGTCGACACCATGGTCGACCTGGTCTCTGGGCGGGAATTTTCCCGCCTAGCCCAGTTTGAACCCATTTTTCGAATTTCGAATTTTAAACTGAGCTATTTGAATTTAAATTTTATTCTGAAACTTTCGAAGGTCATAACTCCTTCATACGGAGTCCGGTTCGCGCAAACTCGGACTCTATCTCAAGTAGAATTCCAAGACGAACGCAATGGAGTGACCCAATTCCCTTAATTCTTCCATTTAGAATTAATTAAACTTTAGTTTGTGAAGATTAACATTATAGAATTCACGGAGTGTTACATTCTCCCCCCCCCCCCTTAAAAGGATTTCGTCCCCGAAATCTTCAAGTTAGGAAGAATGTATAACCTACCATCCAATCGTCCATCTACTCAACCAACAAACACAAGCGTCCACTATCCTTAAAAGACTTCTAATGCTTCATGATCATATGCAAAGTGTGTATACATGTCCTTATCTAATGCAGAAATCAAGCGGTCTACTGATTCAGTTGACCTCCTTAATGCGAATCATGTAAGTGTCATGAATCCATTATGTATGCAAATTTTTCCTACTCATAATTCTACATGAGTGCACAACCATTCATACAAATGCGACAACCATATGACAGCATATCGAGTTTCAACCATATACAAATTAGAATACATATATATGCATATGCAATATGAAGTGACTGAGCCGATCTAAAACCTAGGGTGTATGTATATGCATCCACGAGCAACCACTAGCAATCACTAGCAACCATTTATAGCCATCATCCATAACATGTTTTCAAATACATGTTTACATCCATTTGTTTTCTACCTAAGGAGTTAGGAAAAGGACCAAGGAGATATACCTAAAAAGATAGATAAAGCATAACTTAAGGAAAAAGAGAGATCAAAGATGTACCCTAAAAAAGAAGAGGGTAGGCAACGCGTGTTCTGTCCTCAGTTTCCCAAGTCGCGTCTTCCTCGGCATCGCTCCACTAAACTTTAACGAGTTTGACTTCGCGGTTGCGTAGCTTTTTCACTTCAGTTCCTAAGATGCGGGTTGGAACTTTCCTCATTGTTGCTTTACGTTCCACTTCGGCTTCTTCTAGAATGCTAGGTTCCACCTATTCCGCGGACTCATGCAAACACTTCCGAAGGTGAGAAACATGAAAGACATTATGAATTCCGGCCAGTCTCTCGGGTAGCTCTAATCTATAGGCCATCTTCCCAACCTTCTCAATGATAGGAAACGGCCCTACAAATCTTGGTGCTAGCTTTCCTGTGGATCCAAAGTGAACGACGTTCCTTAAAGGAGATACCTTAAGGAAAACCCTATCCCCAACCTCAAATTCAAGGTCGATCCTTCTTTTGTCGGCGGAGGATTTTTGTCTGTCTTGAGCAGTCTTCATTCTTCTACGTATCAAGTCCACTTTCTCTGAAGTCTCTCGGATCATGTCTGGACCAAGTATAAGTTTATCTGTAGACTCCCACCAACAAGTTGGTGATTTGCACGGTCTTCCATACAAGGCTTCGAAGGGTGCCATGCCTATGGTAGCTTGGTAGCTGTTATTGTAGGCAAATTCCACTAAAGGAAGGTGATCCTCCCACGTCCCTCCAAAGTCAAGAACGCAAAGTCTTAAAAGATCCTCTAAAACTCTATTCACCCTTTCTGTCTAACCATCCGTTTGGGGGTGATAGGCCGTGCTCAAACATAACCGTGTGCCCACAGCTTCTTGCAGACTCCGCCAAAACTCGCTTGTGAAGATCGGGTCTCGGTCACTAACAATGCTGGAGGGTATCCCATGGAGTCGAACTATCTCCTTAATGTAAAGAGACGCTAGAGATGAGGCAGTCCTTCTACTCTTGACAGGTAAAAAGTGGGCGCTTTTTGTAAGCCTATCCACTATTATCCAAATGCGAGTATTGCCCATTCTCGACCTAGGCAGCCCATCAACAAAGTCCATTGAAATACTATCCCACTTCCATGTGAGACCTTTAGGGGATGTAGCAGTCCTCTAGGCTTCTTATGTTCTGCCTTGACCTGTTGGCATATCATACACTTAGAAACGAAATCTGCACGTCTTGCTTCATGCCATTCCAAAAGAAAGTCCTTTTTATATCCTTGTACATCTTATCACCGCCAGGGTGTATAGTCATCTTAGAATGATGCGCTTCCTTGAGAACCTTCTTTGTCAACTCCCTTGTTTGTGGGACGCATAATCTTCCATCTCGCCTCAGCCAACCCTTATCATCAATAGAGTACCTATTGAGGTGACTAGAAGTCTCACCCCTAATAAGTTTATCAATCACATCAATAAGCTGAGGGTCTTCACGTTGTGCAGCCCCTATTGAGTCGAAGAGAGTAGGGCGTACTTCGAGAGATGCTAGTAAACCTGGTACAAAATCCGAGGAGGGCCTAAAGTTAAAACTGGCTATATACTCCAAGCGTTGCCTTTCTATGAAGAGTGGGCTTAAGGTCAGTTTCTTTCGGCTCAACGCATCTGCTACTACGTTGCCTTTGCCGGGAGTATAGGAAATTTCAAAGTCATAAGAGGAAAGAAACTCCATCCATATTTCCTGCCTCAAGTTAAGATCCTTCTGCGAGAAGAGATATTTCAACGATTTATGGTCAGTGTATAATTCGAACTTCTCACCTAGGAGATAATGGCGCCAAGACTTATGCGCAAAGACGATGGCGGCTAACTCAAGATCGTGGGTTGGGTAGTTCTTTTCATGAACTTTCAATTGCCTTCCGCCATAAGCTACTACCCTCCTTTCTTGCATCAAAACAGCGCCTAGTCCTGTTCTGCATGCATGTGTGTATACTGTGAACATTTTGCTTCCATCTGGAAGAGTCAGAACTGGGGCTGTTGTAAGAGCCCTTTTTAATGGTTGGAAAGCAAACTCGCAGTACAAATCCTAAGTGAACGCCAGATTCTTCTTTGTTAGCCTTGTGAGTGGAGCTGAGATTTTCGCGAAATCCCTAATAAACTTTCGGTAAAAACCGGCTAGCCCAAGAAAGCTTCGAACTTCGGTTGCATTTCTTGGTGTCTTCCAATCTTGCACTGCCACCACTTTCGCGGGGTCCACAGCCAACCCCTCTTTGGACACTATATGCCCCAGAAATCTTACTTCTTTTCTCCAGAAGCGACACTTGGAGAATTTGGCTTTTAGCTGATGTGCCCGGAGAGTATCCATGATTTCTTTCAGATGCTGAGCATGTTCTTCCTCATTCTTTGAGAAGATTAAGATATCGTCTACGAAGACAACCACGAATTTGTTGAGGAATTCTCTGAACACCCTGCTTATAATGTCTACGAAATAAGCGGGTGCATTTGTCAAGCCGAAAGGCATGACAAGCCACTCGAAGAAACCGTCTGGGGTTCTGAACGCCGTTTTATCAATGCTATCTTCAGCTACTCTTAGCTGATGGAACCCAGTTGCCAGATCAAGTTGGGAGAAGACCATCGCACCTACAAGCTGATCAAACAGATCGTCGATTCGAGGAAGAGGGAGCCTATTTTTCTTGGTCAATTTGTTTAACTCCCTATAGTCAACGCAAAGGCGAAGCGAACCGTCCTCTTTGGTTGCGAACACCACTGGACCACCCCATTCTGAAATGCTCCTTCTAATGAACCCCTTTTCAAGAAGTTCTTTAACCTATTTACTGAGCTCCTTTCTCTCCTTTTGGAGCCATGTGTCTGACAGGTAAAGCTACAGGCTTTGCATTATCCACAAGATATATACGGAAGTCTATTTCCCGCTTCGAAGGTAAGCCCTTCACCTCCTCAAAGACATCCGGATATTCCCGGACTACTCTAAGTGACTGCAAATTCTCATCGGAAGCATCAAGCGACTCTAGATAACTAATCATAACAGCATTCAAGGGATTACAATAAATTTCTAGAGTGTTACCATGCCGATTCAAGAGCCTAACTACTCTTTTCTCACAATCGAGAATGGCGCTATTACTGGATAACCAGTCCATGCCTAAGATAAAACCATATCCCGAGAAGGCCAAAACAAAGGCATTACAACTAAACTCAACGCTGAGAATAGAGATTTTCAAACCCAAACAAACCATTGACAAGTAAGCGGAGCCACCAATTGGATTTGAAACTACTAAGGGATCCTCTACCACACTAGTGTCTAGATGCAGAGATTCTACTAAGGCAGATGAAATAAAAGAGTGTGATGCGCCAGAGTCAAAAAGTGTGTGAACTGGATGATCATAAAGATAAACTACACTTTCTACAGAATTATTACTATCTAAAGTTCTCAAGATAGGATTGAGAAGATAAGCAGGATAAAACAAAGCATCTAGGAGAAGAAGTTAAAGAGGTACCCCCAGAAGGTCCTGCTTGCGGGCCTTTCCCTTGCTTCTTAGGGAAGTCCTTAGCCATGTGTCCAGCCTCACCGCAATGGAAGCAAGTAGCACTCATCTTCCTCTTCTACTTTCTGCAGTCGTTCACCACATGTACAACAATGCCACAGAAATAACATTTCCTTTTCTCATGTGTCTTGTTATTATTATTGTGGTCCTTTCCTCCTTGACTATTATCCGTCTTCTTGTTCGGCGATTCTTTCGTTTGCTGGTTCAGGTAGAGGAGGAGGAGGAGTAAAACCATCTGTAGCTGGGGAGTAAGGTCCCCAGACATGCTGAAACGAAAAGGAAAGATTCAAAACAAAGGATAGAGACAGACAGTGCACATGGCTTTGGGGGATTTTGTCTTTTAGAATATAACACTTTTTCTAGAAAAATGCTTCTTTAAACTTTCTTTTGAAAATAATTTCAAAAACTTTTATCTTATCTGGTAAACCTATGCTCTGATACCAAGTGAAACACCCCACCTCTATTAAGGTCACTCACAAAGGGAATGCCTTAACTTTGTTGGAGGTTTATAAGTAAAAGCCATAGATAAACTCCAGAAAGATATAAATACACATATTTTAAACAGCGGAAACCAAACAGACTTTTACTGCATCAATACGTGTTTAAAAAAAACATTCCATAATTGTCTCAAAATACATCCAACATTACAAGCTCATTACTATCTTGATTATTAAAGAAGCATAAAACATAAATAAAGTGACAAAAATCCCCATAGTGATATCCAAAGCCATAGTCCGAGCAAAAGAGATCCAAATCATACATCTACGGTCTCTAAGCTTGCAAAGAATCTTACTGAGCAGGATTGTTTCCTCCCTATGGACCTGGGGGGGGGAACGAAAGAAAGAAGACGAAAAGAAAATAGAGTTAGACATAAAGCCTGAGTAAATCTAGTGACTCTTCAGTATATAAATAAGAAAAGGGCATGATAGATATAAACTGAAAACAGGAAAGTATCATAAGCTAAGGAAGTGTAGTTTAGAACCGAATGTACTATCACACCCACACTATATCTCTACACCTACTCGAGTTTGTTCTAACTGGCACCCCATGCTGAGGGTGAAGTGATCCCCATTTTCCAAAGATCGGCTCCTACTCGCATAAACATGTGTCATACGACCCCCAAAAATTGTAGATACCTATGCTGGTCCAACCATGGGGTGCATCAAGACCCATGGTGGCAGCCCTGACACAAATTTTAGAAGGCATAGGTTATACTACTGGTGTCCCCAGTGCCCTGGTTGTCTGCTCCGGAGTGTGTGCACGCCCACACCTCGTTAGACATGCACTGTTCACACACCACCGTCGTTTGACCACTTACAATCAGCCCAGTAATCGTGCCCCACCCTGCCTAGTTTCAGGGTACCATGATACCTAACTTGGGTTACTGCTGAAACGGGTCCCTCGTTACCAGGATTTTCTAGTCAAACATGTTAAGTGGTTAAGTGTCTGTATTTACCTAACCCCCACCCATCAATTCTTGTTAACATGTTTAATTTAGTTAAGTGTTTATAGTTGACTTAACCCTACCACCTGTCCTTAGCCTCTTCGAAGCACCAGACCACTCAAATTAGACAGGTATTGCTACGGTTACTGGATGTGCCGGTCGGTTCTGTGCAGGTTTACACCGTAGCTCAGTCTAACCTCTGGTCCTTATTGGGCTCAATGCTTAACCACCCACATTGGATAGGTATTTTTGTGACACCTGGACAGCCGGGCGGGTCCGGGCAGGTTTACGTCAGAACTCAATCCAACCTCGGGTTAAGCACACCGTGTTTTCTAAATTTACATATTTTGTCACTTTTCAATTATATGTAAATGTCATATCTTTTATTCTTGGGTATAACAATTCATACCACTTAAATGTCATTGTCGTTGGCATGTGCCAAACATGCCAACATATATATTTTCATGTTTTACACCCAATGTTATTACCCCCGTTTGTATGTTCGCAACGTTATAACAAATGTTAGGCTCAACACAATTCTGCCCAACCTCATAAACGTGTGAAAAAGTGGAAACCAATAACATGTAACATTTTACAACATATAAGGGTGTGTGGCGCATGAACTTGCAATTTAGCGATACTAACATAAATGATGGGTCATGTGATCTTGCATTCAAATCAAAGTATAACTAAGTAGGTAACATATGAAATGACATAGTTTAGGCTAATACAAACTTGTGTTTAAACATGTTTAACTTGACATAATGTCAACCACAAAACTAGCATGTTGTATATTCACAAAAATGTCCAATTATAACATCTAATCACATAGCCTATTTCAACATGAACTTGCATAGTTTATTAAACCCAAACGATACTTAACATAGATCCAATTATACTTGCAAATAAACATGAGAATGATATCATAGTTTTTGGGTCAAGTAGGCATAAAAGGTTTCAAATCTAGAACATGTTTACATAAGCCTTAATTTAGACTTAGTGAATGTATATAGTCCATGTCATAGGTATAAACATAAAGGGATAAATTCTAGTTTTTGCCACAAACTTGCAAGTGCCATTGTTTTCATATACAATTGTTCAATAGGCTTGCATCAATCAATTTATGCCACAAACATCAATACACAAGTCATGATAGAACCATTACAATTCACATATTTATACAATAACATAATTCTATTTTCATTTACATCGAATCACGTCACATATTTTATTCATATTCTTAAAGGTCACTATACTTACAACGAATGCAGAATCTTGTATTCTGGATTCTGAATTCTGAAATTGAGATGCGCTCCTTTGGGTAGACTAAATTGCGTTGATTAATTTGATTAAACTTTAATCTTCCTCTTAATTTGATTCGTCTCTTAGGCTTTTCTCTCTTGACGGCTATGTTCAATTCCTCCCTGGCAGCATGACGACTCCTTTCTTATTTTTTATGTGAATTTTCAGTTGAGACTTAGGGTGTATTTATAGATTTTTAAATTGTTTTGAGCCGTCAGATGAAGACATGAGGAATCTAGACCATACAAAGTTCAAAGAGTCAATCAAGAGGCGACACGTAAGCCCTAGTGACACACAGAACCACAGAAATTCGAGCCAGAGCCAGACCTAGCCAACCAGGTCGACCAGGCAGGTCAACTGGCAGGTCGACACCCAGGTCGACACTATGGTCGACCTGGGGGCCAGGTCGACACTATGGTCGACCTGGGATGACCAGGTCGACACCATGGTTGACCCTATGGTCGAACTGGTCTCTGAGTGGGAATTTTCCCCCCAGCCCAGTTTGAACCTGTTTTTCGAATTTTAAACTGAGCTGTTTGAATTTAAATTTTATTCTGAAACTTCCGAAGGTCATAACTCCTTCATACAGAGTCCGATTCGCGCAAACTCGGACTCTATCTCAAGCAGAATTCCGAGACGAACGTAATGGCATGACCATTTCTCTTAATTCTTCCATTTAGAATTAATTGCATTTTAGTTTGTGAAGCTAAACGTTATAGAATTCACGGGGTGTTACACCATAAGCCCAGAGAGCGGCTCAAGGAGCACGTACAACCTATGCTTCACAAATCAAATCTAAAGGGGATACCAAAACACTGATACTGGAAGGGAATTTCTGGCACTCAATCTCTAATTACCTGGAAAAGGGTTGGTTCAGGTCTTCTATACTAATACCCGAATCTGGGTAGATTTAATTCATCACAAGTACCGAAAGGGAATTTCTGGTACTCAATCTCTAATGGCCTGAACAAGGGTGATTTCAGGCTTGCTATATTATTACCTGAATCTGGGTTGGTTCAGTTCTCCACAAATACCGGAAGGAGATTCCCGGTCTTCAATCTTTATATTACCTAGATAAAGGGTAGTTCGGAATTTCTATTAATACCGAAAGGAGATTTCTGACCATCAATCTTTAATTACCCAAACAAGGGTTGGTTCAAGACTTTTGCGAACACCAGAAGCAAATTCCCGATCTTATTTCAATACCTGAATCCAGGTTAATCCGGGACTCCTACCATGTACGCAAGCTTAAAATTGACCGAGAGCTCTATTGAAGCATCAAATGCTAATTCCCAATCCTTTACCAGATGATCCTAGTATGGGATGGATCCGAAAGCTTATAATTCGCTAACGAAAGAATATTGAGGTAAAGCAGCACAGCCAGAAATATGCTTTCAAGGGAAAGCACATCATTAAAATGGCTTCTAATAAAATGGTTGCATTCTTTCAGGAAAATTCTTAAACCATTTATGTACAAACAATTGTTATCTGCATTTTATATCAACAACCATTTACATGAAAGACAACATTAATGCACAAGTTCATTCATAAAAGTTACATTCTCAATACCCTAAATATGGGTATAATTATATGTCACTATTATAAAATGTCATTAAATAACTAGGTCCTCTCCATCCTCAGGCAAAGGAGGGTCAATAGCACGACGAAGTGCGATGCTTAGTAGCTTGTTAAGCTTTCGCACTGTCCTACCCGTTTCATCTAGATGATCAGAAGGTTTAATCTGAAGTTCAAGGCTCTGTTATAAGCCCTGCACATTGCCCTAAGTGACTTGTTCTCTTTCTCTAACTCGAAAACATTCATACGCAAATCGTGCCTTTCCTCTTGTAAACGTCTTATTTGATCATCATACCAGACAACACGTTCTTGGGAATCCTTAATCAACTTAGTATCATAGGACCCCTTTATCTCAACTACCACTTTCTTACACCACTCAGAAATAACTGATTCCTTTAACCCAGGAAGAGGGTTATTCAAGTAAAAATACTTTTGGGAGGCTGAGGCCTTATGTACTGTTGTAACGCTGGGAGGTTTGAGATCCCATCATGATAGGGATATTTTTGTAACAATATTCCCATGTCTCACACTTCGTGTTGACGTTATTTAAATCAATTTCCAAATCGACAATACATTGGCGTGAACTCCTCAATTCATCCTCAAACTCAAATTCAATAGAGGGTGTAGTCCTTATGTATGCCCTCAATCCAAGAATAATCTTATCTCTCTCTTCTAACTGGTCTTTTAAAGCATTCATTCTCTCATTCAAATGTTTAGTGGATAAATTCTGGTGTAAAATCTTCCTCTCTTGAGACATAGAAGGAATCTCTTTTGCTGACAATGCTTCACTCTGAGACGGGAAGATCTCACGACGATCAATCTACCCACAGGAACACAAGAAAATAGTTACGATTATATTTTCTTTTCGGTTTACAAAAATAAAACTCCATTCTTATATAAAAACTTTGTGTGAGTTAAATCCGAAACGAATCTACCGTAGCATATAGATAAAAAGAGAGTTACAAAGGATCACTTTCATTTGATTAATACATCTATTGTTTACATAACATCTCGGCATGTTTAACCATTAAACTCTTTAGAATTGCTTCGTAATCTTCGCTCAGAAAGTTAAAAGAGAGCCGAGGGAATTCTGTATAAACACTCCTAAGTTTCTCGAAAAAAACATTTTTTCCTGATATCATGAATTGATGTTGTTAAAAATTCCTTCTTAGTCCACAAGTCACATGTAGTGCATCTTCATAGTGAACAAAGTTCTATCATAATGCAAGTAAGCGTATTAGTAGGCACATGTAGTAATTGGGACTCTATACAAATTTTAAACAAATTGATTGGATTAAGTTTACAAATATTCTTCTTGTCCTACGTAAGAACGATTTAGTTCCTTCTGTTTGCCATCTAATTCTGTTTAAGGCAGGAAACAACTTTTCTTTTGTCTATTAAATATAGTAGCAGAAAACTAGTTGTGGTCAAAATACTTAGAAAAGGAGAAAACATTGCCAGAGCAGGAATTATACCCAAGAAAAAGGAGCTTCAGGGCCCATGGCTTTCTCCCCTCCCGAAAGGCCGGAAGGGCCGGCTTCTTTAAACGAAAGAGATTCAGGATCAAAGGAAATGCGGGAACCTCCTACTTCAGGATTTTGCCTAATGTAATCATGGGGCACCTCGACTCCTGAAGAAATATCATTCCTGTTCCTCTCCTGTTCACCCTGACGGCCCCTACTTCCGAAGCTGACGCCGCTGTCACCCCCGTCGTTATCAACGAAGGTAGAGGCCTCTTCTCTTTCAACATAATCACCAGAGAGACTATCAGTATATAAAATATCCTCAACTTTAGATTCCCCTTTCTGTGGCGTCCCAACGCCTCGTTCACCCAACATAATCCTTTCCATAACTCGATCCCTGACGAAGGGAGGAACTTCGGTATTACGAATCTCGGGAAGACTCCAAAGGTTACCGGAAATAAGGTGAAATAAAGCATCTTCATAATATTCAGTCTTAATCAATAGAAGATGAACTTGCAAGAAGTCAGAAATCATGCCTTCAGCTGCATAAATTATCTGCACAGCGCGGGAAAGCTTCTCATCCTTCCTCTGGAGCTCCTCAGCATGAGTAACCACATCTTCCGCTATTTGATGTTCCAAGGCCGACACTTTGTCAGGGTTACGTCCTTAGTCTACCTTACTTTATCTAAAGCTGCCTTGGTGTGTTCCAAGGAATCTTTCAACCTCTCACATTCATCACTTAAAGATTCATTCGCCTCTCGAAGCTTAATGATTTCGGAGGTGGGGGAAGAAGGGGTTGATTTGGGAAAAAGCCATCTTTTGGAAATCTAGAAAGATAAAAGCATTCAGTACACGGCTGCAACAGATTAAAAAGGAAAACAAAATGTTGTACCTGAAGCTGTCGGATGATCAACCACTGGTAGAAATCTGCCACATTTGAAGAAGAAGAAGGTAACGAAATATCAGAAGACTCCAGACAAGAAAGAGAAATCTTTACAAAATCAGCAAAATCAGTTGAAGGATCGGGGGTCCTCGAAGGCTCTATGGACCGGGAAGTCGGAATTCGCGACATAACATGCGCACCCGCTCCTGATAAACTTGGAAGAAATGACGACCGGATACAACCCCCACTTTCCCTACCAGAAGTACCCTCGAAAATTACAGAAGCAGAAAAGTCAAGCTTTAGCCTCTTAGCTGGCGGCTTGACATGCAACTCAGCCAACCTCTTAATAGCAACAACGCTAGATCGATTCAAAACATCGGTGAGGGTCAAGACTTCCGAAGTCAAAACTCCTAGTCAAATGAAAAATCGAAGATTCAAGAGTATGGGACTTGGATGTTAAAGAGACTTTAATAAAGAAACCATCTAATCAAGCAAAACATACCGAGAGACAAGGGGGTAGAGGAAGAAAACACTTTTGAGCCCAACAATAAGCATTTAGAGACTGGAAAACGAATATGTGGATGTCCCAAAACCTTTTGCTCATTAGGAAGAAGATCATATTGATGCAACCTGTCCTTGGTTAATAGAACAGATCGACCCTGCGACTCTTTGAGCAGTTTCAAAAGGAGATCAAACACACGAGATTCACTTTTGGTTAAGCGAACTCTCTTAGAAGCAGGATCTGAAGAAAAACGACTAAAGTTAAGTCACAAATGAGAAAAGTAGCCGCTCACAAAGGGTTAGAGGATTCACCATAATCAGCAAATTTTCCTGAAATACCAACAGGGCATCTGATGAAGAAGAACTGACCTTCCCAAGATATAGCCTTACCCGTACCTTCACTAACAATCTTCCGCAAGGTGGTAGCATGGAATATAGGGAAGTCGGCACCACTTGAAAAATGCATCAGGTGTTGGATGAGGTTAGAAGTAAGAGAAGCCTAGCCCGATTCAAGAGCAAGTATTTCATGACATAAAAGCAACGTATAAGTGCTTGGTAGGAGTTGGATGGGTATAACCTCCAAGTCCCATAGAAGTGGAAATATGAAAGATGAAAAAGGGAAGAAGCCCCCATGCCAGATATGTGCAGCTGAATAAGCAAAATATCCTTTAGGAGGATTCATGATGTTATCATAATAAGTAGCAGGAATGGCCTCCACATTATCTATTCCAAAGCTGACAGGAATGGAGTTTACTTCATCTTGAGAAGTAATCAAAGATTTCTTCAAGGCGAAAGATTTCCTCCTCCGAGAAATGCCATAAACACCAGTTGGTGATGGACCGGAACTCCTTTTATTAGACATGGCACTGCCAAGTGATGTAATTCCATAAATATGTAAAATTCATATCCCACTCATTATAATACCATGGAGTGATAACACATAAACCTACTAGCAATAAATGACCAAGATAATGCGCATTAAGATGATTCCAAATACTAGTTTAGGTTAGACACACAACAAATGTCGCATTTGATGAAAAATAATTGAGCCCTTAATAATAGCAGGATTAGTCTTTATTAAGTATAATGCTAGGAGGGCTCAATGGAAAAAGTAACGACTGGACCAGAACCAGGCAACCATAAGTCAGCATTGAAGCCCTGGTTGGTTCTCGACACCAGCAAAATCGATGGTGCCAGCAGCATCATTTCCGTTACTTAATTATAAAAATAGATTCTTTTGTGCAAATTTCATATCTTAAACCCTAAAAGTTGATATTTGGGGGAAAGAGCATATGTATAGCCCACCATGAATCCTAATCCTGATCACTGACATTCAAATGATTTATGTTCAACACCCAAAATCCTAATTAGACTAGACAGAGCGATTTAACACCTATTTAAAGTTCAAAGCGGAAATATTTACCAGAAATTCAATTGAGAAATTCTTGAAACAAGCTTTCAGTCCTCAATGAACAAATAATCTGGTTCGAGAAACTAATGTTATAAGTAAAAGTTGAAGAAGAAGAAGCGTTGGTTATTATGCAAAGTTACCTCAAATCCACACCGTACAAATGGAGACCAATCAGCGTTTCCAATCAAGGGAGATCGAAAGGCTCAGAGATAACACTTCGGAAAAGGTAGAAAGTTTGACTTGAAAAGTCGAAAAAACCCCTTCATCAGGGAGGAATGCTACTACCAAAATTAACCCCGAAACCAGCTAACAGTGAAAGGGTATCCAGTGAACACAAGCACGAAGGAATGATCCGAGAGCCACACAAACCGACACCTTCTTAGGTAAAAGGAGCTCAAAGTCCAAAAAATGCCGACACAGTCTACCCGGCAGGGGATTCTATAAAGAAAGGTCACTTGTGTCAGAAGCAAAGAAAGAAAGAGGCAAGAGCTCCACTAACGGAAATCCGAAAGGATGGAAGGGTTGCCGGTACTAACCTACTTAATACCAGTACACCAGGTGGTAAAGACATCAAAAGCATTAAGACAAATGTACATAAAGATTATCCAGAACCAGCATCCGAAACATCTACCGCATCAACTCCGAAAGGTCATCTTGATAAACAACAGGTATATTACCTGGAGAAACCTTCAGGAAGACTTGGCTATGCCCGGAGACCCCACCGGAACTAAAATCGGAACCCCAGAAAGGATACAGGCTATCCGTACTAGTCTACTTAGTACAAACACCGATAGTGGTTCTGAACTGGCAGTTATTTACATGCATCCTGAGGACAAGCTCCTCTAAGCATTCATAAGAAAATCGGAATCCTACATCCGGAAGCTTATAACCAAGAGCATACAACCAGAGGCAACTACATCAACAAGCTCATATCATTCTCAAAGAAACCTCGACTGACCGGGACCTTCCCTCTGGAAGCTATAATCCGCACCGCAAAAGAGGCCGGGAGCTAAAGCAACTGAAACCAAGGAGAAAAGCGGCCAACAGAATTATCTGCAGGCCCAACGACCCAATAGCAGAAGAGTCCCCGATTTCTCTATAAATAAGACCCCAGGGGTCACAATTTCAAAAGGATGCTCTCATTCTGATTCTTGTACTCTTTCTCTTTAGAGTAAACCATAATACTTAGATCAATTTAAGGATTTCTTTTATTCTGTTCATGTGTTCTATAAAAAAGATTAATAAAGAGCGAATCTACACTTATAGTATTTTCTTATGAGTTTATCTTGCTATTTCTTAGTTATCGTTGCTACAATTTACTGTTTGTTTCCTACATATGCATGAATCCTTGCCCAAACCTTTCCGTAGATTGGATGAAACACCCATTTCCTATATGCTTAAATCCTTCCTGCAAGTTTAGACCTTCCTTACAAGCTTAGATCTTTCAGTAAGTTTGGTGCAAAATTCCTTTCTACCATCCGTTAGGTCCTTTATCAAGGGTTGTGTTTAGTGATCCTTCTCTCCAAGGTATTTGTTGGTTCTTAAATTGCTTAAGCGTGATATTCGCACCATCGTGGGAAGAGTAACTACTCTTTCAGATTCTAGGCCTTGATAACTAGGGACGGGGATCAAACCCACATACTAAGGCTAAACAATCTATTTTTCCCTTAGGTTCATTGCCATTGACCTATCTCCGGTGTTGACAAAAAATATCGTTAACATATGATTTTACACTAAATTCTGAGTTGCGTAGCATTTTTCGTTTCGTAAAAGTGTAATTTCTTTTGCTCCAGTTGTGCCTTTTACAGTTTATAAAGCATGCAAAATGACGTTGTTGTGTGTTCAATTTTACATTTTATCTTCTGGGCTCTACTGTGAATTGTGACTTAAATTCATGGGAAAGCTATATGTGCCACATCATTCCACTACGTGCATGTTTACATTAAAATTTTATTGGACTCCAATTGGGATGTACATACTTTTCTCTGTACTCCTCATTTCTCATTCTCTGAATTTTTGGTCCTTCCTCCCTCGGCAAATATCCTCCTCTGTAAATCTCTTCTCTACGAAATTTAGATATCTCATCCTCTTCCATGAATCGATCCCTAGGTAATTTCATTTTTTGGGTATTTTCTATTTAATCTTTCCTAATTTCATTTGGATCTAAATCTATAAACCAAAACCTTATTTCCTCTTTTTCATCAAAACCTAAAGCCTCTTTCTTAAATCCCTTGACTTCCCTTCCTTTGCATCCAAACCCAACCTTTACCCTCCTCCGCTAACAGCCGCCGACCACCAGCTTGGACCCAACCAACTCGAGCCTACAAAGTCTAATCCTCTTCCCTTCCCCTGCATATATTTTTTGTTTTTTTCCTGAATTTTGATCCATATTGTAGAGGCCATAGCTTAATCATATGAAATTCGAATCCACTTTTCCGTTTTCTTCAGATTAGGTGAAATTGAAATAGCTACGACTTTTATGTTTATGACTTTTTGTAATTTTGCATATTTTTATATCAAAAACACAATATTTCAAACGTATTTTCAGACCTAGATTTTTTGATTTGAAAGTACCTTTTACTGTTTTAGTCGTATCTCTCATAAATTTTATTCAAATCCAGATTTTTTTTAATCTGAACATAAGAGAATTTGCAGTAATTTTTATGTTTATGACTTTTGCATATTTTGCGATTAACTGGTCCAAAAATAAAATACAAAATAATCAAATTGTTGTTCAGTTTTTGTGAATTTTGTAAAAATCTAATTCCATCTTCCCATGCCAAAACCACTCTACCTTCTTCATTTAAATTGTTTGGGATCTTGATTTGTGAATTTATTCATGTCATGGTGTTAGAAAATGCGTAGTTGTACTGATTAGTTCCATGACCATTTGTCTTCATTTTCCAAGTCTCTTATTTTCCATGAAATATGAGTTTATCTCACACTTGACTAACATTGTATGAAAGTATGATTCAACACATGTGAATGGTTAAATTAAAATATTATGATTGTTTTAGTTGACTTGATTGTTATATTAAATTTAAATTTGCATTCATGACATGAAATTGTGCTATTTGTGATATGGATTGTTATGGATTAAAATGATATGATATGTCTTCGCTGTTATTGACCAAAATGACATGATATGGATTTGCTATGTGATATATTTGTATTGTTATGTTTTTAATTTACTGTCTCAAAGTGCGAGTTCCCAGTAGATTTAGGAAAATCATTATGGATTGAAATGATATATATATCTGAATCACTATAACTTTTCATATTAAATTGGGATACAGGTTGAAATGATATTTACCCAGAAATTTAATTACACAAGTTGAAATGATATATATGTTAGAGACTTAGATGTTGATGGTGATGGTTTTAATGACAACGACCTTGATTTCCAACTTTGTTTCAATTATTATTATAAAATATATACTAACACTATTATCTAGAATATATATATATATAAATGTATATGTATATCCAGGAAATCTATGCAGGTAATGAGTATTGAAGACTATACAGTTCAGAGAATTAAGAATTCAAAATAGAAGAGTTCAAGATTAAAGACTCATGAGTATCAAGAATTCAAGAGTTCAAGAAATATAGAGTAATTATGTCTGAATATATTGTTAAAACACTAGTTAGCACTGAGAATTATATTTTCAAACTTAATTCTGATTTCGAAATACTTTTCAAATGATTTCAAAATTACTTCCTTGTTTTTAATCTATTTTTCAAATAATTTCAAAATTACTTCCTTATTTTTAATTTATACTTCATTATTTTTAGAAATATTTTATCTCCCAAAATTTACTTTAACTCCTGTTTTTTAAATTGTACTTAACTCCTAATTCAAATAAGTTTTACTTACAAATTTAATACTAATTCCACTCCAGTTACTTATATTTTCAATTTATATTAAGTTTTAGTATACTCATATTTTTTTATATATATATACTCCTATATCATTTTATATATACAGTTTTTAATTATTTTTAAATGATCCTAATATATGTTTTTAAAAATATTTTCTACTTGGAATAATCTAGTTTAATATAAAGGAATATAGTTTGCTTTAACTCTGGAATCATCATAATTTATTTAAACATTATTTGATTTGATTTAAAATTATATTTTTAAAGCTTTACATATGGACGTCGACATATAAGTTTATGTATATCAACATAGGAGTCGTTAATTTGCTTTTTAAATTTTATAAAAGTCATTTCTTTTGAATTCAAATCTTTTCTAAAAGGATGCATGTTGGAAAACTATATAAAGGCTTCAAAATTCAAAAAATTAACTAGTTTTCACCTCTTCTTCTTCCTTAATTATTTTACCATTATTCTTCTTAAATTATTAACTTTCTGCACTTATACTCTGCCAAATTTCGTAGAAGTCATATCATTCTTCTTCTCATTCAACTTTACATCAAACTCTCTCCGAAATTCAAGTGCTACTCAAGAGTTATAGGCTGCTTGTAATCATATCGCAAGATCAAGCCTTATCGAGTCAATACTACAAAAACTGATAAGAGAAAGGTGTGATAGTTCCCTGTATAAATCTATTGGATACGATTGTGTCTCAAAAATTGATTGGGTGTAAAGTTGTGGCCCGGAAAATCAACTAAGTCTCACTTTACTTGGAATCTGTTGGGGTGTGCCCTTGTAGCCCTGAAATCAAGGATTGTAATTTTATATTGTTGATAAAAATCCACATCAACCTATGGTTGTATGGGACTGGATGTAAGGGAGTCCCGAACCAGTGTAAAATCCTGGTGTGTATTTTCCTTTTACTACTTTTCATTTTATTTTTTGCATTTATGATTGACTCTATAATTTGTGATATCTGAATTTGCGTAGCATTCTGTTCAATCCTAAAAGATTTCAAATAACTTAATATAATCAATAAAACACTATTCACCCCCTCTAGTGTTTAATTTCCCTTAAGATCCCTCATCTGCATTCCCAATTGTATTGGAGCATTGGTTTTCAAAGTTTTCATAATATGAATTTTTTAAAAGTTTAAATGGCAACCAACACTGGAATTGTCAATAATAATAGTTCTTTTATAGGGGATCAATCCACTATCGGACCACCACCATTCAATGGTAGTAATTATTCATGTTGGGCTATAGAATGAATATTTATTTACAATCTATAAGATTAAACACTTGGAATATCACAAAATAAATATGTTGAACCCATTGTTAATTTCGGACAATGGACTAATGATCAGAAAGCCACTGCACAAAATAATTCATAGGCTATGAATATTTTATTCAGTTCACTAGATTAGAATGAGTTTAATAGGATATCTATTTGTAAATCTGCATATGAAATCTAGAAACTTTACAAGTGACTCATGAAGGAACAAGTATAATTAAACAGACCAAAATATCTTTGTTAACCAATCAATTTGAATTATTTAAAGTGAATCAGAATGAGTCTATCTCCGATATGTACTGCAGGTTCCAAGAAATCGTGGATTCACTAATGGATTTGGGAAAATAATATTCTAAGGAAGATCAAGTCAGAAAGGTTCTGAATTCATTAACTTCAGAATGGGATCAAAAGACACTTGCAATTGAAGAGGCCAGTAATATCAGTACAATGAAAATTGGGAATTAATCGGTAACCTAATGTCATTAGAGGTTCATATGCAAGGAAGAAAAGAAAATAGTCATCAAAAACAAAATCGGTAACATTTAAAGCGACAACTGAAGATTCTGACTCAAATAGCGATGATAATGAAGATACAACTCTAATGACAAGGAATTTTAGAAAATTCCTGAGATGCAGAAAAAGAAATAATTTCAAAAGGAATAAGCAAAGAAACTCTTTGAAAAAAATTTGAGATTCCTAGTAATGTTAGATGTTATAACTGCGACGAATTAGGCCATCTGAAAAGATTATGTCCATATTCGGAAAAACAAAATCAACGATAATGATAATTAATCAAAGAAGAGAAAAAGAGCATAAATATTAACTTTGGATGATTCTGATTCATCATCCAGTGATGAAGATCAAGAAACGGATAACTCAGATATGTGCTTCACAGCAATTCACAAATCAGAAGAAATCGAAGAACGGATCTAAAAATAGGTACACCTTTACAGTAAATTTTAAATTTTTGTTTGAATGGTTGTTTGCCTTGTTTTAAAATTTAAATTTTATTATTCAGAATTTTAAATTTTGAAATTTAAAAATTAAAATAATAATGATTTAAAAATATAATAAGAAAATAATGATTGAAAAAGTATTTTATAATAATAATTACCCCAGGAAATAATTAAATAAGAAATATAAGAAATAAATAATCAAGATTGTCATCAGGTATGAATATTTTATAAATCAAGATTGTCATAATCAAAAAGGGAAAGACTATTAGAGATTGAGATGTTAATGGTGATGGTTTTGATGATAACAACCTTGTTTCAACTTTGTCTAAATTATTACTATAAAATATATACTAACACTATTATCTAGAATATATATATATATGTATATCAAGAAATCTATGCAGGTAATGAGTATTGAAGACTATACGTTTAGAGAATCAATATTTCAAAATGGAAGATTTCAAGATTAAAGACTCATGAGTATCAAAAATTCAAGAGTTCAAGAAATATATAGTAATTATGTCTGAATATATTGTTAAAACTTTGGTTTGCACTGAGAATCCTATTTTCAAACTTAATTTTGATTTTGAATTACTTTTCAAATGATTTCAAAATTACTTCCTTGCTTTTAATCTATTTTTCAAATAATTTCAAAATTACTTCCTTATTTTTAATTTATACTTCTTTATTTTTAGAAATATTTTATCTCCCGAAATTTATTTTAACTCCTGTTTTTTAAATTGTACTTAACTCCTAATTCAAATAAGTTTTATTTACAAATTTAATACTAATTTCACTACAGTTACTTATATTTTCAATTTATATTAAGTTTTAGTATACTCATAGTTTTATACATATACTCTTATATCATTTTACATATATGGTTTTTAATTATTTTTAAATCATCTTAATATATGTTTTTAAAAATATTTTTTACTTCGAATAATCTAGTCTAATATAAAGGAATATAGTTTATTCTAACTCTGGAATGGTCATAATTTATTTAAACATTATTTGATTTGATTTAAAATTATATTTTTAAAGCTTTACTGTAACAACCCGGAAAATCAGAACCAATTTAAAATTTTATTTTGGTTATTTTAATGGATTTTGAATATCTAAAATGATTATTTTAAATAATAACGACGAAAAATTTATTTTCGATGAAGGTAGAACGTATAGATTTATTTTAATTATAAAACGAGCCTGTAATGGTGCAGCAGTTTGAAAATTCGATTTCAAATTTCAAATGAATATACAGAGTTCAATATAAGTCAGAATTGGATGAAACAAGAAATATTTGAATCCGATTAACAATATCTTTCAAATGGATGTAAGAAACTGAGATTTTTTTATAAATTGAAAGTTACGTCTAGTTTAAAATTCAGAAAAGTCGTTGTGGAATTTATATATATTTTAATATATATATAAAGCCCTTAAAAATAGCCATTTTGCAAACGACCTCCATTTTCGACAAAACCACTTTTGTTTGATCCGGAATGCCAATTTATTTCTAGATTCAAATTTTCATAATTTTTGGAATTAATATGTGAGCGTAGCAAAATAAAACGTGTTTTGCAATTTCAGTTTGAATTGGATTGACCAGAAAAAGTCCATTTTTCAAAAGGTCTCCAAATTCGACGAAATTAGTTTTATTGGGACCGTATCGTCCCAACATAGCCAGATTTATTTTTCTGGAATTTTTAGAGTCAGTATGTGGCCCCGGCAAATTAAAATGTACGTTCAAATCTAAAATTGAATGTTTTATATTATAATTTGAAGAATAACTAACTGAAACAGTCGAGTGGGCTTATGAAACTTATTCTATTGTGTATGAAATGGGGGTATTTAGCTAGTGACGACAATCGTTGGGATTGAATTGGAGTTCGTATGGAGTAAGGGGTATTTTTGGATTTAATTAAATTAAAAATTAAAATATAAAGTATGGGCCAATCACGTTTCAGTCCACTTTATCGTTTTAGGAAAACAAAAACTGTAACCCCAATCTCAACGGCGTTGGTTTCTCCTCACTTCTCTCCTCTTTATCTTCCAATTCACGTCGAATCAAACCCTAGTCCTATTGAGGAAATTGTAGATCCCCTCGAGAGCTTCAAATCCATACCTGGCACACCCTCCATCGTGGCGTGTATCTCGAGATATGAGCCCGTGAAGCGCCGCCGCGTCGATCCCTTTTCCTCCACCACCGCCGCTGCGTGTTGAACCCCATCACCAGCGCCGGGAAGCCCTTTTGTTGCTTGACAATGTGATACCACCCGATCTTGACCTCGTGCAGCGGATTAGGAGAAAGATTCAAACCTAGTTTTGAATCATTTAAAAAGGTATACGGCTGTTTTTATTTCAAATGATTACAATAGTTAAAAGCGTTACGAATTGGAATTTATTTATAAAAATCATATCTTTTTCGTTTGTGGTCGAAATCCAGTGAAACAAGAGACATCGGGACCGTGACGACGTCCTCAACATTCTAGAAGAGACTGAAGAATTTTTAGAGCTCGTTACAATATTAGGCGAAGCCGAACCCAATGTGAGAACTTCTCACTAAAATTATTTCTGTACAGTTATTTATTTTATAACTAAATATATGAACTGCTCCCCGTCGTCCACAGACTATGGACGACTTGTTTGTTTGATTGTGTTGTGAAAATTGTTTGTGATGTGAAATGGATTATATAAAATATTCATATGTTGAGTGACTGACATAGAAATGTGTTTATTTTATGCTCTTGTTTCTTATCTTTTGTATATAAATAAATATTACTTGGGTATTTTTTTGTTACTTTTATAGATATTCCAACCCAGCCCGCATGCAACCAGAAAAATAGAGAAATGGAGATCAGATTGGTATATATTTACATTTTGAAGAATTGTAGATGAAGATCTCACATCTAGTTGTTGTTGGACAAGAAAATAATTGGTAGAAAGGCCAACAATTTCTCAAATCAAGGGAAGCTTGTCAAAGAACCAAGAGGAAAAGAAGAAAGGCCAAAAATTTAATAGATTTAACTAAGGCCCATTTGAAACTCTCATTGTAAACTCTTTTGTGAATTCCCTAAGGCCCATTTATCATTGTATTTGGGTTAGGGTTAGGGTTTGGCTATCTATCCTATAAATACCCTTGTAATGTCATTGTAGCCACCATCCATTATTCTGTATTCTCTTCTCCATTAATAAAAGTTCTTCCTTTTTACTATTTCTGCATTTTTCTTTCTTAGCAATAGGTGTTGTCTTCACAATTAGTTTTGGAAGAGCACCAATTGTATTTTACATTTGTTTCATTAGTGATTAGTCGTTTGATTAGTTTCAACGACAATCCTAATTTTATTTTTGTTGTTCTTCTTATTCTGCACTTTTATTTTCTGCATTGTTGTTCTTGTTTTGCAATTTACTTTCTTTAATGATTAGTCGTTGATTAGATTCAACGATAATCCTAAGATCGCAATTTCAGTTTGTTTTTATTTCAACAAAATCTCCAGGCTTCGTCTAACTCGCCCAAGAGATTAGATAAATAATTTGATTTTAATTTACCTCCCTGTGTTCGACCTGTATGTTACACACCTGTGCGCTTGCAGAATTTTATTACAAATATCGCGCTTTTCTAATTCATAGATTAGCGACGATCATTGAGTAAAATATTTTATCGTTAAAAATATAATTTTTAACGAGTATAGGAATAGAAATAAATATTCATTTACAAATCATACAATTTGTTTATGTACACCCATTTATCTGATATTGATTGGGATGATATATTTTACACATCGTCCAACTGCATAAATAATATTCAGTATTTGTTGGTTGAAACCCCATACGGATATTGGGATGATATTTGACATACACTATTGTAACAACCTGGAATTTTGGGGCCAATCTAAAATTTTTGTTTTAGGAATTTTATTGGATTTTAATTATTTAAAATAGTTTATTTTAATTAATAACGACTAATTTTTTTAATTAAAACGAATAAATTTAATTTAATTATAAAGGAGTTTAAAACAGAGCTGCAGTTTGAAAATTTGAATTTGAACTTTGACTAAATGTACAGGATTCATTTTAAGTCAGAATTAAGCGAAACAAGAAATATTTGAATCTGTTTAATCTTATCTTTCTAATGAATCTGAAAAATTGAAATTTCGTTAAATAAATCAAATGTTATGTCCAGTTTAAAATTTAGAAAAGTCGCTGTAGAATTTTTATATATTTTAATATAATATATTGGCCTTGAAAATAGCCATTTTTCAAACGATCTCGGTTTTTGATGAAACCACTTTTGTTGGAACGGGAATGTCAAATTATTGCTAGGTTTCAATTTTCATAATTTTTCGAATTAATATGTGAGTGTGGTAAAAGAAAATGTGTTTTGACCATTTTTGTTAAATTTAATCGACTAGAAAATGGCCATTTTTCAAACGGCCTCAGAATTCGACGAAATTAGTCTTGTTAGAACCGTATCGTCAAAACATAGCTAGAAATATTTTTTCTGTAATTTTTAGAGTCCATATGTGGCCCCGGTAATTTAAAATATACGTTTGAATTTAATAATTAAATGATTTATAATTGGATTTAAAGAAAAACATGTCGTAATAGCCGAACTGGTTTACAAAACATATTCCATTGTGTCCAAGATGGGGGTTATTAGCTAGTGGCGACACTCGTTGGGTTTGATTTGGAGTTCGTATTGATAAACATGAATTTTCAAATTAAAAGGATTAATAAATAAAAGAAAATACGGTATAAATACCGTATACTATACCTTAACCCTAATACCATATAGTACCAGCCACCACTAGTAAATTCAATGGCCAACTTGATCCCAATTTCAAACCTTAACCATTTCCAATTCTCTTAACGAAAATCAACAAACCATATACCAAATCGAAGAGTTTTCTAAGAGCTTTCAATCGGTATGGGTGTGATCGGTTTTAGTGAAGCGAGGCGATCGAATTTGGAGCAGGAAGGTCACGCGTTCGGGTTCGGTTTTCGGGGCAGGGGGCCCACCGAGTGTGGTGGTGCTTTGGGCGGCAGCGCGGCTGGTGTAGGGCGACGGAGCGGTGGTGTCGGATGATCGGTCGGCGGCGTTCAGAGGTGGTGGGGGTCAACCCTAACTTCGACGGTTTTGGGTTTAACGAGCTTCAGGCAAATACGAAAAGGTAGAAGATGGCGGCCTCCTTAATCTTTGTAAAGGGAATGTAATTAAGGTCTTAATTATAATTTTAATTAGTTATTAATATAATTAATATTCAAAATACGATAACTTGTTGAAACGAACACAGAATTTGACAAGATTGGAAGCGTTGGATTCGTATTTCCGAGATCTACGCTAGGAACACATTAGAACTGAAAATGAGCAGAGAAAAATTCAAAGAAATTTCAGATCTGAACTGTTCAGATTCAAATCAAGGTGAGAAATCTATTTTTTTCTTTCCTTTATAATTGAAATAAATTCTGAAATTATTGTTATAAATTTGCAATTAATTCATACTGTTATTATTCTGTGTTAATTGTAATTACACATCTATTTGTTTGATTTTGATTGTGACGAAAGAATTGTAAAAAGTTACATTTCTGTTGATTAGATTGAACAAATTTATTATTCTTCTCTTTTTATTGTTAAAATTAACTTTTCTGTTAATTTGAATTAGACTAAACAAAATTATCATTTCGTTTGTTGTACTATCGAAATTAAAACATTCCTGTAAATTATAAATTGGTTTAAACAAAAATACACCATTTTTGTTTATATAAAAAGAATCTAATGTGTATCAAACCAAATGTTGTAAATATGTTGAATTAGAATTTTCAACATATATTAAACACAGAATTTGGTTAACTTGTTAAATCAACAATTTTTAGCATTAAAATGAATCAAAATTTTATTTATTTGCGTTGAGTCAAATTTTCCAGTAAAACATGAATATACATTTTTATGTTATTTTGTTGAAATAGTTTTTCAAAAAAAAAGAAAAAAATAGAATAAACATTTTTATGTTATTTTGTTGAACTAGATTTTCAACAAAATAGAATACACATTTTGATGTAGTACTGTCTACATAAAAAGAATAGATTTTTAAAGATGCCTTTTTAGTTTTTTTTTTAATTTCAAATTAGAGACAAGAAAAAAAAGAACTGATTTCAATGTTGCATTTTTATGTAATCTGTTTTCAAATAAATAGATTACATTCTTAATGTAGTTATATTTTTGTAACAACCCGTATTTTTATCAACCTGTAATAACATAAATTGAGGTAGAATTTAATTCTAAAATCTGAATCAAGGGAAACGGGCTATGCCATTGCGTTCGTCTCGGAAAAATACGCGAAATAGAGTCCGAGTTTTCGAAAATCGGAGTCCGTATGACCCGATTAAGGCCCAACGAAGTTTTCAGAAAATTCCAAGGTAAAAACAGATTTCAAATTCAAATCTGAATTTGAAAAATTAGGTCATCCAGGGCCAGGCGGGAGAATTCCAGCCAGAACACCCCAAGTCGACAGCCCTGTCGACTTGGGAGTCGACTTGGGAGTCGACTTGGTCTGACCAGGTCGACAGCCCTGTCGACTTGGCTGTCGACTTGGCTCAGACGGCAAGTCTTGCCTGGTGCACCATTTTGAGAATGTGTTGAGTTAGGGGGCCAGATTCGGTTTAGAGGGCTGAGATTGGAACTAGGGTTTAATCCTATGGTCTAAATCACTAGCCTAATCTATAAATAAGACCCTAACTGTAACACCCCACGTCCATTAATGTCACTCACAAAGGGAATGCATTAACTTCCATGGAGGTTTTAAGTGAATATAGAACAGTAAAATTACAACAAGACAGATATAAAATAGTACTTGGAAATTCAAAAACTTTATTTCATTGTAGCAGAAGTCAAAACATGTTTGATTACTTCATAACACCATATTCAATGTCAAGTACAATATCTATCTTGATAAAACAAGTACATAATCCCATTACATGAATAGCCATTAAAAAGAAAGATAACAAGCTGGACTTTACTTCAGCAGTCCAAGCTTTCCAGAAGATAAGCGATCCAACTAGACTCCACTAGAACTTGGCCCAACCTGCGGACCTGAAGGGAGAAAAAGGATGGAAAAGAGGGGGTCAGACATAAAGTCTGGTGAATATGATAATTCTACAATACTATTACCAAAATAACTGGACTAAGGCATAAGCTGGAAAACAAGAAAATGTCTATGAAGAGCAGATTAAGGACATAGACAATCGCTAAAGGCAACGTTATAGGCGCTCCTAAATACCAAAGGATAAACACTATACTGCACCACACCAGTCACCCTAAAGATTCATCCCACTTAGCTTCACTTAGAAACTTTCCCAATGGCTTTACGTACCCCTAGCTGACTACATAGGTGCCGCCTGCCCCTATCTCCACTAGGTGTACCCTACTTCCCATTATTCGATCGGCTCCCTAACTCGTAGATACCCGTGCTGGCCCCACAGTGGGGTGTATCACTCCCCTAAAGTGGCAACCTGATACAACGGACATGCACGGCTTATACCTACACGATGCAACAACGTCTTACCTACCAGCCCGGGTCCACACACGCATATGAAACCCGTTGGACTTGCGTTGCCACCGCTCCCTGTTTTGGCCTCTTATAGTCAAACCCAGTATGCGTGTCCCGTCCTCGACTTGGGTCGAGCCCACAAAGATACGTTTTGGGATACTGGTTGAAATGGGCCCCCACTATTTACCACAAGCATTCCACCTAAGCTTGTCCCCATTAGTCGATCCCACTTGACCCACTTAGTCATGTTCATTTACATGTGTGTTTGGTTAAGTCTAATCGTATTTCAAATGCCTCTAAAGGCAACCACCAGATTCCTCATGCCACCCAAGGCACCTACTTAACCCCCATGTCCCACCTTACATGATTATCTGGTTAAGTATTTCTTAGTTCATTAAGGCCATAACCTCATAAAGACCTCTCACATTATACTGGCATTTATGGCAGCTGGATTTGCCGGGCGGGTCCGGGCAGTCTTACACCATAAAAGAGTCTAACCTCGTGTCTTTACAACTGTTATGCTTTAGTTTGGGCCTAGGACCTCTCACATTGGGCCGACATTTGTGACTACTGGATTTGCCGGGCGGGTCCGGGCAGGTTTACATCACAAACGGGTCCAACCTCGTGTCCTAAGCATTGATTATTAATAATAATCCACTTTCCCCCAATTTTAATAATTCCCTACTTGAATTATTAATTACTTCCAATTTTTAACAATGTCCATAATTGACTCAATTATGGACATCCATTCATGGTATGCAAAATCTTACAAAATTGCACCCAATTTATTAATTCCTAATATTACCCCTACCCCACGTTTGAACGTTTATTCGCAAAATATATGTTAGACTCGAATAGCCTAACTCATAGCATAAAAGAGATTATCATAATAACAACATGTATATGTGACCAAATGAATCATAATAAGGGGTGAAACTTGCATATGTCCAACTTGCATAGATTATACATGTCATGGACCTAAAGGTGTCAACTTGTTCAAAATTCACCTAATATAATCTCAATCAATTTTCATAAACTTACATATGAACATGTGTGAATCAACATCATCTAATTTTTTAACAACATGGTTTTATATGGGTACACCTAACTCAATAGGCAAATTCCCATAATCAAGTTTTATTTAATTATAGTTTCAAGTTTATGGGTACACCTAACCTAATAGGCAAATTCCCATAAACAAGATCCATTTAAAAAAAACATAACTTTAAGCATGATCCAACAACATGATTTTTCAACATAATATAGCATGATTTATAACATGGCATAGTATGATAGTATAACATAGCTTGACATGATTCTCAACATAGCACGACATAGCATAAGAGAATTTACAACATAGCATGACATAGCATATATAATTTACATCATACGACAACATAATAACATAATAAGAGATCCACAATATATAGAATTTACAATTACAAATCACATCACTTTCTTGTGATCCATTCATAACTGAGTCAAATTAGTTTGTAATAGTCTTGTGAGAATCATCATACTCACCAACAAAAGAAAAGAATTAGAGAAAGAGAGATCTTTTGATTTGATTTGTGTAGATTTAGTTGTAGATGATTAGGCTTCCTCTTCTTAGTTTGTGACGGCTATGCTGAACTCCATGGCAGCAGCATGACGGTAGCTTCTCTAATTTTACAAGTGATTTAGGTCTAGGGTCTACCCACTTATTTATAGATTTTAGAATTCATTTAGGCCATTAGATTTAACCTAGAAATAACCGCAGCCGTTCAGACAAGATGGGGTTTACCTTGTTGACTCAGCAATGAGTCAGAAGTGACTCAGCAAACACTCAGCAAATTAATAAACTTCTATTCATGTTTGCATTAACTGCCCATATATATATATATATATATATATATATATATTCTACAATGTACATATTAGATACATCCCCCTTTACTTATTATTGTTTTTATATACATATTAGATACATCCCCTCTCTCACACACTTATTAATATTTTTATATTCATATTAGATACATCCCCTCTCTTACATACTTATTAATATTTTTATATTCATAATAGATACATCCCCTCTTCTACACACTTATTATTATTTTAGCAACTTTAGTGTTAATAGAAAATTCGGGGTGTTACATTCTCCCCTCCTTTTAGGATTTCGTCCCCGAAATCTTCAAGTCTGGAAGAATGTATATCCTACCATCCAAACGTCCATCTACTCATCCATCATACACAGGCATCCATTGTCCTTAAAAGACTTCTAATGCTTTATGATCATATGCAAAGTGTGTGTACATGTCCTTACCTAATGCGAAATCAGGCGGTCTACTGATTCAGTTGACCTCCTTAATGCAAATTATGATCGTGCCATGCATCCATTATGTATGCAAAAGATTCTTAATGCTACATAATACTTCTATATGCGTGCACAACCATCATCTGAATGCAGCATCCACATGATAATACAACCATCGTTCATCCATTTTACTAAATACATCCATATATATGCAATATGCAATATGTAGTGACTGAGCCGATCTAGTGCCTAAAGTGTGTGTATATATGCATCCACGAGCAACCACTAGCAAACACTTGCATCCATTTTGCATCCATCATACATAACATGTCTCAAACACATGTTTCAACCATAGGATTATCCTAACTAAAGGTCAAAGATACTAATGAGAGGACATACTAAAGATAAGATAAGATAAGCTAAGCGATAAAGGAGAAATTAAAAGACATACCCTCAAAAAGAAAAGGGTACAACGAACGCATCTTCTCTTCTGTCTCCCAAGGTGCGTTGCTCTCATCATCTCCCCATTGCACTTTAACCAGTCTGACCTCTCGATTCCTCAACTTTTTGATCTCCGACCCAAGAATGCATGTAGGAGCTCGTCTAATTGTTGCATCACGCTCTATTTCCACCTCTTTAAGCAAGCTCGGCTCTACCACCTCCGCGGTCTTGTGCAAACACTTCCTCAAATGTGATACATGGAATACGTCGTGTACTCCACTAAGTTTCTCAGGCAACTCCACCCTATATGCCATCTTCCCAATCCTGTTTTTTACAGGAAACGGCCCTACAAACCTTGGTGCTAATTTCCCCACGGACCCAAAGCGAACAACATTCTGTAACGGAGATACTTTGATAAAAACCATGTCCCCAATGTCAAACTCAAGATCTGTCCTCCTCTTATCAGCATACGATTTTTGCCTATCTTGTGCTGCTTTCATCCTCCTTCGAATCAACTCAATCTTCTACGAGGTTTCCCTAACCATATCGGGCCCAAGTAGGATTTTATCGGTAGATTCCCACCAACATGTAGGCGAACGGCAAGGCCTTCCATAAAGAGCTTCGAAAGGTGCCATGCCAATACTAGACTGAAAGCTATTATTATATGCGAATTCTACTAACGGAAGGTGTTCTTCCCATGTACCCCCAAAGTCTAGGATACAAAGCCTTAAAAGATCCTCTAGAATGCGATTCACCCTCTCGGTCTGGCCGTCTGTCTGAGGATGATATGCGGTGCTCAAACATAGCTGAGTCCCTACCGCCTCTTGTAAACTCTTCCAAAATTCGCTAGTAAAGATGGGGTCACGGTCGCTTACTATACTAGAAGGAATACCGTGCAAACGAACTATCTCCTTAATGTATACAGAAGCCAACCACAGAGCAGTCCTCTTACTTTTCACGGGAATAAAATGGGCGCTTTTAGTAAGTCTATCTACTATAACCCAAATCCCCGTGTTACCCTTCCTTGATCTTGGTAATTCATCCACAAAATCCATTGAGATGCTTTCCCATTTCCATAGTGGAACTTCTAATGGGTGAAGCAACCCACCGGGTTTCTTTTTTTCTGCTTTAACTCGTTGGCACACCAAGCATCTAGCGACGTACTCGGCCACATCCTTTTTCATACCGGCCCAAAAGAAAACCCGCTTTATATCTTTGTACATCTTATCCCCGCCGGGATGAATGGTCATTTTTGAGCGATGAGCATCATCAAGAATGGCCTTCCTTAAGTCTTCGTCTTGTGGTACACAAAGTCTATTATCCCTTCGTAACCAACCCTTATCGTCTAGGGTATACCTACGAAGATGGCTTGACGACTCCCCCCCTTTGAGCTTTTCTACTATCTCAACCAACTGTGGGTCGTCTCGCTGTGCCTCACCAACCCGTCCTAGAAGTGTAGGTCTAACCTCCAAGGATGCTAACAGACCGGGTACTAAGTCAACGGAGGGTCTAAAGTCAAACATAGAGATGAATTCTAAGCTTTGTCGTTCAACAAACAACGGACTCAAGGACAACCTTTTCCTACTTAAGGCGTCTGCCACCACGTTACCCTTGCCCGGGGTATATGCTATTTCAAAATCGTAGGAGGCTAAGAATTCCATCCACCGTTGCTGCCTTAAATTCAAATCCTTCTGAGAGAATAAGTATTTTAATGATTTGTGGTCAGTGAACAGTTCGAATTTCTCACCAAGAAGATAGTGACGCCAAGACTTAAGCGCGAAAACAATTGCGGCTAGCTCTAAGTCATGCGTGGGGTAATTCTTTTCATGAACCCTCAACTGCCTTCCACCATAGGCTATTACTCTTCCCTCTTGCATGAGGACCGCGCCAAGTCCCGTCCCACAAGCATCAGTATAGATGGTAAACGGTTTATTCCCGTCTGGCAGCACTAAGACTGGGGCTGAAGTTAAGGCTCTCTTTAAACGTTGGAACGCATCATCGCAATCTTTGTCCCACGTAAAAACCAGGTTCTTCTTCGTTAACCGTGTTAATGGAGCTGATATTTTTGCGAAGTCTTTGATAAACTTCCTATAATAGCCAGCCAACCCCAAGAAACTTCTTACTTCGGTTGCATTTTTAGGGACCTTCCAATCTTGGATGGCCACCACCTTTGCGGGATCCACTGCTATCCCTTCTTTGGAAACCACGTGCCCTAAGAACCGTACTTCCTTCCTCCAGAAGTGACACTTAGAAAATTTTGCCTTAAGGTTATGCGCTCGAAGGGTTTCCAACACTTCCCTAAGATGTAGGGAGTGCTCTTCTTTATTCTTAGAAAAGACTAAGATGTCATCCACAAAGACTACCACGAATTTGTTAAGGTATTCCCTAAACACCCTACCCATCAAATCAACAAAATATGCAGGGGCGTTTGTCAAACCAAAGGGCATCACTAGCCATTCATAGAATCCGTCAGGAGTCCTAAAAGCAGTCTTATCTATACTATCCTCAGCCACTCTCAGTTGATGAAAGCCAGTGGCTAAGTCCAACTGCGAAAACACTGAGGCGCCAACTAACTGATCAAAGAGATCGTCAATCCTCGGCAATGGGTGTCGGTTCTTTTTAGTAAGCTTGTTTAGTTCTCTATAGTCCATACAAAGTCTAAGAGACCCATCCGCCTTTGTGGCAAAAACTACTGGAGCACCCCACTCCGATATACTACGTCTTATGAACCCCTTCTCAAGCAACTCCTTTACTTGCTTATTGAGTTCCCTCCTTTCACGAGGAGCCATGTGGCGCACTGGCAAAGATACGGGTTTAGCATTATCCACAAGATAAATTCGAAAGTCTATCTCCCGCTTTGGAGGTAAGCCCTTCACCTCCTCAAACACATCCGGATATTCCCGGACCACTTCTACCGATCGCAGGTTCTCTACAGACGCGTCAAGCGATTCAAGATAACTTAGCATAACGGAATTTATGGGATTACAAAAGATGTCGAGAGCATTACCAAGGCGAGTCACAAGCCTAACTACTCTCCTTTCACAATCAAGAATGGCCCTATTTCTAGACAACCAATCCATTCCTAAAATTAGCCCATAGCCCATGAAGCCCAATACATAAGCATCACATCTAAATTCAACGCTAAGTATAGAGATTTTCAAATCCAAACATATCATGGTCAAATGAGCCGAACCCCCAATTGGATTTGAAACGACCAAGGGATCCTCTACTAAACTGGTGTTCAAGTGCAGTGATTCAACTAATGATGCAGAGATAAACGAATGAGATGCGCCAGAATCGAATAAGGTACGGACAGGATGATCAAACAGAAAAACTAAGCTTTCAACAGAAATTGTTCTACCTCTTTCTTGCAGCGGTGGGGCCGCAATAGCCTGAACTTGCCCCCTTGCCTGCCCTGGTGCCATAAGAGCCTGCACCTGTCCTCCCAAGGCAGACCCTGCCCTCTGCCCCTTCTTTGGACAGTCCTTCACTAAATGTCCCGCATCTCCACAATGAAAACAACCAGTCTTCTTTTTCTTTCTACAATCTTTGCTGAGATGGCCAGGCGTCCCACAATTGAAGCATTTCTTCTTCCCTTTGCCATTATTGTTTTTACCAGCCTTCTTATTTTGCTGTTGGGGTTTCTTCTGATCCCCTTTCTTTTCAACTGCCTTATCCTCATGCATAAGTGCCATTTCTACTAGCTTTTCAAAGGTGGCTCCCATAGGGATGTGGGTCATAGCCAACCCTTGCAACGGTTCATTCAAGCCTCTAACGAACCTCAAAGCTTTCTTCTCTGGCGTGTTCACCAACTCCAAGCCAAACCTTGCTAACTGATTAAATTTATTGACATATTCCTTTACTGATGAGCTCCCTTGCTTTAGTGCCAGGAATTTTTCCATATTTAAGTTCTCCTCTGCCCTTGAAAGAAACTTTGCCTCAAACCTTCGTCTGAAATCCGCCCATGAATCAACTGGACGTTCCCCGTTAGCGACCTCCCACCAAAACGAGGCCTCTCCCTTCATTAACCAAGCAGCTAAACGGACTTTCCTCCCATCTTCCACTTCAAAGATATCCAACAATTCCTCAGTCTCCTTAAGCCAATCTCTGGCCTCCACAAACGTCTCAGTCCCTTGAAAAGTTTTTCCTCCCATAGCCTTGAATTCCTTGCACGTCTTTGCAAAAGTGTCAACACGAGGAAGAGGAGTAGGAGGAGGAATGGGTGCAACTAGGGGTGGAGGAGTATCCGCTGGGCCTGCAGTGGTGGCCCTAGCCTCCAAGTATCTCCTAAACCACCCTGGAATCGTCACACCTTCTGGGAGATTAAGATCTTCAGCCATGCTGAAACGAAAAAGGAAAGATTCAAAATGGAGAATTCGAAAGATAAAGATAAGGATGTGGCTATTTGGGATTATGTTTTTCATAAAAACTCTCTTTAAATAACATGTTTTTTTTTTGAAAGCACTTCTTCCAAAAATACTTTAGAAAAAAAAAAATTCTAAATTTTTTTTTATCTGTTCTGGTAACCTTATGCTCTGATACCACGTGTAACACCCCACGTCCATTAATGTCACTCACAAAGGGAATGCATTAACTTCCATGGAGGTTTTAAGTGAATATAGAATAGTAAAATTACAACAAGACAGATATAAAATAGTACTTGGAAATTCAAAAACTTTATTTCATTGTAGCAGAAGTCAAAACATGTTTGATTACTTCATAACACCATATTCAATGTCAAGTACAATATCTATCTTGATAAAACAAGTACATAATCCCATTACATGAATAGCCATTAAAAAGAAAGATAACAAGCTGGACTTTACTTCAGCAGTCCAAGCTTTCCAGAAGATAAGCGATCCAACTAGACTCCACTAGAACTTGGCCCAACCTGCGGACCTGAAGGGAGAAAAAGGATGGAAAAGAGGGGGTCAGACATAAAGTCTGGTGAATATGATAATTCTACAATACTATTACCAAAATAACTGGACTAAGGCATAAGCTGGAAAACAAGAAAATGTCTATGAAGAGCAGATTAAGGACATAGACAATCGCTAAAGGCAACGTTATAGGCGCTCCTAAATACCAAAGGATAAACACTATACTGCACCACACCAGTCACCCTAAAGATTCATCCCACTTAGCTTCACTTAGAAACTTTCCCAATGGCTTTACGTACCCCTAGCTGACTACATAGGTGCCGCCTGCCCCTATCTCCACTAGGTGTACCCTACTTCCCATTATTCGATCGGCTCCCTAACTCGTAGATACCCGTGCTGGCCCCACAGTGGGGTGTATCACTCCCCTAAAGTGGCAACCTGATACAACGGACATGCACGACTTATACCTACACGATGCAACAACGTCTTACCTACCAGCCCGGGTCCACACACGCATATGAAACCCGTTGGACTTGCGTTGCCACCGCTCCCTGTTTTGGCCTCTTATAGTCAAACCCAGTATGCGTGTCCCGTCCTCGACTTGGGTCGAGCCCACAAAGATACGTTTTGGGATACTGGTTGAAATGGGCCCCCACTATTTACCACAAGCATTCCACCTAAGCTTGTCCCCATTAGTCCATCCCACTTAACCCACTTAGTCATGTTCATTTACATGTGTGTTTGGTTAAGTCTAATCGTATTTCAAATGCCTCTAAAGGCAACCACCAGATTCCTCATGCCACCCAAGGCACCTACTTAACCCCCATGTCCCACCTTACATGATTATCTGGTTAAGTATTTCTTAGTTCATTAAGGCCATAACCTCATAAAGACCTCTCACATTATACTGGCATTTATGGCAGCTGGATTTGCCGGGCGGGTCCGGGCAGTCTTACACCATAAAAGAGTCTAACCTCGTGTCTTTACAACTGTTATGCTTTAGTTTGGGCCTAGGACCTCTCACATTGGGCCGACATTTGTGACTACTGGATTTGCCGGGCGGGTTCGGGCGGGTTTACATCACAAACGGGTCCAACCTCGTGTCCTAAGCATTGATTATTAATAATAATCCACTTTCCCCCAATTTTAATAATTCCCTACTTGAATTATTAATTACTTCCAATTTTTAACAATGTCCATAATTGACTCAATTATGGACATCCATTCATGGTATGCAAAATCTTACAAAATTGCACCCAATTTATTAATTCCTAATATTACCCCTACCCCACGTTTGAACGTTTATTCGCAAAATATATGTTAGACTCGAATAGCCTAACTCATAGCATAAAAGAGATTATCATAATAACAACATGTATATGTGACCAAATGAATCATAATAAGGGGTGAAACTTGCATATGTCCAACTTGCATAGATTATACATGTCATGGACCTAAAGGTGTCAACTTGTTCAAAATTCACCTAATATAATCTCAATCAATTTTCATAAACTTACATATGAACATGTGTGAATCAACATCATCTAATTTTTTAACAACATGGTTTTATATGGGTACACCTAACTCAATAGGCAAATTCCCATAATCAAGTTTTATTTAATTATAGTTTCAGGTTTATGGGTACACCTAACCTAATAGGCAAATTCCCATAAACAAGATCCATTTAAAAAAAACATAACTTTAAGCATGATCCAACAACATGATTTTTCAACATAATATAGCATGATTTATAACATGGCATAGTATGATAATATAACATAGCTTGACATGATTCTCAACATAGCACGACATAGCATAAGAGAATTTACAACATAGCATGACATAGCATATATAATTTACATCATACGACAACATAATAACATAATAAGAGATCCACAATATATAGAATTTACAATTACAAATCACATCACTTTCTTGTGATCCATTCATAACTGAGTCAAATTAGTTTGTAATAGTCTTGTGAGAATCATCATACTCACCAACAAAAGAAAAGAATTAGAGAAAGAGAGATCTTTTGATTTGATTTGTGTAGATTTAGTTGTAGATGATTAGGCTTCCTCTTCTTAGTTTGTGACGGCTATGCTGAACTCCATGGCAGCAGCATGACGGTAGCTTCTCTAATTTTACAAGTGATTTAGGTCTAGGATCTACCCACTTATTTATAGATTTTAGAATTCATTTAGGCCATTAGATTTAACCTAGAAATAACCGCAGCCGTTCAGACAAGATGAGGTTTACCTGGTTGACTCAGCAATGAGTCAGAAGTGACTCAGCAAACAGTTAGTAAATTAATAAACTTCTATTCATGTTTGCATTAACTGCCCATATATATATATATATTCTACAATGTACATATTAGATACATCCCCCTTTACTTATTATTGTTTTTATATACATATTAGATACATCCCCTCTCTCACACACTTATTAATATTTTTATATTCATATTAGATACATCCCCTCTCTTATCTGTTCTGGTAACCTTATGCTCTGATACCACGTGTAACACCCCACGTCCATTAATGTCACTCACAAAGGGAATGCATTAACTTCCATGGAGGGTTTAAGTGAATATAGAACAGTAAAATTACAACAAGACAGATATAAAATAGTACTTGGAAATTCAAAAACTTTATTTCATTGTAGCAGAAGTCAAAACATGTTTGATTACTTCATAACACCATATTCAATGTCAAGTACAATATCTATCTTGATAAAACAAGTACATAATCCCATTACATGAATAGCCATTAAAAAGAAAGATAACAAGCTGGACTTTACTTCAGCAGTCCAAGTTTTCCAGAAGATAAGCGATCCAACTAGACTCCACTAGAACTTGGCCCAACCTGCGGACCTGAAGGGAGAAAAAGGATGGAAAAGAGGGGGTCAGACATAAAGTCTGGTGAATATGATAATTCTACAATACTATTACCAAAATAACTGGACTAAGGCATAAGCTGGAAAACAAGAAAATGTCTATGAAGAGCAGATTAAGGACATAGACAATCGCTAAAGGCAACGTTATAGGCGCTCCTAAATACCAAAGGATAAACACTATACTGCACCACACCAGTCACCCTAAAGATTCATCCCACTTAGCTTCACTTAGAAACTTTCCCAATGGCTTTACGTACCCCTAGCTGACTACATAGGTGCCGCCTGCCCCTATCTCCACTAGGTGTACCCTACTTCCCATTATTCGATCGGCTCCCTAACTCGTAGATACCCGTGCTGGCCCCACAGTGGGGTGTATCACTCCCCTAAAGTGGCAACCTGATACAACGGACATGCACGGCTTATACCTACACGATGCAACAACGTCTTACCTACCAGCCCGGGTCCACACACGCATATGAAACCCGTTGGACTTGCGTTGCCACCGCTCCCTGTTTTGGCCTCTTATAGTCAAACCCAGTATGTGTGTCCCGTCCTCGACTTGGGTCGAGCCCACAAAGATACGTTTTGGGATACTGGTTGAAATGGGCCCCCACTATTTACCACAAGCATTCCACCTAAGCTTGTCCCCATTAGTCCATCCCACTTAACCCACTTAGTCATGTTCATTTACATGTGTGTTTGGTTAAGTCTAATCGTATTTCAAATGCCTCTAAAGGCAACCACCAGATTCCTCATGCCACCCAAGGCACCTACTTAACCCCCATGTCCCACCTTACATGATTATCTGGTTAAGTATTTCTTAGTTCATTAAGGTCATAACCTCATAAAGACCTCTCACATTAGACTGGCATTTATGGCAGCTGGATTTGCCGGGCGGGTCCGGGCAGTCTTACACCATAAAAGAGTCTAACCTCGTGTCTTTACAACTGTTATGCTTTAGTTTGGGCCTAGGACCTCTCACATTGGGCCGACATTTGTGACCACTGGATTTGCCGGGCGGGTCCGGGCAGGTTTACATCACAAACGGGTCCAACCTCGTGTCCTAAGCATTGATTATTAATAATAATCCACTTTCCCCCAATTTTAATAATTCCCTACTTGAATTATTAATTACTTCCAATTTTTAACAATGTCCATAATTGACTCAATTATGGACATCCATTCATGGTATGCAAAATCTTACAAAATTGCACCCAATTTATTAATTCCTAATATTACCCCTACCCCACGTTTGAACGTTTATTCGCAAAATATATGTTAGACTCGAATAGCCTAACTCATAGCATAAAAGAGATTATCATAATAACAACATGTATATGTGACCAAATGAATCATAATAAGGGGTGAAACTTGCATATGTCCAACTTGCATAGATTATACATGTCATGGACCTAAAGGTGTCAACTTATTCAAAATTCACCTAATATAATCTCAATCAATTTTCATAAACTTACATATGAACATGTGTGAATCAACATCATCTAATTTTTTAACAACATGGTTTTATATGGGTACACCTAACTCAATAGGCAAATTCCCATAATCAAGTTTTATTTAATTATAGTTTCAAGTTTATGGGTACACCTAACCTAATAGGCAAATTCCCATAAACAAGATCCATTTAAAAAAAACATAACTTTAAGCATGATCCAACAACATGATTTTTCAACATAATATAGCATGATTTATAACATGGCATAGTATGATAGTATAACATAGCTTGACATGATTCTCAACATAGCACGACATAGCATAAGAGAATTTACAACATAGCATGACATAGCATATATAATTTACATCATACGACAACATAATAACATAATAAGAGATCCACAATATATAGAATTTACAATTACAAATCACATCACTTTCTTGTGATCCATTCATAACTGAGTCAAATTAGTTTGTAATAGTCTTGTGAGAATCATCATACTCACCAACAAAAGAAAAGAATTAGAGAAAGAGAGATCTTTTGATTTGATTTGTGTAGATTTAGTTGTAGATGATTAGGCTTCCTCTTCTTAGTTTGTGACGGCTATGCTGAACTCCATGGCAGCAGCATGACGGTAGCTTCTCTAATTTTACAAGTGATTTAGGTCTAGGGTCTACCCACTTATTTATAGATTTTAGAATTCATTTAGGCCATTAGATTTAACCTAGAAATAACCGTAGCCGTTCAGACAAGATGGGGTTTACCTTGTTGACTCAGCAATGAGTCAGAAGTGACTCAGCAAACACTCAGCAAATTAATAAACTTCTATTCATGTTTGCATTAACTGCCCAAATATATATATATATTCTACAATGTACATATTAGATACATCCCCCTTTACTTATTATTGTTTTTATATACATATTAGATACATCCCCTCTCTCACACACTTATTAATATTTTTATATTCATATTAGATACATCCCCTCTCTTACATACTTATTAATATTTTTATATTCATAATAGATACATCCCCTCTTCTACACACTTATTATTATTTTAGCAACTTTAGTGTTAATAGAAAATTCGGGGTGTTACACTAACCTACCCTAAATCATTCATTATTCATTCTAGCAACTAAACTATGTCAAAATCAAACCTCTCATGGCCTCCACTCTCTTCATACAATTCCTAAAACAAATTTCTAAGAGATTTCCATGCATACAAGTGTACTTAGGCTTGTATGATCCTCTTTAGCTTGCATTAAAGTCTTGTTTCTCTATTGGCATCTTAAAGGAAGAGTCTTGATCAAGTTTGCTTGCATTTTTGGGGTTTTTCTTTTTGGTTGCATAAGGGTTTTCTTGCATTTGCTATACTCATTTGAGTTCGCATAAGCATAGTAAGCCCTATTCCTTTCATACTTGAACTTTAAAGTTAAATGTATGATATGCAAGTTGCCATAAGTTATGCAAGTTTGTTTATGCAAGTATGATATGCAAGTTGCCATAAGTTATGCAAGTTTGTTTATGCAAGTATGATATGCAAGTTGCCATAAGTTATGCAAGTTTGTTTATGCAAGTATGATATGCAAGTTGCCATAAGTTATGCAAGTTTGTTTATGCAAGTATGATATGCAAGTTGCCATAAGTTATGCAAGTTTGTTTATGCAAGTATGATATGCAAGTCGCCATAAGTTATGCAAGTTTATTCATGCAAGTATGATATGCAAGTTGCCATAAGTTATGCAAGTTTGTTTATGCAAGTATGATATGCAAGTTGCCATAAGTTATGCAAGTTTGTTTATGCAAGTATGATATGCAAGTTGTCATATGTTATGCAAGTTTGTCTATGCAAGTTTGATATGCAAGTTGCCATAAGTTATACAAGTTTGTTTATGCGAGTATGATATGCAAGTTGTCACATGTTATGCAAGTTTGTTTATGCAAGTTTGATATGCAAGTCGTCATACGTTATGCAAGTTTGTTTATGCAAGTTGGTATACAAGTTGTCATATGATATGCAAGTATGTTATGCAAGTTTGGGATGGTCATGTGGTTCATGTTATCATGTTATGCATGCTTTTTGGGCCTAAAAATGTAATATGCAAGTGTATGAACACATGAACCTTTCATATGCCACCATGCTGAACTTGTGGCTTCAACACTTTTATGTCATGATTATGCCAAGTTCCCTCTTTCTATCCTTTATGCGCTATTGCGATATGTAAGCGATGGGATTGCGTTTGGGGTTGGGTAAACTTAAAAGACATAAAAACATAAGCTTGGGAATTTACCTATTAAGTTAGGTCTACCCATTGGGAATTTACCTATTAAGTTAGGTCTACCCAATTGCTTGAAAAACTTGTAATGTGTTTTGGAAACATGGTGGACATGACACTTAGAAAAGATAAGTGTAACCAACTCGAGGTTGGGTTGAGTTTGTAGCGTAAACCTACCCGGAACCGACCGGCTTAACTAGTTGCTACAAACAATAGGACCCAATGTGAGAAGTTGGTCATGTTGTACCTTGAACCCGAGGTTAGACCAAGTTGTGGTGTAAAGCTACCCGGACCCGCCCGGCTTAACTAGTAACCACAACAAAGTCTAATGTGAGAGGTTAAGGCGCATTAATTAATTAATGCCTCGTGATTAGGGTTAAGTCATGGACCGCTGGAATACTTAACCAATGGAAACACGATGGGTTGGTAGGGTTAAGTCATGAATCTTGGGTGCACTTAACCAACTTGGTACTTGAATGAGTTGGGTTAACCACGTTAACCCATTAAGGAAACCCTAGTTGCGTGGTCCTTTGCACCAGTAACCCTCTTAGTTGTATCATGACACCCTAGGGACTAGGCTAGGGAGGGGCACGATTACTGGGATGCCATGTAAGCGACCAAACGACGGCTGAGTAGGTGCGCCGGTGTGGGTTCAGGCGGGCCATGATCGTGCACATGGTCCGGAGTTGAAAAAGCAGGCACGGGCACCAGTAGGTTTAAACTGTGCGTGCTTGGTTTGTGTCGGTGGTTGACACCCTAGGACTTGATACACCCTAGGGTGGACCTAGCACAGTTTAGCTACACTTCGTAGTTGGGCCGTATGACACAGACACTTGACGAGATAGGCTTATAGGGAGCCGATCGACTAGACCGTGCTAGTTGGACCTTGGTTTGGGTCATTCATGGTGTTGGGCCAAACTTGGGCCTGGGGATCACTTCTTGTTTACACTTTGGACCTCGTATTGGGGTCACTTCATGTTATTGGGCCAAAGCTTGGGCCAAGAGATCAATACTTGTTTATTCAAGTCATGTTAGTTTACTAGTACACCTGTGGTGCAAAACCTTAATCCTGATTATGCGATGACACCTTTATCTACCTTGATAGTTAATCATCATGCTAGTATGTTGTTATCCTTATGTTCATCCCTTGCTGCCCATACCAGTTAACTTTATCAGTTTACATTGATTGTAGTAGGGCTTACTCAGTCTTTTTGACTGACCTGTTTTCTTTCGCCTCTTTTCTTCCGTTTCCCCCCCCAGGTTCTCAGGGAGGGAATACAGGAGCCTAGCTTGGATTTTGGATTACTTGCTTGTGGGATTTCAGTTCATGTACGCTTTCTACATGAAGCTAGCTATGGTTCTCACGTATTTTGGGGATAACACTTATGTATTTCTGTTTTCAGATGATGTTGTTTTATCTAGACTTGTTTATTTGGAAAATTGATATTATGTTGTACCAGACTTGTTTTGAAATGGTTTAAATCTTCCGCTGTTTTATCTATGTTATTTACTCTGTTTACATATATACATATGTTCTTGTTCTGCCTTAATATATCATTTTGCATGTTTACCTGATTCAAACGCCCCTCCAAAGTCAGTGCACTTGCAAGAGTGGTACTGGCGGAGGTGGGGTGTTACATTTGGTATCAGAGCATAAGGTTTACGAGAAGGAACAAAAAGGTTTTTAGAAAACTTTTGGAAAACTATTTTCAAAACCAAGTATAAAGTATTTTCCAAAGAAAAGTCTAGTTTATTTTAAAGGCTATTCCCCGGAAAGCCATTAGCAAAATCCCTTCGTTTTTCTCCATTTTGAATCTATCTTTTTCTTCGTTTTCAGTATGGCCAATAACTTTGCCATTCCGGAGGGAGTACACGTACCTTTTTGGTATAGGAGACTTTTTGAGGCTAGGGCGACCGAAGCCGGCCCCGCTGATGTTCCCCCTCCTCCAGTAGTTAATGTTCCTCCTCCCCCTCAGCATCCACAAGAGGATTTCGCGGAGATTTGTAAGAACTTTAAGGCGTTGGGTTGCAAGAATTTCATTGGAACCGAGACATATGTAGAGGCCAGAAATTGGTTGAAAGAAACCGAAGATCTTTTTACCTTCTTTAATATAGATGACCGTAGGAAGGTTTTATTAGCAGTGTAGTTGCTAAAGGAAGAAGCTGCACGTTGGTGGGTGGTCACCACCGTTACTAGGCCAATTGATACTTGGGATGACTTTCGGGGAAAGTTTGGACTAAGGTTCCTATCACTGAAGCAAGGGGACATGACTATTAGGGAATACATAGATCAGTTTAATCAACTGGCTCAGGTCGGTTTAGACTTGGTTAACACAGCTCAGAAGAAGGCCCTATACTTTGCTCTAGGATTAAACGAGCCATTACATGGTTTGGCCATGACTCATATACCCTTGGGGGCAACTTTTGAGAGTTTGGTGAATATGGCCCTACTTAATGAAGAGAGTAGGAGTGACAAGGAGGAGATCAAGATGAATGATACTCAAGCCAAGAAGACTGATTCCCAGTGGAAAGGAAATCAGGGTAATCCAAGCGGTCAGAGCAGTCAAGGCAATAAGAACAAGAACAAGGGCAAGAACAACAAGAGGAAGTGCCATTATTGCGGTTCAGTTGGGCATCTTAGTAAGGATTGTCGGAAGAGAAAAAGGAATAATGGTGAATGCTTTTTCTGCGGTGAGACTGGACATTTCAGTAAGGATTGCCCGAAGAAGCAAGGGCAAGGCCAGGGTCAAACTCAGCGTGCTGGACCTTCGAGAGGGCAAGTTCATGCTCTCAATGCTGCTCCAGTTCCCGATCGAGGTAGTATTTCTGTTGAAAGCCTTGTATAAATTTCTGATTTTCCTGTTCGTACCTTGTTTGATTTTGGTGCATCGCATAGCTCATTTCATCTGATCTAGTTGAAAGTTTGCACCTGAGTACTAGTCTAGTTTATGGTCCCGTGTGTGTGTTTCAAATCCAATTGTGGTTTTCGCCCACTTGTCTATTATCTACGTGGATTTGAAAAACTCTATCTCTAGTGTAGAGTTCTCGTGTGATGCTTGTATTCTCGGTTTCATGGGGTATGAGTTGATTTTGACCATGGGTTGGTTGTCCAGTTTTGGAGCCATTCTTGATTTTTTTGAGCATAGGGTTGTGAGGCTCATGACTCGCCTCGGTAATACCCTAGGAATTTCTAGTACCCCTATGAGTCTCGTCATGATGTGTTATCTTAAATCCCTCGACTCGTCTATCGATAGTTTGTAATCGGTGAGGGTGGTCCGAGAATATCCTGATATCTTGGGTGAAGTGAAGGGGGTTACCCCTAAACGAGACATAGATTTCCGCATTTATCTGGTTGATAACGCCAAGCCAGTTATGTGGCCGGTAAGGCACATGGTCCGGTGAGACGGGAGCTAAGTAAGCAAGTGAAGGAGTTGCTTGAGAAGAACTCCATTCGATGAAGCATTTCCGAGGAAGGTGCTCTAGTAGTATTCGCTACTAATGTGGACAGTTCGCTTCGCCCGTGTGTTGATTATCTTGAGTTGAACAAGAAGAATAGACAACCATTACCAAGGATCGATGGTCCGATTGATCAGCTTGTAGGAACACCTGTTCTCTCTTGATCTTGCTACTGGATTCCATCAGCTCAGAGTAGCTGAGGATAGTATAGACAAAGCTGGGTTCAGAACTCCAGATAGATTCTTAGAATGGCTGGTCATGCCATTCGGTTTGACTAATGCACCCGCATATTTGGTGGACTTGATAAGTAGGGTGTCTAGGGGGTTCTTGAACAAGTTTGTCGTGGTCTTCGTAGATGATATTCTGATCTTCTCTAAGGATGAGGAAGAGCACGCAAGGCATCTCGTGGAGGTGATGGATTCGCTTAGAGCACATCAGTTGAAGGCTAAGTTCTCCAAAGGTCCTTTTGGAGAAAAGAAGTTAGATTTCTTGGGCACATAGTTTCTAGGCAAGGCTTAGTGGTGGATCCCGCTAAAATGGTCGCGGTTCAAGACCGGAAAGCTCCGACGAGGACAATTGAAGTAAGAAGTTCTCTCAGTTTAATTAGTTAGTTAGCGTCCCTTGAGCTTAGACCTACCCTTCTGGATCAAGTAAGGACTTCACAGAAAGAAGACCCGCAGTTAGTCGAGATCATGGACAAGTTGATTCGAGGCGAGATGTTAAGACACCTCGCTATAGATGACAAGGGATAGCTAGGACGCAATGAGAGAAAGAAGGCTCTTGAAGATGCACATTACACAGGGAAGTGGCCGAGTTTGTCCCAAGGTGCATGTTGGGCCAACAGGTTAAAGGCCAAGTCATAAAAAGACCGGTGGGCTATTACATCCATTGGAGGTCCCCGCAATGGAAGTAGTAAAGCGTCACGAAGGATTTCGTGGATGGACTGCCTAGATCAAGGAAAGGGAATACGAGCATGTGGGTCATAGTAGGTAGACTCACGAAGAGTGCTCATTTCACTCCGGTAAAGAGCGAAAAGATTGCATCATAGCTAGCGACAGTTTACTTTCAAGAAATAAAGCGGTTGCACGAGGTTCCGTAAAGTATAGTTAGTAACCATGACTCAATCTTCACCAGTCAAGTTTTGAGATAGTCTACGGGAAGTCATGGGCAAGCAACTGAATCTAAGTACAGCCTACCATTCGCAGGCAGATGACCCATTTCGTTCAAGCATGAGTTATAGAAAATCATGTTGGTAGGAGCAATTGGCAACATGGATTGGTATTTCCAAGAAAAGTTCTGCTGCGTGGAATACTTTATAGTAAGTAGACGAGATCCAAGATTCACTAGTGAATTTTGGAGAGCTTGCACGAATCCGTGAGGTCATGGTTATGTTTAATCCAAGAATGATAGAAGAGTAAGAAAAAGACGGTCAAAGCACAGTGGAGTTAAGCTCAAGGAAATGTGACTTAGAAGATTGAAGGCTAGATACGCGCATCATATCTCTTTTTAAGAGCATATCCTTGATCCTTGTTTCCTGTGGAATTTACTCGCATATTATCTTTTTATGTATATCCTCTCGGTCCCATTTTCGGTCCTATTTCTGTCGGGAGGTATGGCTTATTGGCTAGTAATACATGTCAGGGTTTGAAGGGGTCCGTTAGGTTGACTAAACCTTTTGGGCTTTTATGGAATATGGGTTGGGTTAGGAAGGGATTTCTTGTAATCCAAAAGGAGTATATCTTGCTTATCCTCCCGATCTCTTTAGCATATCTTTTGATATCCATGTTTGTCTTGTTTATCTAGTTTATCGTGTTAATATTGTCATGAGAATCTTAGGTAGAAACCCTTTGGTTGAAACATGTGTTTGAAACATGTTATGCTTGATGGTTGCAAGTGGTTGCAAGTGTTTGCAAGTGGTTACTCGTGGATGCATTATACACGATTAGGAACTAGATCGGCTCACACACTCCTCATATTGCATATGCATGAGTGTTTATGCTTATTCATGGATGAAAATTGTGTGTTATCACATGGATGTTTCATATGGGTGTATGTTATGTGCACACATATAGATGATATACATTATGTTAGGAATTGCATACATATGGATTCATTTCACTAACATAATTTGCATTGATGATATTCGCATTAGATAAGTACATATACACACACCTTTGCATATGTTCATCCAGCATTTAGAATCTTGTAAGGACAATGATTGCTCGTGGATGATGTTTCGAGTAGATGGATGTTGGATGGTAGGATACGTTCTTCCTAACTTGAAGATTTCGGGGACGAAATCCTTTAAGGAGGGGAGAATGTAACAACCCGTATTTTTATCAACCTGTAATAACATAAATTGAGGTAGAATTTAATTCTAAAATCTGAATCAAGGGAAACGGGCTATGCCATTGCGTTCGTCTCGGAAAAATACGCGAAATAGAGTCCGAGTTTTCGAAAATCGGAGTCCGTATGACCCGATTAAGGCCCAACGAAGTTTTCAGAAAATTCCAAGGTAAAAACAGATTTCAAATTCAAATCTGAATTTGAAAAATTAGGTCATCCAGGGCCAGGCGGGAGAATTCCCGCCAGAACACCCCAAGTCGACAGCCCTGTCGACTTGGGAGTCGACTTGGGAGTCGACTTGGTCTGACCAGGTCGACAGCCCTGTCGACTTGGCTGTCGACTTGGCTCAGACGGCAAGTCTTGCCTGGTGCACCATTTTGAGAATGTGTTGAGTTAGGGGGCCAGATTCGGTTTAGAGGGCTGAGATTGGAACTAGGGTTTAATCCTATGGTCTAAATCACTAGCCTAATCTATAAATAAGACCCTAACCTACCCTAAATCATTCATTATTCATTCTAGCAACTAAACTATGTCAAAATCAAACCTCTCATGGCCTCCACTCTCTTCATACAATTCCTAAAACAAATTTCTAAGAGATTTCCATGCATACAAGTGTATTTAGGCTTGTATGATCCTCTTTAGCTTGCATTAAAGTCTTGTTTCTCTATTGGCATCTTAAAGGAAGAGTCTTGATCAAGTTTGCTTGCATTTTTGGGGTTTTTCTTTTTGGTTGCATAAGGGTTTTCTTGCATTTGCTATACTCATTTGAGTTCGCATAAGCATAGTAAGCCCTATTCCTTTCATACTTGAACTTTAAAGTTAAATGTATGATATGCAAGTTGCCATAAGTTATGCAAGTTTGTTTATGCAAGTATGATATGCAAGTTGCCATAAGTTATGCAAGTTTGTTTATGCAAGTATGATATGCAAGTTGCCATAAGTTATGCAAGTTTGTTTATGCAAGTATGATATGCAAGTTGCCATAAGTTATGCAAGTTTGTTTATGCAAGTATGATATGCAAGTTGCCATAAGTTATGCAAGTTTGTTTATGCAAGTATGATATGCAAGTCGCCATAAGTTATGCAAGTTTGTTCATGCAAGTATGATATGCAAGTTGCCATAAGTTATGCAAGTTTGTTTATGCAAGTATGATATGCAAGTTGCCATAAGTTATGCAAGTTTGTTTATACAAGTATGATATGCAAGTTGTCATATGTTATGCAAGTTTGTCTATGCAAGTTTGATATGCAAGTTGCCATAAGTTATACAAGTTTGTTTATGCGAGTATGATATGCAAGTTGTCACATGTTATGCAAGTTTGTTTATGCAAGTTTGATATGCAAGTCGTCATACGTTATGCAAGTTGGTATACAAGTTGTCATATGATATGCAAGTATGTTATGCAAGTTTGGGATGGTCATGTGGTTCATGTTATCATGTTATGCATGCTTTTTGGGCCTAAAAATGTAATATGCAAGTGTATGAACACATGAACCTTTCATATGCCACCATGTTGAACTTGTGGCTTCAACACTTTTATGTCATGATTATGCCAAGTTCCCTCTTTCTATCCTTTATGCGCTATTGCGATATGTAAGCGATGGGATTGCGTTTGGGGTTGGGTAAACTTAAAAGACATAAAAACGTAAGCTTGGGAATTTACCTATTAAGTTAGGTCTACCCATTGGGAATTTACCTATTAAGTTAGGTCTACCCAATTGCTTGAAAAACTTGTAATGTGTTTTGGAAACATGGTGGACATGACACTTAGAAAAGATAAGTGTGACCAACTCGAGGTTGGGTTGAGTTTGTAGCGTAAACCTACCCGGAACCGACCGGCTTAACTAGTTGCTACAAACAATAGGACCCAATGTGAGAAGTTGGTCATGTTGTACCTTGAACCCGAGGTTAGACCAAGTTGTGGTGTAAAGCTACCCGGACCCGCCCGGCTTAACTAGTAACCACAACAAAGTCTAATGTGAGAGGTTAAGGCGCATTAATTAATTAATGCCTCGTGATTAGGGTTAAGTCATGGACCGCTGGAATACTTAACCAATGGAAACACGATGGGTTGGTAGGGTTAAGTCATGAATCTTGGGTGCACTTAACCAACTTAGTACTTGAATGAGTTGGGTTAACCACGTTAACCCATTAAGGAAACCCTAGTTGCGTGGTCCTTTGCACCAGTAACCCTCTTAGTTGTATCATGACACCCTAAGGACTAGGCTAGGGAGGGGCACGATTACTGGGATGCCATGTAAGCGACCAAACGACGGCTGAGTAGGTGCGCCGGTGTGGGTTCAGGCGGGCCATGATCGTGCACATGGTCCGGAGTTGAAAAAGCAGGCACGGGCACCAGTAGGTTTAAACTGTGCGTGCTTGGTTTGTGTCGGTGGTTGACACCCTAGGACTTGATACACCCTAGGGTGGACCTAGCACAGTTTAGCTACACTTCGTAGTTGGGCCGTATGACACAGACACTTGACGAGATAGGCTTATAGGGAGCCGATCGACTAGACCGTGCTAGTTGGACCTTGGTTTGGGTCATTCATGGTGTTGGGCCAAACTTGGGCCTGGGGATCACTTCTTGTTTACACTTTGGACCTCGTATTGGGGTCACTTCATGTTATTGGGCCAAAGCTTGGGCCAAGAGATCAATACTTGTTTATTCAAGTCATGTTAGTTTACTAGTACACCTGTGGTGCAAAACCTTAATCCTGATTATGCGATGACACCTTTATCTACCTTGATAGTTAATCATCATGCTAGTATGTTGTTATCCTTATGTTCATCCCTTGCTGCCCATACCAGTTAACTTTATCAGTTTACATTGATTGTAGTAGGGCTTACTCAGTCTTTTTGACTGACCTGTTTTCTTTCGCCTCTTTTCTTCCGTTTCCCCCCCCAGGTTCTCAGGGAGGGAATACAGGAGCCTAGCTTGGATTTTGGATTACTTGCTTGTGGGATTTCAGTTCATGTACGCTTTCTACATGAAGCTAGCTATGGTTCTCACGTATTTTGGGGATAACACTTATGTATTTCTGTTTTCAGATGATGTTGTTTTATCTAGACTTGTTTATTTGGAAAATTGATATTATGTTGTACCAGACTTGTTTTGAAATGGTTTAAATCTTCCGCTGTTTTATCTATGTTATTTACTCTGTTTACATATATACATATGTTCTTGTTCTGCCTTGATATATCATTTTGCATGTTTACCTGATTCAAACGCCCCTCCAAAGTCAGTGCACTTGCAAGAGTGGTACTGGCGGAGGTGGGGTGTTACAATTTTCATTTAAAAGATTTGATTTTCAATATTACATTTTTATGTAATATTGTTTACAATTAAAAGATTAGAATTTCAAGTTAATTTTTTTTTACGAGATATTAATTCCATATAAAAGATTAGAATTGCAAGATATCATTTCTAGGTAATATTGTTTACATACAACTATTAGAATAAAAAAATACATTTTTATTTATAAAATGTTACTTGTCATTAAAAATACATTTTTGTTTTAAAATGTAGTATTAGATAAAAAGTACATTTATTATAAAATGTTTCATTGGTGACAAAGATAACATTTGTTATAAAATGTAATCTTTGTAGTAAAAGTACAATTTTATTTTAAAGTGTAATTTTACATTAAAATACATTGTGACATAGAAATGTAACATTAGTATGAAAAGACCGTTTTGTTAGCAAATATGATATTAGAATAAAAACAAGCCATTTTGTCAAACTTGTTAGTTGAAATCAAAATATGCACTTTTGTCAATTTACATTAGTTAACACAAAATATGCACTTTTGTCAATTTACATTAGTTAACACCAAATATGCACTTTTGTCAATTTATACTAGTGAAAACAAATTATGATTTAAAGAGTTGTACATTGTTTGCAATTGTAGATGCAAACAAATATTACATTTTTTTATTTTGTATTTTAGTAGAAAAAGAAATATACATTTTTGTTTATAAATTGAGTTGCAAACAAAACATTTAATAAAGATTATATTTTATTTGCATATTTAGATGCAAATAAACATTGTAGTTAAAAGATTTTATTTTTTATTTGCATATTTAGAGGCAAATAAACACCGTAGGGAAAAGATGCATTTTGTTTACAATTTTAAATGTAAACAAAACATTAAAATTAAAGGTTATACTTTTATTTGCATTCCTTGTTGCAAGTAAAACTAGAAATAAAAAGTTACAATTTTTATTTACATTCCTCGATGTAAATAAACATGAATAAAAAGTTGAATCTTTATTGCATTCTCTATTGCAAATAAAGCATGAAATAAAAGTTATATTTTTATTTGTATTCCTTATTACTAATAGAACATGAAATCAAAAAGGTACATTTTCATCTACACTTTTGTTGTTATAAAAATGATAAAATTAAACGATTACATTTTTAATGTAATATAAAGATTACATTTTATACAATATAAAAAGAATATCATTTTTAGGTAAAATGAAAGATTATACTTCATTGTAAATGAGTCAATATTAGAATTCACAATTTTTGATGTTAATGAATCAGTAGAAAAGATTTATGGTTTTTGATAAATTATGTCAACATAAGAACTTATATTGTTATTATATAGGAAATGATTCATCATTACATATGCCTATGATGCTGAAATGTTACACTTTCATTTACAAGTCATCCGACTTGTTTATGTGATTGGGTCGATAATTTTTACACATCGCCAAAGTGCACAAATAATTTATTATTTGTTTGATGGATGAAACCCCACACGGGTATCGGGATGATACCGTACACACACTAATCCCAGTATTTAGTTATATGTCAATCGATGGATTGACAGTCTGTGATGAGCGTTAGTTATTTACTTTAATGCTCACCCAGTTAAAAATTCCACTTTGGTCGTCATTTGGATGATTGATAATTGTTTGTCATGATTATTGATTACATGCAATATATGGTTGTTGAGTGAGTCACACTCCAATGAAGAATATTTTAGAAAAGAATATATTTTAGAAAAATATATTTTTATTGAGATGAACTAGTTATCAACTAGAATAAATCATTAAATTTAAATTTAATGAAGATTTCCAATTTGTTAATATTTAATTGAAATTAAATTAAATAAATTGGATTTGGGTTTGTCGTGAATAGTGTCTTAAATAACACTGTTCTCAAACCCCGTATGAAAAGAATAATCTTTTAATTTAGATTATTAGAGTTTTCAATTATATTTAGTAATCGAAAAAAGATGAAGTGTGAGTTGGGTTTATTTTGAACCATGTTTTTAAGTGACATGTGTTCTTTAACACAACAGACAGTGAAAACATGATTTAGAATTTATAAATCTTTTATTAAGATTTAAATGGGAATTTTCCAAAAGTAAAGTTTTCCAGTTTAATATATTAAATTGGAGTTGAATGGAATTCGAATTTATAATAACTGAGATAAGCTTCTGTAAAAGAAGACCGATACTACATATGGAATTTAAGAGGCTTTTCCGTTATTCCAATTATATTATTGGTCGGATACAGGAATTTATAATGGTTATAAATTGATTTGATTTTTGTGAAGATTCCATATTTTATGGAAGATGATTTTGGGTTTAGTATGAACTATGTTTTTAAATGACATTAGTTCTTTAACCCAGTTAAAGATAAGATTAATTTCTTAAATTTGAATTATCATTGAATAATGATTTTTGATATTTAAAACCAAATTAGGGTTTTAATAAATCTTTAAAAGAAATATTTAAGAATAATTTGAAAAATTTATCTTTGATAAAATAAGGCGAATATTTTATTTAAAAGAATACTCTGAATTGGAATGTGGCATTGGATGCTTTTTATAGCACTTGATTTTGATTATAAAAATACGCGGGTTATTCGGAAAGACGGGGTTTAACTCATTCCGAATAATCACTACGACGATGAAGAGTCGAAGTTGGAGATGGTGATTGAAGACCGACGATCTTCACATCGAATGGATGTGTTGCTACTGAGACGCATGACGGGAGTAGCTAGCTTGAAGGGGCTTCAGTGGTGGCCGTCCGTACTATTATTGATTGTTCGGATTTGGTTTTCGCTCAGACCCAGAGAATAAGTGTAACTACCCGGGATTTTCGACTTCGAAAATCGACACAAAACCAGCGTCGACTATTCAGAAATCGAAAAATACCAGATCATTAATAGAAAGAAATAATAGGATGAGAAAGATAAGATAGAACTAATAGAATAGAAGAAGAAGACAACCGAGCAGAATCAGAGTAAACACGAATCTCACAGCGGAACGAATAAACTATATTATATAACATAACTTTGAAGTACAAAACTGTATTGTATATACATACCATTATCAGAGTTCAATACATCATATCACAGCGGAATAATCTCTAAATACTAACGGTGTAGCCTTCTGCTTTTATCTCCTCCAAGTGTATCTGTAAAAACCTGAACACTTGACTGCTCGTACAAATTTGGGCACCCAAGAGTTTAGGGAAAACAAACAAAATAAACTCTGGGTCAGTCATGGGACTGGTGTGAGTAAATTCCGACCATACGGTTTAACTTTGAAAATCCTTTGAAAAATAAAGATAATAGTAAGACCTGCCCACACATAAACATGGACGGTTTTTACCTTACTATAACCAAAAATATTTTGATATCAAAATCCAGTGATATTATACTAATGTCTAATCAAATAAATAACCAAATAGTAGAACGCTTGCATCACACGCTCTACATACATAGTATAAAATCAAAAATCGCAGGGCGCTTATTGGAGATTGGATTCCAACTATGACAAGGTATGGGACCACCTGCCGATAGTGTATCTCTAGAGGCGAATACACTGGGTTCAACAAGAACGTCTTGCCACCCGGCCCACAAATGACCGACCTTTCATTTTGCTTGAGTGTATCGAATGTATATCACTAACGGTTGGGCTCAAACCACCGTTTCCCGAAAAGGGATAACATCGAAATAGATTAAAGAAGTAAAATGAATTTCTCTAGATAGGCGATTATACACCCTAATGGGAGCGACCCATATAGCCATGCTGCCTGCCCGATTTTTGTCATTTCCCGGTTGTGAAGCTTGTGGCTACGTCTATCTTTTAGGACCTCTGGCCACCATACACTTTGAATGCCACATCGTCAAACCCATCAAATCACTAGTTGATCTTCCCAAAAATATTATGAGTATAAAAGCTAAGAGAAACGAATTTTTCCGCCACCAGACGTAATACCTTGAAAAGACCGTCTTATTTGACCGTTAGGAATACTTTGTCAGACATTCGTCCATACGAGTTGTCCTGGGACTGGATAAACAGAAAACATCATTCTAGAACAGAATGACCCTTGTATTCAACTCCGTCTTCACTTGTCTTTACCATAATCAAATTCGCAGCGCTTATGCCTATACGGAGTGGTTTCGAATAATATATCCAACCGGTCTCTCCGTATTGACAACGATGGTCAAAACACTTCGATAGTCGGTTATTTAACAATCGAAGTAAAAACAACATCCATTCAAATGGACAACTAAACATTAGACAACCATGGACACTTTTAATTACCATTCGTCATCGTTGAATTATAGTTCCATTTCTAATAGTGTTATTTAACTCAAATCATATTTCAAACATCGAAATGACGTCATCATTTTCTGAAACGATTCTCCACAACTCGTTCTTATATTTCTTTGGACAATCATCGTTACTTATTACTTTGGAATAAGTGGATTCCAAAACAAACTGTTTACTTTCTCCAGGGAGTAGTGCTATATAAAAATCATGCTTAAGTTTGGTCAACAACGCTACTTTATCATTATAGTTCAAAAACTTGTCATACGCTGTAATAATCTCCTTTATAACTAATCTCGACAGAACAGTCACGCTTAAGCCAAGTCAACAGCGTTATTTTATCGCTATAGTTCAAAACTTGCAACACGCTGCTATTTTCCACTTTATACTAATCTCGACACTTCTTTACGTTACAAAAATCTTGGCATCTCTTTTTGTTAAAAAAAATATTGACATCTCTTTCCATTACAAAAATATTGACATCTCTAATTCAATAACATTTTAAATGAGGTCCACTTAAGAAACAATTATTTAATTAAAAATAATTAACTAATATTTTACTTTATAAAATGAACTATAAAGTACCAGTTTATAATCGAATTTCTATACAGTTTAAAGCTTCACTTAAAAAAAATCTAATTTTTTTCCATAATCGACTTCGTTGATTTGCCTAATGGCCAATCAACTTTCCACAAAACGATGTTTTTTTATGGTCAACTGTTGCTACCTTCTAAATCGATATCATTTATTTATTAAATCAAAACCAATGTTAAATTTTCATTCAACACGGTTCCAACAGTGCATATATAAAACAAACAAACAGTACATATAAATATTGAGGAATCTGGTTGGATTCCTCCAACTGGTTTCCTACATCCACCGATGTTAGTCAACAATTAACACTGATTCCATACCAGAAAATATTATAATTGATGGAATCAGTCCAACCAATGATGTGTATATATATGCAACGATATATAATTCAACCAATTTAATTGTAATCTACCGAAGCGACCATCACACAACGTTCAACCAATATTTAAAATATAAAATATAATTATAATATTTTAAATAGTGAATTTACTCACCTTGGCGCGTTAACCGTTAAATAACGATTTGCGTCAGTCGAGTAAACCAGGCATTCAGTTCTGCCATAAATTCAACGTGCTTCAAATTGCCCCAAACCGACTTTATAGCATAGCCAGCTCCGGTATGATTCCAAAATGCCAGACCCTTCGTCCAACAATTAAATCCTAGCCAAATGAATTTAACTCGAGACCCATTACTACATGCTCCATCTTTCGTCTTATTGAATTCAATTCTTTTGTGCATGGACAAGACCGGACTTCCTTTTCTTACTTTCGCAGATGCACAAATATGAAACCGCCATCTCCACCTTATAACATTTGCACGTCATTCTCACATGCATGTCCTTTCTCACTTGCATGTCCCATGCTCTACTAAACTTCCTCCCTATTTAAACCACCTTGCACCAATCTTTTCCATGCATTATTCCATACTCCACAACAATCAGCATGCGTTCTTTCTTTTTGCCATACACTCAACTGAAACCATTTGCTCCTGTGCACATGCTGTCATTCCGAACTGTTTAAACTCATTCCCCTGCTAGCGGCTTCAAGGAAACCCCCTTCTCCGTACTCGTATCAATGAGATCACACCACCCTTGATCCTCACATCGAACAGCACTCCCAGTCCATGGCTAACTCCCTCCATGCCAGCAACTAACCGAGACCGTTTACTCGTTGGGTAAAGACCACAGTTTCGTTTTTCATAAGAAAAGAAAAAGAAAGAAGTAAGCAGCGTTATTTTTAAAGAGGAGTTTGAGTCTCTATGATTATGGATCTTGTGTGCTGTAAAAGAATATAGAAGGAGAGTGGCTTTTGTTTTACCTTTCAAGGAAAAGAGATGAGACTGTATTTATAATATTTAGATACCTTGGGTTCCAAGGGTTCGGGTACGCGTAGGTCTACCATAGAACATGGTGTAGGTTCTGAAAATACACTTTGATTTGAAAATTCGATGGTTGTTCCCTCAACATGACGTTTTAGGGTAGGTTCTGTATCGAGCTGTCTTCGCGTAGCTTGGGGTAGGATAGATAACATGAATTTTCACTTCTTACGTAGCTGTTTTGATTTGATCATTCATGGCAGATCACTTTACTAGCTTAGGGTAGTGAGTTAGGATGGCGTACGTGTATGAGGACGATGTACTTTATTAAATGGGTATGGGTGTTTGCTTCAGAAGTAAGGGATAGCGTTACTAGCGTGGATGGGCATGGGTCTGGCATGTGAAGCTGACATGATATTATACACGTACATTTCTTTCTTTTCTACATGTGTTGTAGTAGGTATATAGATGGTTTGTATTTTCCATGATACCTACATTGATTGGTATTGTCAATATATTGGGTATAGGGTATGGGTAGATATTATGGAGTTTCCTACCATATCTTTTCTTGTGTCTTTTAGTGTAATCTGTCTTAAGTTTTCATTTATAGCCATCACGATTTTTCATGTTTGCATTTATGTTCCTAATTTATTTAATTGTTGTATAGATTGGTTTACCTCAGTTTTTTCTAAAATTACATTTACGTACGGATAGAAGTAAAAGTACAGTTGTGCTCAACGAGGTGCCACGATCCCAAAAATATAATAATATCGATAGATTAACTCATATTTTGAAACCCCAAAATATCGATATAGGGTGCAAAATACTCCAAATAAAAAGTTGTGTATTTAATTAATTAAAAATTACAGTAAAGTTCTAAAAATTAAATTATCACTACGTCTCAAAAGAAATTTGTCTAAATTCGAATCCGATGTCTAGTTATATCGAATAAACTGTTTTGGTCGATAAACGATTTCATAGCGACTTTCTGAAAATTTGATTTGGACATATCTTGCAATATATAATTCAGAAATTCGATTTTTCACCTCTGTTAGAAAGATATAGCTCAAAGGATTCGAACGCTTCTTGTTTCGTAGAAATCCGGTTTATAACGGGTCATGTACACTTAGTTGAAGTTCAGAATGTTAAATTACGAACTGCCGCGATATTACGAGCTCGATTATATTTAATATATATATTTATACCTTCAACTTCGTTTAATTAATGTATAAATCCAATTATTTTACGAATTCAATATTGAAACTGATTTAAATATCCAAATACAAACCGATAAAATACGGGACATTACATTCCTTCCCCCTTAAAATAATTTCGTCCTCGAAATTGCTAAGATAAGGAAAATGCTACAATCTCTATTGTAAACAGGTTAAAAATCCTTTTGGCTTACTTCATAATTTCAGTTTCAACTGAACTGATTTATTCCAATTAAAAATTAATTCCTTCTTATTTCGAATATTTTCAAAATTCTGAAAATTCCCTAACAGTTCAAATTCTCGGAGAATTTTTGCCAGCATCTCCTTTACACGGCTTATTCGGTACTACAACAACTTGCCACTCTGGGCCTTCTCCAATCCAAAAATTAAATAGCCAAACGGCGTGCCAACAGGACTCAGAAATCTCATGCTCATGTAACTTTTTGTCGGGTATTCAACTTTACCTCTTCCACTTGAAAATTGAAATCCATTTAGCATACACAAATGCATTTCCAACTAATCTCTAGTCAGTTTATCCTTGACCAATAATTCTATTACACCCAAGCCAACTCCATTTCAAACTTAAATTTCCAAATTTTACTCAATAATCAAATTTCACCCCCAGGTTCAGTTCCATTCCCAGTCTCAATTCACAACTCAAGTACTTTGCCAGGTCAAATCCTTATTCCAATACGATTTCCACTTACTTGGCTTCAATTCGACTCCACTTTTATTTGACTTATTTAAATTCTCTATTTATTTACTTCATCAGTAAGTTTTAAATTTCAAAATTCAAATTCTTGGGATTTTCATTTCAAATCAATTTGAAGTCATATATATACATATATTTATAGCATAGCAATTCAAAACATTTGAATTTTCGAACAACTTGTTTCAAAACAAAATCTTTTGGTAGTAATCCGTCACTTCGAGACTCGAAAATGAACACTGATGATGCATCCGTCATCATCAAAATTTATTTTCCAGCCATCGAAGTGAGTTCAGTACTATATTACTTTCAAAAACTCATTTTAAACACTGTATATTACATTTCAAAATATCCTTTCAAAATGCTTGGAAAATGTTTCCAAACCTCTCCCAGGATTTTAAAATTCCTATTTAATCCAAACATTATTTCCAATTCTTTTCCAAGTTTTTAGAGTTTTATTTCAATTCTGGTTTTAAATTCAGATTCAGTTCATCTGATTTTGCATATTATACTTATATAACATTTTGATTAGTTATTTATATAACTAACTCCATTATAAATCTTATCCGATCATAATTTCAATCAACACATTCAATATATATTAGATAATTCCAATATATATGCTTTCTTTATATCAAAATATATTTCAGGTAAAATTAAGTTATTCACCCAGCTTTTAAAACAATATTATGTCAAATTACTCTATTCAAGAGTTTAGAAACACCTATCGATACAGTTTGCAATCCAGTATCGACCAGAATTCATAAACCACTCGCCAAACCAGTCGACACAATATAAAACAGTTTTTTATATCAATTTACAATTACGCGCTCATATCTATACACTAAACTCAATCTAGGGTATTACTAACCCTATCTCTGCTAAGTCACGCCACAGAGCCAAAGTAATCTCTTAACCTTATGATCTGATACCACTGTAACGACCCGGGATTTTCGACTTCGAAAATCGACACAAAACCAGCGTCGACTGTTCAAACATCGAAAAATACCAGATCATTAATAGAAAGAAATAAGAGGATGAGAAAGATAAGATATAACTAATAGAATAGAATAGAAGAAGAAGAAGAAGACAACCGAGAGAATCAGAGTAAACACAAATCTCACAGCGGAACGAATAAAATATATTATATAACATAACTTTAAAGTACGAAACTGTATTGTATATACATACCATTATCAGAGTACAATACATCATATCACAGCGGAATAATCTCTAAATACTAATGGTGAAGCTTTCTGCTTTTATCTCCTCAAAGTGTATCTGTAAAAGCCTGAACACTTGACTGCCCGTACAAATTTGGGCACCCAAGAGTTTAGGGAAAACAAACAAAATAAACTCTGGGTCAGTCATGGGACTGGTGTGAGTAAATTCCAACCATACGGTTTAACTTTGAAAATCCTTTGAAAAACAAAGATAATAGTAAGACCAGCCCACACATAAACATGGACGGTTTTTACCTTACTATAACCCAAAATATTTTGATATCAAAATCCAGTGATATTATACTAATGTCTAATCAAATAAATAACCAAATAGTAGAACGCTTGCATCTCACGCTCTACATACATAGTATAAAATCAAAAATCGCAGGGCGCTTATTGGAGATTGGATTCCAACTATGACAAGGTATGGGACCACCTGCCGATAGTGTATCTCTAGAGGCGAATACAATGGGTTCAACAAGAACGTCTTGCAACCCGGCCCACACATGACCGACCACTCATTTCGCTTGAGTGTATCAAATGTATATCACCAACGGTTGGGCTCAGACCACCGTTTCCCGAAAAGGGACATCATAGAAATAGACTGAAGAAGTAAAATGAATTTCTCTAGATAGGCGATTATACACCCTAATGGGAGCGATCCACATAGCCATGCTGCCTGCCCGATTTTTGTCATTTCCCGGTTGTGAAGCTTGTGGCTACGTCTATCTTTTAGGACCTCTGGCCACCATACACTTTGAATGCCACATCGTCAAACCCATCAAATCACTAGTTGATCTTCCCTAAAATATTACGGGTATAAAAGCTAAGAGAAACGAATTTTTCCGCCACCAGATGTAATACCTTGAAAAGATCGTCTTATGTGACCGTTTGGAATACTTTGTTAGACATTCGTCCATACGAGTTGTCCTGGGACTGGACAAACAGAAAACATCATTCTAGAACAGAACGAACCTTGTATTCAACTCCGTCTTCACTTGTCTTCAACATAATCAAATTCGCAGCGCTTATGCCTATACGGAGTAGTTTCGGATAATATATCCAACCGGACTCTCCGTATTGACAACGATGGTCAAAACACTTCAATAGTCGGTTATTTAACTATCGAAGTAAAAAACAACATCCATTCAAATAGACAACTAAACATTACACAACCATGGACACTTTTAATTACCATTTGTCATCGTTGAATTATAGTTCCATTTCTAATAGTGTTATTTAACTCAAATCATATTTCAAACATCGAAATGACGTCATCGTTTTCTGAAACGATTCTCCACTACTCGTTCTTATATTTCTTTGGACAATCATTGTTACTTATTACTTTGGAACAAGTGGATTTCAAAACAAACTATTTACTTTCCCTAGGGAGTAGTGCTATATAAAAATCATGCTTAAGTTTGGTCAACAACGCAACTTTATCGTTATAGTTCAAAAACTTGTTATACGCTGTAATATTCTCCTTTATAACTAATCTCGACAGAACAGTCATGCTTAAGCCTAGTCAACAGCGTTATTTTATCGCTACAGTTCAAAACTTGCAACACGCTGCTATATTCCACTTTATACTAATCTCGACACTTCTTTTCGTTACAAAAATCTTGACATCTCTTTTTATTAAAAAAAAATATTGACATCTCTTTCCGTTACAAAAATATTGACATCTCTAATTCAATAACATTTTAAATGAGGTCCACTTAAGAAACAATTATTTAATTAAAAATAATTAACTAATATTTTACTTTATAAAATGAAATATAAAGTACCAGTTTATAATCGAATTTCTATACAGTTTAAAGCTTCGCTTAAAAAAATCTAATCTTTTTCTTCCATAATCAAATTCGTTGATTTGCCTGATGGCCAATCAACTTTCCACAAAACGATGTTTTTTATGGTCAACTGTTGCTACCTTCTAAATCGATATCATTTATTTATTAAATCAAAACCAATGTTAAATTTTCATTCAACACGGTTCCAACAGTGCATATATAAAACAAACAAACAGTACATATAAATATTGAGGAATCCGGTTGGATTCCTCCAACTGGTTTCCTGCATCCACCGATGCTAGTCAACAATTAACACTGATTCCATACCATAAAATATTATAATTGATGGAATCAGTCCAACTAATGATGTGTATATATATGCAACAATATATAATTCAACCAATTTAATTGTAATCTACCGAAGCGACCATCACACAACGTTCAACCAATATTTAAATATAAAATATAATTATAATATTTTAAAATAGAACAGAGTTAGTGAATTTACTCACCTTGGCGCGTTAACCGTTAAATAACGATTTGCGTCAGTCGAGTAAACCAGGCATTCAGTTCTGCCATAAATTCAACGTGCTTCAAATTGCCCCAAACCGACTTTATAGCATACCCAACTCCGGTATGATTCCAAAATGTCGGACCCTTCGTCCAACAATTAAATCCTAGCCCAATGAATTTAACTCAAGACCCGTTACTACATGCTCCATCTTTCGTCTTATTGAATTCAATTCTTTTGTGCATGGACAAGACCAGACTTCCTTTTCTTACTTTCGCAGATGCACAAATATGAAACCGCCATCTCCAACTTATAACATTTGCACGTCATTCTCACCTGCATGTCCTTTCTCACTTGCATGTCCCATGCTCCACTAAACTTCCTCCCTGTTTAAACCACCTTGCACCAATCTTTTCCATGCATTATTCCATACTCCACAACAATCAGCATGCGTTCTTTCTTTTTGCCATACACTCAACTGAAACCATTTGCTCCTGTGCACATGCTGTCATTCCAAACTGTTTAAACTCATCCCCCTGCTAGCGGCTTCAAGGAAGCCCCCTTCTCCGTACTCATATCAATGAGCTCGCACCACCCTTGATCCTCACATTGAACAGCACTCCCGGTCCATGACTAACTCCCTCCGTGCCAGCAGCTAACCAAGACCGTTTACTCGTTGGGTAAAGACCACGGTTTCGTTTTTCTTAAGAAAAGAAAAAGAGAGAAGTAAGCAGCATTATTTTTAAAGAGGAGTTTGATTGTCTATGATTATGGATCTTGTGTGCTGTAAAAGAAAATAGAAGGTCCGGATATCGTTCCAGTTGTGTATTGTATTATTTTCCGCTGCGATGTATTTAAATGTAATTTAAATCTGTGATATTTCTGTGTAATACTTATTCTTTTATACTCTGTATATTCTTGTAAATCTGATGCATTGTTGTGAAATACAATGAAATGTTCTTCTGTTTGTGTTCTGTTGTGGCTTGTTCTCGAACTATCCAACACTTTCCTTTACGGGGAAGTTACGGGTTTTCACAAGAGTGGCTTTTGTTTTACCTTTCAAGGAAAAGAGATGAGACTGTATTTATAATATTCAAATACCTTGGGTTCCAAGGGTTCGGGTACACGTAGGTCTAGCATATAACGTGGTGTAGATTCTGAAAATACACTTTGATTTGAAAATTCGATGGATGTTCCCTTAGTATGACGTTTTAGGGTAGGTTCTGTATTGAGCTGTCTTCGCGTAGCTTGGGGTAGGATAGATAGCATGAATTTTCACTTCTTATGTAGCTGTTTTGATTTGAGCATTCATGGCAGATCACTTTACTAGTTTAGGGTAGTGAGATGGGATGGCATACGTGTATGAGGACGGTGTACTTTATTAAATGGGTATGGGTGTTTGCTTCAGAAGTAAGGGATAGCGTTACTAGCGTGGATGGGTATGGGTCTGGCATGTGAAGCTGACAGGATATTATACACGTACATTTCTTTCTTGTCTACATGTGTTGTAGTAGGTATATAGATGGTTTGTATTTTCCATGATACCTACATTGATTGGTATTGATAATATATTGGGTATAGGGTATGGGTAGATATTATGGAGTTTCCTACCATATCTTTTCTTGTGTCTTTTAGTGTCTTCTGTCTTAAGTTTTCATTTATAGCTATCACGATTTTTCATGTTTGAATTTATGTTCCTACTTTATTTAATTGTTGTAGAGATTGGTTTACCTCAATTTTTTCTAAAACTACACTTACGTACGGACAGAAGTAAAAGTACAGTTGTGCTCAAAGAGGTGCCACAATCCCAAAAATATAATAATATCGATAGATTAACTCATATTTTGAAACCCCAAGATATCGATATAGGGTGCAAAATACTCCAAATAAAAAGTTGCGTATTTAATTAGTTAAAAATTACAGTAAAATTCTAAAAATTATATTATCACTACATCTCAAAAGAACTTTGTCTAAATTCGAATCCGAAGTCTAGTTATATCGAATAAACCGTTTTGGTCGATAAACGATTTCATAGCGACTTTCTAAAAATTTGATTTGGACATATCTTGCAATATATAATTCAGAAATTCGATTTTTCACCTCTGCTAGAAAGATATAGCACAATGGATTCGAACGCTTCTTGTTTCGTAGAAATCCGGTTTATAACGGGTCATGTACACTCAGTTGAAGTTCAAAATTTTAAATTACGAACTGCCGCGATATTACGAGCTCGATTATATTTAATATATATATTTATACGTTCAACTTCGTTTAATTAATGTATAAATCCAATTATATTACGAATTCATTATTTAAACTGATTTAAATATCCAAATACAAACCAATAAAATGCGGGACATTACAATAAGCAATAAATGGATGCATGTCTGACATTGGATTTCGTTCCATGTGAATTAAATCGATTTCTATTAATGTATGTCTGTTTGGTGGTGGGGAATTTATTCTCTACTTAACACCCTGGTATATATTAATAGTGATTGTTCGCATGGCGTTAATTGTCAATGTGGCACGCCAAGATGCAATTGATCAAGGCTTTTGTGGAAAAGCAGGGCCTTGTGGGATGATCAAAGTATAGCCTATTACGACATAACTTTGTGTATATCGTGACTTCGCGAGCCTCACATACCGGTATGAGTCAAAAAAGGGATTAGGACTACAGGGAGTGCACACGCTTCTTTCTAGCTAGTGGTAGTGTCTGTGCTTAAATTGGCTGGCATTTTACTTATATGGATGCTGGATTTTGAGGCGCCTCAGATTTTTATAGGCCGTTAGTGGTCATACTATAGGTCCAAAGGGACCGGGAAGCGTGTGTTCAGGCATAACCAATCCACTGCCGATAGGCGGAGACCGGTCCTGAAGATCCAAGGGTTCCCTGCGGGGGTTCCTGAGGCATTTGCTAGAGTGTCTCGAATCGGAGAGGAGCTTGCCCCTAGCCTCTACTCATGATGGAAATCCAATTTCCAATACGACCTTGCGGTTTTGAATGTAGAACTAGTATGGCGACATGATATATGGTACCCATGCCATCTATGATTGATACATTATGATTGAAATGTTTTTATTAGAACATATACACACTAATATCAAATCCGTTTTGTCGTATCAGGCATCTCTTGACCATTATAAGGTAAAACCCTATCCTCCGGTTTGCGTTGCATTGTGTGATGGTACTTGGGTCTTATAATGGTTTCATTTTTCCTAAAAAGCATTGCGTTGTTTAACGATTTACTTTAGTTTATGCACTGGCAATCCAATGGAGTAAACCCGTTTCGCGTTAGCGGCGTGGTGCTGTGATTCACCTTATTTTTAGTTAAGTTAAGATTTCTCATACCAGTCCCATGACTGACCTGTAGTTTGTTTCACTGGCAAACTCGGGTGCCCATAATTTCCACATGGGCAGTCGAGTAGCTTTTTGAAGATATATTTACAGGATCCTGTTTTACAGCTGAAGTAGTATTCGGAAAGCTCTGTATCCGTGTATTCCTTTCGGTTGTATATTTGTATTATTTTCCGCTGCTATTTAAATGCAATTTAAAACTTTGATATTATTGTATTTCTATTGTGTAATAAGTATTCATACTCTGTTATATTCTTGTACTCTGATGTAATTGTTGTAATCAGCAATAAAATGTTCTTCAGTCTGTGTTCTGATGTGTATTGTTCTCATAGCAATCCAGTCTTTCCTTTACTGGGAAGTTTGGGTCGTTTCATTTGGTATCAGAGCTTTGGTTTACAGAGCTGAAGAACAAGGTACATTAGAACCGAACGAAAGAATTCATCAGAGATTCGATTAGTAATATCCAATAAGAATGACTCGTTGGAGATAGGATCAGTAGTATCCTAGAACGAGTGTGAAGGGTATTATTTTCTTTAAAAATAAAAGTAAAAACAAATTAGTTTTGAAAATTTTATCTTAAAATACATATTTGAGTATATTATATTTTAATGTGGACAATCGAGTATATAAAGATTACGAATATACGAGTAATTAACGGATATTCGATGTTTTAATATACTGGGTAGATATAGAGTCACACTCTAGTCGGCCGGAGATAATTCTGGTGATAGGTCGACCATCACCAGTATGTATGTTCGAGTCTCGAAAGTGGGATATCTATATATTTCCATTGACTGGTATGAGAACCAAAACTTAGTTAGAACACATTGCTGTGATTTGCACTAAAAATTATGATTTTTGACTATATAAAAGTTATGTATATTTGAAAAGTTAATCACCAAATTGGTTGCTGGTTTTGATGTTTGTTAATTAGTTTCACTATTTAAAATATTAGAATGACAATTAATTAAACCAATAAATAAAAATTTAAAGCTGAGTTAGTTAATTAAACAACTTTTAGCTTTGTTCCTTTTCGAGGACGAAAAGATTTTTAAGTGGGGGCGATTGTAACAACCCGGAATTTTGGGGCCAATTTAAAATTTTTATTTTAGGAATTTTAATGGATTTTAATTATTTAAAATAGTTTATTTTAAATAATAACGACTAATTTTTTTAATTAAAACAAATAAATTTAATTTAATTATAAAGGAGTTTAAAACAGCGCTGCAGTTTGAAAATTTGAATTTGAACTTTGATTGAATGTACAGGATTCATTTTAAATCAGAATTGAGCGAAACAAGAAATATTTGAATCTATTTAATCATATCTTTCTAACGAATCTGAAAAATTGAAATTTCGTTAAATAAATCAAAAGTTATGTCCAGTTTAAAATTTAGAAAAGTCGCTGTAGAATTTTTATATATTTTAATATAATATATTGGCCTTGAAAATAGCCGTTTTTCAAACGACCCCGGTTTTTTACGAAACCACTTTTGTTGGAACCGGAATGTCAAATTATTGCTCGGTTTCAATTTTCGTAATTTTTCGAATTAATATGTGAGTGTGGTAAAAGAAAATGTGTTTTGACCATTTCTGTTAAATTTGATCGAGTAGAAAATGGCCATTTTTCAAACGGCCTCAGAATTCGACGAAATTAGTCTTGTTAGAACCGTATCGTCAAAACATAGCTAAAAATAGTTTTTCTGTAATTTTTAGAGTCCGTATGTGGCCCCGGTAATTTAAAACATATGTTTGAATTTAATAATTAAATGATTTATAATTAAATTTAAAGAAAAACATATCATAACAGCCGAACTGGTTTACAAAACATAATCCATTGTGTCCGGGATGGGGGTTATTAGCTAGGGGCGACACTCGTTGGGTTTGATTTGGAGTTCGTATTGATAAACATGAATTTTCGAATTAAAAGGATTAAAAAATAAAAGATAATACGGTATAAATACCGTATACTATACCCTAACCCTAATACCATATAGTACCAGCCGCCACTAGTAAATTCAATGGCCAACTTGATCCCAATTTCAAACCTTAACCATTTCCAATCCGCTTAACGAAAATCAACAAACCATATACCAAATCGAAGAGTTTTCTGGGAGCTTTCAATCGGTATGGGTATGATTGGTTTTAGTGTAGCGAGGCGATCAGATTTGGATCTGGAAGGTTGCGCGTTCGGGTTCAGTTTTCGGGGCAGGGGGCCCTACGAGTGGGGTGGTGCTCCGGGCGGCGGCGCGGCTAGTGTAGGGCGACGGAGAGGTGGTGTCGGATGATCGGTCGGCGGCGTTCAGAGGCGGTGGGGGTCAACCCTAACTTCGACGGTTTTGGGTTTAACGAGCTTCAGGCAAATACAGAAAGGTATAAGATGGCGGCCTCCTTAATCTTTGTATAGGGAATGTAATTAAGGTCTTAATTATAATTTTAATTAGTTATTAATATTCAAAATACGATAACTTGTTGAAACGAACACATAATTTGATAAGATCGGAAAGCGTTGGATTCGTATTTCCGAGATCTACGCTATGGAGCACATTAGAACTGAAAATGAGCAGAGCAAAATTCAAAGAAATTTCAGATCTGAACTGTTTAGATCCAAATCAAGGTGAGAAATCTATTTTATTTCTTTCCTTTATAATTGAAATAAATTCTGAAATTATTGTTATAAATTTGCAGTTAATTCATACTGTTATTATTCTGTGTTAATTATAAATACACATCTGTTTGTTTGATTTTGATTGTGACAATAGAATTGTAAAAGTTACATTTCTGTTGATTAGATTGAAAAAATTTATTGTTTTGCTCATTTTATTGTTAAAATTAACTTTTCTTTTAATTTGAATTAGACTAAACAAAATTATCATTTCGTTTGTTGTACTATCGAAATTAAAACATTCCTATAAATTAGAAATTGGTTTAAACAAAAATACACCATTTTTGTTTATATAAAAAGAATCAAATGTGTATCAAACCAAATGTTGTAAATATGTTGAAATAGAATTTTCAACATATATGAAACACAGAATTTGGTTAACTTGTTAAATCAGCAATTTTTAACATTAAAATGAATCAAACTTTTATTCATTTGTGTTGAGTCAAATTTTGCAGTAAAACATGAATATACATTTTTATGTTATTTTGTTGAAATAGTTTTTCAAAAAAAAAAAAAAAATAGAATAAACATTTTTATGTTAATTTGTTGAACTAGATTTTCAACAAAATAGAATACACATTTTGATGTAGTACTGTCTACATAAAAAGAATAGATTTTTAAAGATGCCTTTTTTGTTTTTTTTTAATTTTAAATACAAGAAAAAAAAAGAACTGATTTCAAAGTTGCATTTTTATGTAATCTGTTTTCAAATAAAAGATTTGATTTTCAATATTACATTTTTGTGAAATATTGGTTACAATTAAAAGATTAGAATTTTAAGTTTTTTTTTATGAGATATTAATTCCATATAAAAGATTAGAATTGCAGGATATCATTTCTAGGTAATATTTTTTACATACAAATATTAGAATAAAAAAACATTTTTATTTATAAAATGTTACTTGTCATTAAAAATACATTTTTTTTAAAACGTAGTATTAGATAAAAAGTACATTTGTTATAAAATGTTTCATTGGTGACAAAGATAACATTTGTTATAAAATGTAATCTTTGTAGTAAAAGTACAATTTTATTTTAAAGTGTAATATTACATTAAAATACATTGTGACATAGAAATGTAACATTAGTATGAAAAGACCGTTTTGTTAGCAAATATGATATTAGAATAAAAACAAGCCATTCTGTCAAACTTGTAAGTTGAAATCAAAATATGCCTTTTGTCAATTTACATTAGTTAACACAAAATATGCACTTTTGTCAATTTACATTAGTTAACACCAAATATGCACTTTTGTCAATTTATACTAGTGAAAACAAATTATGATTTGAAGAGTTGTACTTTGTTTGCAATTGTAGATGCAAACAAATATTACATTTTTTTATTTTGTATTTTAGTAGAAAAAGAAATATACATTTTTGTTTATAAATTGAGTTGCAAACAAAACATTTAATAAAGATTATACTTTATTCGCATATTTAGATGCAAATAAACATCGTAGTTAAAAGATTTTATTTTTTATTTGCATATTTAGAGGCAAATAAACACCGTAGGGAAAAGATGCATTTTGTTTACAATTTTAAATGTAAACAAAACATTAAAATTAAAGGTTATACTTTTATTTGCATTCCTTGTTGCAAGTAAAACTAGAAATAAAAAGTTACAATTTTTATTTACATTCCTCGATGTAAATAAACATGAATAAAAAGTTGAATCTTTATTGCATTCTCTATTGCAAATAAAGCATGAAATAAAAGTTATATTTTTATTTGTATTCCTTATTACTAATAGAACATGAAATCAAAAAGGTACATTTTCATCTACACTTTTGTTGTTATAAAAATGATAAAATTAAACGATTACATTTTTAATGTAATATAAAGATTACATTTTATACAATATAAAAATAATATCATTTTTAGGTAAAATGAAAGATTATACTTCATTGTAAATGAGTCAATATTAGAATTCACAATTTTTGATGTTAATGAATCAGTAGAAAAGATTTATGGTTTTTGATAAATTATGTCAACATAAGAACTTATATTGTTATTATATAGGAAATGATTCATCATTACATATGCCTATGATGCTGAAATGTTACACTTTCATTTACAAGTCATCCGACTTGTTTATGTGATTGGGTCGATAATTTTTACACATCGCCAAAGTGCACAAATAATTTATTATTTGTTTGATGGATGAAACCCCACACGGGTATCGGGATGATACTGTACACACACTAATCCCAATATTTAGTTATATGTCAATCGATGGATTGACAGTCTGTGATGAGTGTTAGTTATTTACTTTAATGCTCACCCAGTTATAAATTCCACTTTGGTCGTCATTTGGATGCTTGATAATTGTTTGTCATGATTATTGATTACACGCAATATATGGTTGTTGAGTGAGTCACACTCCAATGAAGAATATTTTAGAAAAGAATATATTTTAGAAAAATATATTTTTATTGAGATGAACTAGTTATCAACTAGAATAAATCATTAAATTTAAATTTAATGAAGATTTCCAATTTGTTAATATTTAATTGAAATTAAATTAAATAAATTGGATTTGGGTTTGTCGTGAATAGTGTCTTAAATAACACTATTCTTAAACCCCGTATGAAAAGAATAATCTTTTAATTTAGATTATTAGAGTTTTCAATTATATTTAGTAATCGAAATAAGATGAAGTGTGAGTTGGGTTTATTGTGAACCATGTTTTTAAGTGACATGTGTTCTTTAACACAACAGACAGTGAAAATATGATTTAGAATTTATAAATCTTTTATAAAGATTTAAATGGGAATTTTCCAAAAGTAAAGTTTTCCAGTTTAATATATTAAATTGGAGTTGAATGGAATTCGAATTTATAATAACTGAGATAAGCTTCTGTAAAAGAAGACCGATACTACATATGGAATTTAAGAGGCTTTTCTGTTATTCCATTTATATTATTGGTCGGATACAGGAATTTATAATGGTTATAAATTGATTTGATTTTTGTGAAGATTCCATATTTTATGGAAGATGATTTTGGGTTTAGTATGAACTATGTTTTTAAATGACATTAGTTCTTTAACCCAGTTAAAGATAAGATTAATTTCTTAAATTTGAATTATCATTGAATAACGATTTTTGATATTTAAAACCAAATTAGGGTTTTAATAAATCTTTAAAAGAAAGATTTAAGAATAATTTGAAGAATTTATCTTTGATAAAATAAGGCGAATATTTTATTTAAAAGAATACTCTGAATTGGAATGTGGCATTGGATGCGTTTTATAGCACTTGATTTTGATTATAAAAATACGCGAGTTATTCGAAAAGATGGGGTTTAACTCATTTCGAATAATCACTACGACGATGAAGAGTCGGAGTTGGAGACGGTGATTGAAGACCGACGATCTTCACATCGAATGTATGTGTTGCTACTGAGCCCCATGACGGGAGTAGCTAGCTTGAAGGGGCTTCAGTGGTGGCCGTCTGGACTATTATTGATTGTTCGGATTTGGTTTTCTCTCAGACCCAGAGCATAAGCTAGTAAATGGATGCATGTCTGACATTGGATTTCGTTCCATGTGAATTAAATTGATTTCTATTAATGTATGTCCATTTGGTGGTGGGGAATTTATTCTCTACTTAACATCCTGATATATATTAATAGTGATTGATCGCATGGCGTGAATTGTCAATGTGGCACGCCAAGATGCAATTGATCAATGCTTTTGTGGAAAAGCAGGGCCTTGTGGGATGATCAAAGTATAGCCTATTACGGCATAACTTTGTGTATATCGTGACTTCGTGAGCCTCACACACCGGTATGAGTCAAAAACGGGATTAGGACTGCAGGGAGTGCACACGCCTCTTTCTAACTAGTGGTAGTGTCTATGCTTAAACTGGCTGGCATTTTACTTACGTGGATGATGTATTTTGAGGCGCCTCATATTTTCAAACGTCGTTAGCGGTCATACTATAGGTCCAAAGGGACCGGGAAGCGTGTGTTCAAGCATAACCAGTCCACTGCCGTTAGGCGGGGACCGACCCTGAAGATCCAAGGGTTTCCTGCGGGGGATCCTGAGGCATTTGCTAGAGTGTCTCGAATCGGAGAGGAGCTTGCCCCTAGCCTCGACTCATGATGGAAATCCAATTTCCAATACGACTTTGTGGTTTTGAATGTAGAACTAGTATGGCGACATGATATATGGTACCCATGACGTCTATGATTGGTACATTATGATTGAAATGTTTTTATTAGAGCATATACACACTAATATCAAATCCATTTTATCGTATCAGGCATCTGTTGACCATTATAAGGTAAAACCCTATCCTCCAGTTTGTGTTGCATTGTGTGATGGGACTTGGGTCTTATAATGGTTTCATTTTTCCTAAAAAGCATTGCGTTGTTTAATGATTTACTTTAGTTTATGCACTGGCAATCCAATGGAGTAAATCAGTTTCGCGTTAGCGGCGTGGTCCTGTGATTCGCCTTATTTTTAGTTAAGTTAAGATTTCTTATACTAGTCCCATGACTGACATGTAGTTTGTTTCACTGGCAAACTCGGGTGCCCATAATTTCCACACGGGCAGTCGAGTAGCTTTTTGCAGATATATTTACAGGATCCTGGTTTACAGCTGAAGCAGTATTCGGAAAGCTCTGTATCCGTGTATTCCTTTCGGTTGTATATTTGTATTATTTTCCGCTGCTATTTAAATGGAATTTAAAACTCTGATATTATTGTATTTCTATTGCGTAATAAGTATTCGTACTCTGTTATATTCTTGTACTCTGATGTAATTGTTGTAATCAGCAATAAAATGTTCTTCAGTCTGTGTTCTGATGTGTATTGTTCTCACAACAATCCAGTCTTTCCTTTACTGGAAAGTTTGGGCCATTTCAACTATTCCCAATTGTTTAGTAGTATTTCAATCGATTGGTTGACAGGCTATTGTAAGCGTTAATTATTTATAATTAATGCTTATGCAGTCGTGTAATGCACTCTGGATGATGGTTGATTGTTTATCATTGCTGTTATATACATGTGTTGTATGAAATCCATATAAATAACATTATATGCTAATTGACTGTGTTTGGTTCCAATTTAGAAATAAAAGAATATTTTAAAATAACGAATATTTTAAAATAATATTCAGAGAATAATCAAAATATGATTTTGATGTGCGATTTTGGATGGACACGAAAATATTGAAGTATATAAAGCCGTGTTGATTAGATAGGCGCCATTTTGACGCGAACGATATTTATATCGATTTTATTCATTTTTATAATGAATATCAAAAAGAGTTTTTCAACATCTGATATTCTGAAAATATTAGCAATTATATATTAATGATATAAAATATTCAATTTTACTTTAAAATTGAAAATGAAGTTGAAATCGTTTTTAGAACGAATTTAAAACGATTTATAAAATACGTTTTAAAAGGAAATCGATGAAATATATATTATATATATTTAATGGCTTGAATAGAACGCGCCGCGCAGCGACCATTCGCGAATTTCAACCATTGACTTCGAATTGACGTTACGGGAGATCCGACCGTCGATTCTCCTGAATCCGGGACCGTTGGGTTCGTATTAAAAAGAGCTTTCAAACAAATATGAGGGATTTGAAATCTAACGGTTGGATTTGGAATTATGTCCAAATCAAATTTGCCGCTGTAAGTGCAGTTCGATGACCGTTTATGGAAATCGACTGTACGGGCCTTGATAAAATTATTAAAAATATTCATAATTTGTGTAATATCATAATAAATGATTTGGAAAGAATTGGGATGAAAAATTCCATATTTGAAAAGATAAAAATATATTTTTATCGAAATGAAGTAGTATGAACTAGGATTATAATCCAATATTTTTAAATAAACAGATTGGATTTGAAATGGTTTTAAAAATAACCGGAATTTCCAATATAAGAATTGGAACAGATTTAAATTGAAATTATCTTCAGAATATTTTGATATTGAGTTCCGTGATTATACAGACATTGTGGAGGAATTTGGAAGATATATATATCGCTATTCCAATACGATATTTGTTGATTTTTGAATTTGATATTGAATATAAGTCGATATATTTTCTATTCAGAGCCTTGTATTTAATATCAAATGGGGTTTTGGGTTTATCATGAACGATGTCTTCACTAACACTATTCTTAAACCCAGTTGAGAAAAGATTAAATATTTTTATTAAGATTTAATGAAGTTTACCAATTAATTAATATTTAATTGGAATAGAATTGAATTGGATTTTTGGGTTTGTCGTGAACGGTGTCTTCATTAACACTGCTCTTAAACCCCGTGTGAAAAGAATAAATCTTTTTATTAAGATTTAATGAAGTTTACCAATTACCTAACATTTAATTGGAATTGAAATGGAATGTAAATTAGGTTTATTTTGAACTGTGTTTTTAGTGACATTCGTTCTTTAACCCAATTTATAGGGAAATGTGGTTTAGAATATATAAATCTTTTTATTAAGATTTAACACAAATTTTCCAAAGTAAAGTTTTCCAATTTAATATATTGGAATGGAATGGAATTCGATTTGGTAATAATCGAAATGAACTTATGTGGAGGAAGACTGGTAATATATATGGAATTCAAAAGGCTATGTCGTTATTCCATTTATATTATTAGTCAGATACGGAAATTGGTATTGATTATATACATTGATCTATTTTCCGTGAAGATTCCATAATTAATGGAATGAGATTTTGGGTTTATCGTGAACTGTGTTTTAAATGACATTAGTTCTTTAACCTAGGTAAAGATAGAATTACATGTGTAGCATTGGATTCCGAACTGTATGGTTGATCTTTGTTAAATATATATCTGTTTGGTGATGGAGAATTTATTCTCTTACTTAACACCCTTCTCTGAGACGTATGAGCTCAGAGGTTATATATCAGCAGAAATCAATAGTACGGTGTAGATTATTGATGCGACATGTTTGATTTCCCTAAGTTAAATAATCATTAATATTGATTTTTGGGAAGATTAAAACTAAGTGGAGTTTTAATGAATCTCTAATTAGATTGAAATGTGATAATTTTAGTTCTCAAATTTGAGGATGGAGTATCACCAATTTTGCTCCAAGCGATAGTTAAATCTTTAATTAGATTTGAATGGGAAGTGGTAATTAATATTTACCGATAACACTGTGGTGTTAGATACAGAGTATTACCAGTTTTGCTCCATGGGATAAATAGGTTGGGATTGGGAAGTATAATAAATGTTTACTTCGGTAAGGTTTGCTAATCCCGACTAGTTTGGATAAACCTTAATATGGTTTGATATCCAAAGGAAGATTAAAGAATAAATTTAAAAGAATATATCTTTGATAAAATTAATGGGAACCTATTCCCTAATGATGTGAATATTTGAATAAAAGAATATTCTAGATTGGAATCAGGCGGATGTTGTGTTTGTGTAGCACTTGTTTATTATATACGCGAGTTATTCGGAAAGGCCGGGTTTATACCCATTCTGAATAACTGATACGACGATAAATCGACGATGATGACGGTGGTTGAATACCGGAGGTCTTCACATCGTTTGGATGATTACTGATGTCTTGATTGGGCTGTACACCTAGGACAAGGTAATAAGTGGTGATCGTCCAGATGTATTTGGAGATCGACCGGATATGCGAGGGCCTCTCTCCTGTATTGGACATATCAGATGAGGAATAAGGTGCCTCCGGTTTCGTTCAGACCCAGAACGAACTTTTAAATGGATGTGTGTCTGACATTGGATTTTATTCCATGTGATTGATTTCTATTAAATATATATCTGTTTGGAGGCGGAGAATTTATTCTCTTTCTTAACGCCCTTCTCTGAGACATACGAGCTCAGAGGTTATATATTGATGGATATCAGTCGCATGGCATGAATTGCTTGTGTGGCATGCTGAGTTGCATGGATCAAGGCTTTTGTTGACAAGCAAAGTCTTGTGGTTGATGATCAAATCATAGCTTTAACATAGTGCCGCTTTGTGTATAGCGTTAATTCGTGAGCCTCACACTCCGGTGTGAACCAGAAACGGGAGAAGGACTCCAGGGAGGACATGCGTTTCTTTCTAACTAGGAGTGGTGTTTGGGTTTTACAAGGCCCGACATTTTACTTATGTGGATGTTGGAAAGTAAGGCACCTCGGATATATCTGTTACTACGGAGCCGATGGATATTGAGTCATCTGGCTCATTTACGCCACATAGGGCGGGGAAACGTATTGTTCAGGGATTACTTATCCAGTTAAAATGTGGACCGGCCCTGGCGTTCCTAGGTGCAGTTGCGGTTGTATCCTGAGGGGCATGCTAAAGCGTCTCGAATTCTGTAAGGACGATCCCTTGCCTTGGTTCACAGATGGAATCCAACTTCCAATACGACATTTTGCGGTTTTAATTGTAGAACTAGTATAGCGATATGATATATGGTACCCATGCCGTCTATGTTTGTTACATTTATATTTGAAGTTATTTTCTTCACTTATAGTAATAATAAAAGATAAAATTTCACGTATCAAGCATTATTTGTCTATTATAAGGGAAACCCCTATCCTTCAGCTTGCGTTGCATTGTGTAATGGGACCTGGGTCTTATAATAGCTTCATTTTTCTTTAATTAGCATTGCGCTGTTTATTTTATGCACTGGTATTCATTCTTGGGAGGAAACCCGTTCTGTGTTATATGGCATGACCCCTTGATTTACCTGATTTTAAAATCAATTTAATAACTGTTTTAGTTCTCACACCAGTCACACGACTGACCGGGAGTTTGTTATTTTAACCTAAACTCTGAGTGCCCCTATTTTCCACACGGGCAGCTAGTAGTTTTTGTTTTGTAGATTATTTCTTTTCCAGTATCCTGGTTTACAGCTGGAGCTATATTCGGAACGCTTTGTATCCGTGTATTTGTTTTAGTTGTGTTTTGTATATTTTTCTGCTGCTATGTATTTAAATGAAATTTAAATATCTGTTGTGTAATATTTATTCATACTCTATTATATTCTTGTACTCTGATGTAATTGTTGTAACAAGTAGTGAAATGTTCTTCTGTTTGTGTTCTGATTTGTCGTGTTCTCCACTCAATCCGGGCTTTCCTTTACGGGGAAGTTCAGGTCGTTATATTTTGGTATCAGGGCTTTGGTTTACAAAGCTCGAGAACAAGACATATTAGAACCAAATGAAAGAATTCATCAGAGATTGGATTAGTAATATCCTATAAGAATGACTCATTAGAGATGGGATCAGTAGTATCCTAGAACGAGTGTGAAGAGTATATTTTTAAGATAAAAATAAAAACAAATTTTGTTTTGAAAATTTAAACCCTATTATTCGTATTTGAATATTCATTTTATATTGATTTTGGACAATCTAGTATATAAAGATTTTGAATATACGCCTTGCAAACGTATGTTCGAGTTTTAATATACTGGATAGATATAGAATCACACTCTAGTCGCCCGGAGATGAAACTATTGATGACTGTACAACATCAGTCGTTTGTGTTCGAGTTTCGAAGGTGGGATATCTTTATATTTCCTATTGACTTGTGTGAGAACCAAAGCTAGATAGGTTATTGTTGTGATTTGGCATCAAAAATATGATTTTTGAATATATATTAAAGTTATGCATTTGAAAAACTAATCAACTAATTGATTGCTGATTGTGTTGTTTGATTATTGGTTTGATTAATTAAATTTTGAACAATATAGCCAAATCGAATCAAAATTTGAAATGAATTGGAAATTAGTTGAAATTGCATGCATATACATGTATATACATTGAACAGGTCATAGAAGGGAAGCTAAGCAGAGGAATAAAATTGTATGTCTGACAAATAGGTACATGTTTACTAATAAAAATGTTTTTGAGCCTAAGGCTGGCTGCTTGGCATTTTCTTTTTCTTTTAAAGATGTTTATGACCCTAAGGCTGGTCGCTTGGCATTTTCTTTTTCTTTTAAAGATGTTTATGAGCCTAAGGCTGACCGCTTGGCATTTTCTTTTTTTCTTTTGCATTGATGAGGGCCCTGTGAGGCTAGTTGCGGTTTAAAGGTCTTCCCGTACAAAGGAGGTAATGGAGAAATTTTCAAAAATTTAGGGTGTTAGCCAAATTTTTGAAGAATTGGAAATTCTTAAAAACTGAAAAGTTGAAGAATGAAAGCCAGAATGAAAGTTGAGTTGGTTAGTTAAACAACTTTCAGCTCCGTTCCTTTTCGAGGACGAAAAGATTTTAAGTGGGGGAGATTGTAACAACCCGGAAAATCAAAACCAATTTAAAATTTTTATTTTGGTTATTTTAATGGATTTTGAATATTTGAAACGATTATTTTAAATAATATCGACGAAAAAATTATTTTCGACAAAGTTAGAACGTATAAATTTATTTTAATTATAAAACGAGCCAGAAATGGGGTGGCAGTTTGAAAATTCAATTTCAAATTTCAAATGAATATACAGAGTTCAATATAAGTCAGAATTGGACGAAACAAGAAATATTTGAATCTGATTAACAATATCTTTCTAACAGATGTAAGAAACTGAGATTTCCTTTTATAAATTGAAAGTTATGTCTAGTTTAAAATTCAGAAAAGTCGTTGTGGAATTTATATATATATATTAATATATATATATATATATATTAATATATATATATAAAGCCCTTAAAAATAGCCATTTTGCCAACGACCTCCGTTTTCGACGAAACCACATTTGTTAGATCTGGAATGTCAAGTTATTGCTAGATTCCAATTTTCATAATTTTTGGAATTAATATGTGAGCATGGAAAAAGAAAATGGTTTTGCAATTTCAGTTTGAATTGGATTGACCACAAAAAGTTCATTTTTCAAAAGGTCTCAAAATTCGACGAAATCAGTTTTGTTGGGACCGTATCATCCCAACATAGCCAGATTTATTTTTCTAGAATTTTTAGAGTCAATATGTGGCCCCGGCAAATTAAAATGTACGTTCAAATCTATAATTGAATGTTTTATATTTTAATTTGAAGAATAACTGACTGAAACAGTCGAATGGGCTTATGAACCATATTTTATTTTGTCCGGAATGGGGGTATTTAGCTAGGGACTACAGACGTTGGGTTTGAATTGGAGTTCGTATGGAGTAAGGGGTAATTTTGGATTTAATTAAATTAAAAATTAAAATATAAAGTATGGGTCAATCACGTTTCAGTCCACTTTATCGTTTCAGGAAAACATAACCCATAACCCCAATCTCGATGGCGACGGTTGCTCCTCACTTCTCTCCTCTTTATCTTCCAATCCACGTTGAATCAGAACCTAGTCCGGTTGAGGAAATTATATATCTCCTCGAGAGCTTCAAATCCATACATGGCACGCCCTCCATCGTGGCGTGTATCTCGAGATCTGAGCCAGTGCAGCGCCGCCGCGTCGAGCCCTTTTCCTCTACCACCGCCACCGCGAGTTGAACCCCACCACCAGCGCCGGGAAGCCATTTCGCAGCTCGACAACGTGAGACCACCCGATCTTGACCTCGTGCAGCGGATTAGGAGAAAGATTCAGACCTAGTTTTGAATCATTTAAAAAGGTATACGGCTCTTTTTATTTTAAATGATTACAACAGTTAAAAGCGTTACGAATTGGAATTTATTTATAAAAATCATATCTTTTTCGTTTGTGGTCGAAATCCAGTGAAACAAGAGACACCGGGACCATGACGACGTCCTCTACATTCTAGAAGAGACCGGAGAATTTTTAGAGCTCGCTACAATTTTAGTCGAAGCCGAACCCAATGTGAGAACTTCTCACTAAAATTATTTCTGTACAGTTATTTAGTTTATAACTGAATATATGAACTGCTCCTCGTCGTCCATAGACCATGGACGACTTGTTTGTTTGATTGTGTTGTGAAAATTGTTTGTGATGTGAAATGGATTATATAAAATATTCATATGTTGAGTAAAATATTTTATCGTTAAAAATATAATTTTTAACGAGTATAGGAATGGAAATAAATATTCATTTACAAATCAGACAATTTGTTTAGGTACACCATTTATCTGATATTGATTGGGACGATATATTTTACACATCGCCCAACTGCACAAATAATATTCAGTATTTGTTGGTTGAAACCCCACACGGGTATTGGGATGATATTTAGCGTACACTAATCCCAATTGTTTAGTGGTATGTCAATCGATTGGTTGACAGACTGTTGTAAGCGTCAATTATTTATAATTATTGCTCATGCAGTCGTGTAATGCACTCTGGATGATGGTTGATTGTTTATCATTGCTGTTATGTACATGTGTTGTATGAAATCAATATAAATAACATTATATGGTAATTGACTGTGTCTGGTTCCAATCCAAAAATAAAAGAATATTTTAAAATAACGAATAATTGAAAATAATATTTAGAGAATAATCAAAATATGATTTTGATGTCCGATTTTGGATGGACACAAAAATATTGAAGTATATAAAGCTATGTTGATTAGATAGGCGCCATTTTGATGCGAATGATATTTATATTGATTTTATTTATTTTTATAATGAATAAAAGAATTGATTTCAAAATCTGATATTTTAAAATTATTATCATTTATATATTAATGATGTAGAATATTCAATTTTAATTTAAAATTGAAAATGAAGTTGAAATCATTTTTAAAACGAATTTAAAACGATTTATAAAATACGTTTTGAAAGGAAATCGATGAAATATATATATTATTTATATTATATATATTTAATGGCCTGAATAGAACGCGCCGCGCAGCGACCGTTCTCGAATTTCGACCATTGACTTCGAATTGACGTTAAGGGAGATTCGACCGTCGAATTCTCCTAAAACCGGGACCATTGGGTTCGTATCGAAAATAGCTTTCTAAGAATATGAGGGATTTGAAATCTAACGGTTGGATTTGTAATTAAGTCCAAATCAAATTTGGAAAAGGTCGCTGTAAGTGCAGTTCGATGACCGTTTATGGAAATCGACTGTACGGGCCTTGATAAAATTATTAAAAATATCAATAATTTGTGTAAAATCATAATAAATGATTTGGAAAGAATTGGGATGAAAAATTCCATATTTGAAAATATAGAAATATATTTTTATCAAAATGAACTAGTATGATCTAGGATTATAATCCAATATTTTTAAATAAATAGATTGGATTTGAAATGGTTTTAAAAATAACCGGAATTTCCAATATATGAAATGGAATGGATTTGAATCGAAATTATCTTCGAAATTTTTCAATATTGAATTCCGTGATTATACGGACATTGTGGAGGAATTTGGAAGATATATATATCGTTATTCCAATATGATATTTGTTGATTTTAGAACTTGATATTGAATATAAGTCGATATATTTTCTATTCAGAGCCTTGTATTTAATATCAAATGGGATTTTGGGTTTGTCGTGAACGGTGTCTTCACTAACACTGTTCTTAAACCCACTTGAGAAAAGATTAAATCTTTTTATTAAGATTTAATGAAGTTTACCAATTTATTAATATTTAACGTGAATTGAATTGAATTGGATTTTTGGGTTTGTCGTGAACGGTGTCTTCATTAACACTGCTCTTAAACCCCGTGTGAAAAGAATATATCTTTTTATTAAGATTTAATGAAGTTTACCAATCAACTAACATTTAATTGGAATTGAAATGGAATGTAAATTGGGTTTATTGTGAACTGTGTTTTTAACGACATTCGTTCTTTAACCCGATTTACAGGGAAATGTGGTTTGGAATATATAAATCTTTTTATTAAGATTTAATGGAAATTTTCCATAGTAAAGTTTTCCAATTTAATATATTGGAATGGAACAGAATTCGATTTGCTAATAATCGAAATGAACTTCTGTGGAGGAAGACTGTTAATATATATGGAATTTAAAAGGCTATGTCATTATTCCATTTATATTATTAGTCGGATATGGAAATTGACATCGATTATATATATATTGATCTGTTTTCCGTGAAGATTCCATAATTAATGGAATGAGATTTTGGGTTTATCATGAACTGTGTTTTAAATGACATTAGTTCTTTAACCCAGGTAAAGACAAGATTACATGTGTAGCATTGGATTCCGAACTGTATGGTTGATCTTTGCTAAATGTATATCTGTTTGGTGACGAAGAATTTATTCTCTTACTTAACACCCTTCTCTAAGATGAACGAGCTCAGAGGTTATTATCGGCAGAAATCAATAGTACGGTGTAGATTATTGATGCGACATGTTTGATTTCCCAAAGTTAAATAGTCATTAATATTGATTTTTGGGAAGATTAAAACTAAGTGGAGTTTTAATGAATCTTTAATTAGATTGAAAAGTGAATGTGATAATTTTAATTATCAAATTCGAGGATGGAGTATCACCAGTTTTGCTCTAAGCGATAGTTAAATCTTTAATTAGATTTGAACAGGAAATGGTAATTAATATTTACCGATAACACTATGGTGTTAGATATGGAGTATTACCAGTTTTCCTCCATGGGATGAATAGACTGGGGTTGGGAAATATAATAAATGATTACTTCGCTAAGGTTCGCTAATCCCGACTAGTTTGGATAAACCTTAATATGGTTTAATATCCAAAGGAAGATTAAAGAATAAATTTAAAAGAATTTATCTTTGATAAAATTAATGGGAACCTATTCCCTAATGATGTGAATATTTGAATAAAAGAATATTCTGGATTGGATTGAGGAGTATGTTGTGTTTGTGTAGCACTTGTTTATTATATACGCGAGTTATTCAGAAAGGCCGGGTTTATACCCATTCTAAATAACTGATATGACGATAAGTCGACGATGAAGACGGTGGTTGAAGACCAGAGGTCTTCACATCATTTGGATGATTACTGATGTCTTGATTGGGCTGTACACCCAAGACAAGGTAATAAGTGGTGATCGTCCAGACGTACTTGGAGATCGACCGGATATGCGAGGGCCTCTCTCCTGTATTGGACATATGGGATGAGCAATAAGGTGCCTCCAGTTTTGTTCGAACCCAGAACGAACTTGTAAATGGATGTGTGTCTAAAATTGGATTTTATTCCGTGTGATTGATTTCTATTAAATATATATCTGTTTGGAGGCGGAGAATTTATTCTCTTTCTTAACGCACTTCTCTGAGACGTACGAGCTCAGAGGTTATATATTGATGGATATTAGTCGCATGGCATGAATTGCCTGTGTGGCATGTTGAGTTGCATGGATCAAGGCTTTTGTTGAAAAGCAAAGTCTTTTGGCTGATGATCAAAGCATAGCTTTAATATAGCGCTGCTTTGTGTATAGCATTAATTCGCGAGCCTCACACCCCGGTGTGAACCAAAAACGGGAGAAGGTCCCTAGGGAGGACATGCATTTCTTTCTAACTAGGAGTGGTGTTTGGGTTTTACAAGGCCCGACATTTTACTTATGTGGATGTCGGAAAGCGAGGTACCTCGGATATATCGGTTACCATGGAGCCGATGAATATTGAGTCATCTGGCTCATTTACGCCTCATAGGGCGGGGAAACGTATTGTTCAGGGATTACTAATCCAGTTAAAATGTGGACCGTCCTGGCATTCCTAGGTGCAATTAAGGATGTATCCTGAGGGGCGGGCTGGAGCGTCTCGAATTCGGTAAGGACGATCCCTTGCCTTGGTTCATAGATGGAACCCAACTTCCAATACGACATTTTGCGGTTTTTATTGTAGAAATAGTATGGCGACATGATATATAATACCCATGCCGTTTATGATTGATACATTTATATTTGAAGTTGTTTTCTTCACTTATAGTAACAATAAAAGATGAAATTTCACGTATCAAGCATTATTTGGCTATTATAAGGGAAAACCCTATCCTTCAGCTTGCGTTTCATTGTGTGATGGGACCTGGGCCTTATAATAGCTTCATTTTTCTTTAATTAGCATTGCGCTGTTTGTTTTATGCATTGGTATTCTTGGGAGGAAACCCGCTCCGTGTTATAAGACGTGGTCCCTTGATTTTCCTAATTTTAAAATCAATTTAATATGTTTTAGTTCTCAAACCATTCACATGACTGACCTGGAGTTTATTGTTTTAACCTAAACTCTGGGTGCCCCTATTTTCCACACGGGCAGCTAGTAGTTTTGGTTTTGCAGATTATTTCTTTTCCAGGATCCGGGTTTACAGCTGGTGCTATATTCAGAACGCTCTGTATCCGTGTGTTTGTTTCAGTTGTGTTTTATATTATTTTTCCGCTGCTATGTATTTAAATGTAATTTAAATCTCTGTTGTGTAATATTTATTCATACTCTGTTATATTCTTATACTCTGATGTAATTGTTGTAATAAGCAATGAAATGTTCTTCTGTTTGTGTTCTGATTTTTCGTGTTCTCAACTCAATCTGGGCTTTCCTTTACGGGGAAGTTCGGGTCGTTATATTTACATATGGTTGTCTACATACAAGTTTATGTATATCAACATAGGAGTCGTTAATTTGCTTTTTAAATTTTAAAAAAGTCATGTCTTTTGAATTCAAATCTTTTCTGAAAGGATGTGCATGTTGGAAAACTATATAAAGGCTTCAGAATTCAAAAAAATTAATTAGTTTTCATCTCTTCTTCTTCCTTAATTATTCTACCATTATTCTTCTTAAATTATTAATTTTCTGCACTTATACTCTGCCAAATTTCGTAGATATCATATCATTCTTCTTCTCATTCAACTTTACATCAAACTCTCTTCGAAATTCAAGTGCTACTCAAGAGTTATAGGCTGCTTGTAATCAAATATCACAAGATCAAGTCCTATCGAGTCAATACTACAAAAACTGATAAGAGAAAGGTGTGGTAGTGCCCTGTATAAATCTATTGGATACGATTGTGCCTCGAAAATCGATTGGGTGTAAAGTTGTGGCCCAGAAAATCAACCAAGCCTCATTTTACTTGGACTCGGATGGGGTGTGCCCTTGTAGCCCTGAAATCAAGGATTGTAATTAGATATTGTGGATAAAAATCCACATCAACCTATTGTTGTGTTGGACTGGATGTAGGGAGTCCCGGACCAATGTAAAATCCTGGTGTGTACTTTCCTTTTACTACTTTTCATTTTATTTTTTGCATCTATGATTGATTCTGTGATTTTTGATATCTGAATTTGCATAGCATTCTGTTCAATTCTAAAAGATTTAAAGAAACTTAATATAATCAATAAAACACTATTCACCCCCTCTAATGTTTAATTTGCCTTAAGATCCTTCATCTACATCCCCAATTGTATTGGAGAACAGGTTTTCAAAGTATTCATAATCTGAACTTTTTAAAAGTTTAAATGGCAACCAACACTGGAATTGTCAATAATAATAGTTCTTTTATAGGGGATCAATCCACTATTGGACCACAACCATTCAAGGTAGTAATTATTCAGGTTAGGCTGTAGAATGAAAATTTATTTACAATCTATAAGATTAAACACTTGGAATATCACACAATAAATATGTTGAACCCATTCTTAATTTCGGACAATGGACTAATGATCAGAAAGCCACTGCACAAAATAATTCGAAGGCTATGAATATTTTATTCAGTTCACTAGATTAAAATGAGTTTAATAGGATATCTATTTGTAAATCTGCATATGAAATCTAGAAAACTTTACAAGTGACTCATGAAGGAACAAGTATAATTAAACATACCAAAATATCTATGTTAACCAATCAATTTGAATTAATTAAAGTGAATCAGAATGTGTCTATCTCCGATATGTACTGCAAGTTCCAAGAAATCGTGGATTCACTAATGGATTTGGGAAAATAATATTCTGGGGAAGATCAAGTCAAAAAGGTCTGAATTCATTAACTTCTGAATGGGATCAAAAGACACTTGCAATTGAAGAGGCCAGTAATATCAATACAATGAAAATTGGGGAATTAATCGGTAACCTAATGTCTTTTGAGGTTCATATGCAAGGAAGAAAAGAAAATAAGTCATCGATAACAAAATCGATAACATTTAAAGCGACAACTGAAGATTCTAACTCAAATAGCGATGATGATGAAGATACAACTCTAATGACAAGGAGTTTTAGAAAATTCCTGAGATGGAGTGTAACAACCCGGAAATGCGAGCCAGTTTAAAATTTTTATTTTGGCAATTTTAGCGAATTTTAGTTATTTAAAATGAATTATTTTAAATAATATCGACGAGAAATTTAATTTGAATAGAATTCGAACGTATATGTTTATATACGTTGTCATTAGAATATAAATATTTATTTATATATTATAAAAGGAATTGAAAATGGCGCGGTAGTTCGATAATTCGATTTCAAACTTCAATTGAACATATCGGGTGCAATGTAAACTGGATTTTGGTGAAACTGAAAATATTTGAATCTAATTGATAATATCTTTCCAACGAATCTGAAAAATCAAGATTTCATAGTGGGAATCAAAAGATATGTCCAGTTGAAAATTCTAAATAGTCGCTATGGAATTCAGGCCCATAAAAATGGAGATTTTGCAAACGACCTCGGATTTTGACGAAACCACTTTTGTTGGATCTGTGATGTCAAATTATTACTAGTTTTTAAATTTCATAATTTTTCGAATCAATATGTGAGCGTGGCGAAGGAAAACGCGTTTGACCTGTTTTAGTTGATTTTAATTGTGACGACCCGCATTCTACGCATCATAGGATCGTAGAGTATTTATTTCTTTTACATACGAAGTCGTATGGTCATGTAACTTTGGGAGACGACTATTGGGGTCATTTCCCATGTTCATGATTTTTCCCGATTTTTAAATGACCATTTTACCCCTAGTTATCACTGTTTTGGCCATAACTTTTGACTGGAAAGGAATTTTGACCTGAAACCACTTCCATTGGCTCCGAACGATGGTTTCTCTTTCCGTAGAGTGGTCACATTAGCCAAACGGACTTACCGTTTGGGAGATATGGCTGAAACAAGTTTCAGATGGAGAAAAACAGCTTAGTTGGGCTTAACCGGGTGATTAGCAGCTAGGCCCAAGGGGAATTTCGGGTTTAGAGGTATAGGAGGTCTGATTAGGGTTAGGTTGTCACTTTCATTTCAGTTTTGAGCAGCCACAAACCTCCTTGAGATCCTAGTAATGGCTTCCTACATCTAAAACACCCCAAATCACTCTCTAATTGAAGATTAGGCTTAGCAACACCAAATTAAGGAGAAAAAGCACCAAAGCAAGGTTGGAACTGCTGTTAGACATCAGTATTCGCCCCAAATCAGAGGAGTTTCAGTTCTGAGAATTTCATTTGTGGCCAAGGTGAGTGATAACATCATTTTGACACTAATTACGGTTAATTAAGGGTAATTAGTGAAGATTAGCGAATTTATACACCAATAAATTCTGGAAAAATTCTTAAAATTCTAAAATAATGTTTTAAGGCTCTGTTAGAAATTTGAGATAATTTCGATGTGTTTTGCTAATTGTATGCTTAAGCATGATTAAGAGTGCTTAAGGGAAAATATGAAGTTTTAGCTACTTTTGATCCATTTTGATTCATTTGAATTGTTGGTTGCTGTTTGTGGTTGCTATTACATGTTACTATGACTCTATGGTATGTTTCATGATTGATTAGAATAGTTAAATTGCTCGAAAACGTCGTCGAATGGCGTAGAAAGCTCGCTGGAAAGTTGCAGAAGTGTGCAGGCTCCGAACCGGTTCGGATCGGAAAAAGGGGTCGGATCGGACTAGGGAACTGACCAAGGGAATCCGAATCGGATGAGGGCTTGCCACTGGAAGAAGTTTGGCAGAAAGGAAGGCCATTGCTTAGAGTTGGAGTTGGACAGAAGATCGGATCGGAGCGATGGAGCGGATCGGATCGGAGTAAGCTAGGGAGCGGAGCGGATCGGATCGGAAGAGTGATTGAAGGCCAGATCGGATCGACTTGGAGACGCAGGGATCGGATCGGAATACGTGAAGAAATAAGGAGGCGGATCGGAGCGCTGGAAGGAAGGACACCCGACCTGACCTGAAGGAGAAGGACCCGACCCGGAGCGAAGTAACCGACCCGAATCGAATGAAAGAAGGCAAGGAGAAGGACCCGAACCGAGCATGGGTGACCGAACCGAACCGAGCATGGGTGACCGAACCGAACCGAGCATGGGTGACCGAACCGAACCGAATTATAGAGCTGCTACTGCACGACAACTTTTCTGAAGACCCACTCCAATTCGACCAAACCCGAGATGCAAAGGAAGCTCAAATGAGGAGTTAGAGCTTAAGATTCAGATAGGAATCAACAAGTTCGCTTCATGATTGGGCTTTGCTGCGGGACGCGTGCCAAGGAGTTATCGACACTTATAGCTTTGGACCACTATGGTAGGAGGTACGAAGGCGGATTCAGGGCCATTATGGCATTGGTAGAACCAAGGGCTATGACCAATGAAGTGGGTCATTGAAATGTTTGGTCATGACTCCAAGTGTTTGGCTTGGTCACAGCAGGGTTTCTACAAGTCGGGATTCGTCGTTGCCTCAGTTTGTCTAGTGTTCCAAAGTGGTAGATGTCGTACGCTTTAGGCACTGAGTGAGAGGTGTGAGGATGGTTGCTATGGATGATTTGTTGCTATCATTGTGACATGCACACCCCACCCCCGTATTCTTACACTATTTATTATGGCACCTTGGAGTATTGTACGGTATGTGGTACTAACTCTTTGGTTGCAGGTCCAGGTTCAGGTATGGCTTAGTATACCTGTTATTATTCTGTTTAGATGCTTATCGCTCATACCAGGCTTTATGTCTGACCCAGAGTTTTATGTCTCTTCTTATTACTCTGGGTGCTCACACGAGCAGACTAGAGACAGGTTAGCTGGTGATGCACGGGTAGATGATCCGGAGACGAGCAGGAGGCTTCCACGTACTATATACATAATATTCTCCCTGTGTTGTTGAAGATCACTGCTTGGGCATTGTTGGTGTATCTTCTATTTTAGCTTTCTTTTGTTTAGAGACAGTAAATTTGGAAAGTTGTAATAAGCTGTATTTGGATTTCCGCTGCTTTGAGATTGATGTTGGTTTTAGTTATCAGCTTATGCACTGTCTCGCCTGTTTTATGTCAAGTATGTTATTATTATATTTTATTCCATGCGCTGTGAGACATTCTACAGGTCCCTTGATTAGTTCGTTCCCTTCTTTCCTTTCTTCTGACGACCGTCTTGTGCTAGTCGGGCATGTGTACAGCGCACTTTTGGAGGAAATGCAGGCTGGTACGAGGCGGGCCGTCACACTTGGTATCAGAGCTCTAGGTTGCGTAGTTAACCTAGGGAAGTTATCAGGGAGAGATATTACACGTATACGAGAGAGCGTATTTGTGATTACTTTGGTTTTTAAGAAGCTATATATATATATACTATTAGTAGTATAAGGATGGAGTCGTACTGCACTAACACCACTATGGAGTCGTTAATCATTTCTTTTTTCAGATTGACGATGAGCTGATATGTTAGAGGTACCGGTAGAGGGGCCAATAATGGGAATGCTGCTGACATGAGAACGATGTTTACTGACCTCATGAGAGAGATGCTTAGAGATGTGCAGAGGGCAGCTCCCAATGGTGGAAATGGTGGTGGCCCAATGGTGCAGGCGCCAAGAGTCGACTTCGCCAAGCTGAATAAGGATTATACTAGTCTTGGTGGGAAGTCATTCCATGGAACGGAGTCGGCTACGGACGTTCAGGATTGGTTGGATAGTTGCGAACGTATCTTCGAGGATTTGGGTATCGAGGATGCGATGAAGAGAAAGCTAGCGTCCCGTCAGCTGCAAGGGCGGGCAATGAATTGGTGGAATGCTATAAAGGCAGCTACTCCCGAAGACCAGATTACTTGGGAGCAGTTTAAGGCTCGCTTTAGTGAGAAGTTCATTCCAGCTGCTCAGAAGTCAATGTTGTTTAAGAAATTCTTGGAGCTCAAGCAGAATGGCAGGGCTGTCTCGGAGTATATTGCTGAATTTGACACTTTGTCAAAATATGGGTTATCTCTTATAGATACTGCCGAGAAAAAGAATGAGAAATTCATAACTGGATTGGATCAGTACTTGGGGGAAAAACTTATTAACCACATCGATGAGACGTTTGAATCGATTGTGGGAAAAGCGTTAAGGTCAGAAAGTCTCTACCCTAAGCCAAAGACTGAGGTTGCATCCGCAGACGAGCCAAAGCCACAAGCTAGTGGTGGAGGCAAAGGTGGTTCCCAGAATAAGAGAAAGCAGAATCAGGCTAAGGATGGCCAGAAGAAAAAGAATAAGCAAGATGTGGAGTGCTTCAGCTGTGGTAAGAAGGGCCATTATGCTAGTAATTGTCGGGCCAAGCCAGCGGATAGGAAGTGCTTCAACTGTGGCCAAATGGGACATCACAAGGACAAGTGTCCACAGCCCCCTAAGGAAAAGCAAATGGTGAAAGCATATGCTCTTAATGCTATTCCTTCTTCGTCGAATGCCCCAACTGCGGCGGAGAAGGGAAAGAATGTCGTCATTCAAGGTATGCTTTCTGTTTATGATGTTCCTGTTAGAGTTTTGTTTGATACCGGAGCTTCCAGTTCTTTCATATCTAGTGACCTGGTAGATAGGTTGGGATTGGAGCCCGAGATTGTCGATAGACCTTTAGTAGTGACGAACCCGATTGGTGGTTCGACTAGTCTTAGCATGATTTGTCGTAATGTGGTTCTATCGAGTCATGGATGCATGTTTGTTTGTGATTGCTTTGTTTTGGGCTTTACTGGGTTTGGCATTATTTTGGGAGTAGATTGGCTCCAAAGATACGGGGTGGTGGTAGACTGTGAGGGCTTGTTGGTGACAGTTAGAGCGGATGATGGGCGGAGGATAGTGTTTGGTGGTCTACCCAGTAAGGGGGTATTGGCTAGTTTTCTAAACTCCCTCGACATTCCGCATAGTGAGTTGTCAGGTTTGCCCGTGGTTGGCCAGTATCCGGATGTTTTCGAAGAAGTGACCGGACTTCCACCACACCGAGAAATTGAGTTTCGTATTGATTTGGTAAAAGATGCCAGACCTATAGTGATGCCACTTCGTCGTATGGCACCAAGGGAGCAGCGAGAGCTCGAGGTGCAAGTCAGTGATCTTTTGAAGAAGGGATTTATCAGAAGGAGTGTTTCTGAATGGGGAGCACCAGTTGTGTTTGCTACCAAGGCGGATGGTTCCCTTCGTTTGTGTGTAGACTACCGCGAGTTGAATAAAGTGACGAGGAAGAACAAGTATCCTCTACCGCGGATAGATGATTTGTTTGATCAGTTGAGTGGCGCGAGAATATTTTCTCAGTTGGATCTCGCGACAGGTTTTCATCAGCTTAGAGTGGAAGCTGAGAGTATAGCTAAAACGGCATTTCGAACGCCGTCTGGATTTTATGAATGGTTGGTTATGCCATTTGGGCTGACTAATGCCCCGGCATATTTTGTGGACCTTATGAATAGGGTATTCAGAGATCAGCTGAATAAGTCTGTCCTTGTGTTCGTTGATGATATTTTGGTCTATTCGAGGACAGAGGAGGAACACAAGGAACATTTAAGAGTAGCGATGGAGGTGTTGAGAAAACACCAATTGAAAGCAAAGTTTTCTAAGTGTCACTTCTGGAAGAGGGAAGTGAGGTTCTTGGGCCATGTTGTATCAGAGAATGGTATTGCCGTGGACCCAGCAAAGGTGGCTACGGTACAAGATTGGCCTACGCCCAAGAATGCAACAGATGTAAGAAGTTTCTTGGGATTAGCGGGATATTATCGTAAGTTTATCCAAGGTTTCTCCAAGATAGCAGCACCATTGACCCAGTTGACCAAGAAGAGTCAAGCTTTTGTCTGGGATGAGAGGTGCGAGAATGCATTTAAAAGACTAAAGGACAAGTTGACAAGCGCACCAGTGTTAGTCATTCCTAAGGGGGATGAAGAGATGACGGTATACACGGATGCCTGTGGTACCGGGCTGGGTGCTGTATTGATGCAAGGCGGTAGGGTTGTAGCTTATGCAAGTCGGCAATTGAAACCGCACGAGAGAAGATACCCTACCCATGATCTAGAATTGGCAGCGATCGTGTTCGCGTTAAAGATGTGGAGACACTATCTCTTGGGAGAAAGATTTGAGCTGTTTACAGATCATAAGTCGTTGAAGTATCTATTCTCCCAGAAGGATTTAAATCTCCGTCAGCAGAGATGGTTAGAGTTCTTAGCCTCCTATGATTTTGACATCGCATACACACCAGGAAAGGGCAATGCGGTGGCTGATGCATTGAGTAGAAGACATGCCAGCTTGGGGGCTATGTTCCTTGAATGGAAGCAACTGGAGTTTATCGCGGGGTTTGATTTCAGACCAAAGTGCGAATTGGATCCAGAAATGTTAGCGAGTTTGACGGTCAGACCCACTTTGATTGAGCGGATCGGCTCTAGTCAGAGGGACGATCCTAACCTATTGGAAATCATCTCCAAGTTAGAGATGGGCATCGATGAGGAGGTGAACAAGTATGGGCTTGATCGAGATAGATGGCTTAGAAAGGATGGAAAGCTTGTTGTACCCAATGTCACTGGATTGAGAGATGAAGTGCTTAGAGAATGTCATCACTCAAAGCTGACTATACACCCCGGTGGTAATAAGATGTATCGAGATATGAAGCAGACCTACTACTGGGGAGGGATGAAAAGAGACGTTGGGAAGTTTATATCCAAGTGCATGAATTGCCAGCTAGTTAAAGCCGAGCAAAAGAAGCCTAGTGGGTTGTTACAGCCCTTAGAAATTCCCGAATGGAAATGGGAGCAAGTCTCGATGGATTTCATCGATGGGTTACCAAGGACTAGATCGGGATATGACAGCATTTGGGTAATTGTAGATCGACTGACCAAAAGTGCAAGGTTTATACCAGTTAAATCGACTAGAACGGCAGCTAAGTTAGCAGAATTGTATATGAAGTGGGTAGTAAGATTTCATGGAGTACCTAAAAGCATTGTGAGCGACCGAGACCCGTTGTTCACTAGTGGGTTTTGGAGGAGCTTGCAAGAGGCGCTAGGGTCAGAGTTACATCTCAGTACCGCATATCATCCTCAGACCGACGGTCAGACGGAAAGGGTGAATCGTATTTTGGAAGATCTCTTGAGAGCATGTATATTGGATTTTGGTGGATCATGGGATGACCATTTGCATCTAGTAGAGTTTGCATATAATAATAGCTACCAATCCAGTATCGGTATGGCTCCATTTGAAGCTTTGTATGGAAGACCATGCAACTCACCATCATGTTGGATAGAAACTGGCGAGAAGTTTATGCTTGGACCAGATGTGGTGAGGGAAACTTCAGATAAGATCAAGATCATTCAGCAACGAATGAAGGCAGCCCAAGATAGGCATAAGAGTTATGCTGATAAGAGAAGAAGAGACTTAAAATTCTCCGTTGATGACTTGGTGTTTGTCAAGATTTCTCCGTTGAAGAGCGTAATACGATTTGGCAGGAGAGGTAAATTAGCACCAAGATTTGTTGGCCCATTCCCTGTTCTTGAACTAGTCGGGAATTTGGCATATAGAATTGACTTACCAGAGAAGATGGCGGGAGTTCACAACGTATTTCATGTTTCCCAACTAAGGAAGTTCGTTCACGACTCAGATATGACTATTCCACCTGATCAGTTAGAGGACTTCGAAGTAGAACCCGAGGCGGTTGGGAACCGCAAGCCGGCCTGTATTGTCGAGTACGACATGAAACAACTTCGAAGGAAGGCGGTGAAGCTGGTCAAGGTACAGTGGAGCGAGGACGAGAGTGATTGTACTTGGGAAACAGAGGAGGACATAAGGAAGAAGTATCCAGAACTCTTTGTCTGGTAAGATTTTGACTTCGATTTAGTTTTTCCGCATGCTAGGATAGGCTTGTTTGCTTGTTTTGCATGTTTGATTGTTATATGTGGTTGTTAGGCATGCGGGATCCTTTGTATGTTTTGGGTTAAGTAATTTCGGGGACGAAATTTCTTAAGGGGGGGAGAGTGTGACGACCCGCATTCTACGCATCATAGGATCGTAGAGTATTTATTTCTTTTACATACGAAGTCGTATGGTCATGTAACTTTGGGAGACGACTATTGGGGTCATTTCCCATGTTCATGATTTTTCCCGATTTTTAAATGACCATTTTACCCCTAGTTATCACTGTTTTGGCCATAACTTTTGACTGGAAAGGAATTTTGACCTGAAACCACTTCCATTGGCTCCGAACGATGGTTTCTCTTTCCGTAGAGTGGTCACATTAGCCAAACGGACTTACCGTTTGGGAGATATGGCTGAAACAAGTTTCAGATGGAGAAAAACAGCTTAGTTGGGCTTAACCGGGTGATTAGCAGCTAGGCCCAAGGGGAATTTCGGGTTTAGAGGTATAGGAGGTCTGATTAGGGTTAGGTTGTCACTTTCATTTCAGTTTTGAGCAGCCACAAACCTCCTTGAGATCCTAGTAATGGCTTCCTACATCTAAAACACCCCAAATCACTCTCTAATTGAAGATTAGGCTTAGCAACACCAAATTAAGGAGAAAAAGCACCAAAGCAAGGTTGGAACTGCTGTTAGACATCAGTATTCGCCCCAAATCAGAGGAGTTTCAGTTCTGAGAATTTCATTTGTGGCCAAGGTGAGTGATAACATCATTTTGACACTAATTACGGTTAATTAAGGGTAATTAGTGAAGATTAGCGAATTTATACACCAATAAATTCTGGAAAAATTCTTAAAATTCTAAAATAATGTTTTAAGGCTCTGTTAGAAATTTGAGATAATTTCGATGTGTTTTGCTAATTGTATGCTTAAGCATGATTAAGAGTGCTTAAGGGAAAATATGAAGTTTTAGCTACTTTTGATCCATTTTGATTCATTTGAATTGTTGGTTGCTGTTTGTGGTTGCTATTACATGTTACTATGACTCTATGGTATGTTTCATGATTGATTAGAATAGTTAAATTGCTCGAAAACGTCGTCGAATGGCGTAGAAAGCTCGCTGGAAAGTTGCAGAAGTGTGCAGGCTCCGAACCGGTTCGGATCGGAAAAAGGGGTCGGATCGGACTAGGGAACTGACCAAGGGAATCCGAACTGGATGAGGGCTTGCCACTGGAAGAAGTTTGGCAGAAAGGAAGGCCATTGCTTAGAGTTGGAGTTGGACAGAAGATCGGATCGGAGCGATGGAGCGGATCGGATCGGAGTAAGCTAGGGAGCGGAGCGGATCGGATCGGAAGAGTGATTGAAGGCCAGATCGGATCGACTTGGAGACGCAGGGATCGGATCGGAATACGTGAAGAAATAAGGAGGCGGATCGGAGCGCTGGAAGGAAGGACACCCGACCTGACCTGAAGGAGAAGGACCCGACCCGGAGCGAAGTAACCGACCCGAATCGAATGAAAGAAGGCAAGGAGAAGGACCCGAACCGAGCATGGGTGACCGAACCGAACCGAGCATGGGTGACCGAACCGAACCGAGCATGGGTGACCGAACCGAACCGAATTATAGAGCTGCTACTGCACGACAACTTTTCTGAAGACCCACTCCAATTCGACCAAACCCGAGATGCAAAGGAAGCTCAAATGAGGAGTTAGAGCTTAAGATTCAGATAGGAATCAACAAGTTCGCTTCATGATTGGGCTTTGCTGCGGGACGCGTGCCAAGGAGTTATCGACACTTATAGCTTTGGACCACTATGGTAGGAGGTACGAAGGCGGATTCAGGGCCATTATGGCATTGGTAGAACCAAGGGCTATGACCAATGAAGTGGGTCATTGAAATGTTTGGTCATGACTCCAAGTGTTTGGCTTGGTCACAGCAGGGTTTCTACAAGTCGGGATTCGTCGTTGCCTCAGTTTGTCTAGTGTTCCAAAGTGGTAGATGTCGTACGCTTTAGGCACTGAGTGAGAGGTGTGAGGATGGTTGCTATGGATGATTTGTTGCTATCATTGTGACATGCACACCCCACCCCCGTATTCTTACACTATTTATTATGGCACCTTGGAGTATTGTACGGTATGTGGTACTAACTCTTTGGTTGCAGGTCCAGGTTCAGGTATGGCTTAGTATACCTGTTATTATTCTGTTTAGATGCTTATCGCTCATACCAGGATTTATGTCTGACCCAGAGTTTTATGTCTCTTCTTATTACTCTGGGTGCTCACACGAGCAGACTAGAGACAGGTTAGCTGGTGATGCACGGGTAGATGATCCGGAGACGAGCAGGAGGCTTCCACGTACTATATACATAATATTCTCCCTGTGTTGTTGAACATCACTGCTTGGGCATTGTTGGTGTATCTTCTATTTTAGCTTTCTTTTGTTTAGAGACAGTAAATTTGGAAAGTTGTAATAAGCTGTATTTGGATTTCCGCTGCTTTGAGATTGATGTTGGTTTTAGTTATCAGCTTATGCACTGTCTCGCCTGTTTTATGTCAAGTATGTTATTATTATATTTTATTCCATGCGCTGTGAGACATTCTACAGGTCCCTTGATTAGTTCGTTCCCTTCTTTCCTTTCTTCTGACGACCGTCTTGTGCTAGTCGGGCATGTGTACAGCGCACTTTTGGAGGAAATGCAGGCTGGTACGAGGCGGGCCGTCACACTAATCGACTGGAAATTGGCCATTTTTCCAACAGTCTCAGAATTCGATGAAACTAGTTTTGTTAGGACCGTATCATCAATACGAAGCTAGAATATATTTTTCGGGAATTTTTCTAGTTAGTATGTGGCCCCAGTAAATTGAAATGTGCGTTCAAATTCAATATATAGAGTTATATGTCGATTTTGACGAAAACTGACCGAAACGGTTGAATCAGCTTACGATACATATCCCATTGTGTTCGGAATATGGGTAGTTAGCTACGGGCGACAGGCGGTGGGCCTCGTTTTGAGGTCGAAATAAAAAGTCAACTTTTTTTTGAAATAAAATAAATTAAAATTAAAATACCCCTCCCTCTTCCCTTATCACTCACCCCCCCGATTGGATTCATTCAATGAAAAATAAAAAAATAAAAAAAAGGGGGGAAGAATCGCGCGCTGGCCATCGCGCCGCCGGAGTGGGCGCAACTCCGACCACTTCCCCCCTCTCCTCTACCCTCCGCGCCTCTCCCTCACCTCCGCCTCCTCACCACGCTTCTCTTCTCTCCTCCAGTCCCTCTCTCCCCCTCTGAATCGATCGAGCCCTCCCTTCTTCCCTCCGCACCCACGACCGCCTCCACCACCCGCTACTCCGTCCAATGCCCCTCCGCCTGCACCGCCCGCCGTCAGCGAACCCGCCTGCGCCTCCCCTCCACTCCTACCTTCTTCCATCCAAAGCTACCACCCGATTCTGACGTTGAAACCCCCTCCCCCCCACCCCCGCGCCCTCTCTTGACTTCAACTGTAATCCTTTATTTTTGTTCATTTATTTTTGTTTTTCAGTTTTAATAAAATTGCTATAGTAAAAATAGGATTTTTAAACTAGTAAAAACTAGGATTTTTAAACAAGTAAAACTAGGGTTTTTAAACTAGTAAAACTAGGATTTTTTAAGCAAGTAAAGATTAGATTTTTCAATTAGTAAGGATTCGATTTTGATATTAGAAAGGATTCGATTTTTTTAATGTTAGAAAGATTAGATTTTCATGTTGGAAAAATATGTTTTTATTATCAAAAAAGGATTAGATTTTTATACATGAGAGAAAATATAATTTTTATAATATAGAAAGGTTAAAAATATAATTTTTATAATATAGAAAGGTTAAAAATATAATTTTTATACTAATGGCATATTAAAAATATGATCTTTATTCATGTAGAGTAATAAAAATATAATCTTTATTAGGAGAAGGGCGATATAAAAATATAATTTTTATAAGGAAATGGAGGATAAAGACATGATTTTTATAAGGTAAAGAAGATAAAAATTCGATTTTTATAAATATGAAGTAGCGGTAAAAATTCGTTTTTATATAGGAAGTAATGTTGTTAAAAATATATTTTTTAACACAAAAGGTGTTGAGCAGATTTCGTTGGAAGCACGGCAAGGATATTCTACAGTAGAAGAGTCGAGGCGTTTGGATTAGCTAGTCGGTGAGAACTCCTCACCTTTAATTTTTCTAGTTAAAATATATGCTAGGATGTAGACGGTGTTTAGTAGCACCCGACACCGGTCGTCCACAGACCATGGACGGCTTGTATGCTTGTTTGTTCGATTTTGATGTGTAGTTGATTGTGTGATGTGATGTGAAATGAAATAAAATATTTGTATAGTTAAAAATAGAATTTTTAACGTGTATATGAAATGAAATAGATTAATATAAACAAATCGAACGATTTGTTTATATACACATATTTGACTGATATTGATTGGGACGATAAATTTTACACATCGCCCAACTGCACAAATAAAATCTGTGTTTGATTGTTTGAAATCCCACGCGGGTGTTGGGATGATATTTGGCGTACACTAATCCCAATTATTTAATTGTATGTCGATCGTTTGTTCGACAGACTGTATGAGCGTTAATTATTTATATTTGATGCTTATGCAGTTGTGTAGTGCACTTTGGATGATGGTTGATTATTTATCGTTGCTATTTTATACATGTGTTGTATGGAATCCATATAATCAACATTATATGGTGATTGATTGGGCCTCATTCCAATTGGGAAAATAATGAATATTAGAATATAAAAATATTCATGTGTTGAAACTATTCATGTGTTGAGTAAAATATTTTAACAATAAAATTTACATCTTTATCATATTTAAGATTAGACACTACTTTACGGTTGGGGTCTGATTAAAAATCAAACGATAGATACCACAATTTTATAAAATATATTACATAACAAAAATAGTCGTGTGTTGACAGTACTCATGTGTTGAGATTAGTCGTGTGTTGAATGAAATATAGATTCACGTGTTGAATAGAATATATATTCATTTGTTGAGTAGAATAACAAATTTATTGAAATATATAAAGCCGTGTTGATTAGAGATGTGCCATTTAGACTTGAACGATATTTATATCGATTTTATTCATTTTTTAATGAATATCGAAAAGTGATTTCAAAATTGAATATATAGTGATTTCAAAATTGAATATATAATGATTTCAAAATTGAATACATAACAAATTCTAATTGAATTGAATACATAACAAATTCGAATTGAATTGAATATATAAAACGAATTCGAATTGAATTTAATACATAACGAATTCGAATTGAATTGAATACATAACAAATTCGAATTGAATTGAAACGAGTTCGAATTGAATTGAATATAAAACGAATTTGAATTGAATTGAATATAAAACGAATTCGAATTGAATATAATATATAACGAATTTGAATCGAAATGAATTTAAAACGAATTTATAAGGAAATATTCAATTTAGATTTGAAATTGAATATAGAGTTGAAATGGTTTTGAAATCGATTTAAAACGATTTATAAAATATGTTTTAAAAAGGAAATCGACTGTACGGGCCTTGATAAAATTATTAAAAATATTGATAATTTGTGTAAAATCATATTATATGAATTGGAAAGAACTAGGATGAAAAATTCCACATTTGAAAGGATAAAAATATATTTTTGTCGAAATGAACTAGTTTTGAACTAGAATTAAAATCAATTTATTTTTGAAATAAACAAATTGAATTTGAAAGTGATTTTAAAAATAATCAATATTCCCAATACGTGAATTGGACTGGAGTTGAATCGAAATTATCTTCGGAATATTTCGATATTGGATTTCGTGACTATACAGATATTGTTATGGGAATTTGAAAGATATATTTTATATCGTTATTTCCAATACGATATTTGTTGGTTTCAGGATTTGATATTGAATATAAGCCGGTATATTTTCTATTCAGAGCCTTGTATTTAATATAAAATGTGATTTGGGTTTGTCGTGAATGGTGCCTTCATTAACACTGTTCTTAAGCCCAATAGAGAAAAGGATTAAATCTTTCTATTTAGATTTAATGAAGTGTATCAATTAAATAATATTTAATCAGAATTGAATTTGAATTGGTTTTTGGGTTTATCGTGAGCGGTGTTTTGAACAACACAACACCTGTTCTTTAACCCGATTAACAATAGAATGTGATTTGGGTTTATCGTGGATCGTGTTTTAGGTGACATTGGTTCTTTAACCCAGTTAAAGACAGGTTATTGATTTTTGAGAAAATTAAAACTAAGTGGTGTTTTAATGAATCTTTAAATAGATTGAAAGTGAATTGATAATTTAAACTATCAAATCTTAAAAGTGATCGAGAATGGAGTATCCCCAGTTTTGCTCCAAGGCGATAGATAAACCTTTAATTAGATTTGAACGTGAAATGGTAATTAATTTTACCGATAACACCGTGGTGTTAGATATGGAGTATTTCCAGTTTTGCTCCATGGGATGAATAGGTTGGGATTAGGAAATAAAATAAATAATTACTTCGGTGTGGTTCGCTAATCCCGACTAGTTTGGAAAACCATAATACGGTTTGAAATGATATCCAAAGGAAGATTAAAGAATAAATTTAGAAGAATTTATCTTTGATAAAATTACTGGGAACCTTTCCCTAAGAATGTGATTTTATGAATAAAAGAATATTTTGAATTGGAATGAGGCATTTGTTGTGTTTGTGTAACAACTGTTTATCATATACGTGGGTTATTCAGAAAGGTCGGGTTTATACCCATTCTGAATAACTAATTCGACGAGATGTCGAAGATGAAGACAGTGGTTGAAGACCAGATGTCTTCATCACATCATTTGGGTGATTACTGATGATCTCGATTGGGCTGTACACCAAAGATGAGGGAAACAGTTGGTGATCGTCTAGACGTACTTGGATATCGATGGATATGCGAGGAAAGTGCCTCCGGTTTCGTTCAGACCCAGAACGAACTTGTAAATGGATTGTGTGTCTGACATTGGATTCTATTCTGTGTTGGTTGATCTCTATTAAATATACATCTGTTTGGCGGCGGAGAATTTATTCTCTTGCTTAACGCCCTTCTCTGAGACGTACAAGCTCAGAGGTTGTATATCGATGGACATCAGTCACATGGAGTGAATTGCCAGTGTGGCACGCGTAAGTGGCAATTGATCAAGGCTTCTGTTGAAAAGCAAAGTCTTGTGATTGATGATCAAAGCACGGCCTGTGTGGCGTAGCTTTGTGTATAACGTGAATTCGCGAGCCTCACACCTCTGTATGAGTCAAAAACGGGATACGGACCGGTTGGAGAACACGACGTTTCTTTCTAGCTATGGGTGATGTCAGTGACCTACCAGCCCTGACATTTATATACTTTTTACCTGTGTGGATGTTGGAATGCGAGGCACCTCTGATATAGGTCTGTTAGGACCGGGAAAGTTGTGTTCAGGAATTGCCAATCCTCCAAAGTTAGTTGAGGACCGGCCCAACCAATTCCAAGGATCAAAGTGGGGTCCTAAGACATTTGCTAGAGTGTCTCGAACGGAGAGGAGCTTGCCCCTTGCCTCGACTCATGACAGAAATCCAATTTCCAATACGTGATATTTCAGTTTTATTTGTAGAGCCTAGTATGGCGGCATGATAGATGGTACCCATGCCGCCTATGATGGATATTTATGATTTGAATTGTTTTGAAACTATGCACTTATAATAGTATCAAATGATTTGTTTTAAACGTACCAAGCATGTTTGGCTATTATTAGGGAAAACCCTATCCTACGGCTTGCGTTTCATTGTGTCATGGGACCTGGGTCCTATAATAGCTTCATTTTTTCCAAAGAGCATTGCGCTGTTTTGTTATATGCACTAGTATTCTTGGGAGGAAACCCGTTCCGTGTTATACGGCGTGGTCCCTTGAATTACTCTCTTTTAAAGTAAAGTTTTAAATAACTGTTTTAGTTCTCACACTAGTCACATGACTGACCTAGAGTTTATTGTTTTAACCTAAACTCTGGGTGCCCCTATTTTCCACACGGGCATCTAGTAGTTTTGGTTTTGCAGATTTATATTCACAGGGTCCTGATTTACAGCTGGAACGATGCTCGGAAAGCTCTGTATCCGTGTATCACTTTCAGTTGTGTTTTGTATTATTTTCCGCTGCGATGTATTTAAATGTAATTTAAATCTCTGATATTTGTCGAATGTAATTTATTCATTTATATTTTGTATATTCTTGTATCTGATGGAATTGCTGTAATAACAATGAAATGTTCTTCCGTCTGCGTTCTGATTTGTCCTGTTCCCAATTCTATCCGCGCTTTCCTTCACGGGGAAGTTCGGGTCGTCTCATGGGGAAAAAGAAATAATTTCAAAAGGAACTAGCAAAGAAACTCTTTGAAAAAAATGAGATTCCTAGTAATGTCAATGTTATAACTGCGACGAATTAGGCCATCTAAAAAGATTATGCCCATATTCGGAAAAACAAAATCAACCAATAATGATAATTAATCAAAAAAGAGAAAAAGAGATACATCAACTTTGGATGATTCTGATTCATCATCCAGTGATGAAGATCAAGAAACGGGTAACTCAAATATGTGCTTCACAATAATTCACAAATCAGAAGAAATCGAAGAACGGATCTAAAAATAGGTACGCCTTTATAGTAAATTTTAAATTTTTGTTTGAATGGTTGTCTGCCTTGTTTGAAATTTTAAATTTTATATTCAGAATTTTAAAATTTGAAATTTAAAAATTAAAATAATAATGATTTAATAATATAATAAGAAAATAATGATTAAAAAAGTATTTTATAATAATAATTATTCCATTAAATAATTAAATAAGAAATATAAGATATAAATAATCAAGATTGTCATCAGGTATGAATATTTTATAAACGAAGATTATCATCATCAAAAAGGGGAAGACTGTTAGAGATTGAGATGTTAATGGTGATGGTTTTGATGATAATAACCTTGTTTCAACTTTATCTAAATTATTATTATAAAATATATACTAACACTACTATCTAGAATATATATATATATATATGTGTGTATATACAGGAAATCTATGCAGATAACTATTATTGAAGACTTTACAGCTCAGAGAATCAAGATTCCAAAGTAGAATAGTTCAAGATTAAAGACTCATGAGTATCAAGAATTCATGAGTTCGAGAAATATAGAGCAATTGTGTCTGGATATATTGTTAAAACTCTGGTTCGCACTGAATTCTTGTTTCAAACTTAATTCTGATTTCAAATTCCTTTTCAAATGATTTCAAAATTACTTCCTTATTTTTAATTTATTTTTCAAATAATTTCAAAGTTACTTCCTTATTTTAAATTTATACTTCTTTATTTTTAGAAATATTTTATCTCCCGAAACTTATTTTAACTCATATTTTTTAAATTGTACTTATCTCCTAATCCAAATAAGTTTTACTTACAAATTTAATACTAATTTCATTATAGTTCCTTATATTTTCAATTTATATTAAGTTTTAATATATTCGTAGTTTTATATATATATTCATATATCATTATATATATATAGTTTTTAATTATTTTTAAATCATCTTAATACCTGTTTTTAAATATATTTTCTACTTGGGATAATCTAGTTTAATATAAAGGAACATAGTTTGTTTTAACTCTGGAATCATCACAATTTATTTAAACATTATTTGATTTAAAATTTTATTATTGAAGTTTTACATAGGATGTCGACATACAAGTTTATGTATGTCGACATAGGAGTCGTTAATTTGTTTTTAAAATTTTGGAAAGTTGAATCTTTTGAATTCAAATCTTTTCTGAAAGGATGTGCCTGTTGGAAAACTATACAAAGGCTTCAGAATTCGAAAATAATAATTAGTTTTCATCTTCTTCTTCCTTAATTATTCTACCATTATTCTTCTTAAATTCTTAACTTTCTACACTTATACTTTGCCCATTTTCATAGAAATCATATCATTGTTCTACTCTTTCAACTCTTAATCAAATTCTCTCTGAAATTCAAGTGCCACTCAAGAGTTATAGGCTATTTCTGTGCAGTTAAAGCGCTTAGCGGTTCTCTAGTGGCAGAGGTGCAAAAAGGTGTAGCGGGGATAAAGCGGGAAAATAGCGGAGGCGCAAAAAGGTTCATTAGATGTAAAACCTAATATTTGTAAATTAATTAATAATCTTTCTCACATTATATACGTATAAGAAACTAATATTAATTAATCTTATATTACAAAAACACGGAACCATAGTTATGCATGCTAAATTTAATGAGTGTAATTGATTGTTACAATATATTAGGCACTTATGCCTTAAATTTATCCCTTTATGTTAACTTTACTGAATTGTTTGAAAAGATAACTAATCAAGTTAAGCTCTATATATTAATATTGCTAATGTGAACGCTAAAAAGCCTTGATTTAACAGATGCAGGGGAAAAAAGCGTGGCTAGAAGCAGATCTACTGTTCATCAACACTAAATTAAAATAGTATAGCGGTTGAGGAGCACTATGGGTTATAGCGGGGATTTAGGGGGGGGGTTTAACTGCATAGGGCTATTTGTAATCAAAGATCACAAGATCAAGTCCTATCGAGTCAATACTACAAAATTGATATGAGAAGGGTGTGGTAGTGTCCCGTATAAATCTACTAGGTGCGGTTGTGTCTCGAAAATCAATTGGGTGTAAAGTTATGGCCCGGAAAATCAACTAAGTCTCACCGTACTTGGAATCAGTTGGGGAGTTCCCTTGTAGCCTTGAAATCAAGGATTGTAGTTAGTTGTTTTTAAATAAAAATCCACGTCAACCCAAAATTGTGTGGGACTGGATGTAGGTGAGTCTCGAACCAGTGTAAAATACAGGTGTGTACTTTCCTTTTATTGCTTTTTATTTTATTTTCTGTACCTGTGATTGATTCAGTAATTTTTGATATCTGTAATTTGCATAGCATTCTGTTTAAACCTAAAAGATTTCAAGAAATTCAATATAATCAATAAAACACTATTCACCCCCTCTAGTGTTTAATTTGTCTTAAGATCCTTCATTTGCATCCCCAACAATATACCCGATTGACTTGACCATAGAATAGAAAATTATATATGGGCATCATTAGTTAATAAAATTTATTTTTTTAAATTTCTTAAGTATGTTTTGATTTTAGTAAATTGATTTTGAAAGTTAATTTAAATATTGAGTTTAAATTAATAATTTGAGATAATTTAACCTGAATTTAAGTAACTAACTTAAAATATGATTTAATGAAACTATGTTTAAAAATAATTTATAAGATTCTATTAAAATATAATATTTATAGTTAAGGTTCAATTTAAACTAAATTTTATACTGCAAACTAACTTAATATAGTATTACTTAATATAGTTTAACTTAATTTAATATAACAATTTGTTTTAAAATGTTTAAAATTAATATAAAATATTTATTTAGTTTTAAAAGATTTATTTTGAAATCTTATTTTAATGTAATATAATATATATATTTAATTTATAACTTTAATAAAGGATTTAATTTTAAGACTTAAATTTTCTCAAATTTAGTAAATGAAAAGATTTGATTTGAAGATTTTGTCGACATAAGATTTTATTTGCAAAGTTTATAAATTTTGAATATGAAAATTTTGATCTGAGAAATTGACTTGTTAATCAAACTTTGAAAGTTGTTTTAGATAATATTATGAAACTATATGAATTTAGAATTGAAGTTTGAGACCAAACTAAAGTAATGGTTTAGAATTTTGATTTTTGTAAACAATTAAATTTGAAACATGGACCAGTTTAATTTAAGTTAATTTGAATGGAAATTTGAAATCTGAATTCATGATAAGTCAAATTTAAAATTACGGATAATTGGTATGGATTGAATTGTTATATTTAAATTGTTTTATCTATTATAATTTTAAAACTATTTTTTATAAAACTATTATATATATATTTTACCTATTAAAATTATATAACAATTTATTAAAACATTTTTAATAAAACTATTTTTATATTAAAGTTAATTATATATATCTACTATTTTGAAATTAAACCATTTTCAAATATATGTTATTATTTTAAAACTAAATTCTATTTCGAATCCGAGCTATTAAATCTGAATTGATTCAAGATAATGAATTTAATTAATAATGACATTTGTGGAATAGAATATAAAATTAGAATCTGAACTTGATAATGAATTGTTTGATAATATGAAATTTGCAGCTGAACCCAATACTTAATAGTTGCGATTAAATGATTTTAAAGAAATCAATACTAGAAGTTAAAATTGATTTATGACAATGAAATGTGATTTCAAACATAAACGATCACGGTGTGAAAAACGTAAGTGTTTGGTTGTTAAAGAGACCGAAGACGGTATTGACATGCTCACTATCGATATTTGAAACCACTATAACAAGTGTGCACGTGGTAGAGAACCCAGAATGAAGTAGTGTGGTTTGGCAAACCCTACTGCAATGAAGTAAGAGAACGATGATGGATAGTATTGAGCTTTGGATCATAATTAAAACACTTAAAACAGGAGCTACGTCAAGGCCAAGTGGGGTCGCTCCTCCAATCAGACACGCTTCATCGATACCATATCTATTACCATGTGATTTGATTTGGATGCACCTCTTGAATTATGAGAGCATTGTTCGAGGTGGATGATAGATGCGGCTATGCGTTTCCACTAGTTGGGCTATGCATTTCCACTAGTTGGGCTATAAAAAAGGTAAAATCATATACTGGGTATTTCCTCGTGTATCTTGTTATATTATTATGATCGTGCCCACTATGATCTTGATTTGTATCGTACCTATGGAGTGTCCTCTGTTAGCCCCTAGTTTACGGTGGAATTTACAGTATCTGTATAGACTACGATATTAAAACGGTGTAAGGTTAATAATGGTAATCCCATTTATGCTATTTTCAATAGTATATTTACCTAGACACTGTTATAGCATATTGTATTATATAATATCTAGCTTAACGAATCCTTAGAGAATGGGAATCCCAAACATCCTTCAAGTTACTTGTGCATTTCATTTAAATGGTTCACCTGAGTTGATGTAATTTCATAAGAATGTTAGACCTAACTCAAGTGTTTTATTTTACTTTATGCTTGGGTCAGATCGAGTATTACAATATTGAGATTCCATCTTTTTGAGTTAGGGACTTGTTGAAGACCTCGTCTCTATCTATTTTATTTCAGCATTCCTTATGTATTGAAAATCCTACATATTTAGACTTTCGCTGTATTTGATTTTGGAACTCTAATATTATGTATAAATTTTGAAAATTTGTATTTAGTAGCTACATGAAATTCTATTGGATTTTATTTATTCCACTGTGAAATAATCTACTTTCTGTGTTTGTGATCTATTTATGATTTTATGATGATTTATATTTAACCCTATAGCAATAACAATATGCTGTTGTGAACAATTTGAGTTGGTTTTATTAGCGATTTAAATAGTCTGAAAGGAAAGGTTATTACATATGGTGTCAGAGCTTTGGTTTGAGAAAACATTAGCTTATGGGATTAAAATTCATTAGAGATAGGGTAGTTGTACCCTATAATGAGTAGAATTATTCTGAAATCGTTCTTGAGGGAGCGTATTTTGAAAAGTATAAATGGTTTATTGTAACAACCCGTAAAATCTGGGCCAGTTTAAAATTTTTATTTTGGCGATTATAGCGAATTTTGAATATTTAAAATAGATTATTTTAAATATAATCGACGAGAAATTTATTTTGAATATAATTCGAACGTATATATTATACGCGTCGTTGTTAGAATATAAAAATTTATATATAATTATAAATAGAATTGAAAATGGCGCGGTAGTTCGATAATTCGATTTCAAACTTCAATTGAATGTACCGGGTGCAAAACAATCCGGATTTTAGTGAAACCAAAAATGATAGAATCTAATTGATAATATCTTTCTAACGAATCCGACCAATCGAAATTTGATAGCGGGAATCAAAAGGTATGCCCAGTTGAAAATTCTGAATAGTCGCTATGGAATTCAAGCCCTTAAAAATGGACATTTTGCAAATGACCTCGGATTTCGACGAAACCACTTTTGTTAGATCCGCAGTGTCAAGTTATTGCTAGGTTTCAAATTTCATAATTTTTCGAATCAATATGTGAGCGTGGCAAAAGAAAACGCGTTTGACCAGTTTCTGTTGATTTTAATCGACTGGAAATTGACTATTTTTCAAACGGTCTCAGAATTTGACGAAACTAGTTTTGTTAGGACCGTATCGTCAATACGAAGCTAGAAAGTATTTTTCTGAAATTTTTCTAGTTAGTATGTGACCCCGGTAATTTGAAATGTGCGTTTAAAATTCAATATAATGATTTAAATGAAAATTCAAAAGGAAACTGACTGTAACGATCAAATCAGCTTGCGATACATATCCCATTGTGTTCGGAATGGGGGTGAAACGCTATGGACGACAGGCGGTGGACCTCGTTTCGAGGTCATATGTAAAAGTCAACCCTTGTGCATAATTTAATAATTAAATAATAAAATAAAATAATAAAAAAAACCTATTCCCTCCCCTTTATCTTCTTCCTGGCCCCCCCCCCCCCCCCCCGTTCACTTTGATTTCGGGTAAACAAAGAAAAAAAAAGAAAATCCTAAGCGAAACGAAGCCGCCTCCTCCTCCCTCGAAGCCGCCTCCTCCTCCCAGCGCCCACACCCCGAAGACCCTAGCCGCCACCAGACCCCAAGCTCGCGACGCCTCCAACCCCGAGCCGCCCCTCGAAGCGAGCGCCTCCGATCTCCTTTCGCCCCCCGCTCCTCTGTAAGTATTTTATTCTTATAATTATTTTTAAGTTCTATAGAACTGAAAATTAATTTCTGATTTTGTTAAAGGTTTAAAAACTGAAATTTTAAAAAAGTATAAAACTGTTTTTTTAAAGGTTTAAAAACTGAAATTTTTAAAAGAGAAAAACTGTTTTTTTTAAAAAGGATTTTAAAACTGAATTTTTTTATAAAAGTATTAAAACAGATTTTTTATAAAGATTAAAACTGATTCTGTTTTTAAAAAGATTAAAACAGATTTTATAAAGTATTAAAACAGGTTTTTTTTAAAAAAAGAATAAAAACTGGAATTTTTTTTATATAAAAGTATTAAAACAGATTTTTTTTAAAAAAAAATTAAAACTGATTTTGTTTTTATAAAAAATTAAAACTGATTTTGTTTTTAAAAGGATTAAAACTGAATTGATTTTTATAAAGATAAAAACTGAATTGATTTTTATAATTTTAAAAACTGATTTGTTAGAACTTTAAAACTGAATTTTTTTAAAAGAATAAAAACAGTTGATTTTTAAAAAAGGTTAAAACTGATTTTAATTTTAAGTTTAAGCAAAAGGTTTAAACTTTAAAAAGATCGGATTTGAAGTCGACATAAAAATCATATTTTTACATATTGAACTTCGAAAGAAAGATATAGTTTTTATATATTGAACTTCGATAGAAAAATAGAATTTTTATATATTGAACTTCGATATAAAAATAGAATTTTTATATATTGAACTTCGATATAAAAATAGAATTTTTATATATTGAACTTCGATAGAAAAATAGAATTTTTATATATTGAACTTCGATAGAAAAATAGAATTTTTATATATTGAACATCGAAGTAAAAATTCGATTTTTATATATTGAATAGCGAAGTAAAAATGTGATTTTTACGTATGTAGTGAAAGCAGCAACGAAGATGCGATAGGAATGAAGATTTCTATCAATGAAGTGCCGTGGAGCTAGGATAGCTATATGTGAGAATTTCTCACTCTTCAATTTATTTTCTAGTTATATATATATATACTAGGATGCAGACGGTGCTTAGTAGCACCCGACACAATCGTCCACAAACCATGGACTTGTTTGTTTGGTTGCATAGATTAGTTTGATTATGTGATTGAATTGAATTGTTTGGTGAAATGAATTGATATGATTGATGTGTGAATGGCGTGGGCCTTCACTAGACCGGGGATAAGGCTAGGCCTTGTCCCGTTTCTAGTATCGTGCCGTTATACCGCCGAAATTTTCTAAAATAAGTTAGAAAAATAAAAATATCATTTTATTGGATTAATGAATTGAATAGAAATTCATAGGTTGAAATAAAATGTTTTATCGTTAAAATTATAATTTTTAACGTGAAGTGAATAAAATAAAATATTCATTTATAAACCGGACGGTTTGTTTATGAACACCTATTTGAATGACATTGATTGGGACGATAAATTTTACACATCGCCCAACAGCACAAATAAAATAGGTGTTTGATTGTTTGAAACCCCACACGGGTGTTGGGATGAAATTTGAAATTCACTCATCCTGATTGATTAAATATGTCGATCGATCGATTGACAGGCTGTTATAAGCGTTGAATATCTATATTTGATGCTTATACAGTGTAGTGCACTTTGGTTGATGGTTGATTATTTTTCAATGCTATGATATACATGTGTTGTATGAAAATCCATATAATTAACATTATATGGTAATTGATTGGGCCTCATTCCAATTTGAAAAATAAAGAATATTATAAAATAAAAGTTCATGTGTTGACAGTACTCATCCATTGAGATTGGTCATGTGTTGAACGAAATATTTTGATAATAACAACTATTTTGAAAAAGAAATATTTGAAATAGAATATTTGAAAATAAAGGAATATGTGAAGCCGTGATGATTAGATTGACGCCATTTTGACGTGAACGATATTTATATCGATTTTATACGATTTCGAAATGAAATGAATTGAAAACGATTTCGAAATGAATTGAATATAAAACGATTTCGAAATGAATTGAATTGAAAACGATTTCGAAATGAATTGAATTGAAAACGATTTCGAAATGAAATGAATTGAAAACGATTTCGAAATGAAATGAATTGAAAACGATTTCGAAATGAAATGAATTGAAAACGATTTCGAAATGAATTGAATATATAACGATTTCGAAATGAATTGAATTGAAAACGATTTCGAAATGAAATGAATTGAAAACGATTTCGAAATGAATTGAATATATAACGATTTCGAAATGAATTGAATTGAAAACGATTTCAAAATGAAATGAATTGAAAACGACTTCGAAATGAATTGAAAACGAATTCAAATTGAATTGAAAGCGAATTGAAATGAATTCAAATTGAATTAAAATTTGAATTAAATAGAAATGAATTTTGAAACGAATTTATAAAGAAGAATTCAATTTTGATTTGAATTGAAATGGAAGTTGAAATTGCTTTTGAAACAATTTTAAAACTATTCATATAATTCGTTTTAAATAGAAATCGACGAAGTATATATTATATATATTATATATATAATATAATGGCCTGAATAGAACGCGCCGCGCCGCGGCAGTTCGTGAATTTCGACCATTTATTTCAAACGGACATTACGGGAGATCCGACCGTCGGATTCTCCTAAAACCGGAACCGTTGGGTTCGTATCGAAAAGAGCTTTCTAACGAATATTAGAAATTTGAAATCTAACGGTTGGATTTGGAGATATGTCCAAATCAAATTCGAAAAAGGTCGCTGTAAGTGCAGTTCGATGGCCGTTGATGGAAATCGACTGTACGGGCCTTGATAAAATTATTAAAAATAGTAATAATTTGTGTAAAATCATAAGAAATGATTTGTGAAGATTTGGGATGAAAAACTCCATATTTGAAAAGATAAAAATAGATTTTTATCGAAATGAACTAGTTTTGAACTAGAATAGTAATTTATTTATTTTTAAATAAATAAATTGAATTTGAAAAGGGTTTTGAAAATAACCAAAATTTCCAATGATTGCATTGGAGTGGATTTGGATCGAAATTGTCTTCGGAATATTTCGATGTTGGAATTCGTGATTATACAGGTGTTGTTATGGAAATTTGAAAGATATATATTTATATCGTTATTTCCAATACGACATTTGTTAATCGTAGAATTTGATATTGAATATAAGCCGATATATTTTCTATTCAGAGCCTTATATTGAATATCAAATGTGATTTGGGTTTGTCGTGAATGGTGTCTTCACTAACACTGTTCTTGAACCCAGTTGAGAAAAGATTAAATCTTTTTATTTAGATTTAATGAAGTGTACCAATTAAATAATATTTAATTGGAATTGAATTGATATTGATTTTTGGGTTTATCGTGAACAGTGTTTTAAATAACACTCGTTCTTTAACCCGATAATTAATGAATGTGATTTTGGGTTTATCGTGAACCGTGTTTTAAATGACACTGATTCTTTAACCCAGTTGAAGATTAAAACTAAGTGGAGTTTTAATGAATCTTTAATTAGATTGAAATGATCGAGAATGGAGTATCACCAGTTTTGCTCCAAGCGATAGTTAAATCTTTAATTAGATTTGAACGTGAAATGGTAATTGAATTTACCAATAACACCGTGGTGTTAGATATGAAGTATAACCAGTTTTACTTCATGGGATGAATAGGTTGGGATTGGGAAATTAAAACAAATGATTACTTCGGTAAGGTTCGCTAATCCCGACTAGTTTGAATTGATATTCAAAAGTTGATTAAAGAATAAATTAAAGGAATTATCTTTGATAAAATTAAGGGGAATCTTTCCCTATGAATGTGAAATCAGAAACTAACTGTCGGTTAGCTAAGCAGAATGGTTTTCTGAATATTGATCTGATGTTGGTTTCGGCCTTCGGGGTTAATATTTGGGGAATTATTCTCTTGATTAATTTACGGTTAGTGACTGATGAATTGGAATGAGGCGTATGTTGTGTTTGTGTAACACTTTTATAATATATACGCGAGTTATTCAGAAAGACCGGGTTTATCCCATTCTGAATAACTGATTCGACGTGGTGTCGAAGGTGAAGACGGTGGTCGAAGACCGGAAGTCTTCACGTCGTTTGGGTGATAACTGATGATCTTGATTGGGCTGTACACCCAAGAAGATGGAAACAGTTGGTGATCGTCCAGACGTACTTGGAGATCGATGGATATGCGGGGTACTAGGTGCCTCCGGTTTCGTTCAGCCCCAGAACGGACTTGTAAATGGACTGTGTGTCTGACATTGGATTTTAGTCTGTGCGATTGATTTCTATTAAATATATATCTGTTTGGCGGCGGAGAATTTATTCTCTTGCTTAACGCCCTTCTCTGAGACGTACGAGCTCAGGGGTTATATATTGATGGATATCAAACGCATGGAGTGAATTGCCTGTGTGGCATGCCTGAGTGGCAATTGATCGAGGCTTCTGTTGAAAAGCAAAGTCTCGTGGTGATGATCAAAGCACAGCCTGTGTGGCACAGCTTTGTGTAACGTGAATTCGCGAGCCTCACACCCCGGTTGTGAACCAAAAACGGGAGACGGACCTCAGGGAGGGCATGCGTTTCTTTCTAGTTAGAAGTGGCGTCAGTGGTTTTACACGCCCTGACGAGTTTGACTTATGTGGTTGTTGCTGTTGCGAGGCGCCTCGGTTATATCGGTTTCGGCCGATGCATTCTGGTCGGCAGACGGACCAGACTTACACCCCATAGGGTGGGGAAACGTAGTGTTCAGGGTTTAAGTTTAATCCACATCGGTGGACCGGCCCTGTCGCTCCAAGGTCACTCGAGCTCTGACCTGTGGCTCGGGCTAGAGAGTCACGAATCGGTTGAGGACTATCTTTTGCCTCGGTTCATAGACGGAAAATCCAATTTCCAAATACGTGACATTTGCGGTTTTATTTGTAAACCTATATATGGCGACATAGTGGTATGGGGCATTCATGCCGCCTATGATTGATACTTATGATTTGAAGTTGTTTTATACACTATACACTTATTATAGTATCAAATGATTTCTTTTAAACGTATCAAGCATTCTTGGCTATTATAAGGTAAAAACCCTATCCCCCGGCTTGCGTTGCATTGTGTGATAGGACCTGGGTCTTATAATAGCTTCATTTTTCTTTATTTAGCATTGCGCTGTTGTTTTATGCACTGGTGTTCTTGGGAGGAAACCCGTTCCGTGTTATACGGCGTGGTCCCTTGATTTACCTAACTTTGAAAATAAAGATAATAACTGTTTTAGTTCTCACACCAGTCACATGACTGACCTGGAGTTTATTGTTTTAACCTAAACTTTGGGTGCCCTTATTTTGACACGGGCAGCTAGTAGTTTTGGTTTTGCAGATTTATATTCACAGGATCCTGGTTCACAGCTGGAACGATATCCGGAAAGCTTTGTATCCGTATATCTCTTCTAGTTGTTTATTGTATTATTTTCCGCTGCTATGTATTTAAATGTAATTTAAATCTCTGATATTTCTGTGTAATATTCATTTATTCTCTGTATATTCTTGTAATCTGATGCATTGTTGTAATATACAATGAAATGTTCTTCTGTATGCGTTCTGTTTTGTCGTGTTCTCAAAACGATAAGGCGTTTCGAACGGCCTGGATCGGTTTAGCGACTGGTTCGGACCGAGCGAGATTCCTTGCCGTCACATTTATAAAAGGATTTTTAGATATAATAGAAATGTCTTGACATTTAGTCCTTTCTAAGAGTTTCCTTGTTTTGGTATTCATATTCCTTGATAGGTATCTTTTTGATTAAGATTTTCTTAGTTAAGTTGGCCCTTGTTTTGAATCTATCTTAGGAAAGTTATGATTGATAGTTTCCAAAATCATAATTAAGATCTAATTTACTTTAATTAGGGTCCCCGTCCTTTGTTAATCCCCGTTAATTAGGTTCTTATGTTAATTTAGCTTCTAGTTATTGTTCCAGATTTATCTTTAACTTAACAGAAAAAATAATGAAAGAAATTTTAAGTATAGCTCATATTATGAATCAATGTGATATGAATGTGCTAATAACTAGGGTAATGACTACTTAGTTTATTAATTGATGTAATAAAGTATTTTGAAATGTATTATACAAACTTAAAGATGTTATACAAATATGATTTATAAGACGATAAGTTGTAAATAACTGGAGATTGTTGAATTCGAAATTTTATATAAACTGATTTTGAAATATTAACGACTTCTTGATGAGCATAATATTAATTACATTTCATAAACATGATATTTTGGACTTGTTTTCATTAAAGTACGAACCATTAATTTGATTCAAGTAAATGAAATTGGAATATTAATTTGAATTTGGAAATATGCTTATGAAATGATAAGGTTTACTTTACGTGGATAAAATTTTTAAAAATTATTATGAAATATATAATATTAGTTGAACTTATAAAGAAAAATGGATTTCGTAAGTACGATTTAGGCAAAATTAACTTTGTGACATGTTGCAAGCTGATAAAACTTAGTATTGTTCATTTAAACCTGAGTTTAGTCATTTAAAAATAAAGTTGAACTTAGAAAAGATTGAAATAAATTCAAATTTTGGTCATATTAAGGATTACAAGAACAATATTGATGTAAATTTGATTTAATGAGATAGAATTGAACATGAACTAGATTTGTGTACTGATATAGGTAAGAATTTAAAATGTATTATTAATGGTAATTAAGACTTGAGATCTCAATTAAGATGGAATTATAGCATAAATTTTATAGCGAATTTAAGTATGAATTTTGCACTAAACTAATGTAAGTCCAATAAAGGCTAATATATGTTAATATAACATATATTTTGCAATATGCTTCGAAATGTGCTTTGAAATGTTATATGATTTACATTTGCAAATTTAAAGTTGGTTATATTTGATAAATGATAGAAGTTAAAATTTAATAAATAAATGAGTGGGGGAGAGATATAATTTTTCCCATTCGAAATTTATAACACATGAATGATTTGAAATGTATGCTATAATTTGAAACAAAAGTTTCAAGTATTATACTTGACATTAAGATCGGACCATCAAGTATGTAAATATTTTATACATACTCCTAGCTAATGCTGTAATTAATCTTGTATGTCCTAGATAGCTATTTAGTCGCTTGAAAATGATTCAAGTGATGACCAGGGTATCACCGATATATTTTTTAGGTTACGAAAGTGAGATCGATATATATATATATATATATATCCAAATGGTCGACTTCTAATTTCAACAATGGGGACTAGGTCTTCTTCCATCCGCCTCTCTCTCTCTTCTTAAACTTCCTTCTCCGCTTCATCATTCACTGCTTTTCCTTCCTTGACCTAGCTTTCCTCGTTGTTGGTTAGATCGGCTGCTCTCCTCCATTTATCTTTTCTCAATTTCGTTTCTCCTCTCCTGATCTACAATCCTTAATCTAAACCACTTTGTGGTTTCCTTCACTTACTACATAAATTCTTCATGAATTCAGATCTCGTTCTACCACCCCAAATCGCACGATTTGAGCCTGGCTTTTGGTAAACTGCAGATCCGTTTTGTCTGGTTCCAGAAAACATCGGCCTAACTGGGTCTTATAGGTGTTTTTGACATTGGTTGTTCAAGCCATTGAGGGTATGGGTTTCGACAAGTGTCGGCGCAACTTCGGTTCCAGACTCCTCCAACCGATCTTCCGATCGTTCGACTGCGCCTTGATGTTCTGCGGGTGTCGATGCTGATGCTGTAAGTACTCTATAAAGGGTAACTGGATGGTTGCAACTAAAATTGGTTTCAAAGTCTTCAATTTGGTGGATGAATCAATATGTTGATGGACAATTTTCATCTTTCCTGTTCTTTAATTATTGGAAATGATATATATCGGCCTTTCCCGTTTTGTGGTTACAGTCAGAGTGGACCGCTGTGTTGTAGTGCAGAAAGCCTGCAGTTTCTTGCAGTTTGGTTTGGTATAAGGTTTAGTTCGTAGTTTCCAATTTGATTTCCAGTTCTTAGTTCCCAGTTTATAATTTCTTTGTAACCCGGTTAGTATGCTAACCGTAATTATGTAATGCTTTATTTTCAGTTTGAATATATGTGTACCCATTTTCAATATATATATATATATATATATATATATATAGTGTCAATTGATACGTCGGGTGAATACATGAAACAATACCGAAATGTTTAGGAAATATCTAAACCTTGATTTAAATATATTTCAATATATCAATCTAAGTAAGTTGACAGATATGTATCACTTGATTTTAAAGTATATTAGATTACTTGATTTCTTTTTTTCCTCGCCTCATTCCTTTTCGGGGATGAAAAGGTTGAGTGAGGGAGAATGGAACAACCTGAATTTTTAAAAGATGAATTAATTAAAACTTCATTTTTCAAAACTTAATACTTAATTTATTATTGAATTTTATGAACTAAATGAATTGGCTTTCTATGTACAGTTTGACAATGGAAATTTAATGGCTGTCAATGCAGATCCTAATTGTTGAGTTAACTTGATTTATTTTATTTGATTGTACGTTCATCCTTAAAATTTAGATCTAAATAATAAAACTGTAATATTAATTAATGTAGTTGCTAAATCTATTGATATTTTTTTTTGAAAAAGTCAATTTTGGTCAAAACTTGAATTCGAGTTGAAAATTCAAAATTTTCTTTTTTGTTGAATCTCCACTAAATTTTAAGTAGATTGGCATTTTTTATTTCGTAAAAATCAAATTTTGTTTGCTTTAATTGTTCCTTTTACAATTCATAAAGGGCATTGTTTTTTGACACTCCAAATATTGTTAAGGGGAGACTAATTTTTTTTTCTTCAAAAACTGTTAAGGGGAGTACCAATGAGGAAAGTATCCCCTTAACAAATAAAGACAATTTTACCTTTTTACCCATTTAACCCTATAACAAATAAAGGTAATTTTACCTTAACAAATATTGTAAGAGCCACAGTAATTTTTTTTTGATTCGTGTATATCAATTTTTTTAAACCTTAAAGGACAAGCTTTTTCGGTGGAACATGATCGAACTATTTTTTTTGGACATAAATATGCCGAATTTTATAATTATGGAGGCAATACACCGAAATGATTATTAATTTTTGACATATCACTGTCGAATACATATATAATTGATTACATGCTACATTCAGTGCAGTGGTGACGAGCTTCTTATTTTAATTTGATTTCCCTTATCGAATAAGTTTTTTTAATCTAATTTAAAGGAACAATCCAGGAATATTTGAGTAATGTGAAATAATATGTTTGTGTAGCCCCTTAACAATTTTTAAAAAAGTGGAGTGATTTTAAAAAATGACCTCCCCTTTACAATAGTTGGAGTATCAATAACAACACCCTTTGTAAAACGTGCAAAATGGCATTGTTGTATGCTCAGTTTTACATTTTATCTTCTAGGCTACCATGAATTGTGACTTAGCTTCACATGAAAGATATTTGTGCCAGTAATCCCGCTACATGCATATTTACGTTAAAATTTTATTGGACGCTAATTGAGATAAATATATAGAATTTTCTCTGTACTCCTCATTTCTCATTCATTGAATTTCTTCTTTTTCCTCCTCTCTCTGCAAATTTCCTCCTATATAAATCTCTTCCCTGTGAAGTCTGGAAATCTCATCCTTCTCTATAAATCAATTCTTAGGTAATCCCATTTTATAGGCTAGTTTCTATTTCTCTTTCCTAATTTCATTTGGATTAAAATCTATAAACAAAAACCTTAGATTCTCTTTTTCATCAAAACCTGAAACCACTTCCCTAAATCCTTTGACCTTCCTTCCTTTACACCCAAATCCTACCATTCGCCTCCTCCACCAGCAGTCGCCAACCACTAGGCCCACTACCAGCTACTCTTGGACCCACCTCACCTGAGCCCATAAACCCTAATCCTCTTCTCTTGTCGTCTTTTTTTTCCTCTGTTTTTCCCTAAATTTTGACCCATATTGCAGAGACCATAACTTACTCATACATAACCCGAATCCACTATTTTTTTTAAGATTAGGTGAAATTGAAATAGCTACGACATTTATGCTTACAACTTTTTCTAGTTTTGTACTTTTTTGTGTCCAAACTGCAAATCTTTCAGACCTATTTTAGAAACCAGATTTTTGGATACGAGAATACCCTTTGCTGTCTTAGTTGTATCTTGTGAAAACCCGTAACTTCCCCGTAAAGGAAAGCGTCGGATAGTTCGAGAACAAGCCACAACAGAACGCATATAAAAGAACATTTCATTGCTTATTACAACAATGCATCAGATTACAAGAATATACAGAGTATAAATGAATAATACACAGAATTATCAGAGATTTAAATTACATTTAAATACATAGCAGCGGAAAATAATACAATACACAACTAGAAGGAGATACACGGATACAAAGCTTTCCGGATATCGTTCCAGCTGTAAACCAGGATCCTGTGAATATAAATCTGCAAAACCAAAACTACTAGCTGCCCGTGTCAAAATAGGGGCACCCAGAGTTTAGGTTAAAACAATAAACTCCAGGTCAGTCATGTGACTGGTGTGAGAACTAAAACAGTTTTTAATCTTTATTTTAAATCATTAGGTAAATCAAGGGACCACGCCGTATAACACGGAACGGGTTTCCTCCCAAGAATACCAGTGCATAAAACAAACAGCGCAATGCTAAATAAAGAAAAAGGAAGCTGTTATAAGACCCAGGTCCCATCACACAATGCAACGCAGCCGAGGATAGGGTTTTCCCTTATAACAGCCAAAGAATGCTTGATACGTTTAAAACAAATCATTTGATACTACTATAAGTGCATAGTGTATAAAACAACTTCAAATCATAAGTATCAATCATAGGCGGCATGGGTACCATATATCATGTCGCCATACTAGTTTTACAATTAAAACCGCAAATGTCACGTATTTGGAAATTGGATTTCCGTCTATGAACCGAGGCAAAAGATAGTCCTCAACCGATTCGTGACTCTCTAGCCCGAGCCACAGGCAAGCGCGCAGGCAAGCCTTTAGATCGTCAGGGCCGGTCCACCGATGTGGATTATTATGCCTGAACACTACGTTTCCCCACCCTATGGGGTGTAAGTCTGGTCCGTTTGAAATAAATGGTCGAAATTCACGAACTGCCGCGGCGCGGCGCGTTCTATTCAGGCCATTATATTATATATATAATATATAATATATATTATCGTCGATTTCTATTTAAAACGAATTATATAAATAGTTTTAAATTCGTTTCAAAAGCAATTTCAACTTCCATTTCAATTCAAATCAAAATTGAATTCTTCTTTATAAATTCGTTTTAAAATTCATTTCTATTCAATTCAAATTTCAATTCAATTTGAATTCATTTCAATTCGCTTTCAATTCAATTTGAATTCGTTTTCAATTCAATTCATTTCGAAATCGTTTTCAATTCAATTCATTTCGAAATCGTTTTCAATTCAATTCATTTCGAAATCGTTTTCAATTCAATTCATTTCGAAATCGTTTTCAATTCAATTCATTTCGAAATCGTTTTCAATTCAATTCATTTCGAAATCGTTTTCAATTCAATTCATTTCGAAATCGTTTTCAATTCAATTCATTTCGAAATCGTTTTCAATTCAATTCATTTCGAAATCGTTTTCAATTCAATTCATTTCGAAATCGTTTTCAATTCAATTCATTTCGAAATCGTTTTCAATTCAATTTATTTCGAAATCGTTTTCAATTCAATTTATTTCGAAATCGTTTTCAATTCAATTCATTTCGAAATCGTTTTCAATTCAATTCATTTCGAAATCGTTTTCAATTCAATTTATTTCGAAATCATTTTCAATTCAATTTATTTCAAAATGAATAAAATCGATATAAATATCGTTCACGTCAAAATGGCGTCAATCTAATCAACACGGCTTCATATATTGATATTTTCAAATATTCCATTTCGAATATTTCTATTTCAAATATTTCTATTTTAAAACTGGAATGAGGCCCAATCAATTACCATATAAAGTTAATTATATGGATTTTCATACAACACATGTATATAATAGCATGGAAAAATAATCAACCATCAACCAAAGTGCACTACACTGTATAAGCATCAAATATAGATATCCAACGCTTAAAACAGCCTGTCAATCAACCGATCGACATATTCAATCAATCGGGATGAGTGAACTTCAAATTTCATCCCAACACCCGTGTGGGGTTTCAAACAATCAAACACATATTTTATTTGTGCTGTTGGGCGATGTGTAAAATTTATCGACCCAATCAATGTCCTTCAAATAGGTGTACATAAACAAACCGTCTGGTTTGTAAATGAATATTTTATTCACTTTCACTATATTCATTCTCACGTTAAAAATTATATTTTTAACGATAAAACATTTTATTCCAACATATGAATTTCTATTATTCATTTACACAATAAAATGATATTTTTATTTTCTAACTTATTTTAGAAAATTTCGGCAGCATAACGGCACGATACTAGAAACGGGACGAGGCCTAGCCTTATCCCCGGTCTAGTGAAGGCCCACGCCATTCACACATCAATCATATCAATTCAATTTCAATCAAATAATCTAACTCTTTGCAACCAAACAAACAAGTCCATGGTCTGTGGACGATTGTGTCGGGTGCTACTAAGCACCGTCTGCATCCTAGTATATATATATAACTAGAGAAATTAAATTGAAAGGTGAGAAGTTCTCACATATAGCTATCCAGCTCCACGACTCTTCTTAGTAGAAAATCTTCGTCGTTCTTGCCCCTTGTCACTTTCTTCGCCCGTATTCTCTACATATGTAAAAATCGAATTTTCACTACGCTATTCAATACATAAAAATCGAATTTTTAGTTTGCTATTCAATATATAAAAATCGAATTTTTACTTCGCTATTCAATATATAAAAATCGAATTTTTACTTCGCTATTCAATATATAAAAATCATATTTTTATTTCGAAGTTCAATATATAAAAATCCTATTTTGACTTCGAAGTTCAATATATAAAGATTATATTTCTAATATAAAGATTATATTTTTAATATTCCAATGATGTAAAAATTATATTTTTATTGCTTTTAAAAATATAAAAATCATATCTTACATCTTTTACTTAAAAAAAATTCCGTCTTTTCTATTTTAAAGATCAAATCTTTTTCCTTTTAAAGTTAAAACCTTTTTCTTTTTAAAGTTAAAACCTTTTTCTTTTTAAAGTTAAAACCTCTTCCTTTTTAAAGTTAAAACCTTTTTCCTTTTTAAAGTTAAAACCTTTTTCCTTTTAATGTTAAAACCTTTTTCCTTTTAATGTTAAAAAAAAATCTGTTTTAAATCATTTTAAAATCGGTTAAAAATCAGTTTTCTTTTTCTGTTTTAAATTCTTAAAATCGAAATTAGTTTTCAGATTAAAATAAAAATAAAATAAAGTAAAAAACTTACTGTAACTCGAAAAAAAGGGGGAGGCGTCGTCTTCGTCGGAGATGGCTTCCAGGGGCGTCGATGTCGGCTGATGGGGTGGTGTAGCGATGAGGTGGTGGCGGTGGGGCCTAGCATGGCCTGCGGTGGAGTTTCAGGCGGTTTAAGGGGGGTGGGGCTTCGGAGTTTGGGTTCCGCGAGAGGAGGCTTGCGTTGATCGCGAAGGAGGGAGGTAAGGGATGGCGGCGATCGCTGGGGGGGGAGGGTACGACGTGATGGCGGCGACGAAGTTCGGGGGCGGCTAGGTCTGGAGCTCGAGTTTTTTTTTTTTTTTTTTGATTTATTAACTGACGGGGAGGGAGAAGGAAAAAAAGGGGGGCTATATGTTAATTTATATATTTTATTTAATTTATTTAATTCCCTCATAAAGCAACTTTTTAATCCGAACTCAAAATTGAGCCCACCGGCTGTCGTCCCTAGCTAATTACCCTCATTCCGAACACAATGGGATATATACCGTAAGGTGATTTGATCGTTTCGATCTGTCTCCGCTAAAATTTACATTTAAATCACTATATTGAATTTTAAACGTACATTTCAAATTACCGGGGTCACATACGAACTTTAAAAATTCCAGAAAAATATTTTCTAGCTTCGTATTGACGATACGGTCCTAACAAAACTAGTTTTGTCAAATTCTGAGACCGTTTGAGAAATGGCCAATTCCCAATCGATTAAAATCCACTGAAAATGGTCAAACGCATTTTCCTATGCCACGCTCACATATTGATTCGAAAAATTATGAAATTTGAAACCTAGCAATAATTTGACACTGCGGATCCAACAAAACTGGTTTCGTTGAAATCCGAGGTCATTTGCAAAATGTCCATTTTTAAGGGCCTGAATTCCATAGCGACTATTCAGAATTTTCAACTGGACATATTTTTTGATTCTCGCTACGAAATTTTGATTTTTCGGATTCGTTGGAAAGATATCATCAATTAGATCCTAATGTTTTTGGTTTCACTAAAATCCGGATTGTTTTGCACCCGGTACATTCAATTGAAGTTTGAAATCGAATTATCGAACTACCGCGCCATTTTCAATTCTATTTATAATTATATATAATTATTTATATTCTAACGACGACGCGTATAATATATACGTTTGAATTCTATTCAAAATAAATTTCTCGTCGATATTATTCAAAATAATTCATTTTAAATAATCAAAATTCGCTAAAATTGCCAAAATAAAAATTTTAAACTGGCCCAGATTTTCCGGGTTGTTACAATCTCCCCCACTTAAAACTTTTTGTCCCTGAAAAGGAACAAAGTCGAAAGTGGTTTGATTAATCAACTCTACGTTCGATCCGGCTTCCATTCTCCAACCTTTCAGTTTCTGAGAATTTTCAATTTTTCAAAAATTTGGCTAACACCCTAAATTTTCGAAAAATTTCGCCATAACCTCCCCTGCACCGGGAGCATCGGGGAATTTCAAATAGCTTTCCCGGTCCTTCAGATCTCAAAAAGAAAAAGAAAAAGCCAAGCGGCTAGCCAATAGGCTCATAAAATCATCATCACCCAAACAAAACAGGAAATTATGTAGTAAACATGTACCTATTTGTCGGGCAAACAAATTTTATTCTCTGCTCTAGCCTCCTTGCTATGACCTGTTCAATGATATACATGTATATGCAAACAAATGCGACCAAATTTCAATATAGTTCAATATTTGATTCAATTAGGCATAATGGTTTAAAATTATCAAACAATTAAACAAACAACACAAACATCAATCAATTAGTGGATTAGAGTTTCAAATTCATAATTTTGATATATATACAAAAATCATATTTTTGATGCCAAATCACAACAATAAGCCCCATCCAATTTTGGTTCTCACACCAGTCAATAGGAAATATATAGAAATCTCACTTTCGTCACTCGAACATAAATTCTAATGATGGAGCTCCATCATCAAAATCATCTTCGGGCGATTAGAGTGTAATTCTATATCTATCCAATATATTAAAATTTCAAATACACGTGGATCAGACGTATATGCAAAATCTTTATATACTGGACTGTCCAACTCAATATAAATAGATAATCAAATACGAAGAATTGATTTAAATTTTCAAAACAAAAATTGTTTTCATTTGAAAAATATACTCTTCACACTCGTTCTAGGATACTACTGATCCTATCTCTAACGAGTCATTCTAATTGGATATTACTAACCCAATATCTGATGAATTCTTTCGTATGGTTCTAATGTGTCTTGTTCTCTGAGCTTTGTAAACCAAAGCTCTGATACCAACTGTGAAAACCCGTAACTTCCCCGTAAAGGAAAGCGTCGGATAGTTCGAGAACAAGCCACAACAGAACGCATATAAAAGAACATTTCATTGCTTATTACAACAATGCATCAGATTACAAGAATATACAGAGTATAAATGAATAATACACAGAATTATCAGAGATTTAAATTACATTTAAATACATAGCAGCGGAAAATAATACAATACATAACTAGAAGGAGATACACGGATACAAAGCTTTCCGGATATCGTTCCAGCTGTAAACCAGGATCCTGTGAATATAAATCTGCAAAACCAAAACTACTAGCTGCCCGTGTCAAAATAGGGGCACCCAGAGTTTAGGTTAAAACAATAAACTCCAGGTCAGTCATGTGACTGGTGTGAGAACTAAAACAGTTATTAATCTTTATTTTAAATCATTAGGTAAATCAAGGGACCACGCCGTATAACACGGAACGGGTTTCCTCCCAAGAATACCAGTGCATAAAACAAACAGCGCAATGCTAAATAAAGAAAAATGAAGCTGTTATAAGACCCAGGTCCCATCACATAATGCAACGCAGCCGAGGATAGGGTTTTCCCTTATAACAGCCAAAGAATGCTTGATACGTTTAAAACAAATCATTTGATACTACTATAAGTGCATAGTGTATAAAACAACTTCAAATCATAAGTATCAATCATAGGCGGCATGGGTACCATATATCATGTCGCCATACTAGTTTTACAATTAAAACCGCAAATGTCACGTATTTGGAAATTGGATTTCCGTCTATGAACCGAGGCAAAAGATAGTCCTCAACCGATTCGTGACTCTCTAGCCCGAGCCACAGGCAAGCGCGCAGGCAAGCCTTTAGATCGTCAGGGCCGGTCCACCGATGTGGATTATTATGCCTGAACACTACGTTTCCCCACCCTATGGGGTGTAAGTCTGGTCCGTTTGAAATAAATGGTCGAAATTCACGAACTGCCGCGGCGCGGCGCGTTCTATTCAGGCCATTATATTATATATATAATATATATAATATATTATCGTCGATTTCTATTTAAAACGAATTATATAAATAGTTTTAAATTCGTTTCAAAAGCAATTTCAACTTCCATTTCAATTCAAATCAAAATTGAATTCTTCTTTATAAATTCGTTTTAAAATTCATTTCTATTCAATTCAAATTTCAATTCAATTTGAATTCATTTCAATTCGCTTTCAATTCAATTTGAATTCGTTTTCAATTCAATTCATTTCGAAATCGTTTTCAATTCAATACATTTCGAAATCGTTTTCAATTCAATTCATTTCGAAATCGTTTTCAATTCAATTCATTTCGAAATCGTTTTCAATTCAATTCATTTCGAAATCGTTTTCAATTCAATTCATTTCGAAATCGTTTTCAATTCAATTCATTTCGAAATCGTTTTCAATTCAATTCATTTCGAAATCGTTTTCAATTCAATTCATTTCGAAATCGTTTTCAATTCAATTCATTTCGAAATCGTTTTCAATTCAATTTATTTCGAAATCGTTTTCAATTCAATTTATTTCGAAATCGTTTTCAATTCAATTCATTTCGAAATCGTTTTCAATTCAATTCATTTCGAAATCGTTTTCAATTCAATTTATTTCGAAATCGTTTTCAATTCAATTTATTTCAAAATGAATAAAATCGATATAAATATCGTTCACGTCAAAATGGCGTCAATCTAATCAACACGGCTTCATATATTGATATTTTCAAATATTCCATTTCGAATATTTCTATTTCAAATATTTCTATTTTAAAACTGGAATGAGGCCCAATCAATTACCATATAAAGTTAATTATATGGATTTTCAGACAACACATGTATATAATAGCATGGAAAAATAATCAACCATCAACCAAAGTGCACTACACTGTATAAGCATCAAATATAAATATCCAACGCTTAAAACAGCCTGTCAATCAACCGATCGACATATTCAATCAATCGGGATGAGTGAACTTCAAATTTCATCCCAACACCCGTGTGGGGTTTCAAACAATCAAACACATATTTTATTTGTGTTGTTGGGCGATGTGTAAAATTTATCGACCCAATCAATGTCCTTCAAATAGGTGTACATAAACAAACCGTCTGGTTTGTAAATGAATATTTTATTCACTTTCACTATATTCATTCTCACGTTAAAAATTATATTTTTAACGATAAAACATTTTATTCCAACATATGAATTTCTATTATTCATTTACACAATAAAATGATATTTTTATTTTCTAACTTATTTTAGAAAATTTCGGCAGCATAACGGCACGATACTAGAAACGGGACGAGGCCAAGCCTTATCCCCGGTCTAGTGAAGGCCCACGCCATTCACACATCAATCATATCAATTCAATTTCAATCAAATAATCTAACTCTTTGCAACCAAACAAACAAGTCCATGGTCTGTGGACGATTGTGTCGGGTGCTACTAAGCACCGTCTGCATCCTAGTATATATATATAACTAGAGAAATTAAATTGAAAGGTGAGAAGTTCTCACATATAGCTATCCAGCTCCACGACTCTTCTTAGTAGAAAATCTTCGTCGTTCTTGCCCCTTGTCACTTTCTTCGCCCGTATTCTCTACATATGTAAAAATCGAATTTTCACTACGCTATTCAATACATAAAAATCGAATTTTTAGTTTGCTATTCAATATATAAAAATCGAATTTTTACTTCGCTATTCAATATATAAAAATCGAATTTTTACTTCGCTATTCAATATATAAAAATCGAATTTTTACTTCGCTATTCAATATATAAAAATCATATTTTTATTTCGAAGTTCAATATATAAAAATCCTATTTTGACTTCGAAGTTCAATATATAAAGATTATATTTCTAATATAAAGATTATATTTTTAATATTCCTATGATGTAAAAAATATATTTTTATTGCTTTTAAAAATATAAAAATCATATCTTACATCTTTTACTTAAAAAAAATTCCGTCTTTTCTATTTTAAAGATCAAATCTTTTTTCTTTTAAAGTTAAAACCTTTTTCTTTTTAAAGTTAAAACCTTTTTTTTTTAAAGTTAAAACCTCTTCCTTTTTAAAGTTAAAACCTTTTTCCTTTTTAAAGTTAAAACCTTTTTCCTTTTAATGTTAAAAAAAAATCTGTTTTAAATCATTTTAAAATCGGTTAAAAATCAGTTTTCTTTTTCTGTTTTAAATTCTTAAAATCGAAATTAGTTTTCAGATTAAAATAAAAATAAAATAAAGTAAAAAACTTACTGTAACTCGAAAAAAAAGGGGGGGGGGGCGTCGTCTTCGTCGGAGATGGCTTCCAGGGGCGTCGATGTCGGCTGATGGGGTGGTGTAGCGATGAGGTGGTGGCGGTGGGGCCTAGCATGGCCTGCGGTGGAGTTTCAGGCGGTTTAAGGGGGGTGGGGCTTCGGAGTTTGGGTTCCGCGAGAGGAGGCTTGCGTTGATCGCGAAGGAGGGAGGTAAGGGATGGCGGCGATCGCTGGGGGGGGGGGAGGGTACGACGTGATGGCGGCGACGAAGTTCGGGGGCGGCTAGGTCTGGAGCTCGAGTTTTTTTTTTTTTTTTGATTTATTAACTGACGGGGAGGGAGAAGGAAAAAAGGGGGGGCTATATGTTAATTTATATATTTTATTTAATTTATTTAATTCCCTCATAAAGCAACTTTTTAATTCGAACTCAAAATTGAGCCCACCGGCTGTCGTCCCTAGCTAATTACCCCCATTCCGAACACAATGGGATATATACCGTAAGGTGATTTGATCGTTTCGATCTGTCTCCGCTAAAATTTACATTTAAATCACTATATTGAATTTTAAACGTACATTTCAAATTACCGGGGTCACATACGAACTTTAAAAATTCCAGAAAAATATTTTCTAGCTTCGTATTGACGATACGGTCCTAACAAAACTAGTTTCGTCAAATTCTGAGACCGTTTGAGAAATGGCCAATTCCCAGTCGATTAAAATCCACTGAAAATGGTCAAACGCATTTTCCTATGCCACGCTCACATATTGATTCGAAAAATTATGAAATTTGAAACCTAGCAATAATTTGACACTGCGGATCCAACAAAACTGGTTTCGTTGAAATCCGAGGTCATTTGCAAAATGTCCATTTTTAAGGGCCTGAATTCCATAGCGACTATTCAGAATTTTCAACTGGACATATTTTTTGATTCTCGCTACGAAATTTTGATTTTTCGGATTCGTTGGAAAGATATCATCAATTAGATCCTAATGTTTTTGGTTTCACTAAAATCCGGATTGTTTTGCACCCGGTACATTCAATTGAAGTTTGAAATCGAATTATCGAACTACCGCGCCATTTTCAATTCTATTTATAATTATATATAATTATTTATATTCTAACGACGACGCGTATAATATATACGTTCGAATTCTATTCAAAATAAATTTCTCGTCGATATTATTCAAAATAATTCATTTTAAATAATCAAAATTCGCTAAAATTGCCAAAATAAAAATTTTAAACTGGCCCAGATTTTCCGGGTTGTTACATATCTCCCTCAAATTTTATTAAAATTTAGTTTTTCTTTTTATAGGTTGAACATAAAAGAATTTATAACAACTTTTATGTTTATGACTTTTCCTTATTCTAAGGTTAATTGGTCCAAAAATCAAATTCAAATTGAACAAATTTTTGTTCTGTTTTTGTGAATTTTGTAAAAAAAAAAGTTAATCTGTCTTCCCTAACAAAACCCCTATAACTCTCTTCTATTAAGTTGCTTAGCGTATCAATTTATGGATTTATTCATGACATGGTGTTAGAGAGTGCACATTTGTGTTGATTAGTTAAGTGACCGTTTGTCTCCATTTTCCAAGTTTTTTAGTTTCCACGAAAAGTAAGTTTATCCCATACTTGACCAACATTCTATGAAAGTATAACTCAACATGTTTGAATGGTAATTGATGTGTTTGGACTATTTTAGTTGACATGATTGATATGTTAAATTTAAACTTGCATTCATAACATGAAATTGTGCTATTTTGTTATATATGTTTACTTGTGACATGTATGATGTGTCTTGACCGTTATTAACACAAATGACACGATATGAATTTTCTTTGTGGCATATAAGTATTGTTATATTTTTAATTTATGTTCTCATACTACACGTTCCCTATAGATTTAGGAAAATCATTATGGTTCGAAATGATATATACCCGAATCACTATAAATTTTGATATTGAACTGGGATACGGGTTGAAATGATATATACCTAGAAATTTAATTAAATGGGTTGAAATGATACATGCTCAATTCATTTGACCACTAGATCGAAAATTATATATGGACAACGTTGGTCAATAAAAACTATTTTCTGAAATTTCGTAAGTATGTATTGATTTAATAAACTGATTTTTTTTGGCTAAGCCGACCAGTTTTTATAGTGCTCCGTAACACTAATTATTATAACAAATAATAATTACAAACATTTCAGGAAACCGACAGAATACTAACCTACTATTTCAATTTTAAGGTGAACCGTCCACCATAGATGATTTTTATAGTGGACCGCCCGCTTTAGCTATACAAGTTTACACCATTGGAGTTAGACCTAAATAATCTAGACTACAATCTCTTATTCCACACAGGAAGGAATTTCCTTTCAATCACACCACACTTGGAGGCATTACATAAACGATTGCATGCTAATAAAGTAGCAAAAGTACAAACAGTCCTAAACTAGGAACAACATGTACAAATCACATAGAGCCATACAAAAGGCAGCAACATTAGGGAGACATTCCAGGCTCACAGAGCAGCTACATTATAGGACAAGGGTCGCCCTAGCACAACACATCAACAACAAGGAGGCATGCCATACTGAGAACAGCAGACAACAACACCATTGTAGCTTTCTAGCATAGGAAAAAAGTGTACGGGAGGTTCATCACATTGTTGAAAACAGTCCAAGGCATTCATACTACTGACCACCACCAGATGCACCAAAAAAGCAACACCAAGGAGGAGCCACACCATCACCGACCCGATATTTAAGTGGACAAACCTATGGCAATATTTCTAGTTACAAAACAAAGCATCTGACTTGAACCAAGAACTATATAATAAACATGCAGAAAATCACTTTGCAATAGATAGCACGGTAAAGACAATGGCTTAAGCCGCATACTCCACCATCTACTAGATAGATTTCTAACCAGAAAATGAAACCGAAAAAGTGATGAACCAAGGCAGGTGAGGTTCTTCTTCTGGAATTTCATTCAATATCTACGCCATAGATGGCATATTGCAACGAAATTACAAGGTGCTGCCAGCTAAAATGTAACGATGGTTGTGCTGATTTTTTTCTGTTGCAATATTCGCTTTGAGGCATTAGCATGGATATCAGCATGATGTTGCAATAGCTATAAATATATTCAAATTAAAAAAAAATACACCTTAACTATCCACGCCATCATTTAATACAAAATCTTAACATCAATCCACACTATCAATCCATACCTCAGCTATTTCTATTTTCCACTTTTATTTTCGTTCACCTACTTTCTTTCTCATTTTGATCTTCATTTCGTTCTTGCCCCTAAATCATTCAAACCCTAAATCGCTCAAAATCTCCTTATCTCCTTTTCTTTTTTCGTCATCATCATTGGAAATTAAACGAAAAACTAAGGGAGGGGTTTCGCCGTTTTCAGCTTGTGCCCAATGAATCCGGTGAACACTGTTTTTGGTAAGTTATGGAAGTCCATAGCTCGATTTTTCTACCTGCAAATTTTTTTATTGACGGATCTGCTGTATTTATGAAGTAGATCCAATGTTAATGAGGATATATCAAGTTGGTCTAGGTGTTACATCAGTATTTGGATCTGAATAGTTGAGTAAAGCTGCTTGAACTGATTTCAACGATTCCTTTATTGACGAATTTGTTTGTAGATCATAATTTGGTAGATGTCTACCTATAGTAGCAGCACTTTTGGGTTATATTTTTGGGCCCTAGTAATATAATTGTTATGAAATAGGGAATATCACGATTAGTAACAAAAAATTATACAAAAACAGATTTATATTTTCTGGACCCCAATAATATAATTGTTATGAAATATTGATTGGGAATAAAAAATTATTCAAAAACATATATTTATATTTTCTATCTCACTATAACTAGTTTGGTTATTGAATTAACAACGTACATTTTACTTGGAACCTTCAGTTGTTGTGCGGATGCGAAGAGGCTCATTGGAAGGCGATTCAGCGATCCATCGGTTCAAAGTGACATAAAACTGTGGCCATTCAATGTAATCGCATGACCTGGTGACAAACCCATGATTGTTGTTCGGTACAAGGGGGAACAGAAACAATTTGTAGCTGAAAAGATTTCTTCAGTGGTTCTAACAAAAACGAAAGAAATAGAACAAGCCTACCTTGGAACAACAATAAAAAATGTAGTGGTGATGGTTCCCTCCTACTTTAACGACTCACAGCGTCAGGCTACAAAGGATGTTGGTGTCATCTAATGTAATGACCCAACTTTCTAACACATTGGAAGTCATGCCATTAATAAGAAATGAGAGTAGATAGAAGATAAATCGCAGAAACATCAGAATCTCACAGCGGAATTTTCACAAAAGATAATACTTTATAACATTTCACACCGGAATATATTAAATCAGAGCATACAGAATCTAGTGATACAACTCATCAGTAATTATACATATCAATGACGACTAACTTGCAGACTTAATTATACAGTAGATAGATGGCCAGCACACAACAAAATCTTCACTCCAGCTTCACAAGTTTCATCAAATACTAATTGACTTGTCTATTCACTACAAACTTTATGAATAACCAGGAGTTTAAGGGAAAACATAGAAAAATAAACTCCGGGTCAGTTAGGGGACTGGTATGAGTAAACAGTTTAAACAAATAAAAATACCTCATAAGACCACGCCGTAAATACGAAATGGGTTTTAACCTTATGAGATCAAAACACTTTGTATACTTGAAAACAGATATTATCATAGTGTCTAGGTGTTTTCACAAATAATTTAGAGTCTAGAAGAATGCTTGCATCTCACATTCTCCTATATAGTATACAAATTATAAAAACCGCTTGGTACTTAGGGAAATTGGATTTCCAACTATGACAAGGGATGGGACCACCATCCGATGATGTATCTCTAGAGGCCAATACACCTGGGTAGAACAAGAACGTCCTGCAACCCGGCCCTCACCTGACCGACCACTTATTTCTCTTGAGTGTATCGAGTGTATATCACTGATGGTTGTGTACGGCAACCATACCCGAATAGGCAGAATCGATAGATTAAGAAACAAAAGGAATTTCTCTAGATAGGTGATGCTACACCCTAATGGGAGCGACCCACATAGCCATGCTGCCTGCCCGATTTTTGTCATTTCCTGGGTGTGAGGCTTGAGGCTACGTTTCTCTTACAGAACATCTGGTCACCATTCACTTTGAATGTCACATCGTCAAATCCGTAATCACATACTGATTATACAAGTACACTCTGGGTGTAAAATAAAGAAAAGTTACCTTCTCCCCACCAACTTGGTATATTTGTAAAATCAACGGCGTGACCATTGGAAATACTCTGTCGACATTCGTCCATACAAGTTGTCCTGGGACTGGACAAACCGAAGGCACTATTAAAAAAATAGCCCTTATATATCGTCGTCTTCAATTTCCAAAATCTCTGATACGCGGCGTATAATCAAATCAAAGTGAAATATTTATTTCGGCCTTTTTGAAATGATTAACGACATTTTTCATTTTAAACTATAAATCTAACAAGATTACAATTCAATTTATGCATACAGTTCCAGACAAACTAAACAGTATAAGATTATTTGGTCTCTATCTGGTTATTTTGATCATCTTTTCAAAACGGCCAATTTTAGTGTGTGTGTGTCGCACACGGTGTTTCTTCCCGTTTTGTTCGTCATCTTTAAAAATGAATAATTATTTTATTTTTCTTCTAGAAAAATATTTCCCATCATTATTCCTAAATCTGATCATTTATAAATGATTTAAATTATGGTTTAATCATTTAGCTTACAACTTTACACTTGGTATTTTCTCGTAAAATTTTCCCTTTGGATCGTTCATTCTTGATTTACTTCTTTCACTTTCCATACTGACACCGTTCCTTTTTTTTATTTACCATTCTAAATATAATTCAAAACATTTTTCATAGTTCCTGTTAAAAATACAGAACTGTTCATTATCAGTTTCTTATATCAGATATTTTTAGATATCAGAGGAAACCGACAAATTCTACCATACAGTTTTTGTTTTACCTTGGTTTGTTCAAAATCTAAAAATATCTCATTAGAAATAAATTCTAATTTAAGTTATAAAATAAATTTATAATTTCATAAAATTACAGTTCCTATATTAACTTCTCGTCCTCTGTCAAAACCATACTTGATCCTTCCCACTTGATCGACTTCTTTTGACTTTATAGTTTAAATATTTCATTTGAAAATCATTTATAATCCTTATCATAAATTAAATTTATAATTTAATTTAAATTACAATTTATGTATTTTAATTTTTTAGTTCTTGACAAAACTGAATTTTCTATCCTGATTCACTTCCTCTTTCTACACTGGCTAATTAAATAAAAATTCTATTTTTATTTAAATATTAATTTTCCTATTTCTCTAACCGGTCAGTTTAAATAATAAAAATCCGAGCGACTGAAATTGTTTCCTTCTGTATTGGTCCATAGTGAGTCATTGACTATGATTCCTGTTTATACATATATTTACTTTATTTAAATAATGTTTAAATTTAACATCCCTTCCTTCTCCTGTTTATCATTCATGTGCACGCACAAACTAACCTGAGCCACATCATACTGATGACACCAATCCAACCTCCCCCTTCCCTTTTTCCTATTTTCCAAATCCTAACTTGTTTTCCACCTCAAGGCAAATGATCCATACTGTTATCATTTACCAAAGGCCGATCCACTTCTTTTGTTTTTGCCAAATGCCAGTGTGCCAAAAAACTTGAGTTTGGCAAAGTGAAATACAGTATCACTATGGGATGATCAACCCAAAAATACATTCCCCGATCCATCTCTTCTTCTTCTTCTGTTCTCCCCTGTGCACACCCCATTGTGCACGTGCACCAACAGTCCAACGACCAACCCCTCCTACCAACTATTCCTCCAGACGTCGCACCATCATCTGAACCCATCTCGACCACCAGTTGCCTCTCCCTTTGATCAGATCGAAATATAGAACTTTGAACAAAAATTCACCAAAGCCCATCGCACCAAAAATTTCTCTCACCACCGCCTCCCAATTCCGGCCACCACCTGACTTCATCCAAACCTAGCCGACCTCTTCCAGCTTCGATCCCCACAGGTTCGATCACCTGACATGCCATGACGACGTTCCAGTTTCCCCGTTTAACAGCAGTTCCAAAACTGTCATCAACCATCAATTCGATCGAAAACTCATCAACCCCTTGATTTAAAATTCGAGTTGTTATTTATCCTTTGTTGTATGACCTTTCACGCTGCTTCTTCCCAACTCTTCTGACCTCTAGTTATCAACGTTGACTGGAAATGCCAAAAAGGGATTTCCCGATCATCCAGTGATTTCTCAACAACCACAGTACTAAAAATCCTTATTTTACTTTTTAAAATTCACGATTTTACTTCCTTGACAGTTTAGTGACCCTGAATTAATAAATTAATATCATTTATTTTTGACAAAATTTTGGCCATTTATGCTTCCTTTACTTTACTATATATTTCATGATTATGTACGTTTTGAACTTTGTTTATGTTGGATTTATATTTTAAAATCCTTTAGAGGTATAAAGATTCAAAAATTCCCGTTCAATCAAAATCCTATAACAACTATAATTAAAGTAGTTGAATTCTTAAGTGAAAGGTATACTTCTTTTTACAGTTAACATTTCCAGGAAAAACTCTAAATCCATCATACATATCCAAGTGTATATGCTGAGTGTGTTTCAATCAACGTCTGAGTTTGATGATATATATATCAGATGTATATAACCACATATACAATTCTGATTGGGTTATAAAACAGTAAAAACTTTGTTGTTTACACTAAAAGTTTGTTTCCTGTCTTTGTTCTAAATTACAGAATTTATCATGATCAATTCAACTAAATATATACATGTGACATTATCAAACCCATAGCAACTAAAAGAAAGTATATAATTGAATCAAATAGGCATATAACTATGAAACAGCAACACACACTTAGTTTAAATTCACTAAAGAGAAATACGAAACAGCAAGGAAAGTGTTTGCTTGCAAATGTTTAAGGCTGTTTATATTTTTTATTATTGCTCTTGCTCTACAGGTTCCAAATCCTAATCTAAGTAAAAAGATAATCCAAAACAAGATTGCATCCAACAACAAAGCAAACCATAGGTATTAAAAAGAACAGTGCAAAACAGAATAGAAAATGCAGGAAATTTACAACAGAAATTTTAAAACAGGTTTACTCACATTAAAGGCTCTAAAAATCCTTGCTTTACCCTTCCTCTTACTGATCTTATTTGAAAGACTTGTTGTGTGTTTGTGTTGTGTGAAAATGTGTGTGTGTTCATGCCTATTTATAGTGGAGAAACTATAAAATAATGGGTATTTAAAACTGTTTTTGTGTGACACATGATTTGACAAAACAGAAGACTTCTTTCTTATCAAAACAACACAGCCTCTCTCCCTTGCATATGGCTTTACATCAGCACAACATCACCCCTAAAGCCCCTTAGCTATGACCTTCCCTTTTCCTCTTTGGTTCAAATGAATTGTCATAAATAAATGCTTATGATCTATCATAAATCATCCTTGGTTTTTAACAAATTGCCATATCCTTTTTGTACCATTTCAAATCAGTTTTGCAAAGGGTTTTTCACATCAAAATCTCACATGATAAATTGATTTAACAACAATTTAATTTAAAAACTTATTTGCCTTGCAAGGTTGACAAAATCTGAAAATTTTCTACCATCAAAATCTATGTTATAAGATGAAAGTACATTGGAAAATACCTAGAAACATCTATGATGTTGTGCTCACTAGTGTAGGTAAGATTTGATGTTATCAATACATGATTTGGTAATCTTTTTATGTACATGTTTATTGACAACATAGCCAAGGTTTTGAAAAATGAGCAACAATTGTATTTTCAGAAAAATCAATAGAAAGGACATGAAAAGGATTTGCAAATACTGAAAATGCTTTGATCTATCATGTGCTTAATCCTTCCCTTGAGAATCTTAGTTGATGATATGATTTATAGTGTAGTAACTTCATGAATGAGACCATGAAGTGAAGGAAATTTTGACAATTCAAGTTCTCTTTTCAAAACATATGCAAACACAAGGGGATTTTGACCATACATGATCTTGTTCCAATGCAAATATCTTCCATGAGATTTTAGTTGCAATCACATCTATGAGGTCGTGATTCTACAAAGAGATGAGACAATTCTTGTTTTCAATTTTAATGCATACAAAATTCAAATATTTCCTTTGTATGAGAACATAAAGAGTGTTAAACATGTTTTGTTTATGTATATGTAACTTAAGCTTTTCTTAAGTCCTTGCTTTTGAACTTGCTTTGATCAAAAGGGTTTTGGTACTTTTAATTCAAGTATTAGAAGTTTTCAAATCTAATTTTACAAAAACTCAAATTCTAAAATACTTTGAAAATGAACAAAACAAATGAAATAAGATGGCATCAAAACTTGCTGTTAAAAAGTGTTATCTTTCAAACATGTCTAAAATCAATCTAAACAAACGCTATCAAACAGATGCTATCATACATGAATGGGTAAAAATGGATTTTAGCAAGTGTTGTGCTATACACATCACTAAATGCTATCATTCGCAGGTTACCATATTTTGAATTTATAAAGACTGGATTTTAAATTGTATTTGAAAATACGTCCTTACGATCAATTCGTGTCAGTTATCAGTGTAAAAATCCCGGGTCATTACATTCTACCCCTCTTATAAAAATTTCATCCCCGAAATTTGTAAGTAGTAAATTAGGGTTATCGACTTATATATGTAAACACACATCAATAAATAAAACACACATCAGCAGTATCCTATTCAAAACCAAAAATATCCGTCCAAAATTCCCTCTTTAACTCATCGATCAATTTACTTAAATCCGTTAAGTATTATCCGAAATCTTCATTCACGTACTTAACGATCTCCATTTCGGGACTCACAAATATGATTTGATTTCACAAATAGACCAATTCACTTTTTCTGGGTCCATATCCAATAAACTCTCCAGTCCAACCCTCATTTCAGGAAATCCAAATTTTACTTCAATTTAGAATTCTATCCCGATTTTCCGGTATCAACAAGATTGAATATAATTCAAGTTTAATCCAAATATATTTAATTTATCTCGAGGCTGACCCTGATTAATTAACTCCTTTTTATCCTGCCGGACTGGTGCAACTTCCTCCACAGTCTCAATTTGATCCCGGGATCCAGTATTACGACCAGTACAGTGCAAGACCCTCTAGCTCGACCTTTTCGTCGTCGGTTACTCATCTTAATCATCTGAATGTAACAGGTCGTCATTCCAGACTTAATGGACTATAACTAACTTAGGAATTTCATCCAAGTTGATTCATTTTAAATTCATTTTAAATTATATATAAAAATACGCTCTCTCACACTCACCCAAAGCCTAGGTAATCAGTAACCTAAGCTCTGATACCAACTGTAACGACCCAACTTTCGAACACATCGGAAGTCGTGCCATTAAATAAGAAATGAGAATAGATAGAAGATAAATCACCGAAACATCAGAATCTCACAGCGGAATTTTCACAAAAGATAAAACTTTATAACATTTCACACCGGAATATATTACATCAAAGCATACAGAATCTAGTGATACAACTCATCAGTAATTATACATATCAATGACGACTAACTTGCAGACTTAATTATACAGTAGATAGATGGACATCACACAGCAAAATCTTCATTCCAGCTTCCCAACTTTCATCAAATCCTGATTCACTTGTCTGTTCATAACAAGCGTTATGAATACCCAAGAGTTTAAGGGAAAACACAGAAAAATAAACTATGGGTCAGTCAGGGGACTAGTATGAGTAAATAGTTTAAACAAATAAAAATATCTCATAAGACCACGCTGTAAATACGGAACGGGTTTTAACCTTATGAGATTAAAACACTTTGTATACTTGAAAACAGAAATTATCATAGTGTCTAGGTGTTTTCACAAATAATTTAGAATCAAGAAGAATGCTTGCATCTCACATTCTCCTATATAGTATACAAATTATAAAAACCGCTTGGCACTTAGGGAAATTGGATTTCCAACTATGACAAGGTATGGGACCACCTTCCGATGATGTATCTCTAGAGGCCAATACACCTGGGTTCAACAAGAATGTCTTGCAACCCGGCCCTCACATGACCGACCACTCATTTCTCCTGAGTGTATCGAGTGTATATCACCGATGGTTGTGTACGACAACCATCCCCGAATGGGAAGAATCGATAGATTAAGAAATAAAAGGAATTTCTCTAGATTGGTGATGCTACACCCTAATGGGAGCGACCCACATAGCCATGCTGCCTGCCCGATTTTTTTCATTTCCTGGGTGTGAGGCTTGAGGCTACGTTTCTCTTCCAGAACATCTGGTCACCATTCACTTTGAATGTCACATCGTCAAATCCGTAATCACATACTGATTATACATGTACACTTCGGGTGTAAAATAAAGAAAAGTCATCTTCTCCCCACCAACTTGGTATATTTGTAAAATCAATGGCATGACCGTTGGAAATACTCTGTCGGACATTCGTCCATACAAGTTGTCCTGGGATTGGACAAACCGAAGGCACTATTAAAAAATAGCCCTTGTATATCGCCGTCTTCAATTTCCAAAATCTCTGACATGCGGCGTATAATCAAATCAAAGTGAAATATTTATTTCGGCCTTTTTGAAATGATTAACGACATTTTTCTTTTTAAACTATAAATATAACAAGATTATAATTCAATTTATACATACAGTTCCGGACAAACTAAACAGTATAAGATTATCTGGACTCTATCTGGTTATTTTGATCATCTTTTCAAAACGGCCAATTTTAGTGTGTGCGTCGCACACAGTGTTTCTTCCCGTTTTGTTCGTCATCTTTAAAAATGAATAATTACTTTATTTTTCTTTTAGAATAATATTTCTCATCATTATTCCTAAATCTGATCATTTATAAATGATTTAAATTATGTTTTAATCATTTAGGTTACAACTTTACACTTGGTATTTTCTCGTCAAATTTTCCCTTTTGATCGTTCATTCTTGATTTACTTCTTTCACTTTCCATACTGGTACCGTTCCTTTTTTTTATTTATCAGTCTAAATATAATTAAAAACATTTTTCATAGTTCCTGTTAAAAATATAGAACTGTTCATTATCAGTTTCTTATATCGGACATTTTTAGATATCAGAGGAAACTGACAAATTCTACCGTACAGTTTTTGTTTTACCTTGGTTTGTTCAAAATCTAAAATATCTCATTAGAAATAAATTCTAATTTAAATTATAAAATAAATATATAATTTCATAAAATTACAGTTCCTGTATTAACTTCTCGTCCTCTGTCAAAACCATACTTGATCCTTCCCATTTGAACGACTTCTTTTGACTTTATAGTTTAAATATTTCATTTGAAAATCATTTCTAATCCTTATCATAAATTAAATTTATAATTTAAATTACAATTTATGTATTTTAATTTTTTAGTTCTTGACAAAACTGAATTTTCTATCCTGATTCACTTCCTCTTTCTACACTGGCTAATTAAATAAAAATTCTATTTTTATTTAAATATTAATTTTCCAATTTCTCTAACCGGTCAGTTTAAATAATAAAAATCCGAGCGACTGAAATTGTTTCCTTCTGTATTGGTCCATAGTGAGTCACTGACTGTGATTCCTGTTTATACATATATTTACATTATTTAAATAATGTTTAAATTTAACATCCCTTCCTTCTCCTGTTTATCATTCATGTGCACGCACAAACTGACCTGAGCCACTTCATACTGATGACACCAGTCCAACCTCCTCCTTCCCTTTTTCCTATTTTCCAAATCCTAACTTGTTTTCCACCTCAAGGCAAATGATCCATACTGTTATCATTTACCAAAGGCCGATCCACTTCTTTTGTTTTTGCCAAATGCCAGTGTGCCAAAAAACTTGAGTTTGGCAAAGTGAAATACAGTATCACTATGGGATGATCACCCCAAAAATACATGCCCCGATCCATCTCTTCTTCTTCTTTTGTTCTCCCATGTGCACACCCCATTGTGCACGTGCACCAACAGTCTAACGACCGACTCCTCCTCCCAACCATTCATCCAGACGCCGCACCATCATCTGAACCCATCTCGACCACCAGTAGCCTCTCCCTTTGATCAGATCGAAATACCGAACTTTGACCAAAAATTCACCAAAGCCCATCACACCAAAAATTTCTCTCACCACCGCCTCCGAATTCCGGCCACCACCTGACTTCATCCAAACCTAGCCGACCTCTTCCAACTTCGATCCCCATAGGTCCGATCACCTGACATGCCACGACGACGTTCCAGTTTCCCCATTTAACAGCAGTTCCAAAACTGTCATCAACCATCAATTCGATCCAAAACTCATCAACCCCTTGATTTAAAATTCGATTTGTTATTTATCCTTTGTTGTATGACCTTACACGCTGCTTCTCCCCAACTCTTCTGACCTCTAGTTATCAACATTGACTGGAAATGCCAGAAAGGGATTTCCCGATCATCTAGTGATTTCTCAACAACCACAGTACTAAAAATCCTTATTTTACTTTTAAAATTCACGATTTTACTTCCTTGACAGTTTAGTGATCCTGAATTAATAAATTAATATCATTGATTTTTGACAAAATTTTGGCCATTTATGCTTCCTTTACTTTACTGTATATTTCATGATTATGTACGTTTTGAACTTTGTTTATGTTGGATTTATATTTTAAAATCCTTTAGAGGTATAAAGATTCAAAAATTCCTGTTCAACCCAAATCCTATAACAACTATAATTAAAATAATTGAATTCTTATGTGAAAGGTATACTTCTTTTTACAGTTAACATTTCCAGGAAAAACTCTAAATCCCTCATACATATCCAAGTGTATATGCTGAGTGTGTTTCAATCAACGTCTGAGTTTGATGATATATATATCAGATGTATATAACCACATATACAATTCTGATAGGATTATAAAACAGTAAAAACTTTATTGTTTACACTAAAAGTTTGTTTCCTGTCTTTGTTCTAAATTACAAACTTTATCATGATTAATTCAAATAAATATGTACATGTGACATTATCCAACCCATAGCAACTAAAAGAAAGTATATAATTGAGTCAAATAGGCATATAACTATGAAACAACAACACACACTTAGTTTAAATTCACTACAGAGAAATATGAAATAGCAAGGAAATTGTTTGCTTGCAAATGTTTAATGTTGTTTATATTTTTTATTATTGCTCTTGCTCTACAGGTTCCAAATCCTGATCTAAGTAAAAAGATAATCCAAAACAAGATTGCATCCAACAACAAAGCAAACCAAAGGTATAAAAAAGAATAGTGTAAAACAGAATAGAAAATGCAGGAAATTTACAACAGAAAATTTAAAACATATTTACTCACATTAAAAGCTCCAAAAATCCTTGCTTTACCCTTCCTCTTACTGATCTTATTTGAAAGAATTGTTGTGTGTTTGTGTTGTGTGAAAATGTGTGTGTGTTCATGCCTATTTATAGTGGAGAAAACTATAAAAATAATGGGTATTTAAAACTGTTTTTGTGTGACACATGATTTGACAAAACAGAAGACTTCTTTCTTACCAAAACAACACAGCCTCTCTCCCTTGCATATGGCTTTAAATCAGCACAACATCACCCCTAAAGCCCCTTAGCTATGACCTTCCCTTTTCCTCTTTGTTTCAAATGAATTGTCATAAATAAATGCTTATGATCTATCATAAATCATTCTTGGTTTTTAACAAATTGCCATATCCTTTTTGTACCATTTCAAATCAGTTTTGCAAAGGGTTTTTCACATCAAAATCTCACATGATTAATTGATTTAACAACAATTTAATTTAAAAACTTACTTGCCTTGCAAGGTTGACAAAATCTAAAAATTTTGTACCATCAAAATCTATGTTATAAGATAAAAATACATAGGAAAATACCTAGAAACACCTATGATGTTGTGCTCACTAGTTTAGGTAAGATTTGATGTTATCAATACATGATTTGGTAATCTTTTTATGTACATGTTTACTGAAAACATAGCCAAGGTTTTGAAAAATGAGCAACAATTGTATTTTCAGAAAAATCAATAGAAAGGACATGAAAAGGATTTGCAAAAACTAAAAATGCTTTGATCTATCATGTGCTTAATATTTCCCTTAAGAATCTTAGTTGATGGTATGATTTACAGTGTAGTAACTTCATGAATGAGACCATGAAGTGAAGGAAAATTTGACAATTCAAGTTCTCTTTTCAAAACATATGCAAACACAAGGGGATTTTGACCATACATGATCTTGTTCCAATGCAAATATCTTCCATGAGATTTTAGTTGCAACCACATCTATGAGGTCATGATTTTACAAAGAGATGAGACCATTCATGTTTTCAATTTTAATGCATACAAAATTCAAATATTTCCTTTGTATGAGAACACAAAGAGTGTTAAACATGTTTTGTCTATGTATATGTAACTTAAGCTTTCCTTAAGTCCTTGCTTTTGAACTTGCTTTGATCAAAAGGGTTTTGGTACTTTTAATTCAAGTATTAAAAGTTTTCAAATCTAATTTTACAAAAATCAAATTCTAAAGTACTTTGAAAATGAACAAAACAAATAAAATAAGATGGCATCAAAACTTGCTGTTAAAAAGTGTTATCTTTCAAACATGTCTAAAATCAATCTAAACAAATGCTATCAAACAGATGCTATCATACATGAACGGGTAAAAAATGGATTTTGGCAAGTGTTGTGGTATACATATCACTAAATGCTATCATTCATCGGTTACCATGTTTTGAATTTATAAAGACTGGATTTTAAATCGTATTTGAAAATACGTCCTTACGATCAATTCATGTCAGTTATCAATGTAAAAATCCCGAGTCATTACATCTAAGGCCTCAATGTAATGAGGATCATCAACGAGTCAACTGCTGCAGCCATTGCTTATGGCTTGGAAAAGAAGGAAAGCAACTCCGGTGAGAAGAACGTGCTGATGTTTGAGCTTGGATGCGGCACCTTCGATGTGTCTCTTCTTAACATCAATAATCTTGACATTTTCATCAAGTAAGTTGTATTTAGATCTCCGTTCAAGAGCCTGGAGAGCTCCACTTCTTGCTTGTGCAGGCATGTATTTACATCCATGTCTATAAAGCCTAAGTCTTATGAGCTTTTCTAAGTAGCCATAGTTTTCCAACAATAATCCCGACAATAGATCATCAAAGTTTGTAAGAGCTCCGTAGTTGCTCCTCTATTAGATCAAGCCCATCTTTAGAGCCATAAAGTTTCAAATTTAAATGAGGGTTATCGAGTTGCATTGTTACTGAATCCAAGAAGATTGGGCAGTGACTGGAGATAATTGTAGGAGGCAATGCTGAAACAAGAGTGGGTACGCAAAATTCTATGATTTTAGTTCTCATATCAAATGTGCTATGCTATCATATCGAATATGCTACGCTATTAATGTTTGTTGTTGTTTAATGCATTGGGTAATGATGGACTTGGCATGTAGTGTTTCAAAGAAGACTTGGTCTTCCTAAATTGGATGAATCGGGCGGTTCCCACTTGTTCGATCTTCGCGGGGCTGCGGGGCCCACTTGTTCGATCCTAGCGGGAATACGGATCCCCGGACCGCGCCCGGCGCTGTGACCAGACCCGCATCTCGACCCGCCTTCGGTTCGATAAATATTTATCAGTGTCAATGTCTGTAAAAATTGAAACTGCATATGTAATGAGTGAAGTAAGTGATGTATTGAGGAATATCTGTATATGTGAATAATCATTGTACTAAATCATTGAGTTGTAAATAGTTCGAGTCAAAAATTTGTACTATTTCAATTATTGAAATAAAATATTTTACTTAATAAAACACTGTTTAATATTTATTGAAATAAAATATTCTATTAAATAAATATTTAATCCTGTTAGAGGTGAAATATCTATAGCAACATTTTTGGAATGTTACTACAGACATCTAAGGATGTTGCTATTAACCCAAATATGGTTATGTTGCGATAATATTTGTTATGTTGCCTTAGATAGTCAAAATTTTGCCTTTGAGGTCTGCAACAATGGTGAAAATTGCCTCATAGTAAAGGTGTGGCCAAAGAACTATGCCAACATTTTTTTTTTGGCCTGACTTAACATTTTTTTGTGTTGCAGAAGGCCATTTATGGCATAGTGAATGGAGGCTAAGTTACTTATGGCTGACCTTGAGAAGGGCTCAAGAGCATGACAAAGTACATCAAAATTCAAAGAGTCGAAATGCAGGGAGCCAAGCAACAGGGCAGATGATGGAGCACACCAAAAAAACTCCAAATTTAAGCAAAAAAAAAGATCTAATAGGACAACAAACAGGGATAGAGTAAAACTCACTTCGACAGATCTGTCAAACTACAACTGACCCAAGGAATGGGTAGTATGCGTTCAGGAGCATTCGAGCACAAGCGCCAAGAAAATATGCGCTATTAATCTGCAGAAAAGATGCATATGCTTTGAGATGGAAACAAGTTTGAACTACAAACATTGTGGAAAGCTTGGTTTTTGGGAAGTGGGAATTAAACGAGAAAAAGAGCAAAAGAAAAGACGAAAAGGGAAGGAAGGAGCAAAGGAAAGAGATTAGAAGGTGGCGGATGAAAGTGGGAAAAACCTAGTCCCCAAGGCATAAATCAGAGCTTGAAGTTTAGTCAGCATGTATTGTGTACCATAAATTGATTTCGAAAGTTAATTTAAGTATTGAGTTTAAATTTATATTTGAGATAATTTAACCTTTATTTAAGAATTTAAGTTAAAATTTAATTTAATGAAACTGTTGTTTAACGATAATTTATAATATTCAATTAAATTTAATATTTAATTTAAACTCAGCTTTATAATGCAAACTAATTTAATATAATATAACTTAACTTAACTTAATTTAATAATTTGTTTTAAAATGTTTAGAATTAATTAAATATTTATTTAGTTCTAAAAGAGTTATTTTAATTTTTTTATATAATGTAATATAAATATTTAAGTTAATACATTAATAAAAGATTTAATTTTAATAATTAATATGCTAAAATTAAATAAATGAAAATATTTAATTTGATTTGAATATTTTTGTCGACGTAAGATTTTATTTGCTAAATTTATAAATTTTGAAGTTGAAAATCTTGATTTGAGAAATTAACTTGATAATCAAACTTTGGAAGTTATTCTGAATAATAAGATGAAACAAAATGAATTTAGAATTTAAGTTTTAATCCAAACTAATGTAATGGTTTTGAGTTTTGATTTTGCAGATCACTAAATTTGAATTTTAACCAATTTACTTTAAGTCAATTTGAATTGAATTCTGAATCCATGATGAGTCAAATTTAGAAATATTGATATTTGGTACGAATTAAGTTATTTAAATGGTTTTATTTATTATATTTTTATGACTATTTTTAATATAAATATTTTATATATTCTACTAATAAGATTTTATAACGATTTTAACAAAAATATATTTAATAAACCATTTGTATATTAAATTTAATTATAAATACATTTGTATTATTTTAAATTAAACCATTTTCAAATTTATTTCACTATTATAAAACTAAAGTCTATTTCCAGTCCGAGATATTAACTCCAAATTGATTCAAGATGATGATTTCGACTGATGATGGAATTTATGCAATAGAATATAAAATTAGAATATGAACTTGATAGTGAATTGTTTGATAATATGAAACTTGAAATTTGAAGGTGAACGTAATACTTAATAGTTGCAAATAAATGATTTTAAAGAAATTAATACTTCAAGTTAAAATTGTTTTATGACACTAAAATATGATTTCAAATATAAATGACCATAGTGTGAAAAATGTAAATGTTTGGTTGTTGAAGAGACCGGAGTTGGTATCGACATACTCTCAGTCGATACCAATACCACTTTAACAATTGTGCACGTGGTGGAGAATCCAAAATAAAGTAGGATGCTTTGGTGAATGCTACTGGAATAAAGAAAGAGAACGATGATGGATAGCCCTTAACCTTTGAGTCATAATAAAAATGAATAACACAGAAGCTACACTGAGGCCTAGTGGGGTCCCTCTTCTGATCATATCGATACCATATATAATACTGTGTGATTTGATTTGGGTGCATCCCTTGAATTATGGGAGCGTTGTTAGACGTGGGAGGTAGTTGCGACTATGCGTTTCCACCTACTCGACTCTGCAAAATAGTAAAATCATACCCTGGGTATTGTAACGTGTGCCTTGTCATATTATCCTGATCGCGCCCACTACAATTTTTAACTTGTACCGTACCTATGGAGTGCCCTTTGGTAGCCATTATTTTATAGTGGAAATTATGGTATTTGTATAAACTACGGTATCATAAATAATGTAAGGGTAATAATGGTAATCTCGCTTACACAAGTTTGTAGTATATTTATCGTAGACACTATTATAATAGCATAATGTATTACATAATATCTAGTTTGGAGGATCCTTTGAGGATAGGAATCCCAAACATCCTTTTAGTGCTCGTGCATTTTATTTGAATAGTCACTTGAGTTGATTTAATTTTATGAGAATGTTTGTCTTGACTCGAGTGTTTTGTTCTACTTTATGCTCGGCTCAGTCCGATAATTATAGTATTAAGGTTCCACCTTTCGAAGCTGGAGACTTGTTGAAGACCTCATCTTTATCTATTTTATTTCGGCATTCCATTTGTATTGTAAATCCTACGTATTTAGACTTTCGATGTATTTGATTTTGTAACTTTGATATTGTGTATACATTTTGAAATTTTATATTTAGTAACTTCATAACTACTATTGTATTTTTATTTAATTTACTCCGCTGCAAGATATTTTACTTTTTTGTGTTTGTGGATCTATCTGTGATGATTTATGTTTAACCTCATAGCAAAAATAATCTTCTGTTTTGAGCGATTTGAGTTGGTATTATTGTAGATTTAAATGATTCGAAAGGGCAGGGTGTTGCAATTTCAACCATTGATGCACTTACTGTGATGACATATTTGTTTAGAATATGCAATTAACTATGCCAAGCCATTAGAGCTCTATAACACCTTAAGTTTCACTAGCCTTGATATCTTATATGATGTTAACAAATAATCAAAATTTACTCATCAACCATCAGAAAAGCATTAAGCATCGACTCCTTCATTGTTTAAAAGGAAACATGTTCTATGTATTATTCCTTGCAAGTATATGACCTTTTCTCTGCATGCGCTATGCATTAATCTTTGCTTTTATTGTCAACCTTGGTTGCAATCTTATTTTTTGGTGATCTCATAAACAACCACAATAGATTGGTTTTTGAAAGAAGCCATATATCAGCTCATTGTTACTACTACTATATTTGAAGCCATAAGGATGCAATCGCCTCTTTATGAGCTTAGAGTAAAAATATCTCATACACCGATTGTGTAACATTAGTATTGTAGGTGCAACTTATATTTGTGCAAAAACAGTTTTTCATTCTAGTATGAATGCATTTTGAAGTTTATTTTAATTATCTTTATGATCTAGTATCTCGCTTTCAACCTGGAGATGCTTATTTCTCTATTATGGGTTCACCTAGCATATGTTCTAACTTCTAACTAGACCAAGCTTCCCTCAATGATTTTCTCTACTTTGACTTAAGACCAGAGTCTTCGTTAGAAGCTCCATCTTGTAAGTGCATATAAAAGAATTAAAACAACAACAAAAAAATAGACTAATTTCACATAAATGATGTGCTACTTTACACTATGTTGGAGATTTTGCGGGTTGAGACTATCGGAGGAAGATGATTGTCGTACTTAATACTTTAAGGATCTATATGATAGATTCTTTCAGATAATAGTTCAACCCAATAGGTACAAATGGGTTATCGAACTGCCTTGGAACAGTGTAACCAGATTCAAAGTTTGTATGACTTTGGTCCAACCAAGAACATTCTGTTTTTATTTTGATGATGCAAGAAAAGAACTAGAACTAAGTCCAAGGTTTCTGAATTGAAAGGGAAGTTTTGGGATGATATAGACGAGGGTAATGATTTCAGATCAGAGGAGGTGCAACCTTTGAATAGAAACGTGAAATCTACAATGCGACATACGAGACGGAATCGAACATCCTTGTTTGACCCTTTCTTTACGTGATGGTGGGTTGTTGAGCTGTCTCAGTTGGCTACTCTGATAATAGGTTGGTTGCACTGATTTTGGTATGGTATTATGTTGGATTGGAGATATCTTTTGCAGTGTTATTTCTATGTTGATGTTGGCTGATATTTTGTTATGATGGTAACGCTTTTACATGTTGGTGATACTGTTTGGTTTTGGAATTTGGAGACCAATGATATGGTAGTTGATGAAGTCAGATGTCCGAAGGTGAATCTGATGATGTGAAGCTCTGTTGATATTGTATACCATGTTATTTGATATGATTCTTTGTAATTGATTTCTTGGCTAAACTATTTACTCGAGTGATATAATTAGTCTGGTGAGGGTTATATGGTAAATAGGGATATTGTGTTGTTTATATTTTTGTTGTTGTAATTTTGTAATCCTCTTGTGAGTAACAAAAATATTTGCGCTGCCTTTCAAAAGAATTATAATTAAGAGGAGAAGAAGAAGATTAAATCTGCAACGTTTCTGGAATATGTAACACCTTGGAGGCGTTACAATTGCACAATGTTTGAAACGCTTTTCTGATGTTGCAAATCAATGGAGGAAGATTTCGAATTGAATTCGGGTCCGTAATGGGCCTAAATTCGGTCCGTTACCATTTATAAATTTTGTCCAAAAATATACTTATTGGATCTAGACCCGAAACCCGTACCCGGCCCGATTCGGTCGGACGGCAGAGGCGGCGTGCGCGTGTGTGGTATAGTGATGCATGGCCTCCCTCTTCACAACAAAGCAAACATTTGGGTGCCCCAAGGCCCCAACACACTTGTGATAAGGCTACTGAAATACTTGCATACTTTTGGCATTTTCACAATGTGGGACTAATCCCCACACCCTTCCTTCTTCCTTTCTTGCTTCCCTCTTTAAAAACAAACCCAAACCCCTAAAACATTTGAAAATTTACAACACACTATTGAATGCAAATAATTTTTTAAGTAAACGCATGTAAGAAGATGAGAAGTCTTCAATGCTATACAAAGCACATTTGATATTTGTACGTGCATAAAAAACAACATAAGCATATTAAAAACGAGTAATGTAAACTCTTCTTTAATTCAAAATAACACCACCACAACCACCACCATAATTGCAGCAGAAACAAAGAAAGATTTCTAATTAGGGTTGTATATCGAACATGACAGTCCGTTGTCCGGCTCGGTTCGAGGTTATAAGGTGTCTGGTCCGCGTCCGTAAAATTCTCTTATAGGACAGAGCTTGGACACACCATGGTCCAGTACGATCCAAAATGTTCGATGTTTTTCTATTGTCCGAACGTTGTCCGTTCATTGTCCGGCTCGTACGAACTGTGTACGAACTTGATGCTTGTCTAGTCCATCTCCATCCGAATTTCTTATAGGATAGAGCTTGGAAACACATTCGTCGGTCCGATCCGACCCGTTTACACCCCTATTTCTAATGAAATCTACATGTCATGTTTGCAACTGACGATGACTAGGACTAAAATACTTTGTCTGGAAATACGATAATATCTTACATTTATTAAAATTTCATTATTTTTCATGCTTGAATAAAAATACCTTTCTTGAGTCTTAGCTTTCAAAGATCATAATTGGCAAACGGAGGTGGGCACAGAATGCGGAGATCGGGTCAGACTAGCATAAATCAGGCTGAAGCAGCTGGTATTAAGTTGCAGGTGAAATGAAAGGTGTGCTTGGAGGCAACATATTTGGTAGAATGTAACGTTATCTGATAAAAAAGTTTGAGTAAAAATCATAATTTGGTTATAATTTCAACCCTAATTATTTTGTGTCTTGAGTAGAGGTGGTCGGGAAATCGAAGAGGGGATTTTGGTCATTTACATTGATGTTTTGGTGTTTGATTAATCTTATATTATATGCACATTTAACTCCAAAGCACATTTAATTACTTGAAACTGAAACTAACAAACAAAGGTAAGCTCAATTTTTCATAAAACTACATAGCAATTGGTTGAAAATCACATCGCTCAAACCCTAATTTTGAAATCAAGAGGGTGGAAGTATAAAAGTGAAAGCCATGCTAGTGTGTCTCCAATCAGAATTGGTGATGGTAGATGTGTAGTCATAAAAACCTAGAATTAGAATCGGAATTAGTTTTGCAGAAGTCAAAATCCCACGAGAAGAAGGAGAAGTAGGATAAGTAAAGACATGAGAAGAGAGTGATGTTGGCAGCTGTGGGAGCTTCTTTCGGGGCATACAATCAAAAGGACGAGGAAGATGTACTATGATCATTGTTAGATTTAGATGGTGTGCACATGTTTGTATAGTGTATAGTGTTTTTAGGTAAAAATGAAATGAAAAAAATCTCCAAATAAACATAGAGCTTTGTATAATATTACTAGTGTGAACCGGTGCTTCGCACATGGGTCATAGCTTTATATACTTTTGCAATTATGGTCGAAATCTTATGTTATTGTAGGATTACAGATAATTTACCTGAGTATTTCTCGTTCCTTGAAAATGCTTAAGATATTGTCCAAAGGCCGATTATTTTTAAGCAATTGTTTTACTTGAAATGTCAAATTATGTTTTAATCAATCTCATAAAATAGATGTGTCAAATTTTCATGTTTATGAAACTAGCTTAAACGTAAAGATATAACCACTTACGCTGGCTTCTAAAGGATGTGCGCTCAGACGATAACACACCATGATATTATTCATTACTCCAATCACCCTACATATAAATTAGTGCAAAAATGTTTTCAATTAATCAAGTTACAATAGTTTGAGACACACCCTCATTTGAAGTCATATATAATCAATGCTTAAGGACATGCTAAATATATGTATAATGCATGAAAACGAGTTAAAGAAATTTGATTTTTACAAATTAACCGCCTTACATTCATTGTACATTCCCATAACACTATTAGTTTGAATGCTATGACAATAAAATAAGTAGTGTATATCTTTGTACATATTTATTTACTGTTATTTCTATATTTCTTGGTGGAAATTTTGAAAACTAAAGCCTCTTGAGAAACGATAATATTGAAAAAAGGGATAAGGAAAGTATAGAGAAGTTAATTGCTCGATTATGAATTAATTTACAATGGTAAAATAATAGAAATAAAAGAAAATATTTTATACTAATATTATGATTTACTCTAGTTTGACTAAATTTTATGTTAAGACAATTAAATGACATAAGGAGATCAAAGTAATCAAAAAATTATAATTTAATGTGGACTTGAAATTTGGCAGTCTCAAGTCAAACATATAAATCTTAATAATAATCACAAAATCACAACTATCTCAGATCTTAGAGAAACAACAAAGTAAAGTGACACAACAATTTAGAGTGGTTCAGCAATTGGGCCTACGTCCACTTACAATATCACTTGTTTATACTATATAATTACTGTTACAATAGAATTTTATCTATGAATCATGAAGAGAAAGAGGATTAATCTCAAAACCAGCAGAGTTTCGGTCTAGCAAAGCAGAAGAGACCCCTCCAAATGGCCATGCCCGGGCCTATTTATAGATGCCCAAAAATCCGGTTTGGCATGAGGTAGTGGCAGGAATATTGGGTTGTCAAGGTAGTGGTGAAGACCGGGTCAAAGAGGAGGAAGTTGTTTGGATTATCCTAAACTATCCTGCGGATTGACCCAATCTAGATCCGGTTCGATGCCAATGCGAGAGAGCCAAACCGAACAACATTGCTAGCCATACCTTGATACTTTACACCCTGCTTCACCCACCGTTCCACCTATTGAACCGATTCGAACTTTCCTAACATATGGATTCGAACAAAGAAGTTTGCATTAATCCACATGTTTCATCTCATGCCAAACTGAATCTTCGAGGAGTCGTACAGATCCGCCTAGATGATAATGATGAAACAGACTTTGAAATTAGCACCGATCCGAATGGGGACACACTAATCCCATGCTTATGAAGTAATGCCAAACTGAAGTCAAGAGGGTTAGGGACCGAACCAGTTAGACTGATTCAGATCATTGGCTATTGTCGATGTCTCTACATTCCATACTTTGAATGATCCTTCCTCTCGAATGCTGAAATCATGTTGTGTAGAGTCTCCGACACTGCTACAAATTTCTACCAACCCAAGCTCCTATCTCTGGAAGCCCATATGAAACACTTTACACCCCTCAGTATTCCCAACTAAGGTCATACTAAGGAATATAGAGCGTTGAAGGTACAAGGAGACAAACCATAGAGACTAAACTTCACAAGACATAAAATAGATGACAACAAAAACATTTATTTCTTTAATAAACTTATCATTACAAAATATTAATTTACATATTGTGATGCCCTACCCCGAGACCCACATTAGTAAAGAGCATTAACAAGTAATTCCATTTACTAATGCAGAGAATAGTACTGGTTAGGAGCGACTAACCATGAGTCTTGTATTAAATAAACTTTAAGAGTTTTGATAAGTGCCCCTTTTTTTCACGTGGAGGAGCATCCTTACTCTTTATCCAATGCAATACTATGAAGGCTCAGTATAATCTAGGACAAAATTAATTTAGATAAAACATCTCAGATCAAAGAATAGACATCCCATCATATATATGTATATAGATACATGGTTATACAATATATATATCATGTCAAAACTCCACAATATATGTAAAATGAGTAGAAATAATAAGACATATATCAGAGTATATGATCCATCACAAATAAATATAGCAAAATAACAACAGAACGACGTCCAAAAGATGACAAAAGGATCATAGCAGAAGTGAACCCAAAAGTAGCAGCTACAAAAGAGTTTTAAAAAGCTTAGTCTAACCCGAGCATTAACACACACAAGTAAGTCTAGTTAACAGTGAGTAAACCATAATAAGATGAAATATGACATATGAAATAACTTTCCATCCAAAAGAGTTAATAAGATAACTACAAGGGTGTGACAACAATATAAGTTAATATGACAACAAGGGGAAGTTTCATCTAATTTATGTACTAGGCTATAAGAAAAGTTTAAGCAATAAACACCAAAAACATAAAACTCCATGCTTTAAATCCAACAAAACAAAATGTATAACTCATAAGAGTTTAAATAACATCAAGATGATCATCAACAAAAAACTCCAAAGCATAATAAAGTATGGGTATAAAGTAATATAAAAAAATCAACAATGTATGATCTTAATAATCAAAATCACCAAACAACAAAGTGGATCCAACATCATATAATTTAGCATGTGCTTCAACCACATAATACAGCTCCCCCGAGCTTAGCCAAGTACTGTATACGTATTCAATTAAGGCGACCATCACTACAACCCCCCTGTAACACCCGATATTTTAATAAATAATAACTATATGAACAAGATTAATAAATTAAATATTAATTAATAAAATATTCAGAACTGGACAAAATGGACCTTACCGTTGCATTCGTTACAAAATTCTGATAGACTTCTAGTTTGTGTAAATCGAACTAGAAATGAACAAGTTATGATCAATCAAATTTTGAAGTTAAACTGAATAATTTAATTAAACAAATCAAAATAGTGCAACGGTAAATGGGCGACTCAGGCTGTAACTCCCCGTAATTTTAAGGGACATTATAACAATAAACTAAAGAATACTTAATTGAATATTGGAAACTAAGGTAAATGGACTGTACCATTGCGTTCGTCTTGAAATTCTACTTGAGATAGACTCTGAGTTTGCGTAAAACGGACATTGTATGAAGAAAATATTAAGGTTTGAAATTTGTATACATATAAGTAATATACACACACACACATAAAACCAGTCTAGAATTCAAAATAAATCAAAATCGAAGAGCGGCATGACACGCGGGAATCCGACCCGTTAGGGGTTGACCATTCCCCATAGGGGTCGACCCCTGGGTCGACCCACCCCAGATCCATCCAGGTTCGTAACTTGAACCTGGACTTGTTTCTGAACGAGATTCGTTGGCAGTAGGCTATAAATAGGACATCATTTCTATCGTTTTATTCACCCAAAACAATGGAGACAACAAGATGCTGCCTCAGCTTGGATTGAACTAAACTATTTCTCTTCAACAATAGCTTGTATGTATACAATAATCTCTGCTACAACATCAACATACTTTTCTCAGTTCATTAGGTCCAGTCTCTGTGATTTCATGTTGCTTTTAGATATGCATATTTAACAAGTAATCTTGACATGTTAATAAACTGGATCTAAAACTTATGCTTGTTAAGATGTTGATTAATATTTAAACAGGTCTACTATAATGACGTGAAATTTTCTATACACCTATTTTGTTCAGTTAATTCTATATGCCTATTTCTATGCTTATTTCTGTTATTTATGCCTATTTCCGTTCTTCTTCCTCTCTCGTTCCTTTTTCTTTTTATAGCTAAGCTACCTTCGAGCCAAGGCTAATATCGCTTAAATACGCGTACGAACGTAATTGGGAATGGTAATTTGGGTGCATAACCTGTACTATGAATATGACTAAAGTTTGGGGCATAACTTATACTATGCAATATAAATGAAATATGGGGTGTATGAATATAGAAACATGTAGGCTTAATATGAAGATTAAGGGAACATGTAAATGAAGCTGTATGTCACCTATGTATTCTGTTTGATCTGTTGGGAGGGTTAAGCAAACTTGTTAATATGGTGGGATTGTAGGGACAATATTAATCCATGTAAAACTTAACCTGTGTAAAGCCTAGTTGATGGGGACGCAAGTCTAGGGGTGCTTGTATCAATTGTTGTGTGGGACCCATATTACCAGTAACCCGTTATGGTATTAAAATAGGACCCCGCACTAGGTAGGGGTTAGGGCATGCTTACTGAGACTTAATATAAGAGGTTCGTTTGGGATGGGTTGTTCGGATGGCGCGTTCCAACGGGGTCATGTGCGTGCATGGGTCTGGTCTATTTGGGAAAATAAGACGCCATAACACCTGTAAATAGGTCTGTGTCCTTCTGGCGGTTGCCACTTTAGGAAGTAATACACACTACTGTGGGACCGGCATAGGGTATTTACGTGTTAGTGTGCCGATCGAGGGGGTAGTAATTAGGGTACATCTAGTTCTATTTAGGTACTTATTATTTCTGTTTGGGGTGATACCCGTTATATTCTGTTTATGTACCTTTTATTATGTTTAGGGTAAAATTTGTTGCTAGAAGTACACCTAAGTCTACCATTTATGATATGTTGGGACCATTCTGTTTATGTTAAGTAGTTGAAAAACACTTAATGCGATATACTAGTATTGGTGCAAAGAAAGTATTTGAGAAGCATAATTCACCCTATTTATCATGTTTATATGTATTATATACTGTTGTTATCTCCAATCTAGTTTATTTACGGTCTCATTACTTTTATCTCTTATACGTTAAAATCATTGGACTCACTAGACTTTATGTCTGACCCGTTTTGTTTCCTTTTCTCTCTCTCTCTTCCCCCCAGGTTCTCATGGTGGGAGTACTCAGGCTTGATTAGGACTCTCTCTCCTGTTCTACTTGGAGTTGGATTTTCTTTGCTTTGCTTAGATGTATCGCTTTGACTACCGGTCTACCTTATTATGGCTGTTTTTGGGGACGATGGATTTATATTTATGTACTCTGATGGTTTTAGTACAAGGCAGATACTTTAATTTGATGTAATTGTTTTTCAGTATTTCAGACTTATGTTGTAACTGGATTTTTAGACCATGGTATTTTCTTTTGGAGAATAAATTATTATATTTCCACTGCTATTTTATATCTATCTTGTGTAATTCTGTGTCTGTTTACGTATAATACTTCACAAAACTTAATGCATTCTGATAAAGAGTGACATTAATGGACGTGGGGTGTCACATTTGGTATCAGAGCCAGGTTACAAGATCAGATAAAAGATTTTGATTTTTTTTCAAAGGTTTCAAAAAGAAAGTGTTTTTAAAAGAAAAGTTTGTTTTTGAAAAACATATTCCCCAAACCCATATGAAATTTCTTTTGATCCTCTATTTGAATCCCTTTTCCTTTTCTTTTCAGCATGCCTAGGGAACCGAATATTCCCGAGGGCATTCAGATACCGGGTTGGTTCCGTAAATATCTCGAGGTTACAACACCTTCCAGAGGCTAAGCAAATGCCCTTCCCCCAGCTATGGTCGTTGTTCCTCCTCCTCCGCGAGCATATAATTTCTATAAAATATGCAAGGACTTTTGTGCTATGGGCGGAAAACCATTCCGCAGAACTGAGAGCTTTGTGGAAGCTCGGACTGGCTTAAAGAGGCGGAGGATTTGTTTGGGATTTTCGAGGTTGATGACCGCAGGAAGATTCAGTTGGCCGCATGGCAGCTGAAAGAAGAGGCTTCATTCTGGTGGGAAGTGACGCAAGTGGGGCGTCCAGTAGATACTTAGGCTGATTTTCGTCAGAGGTTCGAGATGTAGTTTCTCTCTCAGGCTGAAGAGAGTATGCATATGGAGAGGTTTCTGGCACTTAAGCAAGGAAGCATGTTGGTCAAGGAGTATGTCAATAAGTTCAACCAGTTGGCAAGGTTTGGCTTGGAGCCGGTAAATAATCCACACAAGAGAGCTTTGAGGTTCGCAAGAGGATTGAATGAACCCCTCCATGGACTGGCTATGTCTCATATTCTGATGGGAGAAACTTTCGAGAAACTCGTTGATATGGCATTGATGAATGAAGAAGAGACATGTGAAAAGAAAGAGGCAAAGACCGATGAGACACAAAACAAGAAGATGTGGCCCAAGAAAGAACAACAAAAGAAAGATGGAAAGAACGGCAAAGCTCAGAATAAGAAGAAATGTCATGGTTGTGGAGGATTGGGTCATGTAATCAAGAATTGCAGAAAGAGGAAGAATTCTTATTACAATTGCGGTGAAACTAGACATTATAGTAGGTAATGCCCGAAGAAGTAAGGATAGGGGCAGAGGGCAGGGCCTGCTGGAGGGCAATTGCATGCCCTCGAGGCTAGCAGACCAGATAGAGGTAGGAAATTTTATGTTGAAGGTTTGATTTCTCTTTCCGATCATCCAGTTAGGACTCTTTTTTATTATGTCTTTTCTCACTCTTTTATTTCCGATTCTGTGGTTGAGTCTCTACACCTTAGTACTAGTATTGTTTCTGATCCCGTTGTTATCTCAAACACCATTGGTGGCATGGATCATCTATCTATGATTTGTCAGGGTATGTGTTAGGCATCGAGTTTGAGTGCGACACATTTGTGCTTGGTTTCATGGGTTACGGTTTGATTCTAGGGATGGATTGGCTAGCCATGTATGGTGGCATTCTAGACTGTGAGAGGAGGGTCATTAGAATTTTGACTTTCCATGGGAGGACTCTCGAGATTTCTTCTGACCCTAAGGGGTCTGTCATGCTTAGTTTCCTAGAATCGCTTGATGCTTCTGTTGATGATTTGCAATCTGTAACGGTAGTCTATGAGTATCCTGATGTTTTTGAGGAGATTCGGGGCTTACCTCTGAGGCGCGAGATTGATTTCCGAATATACTTGGTGGACAATGCAAAGCTAGTTGCATTGCTTTTGCGCCACATGGCTTCGAGGGAAAGGAGGGAGCTCAGCAAGCAAGTGGGGGAGCTACTTGAGAAGGGGTTTATTAGGCAAGCATATCGGAATGGGGTGCTCCAGTCATTTTTGCAACTAAGGCGGATGGCTCGCTTTGCTTTTGTGTGGATTATAGGGAGTTGAACAAGCTCACTAAGAAGAATAGGCACCCACTACCGAGGATTGATGATCTATTTGACCATCTTGTTGGTGCATCTGTTTTCTCACATTTAGATTTGGCTACGGGATTTCATCAGTTGAGAGTGGCCGAGGACATTATAGATAAGACTGCTTTCAGAACTCCAGATGGTTTCTTTGAGTGGTTAGTCATGCTTTTGTGTTGACTAATGCACCCGCATATTTTGTAGATCTGATGAGTAGGGTGTTCAGGGAGTTTATGAATAAATTTGTTGTGGTCTTTGTTGATGACATCTTGATTTTCTCGAAGAATGAAGAAGAGCATACCCTGCATTTAAGAGAGGTCTTGAGGACTCTCATAACACGCCAGCTTAAGGCGAAATTCTCCAAGTGCCACATTTGGAGAAAGGAGGTAAGATTTTTAGGGCATGTGGTTTCCAAGGAAGGGATAACGGCGGATCCCGCAAAAGTAGTTGTAGTTCAAGATTGGAAAGCTCCAAAAAATGCAACGAAGATGAGAAGTTTTCTGGGTTTAGCGGTCTACTATAGGAAGTTTTTAAAGACTTCGCTAGGATATCAGCCTCACTCACCAAGCTAACGAAGAAGAATCTGACCTTTGCTTGGAACATTGATTATGAGGGTGCTTTTCAGCGATTAAAGAGGGCTCTGACAACAACCCCAGTTCTGACATTGCCTGATGGGAGCACGGTGTTCATAGTGTAAACTGATGCATGTGGTACAGGACTCGGTGCAGTTTCAATGCAAGAGAGAAGGGTAGTATGCTATGGGAGTAGACAGTTGAAGGTTCATGAGAAAAGCTACCCCACTCACGATTTGGAATTGGCTGCTATAGTGTTCTCACTTAAGTCTTGGCGACATTACCTACTTGGAGAGAGGTTCGAGTTATACACAGACCATAAATCTCTCAAGTATTTGTTCTCGCAGAAGGATCTCAATTTTTAGACAACAAAGATGGATGGAGTTCCTAGCATCCTATGACTTTGAGATTGCTTATACCTCTGGCAAGGGTAATGTGGTGGCAGACGCGTTGAGTAGGCAGAGGATGATCTTGAGTCCTCTATTCATAGAGAGGCAGAGCTTGGAGTGTACAACGACCTTCGATTTTAGGCCTTCTACGGATCTTACACCTGGTTTGTTAGCATCATTAGAGGTGTGACCTACTCTTTTGGATTAGAAAGGATCTTCGCAGCGAGAGGTCCCACAGATAGAAGACATTTTGGATAGGCTCAGCAGAGGAGAGACTTCTAGTCACTTTAGCAGATATTCCACGGATGATAAATGGCAACTACGAAGGGATGGAAGGCTTTGTATTTCCCCGAGTTGGGAGTCCATTGAGGACAGTCCTTGAGGAATCCTATCATTCAAGAATGACTATCCATCCGAGTGGCGATAAGATGTATAGAGATATGAAGAGGGTTTTCTTTTGGGCTGGGATGAAGAAAGATGTAGCGGAATTCGTAGCCAAGTGTTTGATATGCCAGCAAGTTAAAGCTGAACAGAAAAAGCCTGGCGGGTTGCTGCACCCTTTGGAGGCCCCATAGTGGAAGTAGGAGAGCATCTCTATGGATTTTATTGCTGGTTTACCTAGATCGAGGAAGTGCAATACCAGCATCTGGATTATAGTAGACAGGCTTACTAAGAACGCTCATTTCATTCTTGTTAAGAGAAAGAGAATGGCAACATGGTCGGCATCAGTTTATCTTCATGATATTGTTCGACTACATGGAGTACCTTCCAGCATACTGAGTGATCGCGATCCCATCTTTACCAGTGAGTACTGGTAGAGCTTGCAAGAGGCAATTGGTACGCAGTTATATTTGAGCACCGCATATCACCCTCAGACAGATGAGCAAACTGAGAGGGTGAATAGATTTCTTGAGGAACTTTTGAGGCTGTGTATCTTAGACTTTAGAAGGACTTGGGAAGAGCATCTTCAATTGGTGGAGCTCGCCTACAACAACAGTTATCAGGCTATTATTGGCATGGAACCCCTCGGGGCATTGTATGGACGACCTTGTAAATCATCGACTTGTTGGTGGGAGTCTATAGATAGACTTCTACTTGGACCTGAGATGATTAGAAAGACTTCAGAGAAGATTGACCTTATCCGTACACGCATGAAGACAACTCAAGATAGGAAAAAGTCCTACACAGATAAGAGAAGGAACGATATTGAGTTTGAGCTGGGAGACATGGTTTTCATTAAGGTATCACCATTTAGGAGTGTGGTTCGCTTTAGATCAGTAGGGAAATTGGCGCCATGGTTTGTAGGGCCATTTCCCATAACAAAAAGGATTGGTCAAATGGCCTACAGAGTAAACTACCAGAAATACTGGCAGGTGTGCATGATGTTTTCCATGTTTCTCATTTGCCAAAGTGTCTACATGATAGGGCATAAGTAGTTGATCCGAGTATTCTTGAGGAGGTATAGGTAGAAAAGGAGGCAACAACTAGACGAGTTCCTAACTGTATACTTGGATCAGAGGTGAAGAAGCACCGCAATCGAGAAGTTAAGCTGACGAAAGTTCAATGGGGAGAAGATAGCTAGGACGCGACTTGGGAGACCGAAGACAAGATTCGCACTCAGTAACCTTTTCTTTTCATGGGTATGTTCTTAGTTTCTTTTTCCATGCTTTTATCTGCACTTGTTTCTATCATTCGTCTGTATCCTATCGACCGAATCTTTGACCTTTAAAAAGAAAACCGATGGGTATAAACATGTGTTTGAAACATGTTATGTTTGATGGATGCAAGTGTTTGCTAGTGGTTGCCCGTGGATGCATATACACACACATTAGGAACTAAATCGGCTCAATCACTTACATATTGCATATGGATGTGTGTGCATTTTAAATTTTATATGGATGAAAATGGATGTATCATCATATGGATGTCTCATTTGGATAAATGATTGTGCACACATATAGAACTTGCATGTTATATGTAATGACCCACAAAGTCCGTAACATCTGAGTTGACTATATACATCATACGTCCAACCCAAAAATCACGAAAATACGAAACAATTTTTTTAGAAGAAAAAGGTAGAAGAAGAACAGAAATAACAACACAAAATCTCACATTGCAGTGGAACAAAATATAATGTATCATATCTTTGAAATACAAAATCTCAACAGTATAACATATATTTATCAGAGTACAACACTTACAACACAGCGGAACAAAACTCTATATAACTAACGCTGAAGCCTCCTGCTCCAAGCTCCTTTAGATAGATCTGTAAAATCCTGAACTACTTGACTGCCCGTACAAATTTAGGCACCCAAGAGTTTAGGAAAAACAAAACAAAATAAACTCCGGATCAGTCATGGGAGTGGTATGAGTAAACAGTTTAAAACAGTTTCAGAAAAAATGAATGATTTCTCATAAGACCACGCCGTATAACGGAACGGCTTTTTCCCTTATGAGAATCCAAACACTTGACTTATCTTTCAAAATCCTTTTGAAAGGAATAATACTCTTTATACCAAAACTCTTTTGATATTATAATAATGTCTAAATCAAGTAAACAACAATCTAGTGGAACGTTTGCATCTCACGTTCCACATATATATATAATCAAGACCGCATGCACTTATTGGGTAATGGATTTCCAACTATGACAAGGTATGGAACCACCTTCAGCTGGTATATCTCTAGAGGAGAATACACCGAGTTCAAGAAGAACATCTTGCAACTCAGCCACACATGACCAACCACTCATTTCACTTGAGTGTATCGAATGTATATCACCAACGGTTGGGATCAGCAACCATTTCCCGAATGGGACAGCATCGACAATAGATTTTTAGAAGTAAATGAAACTCTAGATCAGGTGATTATACACCCTACTTCGGAGCGACCGACTTAGCCATGCTGCCTGCCCGATTTCTGTCATTTACCGGTTGATGAGGCTTGAGGTTACGCTTTATGATCACATCAGATTCACTTTGAATGCCACATTGTCAGATCCATCGAAAATCACTAATTGACGTCTACAACAGTACATTACGTGTTAGCTAAAGAAGTTTCCTTCTCCACTTCCACTCTTGGTACGGTTGAAGAAATAAATGTACGTGACCTTTCTGGAAATACTCTGTCGAACATTCAACCATACAAGTCACCTAGGAACAGGAAGAACCGAAGGTACTATTTCTATTAATAGAAAAAGTCCTTGCACTCTACTCTGTCTTCGATTTTCCTCATATAATCTGATTCGCAACGCTATTGCCAATACGGAGTGGTTCTTCGGATAATAATCCAACCGGTCTCTCCATATTGACAACGACGGTCAAAAACTTTGATAGTCTGTGATTTAACTATCAAAGAAAAACAAGTGTTTCGATAGTCGATGATTTAACTATCGAAGAAAACAAGTGTTCATTCAACATATCAAATAATCACTGAGCCCTTAATTAATATTCCATTTATTAAATCACTTCTCTATTTCTTTATCAATATTTGTTAACCAAATATTTTCAATAATCATATTGGCCTTTTACGTTATTTGGAAAACATTTCCGAATATAGCCTTCCTTTATTTTCTAAACTTTAGAAAATATATGCTATTTATAATTGGAAAATATTCCAATTACTTATCTCTTTTCCGATCTCGTTTATTTCTATACTTAGGAAATATTCTTTATTTTATTTCCAAGCTTATATTTATTTGGATTAAAACGGATGTTGTGTAAAACATCGTTACGACAACCCAAATACTATATTCAACCACTCTTATCCAACATTGATCTTCGAGCCTGGAATCTTACTATTTATTTGTTAATAATGAAATCAATCAAGTTGGCTTATAACTACCTCTCAGACCTTGATTGAATAACATTTATAACATCAAAACAGATATGACTACTTACTCAAATAATCAATACCATACAACTACTTATTCACTTTTAAAACACGTATACACTTTCACTTTCTATTCTTACTAGATTTTATTCCTAGTCTTCCTTTTTGATTTTACTATTCTATTTTTAATTTCGTTTCCTTATCGACTTCTATATATATCGGTATGTTGATTTCTAACTATCAAATTATCAAAAAAATATTCTAACTCCTTAAATTCCCGGAAAAATTCGCCATAACCTCCTTTGTACCGGGAGCATCGGGATATTTCAAATAGCCTCCCATGGCCCTCACCAATCCAAAAGAAAAAGAAAAAGCCAAGCGACTTGCCGATACGGCGCATAAAATCTCATATATGAATTAAATACGTACCTTTTTGTCGAGCATTCTATTTATATACCTTCTAACCTTATCCCATACCTGTCTCCTGTATATTTATACCTGTCCAATTTATTTCAACTATACCCGATCTTTTTAATTCAATCCGTTAGTTAATTTGTTAATTGGCCCTTTAGTCTATTTCATTTTTTATATTCAATTTCCATTTCAACTCTATTTGAATTCTATATTCAAATTCCATTTAATTCTATTTGAATTCCAAATATTTTGACTCTATTGTAATTCTATATTCAATTTCCATTTCAACTCTATTTAAATTCTATATTCAAATTCCATTTCAACTCTATTTGAATTCTATATTCAAATTCCATTTAATTCTGTTTGAATTCCAAATATTCTAACTCCATTTTAATTCTATATTCAATTTCCATTTCAACTCTATTTGAATGCTATATTCAAATTCCATTTCAACTCTATTTGAATTCTATATTCAAATTCCATTTAATTCTATTTGAATTCCAAATATTCTAACTCCATTTTTATTCTATATTCAATTTCCATTTCAACTCTATTTGAATGCTATATTCAAATTCCATTTCACTTTCGATATTCAAATCCTATATTTGAATTCCATTTGAATTTCCATATTAAACAAGTCTTGATTTCCAATTCAGTTGAAATCAATTATTTTTACTTTGGAAAAATAACTTTCCCTTTTCAACTTCACACTTGTTTTTTTTTCTGAATTATCCAATGATAATTCTTTTCACTTCATTTTTAAACTTCGTTTATAAAAGAACTATTTATAAACTTCGTTTATAAAGGAACTACTTGTTTTATTTTTCAAAACAAGTTTATATTTCAAATCTATGTGAATTCAAATTCTATTTTAGAGAAATAGATTTTCCCCTTTTAAAACTCAAATATCCCTTTTCAGGATATTTTTATAAATTATCACTTAGGCCCAGTGATATTCAAACAACCAATTATTTATTTCAGGTTTCTAACGCATCCTATACGACAGTATATATATGCAAACAAATAAACAAACAGATAATATATTTTTGAGGAATCCTGTCGGATTCCTCCAACCTGTTTTCCTGCATCCACAGATGTTAGTCAACATAGTAATACCCATCATGCTTCGAGGAAGGATATCACGGTATGAAGGTCATCCACTAATATATATTTGTGGGGCGTATAGGGAAATCATCCGCTAATGATACTGCGGGCATCCGCTAATGAGACTGCGGGAATCCAACCAATCATCATCCCAATATATATGTATATATATATATATATAATAGTCAACCCTAAGTAACTAATATATTTCAAACAATCAGAAAGCATTCAACAAGCAACAAACAATTATTTTTAACGATATAAAAATAATTCTAATTAAGGTGAGTGAGATTTACTCACCGAGATTTTCCTTTGCCGAATATCCTATGAAATTCAAATCTTACGGCTCCGAATCGCCTTGAATGAATTTTATCATGTACCTACGATAATTTTATTTAAATTTACAGGTTAAACATCTATTCATTTAAATTTACTTTTTAAACGAATAACTAGTTTTCCTATATATTTTAATTAACCAAGTTAAACATTAATTTGCATACTCAACTATTAGTCTATGGATTTTATTTCTATACCAATTAATTTTTTTATATAAAATGGTTTTATAAATTAATTTTCTTTAAATAAATGACAAATTAATTCTCTATTTAAATTAATTCTCACTAATTTTCTATTTAAATTAATTCTCTATTTATATTTATGACACACTAATTAATTCTTTAACTAAATTAGACTAACTAAATAAATAAATTATTAACTAAATTTTTTATTAAATTACCTAAATCCATTCTCTTCACTTCATCAGCCCCTAAAACCACTATCCTCCATTATGACAATTCATCGAACGCTTTGCAAGCATCTCTATTTCCTTTACTAAATAGACATGGTCGCCCTTCTTCCTGAAACTCCCTGTGATCGCGTTGTTTTCCAAGCTGACCCCCCTCCAATTCACGATTCCAATTCGCGGATCCCCCCTCCTGAATCAACGAAAAACCTTTGGCCTTGCTCGAGTTTCAGCGTTCGAGCTTCCAGATCTCGCAAGTGCCACGGCCCCTTCGTACTCTAGTTTTTCTATGCTTCGAAATCCTTCAGAATTCGCACACCTAGATCTGCTATCGCGAGTTTGAAAAATACTGTAAATTGAAATCCTGACATTAACTATTGCACACCCAAAACAAGAAAACTAAAATGGTCTGGAAACTCCTCACCTCGAGCTACATCGTCCCAACCTCACCATAGATGACTCGCACCATCCTTCCAGTAAGCATCGACAGCCTCCTTCGAACTTCCTTTCGGATCCGTACATCGCGGCCCTTGATTCCGCGAGCTCGTCGAGTCGTGGATTGATCATGGTCTCCGATTTGATTCGAGGAATTTAGGTGCGGCTTTGTTTGATTTTGAGGCTCGGTTGTTCTTCGATTTGCAGAAGGATGGAGTGAATCAGAAAGATGAAGTTAAATTTCGTTTTAGTTGAACATAATTTAAAGAGAAAAGAGGGGTGAGAGGTGCGGTTTAAACTTGAAGTGCATGGCCTAATTTCCTCCTCATTATTGGTTTGTTTTTAACCACACACAAAAAAGGAATTACTTAGCTAAGAAGGAGATACTATATTTAGCTTATTTTGAATTTGTATCCCTTAAATTAAAATATCCTATGATTCTGAACCCCTTTCTGAACCCAACAACTGACATTTTTAGTGTAATACCCCTATTTCGGACACCCTGGGATAGGTCACGAAGTCCAATTCGATCATCCGGAACATGTATTAATTTAAATTGTTACAAATTAAATTTCAAATCATTTAAATTCATCGATAAAAATATCATTATTATTATCGTTTATATTCGAATTAGAATTTCCACAGATCATCTGAATTATCTTGATTCAGCTCTAACTTCGAATTTATATATCTATTGTTTTTCCTATTCGTCAATTTAATATATTCGATTTTAAATCGAAATTGGTTATTAAATTGATAACATTTTTAGTGTAATACCCCTATTTCAGACACCCTGGGATAGGTGACGAAGTCCAATTCGATCATCCGGAACAGATATTAATTTAAATTGATACAAATTAAATTTCAAATCATTTAAATTCATCGATAAAAATATCATTATTATTATCGTTTATATTCGAATTAGAATTTCCACAGATCATCTGAATTATCTTGATTCAGCTCTAACTTCGAATTTATATATCTATTGTTTTTCCTATTCGTCAATTTAATATATTCGATTTTAAATCGAAATTGATTATTAAATTGATAACTTAATATAAAATTCCATTTATATTATCCACCCAATATTTAAATCCGTATTAAATATTTAAAATTAACCTATAAGAATCCGGGTCATTACAATCTTCCCCACTTAAAATAATTTCGTCCTCGATATTGCTAAGGTAGAAAAAGTGCTACAAACCCCTTTATCTTTTAAAAACTTACTCAACATTTCAAACTTCCTTACGTAACTCTCTTTCGAATAAATCCCTATTTGATAACTCCTCCCTTCGAATAACTATATTTGATAATCTCTCTATCGAATAACTAGATTCGAAAACCTATCTTCGAATAAACTATATTCAATTTACTCTTATCAATTAACTCTATTTGATTAGTTCTTATCGATTAACCCTATTTGATTAGCTCTTTTCACTTAACTCCTTCCAAATACGCTATATTCGATAACTCCTTTTAACTTTATTCGAATAAACTATATTCGATTAACTCCTTTAATTCTATTCGAATAACTAATATTCGATAACTCCTTTTAACTTTATTCGAATAACTAATATTTGATTTACTTTTGGATAACTAATATTCAACTTCTCCTATTCTAATAACTCCTATTGGATAACGTTTATTTATTTTTAAAGATTTACTTTTAGTAACGGTTCTTCACTTTATAAATGTTCTCTTTAATAACGTTGCTTCGCTTATACAATTGTTGTGTACCCCTTCTATTTAAAACTATCGGTGTTAAAAACAAATATCTCTTCTCTATATAAGTTCAGACTTATATATCCCATTTATCGAATGATAAATATTTAATTTAATTTATAAACTGTTATTTATAATTTAATCTTTTCAGTTTATCTGTTAGAAACAGATTTGCATTTTCTATTCATCTTCTAAATATTCCTTTGATTAAATTCTATTTATTTAACAAATAAATATCTCATTTATAACATTCTATTTATTTTCTATAAATAAATATTTCCATTTAATCTATTTGTAAATGTTTTACAAATATTTCCTTTTAAAATTCTATTTGTAATGTTTTACAAATATTTCTCTTTCTATTTGTTTGCACATAACTACCTTTGTATTTGTTTTACAAATATATTTCTTTTACAAATATATTTTCTTTTGCATTTTCCTTTATTCACACCCAATTCATATTTCATTCACATTGATTTTACTCAATTTATTCATTTCGATCCATTTAACCTACTTAAGTTAAATTTAATTTCAATCATTCAAATTCCTAGGGTTTCATTCAAAACTCCTTTGAAGTAATATAAATATATACATATATTTATATCTGTTTAAAATTCAAAACATTTGAATTTTCAAACAACTTATTTTCTTTTCAAACAAATTTCCATCAAAAACTTTTCTAAGGCAGCAACTCATCACTTAGAAACTCGAAAATGAACACAGATGATGTTGCGACCATCATCAGAATTATTTCCCAGCCACTGAAGTGAGTTCAGTGCTTTATCATATTCAAAATCCATTCAAATGATTTTTATTCAAAAATCCTTCCAAAGTAAAGCTATATTATTTTAATAAAATTAGGAAAATATTTTCCAACTTCCCAGGATTTTAAATTCTGAATTCTAGTTGGAATTCAATTTGTCACATTTGTATATTTGATTTCATATACAAATTCCATTGGTTATATATATAACTATTTCAGTTTTTATAATCTAATTTGATTATAATCCTAACAATCAACTCAACCATTTAGAACAATATCGTGTCCAATCTTCTGTTCAAGTGTTTATAAACTCATATCGACATCATAGCGTCCCACGATTCGATCAAAATTCATAAGCCACTCAACAGACTAGTCAACACAATATAAAATAGTTTTTATATCAAATAACAAGTACGCTCTCTTGTATATATATACACTCAACTCATTCTAGGGTACTACTGACCCTATTTCAAATGAGCACATTCCAACAAGCCTAGATATTCGCTCAACCTTAGTTCTGATACCAACTGTAATGACCCGCAAAGTCTGTAACATCTGAGTTGACTATATACATCATACGTCCAACCCAAATATCATGAAAATACGAAACAATTTTTTTTAGAAGAAAAAGGTAGAAAAAGAACAGAAATAACAACACAAAATCTCACATCGCAGCGGAACAAAATATAATATATCATATGTTTGAAACACAAAATATCAACTATATAACATAGATTTATCAGAGTACAACACTTACAACACAGCGGAACAAAACTATATATAACTAACGCTGAAGCCTCCTGCTCCAAGCTCCTTTAGATAGATCTGTAAAATCCTGAACTACTTGACTGCCCGTACAAATTTAGGCACCCAAGAGTTTAGGTAAAACAAAACAAAATAAACTCCGGGTCAGTCATGGGACTGGTATGAGTAAACAGTTTAAAACAGTTTCAGAAAAACTAAATGATATCTCATAAGACCACGCCGTATAACGAAACGGATTTTTCCCTTATGAGAATCCAAACACTTGACTTATCTTTCAAAATCCTTTTGAAAGGAATAATAATCTTTATACCAAAACGCTTTTGATATTATAATAATGTCTAAATCAAGTAAATAACAATCTAGTGGAACGTTTGCATCTCACGTTCCACATATATATACAATCAAGACCGCAAGCAATTATTGGGTAATGGATTTCCATCTATGACAAGATATGGAACCACCTTCTACTGGTATATCTCTAGAGGAGAATACACCGAGTTCAACAAGAACATCTTGCAACTCAGCCACACATGACCGACCACTCATTTCACTTGAGTGTATCGAATGTATATCACCAACGGTTGGGATCAGCAACCATTTCCCGAATGGGACAACATCGACAATAGATTTTTAGAAGTAAATGAAACTCTAGATCAGGTGATTATACACCCTACTTCGGAGCGACCGACTTAGCCATGCTGCCTGCCCGATTTCTGTCATTTACCGGTTGATGAGGCTTGAGGTTACGCTTTATCATCACATCAGATTCACTGCAAATGCCACATTGTCAAATCCATCGAAAATCACTAATTGACGTCTACAACAGTACATTACATGTTAGCTAAAGAAGCTTATTTCTCCGCTTCCACTCTTGGTTCGGTTGAAGAAATTAATATACGTGACCTTTCTGGAAATACTCTGTCGAACTTTCATCCATACAAGTCACCCAGGAACAGGATGAACTGAAGGTACTATTTCTATTAACAGAAAAAGTCCTTGCAATCTAACTCCGTCTTCGATTTTCCTCATATAACCTGATTCGCAATGCTACTGCCAATACGGAGTGGTTCTTCGGATAATAATCCAACCGGTCTCTCCATATTGACAACGATGTTCAAAAACATCGATAGTCTGTGATTTAACTGTCAAAGAAAAACAAGTGTTTCGATAGTTGATGATTTATCTATCGAAGAAAACAAGTGTTCATTCAACATATCAAACAATCACTGAGCCCTTAATTAATATTCCATTAATTAAATCACTTCTCAATTTCTTTATCAATATTTTGTTAACCAAATATTTACAATAACCATATTGGCCTTTTACGTTATTTGGAAAACATTTCCGAATATCGCCTTCCTTTATTTTCTAAACTTTAGAAAATATATGCTATTTATAATTGGAAAATATTCCAATTACTTATCTCTTTTCCGATCTCACTTATTTCTATACTTAAGAAATATTCTTTATTCTATTTCCAAGCTTACATTTATTTGGGTTAAAACGGATTTTGTGTAAAACATCGTTACGACAACCCAAATACTATATTCAAGCGATCTTATCCAACATTGATCTTCGAGCCTGTAATCTTACTATTTATTTGTTAATAATGAAATCAATCAAGTTGGGTATAACTACCTCTCAGACCTTGACTGAATAACATTTATAACATCAAAACAGATATGACTACTTACTCGAATAATCAATACCATACAACTACTTATTCACTTTTAAAACACATATACAATTTCTCTTTCTATTCTTACTAGATTTTATTCATAGTCTTCCTTTTTGATTTTACTATTCTATTTTTAAGTTCATTTCCTTATCGACTTCTATATATATCAATATGTTGATTTCTAACTATCAAATTATCTTAAAAATATTCTAACTCCTTAAATTCCCGGAAAAATTCGCCATAACCTCCTTTGTACCGGGAGCATCGAGATATTTCAAATAGCATCCCATGGCCCTCACCAATCCAAAAGAAAAAGAAAAAGCCAAGCGGCTTGCCGATACGGCGCATAAAATCTCATATATGAATTAAATACGTACCTTTTTGTCGAGCATTCTATTTATATACCTTCGAACACTTATTCTATACCTGTCTCCTGTATATTTATACCTATCCAATTTATTTCAACTATACCCGATCGTTTTAATTCAATCCGTCAGTTAATTCGTTAATTGGCTCTTTAGTCTATTACACTTTCTATATTCAATTTCCATTTCAACTCTATTTGAATTCTATATTCAAATTCCATTTCAACTCTATTTAAATTCTATATTCAAATTACATTTCAACTCTATTTGAATTCTATATTCAAATTCCATTTAATTCTATTTGAATACCAAATATTCTAACTCCATTTTAATTCTATATTGAATTTCCATTTCAACTCTATTTAAATTCTATATTCAAATTCCATTTCAACTCTATTTGAATTCTATATTCAAATTCCATTTAATTCTATTTGAATTCCAAATATTCTAACTCCATTTTAATTCTATATTCAATTTCCATTTCAACTCTATTTGAATGCTATATTCAAACTCCATTTCAACACTATTTGAATTCTATATTCAAATTCCATTTAATTCTATTTGAATTCCAAATATTCTAACTCCATTTTAATTCTATATTCAATTTCCATTTAAACTCTATTTGAATTTTATATTCAAATTCCATTTCACTTTCGATATTCAAATCCTATATTTGAATTCCATTTGAATTTCTATATTAAACAAGTCTTGATTTCCAATTCAGTTGAAATGAATTATTTTTACTTTGGAAAAAAATTTCCCTTTTCAACTTCACACTTGTTTTTTTTTTCTGAATTTCCAATGATAATTCTTTTCACTTCACTTATAAACTTCGTTTATAAAAGAACTATTTATAAACTTCATTTATAAAGGAACTACTAGTTTTATTTTTCAAAACAAGTTTATATTTCAAATCTGTTTGAATTCAAATTCTATTTTAGAAAAATAGATTTTCCCTTTTTAAATCTCAAATATCCCTTTTTAGGATATTTTTATAAATTATCACTTAGACCCAGTGATATTCAAAAAACCAATTATTTATTTCAGTTTCTAACACATCCTATACGACAGTATATATATGCAAACAAATAAACAAACAGATAATATTTTTTTGAGGAATCGAGTCGGATTTCTCCAACCTGTTTTCCTGCATCCATAGACGTTAATCAACATAGTAATACCCATCCTGCTTCGAGGCAGGATATCGCGGTATGAAGGTCATCCACTAATATATGTTTGTGGGGCGAATAGGGAAATCATCCGCTAATGATACTGCGGGCATCCGCTAATGAGACTGCGGGAATCCAACCAATCATCATCCCAATATATATATATACATATATATATATATATATAATAGTCAACCCTAAATAACTAATATATTTCAAACAAACAGAAAGCATTCAACAAGAAACCAACAATTATTTTTAATGATATAAAAATAATTCTAATTAAGGTGAGTGAGATTTACTCACCGAGATTTTCCTTTGCCGAATATCCTGTGAAATTCAAATCTTACTGCTTCGAATCGCCTCGAATGAATTTTATCGTGTACCTACGATCAATTTATTTAAATTTACCAGTTAAACATCTATTCATTTAAATTTACTATTTAAACGAATAACTAATTTTCCTATATATTTTAATTAACCAAGTTAAACATTAGTTTGCATACTCAACTATTAGTCTATGGATTTTATTTCTATACCAATTAATTTCATTATATAAATTGGTTTTATAAATTAATTTTCTTTAAATAAATGACAAACTAATTCTCTATTTAAATTAATTCTCGCTAATTTTCTATTTAAATTAATTCTCTATTTATATTTATAACACACTTATTAATTCTTTAACTAAACTAGACTAACTAAATAAATAAATTATTAACTAAAAATTTTATTAAATTACCTAAATCCATTCTCTTCACTTCATCAGCCCCTAAAACCGCTATCCTCCATTATGACAATTCAACGAACGCTTTGCAAGCATCTCTATTTCCTTTACTAAATAGACATGGTCGCCCTTCTACCTGAACCTCCCTGTGATCGCGTTGTTTTCCAAGCCGACCCCCTCCAATTCACGATTCCAATTCGTGCATCCCCCCTCCTGAATCAACGAAAACCCTTTGGCCTAGCTCGAGTTTCAGCGTTCGAGCTTCCAGATCTCGCAAGTGCCACTGCCCCTTCGTACTCCAGTTTTTCTGTGCTTCAAAATCCTTCAGAATTCGCATGCCTAGATCTGCTATCGCGAGTTTGAAAAATACTGTAAATTGAAATCCCGACATTAACTATTGATCACCTAAAACAAGCGAACTAAAATGGTCTGGAAACTCCTCACCTCGAACTACATCGTACCAACCTCACCACAGATGATTCGCACCATCCTTCTAGTAAGCATCGACAACCTCCTTCGAACTTCCTTTCGGATCCGTACATCGCGGCCCTTGATTCCGCGAGCTCGTCGAGTCTTGGATTGACCGTGGTCTTCGATTTGATTCGAGGAATTTAGGTGCGGCTTTGTTTGATTTTGAGGCTCGGTTTTTCTTCGATTTGCAGAAGGATGGAGTGAATCAGATAGATGAAGTTAAATTTCGTTTTAGCTGAACAGAATTTAAAGAGAAAAGAGGGGTGAGAGGTGCTGTTTAAACTTGAAGTGCGTGGCCAAATTTCCTCCTCATTGTTGGTTTGTTTCTAACCACACACAGAAAAGGAATTACTTAGCTAAGAAGGAGATACTATATTTAGCTTATTTTAATTTATTTTGAATTTGTATCCCTTAAATTAAAATATCCTATGATTTTGAACCCCTTTCTGAACCCAACAACTGACATTTCTAGGGTAATACCCCTATTTCGGACACCCTGGGATAGGTCACGAAGTACTATTCGATCATTCGGAACAGATATTAATTTAAATTGATACAAATTAAATTTCAAACCATTTAAATTCTTCGATGAAAATGTCATTATTATTATCGTTTATATTCGAATTAGAATTTCCACAGATCATCTGAATTATCTTGATTCAGCTCTAACTTCGAATTTATATATCTATTGTTTTTCCTATTCATCAATTTAATATATTCGATTTTAAATCGAAATTGATTATTAAATTGAGAACTTAATATAAAATTCCATTTATATTATCCATCCTATATTTAAATCTGTATTAAATATTTAAAATTAACCCATAAGAATCCGGGTCATTACAATCTTCCCCACTTAAAATAATTTCGTCCTCGAAATTGCTAAGGTAGAAAAGGTGCTACAAACCGCTTTATCTTTTCAAAACATATTTATGTTGATACTCAACATTTCAAACTTCCTTACGTAACTCTCTTTCGAATAAATCCCTATTTGATAACTCCTCCCTTCGAATAACTATATTCGATAATCTCTCTATCGAATAACTAGATTCGAAAACCTTACTTCGAGTAAACTATATTTGATTTACTCTATTCAATTTACTCTTATCAATTAACTCTATTTGATTAGTTGTTCTCGACTAACCCTATTTGATTAGCTCTTTTCACTTAACTCCTTCCAAATAAGCTATATTCGATAACTCCTTTTAACTTTATTCGAATAAACTATATTCGATTTACTCCTTTAATTCTATTCGAATAACTAATATTCGATAACTCCTTTTAACTTTATTCGAATAACTAATATTTGATTTAACTCTATTCGCTTGACTCTAGATCGCACCGATCACAATGGTTACGCCTGATTCCCTCAGGAAACATCCGACCGCCTTAGGCTATCTGCAGCCCTGCGAATTACGCTAGCAGTCGTACGAAATTGCAACTTATCCTGAGTAACTATGTTTGACTAACTCTATCTCAATAACTATATTCGATCAACTTTAATTGAATAACTAACATTTAATTAAATCCTAATTCAATTAACTATGTTCAATTAACTCTATCTGGTTAACTCTAAGTTTGAATAACAAATATTCGATAAATTCTAATTGAATAACTAATATTCAATTAACTCTACGGATTAACCGTAACTAATTAACTCTAACTGGTAAATTTTTACTCGAATCGATTATTTCTAACTCTAATTGACTTCTCCTATTCTAATAACTCCTATTGGATAAAGTTTATTTATTTATAAAGATTTACTTTTAGTAACGGTTCTTCACTTTATAAATGTTCTCTTTAATAATGTTGCTTCGCTTATACAATTGTTGTGTACCCCTTCTATTTAAAACTATCGGTGTTAAAAACAAATATATCTTCTCTATATAAGTTCAGACTTATATATCCCATTTATCGAATGATAAATATTTAATTTAATTTATAAACTGTTATTTATAATTTAATCTTTTCAGTTTATCTGTTAGAAACAGATTTCCATTTTCTATTCATCTTCTAAATATTCCTTTTATTAAATTCTATTTATTTAACAAATAAATATCTCATTTATAACATTCTATTTATTTTCTATAAATAAATATTTCCATTTAATCTATTTGTAAATGTTTTACAAATATTTCCTTTTAAAATTCTATTTGTAAATGTTTTACAAATATTTCTCTTTCTATTTGTTTGCACATAACTTCCTTTGTATTTGTTTTACAAATATATTTCTTTTTATATTTGTTTTACAAATATATTTTCTTTTGGTTTTTCCTTTATTCACACCCAATTCATTTTTCATTCACATTGATTTTACTCAATTTATTCGTTTCGATACATTTAACCTACTTAAGTTAAATTTAATTTCAATCATGCAATTTCCCAGGGTTTCGTTTCAAAACTCCTTTGAAGTAATATAAATATATACATATATTTATATCTATCTCAAATTCAAAACATTTGAATTTTCAAACAACTTATTTTCTTTTCAAACAAATTTCGATCAAAAAATTTTCTAAGGCTGCAATTCATCACTTAGAAACTCGAAAATGAACACTGATGATGTTGCGACCATCATCAGAATTATTTCCCAGCCACTGAAGTGAGTTCAGTGCTTTATCATATTCAAAATCCATTCAAATGATTTTTATTCAAAAATCCTTCCAAAGTAAAGCTATATTATTTTAATAAAATTCGGAAAATATTTTCCAACTTCCCAGGATTTTAAATTCTGAATTCTGGTTGGAATTCAATTTATCACATTTGTATATTTGATTTCATATATAAATTCCATTGGTTATATATATAACTATTTCAGTTTTTATAATCTAATTTGATTATAATCCCAACAATCAACTCAACCATTTAAAACAATATCGTGTCCAATCTTCTGTTCAAGTGTTTATAAACTCCTATCGACATCGTGGCGTCCCACGATTCGATCAAAATTCATAAGCCACTCAACAGACAAGTCAACACAATATAAAACAGTTTTTATATGAAATAACAAATACGCTCTCTCTTATATATATACACTCAACTCATTCTAGGGTACTACTGACCATATCTCTAATGAGCACATTCCAACAAGCCTAGATATTCGCTCAACCTAAGCTCTAATACCAATTGTAATGACCCGCAAAGTCCGTAACATCTGAGTTGACTATATACATCATACGTCCAACCCAAATATCACGAAAATACGAAACATTTTTTTTAGGAGAAAAAGGTAGAAGAAGAACAGAAATAACAACACTAAATCTCACATCGCAGCGGAACAAAATATAATATATCATATCTTTGAAATACAAAATATTAACTCTATAACATATATTTATCAGAGTACAACACTTACAACACAGCGGTACAAAACTCTATATAACTAACGCTGAAGCCTCCTGCTTCAAGCTCCTTTAGATAGATCTGTAAAATCCTAAACTACTTGACTGCCCATACAAATTTAGGCACCCAAGAGTTTAGGTAAAACAAAACAAAATATACTCCGGGTCAGTCATGGGACTGGTATGAGTAAACAGTTTAAAATAGTTTCAGGAAAACTAAATGATATCTCTTAAGACCACGCCGTATAACGGAACGGTTTTTCCCTTAGGAGAATCCAAACACTTGACTTATCTTTCAAAATCCTTTTGAAAGGAATAATAATCTTTATACCAAAACTCTTTTGATATTATAATAATGGCTAAATCAAGTAAATAACAATCTAGTGGAACGTTTCCATCTCACGTTCCACATATATATACAATCAAGACCGCAAGCACTTATTGGGTAATGGATTTCCAACTATGACAAGGTATGGAACCACCTTCCGCTGCTATATCTCTAGAGGAGAATACACCGAGTTCAACAAGAACATCTTGCAACTCAGCCACACATGACCGACCACTCATTTCGCTTGAGTGTATCGAATGTATATCACCAACGGTTGGGATCAGCAACTGTTTCCGGAATGGGACAGCGTCGACAATAGACTTTTAGAAGTAAATGAAACTCTAGATCAGGTGATTATACACCCTACTTCGGAGCGACCGACTTAGCCATGCTGCCTGCCCGATTTCTGTCATTCACCAATTGATGAGGCTAGAGGTTACGCTTTATCATCACATCTGATTCCCTTCGAATGCCACAAAGTCAGATTTATCGAAAATCACTAATTGACGTCTACAACAGTACATTACGTGTTAGCTAAAGAAGTTACCTTCTCCGCTTCCACTCTTGTATGGTTGAAGAAATCAATGTACGTGACCTTTCTGGAAATACTCTGTCGAACATTCATCCATACAAGTCACCCAAGAAGAGGATGAACCGAAGGTACTATTTCTATTAATAGAAAAAGTCCTTGCACTCTACTCCGTCTTCGATTTTCCTCATATAATCTGATTCGCAACGCTACTGCCAATACGGAGTGGTTCTTCGGATAATAATCCAGCCGGTCTCTCCATATGGACAACGATGGTCAAAAACTTCGATAGTCTGTGATTTAACTATCAAAGAAAAACAAGTGTTTCGATAGTCGATGATTTAACTATCGAAGAAAACAAGTGTTCACTGAACATATCAAACAATCACTGAGCCCTTAATTAATATTCCATTAATTAAATCACTTCTTTATTTCTTTATCAATATTTGTTAACCAAATATTTTCGATAACCATATTGGCCTTTTACGTTATTTGGAAAACATTTCCGAATATCACCTTCCTTTATTTTCTAAACTTTAGAAAATATATGCTATTTATAACTGGAAAATATTCCAATTACTTATCTCTTTTCTGATCTCGTTTATTTCTATACTTAGGAAATATTCTTTATTATATTTCCAAGCTTACATTTATTTGGGTTAAAACGGATGTTGTGTAAAACATCGTTACGACAACCCAAATACTATATTCAACCACTCTTATACAGCATTGATCTTCGAGCCTAGAATCTTACTATTTATTTGTTAATAATGAAATCAATCAAGTTGGGGTATAACTACCTCTCAGACCTTGACTGAATTACATTTATAATGTCAAAACAGATATGCTACTTACTCGAATAATCTATACCATACAACTACTTATTCACTTTTAAAACAAGTATACACTTTCTCTTTCTATTCTTACTAGATTTTATTCCTAGTCTTCCTTTTTGATTTTACTATTCTATTTTTTAGTTTGTTTCCTTATCGACTTCTATATATATCGATACATTGATTTCTAACTATCAAATTATCTTAAAAATATTCTAACTCCTTAAATTCCTGGAAAAATTCGCCATAACCTCCTTTGTACCAGGAGCATCGGGATATTTCAAATAGCCTCCCATGGCCCTTACCAATCCAAAAGAAAAAGAAAAGGCCAAGCGGCTTGCCGATACGGCACATAAAATCTCATATATGAATTAAATACGTACCTTTTTGTCGAGCATTCTATTTATATACCTTCTAACACTTATCCCATACCTGTCTCCTGTATATTTACACCTGTCCAATTTATTTCAACTATACCCGATCGTTTTAATTCAATCCGTTAGTTAATTCGTTAATTGGCTCTTTAGTCTATTTCACTTTCTATATTCAATTTCCATTTCAACTCTATTTGAATTCTATATTCAAATTCCATTTCAACTTTATTTAAATTCTATATTCAAATTCCTTTCAACTCTATTTGAATTCTATATTCAAATTCCATTTAATTCTATTTGAATTCCAAATATTCTAACTCCATTTTAATTCTATATTAAATTTCCATTTCAACTCTATTTAAATTATATACTCAAATTCCATTTCAACTCTATTTGAATTCTATATTCAAATTCCATTTAATTCTATTTGAATTCCAAATATTCTAACTCCATTTTAATTCTATATTCAATTTCCATTTCAACTCTATTGGAATGCTATATTCAAATTTCATTTCAACTCTATTTGAATTCTATATTCAAATTCCATTTAATTCTATTTGAACTCCAAATATTCTAACTCCATTTTTATTCTATATTCAATTTCCATTTCAACTCTATTTGAATGCTATATTCAAATTCCATTTCACTTTCGATATTCAAATCCAATATTTGAATTTCTATGTTAAACAAGTCTTGATTTCCAATTCAGTTGAAATCAATTATTTTTACTTTGGAAAAATAACTTTCCCATTTCAACTTCACACTTGTTTTTTTTTTGAATTATCCAATGATAATTCTTTTCACTTCATTTATAAATTTCGTTTATAAAAGAACTATTTATAAACTTCGTTTATAAAGGAACTACTTGTTTTATTTTTCAAAACAAGTTTATATTTCAAATCTATTTGAATTCAAATTCTATTTTAGAAAAATAGATTTTCCCTTTTTAAATCTCAAATATCCCTTTTCAGGATATTTTTATAAATTATCACTTAGGCCCAGTGATATTCAAACAACCAACTATTTATTTCAGGTTTCTAACACATCCTATACGACAGTATATATATGCAAACAAATAAACAAACAGATAATATATTTTTGAGGAATCCAGTCGGATTCCTCCAACCTGTTTTCCTGCATCCACAGACGTTAGTCAACATAGTAATACCCATCCTGCTTCGAGGCAGGATATAGCGGTATGAAGGTCATCCACTAATATATATTTGTGGGGCGTATAGGGAAATCATTCGCTAATGATACTGCGGGCATCCGCTAATGAGACTGCGGGAATCCAACCAATCATCATCCCGATATATATATATATATATATATATATATATAATAGTCAACCCTAAATAACTAATATATTTCAAACAATCAGAAAGCATTCAACAAGAAACAAACAATTATTTTTAAAGATATAAAAATAATTCTAATTAAGGTGAGTGAGATTTACTCACCGAGATTTTCCTTTGCCAATTCAAATCTTACTGCTTCGAATCGCCTCGAATGAATTTTATCGTATACCTACGATCAATTTATTTAAATTTACAGGTTAAACATCTATTCATTTAAATTTACAATTTAAACGAATAACTAATTTTCCTATATATTTTAATTAACCAAGTTAAACATTAATTTTCATACTCAACTTTTAGTCTATGGATTTTATTTCTATACCAATTAATTTCATTATATAAACTGGTTTTATAAATTAATTTTCTTTAAATAAATGACAAACTAATTCTCTATTTAAATTAATTCTCACTAATTTTCTATTTAAATTAATTCTCTATTTATATTTATGACACACTTATTAATTCTTTAACTAAACTAGAATAACTAAATAAATAAATTATTAACTAAAAAATTTATTAAATTACCTAAATCCATTCTCTTCACTTCATCAGCCCCTAAAACCGCTATCCTCCATTATGACAATTCATCGAACGCTTTGCAAGCATCTCTATTTCCTTTACTAAACAGACATGGTCGCCCTTCTTCCTGAACCTCCCTGTGATCGCATTGTTTTCCAAGCCGACCCCCTCCAATTCACGATTCCAATTCGCGGATCCCCCCTCATGAATCAACGAAAAACCTTTGGCCTTGCTTGAGTTTCAGCGTTCGAGCTTCTAGAACTCGCAAGTGCCACGACCCCTTCGTACTACGATTTTTCTGTGCTTCGAAATCCTTCAGAATTCACACGCCTAGATTTGCTATCGCGAGTTTAAAAAATACTGTAAATTGAAATCCCGACATTAACTATTGCGCACCCAAAACAAGCGAACTAAAATGGTATGGGAACTCCTCACCTCGAGCTACATCGTCCCAACCTCACCACAGATGACTCGCACCATCCTTCCAGTAAGCATCGATAGCCTCCTTCGAACTTCCTTTCGGATCTGTACATCGCGGCCCTTGATTCCGCGAGCTCGTCGAGTCTTGGATTGACCGTGGTCTTCGATTTGATTCGAGGAATTTAGGTGCGGCTTTGTTTGATTTTGAGGCTCGTTTATTCTTCGATTTGCAGAAGGATGGAGTGAATCAGAAAGATGAAGTTAAATTTCGTTTTAGCTGAACAGAATTTAAAGAGAAAAGAGGGGTGAGAGGTGCGGTTTAAACTTGAAGTGTGTGGCTTAATTTCCTGCTCATTGTTGCTTTGTTTCTAACCACACAAAAAAAAGGAATTACTTAGCTAAGAAGGAGATACTATATTTTGCTTATTTTAATTTATTTTGAATTTGTATCCCTTAAATTAAAATATCCTATGATTCTGAACCCAACAACTGACATTTTTAGGGTAATACCCCTATTTCGGACACCCTGGGATAGGTCATGAAGTCCAATTCGATCATCCGGAACATGTATTAATTTAAATTGATACAAATTAAATTTCAAACCATTTAAATTATTCGATAAAAATATCATTATTATTATCGTTTGTATTCGAATTAGAATTTCCACAGATCATCTGAATTATCTCGATTCAGCTCTAACTTCGAATTTATATATCAATTGTATTTCCTATTCTTCAATTTAATATATTCGATTTTAAATCGAAATCGATTATTAAATTGATAACTTAATATAAAATTCCATTTATATTATCCACCCAAAATTTAAATCCGTATTAAATATTTAAAATTAACCCATAAGAATCCGGGTCATTACATTATACTAGGATTATTTGCATACATTTTGTTTACATGGCACGAACATAAAATTGAATTAAGGAGGCCAGCTGAATCAGTCGACCGCCTGATTTTTCGCATTAGTGTAAGGAGATATACACACACTATTGCATATGTTTATATAAGCATTAGAAATCTTTTAAGGACAGTTGATGCCTATGATTGGTGGGTGATTAGATGGATGTGGATGCTAGGATGTACGTTCTTTTTAACTTAGAGATTTCGGGGACTAAATACTTTAAGTAGGGGAGAATGTAACACCACATAATTTTAAGGGACATTATAACAATAAACTAAAGAATACTTAATTAAATATTGGGAATTAAGGGAAACAAATTGTATCATTGCATTTGTCTCAGAATACTGCTTGAGATAAACTCCGAGTTTGCGTAAAGAAGACATCATATGAAGAAGATATTAAGGTTTGAAGTTTGTATACCTATAAGTAAAATATATATACAAAACCAGTCCAGAATTCAAAATAAATCAAACTCGAAGTGCTGGAAGTCACGCGGGAATTCGACTCGTTGGGGGTCGACCCACACAAGGGGGTGTCGGCCCTAGGGTCGACCCCAGGGTCGACCCACCCCATATCCATCCAGGTTTGTAACCTGAACTTGGACTTGTTTCTGAATGATATTCATTGGTGGTAGGCTATAAATAGGACAACATTTCTATTGTTTTATTCACCCAAAACAATGGAGACAACGAGGTGCTGCCTCATCCTGGATTTGTAACGACCCAGAAAATCTGAACCAATTTAAAATTTTTAAATTGGCAAAAATAATGGATTTTAAATATTTAAAATAAATATTTTAAATAATGGCGATGAAAACTGAGTTTGAATCGACATTTGAAAACGAATATAATTAATTATAATTATATATAGAATTGAAAATGGCGCGGTAGTTCGATAATTCGATTTCAAACTTCAATTGAATATACCGGATGCAAAACAATCCGGATTTTAGTGAAACCAAAAATATTTAAATCTGTTAGTGAATATCTTTCTAACGAATCTGACCAATCGAAATTTGATAGCGGGAATCAAAAGATATGTCCAGTTGAAAATTCTGAATAGTCGCTATGGAATTCAGGCCCTTAAAAATGGACATTTTGCAAACGACCTCGGATTTCGACGAAACCACTTTTGTTGGATCGTGATGTCAAATTATTGCTAGGTTTCAAATTTCATAATTTTCCGAATCAATATGTGAGCGTGGCAAAGGAAAACGCGTTTGACCAGTTTCAGTTGATTTTAATCGACTGGAAATTGGCCATTTTTCAAACGGTCTCAGAATTCGACGAAACTAGTTTTGTTAGGACCGTATCGTCAATATGAAGCTAGAAAATATTTTTCTGGAATTTTTCTAGTTAGTATGGGACCCCGGTAATTTGAAATGTACGTTTAAAATTCAATATAGTGATTTAAATGAAAATTCAACGGAAACTGATTGTAACAATCAAATCGGCTTGCGATACATATCCCATTGTGTTCGGAATGGGGGTAAAACGCTATGGACGACAGGCGGTAGGCCTCGTTTCGAGGTCATATGTAAAAGTCAACCTTTTTGCAAAATTAAATAATTAAAAAAAATAATAATAATATAATTTCCCTCCTTTACCTTTCTTCCTGGACCCCCCCCCCCCCCCCCGTTCATTTCAGTTTCAAATCGAAAGAAAAAAAAACCCTTGCGCTATCGCCAGCCCCCCCCCCCCCCCTCGAGCGAACGCCGCCGACGAAGACCTCGCCTCCCCCTCCATCGATCGAAGACCCCGTCCTCCAGCAGCCATCGCGAGTGATTCGAGCAGCCGCCTCCCCGTCTGACGACCGCCTGCCACCACCGTTCGAGACCCGAGCCGCCATCTCGAAGCCTCCCCTCCGACGAACTACAGAAACCCCCCTGTAAGTTTTTTGTTGTTTTATTATTTTATTTTTAAGGATTTAAAAACTGTTTATTTTAGAAAAAAAAAGGGTTTTAAAACAGATTTTTCTAAAGAAAGTTAAAACTGATTTTTTAAACGAAATAAAAACTGATTTTTATATAAAGTTAAAACTGATTTTTATAGGAAGTTGAAACTGATTTTTTAAACGAAATAAAAACTGATTTTTATATAAAGTTAAAACTGATTTTTATAGGAAGTTAAAACTGATTTTTATAGGAAGTTAAAACTGATTTTTATAGGAAGTTAAAACTGATTTTTATATAAAGTTAAAACTGATTTTTATAGGAAGTTAAAACTGATTTTTATATAAAGTTAAAACTGATTTTTATAGGAAGTTAAAACTGATTTTTATAGGATGTTAAAAACTGATTTTGAAATGATTTAACTTTAAAAAGGAAAAGGTTTAAACTTTAAATAGAAAGGATTTGAACTTTATAAAAAAAATAAAAAAACAGATTTTTATATATTGAAAGTCGAAGTAAAAATCATATTTTTATATATTGAATAGCGTAGTAAAAATTCGATTTTTACATATGTAGAGAATACGGGCGAAAGCGACAGAAAGGCGAAGATTTCTCTAAAGGAAGTGTCGTGAAGTTGGATAGCTATTGGTGAGATTTCTGATTTAAAAATATTATATTTGTGAGAAAATAAAAGTGAATTGCTATATATATTATATATATATATATATATACACGCCCCCTCGTCCACAAACCATGGACGATATTTATTGATTGAAATTGGTGTGAAAATTGATTGATAGCGAATGATTGTTTGGGATTGTTTGTGATTGATATTGGTTGATTGTGGTTGAAAAATACCTGTTTGTGATTGAGAAATATTTGGTTGAAACCACATAGGATTAGTTTGTGGAAATGAAATAAATATATACATGCCGCCTGCGTGCGAACTAGATGCATGAACCCCATTGTCAAAAACCGCGAGGTTTTAAGGTAGAGCGAGGAGCCGTACTAGGGACGGTCCCGGTTTAACTACCCTGCCGTTATGCTGCCGAAATTTTGAATAATATTTGTGTGTTTGAATTATTTTCATATGCTTAAACTATATTTATTCATTGTATAGAAAACATTCATGTGTTGAATTGATATTCATTCGTTGATTAGAAATTCATGTGTTGAATGGTATTCATATTTTGAAATAAATTGTTCGATAATAAAAATCACATTTTTATCTATATATAGAAACTATAGAAAACATTCATGTGTTGAATTGATATTCATTCGTTGATTAGAAATTCATGTGTTGAATGGTATTCATATTTTGAAATAAATTGTTCGATAATAAAAATCACATTTTTATCTATATATAGAAACTATAGAAAACATTCATGTGTTGAATTGATATTCATTCGTTGATTAGAAATTCATGTGTTGAATGGTATTCATATTTTGAAATAAATCGTTTGATAATAAAAATCACATTTTTATCTATATATAGAAACTATAGAAAACATTCATGTGTTGAATTGATATTCATTCGTTGATTAGAAATTCATGTGTTGAATGGTATTCATATTTTGAAATAAATCGTTTGATAATATAAAAATCACATTTTTATCTATATATAGAAACTATAGAAAACATTCATGTGTTGAATTGATATTCATTCGTTGATTAGAAATTCATGTGTTGAATGGTATTCATATTTTGAAATAAATTGTTTGATAATAAAAATCACCTTTTATCGACTATATGAACTGTGTAAAATAATCTCGTTTTAAAAGAAATTGTTTTATGATAAAAATCCCATTTTTATCACCAACATGAACTATATAGAAAAATAGTGTTTTGAAATGAATTGTTTTACAATAAAAATCACATTTTTATTGTATGCATAAATCGTTAGAATGTGAAGTGTTAAAAATAGCCACTTGTTCAAAATAAACATATATGAGTTGAAATATTCATTAATTAGCTAATGAAATGATTTGCACCTATTTATGTAACATTAGAATGAATGGTGTTTTTAAACCAAACAGAAATCAAATATGAAGTTGAATAGAAAATGATAAATGATAAGAACTGTATATATATGTACGTGCATATTTATTGAACAGGTTATAGCAAAGGGGCTAGAGAAGAGGAATAAAATTTTGTGCCCGACAAATAGGTACACATTTACTGTTTTGTTTGGGTGATGATTTTATGAGCCTGTTGGCTAGCCGCTTGGCTTTTTCTTTTTCTTTTTGAGATTAGAAGGACAGGGAACGCAATTTGCGATTTCCCGATGCTCCCGGTGCAGGGGAGGTTATGGCGAAATTTTCCAAAATTTTAAGGTGTTAGAAAAATATTTGAAGTGAAAACGATATGGAAATCATTGAATGAACTATATTTATATAAATATATAAATATAAATAAAATTAAAACGAAACGAGGCCGTGCAGTTCGTATTTTGAAACCGTGTTTTCAAACAACTAGTACGGGAAATCCGACCATTGGATTTTCCCGAAACCTCAACCGTCGGGTTCGCCTTGGAATAATCTTTCCAACGGCACCAACCTTGTAAAAATCCAACGGTTGGATCGTCTGGAATGTTTAATTCAAATCTGAAGAAAAACAGCGCCAGAAGCGATTATATTTATATATATATAAATATAATTATATATTTAATCGAATAACGACGCTGCAGTTCGTAATTTGAAATCGAAAATTCAAACGATTGTACCGGGAGATCCGACCGTCGGAATTTCCCGAAACTGGAACCGTTGGATTCGTTTTGAAAAGACCTTTCTAATGATGTAAATTTTGTGAAGATTCAACGGTTAGATTTTCAGATATGTGTAAAACAAATCTGAAGAAAAACAGCGCCACGGCCGCTGTATGGCCCGAAGCGTCGTTTTGAATAAAATGGCTATTTTAAAATAAATAAAAATAGCGATAAATAGTTGTAAAATATCATAAGCGATATGGAATAGAAATAAACTGAATTTGTTCGATTTATTTGGCTTTTGATGGTTGAATGTGTTTGGTGTGAAAATTACATTAAAAGAACACAATTGGTGTTGTCGAATAATTTAACCATTGAAATAAATCGATTTGAAATTCTAAATATACGTGAATCGTTTGAAAAGGCCGAGTTAATTCTCATTTCAAATGATTGACCGACGATTGAAATTTGAAGATGAAGACGACGGTCGAAGACCGGAGATCTTCACCTCGTTTGGATGGTAACCGAGGTCCTGATTGGGAGGCATCCTGAAATATGGATAATGAGTGGTGATCGTCCAGACGTACGTGTTGATCGAAGGGTTTGCGAGGTATTTAGTGCCTCCGGTTTCGTTCAGACCCAGAACGGACTTGTAAATGGACTGTGTGTCCGACATTGGAATTTGTCCTGTGTGATTGATAGCCATCAGTTGCACGGTATGAATTGCCTGTGTGGCATGCTAAGATGCAGTGATCAGGGCTTCTGTTGAAAAGCAAAGTCTTGTGGTGATGATCAAAGCACCGCCTGTGTGGCGTAGCTTTGTGTATAACGTAAATTCGCGAACCTCACACCCCGGTATGAACCTAAAACGGGAGGAAGGACCTCAGGGAGGACATGCGTTTCTTTCTAGCTAGGGTGGTGTCAGTGACCTACCAGCCCTGACATTTATATACTTTTCACCTATGTGGTTGTTGCTGTTGCGAGGCGCCTCGGTTTGATCGAACGATCCGGGTCCGATGGAGTCATTCGTTGGCTCGTTTACGCCCCAAAGGGCGGGGAAACGTATTGTTCAGGAATTTTAATCCACATCGGTGGACCGGCCCTGTCGCTCCTAGGGTCACTCGAGCTCTTATCCTGTGGCTCGGGCTAGAGAGTCACGAATTCGGTAAGGACTATCTTTTGCCTTGGTTCATGACGGAAAACCAATTTCCAAATACGTGACTGTGCGGTTTTGATTGTATACCTATATATGGCGACATAGTGGTATGGGGCATTAATGCCGTCTATGATTGATAGTTATGATTTGAAATTGCTTTCAAAACATATAAACACTAGCAATAATATCAAATGCCTTTGTTTTATTCGTATCAAGTATATCTTGGTCGTTATAAGGTAAAAACTCTATCCTCCGGTTTGCGTTGCATTGTGTGATGGGAACTGAGTCTTATAACGGCTTCATTTTTATAAAAAGCATATCGATGTTTAAAAGAAAGATTTGTTTTAAAGCACTGGCAATCCAATGGAGTAAACCCGTTCCACGAAAGTGGCGTTGTCCTGTGATTAGCCAATTATATATATGTGTTGAGTGGATTTCTCATACCAGTCCCATGACTGACTCGTAGTTTGTTTCACTTTCAAACTCGGGTGCCCCTTTTTCTACACGGGCAACCTTGTATTCAGGTTTAGCTGGTTCTTTCTGGATAGCTGGAGCTGAAGATGGATTCTATCATTTATTTCTTTTTATGTTGTTCAGCTCCTATTGTACATATTTTGTTTATTTCCGCTGTAGACATTCATGTATAGCTGAACTGTATTTGTACTAAGTAAGATCCTGTATACTGTGTAACTCTGATGATTACTTTTATCCAGTATATTTTGTTGTTCATTATCTGGTGTATTTATTTAATTCTGTTCTGCTATATTCTGTTTCTGTGTTATATTCCAAAGATAACCCTTGTTTCCGTGAGAACGGGATTTCGGGTCGTCTCAACGTGGTATCAGAGCTTTGGTTAAGCTTAGTTCTGGAATATAACATTCGAACGAACTCGTCAGAAATAGAACCAGTAGTGTTCTAGGACGGGCAACTCTATACAGATAGGATCAGTAATATCCTAGTATGAGTAGCAGAATCAGAACAACTCGTTAGAGATGGGGTCAGAAGTGCCTCAGAACGAGTCGAGAGTAATATGTTTTTAAATAACGTATTTGTGATTATATATATATATAGTCTGGTTTTAGAAATATAATTTTTGAATATATAAAAGATATATATTTGAAAAGTTAAAAAGGTTAAAAACAATTGGATTGGTTGTTGTGTTGTGTGATTGTAGATTTATCAAACCACTTTCGACTTTATTCCTTTTCGGGGACGAAAAGTTTTAAGTGGGGGAGATTGTAACGACCCAGAAAATCTGAACCAATTTAAAATTTTTAAATTGGCTAAAATAATGGATTTTAAATATTTAAAATAAATATTTTAAATAATGGCGATGAAAACTGAGTTTGAATCGACATTTGAAAACGAATATAATTAATTATAATTATATATAGAATTGAAAATGGCGCGGTAGTTCGATAATTCGATTTCAAACTTCAATTGAATAAACCGGATGCAAAACAATCCGGATTTTAGTGAAACCAAAAATATTTAAATCTGTTAGTGAATATCTTTCTAACGAATCTGACCAATCGAAATTTGATAGCGGGAATCAAAAGATATGTCCAGCTGAAAATTCTGAATAGTCGCTATGGAATTCAAGCCCTTAAAAATGGACATTTTGCAAACGACCTCGGATTTCGACGAAACCACTTTTGTTGGATCCGTGATGTCAAATTATTGCTAGGTTTCAAATTTCATAATTTTCCGAATCAATATGTGAGCGTGGCAAAGGAAAACGCGTTTGACCAGTTTCAGTTGATTTTAATCGACTGGAAATTGGCCATTTTTCAAACGGTCTCAGAATTCGACGAAACTAGTTTTGTTAGGACCGTATCGTCAATATGAAGCTAGAAAATATTTTTCTGGAATTTTTCTAGTTAGTATGGGACCCCGGTAATTTGAAATGTACGTTTAAAATTCAATATAGTGATTTAAATGAAAATTCAACGGAAACTGATTGTAACAATCAAATCGGCTTGCGATACATATCCCATTGTGTTCGGAATGGGGGTAAAACGCTATGGACGACAGGCGGTAGGCCTCGTTTCGAGGTCATATGTAAAAGTCAACCTTTTTGCAAAATTAAATAATTAAAAAAATAAAAAAATAATAATAATATAATTTCCCTCCTTTACCTTTCTTCCTGCCCCCCCCCCCGTTCATTTCATTTTCAAATCGAAAGAAAAAAAAAAACCTAGCGCTATCGCCAGCCCCCCCCCCCCTCGAGCGAACGCCGCCGACGAAGACCTCGCCTCCCCCTCCATCGATCGAAGACCCCGTCCTCCAGCAGCCATCGCGAGTGATTCGAGCAGCCCCCTCCCCGTCTGACGACCGCCTGCCACCACCGTTCGAGACCCGAGCCGCCACCTCGAAGCCTCCCCTCCGACGAACTACAGAAACCCCCCCCCCTGTAAGTTTTTTGTTGTTTTATTATTTTATTTTTAAGGATTTAAAAACTGTTTATTTTAGAAAAAAAAAGGGTTTTAAAACAGATTTTTCTAAAGAAAGTTAAAACTGATTTTTTAAACGAAATATAAACTGATTTTTATATAAAGTTAAAACTGATTTTTATAGGAAGTTGAAACTGATTTTTTAAACGAAATAAAAAATGATTTTTATATAAAGTTAAAACTGATTTTTATAGGAAGTTAAAACTGATTTTTATAGGAAGTTAAAACTGATTTTTATAGGAAGTTAAAACTGATTTTTATATAAAGTTAAAACTGATTTTTATAGGAAGTTAAAACTGATTTTTATATAAAGTTAAAACTGATTTTTATATAAAGTTAAAACTGATTTTTATAGGAAGTTAAAACTGATTTTTATAGGATGTTAAAAACTGATTTTGAAATGATTTAACTTTAAAAAGGAAAAGGTTTAAACTTTAAATAGAAAGGATTTGAACTTTATAAAAAAAATAAAAAAACAGATTTTTATATATTGAAAGTCGAAGTAAAAATCATATTTTTATATATTGAATAGCGTAGTAAAAATTCGATTTTTACATATGTAGAGAATACGGGCGAAAGCGACAGAAAGGCGAAGATTTCTCTAAAGGAAGTGTCGTGAAGTTGGATAGCTATTGGTGAGATTTCTGATTTAAAAATATTATATTTGTGAGAAAATAAAAGTGAATTGCTATATATTATATATATATATATATACACGCCCCCTCGTCCACAAACCATGGACGATATTTATTGATTGAAATTGGTGTGAAAATTGATTGATAGCGAATGATTGTTTGGGATTGTTTGTGATTGATATTGGTTGATTGTGGTTGAAAAATACCTGTTTGTGATTGAGAAATATTTGGTTGAAACCACATAGGATTAGTTTGTGGAAATGAAATAAATATATACATGCCGCCTGCGTGCGAACTAGATGCATGAACCCCATTGTCAAAAACCGCGAGGTTTTAAGGTAGAGCGAGGAGCCGTACTAGGGACGGTCCCGGTTTAACTACCCTGCCGTTATGCTGCCGAAATTTTGAATAATATTTGTGTGTTTGAATTATTTTCATATGCTTAAACTATATTTATTCATTGTATAGAAAACATTCATGTGTTGAATTGATATTCATTCGTTGATTAGAAATTCATGTGTTGAATGGTATTCATATTTTGAAATAAATTGTTCGATAATAAAAATCACATTTTTATCTATATATAGAAACTATAGAAAACATTCATGTGTTGAATTGATATTCATTCGTTGATTAGAAATTCATGTGTTGAATGGTATTCATATTTTGAAATAAATTGTTCGATAATAAAAATCACATTTTTATCTATATATAGAAACTATAGAAAACATTCATGTGTTGAATTGATATTCATTCGTTGATTAGAAATTCATGTGTTGAATGGTATTCATATTTTGAAATAAATCGTTTGATAATAAAAATCACATTTTTATCTATATATAGAAACTATAGAAAACATTCATGTGTTGAATTGATATTCATTCGTTGATTAGAAATTCATGTGTTGAATGGTATTCATATTTTGAAATAAATCGTTTGATAATATAAAAATCACATTTTTATCTATATATAGAAACTATAGAAAACATTCATGTGTTGAATTGATATTCATTCGTTGATTAGAAATTCATGTGTTGAATGGTATTCATATTTTGAAATAAATTGTTTGATAATAAAAATCACCTTTTATCGACTATATGAACTGTGTAAAATAATCTCGTTTTAAAAGAAATTGTTTTATGATAAAAATCCCATTTTTATCACCAACATGAACTATATAGAAAAATAGTGTTTTGAAATGAATTGTTTTACAATAAAAATCACATTTTTATTGTATGCATAAATCGTTAGAATGTGAAGTGTTAAAAATAGCCACTTGTTCAAAATAAACATATATGAGTTGAAATATTCATTAATTAGCTAATGAAATGATTTGCACCTATTTATGTAACATTAGAATGAATGGTGTTTTTAAACCAAACAGAAATCAAATATGAAGTTGAATAGAAAATGATAAATGATAAGAACTGTATATATATGTACGTGCATATTTATTGAACAGGTTATAGCAAAGGGGCTAGAGAAGAGGAATAAAATTTTGTGCCCGACAAATAGGTACACATTTACTGTTTTGTTTGGGTGATGATTTTATGAGCCTGTTGGCTAGCCGCTTGGCTTTTTCTTTTTCTTTTTGAGATTAGAAGGACCGGGAACGCTACTTGCGATTTCCCGATGCTCCCGGTGCAGGGGAGGTTATGGCGAAATTTTCCAAAATTTTAAGGTGTTAGAAAAATATTTGAAGTGAAAACGATATGGAAATCATTGAATGAACTATATTTATATAAATATATAAATATAAATAAAATTAAAACGAAACGAGGCCGTGCAGTTCGTATTTTGAAACCGTGTTTTCAAACAACTAGTACGGGAAATCCGACCATTGGATTTTCCCGAAACCTCAACCGTCGGGTTCGCCTTGGAATAATCTTTCCAACGGCACCAACCTTGTAAAAATCCAACGGTTGGATCGTCTGGAATGTTTAATTCAAATCTGAAGAAAAACAGCGCCAGAAGCGATTATATTTATATATATATAAATATAATTATATATTTAATCGAATAACGACGCTGCAGTTCGTAATTTGAAATCGAAAATTCAAACGATTGTACCGGGAGATCCGACCGTCGGAATTTCCCGAAACTGGAACTGTAACAACCCGTATTTTCAACAGCCTGTAATAACGTAAATTGAGGCAGAATTTAATTATAAAATGTGAATCAAGGGAAACGGGCTATGCCTTTGCGTTCGTCTCGGAAAAATACGCGAAATAGAGTCCGAGTTTTCGAAAATCGGAGTCCGTATGACCCAGTTAAGGCCCATTGAAGTTTGCAGAAAATTCCTAAGTAAAAACAGATTTTAATTTTAAATTCAAAACATGGATTAGGGCAAACTGGGCAGGCGGGAAAAATTCCCGCCCAGGACCCCATGTCGACAGGCCTGTCGACAGGGGTCTTAGCATGTCGACTGCCCTGTCGACAGCCCTGTCGACAGGGGGTAGCCAGGCAATGTTGCCTGGCGCACCATTTTGATTTGGGTTGGGTCTTGGGGCTTGGTTCTAGAGAATTCCGAAATCTGACGGGCCAAAACTAACCTAGGGTTAATCGTAGGGCTAAAAACACTCTAATCTTCTATAAATAAGCCCCTAATCCTACCCTAAAACCCCATTAATCATTCTAGCAACAAAACTATGCCAAAATCCAAACTCTCATGGCCTCCACCCTCTTCATGAATCATTCCTATAAAGATTTTGATGTTCATACAAGCATTTCTAAGTTGTATGAATGATCATTAGCTTGCATACATCATCAAGTTGCAAGTTCCATTTGCAAAGCTAGAGTTTTGGGGTTTTGTTTCTTATTGGAGCTTTGTTTTGGGTTTTATGCTTGCATAAGGGGCTTCTCAATCTTTATTAGTAGATTTGTGTCTTCGTAATATTTGTAAGCCCTCTTACCTTCATTTTAGAAACTCTAAAGTTAATTTGTGATGCAAGTTGGGGTTTATGTATGTTTAATGAGTTATGTATGTTTATGCAAGTCCACTATGCCATGATTTGCAAGTTAAATGAGTTATGCATGTTTATGCAAGTTTACTAAGCCATGATTTGCAAGTTAAATGAGTTATGCATGTTTATGCAAGTTTACTAAGCCATGATTTGCAAGTTAAATGAGTTATGCATGTTTATGCAAGTTTACTAAGCCATGATTTGCAAGTTAAATGAGTTATGCATGTTTATGCAAGTTTACTAAGCCATGATTTGCAAGTTAAATGAGTTATGCATGTTTATGCAAGTTTGCTAAGCCATGATTTGCAAGTTAAATGAGTTATGCATGTTTATGCAAGTCCACTATGCCATGATTTGCAAGTTAAATGAGTTATGTATGTTTATGCAAGCTCATTTTGCCATATTGTGCATGTTTGACAAGTTGTGCATGTTTGACAAGTTATGCAAGTTTAAAATGACAAGTTGTGCATGTTTGACAAGTTATGCATGTTTATGGTAATATGCAAGTTCACTATGCTAAGTTATGCAAATCTAACATGTTATGCATGTTTGTTGTGATAAGCAAGTTCATCATGTATGTTGTGCCAAGTTCCCTCTTCCTATCCTTTATGCGTTATTACGAATATGTAAGCGATAGAATGACGTTGGGGGTTTGGGTAAACTTAAAATACATGAAAACATAAGATTGGGAATTTACCTATTAAGTTAGGTCTACCCCTTGGGAATTTACCTATTAAGTTAGGTCTACCCAAGCATTTGTTGACTTGTAATTATGTTTTGAAATAAAGTGGACATGACACTTAGAAAACATAAGTGTGGCCAACTCGAGGTTGGGTTGAGTTTGTAGCGTAATTCTACCCGGAACCAACCGGCTTAACTAGTGGCTACAAACAATAGGACCCAATGTGAGAAGTTGGTCATATGGTGCCAAAACCCGAGGTTAGACTAAGTTGTGGTGTAAACCTACCCGGACCCGCCCGGCCTAACTAGTAACCACAACAAAGGTCTAATGTGAGAGGTTAAGGTGCATTAAGCTAATTAATGCCTCATGATTAGGGTTAAGTCAGGGTCCACTAATACTTAACCAATTTGGGAATTCGAGGGATTGAAATGGGGTTAAGTTGTGAACTGTCGGTTTCGCTTAACCAATTAATCCATGATTAGAGAAGGGTTAAATCACACTTAACCCTCTTAGAAACCCTAGCAGCGTGGTCCGTTCCGGCAGTAATCCCAGTTGGGTATCATTCACAACCCTAGAGGACTAGGCTAGGGCGGGGCACGATTACTGGACGGATGTAAGCGACCAAAGGGCGATGGCTGAGTGGTACAGCGGTGCGGGTTCAGGCGGGCTACGGACGTGCACGTAGTCCGGTGTTGGACAAACTCGAGGCACGGGTACCAGTAGGTTAGGGCTGTGCGTTATTGCTTAAGTGTCCGGGGTTGACACCCGAGGGCTTGATACACCCAAAGGTGGACCCAGCACAGACTAACTACAACCATATGTGGGCCATATGGACACCAACACTTGACGTGTTAGGTTTATAGGGAGCCGATCGACTAGACCGTTGGGCTGGACCTTATATTAAGGTCACTTCATGTTATTGGGTCAAAGCTTGGGCCAAGGGATCAATACCTGTTATGTTGGTTTGCTAGTACACCGTGGTGCAAAACTTAACCTTGTTTATGCGATGACACCTCTATCTATCTTGTAGTTGATTTATCCTGCCAGTATGTTGTTATTTATGATCATCTCAGTTTCCATCATGATGTTAACTTTATTAGTTTATAGACTGATCGTAGCAGGGCTTACTCAGTCTTTTTGACTGACCTGTTTTCTTTCGCCTCTTTTCTTCCGTTTCCCCCCCAGGTTCTCAGGGAGGGAATACTGGAGCCTAGCTTGGATTTTAGCTGCTTCCTTGGATAGCTCATGTATGCCTGGACATTGAACTCGCTATGGTTTATCATCTTTTATTTGGGGATAGCACTATGTATTTCAGTATTTCAGTTTATCAGATGATGTTTTTATCTAGACTTGTAACTTTGGGAAAATGACATTTTGATGTACCAGACTTGTGTTTTGAAATGGTTTAAAAATCTTCCGCTGTTTTATCTACTTACTCTGTTTATTTATATATATGTCATGTCCTGCCTTGCTATATCATTATGCATGTTTACCTTGTTTTAAAAACGCCCCACCAAAGTCAGAGTTGCTTGCAAGAGCCACCCTGGCGGAGGTGGGGTGTTACAGGAACCGTTGGATTCGTTTTGAAAAGACCTTTCTAATGATGTAAATTTTGTGAATATCCAACGGTTAGATTTTCATATATGTGTAAAACAAATCTGAAGAAAAACAGCGCCACGGCCGCTGTATGGCCCGAAGCGTCGTTTTGAATAAAATGGCTATTTTAAAATAAATAAACATAGCGATAAATAGTTGTAAAATATCATAAGCGATATGGAATAGAAATAAACTGAATTTGTTCGATTTATTTGGCTTTTGATGGTTGAATGTGTTTGGTGTGAAAATTACATTAAAAGAACACAATTGGTGTTGTCGAATAATTTAACCATTGAAATAAATCGATTTGAAATTCTAAATATACGTGAATCGTTTGAAAAGGCCGAGTTAATTCTCATTTCAAATGATTGACCGACGATTGAAATTTGAAGATGAAGACGACGGTCGAAGACCGGAGATCTTCACCTCGTTTGGATGGTAACCGAGGTCCTGATTGGGAGGCATCCCGAAATATGGATAATGAGTGGTGATCGTCCAGACGTACGTGTTGATCGAAGGGTTTGCGAGGTATTTAGTGCCTCCGGTTTCGTTCAGACCCAGAACGGACTTGTAAATGGACTGTGTGTCCGACATTGGAATTTGTCCTGTGTGATTGATAGCCATCAGTTGCACGGTATAAATTGCCTGTGTGGCATGCTAAGATGCAGTGATCAGGGCTTCTGTTGAAAAGCAAAGTCTTGTGGTGATGATCAAAGCACCGCCTGTGTGGCGTAGCTTTGTGTATAACGTAAATTCGCGAACCTCACACCCCGGTATGAACCTAAAACGGGAGGAAGGACCTCAGGGAGGACATGCGTTTCTTTCTAGCTAGGGTGGTGTCAGTGACCTACCAGCCCTGACATTTATATACTTTTCACCTATGTGGTTGTTGCTGTTGCGAGGCGCCTCGGTTTGATCGGACGATCCGGGTCCGATGGAGTCATTCGTTGGCTCGTTTACGCCCCAAAGGGCGGGGAAACGTATTGTTCGGGAATTTTAATCCACATCGGTGGACCGGCCCTGTCGCTCCTAGGGTCACTCGAGCTCTGATCCTGTGGCTCGGGCTAGAGAGTCACGAATTAGGTAAGGACTATCTTTTGCCTTGGTTCATGACGGAAAACCAATTTCCAAATACGTGACTGTGCGGTTTTGATTGTATACCTATATATGGCGACATAGTGGTATGGGGCATTAATGCCGTCTATGATTGATAGTTATGATTTGAAATTGCTTTCAAAACATATAAACACTAGCAATAATATCAAATGCCTTTGTTTTATTCGTATCAAGCATATCTTGTCCGTTATAAGGTAAAAACTCTATCCTCCGGTTTGCGTTGCATTGTGTGATGGGAACTGAGTCTTATAACGGCTTCATTTTTATAAAAAGCATATCGATGTTTAAAAGAAAGATTTGTTTTAAAGCACTGGCAATCCAATGGAGTAAACCCGTTCCACGAAAGTGGCGTGGTCCTGTGATTAGCCAATTATATATATGTGTTGAGTGGATTTCTCATACCAGTCCCATGACTGACTCGTAGTTTGTTTCACTTTCAAACTCGGGTGCCCCTTTTTCTACACGGGCAGCCTTGTATTCAGGTTTAGCTGGTTCTTTCTGGATAGCTGGAGCTGAAGATGGATTCTATCATTTATTTCTTTTTATGTTGTTCAGCTCCTATTGTACATATTTTGTTTATTTCCGCTGTAGACATTTATGTATAGCTGAACTGTATTTGTACTAAGTAAGATCCTGTATACTGTGTAACTCTGATGATTACTTTTATCCAGTATATTTTGTTGTTCATTATCTGGTGTATTTATTTAATTCTGTTCTGCTATATTCTGTTTCTGTGTTATATTCCAAAGATAACCCTTGTTTTCGTGAGAACGGGATTTCGGGTCGTCTCAGGATTGAACTAGCCTATTTATCTTCAACGACAGCTTATACGTATACAAGAATCTCTGCTACAACATCAACAAACTTTTCTCAGTTCTTTAGATCCAGTCTCTGTGAGTTCATGTTGCTTTTAGATATATATATATATATATATATATATATATATATATATTTAACAAGTAATCTTGACATGTTACTAACCGGATCCAAAACATATGTCTGTTAAGATGTTGATTAATATTTAAACAGATCTGCTATAATGACATGAAATTTGCTATACACCTATTTTGTTGAGTTAATTCTATATGCCTATTTCTGTTATTTATGCCTATTTCTGTTCTTCTTCCTCTTTCATTCCTTTCTTTTTTATAGCCAGGCTACCATCGGGCCTAGGCCGATATTGCCGAAATATGCATACAAACTTAATTGGTAATAGTAATTTGGGGGCATAACCTGTACTATGAATATGACTAAAGTTTGGGGCATAACTTGTACTATGCAATATAACTGAAATATGGGGTGTATGAATATGGAAACATGTAGGCTTAATACAAAGATTAAGGGGACATGTAAATGAAACTATATGTCAACTATGTATTATGTTTAATCTGTTGGGAGGGTTAAGTAAACTTATTAATCTGGTAGGGTTGTAGGGACACTATTAACCCGTGTAAAACTTAACCTATGTAAAGCCTAGTTGATTGGGGATACAATTCTAGGGGTGTTTATGTCAATTGTTGTGTGGGACCCATATTAGTCAGTAACCCATTATGGTATTAAAACAGGACCCCACACTAGGTAGGGATCAGGGAATGCTTACAGAGACTAACTATAAGAAGTTCATTTGGGATGGGATGTTCTGATGTCGTGTTCCAACATGGTTATGTGCGTGCATGGGTCTGGCCTGTCTGGGAAAATAAGACGCCATAACTCCTATAAATAGGTCTGTGTCTGTCTGGTGGTTGCCACTTTAGGAAGTAATACACCCTACTGTGGGGCCGCCAGAGGGTATTCACGTGGTAGGGAGCTGATGGCAGGGGTAGTAATTATGGTACATCTAGTTCTGTTTAGGTACCTGTTATTTCTTTGGGGAAATACCCGTTATATTCTGTTTAGGTACCTGTTATTCTATTTGGGGTAAAACTCGTTGCTAGAAGTACACCTAAGTTTACCATTTCTGCTATGTTGTGATCAATCTGTTTATGTTAAGTAGTTGAAAAACACATAATGCGATATACTAGTACTGGTGCAGAGAAAGTATTTGAGAAGCATAATTCACCTTGTTCCTCCTATTTATACCTGTTGTATACTGTTCTTATCTCTAATCCAGTTTATTTACTATCTCGTTACTTTTATCTCTTTATATGTTAAAAGTCACTAGACTCGCCAGACTTTACGTAAAACCCATTTTGTTTCCTTTTCTCTCTCTCTTCCTTTCCCCCCTCAGGTTCTCAGGGTGGGAATACTCAGGCTTGATTAGGACACTCTCTCCTGTTCTACTTGGAGTTGGATTTGCTTTTCTTAGATGCATCGCTTTGACTACTGGTCTACCTTATTATGGTTGTTTTTAGGACTTTGGATTTATATTTATGTACTCTGATGATTTTAGTACAAGGAAGATACTTTAATTTGATGTAATTGGTTTTCAATATTTACGACTTATGTTGTATATGGATTTTTGGACCACGGTATTTTCTTTTGGAAAATAAAGTATTATATTTCTACTGCTTTTTTATATTTGTCTTGTGTAATTATGTGTCTGTTTACCTATGACGCTTCACGAAACTTAACGCACTCTGATAAAGAGTGACATTAACGGACGTAGGGTGTTATGACATGCCCCAAAATTCCCCGATCTCCGAAGAGACGGAAAAAATCGGATTGTGTGAGAACTCGACGCATCGGAACACAGCACGACAGAATATTTCAGTACTATTACAATAATTTACATCAGAGTACAAGAATATATCAGAGTATTAATAAATATACAGCGGAAAATAATATCAAAGATTTAAATTACAATATAAATATAATGTGCAGCGGAAAACAACAACTACCACACCTGAAATAAATACACGGATACAAAGCATTCCATATATATCTCCAGCCTTAATCTAGGGTCATGTGAAAATAAATATCTTTGAAAACTGAAACTACTAGCTCCCCGTGTGGAAAATAAGGGCACCCAGAGTGTAAGTAGAAACAATAAACTTTGAATTAGTCATGGGACTGGTGTGAGAACTTTAAAACAATCATTAAACTTTTACTTTAAAATATGGTAAATCACGAGACCACGTCGTATGACACGGAACAGACTTTCTCCCATGAATACTCAGAAATAGAACATTTATAAACGATGCAATGATTTTTGAAAAAAATGAACCTATTATAAGACTCAGGTCCCATCACACAATGCAACGCAAACCGGAGGATGGAATTTTACCTTATAATAGGCAAACATGCTTGGTGCGCTTTAAAACAAATCATTTTGATATCACTATGCATAGTGTCAAAACAACATCAAATATAAATGTATCAATCATAGACGACATAAGTACCATATATTATGTCGCAATATAGTTTACACCTAAAACCAAAAGTCACGTATTAGAAATTGGATTCCATCTATGGGTCGAGGCAAGGGATCTTCCTCACCGGTTTCAAGACATTTTAGCACATGCCTCAGGACTCAGACGCTGGTGAGCCCTTGGATCTTCAGGGTCGGTCCTCTCTTACTTTTGAGGATTAGTTATTCCTGAACAATTTGTTTCCCGGTACTATCGGACTTCCAAAATGGCCATTGTCGACCAAATATCGGAGGCGCCTCGCAATCCATCATTCACGTAAGTAAATATGTCTGGGTTCCATACCATGACACCACTTCTAGCTAGAAAGAAACTTGCAGACACTATCCCATTTTTGACTCATACCGGGGTGTGACGCTTGTGAATCAACGCTATACACAAAGCTACGCTATATTAAAGTCGTGCTTTGATCATCATCCACAAGACCCTTCTTTTCAACAAAAGCCTTGATCATTGCTTCTCAGCATGCCACATTGACAATACATACCATACCATTAATTTCCACAAATATAAAACCTCTAAGCTCGTACGTCTCAGAGAAGGGTGTTAAGCAAGAGAATAAATTCCCTACCGCCAAACAGATATATATTTAGCAGAGATCAACGAATAAAGTGCGAAGTACAATGTCAAACATACAATCTATTTACCTGTTCGTTTTGGATCTGAATGAAACCGGAGGCACCTTATTCCTCATCCCATATGTCCAATATAGGAGAGAGGTCCCCGCATATCTGGTCGATCTCCGAGTACGTCTGGACGATCACCACTTATTACCTCGTCTTAGGTGTACAACCCAACCAAGACATCAGTAATCATCCATTCGATGTGAAGATCTCCGGTCTTCAACCGCCGTCTTCATCATCGACTTATAATCGTCGTAACAGTTATTCAGAATGGGTTAAACCCGGTCTTTCGAATAAATAATGTGTCTTTATAATCAGGTGATAAATACACAAAGATAGCACACATCTCATTCCAATCAAGAATATTCTTTTATTCAAATATTCACATCTTAGGGAAAATGTTCCTATTAATTTTATCAAAGATAAATTCTTTTGAACTTATTCTTTAATCTTCCTTTGGACATCATTTTCAAAATATGTTATTTTATCTTTTCACAACTTAACCCAATTAAGGTTTATCAATTAGCCTGGATTATCGAGCCTTACCAAAGCAGCTATTTATTTTATTACCCCAATCCCAACCTATTCATCCCATAGAGCAAAACAGGTAGCACTCCATAACTAACATCCACTGTGTTATCGGTAAATTTTATTACCACTTAACGTTCAAATCTAATTAAAGATTTAACTACCACATGGAGTAAAACTGGTGGTACTCCATCCCGAACAATTCTCGAACTAGTTAATTTAATTATCTCATTCTCATTTTAATCTAATTAAAGATTCATTAAAATTCTAACTTAATTTTAAACCCAAAAATCATTACTTAATAGTTATTCAACCATTGGAAATTAATCTTGCCATTACTTAGGTAAAAGAACAAATGTCATGTTAAACATTGTTCACAATAAACACAAAATCCTCTTCCCTTTTAATATGGAATCTTAACGGAAATCTAAACAATTTATATTCGATATAAATTTTCGTATCAGGTCAATACTATAAGTGGAATAACAGCAAGGCCTTTTCAAATTCCATAAATAGTAAATGCCTTGCTTTACAGAAGTTCATCTCGATTATTATTAATTGTATTTTGTTCAATTCCAATTTGATTAAATAAACTGGAAAACTTCATTAATTCTTATTTAAAAAATTTATTCTTTCACAAGTGGGTTCAAGAACAGTATTAATTAAGATACCATTCACAACAAACCCAAAATCCAATTTGATATTAAATATAAGATCTTAAATGGAAATCAGGTCGACTTATATTAAATACCAAATTCTGAAACTAACTGATATCGTTTTGGAACAACGATATCAATATCTTCCAAATTCCCACAACAATATCCGTATAATCACGGAATACAATACCAAAATATCCGAATATAATTTCCATTCAAATCCATTCCAATATATATATATATATGTTGGAAAACTCTGGTTATATCAGAATCATTCTCAATCCAATTTGTTAACTTAAACTTATTGGATTATTGTTCTAGTTGTTAACTAGTTCATTCTGATAAAAATATATTTTATCTTTTCAAATATGAAATATTTCATCCAAAATCTTTCCAAATCATTAATTATGATTTTCCATAATTTCTCCATATTTCTAATAATTTTATTAAGGCCCTTACAGTCGGTTTCCAATATCGGCCACCGAACTACATCCAAAACCACCTTTTCCAAACTGATTTGGACATATTTTAACATCTAACCGTTCAAATTTAAATCTCATATGTTCATTTGAAAGATCCTTTCGATACGACCCGATGGTTCTGGTTTTAGGAGAATTTGACGGTTGGATCTCCCATTACGTCCATTCGAAGTTAGTGATTGATATTCATGAACGGTCGGCGTGCGACACGTTATATTCAAACCATTTAAATATATATAAAATATATTTCGTCGATTTCCATTCAAATCGTATTTTACAAAACGTTTATAAATTTGTTTAAAAATGATTTCACTTCCATTTTAATTTTTAAATTAAAATCGAACATCTCATATTATTATAATCTCTTAATGATAATATTTTCAAAATGTAATATTTTGAAATTCAATCTTCTAGATATTCATTATAAAAATAAGTAAAATCAATATAAAAATCCATTCAAGTTAAAATAGCGTTTATATACTTAACTCGACTTCCTAATTTATTGTCGTGTCCATCCAAATTCGGACATCAAAATCAAACTTCTAATCTTCATTGAAAATTATACTATAAAACTATTCATATTTATTCCGGATTGGAATAAAATTTCAACCAATATCCATACAAATCAATTTATACAGATCACATTCATCATGTACACCCAACGATAGTTGCAAACAACTATCGACATCCAAAATGACATTCAGTGTGCATTTTATTTTCATATGTGTTTCAATTAGATAATTGATGCTTATATAAATATGTCAATCTACCGATTAACCGAAATTTCACATAAGGGAGATGTGTGAGTCAAATATCATCCCGAGACCCGTGTGGGGTTTTCAACCAGCAAATAATTAAACCATAAATTATTTATTTAATCTCATCCATATCATAATATAACCAATCATCCAATGCCATTTATGGTGCCACAAGTGTCCATCCACGGAGTATGAAATGCCAGTGTAACATATTCATACAACACTTCTAATGAAAATGATTTGTGAATAGTTCAAGTGTTGAACTCCACAAGGGGGTATTACAAGCAACAGATAAAAATGACTGTACAAAATATTTGAGTGAGAGAGTTCTCACTGAGATTTTTTATTGTTATAATAACAATTGCTTTTGAGTTAAATTAATTATGGGTTTAATTTAACCCCAATTTCCAACTAGCTCCAAATTTGACCAAATTAGTTTTATTTCGAAGCTTTCATCAATACGGTTCCAACGCATCTTGAATCGCCTAATTTCTAGTTTGTATGAAAAAGTTATGCACTTTACAAGTTCGCATATTTACGTTTAAAGAAACACTTAACCACATATCTTGATTTTAACCAACTAATTAAAGCTAATGATTCTCACTCCAAGAATTGAACAACCATACATTTCACCATCGGCGCTCCATGCGCTTACGATGAGCCAAAGATCTCGCCTTTCTCACTCAAACTCACCAACAATCGCTTGAATACGCTCAAACACTCATGCACTTAAGGTTTTAAGCATAAAGCTTGGATTTTTAGGGTTGTTTGAGCTTGAGGAGGGCATAGGGACCCATGGTCAGATATGGACAGCAAAGCACCGCGGTGGTGGAGGGCTATGGGTGCTTGCGTTGTGATGTAGGATCAACTAGGAGAAGCTACGAGGAGATAGCACTTGAATTTGGAGCTAAAAATGCAACCTTTAGCCAAATGGAGAGGAAGGAAGGGTTTTGGAGAGGGGGAAGGGGGCCCACGTTGCCATGGCCTACTGGTGGTTCTGGCGTGCTGTTCAGGTGTCGGAGGGGGTGGCAGCATCCACTAGGTGGCGGCATGGAGGAGCTAAAGAGGAGGAAGCCATTAATTTAGTCTTAAGCTTTTAGGTTTAGTTTTTGAGAATGGAAGAATAGTTAGTGTAAATTAAAACGTAGTTAGGAATAAATCAAATCATGTAGGCACAAATCAAGGGGAGGATGCCACATGGAAGATAGAGGGGATGACTTGTCTAATTTTGGTTGGTGGAACACTATTTATGAAGTGACACATTTTGCCAATGTATTAATTCCAACGTGCAAACTTCGTTCTAGTCTCACAGCCACACGTTAACTCCAAAAATTACAAAATTTGGAATCTTACTACATTAATGAATTACGGTTCCAACTAATATAATCGGGTCGAATTCGGAGACCGTTTGAAAAATGACCTTATTTTCAGCTTAAACTTAAAACTGACTGAATTTTCAGCTTACATTTATGTACCGTTCTCTCACATACGAACTCCGTTGGACCTGAAATTTTGGATTGTACTATATTTTGACATTCTGGATCCAACTACAGTGGTTTCGTCGAATTATGATACTATTAGAAAATTGGTCCCTTTTCAAGTGATCGATATAGCTTTTAAAATAGTGATCTTTAAATTCATACTTATAAATCAAATTAGTAATTTTATTGATCTTGTTTTAAGTCAAATAAAATATAAAAACTAATTTTAAAATTATTCTCAAATTTTATTTAGCAAAAATAACCAATTTATATCCAAAATTCATTAAAATAGCTTAAATCAAAATTTTAAATCGGTTCTGAAATTCTGGGCTGTTACACCTTATATGGGTCATCCCCTGGGTCGACAAATGTGTTGAACCGTATAGAAGGTAGGTCGACCCAGTTCAAACCAGGCACGAAACTAGGCCTCGCCAAACATGCCGGTTTTTAGAATATTCTATTGCTGACTCATGCTGATGAGTTTTCAATGGTTTGGATTAAAACCCAAATATTTTATGGCCTAAACTATCCTATCACACCTTTAAATAGACTATCAACCCTCACTTTTTCCCCACTCCTATTCTTCTTCATCTTCTTAGCCTTCATAGTATAATGTTCTGAAATAAAATTAAAATTATGGAAAAGTCTAGGTACTGTCAAATTATAGATCTGAAAGGAAATCCTACTTCTACTTCTTTTCGGAAGGCCTTTTTCTGGAACTACAACAGTTATCTATTAATTCTATATTATTTTTAGATTAGCAATCGAAATAAAAAGGATTAAGATAGTAAAATGGATTGGATCTGAAAGTTTGATAGTTAAAGTATTTACAAGTTTATCTTTTACATGCTATTGTTCATTTTATTTATTGTCTATTACTTATCCCTTTTTAGTTGTCATTATTTTCTACTTCTTTATCCCCTTCTCTGTTATTATTCTATTTACAGTCTTGCAATGCCTATTTCTCCTTTTTCTTTGTTTTGCGCCGATCCTAGACCATCGAGAGCCTAAGCCTTTACCATTTAAATTGCGTAAAATTGGGATAAAATAAAGGAATGTTAAAAATGAAGATTTTTGGGCATACTGAGAATTGGTTAATATTATACTCAGATTATTGATTGTAATTGGGGATAAACTTATGAAATGGAATAGGTAGTACTTAATTATATATTAAGTAACATGTTATAGAAAACATATGAAATTGGAATAAAACATACTTAATTGTACATTAAGTAAACTTATAACTTTTAACATGTAACTTGTGACTTGTAACTGAAAATAAGTGACATGGTAATAGAGGGGTTGTAGATTAGTTTTGTTAATTACAATCTAGGAATAAAAGGGTGTATATTACTTTTGTTAATTACAATACAGGGTAAAGGGGTTGTAGATTACTTTCATTAATTACAGTCCACGATTAAAAGGTTGAAGATTTCTTTCGTTAATTACAATCTAGGGATAAAACGGTTGTAGATTAATTTCGTTAATTAGGATTCAGGAATAAAAGTTATAGATTATTTTTACTAATTATAATCTAGAAATATAACAAACGGTTACACTTGGATTATTAATGAACTTAAATGGGCTAAGTTAAACTTGTATGATTAATAAGAGAGAAAGGTTCATTTCTTTGAGATATAAGGGGCTCGTAGAAATCCTAGTTAACTTGGGGACCAAGTTTCAGGCGGGCTATGCCAATTGCATTTTGTGTGGGAACCCATATCAGTCAGTATTCCTTGGCTATCATGGGGCCTCTCTCTAGGTCGGGGTTAAGGCACACTTAAACTGAATTGGATAGTAATAGGCCCAAACGAGAGGTGGGTACAGGCGCGTTCCAACAGAGTCATGATAATGCATGGATCTAATGAGGGAAGATAAGATGATGTAACGCCTGTGATTAAGGATGTGTCTTTCTTTTTAGTTGATGGGTTCAGGACTGTTAACCTCGAAAGCCATGGCTGGCACATATTATTCACATCCTTTTTAAGAAGCAGATTACTAGGTAGAAATTAGGTAAAACCTAAGCTTGACGTTCTGATAGTTGGTGCAGAAATTCTGAGATATGAATGAGAAGCTTATCATTGCCTTGTTTCATGTTTTCTACTTTACTGTATTATCTTTCATGTCCATTACTATTCATCTATCTGAATACTTCTTTATATTATGCTTATGCTAAAATCAGTGGAACTCGCCATACTTATGTCTGACCTAGTTTGTTTTTTCTCTCTTCCTTCCCATCAGGTTCTCAAGGCGGAGGACCGCAACAGTGACCTTTGATCTTTTGATTCAACTAATATATAAACCATTTCGGACATCATGTATTGCTTTAGTACTTACTTTATGACTATTGTAGTGAATATGAGGGAGATGACTTTTGTGGTTTTATTCTTGTACTCTAATGTTTTTATTTCCATGAGATAGTTTGTTTATTGAAAATTAAATGCTGTGAATGATTCAATAATAATAAATGTTTTAAATATTTCTGTTGTGCTTCACATTATAGCTTGTGAATTTTAGTCTCTGTATTTGTTACTTTATACCAATTGCGCTTCACAGAACTTAACGCATCCTCATATGGATGACATTAAGAGATATAAGGTGTCACATTTGGTATCAGAGCCTAAGGTTACTATAACAACCCGGAATTTTGGAAATATAAATAAATTATTAGAATTATAAAAATAGGAATTTCTGCAAACGATGAAATTTGGCCACGAAACTTTAACCGATGCGTTCATCTCGAAATTTTGGTTAACTTTCATGTATGGAGTTTCGCGAACAGAGTTCATATGAAAAAGTTACGGACGAAATACGAAAATGGAAGGAAAATAAATAAATCAGTATTTATAATTATAATTTACCTAATCTGACCAAGCCGACTTGGAAATCTGAAGCCCATGTGGTTGACCGTAGGGGTCGACTGGCGGTCGACCACCACAGTCGACCTACTGGGCGTCAGATCGCCCATTGACGACTAGGTCTTTAGGGTTTGGTTTATTATATTATTAAACCGGCTGGACAGATATAACTTAAAACTAATCCAACAATTCAAGGCTGTTCCCACTCCTGTAAATAAAAGGGTAAGGCCTCATTCTTGTTGTATATACCATTGTTGTATACACAATTATATGATTTTTGTTTGATGATAACAACCAAATATTTATTACTATAAATGTGTCTGTTATTGTACTGTATCATATTTACATCACAGACAGAAATATAACATTTATATTTATATAAAATACTACTGGACAAGAATTAAAAATTCAAACAGTATTTTATTAAATATAATATTTTATTTCAACTTTCAAACAGTACAGATTTACAACTCCACTATTTATGCATCTCACTGATATTCATTACAGTGCATTTCATTTCATTATACACATTCTTTTTCATATACTGCTCCTCACTAAAAAAAAACACTCTGTCACTCAGTTTACAGACTCATATTTATATACAGACACTCATACACTCCTTCACTGTCTTCTGTTTTTCTGTCTTCACTGCTACAGTCAGTCCAATCATCATCTGCTTACCTGTCACATGAAACACACACAGAGTACACTGCAATAGAAATGAAACTGAATACATGCGAATAAAATTTTATTTGCCTTAGATTTCTAGTGTGTTTCTCATCATTTTTCATGACTTGATCTGATTCATCTGTGTCTAGCCGGTTTGTATATGTACAGGGACAAAAAGAATAATACTTAATGGCTGCATATACACACATGTATAAATATATATGTGTGCACTGCCTTGCCAATCAATGTGCAACTGAGGAGTAGCCACGTGGACCATCTCAACTTAGTGCATATGAATTTGATCGAGAGTGTGAACAATTCAAATGCAGCGTACATGTTCAAGCAGCCCAATCAAAGCTGCTCAATCATGTCAACTCAAGTGGACAATGCAAAGATGTTGTGCAAATATACATGAATGATCAATTGTCAAAAACAATACATGGTATGAATGGTCGAGCAATATGCAGCATAAAGTTTTCTAAGCAAATAGGGCAACTTTTTTTTTGGTACATCAGTTTTTCAGTTTACATGGCAGCAACAATAAGTACATGACTCAAGCAAGTGCAAAACTTCTTTTTAGAAAAACTAGTTCAAGTAAATTCAGTTTTCACAAGGTGGTCAAGCCACGTTCAAAGTTACATGTGGACATGCATGACAGCAAGCTCAAGATCATATACACAAGCAGCATTCAACTACAAGACAGTATGCGGCAATGTGATCATGCTCGTGGCCAGATCAACGCGATAAGAGGCACACAAATGATGCAAGGATACAAAGTCAACACATGCCAAGTCAGCATGGTTCAAAATGAGATGTCACACTGATATATAAAAAAGATTCAGCACAAAATCTATTCAGTAAACATGAAACCAGTGAAGCCATCAACAAACATGGCCGAGACAAGTGAAAGTAAAACAAGATTCGATACAACATGGTGTTTGATGCACAATCAAATCTGTGCATGTGAAAATAATGGATTAACAAGGCAGATCAACTCTATTGCATGGGACAAATGCACATGGGTTCAACATGATTCAAAAAGACCAGAGTTCATGGGAACATGGTGAAGCATCAACATGGTACATATAATTGTCCATGTGCAAACTCAAGCTTCAGTATTCGGCAAATACAAGGAAATAGATATCAAGCTTCAACATGGTCAATGCACAGGCACAAACATATGGAAACAAAACAGCAATGGTGATGATTCAAATGTTTATGGAGCAATACACAAGCCAGGCCAAATGCAAGTGAATGCTTTGGCAAGCCAAAGTGGTTCGACCAAGGAAAATGAAGAGCAACTTCTAAATCCACAAAGCAGGTCAAACTCAAAGACAAAATCACAAATTCAAGTACATGTGCACTGCATGGGTTATGTGGTTTCATGAATAGCCAAAAGACAATTAAAATGAATCCAGAAAATTACAGTGCAGTTTTTTGGCAAGTGTTTAATCACTGTAATATTTTTGAGTTTTCCAGTAACACAAATAAAGGGAGTTGTGAAATTGTGATCATACTGTGAAAAATGTGACAAATTGATTTCTGGAAAGAGTTTAATGGCTTAAAATTCAAATTTCCTTTTCTCTAGAATTCTTCAATCATACATGGAAAATAAAATTTTGATTCAATCATATATGGCATGATGACAAGGCAGAATCAAACTCGGCAACAAATTGAAAATCACTTTCCACATTTACCATTATTAATCAAAGCCGTGAGATTTTATTTTTCAAAAGGAAAAATCATGCAAGGGACACAATTAAGTTTCAATCAAGGCCAAGTTCAAAGTTGTTCAGAAATTCATCCAGGTTCACATGGTAATCACGTTTCAAATCAAGGCAAGGTAAAAGTAAGCATGTCCAAAATCAGAGGAAGTCTATATCAGTGAAATCAGAGATCTTAGGGTTTTCTTATCCTATAAATATCACACTTATCATCACTGGCCTATTATCGAAAAATACGAGCAAAAATTCAAGAGCAGATTTCAAAATTAGTCAAATTACTCACAGTTTTTTGATCAAAGAAATTCCCAAATCGTAGACAAAGCAAGCCGCAGTGTTTCAAGCTTCAAAGATCATCCAATTCCGGCCACTGATTCATTTGGGGATTCAAGAAGAAAAATCCTAGAAATTTTTTCCAACGACGCCGCCATTTTCATTCTCCAAAGTACGAGAATGGGCAAATAGAATGAGCGTGGGTCGAATGTGAACAAGTGGTTTGGCCTATTTACTTGAAGGGGAGATTTAATTTTTATTTTATTTTACTAGGGTTTTCTTTGTTTTTAGTTTAATTTTTTGTGTTGTATTTTTTTGTTTTGAATTGTAAACCGATCAAACAGTTCTAGAGTCTGTAAAATCTAGGGGAACCAGTAAGGGCGTTAACTGGCAGTTTACTAGAGTCAGTAAAATCTAGGGTTACTAGTAGGGCTGGCATTTAGAACCAAGAACTGAAAACCCGAACCGACTCGACCCAAATAGACCCGAACCCGAACCAAACCCGATGGATCTCGGGTCGGGTCTAGGTGATGAAAAATACCATCAAGACCCGATCAAACCCAAGCCGCATAGACCCGACCCGAAAGACCCGACCAAAAAACATTGAAATATATGTATTTTTAGTGTTATTATTCAATCGGACCCAAACCGACCCGACCCAACCCGAGCTTCAACCCAGCCCGACCTAAACCGAAGCTCGGGTCGGGTCGGTTCCAGGTTTTTGAAATGTATAGTTTAGGCCCGACAAAACCCGACCCGCCTAGATCGAAACCTGCCTGGTCGGGTCCGAGCCCATCGGGTCGGGTCTAATTGCCCCCCTAGTTACTGGATACAGGGCTGTAATCAGGGGAAATCTGATCTAGGGGATTTAGATCAGTCTAGGGTTTTGAGCTAGGGTTAGGGCAGGAGCAGGCGCTGCGAGTTTACATGGGATTATAAGCGGGATCTGTTTATAACACCTAGTAGAAACCTTAGGAATGCAACAGTAGGAAGGATTTTGCCGAAGCTAAGTATCTTTGTGTGTTATTTACTTTTTGTATTTTTATTTCTGCTGCATTCTGTGATCAGATAATTTTTAATATCTTGCTAAAAATCAGTAAACCCTATTTACCCCCCCTCCCTCTAGGGTTAATCTAGATCCAACAAGTGGTATTAGAGCCTGGTAATTACATTAACTCTATAGTCATGGGTCATCCTAGTTTTCAGTCCTCTAAGAGTCAGTCCAGTCATGTTCCATCTATTTTTAATGGTACAGATTTTTTGAATTGGAAATCAGAAATGAAATCATATATGAAACTTGTTAATATTAAATATTGGGATGTTGTTAACAATGGAGGTGACATAATAGATAGGAATATTAATGCTCATGTCATGCATATTCTCTATTCTTATCTTAGTAATAATCAGCTTGATCTTATCTCCATTGTTTGACTGCGTAGGACATCTGGAATACTCTCAATACGAAGTATGGACAAATTGACAACAACAACTCAAAACCCCAAATGTAAACTTAGATACAGACCTATGTTTGACAAGACTTACAGATGAAATTTCAGATAGATCGAATGATGGAGATTCAACAGGTGACGAGACAGGAAATTTCTCATACAAAGCTTTAGTTTATATGTGTGCTGATTTAACTAAATCCGTTGATAAACTCCAATTGAAAAACAAAACACTGAAAACTAAAAATCTTGAGTTGACCAGCAAAAATAACTGTTTGAAATTAAAACTGGAAAACGTCAGGAAATTTGAAAATTCCGATTGTAAAAATTGTTCCAAATTGAAAACCGATCTCATTCATCTCAATAAAAATATTCAAAAGCTTGAAAATGAAATACTAATCCTAAAAGAGAACGAGATTGTGTTATTAAGTTCAAATAATATTCTGCAAAAGAAATTTGAAAATTTAAGACTACCAAAAATTCCAAACATGAAATTTTTGAAAAAGAAAGCTTGTTGAAAACTGAATTTGTTTTGAAAGAGCTTGAAAACGAGATTGAAAAATTTAAGAATTCTGAGAAGCAACAATTTGAAAACAAATTCAGTTTGAATCTGAGATTTTTGAATCCAAAACCAAAATCAAATTGCTTGAAAACTAAAACTTGGTTTTGAAACAAAACGATACTGAAATGAGAAAGATCAGCATTATCCGTTGTTCAAATCTGATGAAAGAAAATTCTGATCTTAAATCCAAAATCAATATTCTTGAATGAGTTTAAAACGTTTTTCAACAGGAGAAAAATCTTTGAATATGTTGTTGAAAAATCAACTTTCTCCAGGAAATAAGAATGGTCTTGGTTTTGGAAAAACAAATGGTTTTGGAAAACGGAATTCTAATAATTTTAAAAATACCTCAGATCACTTTGGAAATGTTTTTTTTGAAAATTTAAACTTTGAAAACTTCAAAGGATTTTTAAATCATAAACGTGATGTGAATTTGTTTTATAATAATCCATTTAAACAATCCTGGATCCCAAATAAAACAAACTTTGTTAAATTCAAACAGTTCTGGGTTCCTAAAGGTATGAAAATAAATTCTGATGGATTGTAATATAAACAAGTTTGGGTACTTAAAGTTGTGAACAAAACTGTGAGTGGTTTTACAAATTTTGTTAGACCACTCGATTCTCTAAACTGTTAGGTACCGGAGGTGGCTGAGGAACTGCTAGGCAAAAGAGATTTGGATTCAAGCTGCTCAATACTTCTGTAATCATGCACAGTTCCTTAACCAAGACTATTGAGTTAGAGATTCTGATTTACATTGGATTTTGGTATGATCTCTAAATTCACCTTTGCAAATATTCTCTATTTTGATTTTCTTTGTTTATTTCTCCTTTTGTCCCTTCTGTTTATTTTTTATTTTTTTTGTTTTGATTTATCACTGTCATATCTTGTAACTTCTTGGGCTTCCTTAACTTCCAATTGCAGAATTCATATTTTTTTGGAAATTCGCTTCATTTGTATAAAACTCTGATGTTTTTAATCATTTCCAGATCTTGAATTTATTTTTGTAAATATCTGCAATTGATTTGAAGTTTGTTTTCTGATTCTCTGAATTCATAACAGTGTTGATGTATTCTTGTCATATCTTGAACACTGTTGATTCGAATTCTAAATTTTTGAGGATCTGAAAGTTTTGTGGAATTTCACACCTTTGCTGTTTTGAGTCTCTTTTAATTCATTTTGGAAAGTCTTGAAAATTTATACTCATTAAAGCACTCTGTTATTTATTAGTTGTGATAATTTCAAAAAAATTCAAATTGGCTTGAATATTTTAAATTATCTTGAATTACAGTGATACATACAGAAATTCATCTTATATTCATGATCATTTTATGGTTGAAATCTGTTTGTTTGAAATGATCTGAAATACTTGATATACTGAATCTCACATACCTCTTAAATTTGAAATTATCAATCTTGTGTGACTGATTCATTATATCTCAAAACTTGACATTGATTCAAGTGATTTCAAATAATTTTTTTTTTATTTCTGGATCATGAATATCTCTTAAGTTTGATGTAAATGATCTGAAATTACTCATGTGCTTGCCAGAATTTTTTTGAAAAATTCTTTGAAAAATTTGATTCTTGAAATTTATTGGTATTTCATGGTTATTTGATTTGAATATCTGTTTGTTTAAAATCATTTGAAATTATTGATTTATTGAATCTCACACATATCTCGAATCAAAAATTAATAATCTGGTGTGATCGGTTCATTGAATCATGATATCTTCATATTCCATTAAATGATTTAAAATAAACAATATTTTTAATCTTGGATCATGAATCATCTGATGTGACCATTATCCTGACAAGTTCGCTTTGAAATTGTTTTTGCTGCCCTGATATTGATTTGAAAAATAATAATTGGAAACTTCTTGTTTTGATCAAAATTGGTTACTGCTCTGATAAATGAAATTTGTGTGCTAAATTTATCTGCTTGGGCTTTATGAATAAAAATTCTATTATCTGAGATATCCTTGTTCGTCTCTAGTGTCATGTTAAAATCCTCATTAATAGAGACATCAAGTGGTACCAGTTTAGATGTGCTGAATTTTTTTTGTATATATTTTTTTAATCCCTCATGTCTTGTATAGATCTTCATATCCTTCTTGTAATTGATTTTTAATTTTTAAATTATTTATTGATTATTCATTTAGAAATTGAAATCAATATCCAAATTGAACTGTATTTATAATTCATTAAAATTATTATCAGATTTTGAAATTGTGATGAGTTATGACTACAATATATTTCACAACAAGAGGAGATTTTATTTGGATTTTCATTATGGTTGAACATTTATTATAATATCTTTGAATTGGAGATTATTTCATGACCATCTTCTTATCTACCATTATTCTGTCACTCGTCATGTTTTTTATATTAATGTGGAGAGTTTAATATTTTTTAAGAATCTTCTTGAATAAACAGTGGAAATATTTATGATAGAAATTGGACTATGTTATTATTCAAAATTAGTGATAATTGAAAATTTTCAATGATCCCGGTACAGTCGAGCATATTTCACAATATAATTAATTTAGAAATTTATTTCACAGTCCATTTCTGTACCTACCACATTTCTATCATTCATATTGATTTTATATACCAAGGAGTTTTTTCTTTCGAAGCTGAAAACGATAAATATATAATTAATACATAAGTGTGTCTCTAACCTCATTTAAAAATCCAAGCTCGGGTCATGCATGGTTATGAGACAACTTATAATTTAAGCTGCGACTGACCTCATTTAAAAATCCAAGCTCTGGTTATGCGTGGTTAGTGTGCTCTTAAATTAAATAAAAAGAAAAAGGAAATATTGTGCTATAAATTGAAATTAATCTGAAATTCTCCTTGGTGCATAAAAACAAGCCTATCAATCCATCTTTTCAATTTGTGAAATGTGTTGAAATCTTATGAAGTATTATGATTTGTTGATTGATAGTTATTGGGATTTGAGATTATACGATTTTGTCACTTAAATTGAATTATTAATTATAGTCCAAATCCATCATTGTTTTTGTGCTTCATTTTTTTTAAATTTTTATTGGAAAATAATTGGAAATCATATTTTTGTAACTCTCCATTATATATAAATTTCATCGTAAATCTGTCATTCTTTGCAATGTGAAATAAGCCACTAATTCTTAGAATATTATGATTTTTGTTTGACTGATTGAGATTTATGATGACCGTTCTTCCTCTTAAGCTGAAATTATATTTCTAGTCATTATTCATCTATATTTTAAATTCTGTATCCTTTTGATGATAACAAAAGGGGGAGAATGGGTTTAGATTTTGATTTATAAGTGAATATTTTATAAATATTTTTAATTTTGAAAATTCATTTCATTTTCATTATTTTCACTCATGCACAGTTATAGGGGGAGTGTATTGTAGGGGGAGTTCAGCTTTTCAGTGTCAAACACATTTATTATATTCAAAATCTTAATATATCATCAAAAGGGGGAGACTGTTGTATATAACGTTGTTGTATACACAATTATATGATTTTTGTTTGACTATAACAACCAAATATATATTATTATAAATGTGCTTGTTATTGTACTGTTTCATATTTACATCACATACAGAAATATAACATTTATATTTATATAAAATACTACTGGACAAGAATTAAAAATTCAAACAGTATTTTATTAAATATAATATTTTATTTCAACTTTCAAACAGTACAGATTTACAACTCCACTATTTATACATCTCACTGATATTCATTACAGTACATTTCATTTCATTATACACATTCTTTTTCATACACTGCTCCTCACTAAAAAAACACTCTGTCACTCAGTTTACAGACTCATATTTATATACAGACACTCATACAATCCTTCACTGTCTTCTGTTTTTCAGCCTTCACTGCTACAGTCAGTCCAGTCATCATCTGCTTACCTGTCACATGAAACACACACACAGTACACTGCAATAGAAATGAAACTGAATACATGCGAATATAAATTTTATTTCTAAAATTTTATTTGCCTCAGATTTCAGGTGTGTTTCTCATCATTTTTCTTGACTTGATCTGATTCATCTGTGTCTACACAGTTTGTATATGTACAGGGGACAAAAAAAATACTTAATGGCTGCATATACACACGTGTATAAATATACACGTGTGCACTGCCTCGCCAATCAGTGTGCAACTGAGGAGTAGCCACGTGGACTATCTCAACTCAGTGCATGTAACAACCCGTAATTCTGTTAATATTAATATTTACAAATTAAAGAATAACTAATCTCAGACGTGAGAATTGTGGGAAATGGGTTGCGCCATTGTGTTCGTCTCGGAATTCTAATGGAGATAGAGTCCGAGTTTGCGGGAAACGAGTACCGGATGAAAAAGTTATGGACGAACGAAGTTTGGTGGCAAAGAGAAAAAAATGCACTGGCGCACTTGGGAAGTGCGCCAGTACAAATTTACACTGGCGCACCTGCCAAGTGCGCCCAGGCCGAGGCTGGAGCCTGCATAGCTTTCTGGTTCAGGCTGACCCGTGTTGTTGAGTCCATTCTGACTCCTTGTTGAGTCATTAGGGCTGACTCATCACCCTATCATTATTTAATGGTTTTGATTAACCCTAAGAACATCCGACAGCTTAAATTAATTTATAACTCTATAAAAAGACCCCCATACACAAACCCTAAATCAGAAAATAAACAAAGACCATGGCCGTCATGCTGATATTTTGAGACCTAGAGCAGCCGCCATCAAATTAAAGATAAAGAACAGCAACCAAATTAGAACTACCCAACCCTAACAGTGATTCTTCATCAAAAAGAGCGCCAATTCGACTCTCTTTCTTCTCTAATTGTGAGTATGATGATCTTAACAAGATTATTGTTAAACTAATTCGATTAAGTCATGAATGGATTATAAGTACATGATGTGGATTATCACCTATGTGTTGTAAACCTTATGCTATCATGTATGTTATAAATCCTATGCTATGTGGTGATGATATCCTATATGTTGTAAATCATGCTATGATGATATTGTATAAGTTGTAGTTTTCTATGCTAAATTGTGATGAATTGTTATCTATGCTAGTTAGTTCATGTTAATTAAATCATAATGTTTGGGTTATGTTGATCTATGTGAAAAACCATGTATGCAAGTTTAGGTTGATTAGTGAAAAGTTATGAACATATGCCATGACATCTATTATGACATCTAGAATTATGCTATGACATGTGTGAAATTCTATGCTAGTTCACACCATCATTATGTTGTCTAAAACCCCATATGCAAGTATATACACAAATTTGGGTTATGATTATATTATGCAAATTGTGACATTTAACAAGTTGACATCTTTAGATCCTTAACATGTTGCTTATGCAAGTTTCACCCCTATTATGATTAGATTTACTTTATTTGCCTATGTGTTGTTTAACGTATGTTATGCGTTGAATAAGCGAACGTATAAACGTGGGGTAGGGGTAATATTAAGGATTTAATATTAAGATGTTGGGGTGCAATTGATATGATTTTTCATTCCATGAGTGGATGGCCATAATTGAGTCAATTATGGACATCATTAAAAATTGGAATTAATTAATAATGTGAATAGGGAATTATTAAAACTGGGGTAAAAGATTGAAAGTTGTCAATCAATGCTTAGGACACAAGGTTGGACTCGTTTGTGACGTATACCTGCCCGGAACCGCCCGGCAAATCCAGTGGTCACAAATGTCAGCCCAATGTGAGAGGTCTTAGGCCTAAACTAAAGCATAACAGTTGTAAAGACACGAGGTTAGACTCTTTTATGGTGTAAGACTGCCCGGACCCGCCCGGCAAATCCAGCTGCCATAAATGCCAGTCTAATGTGGGAGGTCTTTATGAGGTTATGGCCTGGATGAATTAAGAAAAACTTAACCAGATAAACATGTAAGGTGGGACATGGGGGTTAAGTAGGTGCCTTGGGTGGCATGAGGAATCTAGTGGGTGCCCTTAGCGGCATGTGAAATAAGATTAGTAAGACTTAACCAAACACACATGTAAATGAACATGACTAAGAGGGTTAAGTGGGATATACTAGTGGTGACAAGCTTAGGTGGGTAGCTTGTGGGGGCCTGTTTCAACCAGTATCCCAAAAGTATCTTTGTGGGCTCGACCCAAGTCGAGGACGAGACACGCATACTGGGTTTGACTATAAGAGGCCAAAACGGGGAGCGGTGCCAACGCAAGTCCAATGGGTTTCACATGCGTGTGTGGACCCGGGCTGGTAGGTAAGACGTTGTTGCATGGTGTAGGTATAAGCTGTGCATTCTCAAGTTGTATCGGGTTGCCACTTTAGGGGAGTGATACACCCCACTGTGGGGCCAGCACGGGTATCTACGAGTAGGGAGCCGATCGAAAGTGGGTAGTGGGGTACACCTAGTGGAGATAGGGGCAGACGACACCTATGTAGTCAGCTAGGGGTGCGCAAGGCTATTTATATAGTTTCTGTGTGAAGCAAGTGGGATCAACCTTTAGGGTGACTGGTGCGGTGCAGTGTAGTAATGTGCGGTGCAGTGTAGTAATGTGCGGTGCAGTGTAGTAATTATTCATTAGTAATTAGGTATGTCGTTAACGTTATCTTTATCTGCTTTCCATACCCAATAGTTCATAGACATTTCCTTATTTTCCAGCTTATGCCTTAGTCTAGTTACTTTGATAATAGTATTGTTAGAATTATCATACTCGCCAGACTTTATGTCTGACCCCCCTCCATTTCTATCCTTTTTCCCCCTCCAGGTCCTCGGTTTGGACCCAGTTCTAGTGAAGTTTGATTGGTTTGCTTCATCTCTCTTTGGAAAGCTTGGACCGTTGAAGTAATGTCCAGCTTGTTATCTTCTTTAATGGCTATTTGTGTAATGGGGTTTATGTATTTTGTTTTAAAAGATGGATATTGTACTTGACTCTGATTATGGATTTATGATGTAATAAACATGTTTAATTTCCGCTGCAATAAAATGAAGTTTTAGATTTCCAAGTACTACTTATTATCTGTCTTGTTGTAATTTTTCTATTCTATATTCACTATTAACCTCCATGGAAGTTAATGCATTCCCTTTGTGAGTGACATTAATGGACGTGGGGTGTTACACGTGGTATAAGAGCTTAAGGTTACCAGAACAGATAATTTTTTTAGAAAACTATTTTTTTCTAAAGTATTTTTGGAAGAAGTGCTTTCAAAAACATGTTATTTAAGGAGGAAAGTTTTTAAGAAAAACATAATCCCCAAATAGCCATATATCTTTCTCTTTCGAATTCTCCATTTTGAATCTTTCCTTTTTCGTTTCAGCATGGCCAAAGATCTTAACCTACCTGACGGTGTGACGATACCAGGATGGTATAAGAGGTTATTAGAGGCTAGGGCCGCCACAGGTCCAGCCAATGTTCCTCCACCACCAGTTGCACCCGTTCCTCCTCCTCCTCGCGTTAATACTTTTGCAAAGACGTGCAAGGAATTTAAGGCTATGGGTGGAAAACCTTTTCAAGGGTCAGAAACGTTTGTGGAAGCTAGAGATTGGCTTAAGGAGGTGGAAGAATTGCTAGAAATCTTTGAAGTGGAAGAAGGGAGGAGATTCAAATTAGCAGCTTGGTTAATGAAGGGAGAGGCCTCGTTTTGGTGGGAGGTCACTAATGGGGAGCGTCCTGTTGATTCTTGGGCAGATTTCAGGCGTAGGTTTGTGGCAAAATTTCTCTCAAGGGCGGAAGAGAATCTATATATGGAAAGGTTCTTGACATTGAAGCAAGGAAGCTCGACGGTGAAAGAATATGTCAACAAATTTAATCAGTTAGCAAGGTTTGGCTTGGACTTAGTGAACACAACGGAGAAGAAGGCTCTGAGATTCGTTAATGGATTGAATGAACCGTTGCAAGGGTTGGCTATGACCCACATCCCTATGGGGGCCACCTTTGAGAAGCTAGTAGATATGGCACTCATGCACGAGGAGAAAGGCGCTAAAGCTGATAAGGCACCCGAGAAGAAAGGGGATCAAAATAAAGATGGCAAAGGCAACAATGTTAAGGGGAAGAAGAAATGCTTTAACTGTGGGACACCCGGCCATCTAAGCAAAGATTGCAGGAAGAAGAAGAAGACCGGTTGTTTCCACTGTGGCGAAGCGGGACATCTTATTAAGGACTGCCCAAAGAAGGAGCAGAGGGTAGGGTCTACCTCGGGAGGACAGGTGCAAGCTCTTATGGCACCCGAGCAGGCAAGGGGACAAGTTCAAGCTCTCGAGGTTCCCCCGCTGCAAGTACGAAGTAGAGAAATTTCAGTTGAAAGATTAGTTTTCTGTTTGATCATCCTGTCCGTACTTTATTCGATTCTGGCACATCGCATTCGTTTGTCTCTACATCATTAGTTGAAACACTGCATCTAGATACTAGTCTTGTTATTGATCCCTTAGTAGTCTCAAATCCTATTGGTGGTTCGGCTCATCTTTCTATGGTTTGTCGGGATTTGAGAGTGTTTACCTTGGGCGTTGAGTTTGAATGCAACGCCTTTGTCCTTGGTTTCACGGGCTATAGTTAGATTCTAGGGGTGGGTTGGCTAGCCAAGCAAGGTGCCATCCTAGATTGTGAAAGGAGGGTAGTTAGACTATTGATTCATTACAGAAAAACCCTCATATTTCTTGCGACCCTAGGGGTTCAGTGATGTTTAGCTGCCTAGAATCTTCTGACGCATCTAACGATGATTAGGAATCTGTTTGTGTGGTCCGTGAGTATGGAGATGTCGTTGATAAAGTGTGGGGTTTACCCATAGGCGCGAAATAAGCTTTCGTATGTGCTTAATGGATTAAGCAAAGCCCGTTATGTAATCAGCGGTAGTTTTGGAGCAAGACTGGCAAGGACAGCCAGAGTCGGTCAAGTACTCAATTGATTGACCGTCTTACTAGTATCATCTCACGTAAGTCATCTGAATTCGAAGGAGGTATCCCTTGGGTGTTTGTCTGATATTGTTTTAGGCCTTTGGGGCTTGCACTTGGGGGATGTCGAATTCGACTAGGATGGTCTGCGTGAGAGATGGGTAGTTGTGACGATTTTACATGGGATAATATCATGGTTTTCTCTAGAAGCAGAGGAGAGCATGCCCTACATCTTAGGGAAAGCTTAGGGACCCTACAAGTGCACCAGCTTAAAGCTAAGTTCTCCAAGATACCATTTTTGGAGGAAATAAGTGAGGAATTTAAGGCATGTGGTCTCTAGGGAAGGACTTGAACTTAAGGCAGCAAAGGTGGATGGAGTTCTTAGCATCCTACGACTTCGAGATAGCATATACCCCTGGCAAGGGTAATGTAGTGGCAGATGCCTTAAGTAGAAAAAGATTATCCTTAAGTCCTTTGTTTGTTGAGCGGCGAAGCTTAGAATTCATTTCGATGTTTGACTTTAAACCTTCCGTTGACTTTGTACCCGGTTTGCTAGCATCCTTGGAGGTCATACCTACACTTTTGGGACGGATTGGCGAGGCACAGCGAGACGACCCACGATTGGTTGAGTTAGTAGAAGAGCTCAAAGGAGGGGAGTCATTAAGCCATCTCCGTAGGTATACCCTAGATGATAAGGTTTGGTTACGTAGGGACGGTAGACTTTGTGTACCAAAAGACGATGACCTAAGGAAGACCGTTCTTGATGATGCACATCGTTCGAAGATGACCATTCATCCCGGTGGGGACAAGATGTATAAAGACATGAAGCAAGTTTTCTTTTGGGCCGGTATGAAGAGGGACGTGGCCGAGTATGTCGCTAGATGCTTGGTGTGCCAACAAGTAAAAGCGGAGCAAAAGAAGCCCGGTGGGTTGCTTCACCCATTGGAGGTTCCACTATGGAAGTGCGAAAGCGTCTCGATGGACTTTATTGACGGATTACCGCGATCAAGGAAGGGTAATACGGGGATTTGGGTTATAGTAGATAGACTTACTAAGAGCGCCCATTTCATTCCTGTAAAGAGTAAGAGTACTGCTCCATGATTAGCTTCTGTATACGTCCGAGAAATAGTTCATTTGCACGGTGTTCCTTCTAGCATAGTGAGCGACCACGACCCTATTTTCACTAGCGAATTTTGGAGAAGCTTACAAGAGGTAGTAGGGACTCAGTTATGTTTGAGCACCACATATCATCCTCAGACGGACGGCCAAACCGAGAGGGTGAATCGTATTCTAGAGGACCTTTTGAGGCTATGTATCCTAGACTTTGGGGGTACATGGGAAGAGCATCTTCCATTGTTGGAGTTCGCATATAATAACAGCTTTCAGTCTAGCATTGGCATGGCACCATTCGAAGCTCTTTATGGACGACCTTGTCGTTTACCTACATGTTGGTGGGAATCTACGGATAAGATCTTACTTGGGCCTGATATGATTAGGAAGACTTCGGAGAAAATCGACTTGATTCGAAGGAGGATGAAAGCAGCGCAAGATAGGCAGAAATCTTATGCGGACAAGAGTAGAACAGATCTTGAGTTTCAAGTTGGGGACATGGTCTTTGTCAAAGTGTCTCCATTACGGAACGTTGTTCGATTTGGGTCCGTTGGAAAGTTAGCACCAAGGTTCGTAGGGTCGTTTCCTATTAAGGAGAAGATTGGACAGATGGCGTATAGAGTGCAGTTACCTGAAAGACTTAGTGGTGTACACGACGTATTCCATGTGTCACATTTGAGGAAGTGCTTGCACGAGACCGCGGAAGTGGTAGAGCCGAGCTTGCTTAGAGAGGTGGAGATAGAGCGTGATGCGACGATTCGACGAGCTCCTACGCGCATTCTTGGGTCAGAGATTAAGAAGCTGAGAAATCGAGAGGTCAGACTAGTCAAAGTACAATGGGGAGATGATGAGAGCAACGCTACTTGGGAGACAGAAGAGAAGATGCGTTCATGATACCCTTTTCCATTCAAGGGTATGTCCTTTAATTTCTGCTTTATCGCTTATCTTGTACTTATCTTACCTTTAGAGTATCCTCTCGCTAGTATCCTTGACCTTTAGTTAGGATAATCCTATTGTTGAAACATGTGTTTGAGACATGTTATGTATGGTGGATGCAAAGTGGATGCAAGTGTTTGCTAGTGGTTGCTCGTGGACGCATATACACACACACTTTAGGCACTAGATCGGCTCAGTCACTTCATATTGCATATTGCATATATATGGTTGTACTTAGTAAAATGGATGTATAATGGTTGTGGTATCATATGGATGCTGCATTCGGATGATGATTGTGCACGCATATAGAGATAATATGTAGCATTAAGGAACTTTTGCATACATAATGGATGCATGGCACTATAATGATTTGCATTAAGGAGGTCAACTGAATCAGTGGACCGCCTGATTTTGCATTAGATATGGACATATACACACACTGTGCATTTAAACATGAAAGCATTAGAAGTCTATAAGGACAATGGATGCCTGTGTTTGATGGTTGAGTAGATGGTTGTTTGGATGTTAGGATATACATTCTTCTTAACTTGAAGATTTCGGGGACGAAATCCTTTAAGGAGGGGAGAATGTAACACCCCGTAATTCTGTTAATATTAATATTTACAAATTAAAGAATAACTAATCTCATACGTGAGAATTGTAGGAAACGGGTTGCGCCATTGTTTCGTCTCGGAATTCTAGTGGAGATAGAGTCCGAGTTTGCGGGAAACGAGTACCGGATGAAAAAGTTATGGACGAACGAAGTTTTGTGGCAAAGAGAAAAAAATGCACTGGCGCACTTGGGAAGTGCGCCAGTACAAATTTACACTGGCGCACCTGCCAAGTGCGCCCAGGCCGAGGCTGGAGCCTGCACAGCTTTCTGGTTCAGGCTAACCCGTGTTGTTGAGTCCATTCTGACTCCTTGCTGAGTCATTAGGGCTGACTCATCACCCTATCATAATTAAATGGTTTTGATTAACCCTAAGAACATCCAACGGCTTAAATTAATTTATAACTTTATAAAAAGACCCCCATAAACAAACCCTAAATCAGAAAATAAACAAAGACCATGGCCGTCATGCTGATATTTTGAGACCTAGAGCAGCCGCCATCAAATTAAAGATAAAGAACAACAACCAAATCAGAACTACCAAACCCTAACAGCGATTCTTCATCAAAAAGAGCGCCAATTCGACTCTCTTTCTTCTCTAATTGTGAGTATGATGATCTTAACAAGATTATTGTTAAACTAATTCGATTAAGTCATGAATGGATTATAAGTAAATGATGTGGATTATCACCTATGTGTTGTAAACCTTATGCTATCATGTATGTTATAAATCCTATGCTATGTGGTGATGATATCCTATATGTTGTAAATCATGCTATGATGATATTGTATAAGTTGTAGTTTTCTATGCTAAATTTTGATGAATCATACATGTTGTTATCTATGCTAGTTAGTTCATGTTAATTAAATCATCATGTTTGTGTTATGTTGATCTATGTGAAAACCCATGTATGCAAGTTTAGGTTGATTAGTGAAAAGTTATGAACATATGCCATGACATCTATTATGACATCTAGAATTATGCTATGACATATGTGAAATTCTATGCTAGTTCACACCATCATTATGTTGTCTAAAACTCCATATGCAAGTATATACACAAATTTGGGTTATGATTATATTATGCAAATTGTGACATTTAACAAGTTGACATCTTTAGATCCTTAACATGTGTAGCTTATGCAAGTTTCACCCCTATTATGATTAGATTTACTTTATTTGCCTATGTGTGGTTTAACGTATGTTATGCGTTGAATAAGCGAACGTATAAACGCGGGGTAAGGGTAATATTAAGGATTTAATATTAAGATGTTGGGGTGCAATTGATATGATTTTGCATTCCATGAGTGGATGGCCATAATTGAGTCAATTATGGACATCATTAAAAATTGGAATTAATTAATAATGTGAATAGGGAATTATTAAAACTGGGGTAAAAGATTGAAAGTTGTCAATCAATGCTTAGGACACGAGGTTGGACTCGTTTGTGACGTAAACCTGCACGGAACCGCCCGTCAAATCCGGTGGTCACAAATGTCAGCCCAATGTGAGAGGTCCTAGGCCTAAACTAAAGCATAACAGTTGTAAAGACACGAGGTTAGACTCTTTTATGGTGTAAGACTGTCCGGACCCACCCGACAAATCCAGCTGCCATAAATGCCAGTCTAATGTGGGAGGTCTTTATGAGGTTATGGCCTGAATGAATTAAGAAATACTTAACTAGATAAACATGTAAGGTGGGACATGGGGGTTAAGTAGGTGCCTTGGGTGGCATGAGGAATCTAGTGGGTGCCCTTAGCGGCATGTGAAATACGATTAGTAAGACTTAACCAAACACACATGTAAATGAACATGACTAAGAGGGTTAAGTGGGATATACTAGTGGTGACAAGCTTAGGTGGGTAGCTTGTGGGGGCCCGTTTCAACCAGTATCCCAAAAGTATCTTTGTGGGCTCGACCCAAGTCGAGGACGGGACACGCATACTGGGTTTGACTATAAGAGGCCAAAACGGGGAGCGGTGGCAACACAAGTCCAATGGGTTTCATATGCGTGTGTGGACCCGGGCTGGTAGGTAAGACGTTGTTGCATCGTGTAGGTATAAGATGTGCATTCTCAAGTTGTATCGGGTTGCAACTTTAGGGGAGTGATACACCCCACTGTGGGGCCAGCACGGGTATCTACGAGTAGGGAGCCGATCGAAAGTGGGTAGTGGGGTACACCTAGTGGAGATAGGGGCAGACGACATCTATGTAGTCAGCTAGGGGTGCGCAAGGCTATTTATATAGTTTCTGTGTGAAGCAAGTGGGATCAACCTTTAGGGTGACTGGTGCGGTGCAGTGTAGTAATGTGCGGTGCAGTGTAGTAATGTGCGGTGCAGTGTAGTAATTATTCGTTAGTAATTAGGTATGCCGTTAACGTTATCTTTAACGTTATCTTTATCTGCTTTCCATACCCAATAGTTCATAGACATTTCCTTATTTTCCAGCTTATGCCTTAGTCTAGTTACTTTGATAATAGTATTGTTAGAATTATCATACTCGCCAGACTTTATGTCTGACCCCCCTCCATTTCTATCCTTTTCCCCCTCCAGGTCCTCGGGTTGGGCCCAGTTCTAGTGAAGTTTGATTGGTTTGCTTCATCTCTCTTTGGAAAGCTTGGACCGTTGAAGTAAAGTCCAGCTTGTTATCTTCTTTAATGGCTATTTGTGTAATGGGGTTTATATATTTTGTTTTAAAAGATGGATATTGTACTTGACTCTGATTATGGATTTATGATGTAATAAACATGTTTAATTTCCGCTGCAATAAAATGAAGTTTTAGATTTCCAAGTTCTACTTATTATCTGTCTTGTTGTAATTTTTCTGTTCTATATTCACTATTAACCTCCATGGAAGTTAATGCATTCCCTTTGTGAGTGACATTAATGGACGTGGGGTGTTACAGTGCATATGAATTTGATCGAGAGTGTGAACAATTCAAATGCAGCGTACATGTTCAAGCAGCCCAATCAAAGCAGCTCAATCATGTCAACTCAAGTGGACAATGTAAAGATGTTGTGCAAATATACATGAATGATCAATTGTCAAAAACAATACATGGTATGAATGGTCGAGCAATATGCAGCATAAAGTTTTCTAAGCAAATAGGGCAACAGTTTTTGTGCATCAGTTTTTCAGTTTACATGGAAGCAACAATAAGTACATGACTCAAGCAAGTGCAAAACTTCTTTTTAGCAAAACTAGTTCAAGTAAATTAAGTTTCACAACGTGGTCGAACCATGTTCAAAGTTACAAGTGGACATACATGACAGCAAGCTCAAGATCATATACACAAGCAAAATTCAACTACAAGACATCTTGTGGCAATGTGATCAAGCTCATGGCCAGATCAACATGATAAGAAGCATACAAATGATGCAAGGATACAAAGTCAACACATGCAAAGTCAGCATGGTTCAAAATGAGATGTCACACTGATATATAAAAAAGTTTCAGCACAAAATCTATTCAGTAAACATGAAACCAGTGATGACATCAACAAACATGGCTGAGACAAGTGAGAGTAAAACAAGATTCAACACAACATGGTGTTTGATGCACAATCAAATCTGTGCATGTGCAAATAATGGAATAACAAGGCAGATCAACTCTACTGCATGGGACAAATGCACATGGGTTCACCATGATTCAGACAGGCCAGAGTCCATGGGATCATGGTGAAGCATCAACATGGTACATATGATTGTCCATGTGCAAACTCAAGCTTCAGTATTCAGCAAATACGTGGAAATAGATATCAAGCTTCAACATGGTCAATGCTCAGGCACAAACATATGGAAACAAAACAACAATAGTGATGATTCAATTGTTCATGGAGCAATACACAAGGCGGGCCAAATGCAAGTGAATGTTTTGGCAACCCAAAGTGGTTCGACCAAGGAAAATGAAGAGCAACATCTGAATCCACAATGCTGGTCAAACTCAAAGACAAAACCACAAATTCAAGTATATGTGCACTGCATGGGTTATGTGGTTCATGAATAGCCAAAAGACAATTAAAATGAATCCAGAAAATTACAGTGCAGTTTTTTGGCAAGTGTTTAATCACTGTAATATTTTTGAAAATCAATTTTCCAGTAACACAAATAAAGGAAGTGGTAAAATTGTGATCATATGGTGAAAAATGTGACAAATTGATTTCTGGAAAGAGTTTAATGGCTTAAAATTCAAATTTCCTTTCCTTCAGAATTCTTCAATCATACATGAAAAATAAAGATTTGATTCAATCAAATATGGCATGATGACAAGGCAGAATCAAACTCGGCAACAAATTGAAAATCACTTTCCATATTTACCGTTACTAATCAAAGCTGTGAGATTTTATTTTTCAAAAGGAAAAAATCACGCAAGGGACACAATTAAGTTTCAATCAAGGCCAAGTTCAAAGTTGTTCAGGAATTCATCCAGGTTCACATGGTAATCACGTTTCAAATCGAGGCAAGGTAAAAGTGGAAACATGTACAAAATCAGAGCAAGTCTATATCAGTGAAATCAGAGATTTTAGGGTTTGTTTACCCTATAAATATCGCACCTATCATCACTGGCCTATTATCGAAAAACACAAGAAAAAATTCAAGTGAAGATTTCAAAATCAATCAAATTACTCACAGTTTTTCGATCGAAGAAATTCCCAAATCGTAGACAAATCAAGCTGCAGTGTTTCGAGCTTCAAAGATCATCCGATTCAAGCCATCAATTGATTTGGGGATTCAAGAAGAAAAACCCTAGAAATTTTTCCCAACGACGCCGCTATTTTCATTCTCCATAATATGAGAATCGGGCAAATAGAATGAGTGTGGGTCGGATGTGAACAAGTGGGCTTGGCCTATTTACTTGAAGGGGTGATTTAATTTTTGTTTTATTTTATTAGGTTTTTTTTGTTTTTAGTTTAATTTTTTTTGTTGTATTTTTTTGTTTTGAATTGTAAACCGATCAAACAGTTCTAGAGTCTGTAAAATCTAAGGTGAACTAGTTAGGGTGTTAACTGGTAGTTTACTAGAGTTTGTAAAATCTAGGGTTACTGGTTACAGGGCGGTAATCAAGGGAAATCTGATCTAGGGGATTTATATCAGTCTAGAGTTTCGAGCGCAGGTTTAGGACAGGAGCAGGTGCTGCGAGTTTACGTGGGATTGTAAGCGGGATCTGTTTATAACACCTAGTAGAAACCTTAGGAATGCAATAGTAGGCAGGATTTTGGTGAAGCTGGGTATCTCTGTGTGTTATTTACTTTCTGTATTTTTATTTCTGCTGCATTCTGTGATCTGATAATTTTTACTATCCAGCTAAAAATCAATAAACCCTATTCACCCCCTCTAGGGTTAATCTAGATCCAACAATTCTTTTTCCACATAAATCTGCAGAGGCAGCGGAGCTCTACCATTTTCCTCCCTCTCCAAACCTAATTTCTGAAATAAAAATACATTCATACGTAACAAATCAATTCCAATTCATATGAAATTGAGAGGATAAGCATATCTAATAGAAAAGGATGCAAAGTGAAGCTCCAAATCATATTCTCCCCTTTCTTCCTTTTTACTTACATTTCTACAGATCTGGAATTTTCCCCTTTTCAAATAAATTGTAGATTTATAAGAATTGGTGATTATAGGGCCTAAAGGGTTCAAAATTTGGATTTGGAGGCTATAAGGTGAGTGGGAAATCTGCGAATACAGTTAAAATAACTTATTTATTTCATTTGAATTAGATCTATATTTTTATGCCTATCAGATCTGTTTATTTGAGCATTGTAAATTGACTGACAACTTTTAGATTTGATTATAAACATTGGAAAAACTTGTAAATTATGTATTGCAGTTATGCAGAATATCAACGGTATGATTTTAAGATTTGTTTACATATATTCCTACAGTAATGTTATGAAATATATTGCAAATGTGTTGTAAAATGTATATTGGGCATTACATAGCACTGTAGATATGGAAATCAATCCTATTAAACACCATGTAGATGTAGTTGCATTCCAGATCTTTAGTTCAATGTTGAATAATAAATTATGTGAATTTGGGTTATAAAATTTGAAATTGGTAAATTATGTGATTGTAATACTAAAAGGAATGTGCCTGTTTGTAATCAATATTGTTGGGTTCTTGCTTAATTATTGCAAATATGTCGTTTTCCTCCTCTTGCATGAAAAGGCATTGTTTTGAAATCACAAGAGGTGAAATAAAACGATCAAAAAGGGAAAATGGTGCAAATGTACGTATAAATATAAAAATATATATTTAAATTTGCACCAATTATTCCCGAATTGTATATTTACATATGTTTATTATGATTTTTAAATATGCTAATTCCACTAATTAGGCACTATTTACAATGATTTTGGGCTAACGTTCTTTTTGTAAGATTTGAACCTTTTGACAAGATTGAATGCAAAAAGGAATCTTTGGTTATTGATTAAAACAAATCATTTAAGTTATAATAATAAAATAAAGATAATAACTACGTTGAGCGCACGAAAACATAAATATAAATATATATACATATTATCCCTCCAAATCAGCGTAAAACGACAAATAAATACATGTATGGAATGTTTGAATGTTTGGATAAGGTTCAATTATGGAATTATATGTAAATGTAATCCATATTGAATTAATATATTTTTGGTGACCATTTGTAGCTATAAATAGGACCGAAAATCAATAATTGACAATTGTAACCAATATTGATTAGGGAAAATGAAAATATAGCGAAATGGTTACAATTCCTAATTTAATTAGGATAATTGTAGTAACCCCAAATTAGGGAATTTGAATTATAACCGTATTTAGACACGAGGTTAAGCTCTATTTGTGGTATAAGTCTGCCAGAAACCGAATGGCAAATCCAGCAACTACAGGTAGCCAGCTTAATGTGAGGGGTCTAATGCATAAATATAACAGTACTAAGGCAAGAGGTTAAGTTTAACTTATGGTAGAAGTCTTCTCGGAACCGACCGACAAGTCCAGCATCCACAAGTTGTCAACTTAATGTGAGAGGCCTATACATATATATATATATATATATATATATATATGTCAACTAATAAATAAATAAATGAATAATAACAGTAAATGTATTTTGGGGTACAACAAGTAGACCCTTCGGGATTGATAAAATAAAAATACCAAGAATTAAGGGATGCCTTAGGAAAAATACGACCGTTATGGTCATAAAAGGGCAATAAACCTATGGATAAGAAGAAAGGGGAATTATGGGTGTTGAATTGTCAATTAAATACTAAGTCCAATTATGGAAGCACTTAAATAAATATCCAAGGATAAAAAGGATATAACCTTCCTTATTTACATCTAGTCAATATAGCATTTATAATTAAAATTTAGAATTGGACTTAGTAGGTTAGTAATGTGTAGAATTATTAACCATAAGAACTTGTGACGATAATGAATTGTATACATATAGTATTTCCATGTAGGGGGACTAAACGGGAATGACTTAATAACGTAGCCCACCTTATCCCAAATAGGGAAAGGTATAGAAGTTTAATGGGGTACGTACCAATAACCTTCGCATATAGTCCGCTTCCTGGTTCCTAAGCGGCTAAGTGACTAGGGTTGAAGAGTCCACCTGGGAATTGGTCTTTTAGTTTAGGGGTCTTAAATGGAAAGTGTGTGTGGGACTACCCAAACCTAGAAACTAAAACTTCAGATATGGCTACCTATCCTACGGGAAGTAATAATCGACTAAGGAGGTTATCTAATAAGGTCAGTTAGAGGTATAACGAATGATAAAATACCATCTCTCACCTTATGCGGGGCAAGGGTATATGCGTGAATGACAGAAGCCTTAAATAGTAGGTCCCGTAGCAAGTATTCTCTAGTACATGTGAATGTTACGTAAAGTATCGAGAAATAGTAAGTGACCAATCGGTCTGCCTAGGGCCTTAAGCGATCAGGAAGAATCCACCCTATCTATCATTGATAATGAGGCAATAAATGATAAAGGATAAGCGAGTGAACGTATATGAATATAGAAACTCCGCAATTAGGGGTCTAATCTCGATATAGTAACTAGGCAAGCTCTAGTATAAAGACTTCGTAAAAATATGTGTAAACGTCCTATCTCGGTATTATACTTTGGAAATACTACTTTGGGAACAGTAGTAGGGTCATGCGTAAATATTTGCAAGGTTAGTTAGAAATACAAACCTTGTTAAGCATACAGCTTGAGTTAACCTAAACGGGATATATATGTGTATTGTAGTCTATGTTGTACATTTCTTAGTCACCAAAACTTGTTCTAACCCCCTCCTCATTACAACCTCCCAGGTTTTCTAGAGAAAGTCGGGTCCTCACAGACGTTATGTTTGGCTCTCGGTTCTCGTTCTCTCTCATGCTTGGTATTGGCAAAGTGACTTACTTTGAAAAAGGTAGTTACTTGAGTTAATACTAGTTATCCTATTTTGTTTCCGCTGTGATTTATCTTATCGTACTCTGATTATGCTCATGCTCATTTATTTCAAGTACCAGATATACACGCTCCATGCTTGATTGTGCTCAAATTTTGATTTTTGTCGAAATTTGGGTGGAAGAAAGCCCATGATAAGATAACTCACAAAGAAAATTTGGGCGGAACAAAGACCATTGCTCGATCCAAAATGAGAAAAAAGCCCACGTTAGTATGTCGTATCCATTTCGGAAGTATAATTATGAGTTATATCAATTTGTTACTTCATTGAAATCCCGAATCTACCTTTATTGAAGCATTCAATTGAGTTCTTTGCCTTGTATTCGAGGAAATTTTATTTTTAAAACTATTTGAAAAATAAAAATGGATTTCAACGATTTTGGAATATAATCTCGGAAAAATGGTTTGTAAACATATGTTTTTTTTAATCTTATTTAAAAATTTATAGGGCCATTTGGTAGTTTTAATAAATGTAATCCGATTGGTAGGAAGAAAGGAGTTAGAAATGACAAGGAATATACCACTAAAACTCAAGAATAATAAATATCTATTTCTTGTGATTTTTAGTATAACTTTTCTTATTTATGTTGGATAAATTATTAAAGTTATCAAAATAAATCACTGTTGTTTTTAAGCCTCAATATTTTGAATACGAAAAAGGTTTTTCCAGTTTGAACTATAAAACTAGAATATAAATGATAATAAAATGGATATATAAATACGAAACCGTTCTTTTATAATAAATTCCATTTTCGGATAATTTTTAAATTTTTCTTCGGAAAGGGTAAGGAAAATCCTTCATCTTGATTTATGGGGTATTTGATTTCGTGAATCTTCTGTTTTTGTCATCTAGGTAAGGGGAAAATCTGTTTTAATTTATATTACGGATTTCTTGCTGATTTTATTTTTTGAAATTTGTTCGTTCGTTGTGTAGTCGCATCATCCTTGTTGAGACTATATGTAACGAACAGGGATTTTCAATCCCGAAAATCGACACAAAAACACCATGTCGAACATTCAAGCATCGAAAACACCAGACCGTTATTAGAAAGAAAATAGAGGGTGAGATAAGAAAGAAATATTAGAATAGAAGAAGAAGAAACACAACATCATCAGAGTCTCACATCGCAGTGGAACAAAATATAATATGGAAATAACTTTTATTGAGAGCTTGAAATAATACTTACCACATCATAGTACATCAATTCACCTGGACAGTTATAATAGTCTGTCCTCATATATATAACACACAGCGGAATAATAATGGTTGAACATCATATGCCTGAACTCTTTCAGCTCGTCTTTGGACTTCAAAACATCTGGTAACCTGAACCTGTGCACCTCGGTCTAACCCGAGCATTTACAAAACACCGGGTCAGTCCGGTGAACCAGAGTGAGAAAAAAATCGCAAAGTTTTAAGGGGTAATCATCCAACTTGATATTTAAAGTCCAAATCCTTTCGAAAGAAAAGGATAATCGTAAGACCAAATCCACGTATAAAAACGGACGGTTTTTACCCTACGATAACCCAAAACATTTTGAAAATCAATACTTGTCTTATATTATAATAGTGTCTAAATACAAATAAATATAATCTAGCAGAACGCTTGCATCTCACGCTCCACATATATATTTACAAACAAAACCACGGGCGCTTATTGGAGATTGGATTCCGACTATGACAAGGTATGGGACCACCTGCCGATAGTGTATCTCTAGAGGCGAATGCACTTGGTTCAACAAGAACGTCTTGCAACCCGGCCCACACATGACCGACCACTCATTTCACTTGAGTGTATCGAATGTATATCACCAACGGTTGGGTGCGACCCACCGTTTCCCGAAAAGGGACAACATCGATAGATTACAGAAGCAAAAGGAATTTCTCTAGATTGGTGATAATACACCCTAATGGGAGCGACCCACATAGCCATGCTGCCTGCCTGATTTTTGTCATTTCCTGGTTGATAAGGCTTGAGGTTATAATCGACTTTTCGAACATCTAGCCACCTTTCACATTGTCCACACGTCATCCAGGAACAGGATGAACCGAAGGCACCCTCCTACCACATCCTAGGAATCACCCTATAGATCAGTAGCGAGTAGTCCTTGCAATCCGTAGATTCCAACCACGACAGAGTTACAGTATATCTCTAGGGATCAGCCAGAGATTGTAAGTAACTCTTCGCTTTATGAAGATTTATGGTCTTCAATTTCTCCATCTCGATCAGCATCTTCGACGTATTCGTATTTATTGGTCGGAATGGTTTTCGAATATAAATTCAATCCCAATCTTTCCATACCAATACCGTTGGACAGATTTTTGATAGTCGGTTGATTAACTATCAAAATAAACAATCATCAAAATAAAATAAATCCATTGGTTTAGTATATAGCGTCACTTGGCCATTAAAATAGTATATCACTTGTAATACCAAAATAATATCTCAGTTTTAATATATAAATATTCTCAAATCATTTTATTTATATACTCAGAAAAATATCTTAAACGATATCCAAATTCTCGTTAACTACCATTTCAAAACATTTTCCGCAACATTATTTATTATCTATAATTGGGAAATCGATTCATCTTATCCTTTTAACAATCGTTACGATATCTCTTTTGATTCGTTATTTGAACACCATAATTATCACTTTCGTTTTTGAATCAACCCATTCTAAATCTCATTTCCTTCATTTTGAAAATGTAGTTATATTTTCACCAATCTCCTTTTTATTTCTTTATGGAAATATCATTCCACGTTCTCAAGCCCTTCTTTATATTTCCTTTCATATTGGATCATTATATATATATATATATATATTGCCAAATTTCATCAAATAATGTTACACTATTATCTCTTAATATAAATCACTTCTAGTATTTCCACCATTACAATTCATATTGTCCTCCAATAATTCTGGAGTCGTTCAAGTTGGGGTATTTTAATTACCTCTCAGACCTTGATCAACAACATTCTTATCTTGAAATAGATATGAATTGTAATTCCAAAACCCATATTCATTTTAATCTAGCAAATCCCACTTAACTATTTCATTTAAAATTATGATCTTATAAAACCTCCTTACTTTTGAAAACCATATTTTCAAATATATTATTATTACTAGATTCGTCGATTCGGTAATTTACTAGTAAAACATCAATATTTAAATCTTAACTTCCTTAAATTATTTGTTTCATTTTCCGGATTACAAATCCTATTATTACATCTTTAACAAATTCAATATTCAAGAATCTTTTTTCTCATCCTTTCAATCATTCATGGTTGAGAAATCTTATTTCAAATCTCATCTATTATGCTTAATACCATTATCAAGTAACGTTAACTTAAAATTAACGCTTTTCCCTTCACATCTCTTTTTATAAACTTATTTATAAAACTTTGGTTTAACATAAACCCTCCTCGTCTCGATTTCCTTTACTTAATTCTAACATTTATTTGAAGTTTATCACATTTGCTTAAAATCACTTTACAACCTCATTTACCAAATTCGGTTTAAATATAAGTTGTTTTTAGACTTTCTTAAAAATTCAATTATATTTCATTACAACTTCGATTACTTAAATGAACTTCATTTAAGAAATAACTCCTCAAATTATTATAATTAGAAATATAATTTACTACAACATTAACCGGAGATAATGCTAAATTTCATTTTAAAAATCTCATTAAACAAATATTCGTTAAATCATTGTAGATAAATCAGCTCAACTAATTTCATTTAGAAATCCATTCTTGTTAAAACAGGTGGCTTGGTCAATTCTACAAAATGAACAACTCGAAAATCAATTCTACTTAGTCTTTTTATTTAAAATAAATAATATTATTGATTTAAATAATTCTGTTTCCTTTGATTATTATTAAATAAATAATAATCACCTCCAAAATAATCTCATTCAATTGTTACTTAAAACAATTTTAATCTCGGTTATTAACCGTCTATGCGGCACGTGCTTCGCACACGGCGGATTTTAGCAAAACTGATTGGTGGTTAAACAAATAATATATATATGTGTGTGGTTGGTTTATTTTCTTTTATAAACTTCATTTAAAATAATATATATAAAAATCTATATTTAGTTATAAAATAAATTTCATAACTTCATTTCTATCGATTCACCTGACGGTGAATCAATCTTTATAAACCAGTTTGTGTTTTTGGGCCATCTGCTATAAATTTCCCGACCAATATAACCCATGGGTCAATAACCAAACAAATGTTGAATTTAGATTCAACAAATAACCACCAAGTCAATAATCCAATCATGTCGGTTAAACAATTCATATAATGATCATATGCAAATAAACAATCAATTCAACTGATAGTGGTCCACAAAATAAGAATTCAAGCATCCAATTTATTTTAAATACGTTTATATTGTCATAAACGTAACCAACAAGGTACGTTACCTTGTTTGGAAAACATTGTTAAAAATAACAATGTCATTTCATTTAAATTAAACACCATTTAACTAACAGATATATAAAATTTAATGAATATGTACGCAATCAACCAATAGCTAGCAACCATAGCATAAAAATAATAAACCCGACTTATATGGATATAAGTGGGATAACTGAGTGAGTTTAACTCACCTTGATTTTCCATCTGACGTTAAAACGGTTGGTCTTGATAAAATTAAACACCCGTTTAATTTTATTAGAATCCCCAGCAGCTATCAGTTCTGACTAGACCAGTTTCATACTGTCTTGCTTGTTAACGCGATTCCAACGCTCCTTAGTTCGTTCGATTCTGCTAACGAAATAATAAGTTATTAACAATATAATTTTACACGATTTACCTTAATATAATTAACTCTAAAATGATATTTAATTTTATCTAACCATGTATGTTTAACCAACGCTTCCATATATGCTAAAGGTATATTTTAACTAAACAAAATTTTCATTAAACTGTGTTACACACTTACATAAATCAACTCAACTTTAACTGTAACCGACATTATATGCTAAATATACTTCCATAACGAACTGACATGTTATGATTTAAAGTGCACATATGGTTTTATGATTTAATGTGCAGACACTGTGTAAACACATATCTAAACACATTTAATTTCAATTAGGAATGAAAGAAAATTTCCACCTGCTACTATCATCTTCTTTTGTACCAAGTTTCCCAAGCTCATGTGCCCTTCACGTTAAGCATGCATGCTGTCAAAAGACCCATGCATCTTTTTCCCACATTCAAAATCATAAAGCACTCCTCCTTTTTATCTCTTTTCGAAATTTCCAATTTTTTTTTTGGAGACCCAAAAGCCCACGCACCTCCCCAACCTCAACCCACTTGCCTTTCATCTCCAAATGTTTTGCCTGTAGCTTTATTTCCTTCCTCCCCACTTTGGCAACTTTCCATTTACGTTTTTTTTTGTGTGGGCCAAAGCCCATCCTCGTTCAGCCGGCGTCAACCACTGAAACCACCACTGCAAATCCTTTTCTTCCCAAAAGAAAACATTTTGCTGCAACACCACGTGCCCATCGCGTCTCACCACTTCCATTTCCTTCCCCAGAATTTCCGAAGCCAACTTCGCATATATACCCCATAAAACCATGATGTTGTTCCATTCCTTCTTTTGTTCACCTTTCAACCTTTTCATCCCACGTTGTTCTTTCTCGAACGCCCCCTTTTTTAGCCTGCAACAGTATCCTCGACATCCTTTACCGCATCCCTTCGCCAAAAACACCACCTGTTACTGCTTCCCATCTTCCATGCATGAAAACGATGCCCTGTATACAAGCCTCTCCATGCTTGTTCCACTTCTTCCCATAAAAGAAATGAAACAATGTACATATATTTTGAAGGGACGGGTTCGGTTTAGTTGATGGAAGAAAGGTGAGGGCTTCAGTTTTCTCTTTCATTTCAGTTTGCAGTGCGCTAAGAAGGAAACAAGGTGTGGTTGAAAGGAAAAGAATGGGAATGGCACTATTTAAATAGGGGTAGAAAACTTGGGAGGCACGGTTACGTGGGGAGCACGGTAAAGTAATTTGGGTGCCAAGAAACAAACAGGGTGGCTTGCAAGGGGTTACTTTTTGGTTGGCGTGCGAAGAAAAAGAACTTGTTTAACATTTCTTTTTGTACGAAGTGTTTGTATAGCCGTGTGATTAAATTGATCGAGAGACGAGACACAACAACGGGGACAATCGGGGTAGGCAGCACAAGTGTAGGGGTTGACGTTTTAATAAATTTTCCTAGTGGTTAAATTTAAGGTTTTCCGCTTTCTTTCGATTACCTTATTCTAATGCTAATTACCATTGTTTACATTAATGTTAAATATACATAACGTCACGTCCGAGCCTTTACGGACAGAAATAAAAATATGATCATGTCCAGCGATGTGCCACGATCTGAAAAATATAATAATATCGGTAGGATAACTTATATTGTGAAACCCCAAAAATGCTAACATAGGGTGCAAAATATTCCAAATAAAAAGTCGCTTATTTTGCGAATTAAAAATATCAGTAAAATCCTAAAAATTAAATTATGACTACGCCTCAAAGGTCTTATCCAAATTCGTAATCAATATTTAATTATAATAAAAAAATCTTTATGGTTTATAAATGATTCCACAGCGACTATTCTAAATTTTGATTTGGCCCTATCTCACAATCTATACGATGAAATCTCGATTTTTCTCTCCCATTAGAAAACTAAAATCAAATCGATCCTAACATTTCTTGTTTCACAGAAATCCAACTTATAACGGATTCTGTACATTCGTTTGAAGTTCAAAACTCAATTATACGAACTACCGCATTATTTCGAGTTCATTTCTTATTAATTATAAATATAAACGTTTAATATTCGTTAAATTAACGAATTCAATATTAAATCCATAAACATAATATTTAAAACCAATTTAAATATGCAATTCAAATAGTCGAAAAATCCAGGTCGTTACACTATAAATCCTTGGAGTTGGTTCGAAATTTGACTACGGTCTTTAGATACCGCAATGATGAGGATAATTATTTTTCGGATCGCGTAAAATTTTAATAGAAGATGTGGGATGATTAATATTTTAATCCAGCCTAATAAGGCCAAGGCTCAACCTTTGTCCAAAGCCCATCTTATAGTTGACCATTTAGTGTTCTACTAGAATGGTCAACTAGTTAATGAGTTTTGGTATAACTTGGACCAAGGACTCAACCTTAAAAGTTGCGTCCAAATTAATCCTTAACTTCCTTTTGTCCTTTCTTCATCCTCTAGACGAACCTTATCTCTATCCTTCTTTTTTTTCTTTGTTGTCGCTTTGTCTCCTCTTTTTTCGTGCTTGTTTGCGCATTAGATCTTGCCTCACTAGTACTCTAGGATCTAATTTCTTCTCTCCGACCATTTCTTAGTCCATAATACATATTTGTATTATCCGATCTTACTCATACCATTTAAGTTTCACCCTTAGGTAGGGATCTTTTGGTTGGATCGGAATATGCAAAAAGGTCTTATCGCTCTAGGACTAAGAAAATTGTCGAGGTAGTTGGATTTGCACCGATCAACTGCTTCGAGATCTTAGAATAGGATTTTTTGTTCGTGCTGCATCCGCCTTTGTTATACCTTGTTAGAATAGGTTCTTTCAAAGGTGATCATCATTTCATAGATGAAGATTAAGCTATCTCTTGATGGTTTTTCTGAGGAGAATTTTGATGATATTTTAGAGGAATCCGTGTCTCACATGGACTTAAATAGTCTTTCGTTTGACTGGCTTTGGAGATTTTGCAGCAAGTCTCTTTTCTTAATGTCGGTACTTGAGTTTGAGAATCTATGTTCGAACTGCCCATGTAGACGTGTGACCCATTTAGCACATCGTTCCATAAATGGGAAGTTATGAGTAGGTTTTTCTCATGATGAGGGAATTTAATCCTTTGCTTGATCGGTGGCATAAACATCATTTAGTACCGCATCATATTTGATTCAGCTTGTTGTTCTTGCGTTGTCTTATGGAGTTACTTTTTGTAAGTTTGCCTATCCATTTTGTCCTTAGACAATATTTGATGGATTTCCATGAGAAACTGTTTTCTGGTAGGTTCCTTTTCTCATCACAAATTCTCTCTTATAAGAGATGGTGATGGGGAAACCTCCAACAACACCAAAAATGTTCGTAACACGAGATTGAGCATTTTTGCTTCCATGATATGGTTAATTAAAGATCGCAGAAATTGGTTTGAACTCCAACCGTGGAGGAAGACATCTCGTTGTTTACAACCATTATTTTGGGAGTTTGGTGTTGTTTTTTCGTTGTCTTCGTTGTTATCCCTTTCTAGCATCGGGTTTTTGGCTTTGTGGTAATTCGGGCTTGTAACTGTTAGTGTTGTTTAAAATCGCACGACTTAGGTTAATGAGATTTCTAAGTTTGGAAATGTTTATGTCATTCACGAATGCCTGTTTGAATGAAATCTCATTTTCGTATTTAAACTAACAGTTGTCCTAGAGATGGAAAGAATAAAATTCAGAGCTGGATAAAATTGAGTTGTAAGTGAGAAAAATTCCACTGTAGGACAAGGAATGGAAAGGTTGTAAGAGAGAAAAATGTTAAAATTCTTTGCTCGATTACCTTTTTCCGGTTTGGGAGAAATTAAATAGGAAATGATTAGATTGCGTGACGTCTTAGATGGTAGGGTTTGGATGCAAAATTGGTTGCTTCACACTTTTTTTCGTAATTGTGTGAGGGTAATGGATGAAAAAGAGTTTTCAAAATTTGCATTCATATAGAGCTGCCAGTATATTTAGGATGTTTTGCATCATGTTTTCAAAAATATTTCAAAATTTTAATGCAAACATATAAGAGGATACGATTAGAATCACCTTGCATACATATTTTATGGTTGAATTGCATAATATACACCATACACATATACACATGGTTGCAAAGTGGATGTACACAAATTGTTTGTGTAAAATAGGACTATAGGCGTCAGAATTATAGGACGAAATTCCTTTTAAGGTGGGAAGAATGTAACAACCCGAAATTTTGAAAATATAAATAAATTATTAGAATTTAAAAAATAGGAATTTCTGCAAATGATGGAATTTGGCCACGAAACTTTAACCGATGCGTTCGTCTCGGAATGCTGGTCAACTTTCATGTTTGGAGTTTCGCGTACGGAGTTCTTATGAAAAAGTTACGGACGGAATACGAAAATGAAAGGAAAACAAATAAATTAGAATTTATAATTATAATTTACCTAATTTGACCACGCCGACCTGGGCAATCTGATGCCCAGGCGGTCGACCACCACAGTTGACCTACTGGGCGTCATATCGCCTAATGACAGCTAGGTCTTTAGGGTTTGGTTTATTAGACTATTAAAACGGATAGACGGATATAACTTAAAACTAGTCCAATGATTCTAGGCCATTTCCACTCATATAGATAAAGGGCTAAGGCCTCATACTTCTTCCACATAAATCTGCAGAGGCAGTGGAGCTCTGCCATTTTCCTCCCTCTCCAAACCTAATTTTTAAAATAAAAATATATCAATACATAACAAATCAAATCAGTTCATATGAAATTGAGAGGATAAGCATATCTAATGGACAAGAATGCAAAGTGACACTCCAAATCATATTCTCCTCTCTCTTCCTGTTTTCTTACATTTCTGCAGATCTGGAATTTTCTCCTTTCCAAACAAATTGTAGATTTATAAGAATTTGGGGATTATAGGCCCAAGGGGTTCAAACTTTGGATTTGTATGTTATACGGTGAGTGGGAAATTTACGAATACGGTTTTAATAACTTTTTTTTTGAATTAGATTTATGTTTTTATGCCTATCAGAATTTTTATTTGAGCATTGTAAACTGACTGACAACTTTTAGATCTGATTATAAACATTGGGAAAACTTGTGAATTGTATATTGTGGTTATGCAAAATATCAACTATAGGATTTAAAGATTTATTTACACATATTCCTACAGTTTTGTTATGAAACATATTGCAAATATATTGTGGACATTGCAAAACACTATAGATTTGGAAATCAGTCCCATTAAACACCATGTAGATGTAGTTACATTCCAGGTCTTTAATTCAGTGTTGAATATTAAATTATGTGAATTTGGGTAACAAAATGTGAAATTGGTAAATTGTGTGATTGTAATACTAAAAGGAATATGCCTGTTTGTATTCAATATTGTTGGGTTCTTACTTAATTATTGTAAATATGTCGTTTTCCTCCTTTTGCATAAAAAGACATTGTTTTGAAATCAAGAGGTGAAATGAAAAGATCAAAAATGGAAAAGTGGTGCAAATGTACTTATAAATATAAAAATATATAATTATGCGTAATTTGCATCAACTATTACCAAATTATATATTTACATATATTTCTTATGATTTTTAAATATGACAATTCCACTAATTAGGCATTATTTACAATGATTTTAGGCTAATGGTCTTTTTGTAAGATTTGAACCTTACAAGATTGAATGCAAAAAGGAATGTTTGGTTATTGATTAAACCAAATCATTTACGTTATAATAATAAAATAAAAATAATAACTACGTTAACCGCACGAAAACATAAATATAAATATATACATATTATCCATCCAAATCACCGTAAAATGAAAAATGAATACATATATGGAATGTTTGAATGTTTGGATAAGGTTTAATTATGGAATTATATGTAAATGTAATCCATATTGAATTAATATATTTATGGTGACCATTTGTAGTAACCAATATAGTTAATTGCTATAAATAAGACCGCAAATCAATAAATGACAATGTAACCAATATTGATTTGGGAAAATGAAAATGATAGGGAAATGGTTACAATTCCTAATTTAATTAGGATAATTGTTGTAAACCCCAAATTAGGTAATTTGAATCATAACTGCATTTAGACACGAGGTTAAGCTCAACTTGTGGTATAAGTCTTCCTGGAACCGACCGGCAAATCCAGCAACCAAAGGTAGTCAGCTTAATGTGATGGATCTAATGCATAAATATAACCGTACTAAGGCACGAGGTTAAGTTTAATTTATGGTAGAACTCTGCCCGAAATCGACCGACAAGTCCACCATCCATAAGTTGTCAACTTAATGTGAGAGGCCTGGTACATATATAAATAAATAAATATAAAAGTCATCTAATAAATAAATAAATAAATAATAACAGTAAATGTATATTGGGGTACACAAGAAGACACTTCGGGAAGTAATAAGCGACAAAGAGGTTATCTAATAAGGTCAACTAGAGGTCTAAAAAATGATAAAATACCATCTCTCACCTTATGTAGGGGCAAGGGTATATGCGTGAATGACGGAAGCCTTAACTAGTAGGGCCCGTAGCTAGTGCCTTCTAGTTCATGTTAACGTTAAGTAAAGTATCAAGAAATAATAAGTTATCAATCGCTCAACCTAGGGTCTTAAGCGATTAGGAAGAATCCACCATATCTATCATTGATAGTGAGGCAATAAATGATAAAGGATAAGCGAGTGAAAGTATATGAATATAGAAACTCCACAATTAGGGGTCTAATCTCGATATAGTAACCTGCCAAGCTCTCGTATAAAGACTTCGAAAAAATATGTGTAATCGTCCTATCTTAGTATTATACTTTGGAAATACTACTTTGCGAACAGTAGTAGGGTCATGCGTAAACATTTACAAGGTTAGGTTATAAATATTAACCTTATTAGGCATACAGCTTGGGTTGAACCAAACGGGATATATCTATGTATTATAGTCTGTGTTGTACGTTTCTTAGTCACCAGAACTTGTTGTTCTGACCCCCTCCTCATTACAACCTCCTAGGTTGTCTAGAGAAGGCCGGGTCCTCATAGATGTTATGTTTGGCTCTTGATTCTCGTTCTCTCTTATGCTCAGTATTGGAAAAGTGACTTACTTTGAAAAAGGCGGTTACTTAAGTTAATACTAGTTATCCTATTTTGTTTCCGATGTGAGTTATCTTATCGTACTCTAATTATTCTCATGCTCATTTATTGCAGGTACCAAATATAACTCTCCATGCTTGACTGTGTTCAAGTTTTGATTTTTTGTCAAAATATGGGTGCAGAAATGTGTGGGGTGTTGCACTTACAAGATCGGAGGAAAGTTTTTGAAAAGGTGTTTTCAAACCAAAGAATTTTCAAGTAAAACCTATTTTTGAAAAATACATCCCCTTAAGTCAATTACAATATTCCTTTGATCTCTTTTGAATCCTTGTCTCTTCTCTTTTCAGCATGTCAGGGGCTCCCAATTTTCAAAATGGCATTGCCATTCCGATATGGTTCCGTAAATATGTAGAAGCTACGGCACCAGCCGAAGTGAAAGGAAATTCCCCACCCCAGCTACAGCCATGGTAGTTCCCTCCAATTCAATAGTTAACTTCTCTAAGATCTGTAAGGATTTATATGCGATGGGCAGCGGCCATTTCGTGGAACAGAGAGTTACATGGAAGCTCGCAACTGGCATAGGGAGACGGAGCATGTGTTTGGATTGTTGGAGCTAGATGACCAGAGGAAGATTCAATTGGCCGCTTGGCAGCTGAAAGAGGAAGCATCATATTGGTGGGAGGTAAACTCAGGCAGAGAAGATGGTGGCAATATGGGACGAGTTCAAGGACAAATTCGAAATGAGGTTCTTATCACAAGCTGAAGAAGGAACGCAATTGGAGAAGTTCTTAAGTCTGAAGCAAGGAAGTATGACAGTGAAAGAGTATATGAATAACTTTAATAAACTGGCAAGGTTTGGCTTGGATCTAGTTAATACTCCTCACAAGAAGGCCTTAAGATTTGCAAGAGGGCTGAACCAACCCCTTTAAGGACTGGCAGCGACACATATTCCTAAGGGAGTTGCATTTGAGAGGCTAGTGGACATGGCCCTGATGCATGAGGATAAGAAAGTAGGTTAGCTAGAAGAAAAGGCCAAAGAGGCCAAGCCCAAAGCTAGGAAGAAAAAGTGGTGACCCAAGAAGGGTGTAGTAAAGGAAGGAGAGAAACCTGAGAAGGCTCAAATCAAGACAGATGTTAAGCGTCATGGCTATGTAAGGGCTGGACCCTTTGTTAGAGACTATAGGAAGACTAAGAATGCTTGTTTCAATTGCGGACAAGAGTGACATTATAGCAAGCAATGCCCTAAAAAACAAGGTCATGGGGCAGGATCATTCGAAGTACAAGTTCATGCGCTTGAGGCGACTTGAACTAGCAATCAAGACCGAGGTAGGAAAGTCACCATAGAAGGATTGATTTCTATTGTTGACTCTCTTATTAGGACTTTGTTCGATTTTGGTGCTTCTTATTATTTGTTATCCAATTCTGTTGTTGACAGTTTGCACCTATATACTTGTATTGTTTCTGATCTTGTAGTTGTCTCAAACCCCATAGGAGGTACGATTCACCTATCTATGATATGTAGGGGTTTAAGGATTTTTGTTATGGGCGTCGATTTTGAGTGTGACACATAAGTTCTGGGTTGTATAGGTTACGGGTTTGTTCTCGGGATGGATTGGCTAACCATGTACGGTGCCATCCTTGATTGCGAGTGGAGAGTTGTTAGGCTGCTAACATGCCACGGTGGAATTCTCGAGATTTATTATGACCCGCGATGGTCAGTTACGCTCAGTTTCTTAGATTTTGTAGATGCTTTATTGAAAACCATACATATTGAAAACCATACATATTGAAAACCACCATTATTACATGAATTCATGTGCATTCTTCATTTTTTTTCTCCTTAATTGCTACAAGACACATGAAAAGGAACAAGTAAATTTTATAAAAAATAAATACATGCACAAATGACCATTTTGCCCCAATATGAAAATGAATGCATGATAATTTAAGAATTTTGGGTTTTTGGTTAAAACATGTAAAAATAGCCCAATATATTATTTATTTAATTAAAACAAGAATAAACCTATGAATATAAATGTGCAAATTAAAGTGCACATCAAATAACCTCACACTTATCTTTTTATTCGTCCTCGAATAAACTGAAAAACTAAGATAAATCTGTTTTAGTAGAGAGCACGATTGCATTGAGCGTATGCAACAAGCCGTTGAACCTCTGGATGTCCCCGTAGGACGAGGTTGTCTCGTGAGGGTTTTCAGCAGATCTTACCTACAAAATCCAAATGTTAAACGCAAAAAATATTTACAAAATGCAAGATTTGAAAATATTTACAAGATGAATGCAAGTTTTCAAAAAAATATTTACAAATGGTTAATTTACTTCTAAATTTGACACGAATGAGTTAACACAAGTTTGGGTCGTCAGAATAAAATTTAAGTCCGTTACTAATCAAAATTTCAAACAACAGTCGGGTTATCGTTACAAACTCCTCCAGCTTGGCCAGTTGTTTTGGAAGAAACATAATGCAAATATGAAATGAATTCCATAATCGATATCAACAATCATAAAATGGCATCTTTATTCCCTTTTGCTTAACAAGTTAGGTCAAAAAAGTGAAGAAGATGCTTAGATTTCAAGTGCTAACTCTCTCTTTATTTTGAAAAATATTTATATTATTATTATTTACAAACACCTAACTGAAAAGACCAAGGTATACCACCCCTACACTGCATTACGACTTACGTGAGGGTTGGGACTGAGCTTGGAGGATTGTGCAAACTGACGCTTACTTTGTCAACAACATGTCGGCAATCCTTAGGTGTTCAACTCATGAAATGTGACCAAGATATACCAATAATGCACTGCATTACGGCTTACGTGAAAGTTAGGACAGAGCTTGGCAGGTTTGCACCCAACGCTATATTTACAAGCAATGTTGGATACCCTTGGATTATTCTTATTTATATATTCTTTTTTTCTTTGGCCTTTTTTTGAAAGAGAGAGAATTAAGCGAGAAAATCTAGCACAACTTCACTTAAAAGATCCAAAATGTTATTGTAAGTAGTCTAAATCAACCACTCTATTAATCAGATTAAAATTTATAAAACATTTCATATTAATCACCTACAAATCTCGCTATATACCCGTTACACTAAATTTGCTCATAACTCAAACTTTCCTTTCGTTATCTGTTAAGAAAAGTGATTTTTCAAACATTTTAATCGTACGACCAAAACGGTATATTTACTTCACCGTGTCTATTTAAAAGTAAATTAAAATGCTCTTTTTTTCTTTTCTTTTTAAATAAAATAAAAAATCTATGAAAAAACAAAATAAATGGGAAACTCCTCCCATACTTCATTTGGACTGTGTCCCCATAGGCAACCCAAGTGGAAGCAGAAAAGAAAACAAAAGAAATTTTTGAAAATATGTCCTATATTAACAAGAGAAAAGAAAAAAAAATATTTACAATATAAAAGAAAATATATTGACAAGAAGTAAATGAAACGGTTTTCTAAAGACCGATCCATTTGTCTCTTCAAGTATGAGAGACACGACTTAAGCTTAAAAACCAAATCGTAATTTTTTTTGAAGTTAAATGTAGATTTGGAAAAACGAATGTTGCTTTATTAAAAATCGAATGAGTTGTTTTATTTTTGATGATTTTTGGGGTAGATTGAATAATGGATTGAATTTCATGTTTATTTCCACCAAATTGAATTTCAAATTTGTCATTAAAAAATTCTTCAGAATTATCGATTTCAAAATCAAAATGGTGATTCAAATCTACCTCTTTAAAATTCAACTCATTTTCGAAATCCAAAAAATTCGTATCCATCAAATTTGTCTTCCTTTGGTGAATTGTTAACAACTTCAATGCATGAATCATTTTCAAAATCCAAATTTGTTGTTTGAAAGTCGTTATTTTCAGAAAAAGGAATATCGAATTTGAGATTTGGTTCCACCATTTCAAAAGAATTGAAATCCAACTCAATTACCGTGTTTTCAACAACTTCATTAAGATTGTTTTTTTCAATTTCAAAAGTTGTTATTTGAAAATAGTCGATTGTGAGCAAAGGTGGATTATTATTTGAATCGTCACACATTTGGATTTGATTTTGTCCTCATGAAACTTCAAGTAGTTTTCATACAACAAATCCGCGTAGTCATCTTCATTCATTTGTTCAACAAAATCAAAATTATAATTATTTACTTGAGAATTATTTGATGCATCACATGTTGAAATTTGATTTTGTTTCTCACGAAACTTCAAGTAGTTTTCATACAACAAATCTGTGTTGCCATTTTCGTTCATTTGCTCATCAAAATCAAATTTATAATTATTTACATGAGAATTTTCAATTTGAAATCGTTGAGAACAAAAGTTTTCATTTGCTTCACAATCGAAATTATTTCCATTGCCAAAATCATTTGAAAAGTGATTCATATTTTCATTTTGAAATTGAAATTCATTTCAGAGTTCGAAATTAAGTTGGCAAGGGTTATAATCAAAATCATTTGGATTTGGAATTGAATTTTGATTAGTTTGAAAACTTTTATTTGAATTGTTGCACATGTCCAAACACCATTCATATGTTCTTTAGAGTTATTGTGTGCTCATTTGAAGTTGTTGTGCGCTCGTTTCAAGTATTTCAAGTAAAGATTCAAGATTTGAGGGTTGACTGTCATTTTGAAAATTTTGTGGTGCAAAATCTGAATTATTTTCAAAATCATTTGAATTTGGAGGTGAAATTGAATTTTTATTAATTTGAAAACTTTCACTTGAATTGTTGCACAAGTTTGAAATATATAATTCATTCATTCTATGAATTTCAAGTAAAGATTCAATACTTGCTTCCAAAGTTGAGGGTTGATCGTTGTTTTGAAAATTTTGTGGTGCAAAATAAAGATTATTTTAAAAAATTTGAAAAGTTGGTGGTGGAAAATCCAAATTGTTTGTACAATTGTTGTTATTAAAATATTCATACGAATTTGGTGTAAAATTATATGGATTATATTGATTTTCACAACTATCATAAAATCTGTGGAATAAGGAAATTGAGACATTTTCAAAAGAAATGTTTTTTTCTATTTTTGTTTTTGTTTTTAAAAGAGAAAAGGAAATATACACAAAAGAGAAAGCCTCTTTTTATTTATTTATTTTTTGGGATTTTTTTTTTTTATATATATGCATGAACCTAATGCAACTATATGAATGCAATTTACTTATTTACAAATTTTCTAAAATTATATAATGACGGTTAGATTAATTTCAACAAAAAAATTCTCAGCCGGTTAACGGACAGGAGTTATCGGTGTACCAGGAATCACCCTAGCAATACAGCCGAAGGTTTAAGTACCTTTAGAGGAACAACCGCTATAATATTTACGAATCACCGTAATATTTATAAGCGGTTATTACTCTGCCGTAGTCTAGACACCGTGAAATAATTCGTTAGAAATAAATCAATTTGTCAAAATATAATGATGTCCTTAGAAAAATAAAAACAAAATAAGATGAATGCATAACGAAAATTAAAACGTGAATTAACGATGCAACTACAAATGATTTTTTTTATAGATTTTTATATGCAAACGCAAGCAAACAACAGTGTACGAAAATAAAAACAGGGTTAGAACACAATACCTGTGCGTGTATAAATTTATTAGCAGTTATTTTAAGCAGCGGTTTTTTTGAAGCAAGCACGGATTTTTAGCAAAGCAAAGCGATATTCAAGCAAGCGGTCCTTGTTCTTTTTTCTGTACCCTGAAAAGAAGTTGATAACGCTGATTTTTTTTATTTAGTCAAGTAAAGGACTCAAAACGAAGTAGGAGTTAAACTTAACTCGATATTATTCAAGTCAAAATGAAAACCATTTTTTTTTTCTTTTTTTTCTTTTTTTGAAATTGTTCAAGGCCACCCAAAAGAACTTGGAAAAACTAAGAATAAAAACTAAACTTTAAACAAGTGAAAACCCGGCCCACCAGCCTAAGCCCAGCTAAACTCCTGATCAAAACACAAGTGAGCGTACCCTTTTTTAATCTTACCAAAGCAGTGCCACTAACTGTTAGAAACTAAAAATGCTAATCTACAACTCGAGTACGAACTCAAGAATCTCTTTTTTTTTTTTTTTGGGAAATCAAAACGATATTAGCGGATTTGGTGAAAAGGAGTTTTCTGTGGTTCGTGATTTGAGGATTTGGCCTCTTTCGAAGCGATTGAAGATTTTCGGTAGTCCATTTCTGTTTTCTGTAGGTCGAATTGTAGTTCGTTGGTGTACGTCGGTTGCGAAGAGCTCGGTTTCAGGCGTTCAGGCCTAAAGCAATGGTGATTGGAGGGTTTGTATGAGGACGGTGGTGGCTCAATTGGATACTAGAAACGTAGAGGGAGTGGTGATGTTGGTGCGAATTTGAGGCGAAGTCGATTGGGGTTGAAAGTTGGTTCGAATTGAGGGAGACTGGGTTAGGTAATGGCGTGAAGTGTTTGTAGCAGTTCAGAATGAGGTAGATGCCTAGTTTTGGTGGAAGTGTTTTTTATTGCTGCTGGAGTTGTTTGGTGATGTTTGTATTGCTGGAATTGAGACCGTGAATGGTGATCGAACGTAGGTGAGTAGCTTGTTTGTTTGTGCAGAAGCAATGGATGACGTTATTTGTAGAGTTTTGTGAATGCAGCAAGAGGAACTGAATTTGAGGGAGGGGCGGTGCTGATTCGGATGATTCGGTAGATTGGGGTTAGTTTGAATGAAGTGATGTAGGGTGATGGTTTGTATATTCAAAAGGTGGATGGTTGAACAAGTGGGAATTGGATGATGGAAAAGAAGTATGTATGGGAATGAAGATGTTAGGAAGGGGTGTGCTGGAGATTTGAGGACTGCGTGAAAGTCGTGACAGTAAGGTGCTGGTTGAAATGGAGTTTGTGAAATGGTTGACGGTATGGGAAGGGGATCGTTTGAGTCTGTATGTTGGCGGAGCAGTCGCGAAGCAATTTTGTTTGTGGGGGGTGTGGTACTGTTGAATATGGTCAGAAGTGAAGTCGGTTGTTTGTGTGGAGAGGAGAAGGAAATGTGACGAGCCGGCGTTTGATTGAAGCTGACGATGAGGTAGACTGATGTGGATAATATGAAGTGGAGTAAGGCTTGGAGTTGGATGTTGAGGCTCGGTTTAAGGGGACTGCGAAGAGGTGGATGCTGCTGTAGTTGATGGTGGAGTGGATGAACAACCGTTGAATGTAGGTTGTGCTGATACGGGGGTGAAGTAGGAAATGTATGGTGGTATGGTAGGGGGAGTTTGAAGAGTGGGGAAACTAGGCAGTATATTTAGGAAGAGTTGTTGTGCTTGTTTGAAGTTGGTAGATTTGTTAAAGTGTTGAGGATGGTCAGTGAATGTTTTACACAGAAATATACAACAATGAAAATTGTCAGAATGTAAAGAAGAAATGTGTAGAATCAATGTAAAACTGAGATTAAATCTAAGCAAGACAGAACTGTAATCACCGCAAACTGGTCAATTGAAAAGAAATTTGTTGTATGTGTGCTTCTCCTTTTTTTTTAAATGAAACTGGTAAAAGACACAGTAACAGCTTATGGAAGAAACTGAATCAAAAGGAAACAATAGTGAAATAACACCACAAATTGAACTGCAAATATCAGACCCAGTAGAGAAGAAGTCAACAAACAAAATCCAAATGCAACAGCACAAACAAAACAAGGTGGCTTTTTTTTTTCTAAAATAACCGAAGAAGAAAAATGTGAAGGCAAGGAAACTGAAAGTATGAAATGGACAAAGCAACAAGACAATGCACATGCGCACACACAAAAGAAAGAAACACAAAACGCAACACACTTTTTTTCTGAAGAAACAAAACAAAACAAACAAACAAATAACACAAAATCAAACACAAACGAAACAAGACACAAAAACAAGTGAACTAAGAAAACAAAGTAAACACAATTTTCTTTAACTAAACGCACACAAAAGAAAATTAACCCCCCCCAAAAAAAAAAAAAAAAAAAAAAAAAAAAAAAAAAAAAAAAACTAAAATTAATTAACTTCTCCCAGCAACAACGCTGACGTAGAATTGTTAGTACGGGGGCGAGTACGGGTCGATCCGCAGGGAAAGAAGTAATTTCAATCTTACTCAATCAAATTAAACCAAACTTTGGAATGTTTTAACTAATAAAAACTAGAAACTTAGTTGAGAGCTAATATGAAATTAGAGAGAAATTTAGAGGTAAATCACCTTTCGTATTATATAAATTAACAAACATACGATCTATGATATCTATTTTTAAGTGACATAAATATTGCATTTATCATAAGTATAGTTTAATTATGTTGTTGATTGACACAACATAAACTATCAAACCTTAACACAACAATTAAACCACTTGATTCTCATTAAAATAAAACTAAAGAAAAACTATTTTAAGCATGACCTATGAACTATTAATTAGAACTATAGACCATCAAAATTTGTTCTTACTTTCATTTCAAAATCAATAACCACTTAGTAAATATTAATGCAAATTGTGTTTATATTGAATAAGAATAGCTTATTTGCATATGCAACATAAACTATCAAACCCACTTGTATAAACTTACATCAAAGTCCACTACCATGAAACACAAATTAGAGAGATCATAAATCATACAAATGTTAAACTTACATAAAATTAGAGAGCTTCATTACCCCTAAATTGTAGGTGCTTAGCTCTAATGTATGTTATCATATTAACACATGTAAGTTTCAACATTGGAAAAGAAAGCAAATGAAAGATAATCTAAATGGGACAAGAAAAGAACTAAAATAAGTGCATATAAATAAATCTAAACTATGAACATAAAGTAGAGAGCATATAAATAAATGAACAAGAAATTAAATAGCATTAAAATGAAAATTACATAAGAGAAAATGACTAAGTAGTCATAGAAATAAAAGAGAGGTTTGGATTTGAGCCTCCACTCTAAACTGTCCAGAATCTTAACCGGATCCCTCGGGAGGATAGAGAGATGGTATGGCAGCAGGTATATGCTGCTTATTACCAATGCAATGAGTATTACAAGTACTCCGGTCATCTCTCGGAGCTCATTAATAATAAGAACGTGGAGATTGCCAACTTAAAACACGAGTTCAATGACGAGCAGCTGACTTTCCGGAATCGTTAAGATACCTTGTGTAAGATGAAAATACTTTCTAAATTGCATCTACTTCTGTGTATTCGAGTAGCATGTTTATACGCTAATTCTCTGTTGGTGAAACATGTGAGTTGAAGGAGAAGTACTATGACTAGTTGGTGAGGGATTCAAAGCATGATGCTTCGACCTTTAAGGATATTGGCCTCAGTGTCGACCGAGAATGCCCGTTTGAAGAAGGAGAACTCTGAGTTGATGCAGGTGAACATCCACTTGTCCACAGAAAACGAGAAACTACACCAACTTCAAAAGGACAATGAGGCTTTGGTGCTGGAGAACGAGAGGCTAAAAATCAAGAATGAGGGGGTTTAACGGTTGCAACGGGAGAATGATGAGCTTAGGAGACAGCTAGAGGCAGTTAATAAGGAGAAAGAGGAGGCTAAGGCCAGTAATAGAGACGTACTGAGCTCGCTGGAAGGGCTAAAGGCTAAGAATTAGAGGGAAGTAGATAGGCTTAGGGAGGAGATTGAGGACACCGAGGCTAGGGTGGAGGAGTCATAGGAGGAGCCTATCCGAGGTTGGGGATCTAAATTAACCCTAGAGGGGGATGAATAAGGTTTATTTCAGTCTTTGCTGAGTAATTAAATAACATCAACATAGATAATAATCAGAGTAAATGCAGAAAATAAATAACACACGGATATACCCAGCTTCGGCAAAACCCTACCTACTGTTGCATTCCCAAAGGTTTCTACTAGGAATTAAAATAATCTCTACACTAACAATCCCCTGTAAACTCGTGACACTCGCTCCCAACTGTTCTAATTCTACACTCAAAATCCTGCACTGATCTCTATCCCCGAGATCAGATTTCCCCGAGTTACAAACCCGTAATTTGTCTCATAAGTTTTACAGACAAACTAGAAAATTTTAAAATACGATTACAAAATAAAAACTAAAAACCAATAAAATCCGCTAAAACAAAACCTTAGTTTTTAAATAAAATCTCTTAGCCCTTTATTAATTTTGGCCGGCCCCTTTGATCACTGATCAAACCACATAGTAATTCTTCTTTCTCTTTTAATAATGTCGACTATCAACAAAATTAGGGCTTCTTCTATCGGCCAATCAAAAATCGTGGCTTCAGGTTTTAATTCGATGACTCTTTGACGCATTGAGTTGTGTTCCTCTTCGCCACCGACTTGATTCTGGTGATCGAATCGTTGATATTGTGAGCAATACTACTCTGAATTGTTTGCTTTCAATTTTAATCGAATTCGATACACTCTGCCTATGATGATTGGTGATTTATATATAGGGTTTTCAACCCTTAATTTTCTCTAATTTCCTCTTAGAATTGGTCATGATATTTGCATGAATTTTGAGCTTGAAATCTTTGGCTTTGAATTGATCCTTGATGTTGTATGTGAAATCTGGAATTTGATCGAGTCTGAAATTTTCAAACTTTCTGGATTGCGTTTGAAATCTTTTGAACTTGCTGGAATTAATTTTGTGATGAATTCCTTTGTATCTGAATTGTTTTCTTTATGAAATTATCAATAAAAAAAACTGTTTGTCTATTTTTCTGGTAATAACAAAATTGAACAGTTTTTATGGAACATTGATTCTCTTTTCTGGTTGACCATTTCTAAATTAAAACTTTTCCTGTAAATCTCGTACTGACTTTTTTCCTCGGCTTCCTGCTGATTTAAAAAAGCTGAGTAGATACTGGTCTTGCCAAAAAAAAACTGTTGCTATACTTGATTACCCTCAACTGATGCCATGATTTCTGGTACTTTGAATGTCCATAAGTATGAACTGATGTTTAAAATGAGCTGATACTAACACTTGATTTGCCAAAATGATTTTGCACTTGAGTTCTTTGCATTCGGCGTGCTTGTGATTTTCTGGTACTTCAAATGTCCATAAGTATGAACTGACGTTAAAATGAGATGATACTTGAACTGATATTGCACTTGATAATTTCGGGTACTCGGCATGATTGATACTAAACTCGAACGTTTGGTTGTGCGCTTGGTGCTAGTGCATATTTTTGTTTGCTGCTCCATATCTTGTTGCATTTGTGGTATTTAATCTTGAGAATTTGTATCCTATTGCTCCCATTAGTCCATGTAATTGTCATGTTGAACTTCAACTATTGTTCATCCATTTCATTGTGCCATTAGTTGAGTTGTGTGCTTATTTGTATGTATCCACTGCTGTTTTCACTTGAACCTGTTACTGGCCTGTATGACTGTCACTACATGCCTTGTATTGTTCTATGCTGCCAATATCTCTGTTGTTGACTTGTGCACTCTTGAACCTGATACACATATGTGTTCAGTGCCAAGTTGTAGCAGGTCCTCTGGCTTATGTATATTTGCTTGAAAATTTAACATATTTTGACCTACTCCACCTTTGTGTTGAGTTGCTGAAGAACCCTTGAACCTGAATAATTACAATGTGCACTGTGCTTCCTTGAAATGCTTTATGCATGTGTCCAATTTCTTTGTGAACCCTTGCTGAAATGCATTAGAGAAATTTTTCCATTTTCATTTTGTCGGCCTTGTTCTTGTATTTTGGGTTTGGCATCCTTGTTAATGCTGATTTTGACTATATTATGTTGCACTGTATTTGAGCCACGACATTGCTCATATGCTACTGTGTATATACATACAATGTATGTATGTATGGTATATATATATATATGTGTGTGTGTGTGTGTGTGAGAGAGAGAGAGAGAGAGTATTTCTTGGACTGTGGCATTGATTCTTGGGTACATGTCCATCACGATGTTTTGACCGTATTTCCCCTTCACAAAATATATCTGTATATGCATACTGTGACACCCCATGTCCATTAATGTCACTCTATATAGAATGCATTAAGTTTCGTGAAGCATTATAGGTAAATAAGAACATAATAGCATAAGACAGACATGTAAAATCGCAACGGAATTAAAAACTTTATTTAAATCAAAACATCATGGTCCCAAATACTGAGTTTATTCCATAAGCTTGAAGTAACCAATTACATTAATAATCTGTCTTGCTAAAAAAATATCAGAGTACAAAAGCATAAAACCATATGTCCCTTGCAAAGCCATAAGAGAGTTGACAAGAAGTAAAAGCAGTACATCCATATTGAAAATCCAAGCTAAGGTGAAAGAATCCAGATCAACTCTAAGAACCTCCACCCAGAGAACCAAGGGGGGGGGACGGAAGAGAGAGAAGAGGAAACAAAAAGGGTCAGACATAAAGTCTGGCGAGTCCAGTTACTTTTAAATATAAATAAATAAAAGTATCATGGCAGGTATATAAAACTGGAAGAACATGATAACAATAACAAGTGTGAACTGAGCAAGATAAGATGAGCATGATATATTGCGCTTCTTAAATACATTTCTCTGCACCACACCGATACTAGTATATCAGAAATAGAATTATCCCTACCAAAACCATTACGTTTTCTTGATTATTTGGTTACTTGGGTTAATAGAACCCAAGACTTATCCACGCATCGTACCCATTTACTTTCCCATGGATTCACCTAATACCATATATGTAGCTATCTCTCAATATTGAGATACACCCCATGGTACCCCACTCGCACGGTCTCCACCGTAATGAACATAGCCCTCATCCTACGCCAGAGTGACGTACGGATCTCTATATAACAATGTTACGTTCTTCATATATCTATCACTATTATGCTACGTAAGCGTACGGACTGCCACCATGGGTCGAATCAGATTACTTATCGGAATAATGCCCTCTAGTCTACGATACACCACCAGAGCAGTATGCATGTATCTAGACTGTCCCACATATATACTGTAATTGTAGCTCGATGCCTCAATCTCACATCCTCTAATGTGCACTGAGTTCCATGGCAGGGCTAAACAAGAAACACGGAACTCGGCCGGGAGCTTTTCCATACCTGTACAGGCTTGCCTTTAACAGCCTCCAAATACAGATATTCCTAGGATCTGTTTTCCAGGGTGGCTATGACCCCACCTCGTCCCCTCCCTCAACTAGTAAAGACTACAAGAGCTAAGAGACCGCCCCTAATAACAGCCAATCTAAACATCCATGTGGTGTCTACCCTCAACCCCGTACCTCTATAGTGAAAGGTGAAATGGTATCTTGGGTTTAGCTCTAGACTTTTCGCATCCCACTGGCTGCCGATGACGGGTATCCGACAATCTACTATCCTTGTTGGTTGTGACCCTCTGCCTCCTCGTGAGGCAACCGCCGAACCGCCCTGGTGTCACCTCGTCACAGCATTCTGGCTGCATAGCTACAACTGCAGTCAAGGCCCACCCACCTAATAGTTACGCGCAGACCCAACCTCTGCGAGCACAGCCTAAGACATCTGTCACCGTACAGAGTACTACTTGGAGCACCTTACGTACCTCAGGAAGCTACGCGCTTCCCCTTCCAGTCCTTTTGAGCCGTCAAAACAATCAGATGAATGTGTGCTCCCCTCATTCCTTATAACACCTCGATGATCTACCCCGTTGGGTTTTTCACCCTCAACGTGCGGACTGGTCCAAGTGCCTCACTTTAATATGTTATTAGACCCTATTTCTAATCTTTCTATTACGTGCTTGCTTTTCCTCCTCGGTTTCCTTTTAACTTGGTTATTCCCATTCATATTGAATTCTTAATCAAATTACCAAGTTCCTCTTGCTTATTAATTTTGTTTATATAACTTAACCCCTTTAAGTTCATTAATAAGCCCACAACATGTTATTCTCTAGATTGTGGCCTAAGGTCTATAATCCATAATCTATTTTATATTTTCATCGTCTGATTCCATAGTTACAATAACATGTTCTTATTTAATGTGTAATTAAGTACGTCTCATTTTACATGTTTCCTTTTTTAACATGTCATTGATTAAATATAACTTATATCATTTCATAAGTTTTCCTCATCGTTTCTCATTTAATCATACATTCAATTTATACCGTCACTACAACTTATCGTTGTTTATTTATAAACTTAATTTTCTTAACTAAGGCCTATTAACAATTTTCTCGGCCCATTAATTATAACCTATGTCATAATTTCTTCTTGTCCCTAGGACAAGCCTAAACATGTTATTCACATCAGCGGGTTCCAAACTTTTAGATTACTTAATTTATAATTAAGTACCTCTTATCTTATTACACAAGTTGTCTCATTTCCTTACAAGTTATGCTTACCCTAAACAGTGTCTTTTAATTACATAACTTTATTATTTTTTACTGGTTATGTATACCACTAGGTGTCTTGAATTACATAACCTTATCGGCTTAGGTTTATGGGCATATATGTAAATATTACCCAACCCCTCCAATTTACTTAACCCACCCACTGTTCACCCAATTTTTACTTAACCCTAACTTTAGTTTATATTCATATAATTCCTATGGATTCAACTAGGTTAAATATTCAAGATTTATTACCATATTTTCATTTATGGTTATAGTATGCTAGACCTCCCATGTTAAGCCTGCCATTTGTGGATGCTGGATATACCGGTCGGGTCCAGGCAGACTTATTCCACAAATTGGGCTTAACCTCGTGTCTGAGCACGTTTCGTATTTGCGCACTTGTACCTCTCACATTAGATACAACATCAGTGGCTGCTGGATATGCCGATTGGGTCCGGGCAGAGTTTCACCACTAATGCGACCTAATCTCGTGTCTAAGCGTTACTATGGTTCCATTATTTTAGGCATATTCAAATAAATTTCCCTATTCCAACTATAGACTTTCATGTCCCTTTCAATTCATATTTACAATTATCCTATTTCAATTATAGGTTTCCATGCTCTAAATCAATATTCACATGTGTTCCAGTTTATGCCCCAAATTGACATTTGCATATGTCACAATCTATGCTCAATTTCATAATTACATATGTTCCAATTTATACCCCTAATCATTATTTACACATTCCAATGCAAATTTTATCCAAATTCATGTTCACTTACTTTCCAATATATGCCTAGCTTCATATTCATATTATCCAATATGTCCCCCAAATCCATATTCGTATATTTTCTAATTTTATGTCCAAATTTGTATTCATAATTTCCAATACCACTTATGCCCCAATTTATGTCTTTCCCAACCGTTACCAATTTCACATGTTCGCATCTTTCAGCATTAGGCCTAGGCTCGGAGGTAGCCTGGCTATATAAAAAATAAAAAAAGGGAGAAGAGGGAGAAAAGAGAATCAGAACAGGCATAATAACGAATCAAAAACATAACGGTAGAAATAGGCATAAAAACTGAATGGACATAATATGACAAGATTAGACTTGGTGACGATATAAACATATAAAAACAGATCAGAGGAATATGTCATAATAGAACTGATTAGGCACCGATTCAGGATCCAATTTTTATATACATATCATGATTACTATTTAAATATTTAGATCTAAAAATAACATGAACTCACAGTGAATAGATCTAAGGAAATGGATCCAAATTACTTCGAAGAACACATTGAATTTGTTGTTGTAGCAATCGCTGACTTTGTATAATGTTCGTTGAATTGGATTTGGAGAAGAAAAGGCAATTCAATCTACGTTGCAGTAGACCTCCGCTGTCGCCGCCATTTTTAGATGAATAAAACCTAAGTTTAGGGTCCTTTATATAGTGTAGAACCAACGAATCTAGCTCCAAAATTGTCCAGGTTCAGAAAGAAGTTTCCAGACCCGCGGGTGGGTCGACCCCCCTTCAGGTGGGTCGATCCTTAGTTTGACCCCCCTTTGTGGGTGTCGACCCCTAGGTCGACCCCGGGTTCGAACCCCATGAGCCTGGGTCGACCTCAAACGGTCGGCCCTTCCTTGATTTGCATGCCGGATTTCTAGTTTTGCTGATTTTTGAATTTTATATGTATATATATCTTTAAATATGCATACAAACTTCAAACCTTAATAACGTCCTCATACGGTGACCGTTTTACGCAAACCAAATGTCTATCTTGACCAGAATTTCGAAATGGACGCAATGGCACAGTCTGTTTCACTTAATTCTGATTACTAAATTAAGTTTCTCCTTAATTCATTGTTAACAGTGTATTTCACACTAATTACTCTTTAATTAATCATCTTTAGTGTCGTTAAAATTTCGGGGTGTTACATTCTCCCCTACTCAAAGAATTTCATCCCCGAAATCTCTAAGTTAAGAAGACCATATATCCTAACATCTAACAATCATACATCCATCTAGCAATCACAACCATCCATTGTCCTTAAGGAATTTCTAATGCTTTTATAAACATATGCAAAAGTGTGTGTATATGTCCGTAAACTAATGCGAAAGATCAGGCGGTTTACTGATTCAGTTGACCTCCTTAGTGCAATGTATGTTTGTGCCATGCAACCAAAATGTATGCAAATCATCCTAGTATAACATGTAATCTCTATATATGAACACAATCATCCAACCAAATGCAACATCAATGTAACGACACACCCATTTTCATCCATAAAAATTTAAAATGTACACACGTACATATGCAATATGTAAGTGATTGAGCCGATATAGTGCTTATTGTGTATGAATATGCATCCACAAGCAATCACTAGTAACCACTTGCATCCATCAAACATAACATGTCTCAAACACATGTTTACATTCATTAGTTTTCTACCTAAAGACTCGATCGATAGGAGATATTCAAACGATAGATACAAGTATTAATTCGAAGCTTGGAAAAAGAAGTTAAGAACATATTCTCAAAAAGGAAAGGATATGAAGCGCGAATCTTGTCTTCAGCCTCCCAAGTAGCATCCTCGCAGTCCTTTCCACATTGCACTCTTACTAGATTCACTTCTTTGTTGCACAATTTCTTAACCTCCTATCCATGTATGCAAGTTGGAACTCATCCAATCATTGCTTCCTTCTCTACTTTCACTTCCTTTCGCAAGTTTGGCCCCATTACCTTGAACTCTATACATTTTATCGCCACTTGGATGAATAGTCATCTTAAAATGATGGGCTTCCTCAAGGACTGTCTTTAATAGGTTTCTCATCCCGATTTGATTCACATATCAAACCTCTTCTCAAGTAGCTCCCCTACTTGCTTACAAAGTTCCCTCTTTTCTTTTAGGAGTCACATGTCACACAGGCAATGCAACTGGCTTTGCATTGTCCACCAAGTATATGCGGAAACCAATCTCGTGCCTCGGAGGTAAGCTCTAAACCTCATCAAAGACATCAGGATACTCTCAACAATTGGTACATGTCGCAAATCATTGATAGATAAATCAAGAGGTTCTAGGAGACTAAGCATAACAGACCCTTTTGGGGTCATAAGAAATCTCAAGAGTCTTTCCATGGCAAGTCAGAAGTCTAACGACCCTCCTCTCACAATTTAGAATGGCTCCATATATGGTTAACCAATCCATCCCTAGAATCAGACCGTATCTCCTAAAATCAAGAACATATACATCGCAACCAAACTCGACGCCTAACACAGAGATTCTCAAACCCCGACAAATCCTCGATAAATGAGTCATACCTCCAATATGGTTTGAGACAATAACGGGATCCAAAACCATACTAGTATCTAGGTGCAGAGACTCAACTAAAGAATTATATATAAAAGAATGCGAAGCGCTAGAAAAAGAATCCTAACATGATGATCGGAAATAGAAAATAATCCTTCAATGAAAACTTTCCTACCCCTATCCTATCCACCACCTATGGGAACATTAGCTTGCCCTCTAGAAGTTCCTGCCTTCTGGCCATGTCCTTTTCTCTTTGGGCACTCCTTAATAAGGTTCCCCACCTTACCAAAGTGGTAGCAATGCCTTTCCTCTTTTTGCAATCCTTTTTCAGATGACCCACCGTTCCGAAGTTATGGTATTTCCTTGTTTCTTCTTTCATCTATATTTCCTTCTTAAGCCATCATTTTCTTTCATCTTTAGGTTATGATCCTTAGCCCCAACTCGCTTATTCTCCTTTTTGCCACATGCTAACTAGTCTCTTGAAAGTTGCCTCCATCGCACAGAAATCCTTACGAGGCTTGAGAGAAAATAAGCCACAGGGGAAACCACTGCGGCTAAAGATGGAGGTTGGGCACTTCTTTGCCCTTCGAAATGTATCGTAGTTTTGACATGCCTATGGAACCATGCGAAAATAGGGATACCCTTTCGGGAAGAAAGGGTTCCCCGAACAAAAAGGAAAAGGAATCAAGCGGAGAATCGAGATGGTATTTATGGCTTTGGGAAATATGCTTTTCAAAAACAGACTTTTCATTTTAAAATACTTTGTTTTTGAGACCTTTTTGAAAACCATTTTCAAAATATTTTATCCGATCTTATAACCATATGCTCTGATACCAAATGTGACACCCCACGTCCGTTAATGTCACTCTATATAGAATGCATTATGTTTCGTGAAGCGTTATAGGTAAATAAGAAGATAATAGCACAACGCGGACGTGTAAAATCGCAGCGGAATTAAAAACTTTATTTAAATCAAAACATCATGGTCCCAAATACTGAGTTTACGTCATAATCTTGAAGTAACCAATTACATTAATAATCTGTCTTGCTAAAAAAGAAATATCAGAGTACAAAAGCATAAAACCATATTTCCCTTGCAAATCCATAAGAGAGTTGACAAGAAGTCAAAGCAGTACATCTGTATCCAAAATCCAAGCTATGCTGAAAGATTCCAAATCAAATTTAAGAACTTCCACCCTGAGAACCTTGGGGGGAGGGGGAACGGAAGAGAGAGAAGAGGAAACAAAAAGGTTCAGACATAAAGTCTGGCGAGCCTAGTTACTTTAAATATAAATAAATAAAAGTATCATGGCAGGTATATAAAACTGGAAGAGCAAGATAACAATAACAAGTGTGAACTGAGCAAGATAAGATGAACAGGATATATTGCGCTTCTAAATATATTTCTATGCACCACATCGATACTAGTATATCAGAAATAGAATGAACCCTACCAATACCGTTCCATTACATTTTCTTGATTATTAGGTTACTTGGGTTAATAGAACCCAAGACTTATCCGCACATCGTACCCATTTACTTTCCCATGGATTCACCTAGTACCATATATGTAGCTATCTCTCAATACTGAGATACACCCCATGGTACCACACTTGCACGGTCTCCACCGTAATGAACGTAGTCCCTCATCATACGCCAGAGTGACGTACAGATCTCTATATAACAATGTTACATTCCGCATATATCTGTCATTACTATGCTACATAAGTGTACAGACTGCCACCATAGATCGAATCAGATTACTTATCGGAATAATGCCCTCTAGTCTACGATAACCACCAGAGTAGTATGCATGTATCTAGACTGTCCCACGTATGTACTGTAATTGTAGCTCGATGCCTCAATTGCACATCCTCTAATGTGCACCGAGTTTCGTGGCAGGGCTAAACAAGAAACAAAGAACTCGGCCGGGAGCTTTTCCTTACCTTTACAGGCCCGCCTTTAAGAGCCTCCAAATACAGATATTCCTAGGGTCTTTTTTCCATGGTGGCTATGGCCCCACCTCGTCCCCTCCCTCAACTAGTAAAGATTACAAGACCTAAGCGACCGCCCCTAATAACAACCAATCTAAACATCCATGTGGCATCTCCCCTCAACCTCGTACCTCGATAGTGAAAGGTGAAATGGTATCTTGGGTTTAGCTCTAGTCTTTTCGCATCCCACTGGTTGACACTGACGGGTATCCGACGATCTACTATCCTTGTTGGTCGTGACCCTCTGCCTCCTCGTGAGGTAACCGCCGAACCACCCTGGTGTCACCTCGTCATAGCATTCTGACTGAATAGCTACATCTGCAGTCAAGGCCCACCCACCTAGTAGTTACGCACAAACCCAACCTTTGCGAGCACAGCCTAAGACGTCAATCACCACAAACAGGACTGCAAAGAGCACCTTACGTACCTCAGGAAGTTGCATGCTTCCCCTTCCAGTCCTTTGGAGCCGTCAAAACAATCAGATGAATGTGCGCTCCCCTCGTGCCTTATAACACCTCGATGATCTACCCCATTGGGTTATTTACCCTCAACGTGCGGACTGGTCCAAGCGTCTCACTTTAATATGTTATTAGACCCCATGTATAATCTTTCTATTACGCACTTGCTTTTCCTCCTCTGTTTCCTTTTAACTTGGTTATTCCCATTCATATTGAATTCTTAATCAAATTACCAAGTTCCTCTTGCTTATTAATTTTGGTTATATAACTTAACCCCTTTAAGTTCATTAATAAGCCCACAACATGTTATTCTCTATATTGTGGCCCAAGGTCTATAATCCACAATCTCTTTTATATTTTCATCGTCTGATTCCATAGTTACAACAACATGTTCTTATTTAATGCGTAATTAAGTACATCTCGTTTTATATGCTTCCTTTTTAACATGTCATTGATTAAATATAACTCATATCATTTCATAAGTTTTCCTCATCCTTTCTCATTTAATCATAAATTCAATTTACACCACTACAACTTATCGTTGTTTACTTATTAATCTAGTTTTCTTAACTAAGGCCCACTAACAAGTTTACCGACCCATTAATTATAACCTATGTTATAATTTCCTCTTATCCTTAGGACAAGCCTAAACATGTTATTCACATCAGCGGGTTCTAGACTTTTAGATTACTTAATTTATAATTAAGTACCTCTTATCTTATTGCACAAGTTGTCTCATTTCCTTACAAGTTATGCTTACCCTAAACGGTGTCTTTTAATTACATAACTTTATTATTTCTACCAGTTATGTATACCACTAGGTGTCTTTAATTACATAACCTTATCGGGTTAAGTTTGTAGGCATATATGTAAATATTACCCACCCCCTCCGATTTACTTAATTCACCCACTGTTCACCCAATTTTTACTTAACCCTAACTTTAGTTTATTTTCATACAATCCCTTTGGATTCAACTAGGTTAAGTATTCAAGATTTATTACCATATTTTCATTTATGTTTACGGTATGTTAGACCTCCCAAGTTAAGCCTTCCATTTGTGGATGTTGGATATGCTGGTCGGGTCCGGGCAAACTTATTCCACAAATTGGGCTTAACCTCATGTCCGAGCACGTCTCGTATTTGAGCACTTAGACCTCTCACATTAGGTTCAACATCAGTGGCTGCTGGATATGCCGGTTGGGTCCGAGCAAACTTCCATCACTAATGCGACCTAACCTCGTGTCTAAGCGTTACTACGGTTCCATTATTTTAGGCATATTCAAATAAATTTCCCTATTCCAACTATAGACTTTCATGCCCCCCCTTTAAATTCATATTTACAATAATCCTATTTCAATTATAGGTTTCCATGCCCTAAATCAATATTCACATGCGTTCCATTTTATGCCCTAAATTGACATTTGCATATGTCACAATCTATGCCCAATTTCAAAATTACATACGTTCCAATTTATACCCCAAATCAATATTTACACATTCCAATGCAATTTTTACCCAAATTCATGTTCACCTACTTTCCAATATATGCCTAGCTTCATATTCATATTATCCAATATGTCCCCCAAATCCATATTCGTATATTTTCCAGTTTTATGCCCAAATTTATATTCATAATTTCCAATACCACTTATGCCCCAATTTATGTCTTTTTTAACCGTTCCCAATTTCACACGTTCGCATCTTTCAGTGTTAGGCCTAGGCTCGAAGGTAGCCTGGCTATATAAAAAATAAAAAGGGAAAAAAGGGAGAGAAGAGAATCAGAACAGGCATAATAACGAATCAATAACATAACGGTAGAAATAGGTATAAAAACTGAATGGACATATTATGACAAGATTAGACTTGGTGACGATATAAACATATAATAACAGATCAGAGGAATATGTCATAATAGAACTAATTAGGCACCGATTCAAGATCCAATTTTTATATACATATCACGATTACTATTTAAATATTCAGATCTAAAAATAACATGAACTCACAGTGAATAGATCTAAGGAAATGGATCCAAATTACTACAAAGAACACGTTAAATTTGTTGTTGTAGCAATCGTTGAATTTGTATAATGTTTGCTGAATTGGATTTGGAGAAGAAAATGCCATTAAATATATGTTGCAATAGAGCTCCGCCATTGCCGCCATTTTTTAGATGAATAAAATCTAGGTTTAGGGTTTTTTATATAGTGTAGAACCAACAAATCTTGCTCCAAATTCGTCCAGGCTCAGAAAGAAGTTTCCAGACCCACGGGTGGGTCAACCCCTAGGTCGACCCCCTTCTTGGGTGTTGACCCCTAGGTCGACCCCGGGGTCGACCCCCATGAGCCTGGGTCGACCCATAGGTCGACCCAGCGGGGTCTCGGGTCGACCTCAAACGGTCGACCGTTCCTTGATTGCACGCCGGATTTCTGGTTTTGCTGATTTTTGAATATTTTTGAATTTTATATGTATATATGTCTTTCTTATATGCATACAAACTTCAAACCTTATTAACGTCTTCATACAGTGTCCGTTTTACGTAAACCAAATGTCTATCTTTACCAGAATTTCGAGACGGATGCAATGGCGCAGTCTATTTCACTTAATTCTGATTATTAAATTAAGTTTCTCCTTAATTCATTGTTAATAGTGTATTTCACACTAATTATTCTTTAATTCATCATCTTTAGTGTCGTTAAAATTTCGGGGTGTTACACATACACATGTATTGTATACGTGTATGTGTAGAAAATATATATAAAGGTGAGCACTAGAGATACTGTCTACCTTGTGGTATTTACATTGTATCACTGTAAATATCACAAGCTGTCTAGGCGTGGATATATATATATATATATATTGAAAATGATATATATATATATATATATCAGACCAAGTCTAGAAAAATGATGAGAAACACACCAAATATTCTGAGGCAAATAAAATTTAAAATAAATTTATATTTGCTTTTATTTAAATCTATTTTTGTTCCAGTTTACCGTGTGTGTTTTTGTGACGGGTATGATGGCGACTGGACTGGATTATATTGAAAGAACAAGAAGATTGTGTGTTAGTGAATGTTATTATAACTGTATATTTATAACTGAGTGATCTGATAGATATGTAGTGAGGAAAAACTGTATATGAAATTAATAGTAGACATGAATAAAATTGTACTAATATTTATAACAAACAAATTGATTGAAATATATTTTTGTTGTTCAATTCAATCTGTTTATTTCGTTTGAATTCTTTTAAAAATATAATTCCATGTGTGATATATATTCAAGTGTGTCATGTCAAATCTAAACATAAATATCCAAACATATTCATGTGAATTGTAAACAGTGGAGTCAGTGATATGTACTATTTCAACTATAGAAATAAAATACTTATTTGAATAAAAATACTGTTTGTATATTCAAATCTGTGTAGTAGCATTTCATTCAATATAAATATTTCTTTCTCTTTGTGATGTGAAATATAGAATAATACCATTTCCAAACACATTTATATAGTAACACGTGTATATATGTTTGTTACCATCAAACAAAGATCATACTATTAAACTCAACAATCTCCCCCTTTTGATGATGACAAACATACACCAAGATTTTGAATATGATAAATGTGTTTGAATGTGAAATATAATACTCCCTTATTTGTATGCTCCCACAGCGACTGAACTTCCCCTATATATATGCATATATGAGTGATTTAAAAATTTAAATGAATTTCCAATATTAAAATATTTTTGAATTATTCACTCATCAATCAAAATCTTAACCATTCTCCCCCTTTTGTTATCATCAAAAGGATAATAGAAATAAAAAATATAGTGATGAATATAGATTAGAATTATAAATTCATATCAAGAGGGAAAACATATATTGTGAATCTCATTTAATAAAAAAAAATCATAATATTATTCAAATTAGAAGCAAATTTCACTTTTTAGATTGATCGATTTACGATTGATTTTATAAAAATGAGGAGAGTTTTTAAGATTCAAATATAGGATTATAAATTTCATATTTTTCAAATAAATTTCAAATTTTAAGCACAAAATTATTTAAAATTATTTAAGCACTTTCTAACCATGCATAATTGCTAGGACTTTTAAATGGGGTTAGTAGTAACTTAAATTTTATCCTCTCTTATGAGTTCCATCCATGTATAACCGCGAGGATTTTTAAATGAGAATGGAAGCCATAGAGACTAAGGTAATTCACCCATGCATAATCGCGAGGGCTTCTAAATGAGAGTGAATACCAAGCATAAAAAATCATTTTTATTTAATAATTTCATCAAAATTTTCCTTATTTCCAAAATAATTTAAACTCCCCACATTATATAAAACCATGACCAAGATGAGTGATAGAAATATGGTAGAAATAGAAGTTGATCGTGTAATAAGCACTAATTCAAAAATATTATAAAATTTGTCCAATCATAAAAAGGATTTAAAAAATATTTTCTCTTGTTATGAAATATACCATAGTCACTACTGTAACGTCCCGTATTTTTATCGTATAATAATTAATTTATTTAATTATTTAAATAGTGATTTAGAGATATAAATGAATTGAATTAAATAATATTTATATTTAATTAATATAAATAATGGAATAATAAACTATGAATTTTGAAATAGTTGGAAATAGAAGAATTCGCAATATTGTGTGAATTGGATAGTGTTAGAGACTTGGTTGAGTTTAGATTCAAATTATAATAACGAATTTATTTAATAAACGATGTTAGAATGTACAAATTATATTATAATTATAATCAAGCTCAAAATGGCACGGTAGTTTGTAATTTGGTGATTCGAACTTTAAATGGATATACATGGTTCGTTATAAGCCGGTTTTTTTTGAAACAAGGAACATTCGAATCCATTTAACTATAATTTTCTAATGGAAGAGAAAAACCGAGATTTCATCTTGTAGATTGTGAATTATGTCCAAATCAAATTTTCAAATAGTTGCTATGGAATTCCTTTATAATTTATAACGATTTATTTATATTATACAAGGATTTTTAATATAAATTGGGTATCAATTTAACATTGGGTTTGAAATATCGAGTTATAAATTCAGATAGGAATATTTTGGAGCCATATGATATTATATGTGAATATATACAATAATATTTATTTATTAATATTTAATTTAATTATTTTTAAAATATATTATTATTTTATTTGGTTTATTTAGAGCTTTAAAAATAGCCATTTTTGCAAACGACCTCCGTTTTCGACGAAACTAATTTTGTTGGATCCGGAATATTAAATTATTGTTGGAATTCAATTTTTATGATTTTTCGACTCAGTATGTGGCCATGCGGAATTTAAATGTGAAAAATAGTCAATAATTTGACTTTAAAAATACGCCGTGTGAGCAGACGAACTCGGAATTCGACGAAACCAGTTTCGTTGGGACCGTAATGTCGAACTTTAGCTGCATGTCCATTTTTGTCGAATTTGTATATTGTATATGATCATCGGAATTTTTAATGACAAATGTGAACAACGATGAAATATAAATTAATATAAAAATAAATGAAGCTTCTACGACAAGCCAAAACTATCCTATATGAACCTAGAAACCATCCTAACCCTAATTAAAACCATTCCACAGTAACACTAAACATTTTCAAGCCGCCATCGTTTTCTTCCTCTACAGAAATTCGTGACCTTCATTAAATCATATCAATTCAAAGAAAAACATTCGAATTGCAAAACATATATGATCGAACTTAGCTTGGAGAAACACACTCGTTCATATATTTTTGGTTCCATTCCATCAAAGTTTTGGGAAGACTGGGCTTCAGCAGCACCACCTAGGGATGGCAACCAGAGCCAGCGTGGACGTCGTTAAGGGGTATACCCTGAAGGAGAACAAAGGCAAAAGGGAGGGCACACTGATGACGGTGGTGTTATCAAACTCGACGGTCTCTGGCGATGGTGGAAGCAGCTTAAACTTCTCTGATTCGGAATGGATATTCAGACAAATTGGGGGTCTTGAGAAGGGATTTTAGGTCAACACTGGTTGATGTTTGAAGTCAGGCAGTTGGGGTCGTCACCGTAGGATGATGGGTGAACTCCGGTCAAGGGTAGAAGTTACGACTGGGTGTGGAGTGGAGGGGTTTGATATTTTCCTGGCTTGGTAAGTGAAGAAGGAATTGGCGTTTTTCCTGAAAGATTGGGGAATGCGTGGTGTTTAGTTTTGGCAAAATACTGGCAGATGGGTGATGTTTGTTTTTGGGGTCTGAAGTGTCGGCGTGATGTTATAGAGATGATGGGGACAAGTGCTGGTTTTTCTTTGTCTCGTGATGTTTTCTGAGAACGAATATTGAAGAGGAGAAGAAGTTTAATGTTTGAGTGGGCTTGGGTTGATGTAATTGTAGCGTGTTCGAATTTATCTAGACGTGTTAGTTTGGGTTGATTGGGAAGACTAGTGATGGTTATGTGAATGGCAGTGGTGATGGCGTGAATAAGAAAAAGTGAGAGATGAACTTTGGTGTAAGAAGTTGGGAACTGGTGGAAGAATGAAGGGGGGGATTGTGGTGAAAGGGATCAGAAATGGCAAATGCAAAGTAGCAGGTTGTAACACCTTGCACCTCCGTTCGCGCAAGATATTGTCCCCAACTTAGCCACCGTATAGGTGTGGGGTTTTGTTCCTCAAAAGGCCTCGGCGCTAGTAAGAGATGGGCTCTACTATATAAGTAGCCACTTCACACAGGCTTCCACGATGTGGGAATTAGGGGTGTTACATTCTCCCCTCCTACGGAGCCCAACGTCCCCGTTGGCTCACAAACACCTCACCCAGGCGTTGTGGTCCACACAGGAGCCACAATTCCGGCTAGGTATTGGCTCTGATACCACTGTAACAACCCGCACCTCCGTTCGTGCAAGATATTGTCCCAAACTTAGCCACCGTATAGGTGTGGGGTTTTGCTCCTCAAAAGGACTCGGCATTAGTAAGAGATGGGCTCTACTATATAAATACCCACTTCACACAGGCTTACACGATGTGGGACTTAAGGGTGTTACACAGGTCACGTTTTATTCATGAAGAAGAAGACGGATTTTTGTTTTGGTAATCGGCTGGTTTACATCATTAATTAAAGTAATTAAAATAATTGATTTAAGTTAAGAAGTTAGTTAATTTTAATTAAAAGTCGTATATTAAATTGTGTATAAATTGTGTTTATGTCAACAGAATTTCACGAAACAAATCACGTTGGAATCGTAACAAGGAAGTCTACATTATGGAACTGATAAGACTGAGAACAGAGCTACGGGTATTTCGTGATAAAATCAAACATCAGTTTGATTTTAATCGAAACAAAATCAGAATTGTCAACTGGGAACCAAAATGAGTAAAACTCACTAACTCTGCCCAGTTTATATTTTCATAACTTATTTTTAGAATTGATAAATGTTGGTTGATTGTTGTGTGTTGACTATTAGATGAATTGCTAATAAATTGGTTGAAAATATAGATAATGATACATATATATCGTTAATTAAATATTGATTCTATTTATCAGAATATTTCACAATGAAATAAAATTGATTTTATTTATATTGTTTAACATCTGTGGATGCAGGGAAACAGGTTGGAGGGATCCAACTAGATTCCTAAACGTTTATGTTACTGTTTTTCATATATTGTGATATATGATGTGATAATGATTATGTGTGTTTGGATAATATTGATCCTTGTTATTTGGTATTTTAAATACCATAAGTAATACTAGAAGGTAAAAAGGGAATTTTCAAAGTGTATATTGAAAATAAAATATATTTATATAAAATCAAATAGAATTATAAAAGGGATTATGCGAGAAATAAATAAAATTATAAAAGGAATTATTTGAGAAATAAATAGAATTATAAAAGGAAATATTTGGGAAATAAATATAATTATAAAAGGAACCATTTGAGAAATAAAAAGAATTATAAAAGGAGTTATTTGAGAAATAAATAAAATTATAAAAGGAAATAATTGGGAAATAAATAGAATTATAAAAGGAAATTGATGAGATATAAAAAAATTATGAGAAGATTGTTTAAAGTGGATATTAAATAGAAATCTTTTTTAACAGATAAATGGGAAGATTAATTTATAAATAATGTTTCATAAGTCAAGTAAATTATTTATCATTGGATAAATTGGATATATAAGTCTGAAATTATATGAAGAAGTAGAAATCGATTTTTAACACCGATATTTTTATGGAAAGTAAACTTAGCATTTTTAAACGGAATTATAAATGAGACTTTTAGTGTTAGTAGTAAAAAGGAGATTTTGTATAATTAATTCTATAAATAGAAGTTTAAATAGAATATGGAAATGAGATATTATTTTAAAATACAAAATCAAACTGATTGATTATATAAAAGAAAACATTGTTCACGTTCGATGTGAATAATGGATTAAAATAAATATTTTATAAATTAAAACATCTATAAGGAAAATTGGGTTTTGAAATAGGAATTCAAAAGGGAATTTGAAAGAGATGGGAAATAGAGTTAATCGAATATAAGTTATTCGAAGAGAGTTTATTCGAAAGGGAGTTATCGAATAGAGTTTATTCGAAAGGGAATTATAGAATATAGTTTATTCGAAAGGGAGTTATGCATTGAAATTCGTTTATATCGAATTCGGGAAAGTATTATTTACTTTGATTTTTAATCAAGTTTTATTTATTTATAAATAAATTGTTTATTTAGTTATTTAGTTAAATTAAGGAATAAAAGTTATATTTTTAAGTTAGATATTTCGAAAGCACGGATTATAACGCTATCGTTATAATAAAGGTTTTTCATAAAAGAATTGGATTTGTAAGCTGAATCAAAGTTAAGAAACGGAGTTAAGGAAATTAGAAACTTACTGGAGATTAGTTATGTGGAACAGTTTTCTGGGTATCGATCTGATGTTGGTTTCGGCCTTCGGGGTTGATATTCAGGGAATTGTTCTCTTACTAGTTAACAATTTGAGATTGATAGATATGGGAGGATAATGATGCGTGAATAAAAAATGGAAATGTTTTCCAATGTTGATAACGTGTATTTCTAAATTTAGAAAATAAGAATTCACGAATATATGGAAACGAGAAATGGGGAAATGAATAAATTAATGATAAATTAATTTAAAGGGGAAAAAAAGTTGATTGATGATTGAGCGATAAAATTTCCATTTCGAAATAAGATCGTTGTGTGTATGGATGTTTTCCTTTGATAGTTAAATAACTGACTATCACAGTTTTGACCATTTTTCCGTCGTCAATACGGAGAGACCGAGATCAGATTAATTATCTGGAAACCACTACGTATATGCATTAGCATTGCAAATCAAATATGATCAAGATAATTGAAGATGGAGTTTATCCAAGGGTTGTTCTGGAAAATCCTAGGTAGAAATTGCCTAAGATGGATTTACAGAATAGTGCCTTCGGTTTGTCCAGTCCTAGGACAACCTGTATGGAAGAATGTCTGACAGAGTATATTTAGCAGATCGCGTAAGTTAATCACTTCAAACATATTTACGTTTGGTGGCGGAGGAATTCGTTTCTCTTAGCTGTATACCCGTGGTATTTTTGGTGAAATCAATTTGTGATTTGGCGGGTATGACGATGTGACATTCAAAGTAAATAAAGGTGTGATCTGTACGTTATGGCCTCTAGCCTCACACCTGAGAAATGGTATAAAATCGGGTAGGTTGCATGGCTAAGTGGTTAGCTGCCAATTAGGGTGTATTGTCACCTGATCTTGAGAAAATCCATTTGGTTCTTTGAACTATTTTGATGTTGTCCCTTTCGGGAAACGGTTGTTGATCCCAACCGTTGGTGATAATACATTCGGTACACTCAAGCAAAATGAGTGACTGGTCATTTTTATCCTGGGTTACAAGATGTTGTTGTTGAACCTGGTGTATTCCTCTATAGAGATACATTGTCGGAAGGTGGTCCCATACCTTGCCAGTTGGAATCCATTACCCAATAAGCGCTTGCGGTTTTTAATTATATATTATGTATGTGAAACGTAAGATGAAAGCGTTCTGCTAGATGATGATGATTAGTTGTGGTTAATAGACACTATTATAATAACAAAAAAGTTTTGATATAAAGATTATGATTTCTTACAAAAATAGAAAGTTAAATCAAGTGTTTTGGATTCTCATAAGGGAAAAACCCTTTCCGTGTTATATGGCATGGTTTTATGAGATATCATTTATTTTCTCAAACTATTTTAAATTGTTTACTCACACTAGTCCCATGACTGACCCAGAGTTTATTTTGTTTTGTTTTACCCTAAACTCTTGGGTGCCCAAATTTGTACGGGCAGTCGAGTAGTTAGGATTTACAGATATACTTGAAGAGCTAGAGTAGGAGGCTTCTAGATTATATAGCTATTGTTATCTCCGCTGTGTTGTAAGTGTTGTACTCCAATAATGGTATTGTATACAGATACTTTTTTATTTCAAAGTTATGTTATATAATATATTTATTCGTTCTGCTGTGAGATTCGTGTTACTCTGATTCTGTTGTTACTTTTTTCTTATTCTATTCTAGTTTTCTATCTTATCTGTCCTCACCCTCTAACTTCTTTCTATTAATGATATGGAATGTTCGATGCCTGAATAATTAACATGGGTTTTATTTGATTTTCTGGGTCGAAATTTTTGGTTCATTACAGTGGTATCAGAGCTGAAGGTTAAGTAATTACCTTGGCTCTGTGGCGTTACCCAGTAGAGAAGGGGTTAGCAATACCCTAGATTGAGTTTGAGTGTATATATATGAGCGCGTATTTGTTATTTAAAATAAAATGGTTTTATATTATGGAGATTTATTGGTTGAGTTGTTTATAAGTTCTGGTCGATCAGTTTGATCCACTGTATCGGTAGGAGTTTCTAAACACTTGAATACGATGAACCGACATGGTATGTTTTGAATAGAGGGTAAACAAAATAATTTTACCCAAATTATATTTTGATATAAAGGAATTATATTGGAATTATTATAATATATTGGATATATTGGTTGTTATTATAATCGAATGAGATTATCAGAAGTGAAAAGGTTAGATATAACCAATCGGAACTCATATGAATGTAATATATGAATTAAATCTGAAATTAAATTCAGAATTGGAACTAAAATTCCTAAAATTTGGAAAAGTGTTTGTTAATGGATTTGGATTAAATATATGTAAATCTTAAAATCCTGGGAGATTTTAAATTGTTTTACAAACATTGAGATGGATATTTTGAACTAATTTCAAAACGGAAATGTTAAAATATGAGTTTTGAAAACTGATATAGTATTGAACTCACTTTGATGGCTGGGAAATAACTTTGATGATGCTGGCCACATCACCAGTGTTCATTTTCGAGTTCTAAGTGATGGATTGCTACTAAAGATATTCATTTTGAGTTGATTTGAGAAAAATAAGATGTTTGATTCCGAAAAAGGGATATCTGATTTTTGAAAAGCTAAGCTGCTTAAAAACTCCCAGAAACAGATTGTTTGAATTAAAAAAAATTACAAAGGAATTTGTGAAAACAAATTGAAATTGAGTTAAAGCCAATTAAGTGGAAACTGTATTGAAATGGAGTAATATCGAGTAAAATTGGAATTTGGTATATAATTGAACTCGGTTTTGTAAATGGATTGATTTTTGAAATAAAAATCAGAATTGTGATTTTGGGATAAAGATAATTGATTAAAGGAATTAATTAGTTAATGAAATATGTTGATGGAACTAAACGAGGTTAAGTAAATTGAATTGATGAGTTAGGAGTTTGGAATCGAGAATAGAACTCGAGTTTGAAATGGAATTTGTTTGGGGCATAAGCAAATAATTGTGTTGAATGATTGGAGATTAATTGGGATGACATTGGTATATGCAGAATTGGTGACAGATCGGAAGGATATACTGATATACCCGATAAAAAGGTACTAGTTTAATTTATATGAGTTTGGTGATTTTATGAGCTTAAATGGCAAGCTGCTTGGCTATTTGATTTTCTTTTGGGTTGGAGAAGGCCTAAAGAGGCGAGTTGTACCGATTGAGCCGTACAAAGGAGATGCTTGCGAAATTTTTCGAAAATTTAAGGTGTTAGAAAATTTTCAGGATTTTTGAAAAATTTCGTTAATAAGAATGAATTAATATTTAATTGAAATTAATTGGTTTAGTTGAAACTGAAGTTAAAGAAGCAAACAAATAATTTTTAACCCAGTTAATAGGGTTTGTTTTCTACCTTACCAATTTCGAGGACGAAATTATTTTAAGGGGGAAAGAATGTAACGTCCCGTATTTTTACGGTATAATAATTAATTTATTTAATTATTTAAATAGTGATTTAGAGATATAAATGACTTGAATTAAATAATATTTATATTTAAATAATATAAATAATGGAATAATAAATTATGAATTTCGAAATAGTCGGTAATAGTAGAATTCGCAATATTGTGTGAATTGGATAGTATTAGAGATTTGGGTGAGTTTAGATTTGAATTATAATAATGAATCTATTTAATAAACGACATTAGAATGTATAAATTATATTAAAATTTTAATTGAGCTCGAAATGGCATGGTCGATCGTAATTTGGCGATTCGAACTTTAAATGGTTATACAGGGTTCGTTATAAGCTGGATTTCTTCAAAACAAGAAATGTTCGAATCCATTTAACGATAATTTTCTAATGGAAGAGAAAAAATCGTGATTTCGTCTTGTAGATTTTGAGTTATGACCAAAACAAATTTTCGAATAGTCGCCATGGAATTCCTTTATAATTTATAACGATTTATTTGCATTATAAAAGGATTTTTAATATAAATTGGTATTGATTTAACACTGGGTTTGAAATATCGAGTTATAAATTCATATAGGAATATTTTGGAGCTGTATGATATTCGATGTGAATATATACGATAATATTTATTTATTAATATTTAATATAATTGATTTTAAAATATATTAATATTTTATTTGGTTAATTTAGAGCTTTAAAAATAGCCATTTTTGCAAACGACCTCTGTTTTCGACGAAACTAATTTTGTTGGATCCGTAATATTAAATTATTGTTAGAATTCTATTTTCGTGATTTTTGGAGTTAGTATGTGGCCGTGCGGAATTTAAATGTGAAAAATAGTCAATAATTTGATTTAAAAATATGTTGTGTGAGCAAACAGTCTCGGAATTCGATGAAACTAGTTTCGTTGGGTCCGTAATGTCGAACTTTAGCTGCATGTCCATTTTTATCGAATTTGGATATTGTATGTGATCATCGGAATTTTTAATGAAAAATATAAACAACGTTGAAATATAAATTAATATAAAAATAAATGAAGCTTCTACGATAAGACAAAACTATCCTATATCAACCTAGAAACCATCCTAACCCTAATTAAAACCATTTCAAAGTCAACACTAAACATTTCTCAAGCTGCCATCGTTTTCTTCCTCTACAGAAATTCATGCCTTTATTAAATCATATAAATTCAAAGAAAAACTTTCAAATTGCAAAACATATATGATCGAACTTAGCTTGGAGAAACACACTCGTTTATATATTTTTGGTTCCATTCGAGCAAAGTTTTGGGAAGACTGGGCTTCAGCAGCACCACCTACGGCTGGCAACCGGAGCCAACGTGGATGTCGTTAAGGGGTATAGCCTGAAGAAGAAACAAGGCGGAAGGGAGGGCAACCTGATGACGATGGTGTTGTCGAACTCGACGGTCCCTGGCATGGTAGCAGCAGCTTAAACTTCTCTGATTCGGAATGGATATTCAGACGAACTGGGGGTCTTGAGAAGGATTTTGGGTCAACGCTGGTTGATGTATGAAGTCAGGTCGTCACCGTAGGAGGATGGGTGAAGTTTGGTCAAGGGTAGAAGTTTCGACTAGGTATGGAATGGAGGAGTTCGATATTTCCCTGGCTTGGTAAGTGAAGAAGGAAATGGTGTTTTTCCTGAAAGATTGGGGAATGCGTGGTTTTTAGTTCTGGTAAAATACTGGCAGATGGGTGATGTTTGTTTTTGGGGTCTAAAGTGTCGACGTGATGTCGTGGAGATGATGGGGACAAGTGCTGGTTTTTCTTTGTTGCATGATGTTTTCTAAGAACGAATATTGAAGAGGAGAAGAAGTCGAATGTTTGAGTAGGCTTGGGGTTGATGTAGTTGTAGTGCGTTCGAATTTATCTGGACGTGTTAGTTTGGGTTGATTGGGAAGATTAGTGATGGATATGTGAATGGCAGTGGTGATGGCATGAACAAGAAAAAGTGAGAGATGAACTTTTGTGTAAGAAGTTGGGAACCAGTGGAAGAATGAAGGAGGGATTGTGGTGAAAGGGATCGGAAATGGCAAATGCAAAGTAGCAGATCACGTTTTATTCATGAAGAAGAAGACATATTTTTATTTTGGTAATCGGCTGGTTTACATCATTAATTAAAGTAATTAAGATAATTGATTTAAATTAAGAAGTTAGTTAATTTTAATTAAAAGTCATATATTAAATTGTTTATAAATTGTTTATGTCAACAGAATTTCACAAGACAAATTACGTTGGAATCATAACAAGAAAGTTTACATTATGGAACTGACAAGACTGTGAACAAAGCTACGGGTATTTCGTGATAAAATCAAAACTCAGTTTGATTTTAAACAAAACAAAATCAGAATTGTCAACTGGGAACCAAAGTCAGTAAAACTCACTAACTCTGCCTAGTTTTTATTTTTATAACGTATTTTTAGAATTGATAAAAGTTGGTTGATTGTTAAATGAACTGCTAATAAATTGGTTGAAAATATAGATAACGATACATATATATATCGTTAATTAAATATTGATTCCGTTTATCAGAATATTTCACATTGAAATTGATGATGTTTATATTGTTTAACTTCCGTGGATGCAGGGAAACAGGTTGGAGAGATCTAACTGGATTCCTCAACATTTATGTTACTGTTTTTCATATATTGTGATATGTGATGTGATATTGATTATGTGTGTTTGGATAATATTGATCCTTGTTATTTGGTATTTTAAATACCATAAGTAATATTGGAATGTAAAAAGGGAATTTTCAAAGTGTATATTGAAAATAAAATATATTTATATAAAATCAAATATTATAAAAAGGGATTATTCGAGAAATAAATAGAATTATAAAAGGAATTATTTGATAAATAAATAGAATTATAAAAGGAATTATTTTGGAAATAAATAGAATTATAAAAGAAATTATTTGGGAAATAAATAGAATTATAAAAGGAATTATTTGAGAAATAAATAGAATTATAAAAGGAATTATTTGGGAAATAAATAGAATTATAAAAGGAATTATTTGGGAAATATATAGAATTATAAAAGGAATTATTTGGGAAATAAATATAATTATAAAAGGAATTATTTGAGAAATAAATAGAATTATAAAAGGAAATATTTGGGAAATAAGTAGAATTATAAAAGGAAATTGACGAGATATAAAAGAAATATGAGAAGATTGTTTAAAGTGGATATTAAATAGAAATCCGTTTTAATAGATAAATTGAGAAGATTAATTTATAAATAATGTTTTATAAATTAAGTAAATTATTTATCATTGGATAAATTGGATATATAAGTCTGAAATTATATGAAGAAGTAGAAATCGTTTTTTAACATTGATTTTTTTATGGAATGTAAACTTAGCATTTTTAAAGGGAATTATAAATGAGACTTTTAGTGTTAGTAGTAAAAAAGAGATTTTGTAAAATTAATTCTATAAATAGAAGTATAAATAGAATATGGAAATGGGATATTATTTTAAAATACAAAATCAAACTGATTGATTATATAAAAGAAACATTATTCACATTCGATGTGAATAATGGATTAAAATAAATATTTTAAAAATCAAAACATTTATAAGGAAAATTGGGTTTTGAAATAGGAATTCAAATGGGAATTTGAATGAGATAGGAAATAAAGTTAATCGAATATAAGTTATTCAAAGAGAGTTTATTCGATAGGGAGTTATCGAATAGAGTTTATTCGAAAGGGAGTTATCAAATATAGTTTATTCGAAAGAGAGTTATGCATTAAAATTCAATTATATCGAATTCGGGAAAGTATTATTTATTTTTTGATTTTTAATCAAGATTTATTTATTTATAAATAAATTGTTTATTTAGTTATTTAGTTAAATTAAGGAATAAAAGTTATATTTTTAAGTTAGATATTTCGGAAGTACGGATTATAACGCTATCGTTATAATAAATGTTTTTCATACCAGAATTGGATTCGTAAGCTGAATCCGAGAGTTGCGTAAGCAATGATTTGATAAGAAGATAAGAAACGGAGTTAAGGAAATTAGAAACTGATTGGAGATTAGTTATGTCAAACAGTTTTCTAGGTATCGATCTGATGTTGGTTTCGGCCTTCGGGGTTGATATTCAGGGAATTGTTTTCTTACTAGTTTACAAATAGAGACTAATAGATGTGGGAGGATAGTGATGCGTGAATAAGAAATGGAAATGTTTTCCAATGTTGATAATGTATATTTTCTAAATTTAGAAAATAAGAATTCACGAATATATGGAAACGGGAAATGGGGAAATGAATAAATTAATGATAAATTAATTTAAAGGGAAAAAATGTTGATTGATGATTGAGCGATAAAATTTCCATCTGGAAATAAGATCGTTGTGCGTATGGATGTTTTCCTTTGATAGTTAAATAACCGACTATCAAAGTTTTGACCATTTTTCCATCGTTAATACGGAGAGGCCGGGATCGAATTTATTATCTGGATACCACTCTGTATGGGCATTAGCGTTGCGAATCAAATATGATCAAGATAATTGAAGACGGAGTTTATGCAAGGGTTGTTCTGGAAAATCCTAGGTAGAAATTGCCTAAGATGGATTTACAGAATAGTGCCTTCGGTTTGTCCAGTCCCAGGACAACTTGTATGGAAGAATGTCTGACAGAGTATATTTAATAGATCACGTAAGTTGATCTCTTCAAACGTATTTACGTTTTGGTGGCGAAGGAATTTGTTTCTCTTAGATGTATACCCATGGTATTTTTAGGGTAATCAATTTTGTGATTTGATGGGTATGACGATGTGACATTCAAAGTAAATAAAGGTGTGATCTGTACGTTATGGCCTCTAGCCTCACAACCGAGAAATGGTATAAAATTGGGTAGGTCGCATGGCTAAGTGGTTAGCTGCCAATTAGGGTGTATTGTCACCTGATCAGGGGAAAATCCATTTGCTTCTTTAAACTATTTCGATGCTGTCCCTTTCGGGAAACGGTTGCTGACCCAACCGTTGGTGATAATACATTCGGTACACTCAAGCAAAATGAGTGACTGGTCATGTTTTGCCTGGGTTACAAAATGTTCTTGTTGAACCTGGTGTATTCCTATCTAGAGATACACTGTCAGAAGGTGGTCCCATACCTTTCTAGTTGGAATCCATTAACCAATAAGCGCCTGCGGTTTTTAATTATATATTATGTATGTGGAACGTGAGATGAAAGCGTTCTGCTAGATGATGATTAGTTGTGGTTGATAGACACTATTATAATATCAAAAGAGCTTTGATATAAAGATTATGGTTTCTTGCAAAAAGATTTTGGAAGTTAAATCAAGTGTTTCGAATTCTCATAAGGGAAAAACCCGTTTCATGTTATACGGCATGGTCTTATGAGATATCGTTTATTTTCTCAAACTGTTTTAAATTGTTTACTCACACCAGTCTCATGAGTGACCTAGAGTTTATTTTGTTTTGTTTTACCCTAAACTCTTAGGTGCCCAAATTTGTACAGGCAATCAAGTAGTCAGGATTTACAGATATACTTGAAGAGCTGGAGCAGAAGGCTTCAGGATTATATAGCTATTGTTATTTCCGCTGTGTTGGAAGTGTTGTACTTCAATAATGGTATTGTATACAGATACTGTTTTATTTCAAAGTTATGTTATATAATATATTTACAGGAAATTTGTGTTAAGGGCTTACTATTTCAGCCGTATTAGTTTGTAGGACACGAGATTGAAATAATTTTTTTCTAGGACACAAATCTAGGCGCACGTTGTTATCTTCTTAAAAATCAATTTCTGAAATCAGATTCTTGTCGAACTTACGTCAAAATTAAGCCGTACTTTCTTCTGCAATGTAAGCGATTGTATATTTTTGTGGAAAAAATTAGGCGTTATTTTTTTCTGAAATCAAATTCGACTTTAACTGTGGAAATCGTGAGGCGATTTTGTTCATCTGGATAGGCTAATTGATTTTCTCTGTTGGATTTGTATAACTGATGTTAATTAACTTATTTTATTACAAAATACTTTTTCTAAACCATTTTTCAAAAAGACAAGTGGAGTAGAAGGAAAAGGTAATTATATTGACAAAACAGTTAAACCGTTTTATCATGAAATTAATTTTAGATCCATTATGCAGCAACATCTTATTCCCAATACATGGAAATTAACATTGGACCCTCCTTGAACTATATGTTGTAGAGTGCACTTGGAAACACTACGACTCAATATACTTAAGCACATGAACTTATCAGAAATATTAAAAATTAATTATGAAATTTATGTGATGATTGTCTTGTTATAACTGGTTTTATCTTTTTTAAAAATTGTATTTAAAAAAAAAGATAGATGCTTATGTGCGCTTCAATGGCAAATAACAGGAGTGAAAAAGATAACTGGTTAGTAGTCAAAAAATTGTTGTATAATTTTTTTTAATTCAACATAACAACAGGAGCGAAAAAGATATCTGGTTATATCTTTATGGAAAATTTCTTATAAAAAGGTAAAAAATTGTATAGTTATTTACTTATTTATGTTTTGAATGCAGGTCTGATATAAATGTGATGGTTGTATGGTTTAAATTGTAGCTAAAGAATCATTTATGTTGTGTTATGTTAAATGATTAGTTGATTATTTTGTTTTTTCAACAACAAAGGTTTGAAAAGATAATTGTATTTAAATTTTCATGTAAAGGCAATAGTTTAAATTTGTTTTATGTATTAGATTTAATACGTTGATGTTGTTTGAGTTTGTTTCTTCTATAAGGTAATTTTCTTTCATTACATTTGAAATTAATTGCACAATTATTTCAATCTTAACTTATTATTTATTTCGTTTCATGATGAAAAAGATAAATATTTTTATATTTTAAAAAAATTGTATTTAAAAAAAATGGTTATGTGTGCTTCAATGGAAAATAACAGGAGTGAAAATGATAACTGGTTAGTAGTCAAAAAATTGTTGTATAATTTTGTTTTTCATTAAACATCACAACAGGAGCGAAAAAGATATCTGGTTATATCTTTATGGAAAATTTCTTATAAAAAGGTTAAAATAGTATATTTATTTACTTATTTATGTTTTAAATTACAGGTCTTATATATATGTGATGGTTGTATGGTTTAAATTGAAGCTAAAGAATCATTTATGCTGTGTCATGTTAAATGATTATTTGATTATTTTGTTTTTTAGGTAATAAAGGTTTGAAAAGATAATTGTAATTACATTTTCATGTAAAGGCAATATTTTAAATTTGGTTTATGTATTAAATTTAATAGGTTGATGTTGTCTGAGTTTATTTGTTCTATAAGGTAATTTTCTTTCATTACATTAGAAATTAATTGCACAATTATTTCAATCTTATCTTATTTTTTTATTTGGTTTCATGATGAAAAAGATAAATATTTTTATCTATTTAAATTATTTTTTGCTAATAATAGTAGTGAAATAATTATTGATACGATTACAATTCTGATATGAAATAATCATACACAGTAACAAAATCCAGCAATTAATCATATACAACAACATAATCATAATAGATATACAAATAGTATACGACATATTTGAAAAAGATATATGGTTTTACATTTTTAGCAAAACACAGTATAATCTTTAGTTTTGCTATTACATACTAATTTTTCGTCATTTTAGTGAGAAGAAAAAATTATGTAAGGGAAAAAAATTGTATACATGCTGTTGACTTTGTACATGTTTTTACTAACAAGAATACAAACAAAATTACCACATTCATTACTGTCACTATATTGTTGATATTTTGTTTTATAGAAGCATTGCTTCTACACAGTTTTGCCTTCTTGCTTCACAATATCATAACAGTTGGACAATACATCCTATGGTATTGGTCGCATAGGAGATCATAGCCTGTACAATCAGGGTCGTAGCATTTCTGATAGTAGCCACCTCTCTGGAAATCAACAATGTACATAACATGATTACTTTTATGTTCTCTTCCAATTCGTTCACAATATCGATTTTTGGACATGCTATAAATTATATAGCCATGTGTAGAAAACCAGTACCACTTTCTGATTTTACCCAAAACATTTCCATGAGATGCTAATGATGATTTTTTTTTCATCCAATTCTGGGAAGGGAGATTTTCCTAAATTATAGGACTTAGGTACATTGCAAGAGTAAACATTTACTGATTTTCACTTTGGATGCACTTGTTGTTATCATTCTCCTCAGTTTTAAAACGAATATTTTTGTAAGATTTCAAATCCATTCCAAACTCTAATAGATTATCTAAATTATCTTCTACGTTGCAAATAAGTGATTTTTTAAACACTTGTTCATCATTTAGATTGTTACATATAAAGCGTCTGCTTGGCAGTAGTATAGAATTTCCCCCCGCTTTTGTTGAGAATGGAAGACGGAAACAACGATTACGGGTATAAACTCCAGTATCAATAAATATACTTTCTGTATTTTCTGACGAGCTTAAATTGTCTTGATGTAGAGTTTTTCAAACTGTGAATCAGTTAATCTTGAATTTTTTATACATGAGCATACCTTAGAGATGAATCCTCCAACATGCAAGTTGCCTTTGAGTGCAATATTTGGGATACGAATTATCAAATATCGAGAGAACTTGTCTTCATTAGATGAACCAATGTCTATAACCCAATCTTCATTTCCCTTTATTTTGTATATGTCATTCAGGGTTTTGAACGTGATGGAAATCAAAATATTTACCATTTCATCACCATTTTGCATACTGTTAACATTTTTATTGAACTCCAGATCATAGTACAAGTGGCAAGGCAGTCCAACTTGAATAATTTCGTAATGGTGTCATAGCTTAGGATTCATGCTCATGTACCTTCTCCAAAATTCCTCATATGTAGAAACTAGGAACCTTCTTTGTCCTGTCAAATGATCTTGGTAGCAAAAAATGTTAGTGTTTGCATGTGTTTGGACAAATATTAAAGCTTCTTCTTGTCTAGGAAAAGTTGCCCATATTGCATTTGTTTGCTGTGTAAAAAAAATGAAATAAGAAAACATATTACGTATAAATGATAAACAAAAGATAAAAGGATTTATCTTTTTAAACATAGTAGTAGAAAAATGTATTGAATGACAATTTAAGTAAAAGTAAAAATCATCATGTTCATTAGCATTGCAAAATTTACTGTCTAAAAAGTTAAGCAGTACAAATTATTGAAATATTGGTATAATCCCTTACAAATTAATCACCAATTGTAATATCTAATTGCTATAATCAATTATTACAAATTCTGAAATTTTGTGTTAGTTCAAACATTTTTAATAGCTGAACCAGAGCTGCAAAAATTTTCAATTGTCCAACAGTAGGGTTCATCACTAAGAATATCTGCAGCTATCTTTGCTCTGAATGTAGTAGCTTCTTCAGGAGTAATATTTGATGTACTCTCCATTCCATGTGCAATTTTTTGCATGAACATCATCACATAGATTCCGCAATCGTACCTAAAATTATGAAATTTAGTACTTTGCATCAAAAGATAAAGCATATTATCTTTTTTTATTATAATAATGAACTGTAATATGTTTCTTCTATATCTTTATGTGTATTATGAAATTGTTTATTACATTATTATCTACTTGTATAATTACCCATTGATTTGTTGAGCACAATCAACATTCACAAGCTGTGTCTTCTTTTTAATAATTGTTTTGTGACCATCTTGTTTTAGCTCGTCATTTAGGTTATTCACTGTTGTTTTCCGCAAAAAAGTCAGTGTTTGTTAGAATAAATATAAACAAATAAATTAAATATAATTTTTGAGAATATTTAATTACTACATTAATGACAAATTTTGTATGTCCATTTCTGCGGGATTTAGATCTTGTGGTTAAGTATAGTGAGTCGTAGTGTTTCCAAGTGCACTCTACGACATCTTGTTCAAGGAGGCTCCAATGGTCATTTCCATTTATTGGGAATAAGACGTTGATACATAATGGATCTAAAAGTAATTTTTTGATAAAAGAGTTGAACTTTCTTGTCAATATATTTTCCCAGTTTCCATTTGCTGCACTTGTCTGTTTAAAAAATGGTTCAGAAAATGTATTTTGTAATAACATAAGTTAATTTGAGAATATAATTCACTTACAGTCATTGTTGTGTTAATGTACATAATACTATTGCTTTGATCTAGTTGCTTTGCTTTCCGAAACCAAAACCAATCAATGATCTACATTTGAAAAATAATATGGGTAAAGTACACAATTTATACTAAAGGAAAGTTTTGTTTTTTTAAACTTACTTGACCAAAAGTATTCTGTTCATATAGGAGATCGTCTATCATGTCTTTTGTTATGGTGATGTTGTTTTCATCATCACAACTAAATGCTCGTCGCTGAGAAAAAAAGATGTTTTCATTTATTATATCTTTTGTTAATACAGATATAATATGTAAATAAATTTTTTGTATGCAAACATAATTACTAAAATAGCAATTATCTTTAAAAATTTATTCTGTTATTTTTTAATAATTAAGTGAAATATAAAAAGATAAATGCATTTATATTTTATAAATTTTAATGCTGAAAAGATTTAATTATGAAATTTTACTTTTGAAAATAACATATCATATATTTCAGAAAGCCATATAATGAAATAATCATTCAACAAAAGAAGTAGTTGCATAACATAAATTAAAAAGATAAAGTTGAATATCTTTTTAATCTACTAAACCATAGCATACAAGAAAACCTAAACTTTCATAATTTCAATCACTTGTTAACATTAATCACTACAAAAAAGCTAACAACGACAGATGTCATGTAATTAATTATTTACTAACTGGTGTTGAGTAAACTATGAGTTGATATTTAAAACAATACTTTAATTAACAGCTTGCTTATGGTAGTGTAATATCACACAATGTACTATAACAAAGTAATAAGCAGAAAATTGAGCTGAACTATGCAGGTTGTTTTGGAAAAAAGTAATGTTTCAGTACTTACTTGTTATCTCCAACAACCTTGAAGAAAAGTTTGACATCTTGTTGCTGTTTCTCTGAAAGATGCTTCAAGAGTGTGCAATTTTCAATATTTTTTTGATTCTATTTTTTTTGGTTCTTTAATAATGACATCTTCAACACAAATAAGAATTTGAACAGCATGTTCTTCAGTAAATTCTTCGATGTCTTCAGATTTTGAAAATTCTTTATTATCTATAATTAAATCTTGAGTTTCAAACAAATCAAAACAAGGAAAATTAGCAGAATAATTTATATGTACCATACCAACTATTTTTCCTTGCTTGAATTGTTTTTCAGTTTCAGTAGTATTAGCCACATTTTGCTGTTCAAAAGTTTTCACTTTTTGAAGTATCATTTCAATTTATTTGAGCCTTTGGTCAGACTTTTGTCTTAAAATCTTCTCATCATCCAGTTGTTTTACTATAATAATCATCTCATCAGTCAAAAATCTGACTTTTGTCTCTAACTATTTCAGCCTTTCTAATTCTTCATTTTCAGACAATTTTCTTTTCTTTGGTCTTTCTTCTTCTAGTAGTGGATGTTTTAATTTTTTTGAAAGAAACTCTTTCTCCTCTGAAGTAATATTTGATTTTTTTTTCGAATTCTGCATGAAGCCATGAATGATATTTCTAATTAAATAATGTTAAATATCATTAAATAAGCCTACAATCAATTCAATGTTTTATATATATATATATATATTTGATTATACAGCTTAAAAAGATAAATGTATTTATATTTCAAGGTAAATGATATTAACACATTGAACTTAATTTGTTTTCTGTCTATCATACGATCATTATTGTAACTTACTTCAAAAGTATTATTACTAATATTATGTATTGTGTAAGCAACTGTTTATTTAATCATTAATGTTCCTTCTAAACTTGAAAAGATAAAAACATATATCTTTTAAATAAAATATATAGTAAAGTAATACATTTATACCTTATTGCTGTCAATTGCTGTAAGATCCATGTCCTTCAAGTTAGTCAAGTCCCACTTTATCATTCTTGGGAAATTTTTGTTCAGATATTCTTTTTTTGTATTACTTTTGTCTACTCACAAAACTAATACTGTAATAAAAAGATATATACATATATACTTTTGTAATAATGAAATATTAGATAAGTGTAAGAAATCTTACAAGTAAAACCATAGTGCAACCAGGAGTGTTTCTAGGATCAGTATGATGTTTTTGAACATTTTTGCAAACATTCTCACATACTGCTCTTGGCCAAGAAATAGAACTGTTTTTTTTTTCAGATTGAGGATCTTAGGAAGAAATCCCCACTGCAAGTAGCTTTGATTGTTCGGTAACAAGAATGTTATGGTCAACAGCAGTAATAGTAGCTTTACAAAATCAATGCTACCATTTTTGTTTTCTATCATTTTATTCAATCTTTTTGTCACCGATTTTTGAGTTATAATGTCTTCTTCTTCAAAGTTCTTTGTCCAAAAATCTGAGTAATTTTCCATTGCAGTAGCTTTATTTGATACAGGTATTGGAAATAAATCCACTCCATCCATTGGCATTCCAAATATAAGACTAACTACTTCTGGTTTTAATTTAATCAATTTGTTACCCATTCGGAAAGCTTGTTCTGCGGTATCATAAGAGGTTAGTATGTCATCCAAATTTGCTGCACTCTTTTTCAAATCTTGCCTTGAAATAGAATCTTCGAGAAAAACATTGAAAAAGTGTTTGAAAGGTGATTTTTCCAAGTATCTTTTTGTGTAATAACCCGGAAAATCTGGGCCAGTTTAAAATTTTTATTTTGGCAATTTTAGCGAATTTTGAAGATTTAAAATGAACTATTTTAAATAACATCGACGAGAAATTTATTTTGAATATAATTCGAACGTATATATTATATAGATCGTCGTTAGAATATAAATAATTATTTACATTTATAAATAGAATTGAAAATGGCGCGGTAGTTCGATAATTCGATTTCAAACTTCAATTGAATGTACCGGGTGTAAAACAATCCAGATTTTAGTGAAACCAAAAATAATAGGATCTAATTAATAATATCTTTCCAACGAATCCGGAAAATCAAAATTTCATAGCGTGAATCAAAAGATATGTCCAGTTGAAAATTCTGAATAGTCGCTATGGAATTCAGGCCCTTAAAATTTGACATTTTGCAAACGACCTTGGATTTCGACGAAACCACTTTTGTTGGGACCGTGATGTCAAATTATTGCTAGATTCCAAATTTCATAATTTTTCGAATCAATATGTGAGCGTGGCAAAGGAAAACGTGTTTGACCAGTTTTAGTTGATTTTAATCGACTGGAAAATGGCCATTTTTCCAACGGTCTCAGAATTCGACGAAACTAGTTTTGTTAGGACCGTATCGTCAATACGAAGCCAAAAAATATTTTTCTGGAATTTTTCAAGTTAGTATGCGACCCCGGTAAATTGATATGCGCGTTCAAATTCAATATATAGAGTTATATGTTGATTTTGACGAAATCTGATCATAACAGCCAAATTGGCTTACCGGACATATCCCATTGTGTTCGGAATGGGGGTAATTAGCTAAGGATGACAGTCGGTGGGTTCGATTTTGAATTCAAAATAAAATGTAACTTTTAGGAATAAAGTTAAATAAAATAAATAATTACTTCGGTGTGGTTCGCTAATCTCGACTAGTTTGGAAAACCATAAATTGGTTTGAAATGACATCCAAAGGAAGATTTAAGGATAAATTTTAAAGAATTTATCTTGGATAAAATTAATGGGAACCTTTCCCTGAGAATATGAATTGGAATGAGGCGTATGTTGTGTTTGTGTAATGTTTTTAATATACGCGGGTCATTCGGAAAGTCCGGATTTATACCCATTATGAATAACCGATTCGGGGATATGCCGAAGATGAAGACGGTGGTCGAAGACCGGAAGTTTTCACATCGTTTGGATAATTACTGATGATCCTGATTGGGCTGTACACCCAAGAGGATGGAAATAGTTGGTGGTCGTCCAGACGTACTTGAAGATGGATGGATATGCGAGGAAAGTGCCTCCGGTTTCGTTCAGACCCAGAACGAACTTGTAAATGGATTGTGTGACTGACATTAGATTTTATTCTGTGTTGATTAATTTCTGTTAAATATATATCTGTTTGGCGACGGAGAATTTATTCTCTTGCTTAACGCCCTTCTCTGAGACGTACAAGCTTAGAGGTTATATATCGATAGATATCAATCGCATGGCATGAATTGCGTGTGTGGCACACTGAGTTGCATAGATCAAGGCTTCTGTTGAAAATCAAAGTCTTGTGGTTGATGATCAAAGCACGACCTACGTGGCAGCTTCGTGTATAACGTGAATTCGCGAGCCTCACACCTTGGTATGAGTTAAAAACGGGATACGGACTGCAGGGAGAGCACGACGTTTCTTTCTAGCTTTGGTGGTGTCAGTGACTTACTAGCCCTGACATTTATATACTTTTCACCTATGTGGTTGTTGGATGAGGCGCCTCGATTTTAGGTCTGTAAGGACCGGGAAACGTGTGTTCAGGAATTGCAAATCCTCTAACGTAAGTGAGGACCGGCCCTGAAGCATCCAGGATTGCCCAGAGTGTGTAGTCCTGAGACATTTGCTAGAGTGTCTCGAAAGCGGAGAGGAGCTTGCCCCTTGCCTCGACTCAAGACGGAAATCCAATTTCCAATACGTGCATTTCGGTTTTAATTGTAGAACTAGTATGGCGAACTAGTGGTATGGGACATTCATGCCGCCTATGATTTATATTTATGATTGAAATTGTTTTGACAGTATACACTTATTATAGTATCAAATGATTTGTTTTAAACGTACCAAGCATGTTTGGCTGTTATAAGGTAAAACCCAATCCTCCGGCTTGCGTTGCATTGTGTGATGGGACCTGGGTCTTATAATAGCTTCATTTTTCAAAAAAGCATTGTGTTGTCTTTTCCATGCACTGGTATTCTTGGGAGGAAACCAGTTCCGTGTTATACGGCGTGGTCCCTTGAATTACTCTCTTTTAAAGTAAAGATATTAATAACTATTTTAGTTCTCACACCAGTCACATGACTGACCTGGAGTTTATTGTTTTAACCTAAACTCTGGGTGCCCCTATTTTCGACACGGGCAGCTAGTAGTTTTGGTTTTGCAGATTTATATTCACAGGATCCTGGTTTACAACTGGAATGATATCCGGAAAGCTCTGTATCCGTATATCACCTTCAGTTGTGCTTTGTATTATTTTCCGCGGCTATGTAATTTATTGTAATCTCTGATATTTATCGAATGTAATAGTATTCATTTATACTCTGTATATTCTTGTAACTGATGGAATTGTTGTAATAACAATGAAATGTTCTTCTGTTTGTGTCCAGATTTGTCTTGTCCTCACAGTAATTTGTTCTTTCTCATCTCTTCGGAGACCGGGGAAGTTCGGGTCGCTTCATTTGGTATCAGAGCTTTGGTTTATAGAGCTCGAGAACAAGACACATTAGAATCATATGAAAGAATTCATCAGATATTGGATTAGTAATATCCAATTAGAATGACTCGTTAGAGATAGGATCAGTAGAATCCTAGAACGAGTGTGAAGAGTATATTTTTCAAATGAAAACAATTTTGTTTTGAAAATTTAAATCGTTTTACACGTATTTGATTATTTATTTATTTTGAATTTGGACAATCCATTATATAAAGATTTCGCATATATGCGTCATGAACGTATATTCGAAGTTTTAATATACTGGATAGATATAGAATCACATTCTAGTTGCCCGGAGATGGTACTGATGATTGTCATGACATCATCAGTATTTGTGTTCGTGTTTCGAAGGTGTGATATCTATATATTTCCATTAGACTGGTGTGAGAACCAAAACTTATATAGATAGATTTATTGTTGTGAATTGGCATCAAAAACATGAATTTTGACTATATATCAAATTATGAATTTGAAACTCTAATCCACTAATTGATTGATGTTTTTGTTGTTTGTTTAGTTGTTTAATAATTTTTGAACCATTTAGCCTAATTGAACCGAATATTGAATTGTATTGAAAATTAGTTGCATTTGCTTGCATATACATGTACTTACATTGAACATGTCATAGCAAGGAGGCTAGAGCCAGAGAATAAAATTTGTTTGCCCGACAAATAGGTACATGTTTACTATATAATTTACTGTTTTGTTTGGGTGATGATGATTTTATGAGCTTATTGGCTAGCCGCTTGGCTTTTTCTTTTTCTTTTTGAGATCAGAAGGCCTATATGGCAATTTCGGGGTTTTCCCATGGCTCCGGGTGCAGGGGAGGTTATGGCGAAATTTTTCGAAAATTTAGGGTGTTAGCCAAATTTTTTAAATTTTGAAAATTACCAGAAACTGAAAGGTTGGAGAATGGAAGCCAGATCGAACGTAGAGTTGATTAATCAAACCACTTTCGACTTTGTTCCTTTTCGGGGATGAAAAGTTTTAAGTGGGGAAGATTGTAATAACCCGGAAAATCTGGGCCAGTTTAAAATTTTTATTTTGGCAATTTTAGCGAATTTTGAAGATTTAAAATGAACTATTTTAAATAATATCGACGAGAAATTTATTTTGAATATAATTCGAACGTATATATTATATAGATTGTTGTTAGAATATAAATAATTATTTATATTTATAAATAGAATTGAAAATGGCGCGGTAGTTCGATAATTCGATTTCAAACTTCAATTGAATGTACCGGGTGCAAAACAATCCGGATTTTAGTGAAACCAAAAATAATACGATCTAATTGATAATATCTTTCCAACGAATCTGGAAAATCAAAATTTCATAGCGTGAATCAAAAGATATGTCCAGTTGAAAATTCTAAATAGTCGCTATGGAATTCAGGCCCTTAAAAATTGACATTTTGCAAACGACCTCGGATTTCGACGAAACCACTTTTGTTTGGTCCGTGATGTCAAATTATTGCTAGATTCCAAATTTCATAATTTTTTGAATCAATATGTGAGCGTGGCAAAGGAAAACGTGTTTGACCAGTTTCAGTTGATTTTAATTGACTGGAAAATGGCCATTTTTCCAACGGTCTCAGAATTCGACGAAACTAGTTTTGTTAGGACCGTATCATCAATACGAAGCCAGAAAATATTTTTCTGGAATTTTTCAAGTTAGTATGCGACCCCGGTAAATTGAAATGCACGTTCAAATTCAATATATAGAGTTATATGTCGATTTTGACGAAAACTGATCGTAACAGCCAAATTGGCTTACCGGACATATCCCATTGTGTTCGGAATGGGAGTAATTAGCTAGGGACGACAGTCGGTGGGTTCGATTTTGAATTCGAAATAAAAAGTTACTTTTAGGAATAAATTTAAATAAAATAAATAATTACTTCGGTGTGGTTCGCTAATCTCGACTAGTTTGGAAAACCATAAATTGGTTTGAAATGACATCCAAAGGAAGATTTAAGGATAAATTTTAAAGAATTTATCTTGGATAAAATTACTGGGAACCTTTCCCTGAGAATATGAATTGGAATGAGGCGTATGTTGTGTTTGTGTAATGTTTTTAATATACGCGAGTCGTTCAGAAAGTCCGGGTTTATACCCATTCTGAATATCCGATTCGACGATATGTCGAAGATGAAGACGGTGGTCGAAGACCGGAAGTTTTCACATCGTTTGGATAATTACTGACGATCCTGATTGGGCTGTACACCCAAGAGGATGGAAATAGTTGGTGGTCGTCCAGACGTACTTGGAGATGGATGGATATGCGAGGAAAGTGCCTCCGGTTTCGTTCAGACCCAGAACGAACTTGTAAATGGATTATGTGTCTGACATTGGATTTTATTCTGTGTTGATTAATTTCTGTTAAATATATATCTGTTTGGCGGCGGAGAATTTATTCTCTTGCTTAACGCCCTTCTCTGAGACGTACGAGCTTAGAGGTTATATATCGATAGATATCAATCGCATGGCATGAATTGCCTGTGTGGCACGCTGAGTTGCATAGATCAAGGCTTCTGTTGAAAAGCAAAGTCTTGTGGTTGATGATCAAAGCACGACCTACGTGGCAGCTTTGTGTATAACGTGAATTCGCGAGCATCACACCTCGGTATGAGTTAAAAACGGGATACGGACTGCAGGGAGAGCACGACGTTTCTTTCTAGCTTTGGTGGTGTCAGTGACTTACCAGCCCTGACATTTATATACTTTTCACGTATGTGGTTGGATGAGGCACCTCGATTTTAGGTCTGTAAGGACCGGGAAACGTGTGTTCAGGAATTGCCAATCCTCTAACGTAAGTGAGGACCGACCCTGAAGCATCCAGGATTGCCCAGAGTGTGTAGTCGTGAGACATTTGCTAGAGTGTCTCGAAAGCGGAGAGGAGCTTGCCCCTTGCCTCGACTCATGACGGAAATCCAATTTCCAATACGTGCATTTCGGTTTTAATTGTAGAACTAGTATGGCGACATAGTGGTATGGGACATTCGTGCCGCCTATGATTTATATTTATGATTGAAATTGTTTTAACACTATACACTTATTATAGTATCAAATGATTTGTTTTAAACATACCAAGCATGTTTGGCTGTTATAAGGTAAAACCCTATCCTCCGGCTTGCGTTGCATTGTGTGATGGGACCTGGGTCTTATAATAGCTTCATTTTTCGAAAAAGCATTGCGCTGTCTTTTCCATGCACTAGGATTCTTGGGAGGAAACCTGTTCCGTGTTATACGGCGTGGTCCCTTGAATTACTCTCTTTTAAAGTAAAGATATTAATAACTGTTTTAGTTCTCACACCAATCACATGATTGACCTGGAGTTTATTGTTTTAACCTAAACTTTGGGTGCCCCTATTTTCGACACGGACAACTAGTACTTTTGGTTTTGCAGATTTATATTCACAGGATCCTGGTTTACAGCTGGAATGATATTTGGAAAGCTCTGTATCCGTATATCACCTTCAGTTGTGCTTTGTATTATTTTCCGCTGCTATGTAATTTATTGTAATCTCTGATATTTATCGAATGTAATAGTATTCATTTATACTCTGTATATTCTTGTATCTGATGGAATTGTTATAATAACAATGAAATGTTCTTCTGTTTGTGTCCTGATTTGTCTTGTCCTCACAGTAATTTGTTCTTTCTCATCTCTTCGGAGACCGGGGAAGTTCAGGTCGCTTCATTTTGCGTCAGCAGAGAGGACTTTTTCTTTCTTAATTGTTTTCATTATTTTGAAAAAAGCATCTAAATTACATCTGTATGTCCCTGAATATTGAATTTTTATTGAATTCTTCGGTATTTGTTGAATTTCATAGTTATTGGCTTCATCTGTATTAGTAGAATCTCCTTTATATTCTTGTGTGTTTGTCCTTTTTTCATCAGAATTATCTACGTTGTTATCTTCTGTTCCAGTAGGTGATATATTGTTTCTTGACTCAGAATTATCCTTTTTTTTAACAATTAACATGAGATAAATTGAGTTTAGTAAATCTAATTTATAAATGTTTTTTTACAAATTAGTTTAACTATTAATAAAACTTGTATAATTATTATCTAAAAACTTATAAAACTTGTATAATTATTATTTTTTCAAACCTTTGCTGTTGAAAAAACAAAGTAATCAAATAAATATCCAACATAAATTTCAGAAGGCCTTATAACCAAATAATCATTCAACATAATAACAAGTTGCATAATTTAAAATAAAAAGATATAATTGATTATCTTTTTAATCACCTAAACCATAGCATATAACAAAAAGTAAACATAAACTTAAAATTTAGTAAATCCTAGGTATTAGAAAACTTACTTGTCTAGTAATCGATAGAAGAAGATGATTTCTTCTAGCAAGCAATGTTGTAGTTGATTAGCAGATCCAAAGTAAACCCTAGATTAAGTAAAAAATGATTAGAATAAGATTAAATTAAAATCCAAAAATCGATCAGAGTATTATAATAAAATGTGTTGCAGCAAAATCAGAAAATCGAATTTTGCTAAAAACTAATTTGCGATTCTTTCAAATTTTTGAATGAAAAATGGCGGAAATAGAAATGAATCGACATGTGTCATTGTAAAATGGCAGAAAGAGGACGTGTCGTTGTGACGAGCAGGAATTTCGCTCGGTCCGAACCAGTCGCTAAACCGATCCAGACCGTTCGAAACGCCCTATCGTTCTGAGAACAAGACAAAATAGAACGTATACAGAAGAACATTTCACTGTATATTACAACACTGCATCAGATTACAAGAATATACAGAGTATAAATGAATATTACACAGAAATATCAGAGATTTAAATTACATTTAAATACATAGCAGCGGAAAATAATACAATACACAACTAGAAGTAGATATACGGATACAAAGCTTTCCGGATATCGTTCCAGCTGTAAACCAGGATCCTGTGAATATAAATCTGCAAAACCAAAACTACTAGCTGCCCGTGTCAAAATAAGGGCACCCAGAGTTTAGGTTAAAACAATAAACTCCAGGTCAGTCATGTGACTGGTGTGAGAACTAAAACAGTTATTAATCTTTATTTTAAATCATTAGGTAAATCAAGGGACCACGCCGTATAACACGGAACGGGTTTCCTCCCAAGAATACCAGTGCATATAACAAACAGCGCAATGCTAAATAAAGAAAAACGAAGCTGTTATAAGACCCAGGTCCCATCACACAATGCAACGCAGTCGAGGATAGGGTTTTCCCTTATAACAGCCAAAGAATGCTTGATACGTTTAAAACAAATCATTTGATACTATTGTAAGTGCATAGTGTATAAAACAACTTCAAATCATAAGTATCAATCATAGGCGACATGAGCGTCCCATGCCACTATGTCGCCATATATAGGTTTACAAATAAAACCGCAAATGTCACGTATTTGGAAATTGGATTTCCGTCTATGAACCGAGGCAAAAGATAGTCCTCAACCGATTCGAGACTGCCTAGCCCGAGCCTCAGGATCAGAGCTCGAGTGACCCTTGGATCCTCAGGGCCAGTCCACCGATGTGGATTAAACTTAAACCCTGAACATGCGTTTCCCCGCCCTATGGGGCGTAAACGAGCCAACTAAATGACTCCATCGGTTCGAGAACGACCGATCAATCCGAGGCGCCTCGCAACAGCAACAACCACATAAGTCAAACTCGTCAGGGCGTGTAAAACCACTGACGCCACTTCTAGCTAGGAAGAAACGCATGCCCTCCCTGACGTCCTCTCCCGTTTTTGGTTCATACCGGGTGTGAAGCACGCGAGGTAAACGTTACACAAAGCTACGCCACAAAGGCTGTGCTTTGATCATCACCACAAGACTTTGCTTTTCAACAGAAGCCTCGATCAATTGCCACTTAGGCATGCCACACAGGCAATTCACTCCATGCGTTTGATATCCATCAATATATAACCCCTGAGCTCGTACGTCTCAGAGAAGGGCGTTAAGCAAGAGAATAAATTCTCCGCCGCCAAACAGATATATATTCAATAGAAATCAATCACACAGACTAAAATCCAATATCAGACACACAGTCCATTTACAAGTCCGTTCTGGGTCTGAACGAAACCGGAGGCACCTAGTACCCCGCACATCCATCGATCTCCAAGTACGTCTGGACGATCACCAACTGTTTCCATCTTCTTGGGTGTACAGCCCAATCAAGATCATCAGTTATCACCCAAACGACGTGAAGACTTCCGGTCTTCGACCATCGTCTTCATCTTCGACTTATCGTCGTATCAGTTATTCAGAATGGGATAAACCCGGTCTTTCCGAATAACTCGCGTATATTTAAATAAGTGTTACACAAACACAACATACGCCTCATTCATAGGGAAAGGTTCCCATTAATTTTATCAAAGATAAATTCTTTTAAAATTTATTCTTTAATCTATTTTTGAATATCAATTCAAACTAGTCGGGACTAGCGAACCTTACCGAAGTAATCATTTATTTTAATCTCCCAATCCCCAACCTATTCATCCCATGAAGTAAAACTGGTAATACTTCATATCTAACACCACAGTGTTATCGGTAAATTCAATTACCATTTCACGTTCAAATCTAATTAAAGATTTAACTATCGCCTGGAGAAAAACTGGTGATACTCCATTCTCGATCTTTTCAATCTAATTAAAGATTCATTAAAACTCTACTTAGTTTTAATCTGCGACTGGGTTAAAGAATCAGTGTCATTTAAAACACGGTTCACGATAAACCCAGAATCACATCACATTAATTATCGGGTTAAAGAACGAGTGTTATTTAAAACACTGTCCACGATAAACCCAAAAATCAATATCAATTCAATTCCAATTAAATATTATTTAATTGGTACACTTTATTAAATCTAAATAAAAAGATTTAATCTTTTCTCTACTGGGTTCAAGAACAGTGTTAGTGAAGACACCATTCGCAACAAACCCAAATCACATTTGATATTCAATATAAGGCTCTGAATAGAAAATATATCGGCTTATATTCAATATCAAATTCTACGATTAACAAATGTCGTATTGGAAATAACGATATATATATATATATCTTTCAAATTTCCATAACAACATCCGTATAATCACGAATTCCAACATTGAAATATTCCGAAGACAATTTCGATTCAAATCCACTCCAATGCAATCATTGGAAATTTTGGTTATTTTCAAAACCCTTTTCAAATTCAATTTATTTATTTAAAAATAAATAGAATTATAATTCTAGTTCAAAACTAGTTCATTTCGATAAAAATCTATTTTTATCTTTTCAAATATGGAGTTTTTCATCCCAATCCTTCACAAATCATTTCTTATGATTTTACACAAATTATTACTATTTTTAATAATTTTATCAAGGCTCGTACAGTCGATTTCCATCAATGGCTATCGAACTGCACTTACAGCGACCTTTTTCGAATTTGATTTGGACATAATTCCAAATCCAACCGTTAGATTTCTAATTTCTAATATTCTTTAGAAAGCTCTTTTCGATACGAACCCAACGGTTCCGGTTTCAGGAGAATCCGACGGTCGGATCTCCCGTAATGTCTGTTTGAAATCAATGGTCGAAATTCGCGAACTGCCGCGGCGCGGCGCGTTCTATTCAGGCCATTATATTATATATATAATATATATAATATATATTTCGTCGATTTCTATTTAAAACGAATTATATAAATAGTTTTAAATTCGTTTCAAAAGCAATTTCAACTTCCATTTCAATTCAAATCAAAATTGAATTCTTCTTTATAAATTCGTTTTAAAATTCATTTCTATTCAATTCAAATTTCAATTCAATTCGAATTCATTTCAATTCGCTTTCAATTCCATTTGAATTCGTTTTCAATTCAATTCATTTCGAAATCGTTTTCAATTCAATTCATTTCGAAATCGTTTTCAATTCAATTCATTTCGAAATCGTTTTCAATTCAATTCATTTCGAAATCGTTTTCAATTCAATTCATTTCGAAATCGTTTTCAATTCAATTCATTTCGAAATCGTTTAAAATCGATATAAATATCGTTCACGTCAAAATGGCGTCAATCTAACCAACACGGCTTCATATATTTCTATTTTCAAATATTCTATTTCAAAATAGTTGTTATTATCAAAATATTTCGTTCAACACATGACCAATCTCAATGAATGAGTACTGTCAACACATGAACTTTTATTTTATATCGATAAAGGTGCAATTTTTATTACTAAAATATTTCGTTCAACACATGACCAATCTCAATGAATGAGTACTGTCAACACATGAACTTTTATTTTATAATATTCTTTATTTTCTAAATTGGAATGAGGCCCAATCAATCACCATATAATTTTAATTATATGGATTTTCATACAACACATGTATATAATAGCATTGAAAAATAATCAACCATCAACCAAAGTGCACTACACTGTATAAGCATCAAATATAGATATTCCACGCTTATAACAGCCTGTCAATCAATCGATCGACATATTTAATCAATCAGGATGAGTGAACTTCAAATTTCATCCTAACACCCGTGTGGGGTTTCAATCAATCAAACACATATTTTATTTGTGCAGTTGGGCGATGTGTGAAATTTATCGTCCCAATCAATGTCATTCAAATAGGTGTACATAAACAAACCGTCCAGTTTGTAAATGAATATTTATTCACATTCACGTTAAAAATTATATTTCTAACGATAAAACATTTTATTTCAACCTATGAATTTCTATTCAATTCATTTACACAATAAAATGATATTTTTATTTTTCTAACATATTTTAGAAAATTTCGGCGGCATAACGGCACGATACTAGAAACGGGACAAGGCCTAGCCTTATCCCCGGTCTAGTGAAGGCCCACGCCATTCACACATCAATCAAATCACCAAACAACCAAATTCAAATCAAATCATATAACTAAGCTATGCAACCAAACAAACAAGTCCATGGTCTGTGGACGATTGTGTCGGGTGCTACTAAGCACCGTCTGCATCCTAGTATATATATATAACTAGAAAATAAATTGAAAGGTGAGAAATTCTCACAAATAGCTATCCAATCATCTTGACTCTTCTTTTGCAGAATTCTTCGTCGACCTCGCCTTTTTGTCGCTTTCGCCCGTATTCTCTACATATGTAAAAATCGAATTTTTACTATGTTATGCAATATATAAAAATTGCATTTTGACTTCGCTATTCCATATAAAGATCATACTTTTCTTTCGAAGTTCAATATATAAAAACCATATTTTTCTTTCGACGTTCGATATATAAAAACCATATTTTTCTTTCGACGTTCGATATATAAAAACCATATTTTTCTTTCGCTACTCTTCTAATAAAGATTATATTTTATTACTCTACTTGAATAAAAATCATGTCTTTGCTATCATACCTATATAAAAATCATATCTTTAATATGCCACTTGTATAAAAATTATATTTTTAACCTTTCTATATTATAAAAATTATATTTTTAACTTTTCTATTAAATAAAAATGAAAACTATCTCTTTTCTTGTAATGAAAAATCACACCCTTTTTTTTTCTAAAAATCCTATTTTTCTTATGTAAGAAATTATATTTTTTTCCTATCTAAAAATCCTATTTTTCTTATGTAAGAAATTATATTTTTTTGCTATCTAAAAATCCTATTTTTCTTATGTAAGAAATTATATTTTTTTGCTATCTAAAAATCCTATTTTTCTTATGTAAGAAATTATATTTTTTTGTATAACTTAAAAATCATTTCAAAGCAAACATTGAAATTCAACATACAAGAAAATCAGAATTTTATATATAAAGAAAAAACAGATTTTTTTTCTCTAGACTTATAAAACTAACTACATAGAAAGTAAACAAAAATAATTAAATAAATAAAGACAAATATTAGAACTTACAGTTTTTTTTCTTTTTTTTTTTTCAGCGAAGAGGGGGGGAGGGACTTCATCTTCGGCGGTGGCCAGAGAGGGCGAGGCGGAGGCTAGGGGTGCGGTATGGCGAGATGTGGGCCTAGGGGGTGCAGCGTGTTCCACTGGAGAAGGGGAGGGCTTCGCGGTTTTCTGATTGGAGCTAGGGAGGAGTGGTGGAAGGGAGGGGAGGAGAAGAAGAGGGGAACGGCAGGAGGAGGAGGGGCTCGGTCACGGTGGCGCGGCGCGGTGTGGGTGAACGACGAATGTCGATCTCGATTAGGGTTTTTTTTTTCTCTGGGAAGAAAGTGAACGGGGAAGGGTTAAGAGAGGATAAGGTTTTTTTATATATAATTATATATTTTAATATTCTAATTTTCAATTTTATATTGACTTCTCATACGATCTCTAAACGAGGCCTATCGCCTGCCGTCCATAGCTAATTACCCCCATTCCGAACACAATGGGATATGTATCGTAAGCTGATTCGATCGTTTCGAACAGTTTCCGTTGAAATTTACATTTAAATTACTATATTGAATTTTAAACGTACATTTCGAATTACCGGGGTTACATACTAACTAGAAAAATTCCAGAAAAATATTTTCTAGCTTCGTATTGACGATACGGTCCTAACAAAACTAGTTTCGTCGAATTCTGAGACCGTTAGAAAAATGGCCAATTTCCAGTCGATTAAAATCAACTGAAACTGGTCAAACGCGTTTTCCTTTGCCACGCTCACATGTTGATTCAGAAAATTATTTAATTTGGAATCTAGCAATAACTTTACATCCCGGACCCAACAAAACTGGTTTCGTCGAAATCCGAGGTCGTTTGCAAAATGTCCATTTTTAAGGGCCTGAATTCCATAGCGACTATTCAGAATTTTCAACTGGACATATCTTTTGATTCCCGCTATGAAATCTGGATTTGTCGGATTCGTTGGAAAGGTATCATCAATAAGATTCCATTATTTTTGGTTTCACTAAAATCCGGATTGTTTTGCACCCGGTACATTCAATTGAAGTTTGAAATCGAATTATCGAACTACCGCGCCATTTTCCATTCTATTTATAATTATATATATAAATATTATATTCTAACGACGACATATATAATATATACGTCGAATTCTATTCAAAATAAATTTCTCGTCGATTTTATTTAAAATAATCTATTTTAAATATAGAAAATTCGCTATAATTGCCAAAATAAAAATTTTAAACTGGCCCAGATTTTCCGGGTTATTACAATCTCCCCCACTTAAAACTTTTCGTCCCCGAAAAGGAACAAAGTCGAAAGTGGTTTGATCAATCAACTCTACCTTCGATCTGGCTTCCATTCTCCAACTTTTTAGTTTCTGAGAATTTTCAAAATTTCAAAAATTTGGCTAACACCCTAAATTTTTGAAAAATTTCGCCATAACCTCCCCTGCACCGGGAGCATCGGGGAATTTCAAATAGCTTCCCCGGTCCTTCAGATCTCAAAAAGAAAAAGAAAAAGCCAAGCGGCTAGCCAATAGGCTCATAAAATCATCATCACCCAAACAAAACAGTAAATTATGTAGTAAACATGTACCTATTTGTCGGGCAAACAAATTTTATTCCCTGCTCTAGCCTCCTTGCTATGACCTGTTCAATATAAGTGCAAGTATATGCAAGCAAATGCGACCAAATTTTCAATACAGTCAATATGTGATTCAATTAGGCTAATGGCTAAAAATTAGCAAACAAATAAACAAACTACACAAACATCAATCAATTAGTGAATTAGAGTTTCAAATTCATAATTTTGATACATATACAAAAAATCATGTTTTGATGCCAAATCACAACAATGTATTCTAACTATATTAGTTTTGGTTCTCACACCAGTCTAATGGAAATATATAGAAATCACACCTTCGTCACTCGAAAATAAATGCTGATGATGTTTCGAACCACCATCAGAACATTGTCGGGCTACTAGAGTGCGGTTCTATATCTACCCGGTATATTAAAACTTCGAATATACGCGGATCAGACGCATACGCAAAATCTATATATACTGGATTGTCCACATCAATATAAATAAATGACCAAATACGAATAATTGATTTATATTTCAAAACAAGATTTGTTTTCATTTTAAAAATATACTCTTCACACTCGTTCTAGGATACTACTGATCCTATCTCTAACGAGTCATTCCCATTGGATTTTACTAATCCAATATCTGATGAATTCTTTCGTATGGTTCTAATGTGTCTTGTTCTCTGCTTTGTAAACCAAGGCTCTGATACCACGTGTGACGAGCAGGAATTTCGCTCGGTCCGAACCAGTCGCTAAACCGATCCAGACCGTTCGAAACGCCCTATCGTTCTGAGAACAAGACAAAATAGAACGTATACAGAAGAACATTACTCTGTATATTCTTGTATTCTGGTGCATTGTTGTATTATACAATGAAATGTTCTTCTGTATGCGTTCTGTTTTGGCCTGTTCTCAAACGATAGGGCGTTTCGAACGGCCTGGATCGGTTTAGCGACTGGTTCGGACCGAGCGAGATTCCATTTCGTCACAGTCGTTTACAAATTAATTCTGTAAATAATGTCTTGGAAAAAAATCATTTAACGGGTGTGTCCTAGAATTTAATTGGTTTAGGTATGTAAGCCCTTATTGTAAAATTCTCCTTATATATTTGTTCGTTCCACTGTGAGATCCGTGTTACTCTGATTCTGTTGTTATTTTCTTCTTCTTCTATTCAATTTTTCTATCTTATCTATCCTCACCCTCTAACTTCTTTCTATTAATGATCTGGAATGTTCGTTGCCTGAATATTTGAGATGGGTTTTATGTTGATTTTCTGGGTGGAAAATTTCGGTTCGTTACAACTCATCACAATTTCATAAATCTATTAATAATTCTGTTGAGTTCCAAAAATGGTTCAGATCGATCAATAATTTCACTTTTTGAATAAATAATCAAAAAAAAATTTAAAATTTAAAATATCATTCATGAGGAGTTTTTGAAATATCAATGCAAGTTGAAAACCAGTTTTAAAAATCAATCAGTAGAATACGAAATTTTCTAATACTTTTAAGACTGATTGCTCCTAGACAATTTTAAAAGCGCTTGTATATGTAATTCATATTTCTTATGGAATATAAAGAAATCTAGTCACTGCTTTTTCAGCTCATCTTCCAATCCCCAAGACTCTTAAACAAATCGAAATGAGTTCCTTTATCAGATCAGCACAAAATCAGTTTCAAAGCAATAATTTCAAGAGATTTTTTTTGTGAATCTTAGCAAGCACAAGAAATAGCAATTGATTCAAATGAAAAGCAAATCATTTGAAATCGCTTGATAAAAAATTATTTTTATTATTCAAATTCAAATATTATAATCCATGAATTTCAACAATCAATCAAAAATGATTTCAAAACTCAAGATAATCAAGCCAATCTAAAAACTTTGAAATTATCACAACTAGTCAATTATAGCTTTCAAGTAGTGCGCTGTATTGGGTGCATTTTTTCAATATTTTCAAAGATGAATTAGAAGAAACTAAAAACAACAAAGTTGTATGAAATTTCATTAGCTTTCCAGAACATCATAAAATTTAAATTCCGATTAACAGTGTTCAAGATATGCTCAAAATACTACAACACTATCAGAAATTCAGCTACCAGTCTAAAAAATAAACTTCAAATGAATTGCAGTTTTCATCAATTTAAGTTCAGAATCTCAATACATAAAAGTTATAGACAATTGAATCTAATTTCTAGAAAATCAAGAATTTTGCAATTTGAAGATAAGAATCTCATGATATGTCATATATACTATGACAATGTTAATACAAATTAGCATCAAAAATAAAAACACGAGTTTAGAGATCATACCTGACTTACCATATTCGATGTGAACCAATGAATCTCCAACTCATAAATCTATGGCTAAGGAATTCCAAATAATTCAATAATATGGAACAATTTGAATTTTATCTCTCTTAAGCACAGTTGTTCCTTAACCTTCCTCGGTACCTAAATATTTATAGTATCGAGTGGTCTAACAAAGACTGTTTTACCACACTTAGCTTCGTTTACACATTTTGTTACCCAAACCCGTTTATATAACAATCCATTACCATACACTAAAGTGCCCTTAGGAACCTAAATTCTTCTAGTCTTAACTAAATTTAGTTTATTATCTTTTGGGATCCAAATTTGTTTAAATGGGTTGTTTCTAAACAAGTTTTCATTTTGTTTATGATTTAAAAATCCTTTGAAATTATTGGAGTTCAAATTTCCAATTCGATCTTTTCCAAAGCTATTCGAAGTATTTTTAAAATCATTATAATATCGTTTTTCAATTTGATCAATTTTTCCAAAAGCAAATCCATTCTTATTCTCAATAAAGAAAATTGGTTTTTTAACAACATATTCAACGATTCATCTCCTTTGGAAAATTTAGTCAAAGTTGATTCAAGTCGTTGAATTTCAGATTTAAGATCATTGTTTCCTTCATTAAATTCGAACAACATTTATAGCGATCTTCCTTCTTTCAGCATTATTTTGTTTCAAAACCATATTTTTCATTTTCAATAATTTTAATTTTAGAACTGGACTTAGAAATCTCAATTTCAAATTGTTTTCGCTTTTCAAAATCAAGTTTTTCAATTTCTCTAAGCTTTTCAATCTCCATTTAAAAATCAGGATTATTGTTTTTCAAACTCACGTTTTCACTTTCAAGCAACTCAAAACTAGTTTTGAACTTCAAAAAATCATCACTCAAAATCTGACATTTTTCGCATTCTTAAAACTGTGAATTCTTAATTTTTTCAAGTTTTCTTTCTAATCTATTATTTTTTTGTACTAATTTTGAATATCATATTTTAATTTCTTGACTTTTAACTGAAGAGAATCAACGGTTTTTGTTAGATCGTGACACATTAAAATCAAAACTTTATTAGTGAAATTCGATACCTCGCTTGAATCCTCTTCACTACTTCCCAAATCAGATTTATCCATAAGAAACAAATTAGCTTCCTCTTCATCACTGTCAGAAACTTCTTCGTCTTCCTCATCATACCATATGTCAACAAAAGCCTTCTTCTTCTTTCTCTTCTTTCCCTTTTTATTCTTAAGCTGTGGGCATCTGGTTTGATATGTCCGGGATTCTTGCAATTGTAGCAAAAAAATTCATCGTCTGAGCTATCTGAATTTTTGGAATTGATAGATTTTGAATTCTTCTTTTGCGGCTTGTATTTTCTGTTAGCCCGTTTTCTAAAAACATGGCTATCTCTTCAACAGGGTCTTCGTTGTCACTTTTAACAATATTATTTAGAGCAATCGTCTTTTTCTTTAATTCAGAATTCTTTTGTTCTCTTTCTTTTAACTCTATCTCGTAAGTAATCAGATTTCCAATCAACTCCTCCATGCTAAATTTATTTAGATCTGTTGATTCTTGAATCATCGTCACTTTAGCTTCAAAATTCATTGGTGGTACTCTTAATATTTTTCTAATCAATTCCACTTCTGTTGTAATGTCCCGGGTTTTTAAACTAAATATTAATAAAACAATAAATCAATGATTTCATTAATAACTAATTTAAATTAATGAAATTGATCCCATACATGTAAATAAGAAAAATGTAACTAACTTTTTTTTTCTTCTACATACATATACATCTGCACATGAAATTTGACAAACTTTGTATACATGTCATTTTGGAAATATGTGTAACACCCCGAATTTTCAGTTAGCATTAAATTAACAAATTAAAGTATGATTAATTAAAAATGAAAGAATTGAGGGAAACGGGTTACGCCATTGCGTTCATCTCGGAATTCTGCTTGAGATAGAGTCCGAGTTTGCGTAAATCGGACTCCGTATGAAGGAGTTATGACCTTCTGAAGTTCCAGAGTTCAATTTAAAATTCAAACCAACTCAAAATCAGTTCGAATTCGAAAACAGGACCAGAATTGGGCTGGGTTTGAAAATTCCCGCCCAGGACCCAGGTCGACCTAGGGGTCGACTTGGGGGTCGACCTGCTTGGTCGGCCTGACCTGCTTGGTCAAGACCTGGCTCGATTTCTGGGGCTTGGCTGTGTAATTAGGGCTGACTTGTCACCTCCTGATTGGCTTCTCTTGGTGTGTATGGTCTGGATTCACTCTATGATCATCTGACGGCTCAAATCAATTTGAAATTCTATAAATACAACTTAAGACTCAACCTAAATTCACACAAAAAATTAGAGCTAGAGCCGTTATGCTACCGGGAGGAAACTAAGAGTAGCCGTCAGTTGGAGAGAGCTTAGAGACAAGCAAAACTAAAGTAAAAACAAGATTCAGACAACGTTTATCTACCCAAAGGAAAGCACCTCAATTCCAGAACTCAGAATCCAGAATTCAAGTTCGTCGTTCATTGTAAGTATAGTGATTTGTCCGATGAGAATAAAATTAAGACTTGATTCGATGTACAGTGGAAATGGAATTTTTCTATTGTATAAACGATGATGCTAATTCATATATGTGTATTGCAATGATTGTATTGTGAATGGAATTGGGATGTTTGTGGTATAATTGACTTGATGTTGGTCCTATTGTATATTTAAAATGAAACCAACATCACATGTAAGTTATGTGTAGTTCATGTTAGAATCCACACCTATATGTTTATGTGACTACAACAAGTTATATACTTTTTGTTAGAAACCACTATGCCTACATGATTTGATACATATACATGTTCATATGTCCATGTTAAACCCCTTGTGCCTATGTGATTAATATATATATATATATATATATTCACATGTTCTTATGCAAGTAAAAAATTGAAATTGGATCCATGCCAAGATCCATTTTAACACAAGTTTCATGTTATAGTAGTAAACATGATTTGATCTAGTTCAAGCCTATGTGTTAAAAATTATACATGCTTTATGGACATGACATAACTTTGTCACATGCTAGTTTATGTTTGATGTTATACCAAGATCTAATTATGTTTAGGCTTACAATGTCTAAATCATATGCTAATTCATGTGACACCTACTTAGTTAGATTTCCATTTCAATGCAAGTTCACATGACAAGTTGAAACCCATGATTTATGCCAGTTTGATCTCAACATTGCAAGTTCATATGTCACACACCCTTTATGTTATTTAGAATACTTCATGTTTGTCGCTTTCCCTTCTATGTTTATAAGTTGGGCTGAAATATCTAGCCGAACATTCATTTTAATCTTGCGAACGTACAAGCCGGGGAATATCATTGGGATTAAACATGAAGATATATGGAATTGGCATGTTTGGCACATGCCAATAAATTGGTAATATTTAAATGGTATTAATTTTTATACCAAAAACGATGAACTTGAAAATGGGCCTTAACATTTAATTGTTAACATATTTACATATAAAGGACAAATATGTAAATCTAGATAATACGAATATGCTTAACCCGAGGTTGGATTGAGTTGTGACGTTAACCTGCTCGGACCCGCCCGGCTGTCCAGTAATCACAACAATACCTATCCAATGTGGGAGGTTAAGGCATTGAGCCCAATAAGGACCCGAGGTTAGACTGAGTTGCGGTGTAAACCTGCCCGAAACCGACCGGCTGCCCAGTAACCGCAACAATACCTGTCTAATGTGAGTGGTCGGTTCTTTAATGAATAAATTATAGCTTAGTCAGGACTGTTAGGGTTAAGTTAACTAAAACACTTAACCGATTCAACATGTTAACTAAACTGATGGGTGGAGTTAGGTTAATACAGACACTTAACCACTTTACATGTTTGACTAGAAAATCCTAGTAACGGGGACCCATTTCAGCAGTAACCCAATTAGGTATCATGGTACCCTGAAACTAGGCAGGGTGGGGCACGATTAATGGGCTGATTATAAGCGGTCAAAGCAACGGCGGTTGGTGCAGCAGTGTGGGTTCTAACGGGGTGCGGGCATGCACACACTCCGGAGCAGACAAACAGGGCACTGGGCACTCATAGTATTACCTAAGTATTCGAGAATTGTGTCGGGCTGCCACCACGGGAATTGATACACCCCATGGTGGGACCAGCATAGGTATTTACAATCATTGGGGGCCGTGTGACACATATGATTATACGAGTAGGAGCCAATCTTTAGAAAGGGGATTACTTCACCCCGATCATGGGGTGCTAGTCAGAATAAATACAAGCAGGTGCAGAGATATAGTGTGGGGTGCGATAGTATACTCGGTTCTAAACTACTTTATCTTAGTTTGTGATACTTTCCTATTTCCAGTTTATTCCCATCATGCTCTTTTTCTTATTCACATGCTGAAGAGTCACTAGACTTACCATTCTTTATGTCTGACTCTGTTTTTCTTTCGTCTTCTTTTCTTCCGTTTCCCCCCCGGTCCACAGGGAGGAAACAATCCAGCTTAGTCAGACTCTTTGCAAGCTTCAAGATAATAGATGTATGGTTTGGACTCCCTTTCCTTGGCTATGGCTTTTAGACACATTCTATGGGGATTTATGCAGTTTAATTATGTTTTATGCTTCTTTATTTAATAATCAAGACAGAAATGATGTTGTAATGTTTTGGAAGTTATTGTGGGAAAATTATGAAAATGTTTTGTATGAACATGTATTTCTGAAATGAAAGTCTGTTTGTTTTCCGCTGCTTATACATATGTGTTTATATCTGTCTTGTGTTTTTTCTGTGATTTTACCTATAAACCTCCACCAAAGTTAAGGCATTCCCTTCATGAGTGACCTTAATGGAGGTGGGGTGTTTCACTTGGTATCAGAGCATAGGTTTACCAGATCAGATAAAAGTTTTTAAAACTATTTTTAAAAGAGAAGTTTAAAGAAGCGTTTTTTTAAGAAAAGTGTTATTATTTTAAAAGGCATAATCCCCCAAAGCCATACACAACATCTCTCTATCCTTCGTTTTGAATCTTTCCTTTTTGTTTCAGCATGTCTGGAGATCTTACCTTCCAGAAGGAGTACCGGTACCTGGCTGGTTCAGGAGGTACCTAGAGGCTAGGGCCAATGACGCGGGCCCAACAGACATTCCTCCTACCCCAGTGGCAGTGGTTCCTCCTCCTCGCAAAGACATGTAGAGACTTCAAGGCTATGGGTGGAAAGAACTTTTATGGAACTGAATCCTTTGTAGTACCAAGGAACTGGCTGAAGGAGACCGAAGATTTTTTCATCATATTCGAAGTTGACGACAGGCAAAAGATACAGCTAGCTGTGTGGTTGCTTAAAGATGAAGCATCATATTGGTGGGAGATTACCAATGCTGAAAGGCCAGTGGAAACTTGGGAAGACTTCCGGATGAGGTTTGAGATGAAATTCCTCTCCCAAGCTGAAAGAAGCCTGCAGATGGAGAAGTTCCTAACTCTTAAGCAAGAAAGTATGACGATCAGGGAGTACGTCAATTAGTTTAATCAGCTAGCCAGATTTGGGCTGGATTTAGTAAACACCCAACACTAGAAGGCTCTTCGCTTCGTCAAAGGTCTGAATAAGCCTCTACGCAGCCTTGCTATGACCCATGTACCCACGGGAGCGACTTATGAAAGCTTGGTGGACATGGCATTGCTACACGAGGAAGATAAAGGCAAGAAAGAGGCAAAGGTGGAAGTGCCTCAAGAAAAGAAAGAGGGTTTACAGGCTAAGAAAACAGACTTCAAGAAGGGCAGGAAGAACAATATGTCCCATGAAAAGAGAAGGTGTAATTTCTGTGGCATTGTTGGACATGTAGTGAAAGACTGCAGGAAGAAGAAAGCAAAGATGAATGGTGGTTGTTTCCATTGTGGAGAGACAGGACACATGGCTAAGGATTGCCCAAAGAAGCGAGGGCAGGGACAGAGGACTGGATCTACTTCAGGGGGACAGGTTCACGCGCTAGTGGCACCTCCATAGGAACGAGGTAGTAATATTTCTGTAGAAAGTTTAGTTTATCTCTATGATCATCCAGTTCGCACACTCTTTGATTCTGGCGCATCACAATCCTTTATTTCATCTGCTTTAGTAGAATCTCTGCACCTAGACACTAGTATGGTAGAGGATCCCTTGATTGTTTCTAATCCAATTGGGGGCTCAGATTATTTGTCAATGGTTTGTTTGGATTTGAAAATCTCTATTCTAAGCATTGAGTTTAGATGTAGTGCTTTTGTTTTGGGCTTCTCGGGATATGGATTGATCTTAGGCATGGACTGGCTATCCAGTAATGGTGCCATTCTTGATTGTGAGAAGAGAGTGGTTAGGCTTTTGACTCAGCTCGGTAACACTCTCGAAATTTCTTGTAATCCCTTGAATGCTGTTATGCTTAGTTATCTAGAGTGGCTTGACGCTTCTGTTGAGGATTTGTAGTCAGTTAGAGTGGTCCGGGAATATCCGGATGTCTTTGAAGAGGTGAAGGGCTTACCTCCGAGGAGGGAAATATACTTCCGTATATATCTTGTAGATAATGCAAAGCCTGTAGCTTTACCTATTAGACACATGGCTCCAAGGGAGAGAAAGGGGCTCAGTAAGCAAGTTAAAGAGCTTCTCGAGAAGGGGTTCATTAAACAGAGCATTTCGGAATGGGGTGCTCCAGTGGTGTTCGCAACCAAAGTAGACGGTTCGCTTTGCCTATGCGTTGACTATAGGGAGCTAAACAAGTTGACTAAGAAGAATAGGCACCCTCTTCCCAGAACTGACGATTTGTTTGATCAGCTTGTAGGTGCGTCAGTTTTCTCCCAACTTAATCTGGCTACCGGATTTCATCTGCTCAGAGTGGCTGAAGATAGCATTGATAAGACGGCATTCAGAACCCCAGATGGTTTCTTCGAGTGGCTTGTCATGCCTTTCGGCTTGACTAACACACCCATTTATTTCGTACACCTAATGAGCAGGGTGTTCAGAGAGTTCCTCAACAAGTTTGTGGTTATCTTCGTAGACGATATTTTGATTTTCTCAAAGAATGAGGAAGAACATGCTCAGCATTTAAAAGAAATCATGGATACTCTCCTTGCACATCAGCTAAAAGCAAAATTTTCCAAGTGCCACTTTTGGAGAGAAGAAGTAAGGTTTCTTGGGCATGTAGTGTCCAAAGAGGGGTTAGCCGTGGACCCCGCGAAAGTAGTTGCTGTGCAAGATTGGAAGGCACCAAGGGACGCAACCGAAGTCCAAAGTTTTCTAGGGCTAGCAGGTTTTTACCGTAAGTTCGTCAGAGACTTTGCAAAAATCTCAGCTCCTCTTACAAGGCTGACGAAGAAGAACTTGACTTTCGCTTGGGACTTGGATTGCGAGTTTTCTTTCCAACGCTTGAAAAGGGCTCTTACAACAGCCCCAGTTCTGACTTTGCCAGATGGAAGCAAGATGTTCATAGTATACACGGATGCATGCGGAACAGGACTAGGCGCTGTTCTGATGCAAGAAGTGAGGGTAGTGGCTTATGGTGGAAGACAATTGGAAGTTCATGAAAAGAACTACCCAACCCACGATCCTGAGTTGGCCGCCATCGTCTTTGCGCTTAAGTCTTGGCGCCATTATCTCCTAGGTGAGAAGTTCGAATTATACACCGACCATAAATCGTTGAAGTATCTTTTCTCGCAGAAAGATCTTAACTTGAGGCAACAAAGATGGATGGAGTTTCTTGCCTCGTAAGATTTCGAGATTTCCTACACTCCTTGCTAAGGCAATGTAGTAGCAGACGCCTCGAGTAGAAAGAAGCTGACACTAAGCCCTCTCTTTGTAGAAAGGCAAAGCTTGGAGTACATAGCCAGTTTTGACTTTAGGCCCTCCTCTAATTTTGTACTGGGTTTGTTAGAATCTCTTGAAGTGCGCCCTACTCTTTTGGACTCAATAGGGACTGTACAACATGAAGACCCTCAGCTTGTTGATGTGATCGATAAGCTTATTAGGGGTGAGACTTCTAGTCACCTCAATAGATACACCATCGATGATAAGGGTTGGCTGAGCGGGATGGAAGACTATGCGTCCCACAAGCAAGGGAGCTGGTAAAGAAGGTTTTCGAGGAAGCACATCATTCCAAGATGACTATACACCCAGGCGGAGACAAAATGTACAAAGACGTAAAGAGAACTTTCTTTTGGAGTGGCATGAAGAAGGACGTGGCAGATTTCGTTTCTAAGTGTATGATATGCCAACAGGTTAAGGCGGAGCAGAAGAAGCCTGGAGGACTACTCCATCCTCTATAGGTCCCATAGTGGAATCGATCGCTGTGGGGAACAAGTCAAAATAGAAAAACTCGTGGGATAGCATTTCAATGGGCTTCATTGATGGGCTGCCTAGGTCAAGAAGGGGGCAATACTAGCATTTCGGTAATAGTGGATAGGCTCACAAAAAGCGCCCACTTTTTACCTGTCAAGAGTAGAAGGACTGCCTCATCTCTAGTATCTCTTTATCTCAAGGAAATAGTTTGACTCCGTGGGATACCCTCCAGCATTATTAGTGACCGAGACCCTATCTTTACGAGCGAGTTTTGGCGGAGTCTGCAAGAAGCTGTAGGCACACAGTTATGCTTGAGCACGGCCTATCACCCCCAAACCGATGGCTAGACGAAAAGGGTGAACAAAGTTTTAGAGGACCTTTTGAGACTTTGCATTCTTGACTTTGGAGGGACATGGGAGGATCATCTTCTTTTAGTGGAATTCGCCTACAACAACAGCTACCAAGCCACCATAGGCATGGCACCCTTCGAAGCCTTGTATGGAAGACCGTACCGATCACCAACTTGTTGGTGGGAGTCTACATATAAACTTATACTTGGGCCAGACATGATTAGAGAGACTTCAGAGAAATTGGACTGAATACGAAGAAGGATGAAGACAGCCCAAGATAGACAGAAGTCCTACGCCGACAAGAGAAGGACCGACCTTGAGTTTGAGGTTGGGGACAGGGTTTTCCTTAAGGTATCTCCTTTAAGGAACGTCGTTCGCTTTGGATCCGCAGGAAAGCTAGCACTAAGATTTGTAGGTCCGTTCCCTATCATCGAGAAGATTGGGAAGATGGCTTATAGAATAGAGCTACCCAAAAGATTGGCTGGATTCCACAATGTCTTTCATGTTTCTCACCTACGAAAGTGTTTACATGAGTCTGCAGAAGTAGTGGAGCTAAACATCCTAGAAGAAGTTGAGATAGAACGAGAAGCAACTGTGAGAAAAGTTCCAATTCGTGTCTTAGGAACTAAAATCAAAAAGCTACGCAACCGTGAAGACAAGCTCGTTAAAGTTCAATAGAGCGATGCCGAAGAAGACGTGACTTGGGAAACAGAGGACAGAATACGCGCGGCCTACCCTTTTGTTTTTGAGGGTACATCCTTGACCTCTTTTTCCTTAATTTATGCTTGTATCTATCTTTTTAGTTATATCTTCTCGGTCTTATCCTTAGGTCGAAACCCATTTGGATGTAAACATGTAGTTGAAACATGTTATGATGGATGGCTGCAAGTGGTTGCTAGTGGTTGCTCGTGGATGCATATACACACAAACCCTAGGTTTTAGATCGGCTCAGTCATTTCATATTGCATATGCATATATGTATTCATATTTGTATATGGTTGAAACTTGATGTGTTGTCATATGGATGTCGCATTTATATAAATGGTTGCGCACTCATGTAGAATTATGAGTAGGGAAAAATTTGCATACATAATGGATTCATGACACTTACATGATTTGCATTAAGGAGGTCAACTGAATCAATAGACCGCCTGATTTTTGCATTGGATAAGGACATGTACACACACTATGCATATGATCATAAAGCATTAGAAGTCTTTTAAGGACAATGGATGCCTGTGTTTGTTGGTTGACTAGATGGACGATTGGATGTTAGAATAAACGTTCTTCTAGATTTGAAGATTTCGGGGACGAAATCCTTAAGGAGGGGAGAATGTAACACCCCGAATTTTCAGTTAGCATTAAATTAACAAATTAGGGTATAATTAATTCAAAACGAAATAATTGAGGAAAACGGGTTATGCCATTGCGTTCATCTCGGAATTCTGCTTGAGATAGAGTCTGAGTTTGCGTAAATCGGACTCCGTATGAAGGAGTTATGACCTTCTGAATTTTCAGAGTTCAATTTAAAATTCAAACCAACTCAAAATCAGTTCAAATTCGAAAACAGGACCAGGATTGGGATGGGCGGGAAAATTCCCGCCCAGGATCCATGTCGACCTAGGGGTCGACCTGGGGGTCGACCTAGGTACCCAGGTCGACCAGGGAGTCGACCTGCTTGGTCAGCCTGACCTGCTTGGTCAAGACCTGGCTCGATTTCTGGGGCTTGGCTGTGTCATTAGGGCTGACTTGTCATTTCCTGATTGGCTTCTGTTGGTTTGTATGGTCTAGATTCACTCTATGATCATCTGACAGCTCAAATGAATCTGAAATTCTATAAATACAACCTAAGACTCAACCTAAATTCACACAAAAAAATAGAGCTAGAGCCGTCATGCTGCCGGGAGGAAACTAAGAGTAGCCGTCAGTTGGAGAGAGCTTAGAGATGAGCAAAACTAAAGAAAAACAAGATTCAAACAACGTTTATCTACCCAAAGGAAAGCACCTCAATTCTAGAACTCAGAATCCAGAATTCAAGTTCGTCGTTTGTTGTAAGTATAGTGATTTTTCCGATGAGAATAAAATTAAGACTTGATTCGATGTAAAGTGGAAATGGAATTTTTCTATTGTATAAACGACGATGCTAATTCATATATGTGTATTGCAATGATTGTATTGTGAATGGAATTGGGATGTTTGTGGTATAATTGACTTGATGTTGGTCCTATTGTATATTTAAAATGAAACCAACATCACATGTAAGTTATGTGTGGTTCATGTTAGAATCCACACTTATATGTTTATGTGACTAGAACAAGTTATATACTTTTTGTTAGAAACCACTATGCCAACATGATTTGATAAATATACGTGTTCATATGTCCATGTTAAACCCCTTGTGCCTACGTGATTAAAATATATGTATATTCACATGTTCTTATGCAAGTAAAAAAACTGGAAATTGGATCCATGCCAAGATCCATTTTAACACTAGTTTCATGTTATAGTAGTAAACATGATTTGATCTAGTTCAAGCCTATGTGTTAAAAATTATACATGCTTTATGGACATGACATAACTTTGTCACATGCAAGTTTATGTTTGATGTTATACCAAGATCTAATTATGTTTAGGCTTATGATGTCTAAATCATATGCTAATTCATGTGACACCTACTTAGTTAGATTTCCATTTCAATGCAAGTTCACATGACAAGTTGAAACCCATGATTTATGCCAGTTAGATCTCAACATTGCAAGTCACATGTCACACTCCCTTTATGTTATTTAGAATACTTCATGTTTGTCGCTTTCCCTTCTATGTTTATAAGTTGAGCTGAAATATCTAACCCAACATTCATTTTAATCTTGCGAACGTACAAGCGGGGGAATATCGTTGGGATTAAACATGAAGATATATGGAATTGGCATGTTTGGCACATGCCAATAAATTGGTGACATTTAAATGGTATTAATTTTTGTACAAAAAATGATGAACTAGAAAACGGGCCATAATATTTAATTGTTAACACACTTACATATAAAGGACAAATACGTAAATCTAGAAAATACGAATATGCTTAACCCGAGGTTGGATTGACTTGTGATGTAAACCTGCCCGGACCCGCCCAGCTGTCCAGTAATCACAACAATACCTATCCAATGTAGGAGGTTAAGGCATTGAGCCCAATAAGGACCCGAGGTTAGACTGAGTTGTGGTGTAAACCTGCCCGGAACCGACCGACTGTCCAGTAACCGCAACAATACCCGTCTAATGTGAGTGGTCGATGCTTTAATGAATAAATTAAAGCTAAGTCAGGACTGGTAGGGTTAAGTTAACTAAAACACTTAACTGATTCAACATGTTAACTAAACCGATGTGTGGGGTTAGGTTAATATAGACACTTAACCATTTAACATGTTTGACTAGAAAACCCTAGTAACGGGGACCCGTTTCAGCAGTAACCCAATTAGGTATCATGGTACCCTGAAACCAGGCAGGGTGGGGCACGATTACTGGGCTGATTATAAGCGGTCAAAGCGACGGCGGTTGGTGCAGCAGTGTGGGTTCTAACGGGGTGCGGGCGTGAACACACTTCGGAGCAGACAAACAGGGCACTAGGCACCCGTAGTATAACCTATGTATTCTAGAATTGTGTCGGGCCACCACCACAGGAATTGATACACCCTATTGTGGGACCAGCATAGGTATCTACAATCATTGGGGGCCGTGTGACACATATAATTATACGAGTAGGAGCCGATCTTTAGAAAGGGGATCACATCACCACGATCATGGGGTGCCAGTCAGAATAAATACAAGTAGGTGTAGAGATATAACGTGGGGTGCGATAGTATACTCGGTTCTAAACTACTTTGTCTTAGTTTATGATACTTTCCTATATCCAGTTTATTCCTGTCATGCTCTTTTTCTTATTCACATGCTGAAGAGTTACTAGACTTACCAGGCTTTATGTCTGACTCTGTTTTTCTTTCGTCTTCTTTTCTTCCGTTCTCCCCCAGGTCCACAGGAAGGAAACAATCCAGCTTAGTCAGACTCTTTGCAAGCTTCAAGATAGTAGATGTATGGTTTGGACTCCTTTCCTTGGCTATGGCTTTTGGACACATTCTATAGGGATTTATGCAGTTTAATTATGTTTTATGCTTCATTATTTAATAATCAAGACAGAAATGATGTTGTAATGTTTTGGAAGCTATTATGAGACAATTATGAAAATGTTTTGTATGAACACGTATTTCTAAAATGAAAGTCTGTTTGTTTTCCGCTGCTTATACATATGTGTTTATATCTGTCTTATGTTTTATTTGTGACTTTTACCTATAAACCTCCACCAGAGTTAAGGCATTCCCTTCGTGAGTGACCTTAATGGAGGTGGGGTGTTTCAATATGTAAGCAGACCATCTTAGTTAACATACTAAGTAAACTCCGTGTATTTAGGAACTAAATTACTTAGGTAAAGTTCTTAGTAGTTACTTCATGCTTAAGGAAGTATTGAAAAGAACAATGTCACTTAAGTGTTCTAAACAAGATTGATGGATGTAATTTTTCTTCCCATGTCATGAAGCACTGGACACTTTCTTTCAGAGAACATTTAATGCAAATATACTTAACAACTATATTTGTATTTAAAGTAAAACACATTAATATGTGAAAAACAAACATGTTGCCGAATGATGGTAAAGAGAACAGAGCATCTAGCTGTTTGAGAGAACAATCCTATTTGTTCCATCAAAATGTATAAGAAGAATGTATAGTTATTTCCATAAGGTACAATTGCATTTACTGTTTTTGTTAAATAAAAACAAGAATGGACAGTGGAAGACTATGTTGTGTATTAAGTACATAAATGAAAACATGCGCAGGCTAATATAAACAAAACTAGGCATCAAGTATAGGAGAACATTTCATCTGAACATACCTGCGCATAAAAGAAGCTCCTTTCCCATACTAGCATTAAATACATCACTTATTAAATATTATTTTTGTGTCTATAAATGGGCAGCATGCTTTCATATTTTTTTTACCATATTTTCGATCTAAGCATTCAAACCAGGAAGTTCTTATTCAAAGTTCAGCAAGAAAGAAAAGTGAGTAAACACTCACTACTTTATTGTTAAAAACCATGCAAGTATTCACTCTGATATATGTTGTGTTTCCTATGCCTGCATTGTGTAAACCTTACTACTGGACCCAAATATTTGATCACATTTAAGACATGCTTGCTTGTCAACATGTTTTACTTGGTGATAGTCTAATAAAACAGTGAGTAGCAACCACTACTAATTGATGTAAAAACCATGCAGGTTATATATAAATGTGTATGCTTATTAGAACAAAATTTCAAAACCCTGCAGGAATCATATATGTTTAAACCTGCCTCTTGTTAAACACACATCCAGATCTTGCCGAGTAACCCTCGCGTTCTGTGCTATGTACGTTACTTGGATCTCGTATGAGAACTAGTGCGTAGTTGCCAGTTATGATTAAAGCGGCATGTTAATTAGTGGACATATTGGGGTTTACTATGATGATATTACAAAAATCTTGTCAACATAACCATTTAGTTGTGAGGACATTTACTGTTATTGGAACTGTGAAATCATTTGAAATATATAGATCACTCTATTCTGCCATATTTCCCATATCATGTTTGTTGAGGATAGGTAAGACCTTAGTTTTATAAGGGGGTATAACCATTCAAGTTTAGAAAATTTAGAACAAAATATAACATGTATATGCCTTTAGACCATACCATAAAATAGTTTTTAAACTATTTAATTTTGAGCCGACCAAATGCCGAGAAACACGGAGCAAGGTACGGCCATAGTATTGGCAACATGGCGAGAGTTTGAGGTTGATCAATAATGGGCGTTGACGATGGAAAACATTGTTTTAAGTAAGGATGTTTTGTTTTGGAAAAGTTCTGTCGACGTATCCATTTCTGAAATAGACTGTCGAAGGGGGTCCGAACAGTTGGAGATGGCTTCAGTCTAGATCGTGCACGTGTCGGAGCAGTAAACAGGTTTGGTTATGGCACATTTCGCGTGTGCATGTGCACAGTTGGAATTTGGCAGTAAATACATATTTGTAGATGAAGCTTACATCTTACTGTTTCGTTTTCATATTGTATGCGCATTTAAAAATATTAAGCAACATGATTGCAGATAAAGAAATAGAAGCATTCTACCCAGTATAATAAAATTCAACTGTAAGAATAGTCCACATAATAAGGAACGACTAATACAATATGTTGCACCAAATTAACTACAACATATAGAGTAGCCGTAGTAAAAATAAAAGTATGCTTCCAGAATGGATAAAACTAAAAGAGGCATTATCCTCATATTAAGCCATAGTAGCTCACTAGAAGGAAGTAAGGATAGACTAAGAAGTTCATTGAAGTTTGAAGTAGTGATGGGGAAGTGGTCTGTTCATCATCAGTTGGGGTCTATAAAACATTTGATGGACGGAGGAGATGAACTGCAGAAGCTGGAGGAGTTAGACGGAGGAGTGATCACTATTGACAGGGTTAGGATGGGTCGAAGTGTAAGTTGGAGGGGGAACTAGAGAACTAAATTTACAATAACAGCTATCGGCCAACAAAAATGAATGTAGCAGGTACTTCGTTCAAAGTGGAATATGGTAGGCCACGCATGAAGTAAATGGATGCGGCTTCAAGGGTATGGGCTGAATTGGGTCACGAAAGTCCTTCATCAGTGGTGTAGTTGAATGTACGACAAAGATGGAAAAAGGGAAGCAAAGTTTTGGGAATACAGAAGTAGGTCACGTCAGGAAATAATGTCGTAGCAGGTTGATCTTCTTTCCATTTAAATAATGAGGCAGGCCACGTTGACTAAAAAGGGAGACGCGGAAAAAGCTTTGGGCCACGCAAGATAAAAAGGGTATTTACAAAAAATAAGGGAAAGAAAGTGGGCTTAGTGGGTCTGAGGAAAATAGGGTTAGTATTTAAATAAGAAATAGAAAAGGAAATTTGAGGAATAGTGGGTTGAGTTTTTAACTGGGCCTATTTAATTAATAATCGTAAGGGTTAAATAGAAGGGAAGTAGTCTAAATGATATTTTCACAATTGTGTTAAGTAAAAATCTAATATCATAAAAGTGTTTTGTTTAATAAATTTATGATTTTAAACCTTGATGATTTATAATAATAAATTTAGCGTTGTACATAAATGATGTAACAAATGTAAAATAGATTTACTAACACTCTTAAAAATATTTATAAGTGGTATTAGTTAAGTTGATTATTCATCAATAATTCAATCAAATAAAAAGGAATGTTTTATTAAATCATTCCAAGGCTAAGTAAACAAAATAAAAGTGGATAAATTAAATCAAGAGAAGTGGTTAATTGTTGATGTTAAATTCAAATGTTTTGAATAAACCCCGAAATATGATTTTCTCGACTTAAGTCGAAGATCTTTTCAATATCAAGAAATGGTTTAAAGATCAAATTGTCGATAAATACAAGTGAATAATTAAGATTTAATTTTATATTATAATCTGATCCATTTAAATATCACTTATCCCAAAAAAGATATTAATGTTGATCGTTTCGAAGAGTCCGGAATATATATTCCACTTCGATCTGATTTCTACGTTGCAAGTCGAATATTATCAAGGATAGTAAAAGATGGAGTTATGCAAGAATTGTTTTAAAAATCCTAGGTAGAAATTGCCTAAGATGGATTATAAAATAATATCTTCGGTTTGTCCAGTCCCAGGACAACTTGTATGGACGAATGTCTGACAGAGTATTCCTAACTAATCATGTACATTGATCTTTTCAAACGTAGTTATGGGTGTTAGAGAAATTCGTTTATGTTGCTTTATACTCATGGTATATTTTTGAAGAAGTCAATTAGTAATTAGCGGGTTTTGATAATGTGACATTCAAAGCAAATTAAAATTGTTGTCAAGGTAAGTTTAGCCTCAAGCTTCACAACCAGGAAATGACAAAAATCGGGCAGGCAGCATGGCTATGTGGGTAGCTCCCATTAGGGTGTATTATCACCTATCTAGAGATATTTCTTTTATTCCTTATTCTATCGCTGCTGTCCCATTTGGGAAATGGTTGTCGTACTGTAACACCCCACCTCCGCTAGGGTCACTCGCAAAGGAATGCACTAGCTTTAGAGGGGTATTATTGGTAAACATGTACAGAAATATTACAAGACAGAACATATATATATATATATATATATATATATATATATATATAAACAGTGGAAGTAAAATCAACTTTCACATCATTAATGCATCAAAACCTGTCTTGCAATAATAAAGAAGCATAAAACCATTTCATAAATTATTCCCCAAGTAAAACAGTAAAGTAGCCATAGCCAAGAGAAGTCCAAGCCATGCGTGATGACCTTCAAACAGAAGAAGTCCAAACTAACAATAGCATTTCCTCCCTGTAACCTGGGGGGGAACGGAAGACAAGAGGCGAAACAAAACGGGGTCAGTCATAAAGACTGGTAAGCCCTATCTACTATTAATATATAAAATAGTAAAGTTAACTGGCATGAGGAACTGAGATGAACATAAGTATAATGACAAGATAGATAAGCTAAACCAAAATAACAGGATGAACTACTACACCAAGATAAACGAGTGTGTCATGATAAACTACGGTGTCAAGATAAATCAAGGTACCACATCGTCAGGTTTCTATCAAGTATACTATCCCAAGGTATTGATCATGTATAACATCCTAAGGTATATATCATGTATATTTGCTCTGCACCCCTCGTACTAGTATCCCAACCCGCGTCATGTGTTAACTATGAATGTCCCTTGCCCAACGCCATGTAATGGTCCATGTCAACCTAATATATAGCATATGTGGGTTTTCCCAACTCGTATGTTTCTTTCCATGTATAAGTTCAGTCCTTTGCCGTAGGCCATACGGGCTTTCCTATGTAAACATTTTATCCTTAAAGTTATTTTGGACTGCTACCCTTGATCTAGTTATGTTTTCTTACCATGAACTATCGCGTGTCCACTTAGGATTTATGCCACCTAGGACCACTAGGGATTATGCTACCTAATGAACGTTTCCGTGTCTCGGTTTGGGTTCAGCCACCTAGGGCCACTAGGGATTATGCCACCCGTCAACTGCGTCCTTTATCCCACGTATGTATCGTGAATCGTTTTCCATGTCTAGATGCACATGTTCCTCAATGTGCCATCCGAGTTCCGTGCCAGGGAAAATCAAGAAATACGGAACTCGGTCGGGAGCTTTAAGTCGTCTGCTGATGCAAATATCAAGGTCTGTTTTTGTACCCGTGGCTATGGTCCCACATGACCCCTCCCTCAACTACTGAAAGACAATCCAAGAAAAATCATGTATGAGAACTACACTAAGGCCCATCGATGCCCACTTCCAGATAGCCAACCTCACCCATAACTTGATAGCTAGTATATGGTCTTTTGGGAGTTCCCTGCCTTTCCGTACGTACACGATTGACTAAAGATGGTAGGTAGCCGGCGACATGCTATCCCGGGGCAAAATCAAGTATCGTCGACTCTACGCTAATCCATCCCAGTCTTTAGGTCGCTCGCATAGCAACCAAGGCATACTCTTGGCTCTTCTACCGCAGACCTTAACCCCTGTGAGGCCGGGTTTCATGGACCACTTGCCACCTCACAGAGGGATACCAAGAGTACCCTCACGTTCCCCGAAGCTTCCGCTTCGGCACCCAGTTCGCTGGAGCTTTTATCCAAGTCAGATAACTTGCTCCTCCTCGTATACTAAGCGATGACCTACCGTACCAGGTTACTCATCTCTTTATGAACAAGTCCCATGTCCTTAGCTAAGAATTATTACTTATTTATCCTTAACTAAGGTTTACCACTTAGCTTCTCTTCCCGCTATCCTTGTTAACCACGATTTCCAACCTAGTCCCCTGAGCTAGGGTTTTGTCAAATGGGTTAAGAGTTGTGGTCCAAGTTCGTGACTTAACCCACCTACGAATCATGTCAAGATTGGCTAAGTACTCAAGTCCAAGGTTTAGCCCTACAAGTTGGTTAAGTGTGCTAAGAAGCTCATGACTTAACCCTATCAAGTCAAATTGGTTAAGTATTTATTTGTCTTAACCCTATCAGGTTATCATGTTAGATTGATTAAGCATAGATTATCTTAATCCCATCAGATTGTCAAGTCCGATTGGTTAAGTGTAGGTTAACTTAACCCCATCCAATAATCGTATTACAATGGTTAAGCCTAATTTAAAAGGTCTTGTGACTTAACCCTACCAGACCCACGTATTAGATTGGTTAAGTGTAGGTTAGTTAACCTCATCAAATCATCACGCATAATTGGTTAAGTATAAGTTACTTAATCCCATTAAATTATCATATTAAATTAGTTAAGTATTGGTTACTTAACCTCATTGGATTGCCAAGTTTAGATTAGTTAAGTCTTAATTACTTAACCCCATCTAATTACCATGTTTAGATTAGTTAAGTCTTAATTACTTAACCCCATCTAATTCCCAAGTCGGATTAGTTAAGCGTAAATTACTTAACCCCATCCCCTAATCGTCTTGTATGGTTAAGTGTCATTAAGAAATCAAGCCCGGTCCCACTTAACCTACCCATTCATGTCATATCGGTTAAGTGTCATTAGTCAAATTTACTTAACCTTATCATGTGGCATTAATTTAATTAATGCACTCTCAACCTCTCACATTAGACCTTGTTGTGGTTACTAGTTAAGCCGGGCGGGTCCGGGTAGTTTTACACCACAACCTAGTCTAACCTCGGGTCTTAAGTGCGACATGACCAACTTCTCACATTGGATCCTATTGTTTGTAGCCACTAGTTAAGCCGGTCCGGATAGATTTATGCTACAAACTCAACCCAACCTCGAGTTGGCCACTTTCATGTTTGGTCTAGTGTCATATTACACTTACAACCCATACATGTCTAGTTTTCCAAGTTTCCATGTTCATAGCCAAAATTACATGTTGCCATGTTTATACCAATTTACCCAAATCATGTTCATGTCATTAAAGTTTACCCATAACGTAACCCCAACGCTTTTAAACTCGCATATACATTCGCAACAACGCATAATGGATTAAAAGAAGGAACTTGGCAAAGGCAAGACAAAAAGGGGTATAAGGCCACAAGTTAATCATGGTGGAAATGAGGCATAAATGTGCTCACAAACTTGCATGTTACATTGTCAAGCCTCAAAAACATGCATAACATTCAAACTTGGCAAATAGGTGATACATGGTCATAGATGACATGAAATGATGACAAGTAACACGCATATAACATCACATAAGGGTTATGACTTCATATGCAAGTTAACCTAAATGTTATGAGGGTTCTCATGTTGCATAATGCAACATTTCAACATAAAGGTTATAGCTTTTAACCCACAAGATCAAGGTAATGACTTTATAGACTTGCATAACATGATAGCATGTATCATACTTAATGATCAAACCCAAACTTGCAACATTCATTTAACTTTATAGTTAATATCTAAGAGTAGGAGGGGGCTTACAATGCTATGAAGGCACAAATCAACATATAAAATAAAGATTGAGACGAAGCCATTCATGCTATCACCCAAAAACCCCAAAAGAACAAGCTCCAAATGAAACCCTTGAGCAAATATCAATAAAAATCCTTGCTTTAGAGAAGAAAGGTTTCAACTCTGGCTTTGAATGAAGCTTATGAGCTCTCATGCAAGATCCTTGCTTTTTGGTCAAGAAAAGGTTGCAACTTTGGCTAGAATGCAACTTATGAACTCTCATACAAACATGAAATCACTCAAATGATCATAGAATCTCTCATGAATGAAGAAAAGAGGCTCCTTTACTTTGAAACTAGCTTAGAACACTTAAGCTATCATGAAGAAGAAGATGGAGGCCATGGGTTGAAGTGGAGGCCATGATGAGGAATCATTTTGGCATAGTTTAGTTGTAGGATCAATTTATGAGGGTTTTAGGAGAGGGTTAGGGGTCTTTTTACAGAAGACTAGGATAGTTTTAGCCATAGGATAAACCCTAGTTTAGATCCTAGCCATCCAAAGCATGTCTTGGGGAAGAAGTCAAGTCTAAAAAATGGAGTGGTGTCTTAACCAGGCCTAAAAATGGAGTGGTGTCTTAACCAGGCCTAAAAATGGAGTGGTGTCTTAATTGGGCTGAATTTCAAATCTGTTTTCGGATTTGAATTTTCGTGAAACTTTGCGAGGCCATATCTCGGTCATACGAACTCCGATTTACGAAATTTCGGACTCTATTTCGCGTATTTTTCCGAGACGAACGCAATGGCGCAACCCGTTTATCCTGATTCAGGTTTTATAATTAAATTCTGCCTTGATTCTTGTCTTAACACGTTGTTAAAATTCGGGTTGTTACACGTACACAACCATTGGTGATATACATTCGATACACTCAAGAGAAATGAGTGGTCGGTCATGTGTGGCCGGGTTACAAGAAGTTCTTGTATAACCCAGTGTATTCCTCTCTAGAGACACACTATCGGAAGGTGGTTCCATACCTTGTCATAGTTGGAAATCCATTATCCATACGCGTTAAATGGTTTTGTTTGTATATTATGTAAGTAGAATGTGAGATGAAAACATTCTACTAGATTCTAAAATATTTGTGGAAACCCTAGACATTATCATAATATCTTATTTAAATATATAAACTGTTTGATTCTCATAAGGTAAAAACCCGTTCCGTATTTACAGCATGGTCTTATGAGTATGATTTTATTTCTTATCTTGTTTTAAAATTGTTTACTCACACCAGTCCCCGACTGACCTAGAGTTTATTTTTCTGTGTTTTCCTTAAACTCTTGGGTACTCATAACTTTTAGAGTAGCTGGATGGGAAGGATCTAAATGTTGGCTTATCTATGTATAATTATCTGCAAGTAGTTTTATCCATGATGTTATGTATAATTATCTGCAAGTTAGTTTATCGCAAATGTTTAAGTATGTAATTTGTGATGACATGTACCAGTATGTATGAAGTACTCTAATGTACTTGACTTATGATATGTAATATTTTGGGTTATTATGTTATGTCCAATTTCCACTGTGAAATTCTGATGTTTTCTGTAGTTTTATCTTCTATCTGTCTTTAATTCTTATATAATGATACAACTTCCGAGGTGTTCGAAACTTGGGTCATTACAATTGGTATCAGAGCTTAGGTTACTGAATACCTAGGCTTTAGGTAAGTATTGAGAGAGCGTATTTGAAATTAGATGTTATTATATATAATATATATACACACTTAGGAGGGATCAACTTGAGTTATACAATTAAGTATTTTAACATCCGATCAAGTTTTGATTATCGACCTGATATATTCAGGTGGTTAAGTATGAGTACCCGTGAACAAAGAGGTCGAGCTAGTGGAACCACCACTACAAATGGTCATAACACTACTCAAAATCTGGTAAAAACCATGGAAGAAGTTGCCAATTCAACCGAGATCGAATTTTGCAACTATCTGTAAGGAGTACAACACTCTAGGAGGGAAGGTTTTCAAAGGAACCGAATCTTTCATTGAAGTTCAAGCGTGGCTGAGATCTTGTGAAAGGATTTTCAAAGGACTGAATTTGAATGATGAGAAGAAATGTCTTTTGGCTTCATGGCAACTTCAAGGAGATGCTACAATCTATTGGGACGCACAGACAACGAATGTTCCGGAAGATGATTTTACTTGGGGAAGATTCAAAGAGGAGTTCGAAGCACAATTTCTCCCCGCAACAGGGAAAACGAGGATGTACCTGGATTTCATAAATCTTAAGCAAGGAAACATGCTGATAGCAGAATACGATAATAAGTTTAATGCACTATCCTGTTTTGGGCCAAAACAGATCAATACGCCGCTTAAGAAAAATGAAATGTTCATAGCGGGTTTGAAGGATAATTTGCAAGTAAACATGATTGGGCATCTGAAGAGTCCATTTATTGACTTAGTAGACATGGCAATTCGTTATGAAGCACTTGATATAAAGAAGCCAGTAGCGAAGGCACAAACAGGAGAAGCCATTGGAGAAAATACCCTGAAGAGGAAGTTTAATCCGAATTGGAAGGGAAAAGGAAATATGGGAGAGAAGGCTAAAGAACGTTTCAAGGATACAGTGTGCCACAATTGTAAGGAAAAGGGACACATGGCTAGGTTCTGTAAGAAGCCAGCAGTGAAAAAGCCACAGCAACCTTAGCAGCAACCTCAACGTCAACCTCAGCATCAACCTCAACAGCGTCAACAACAACAAGGACCTGGAAATGCTATGGTTATGAAGACTCTATTCTTTAATTGTCACCAGCCTGGACACCTGATCAAAGATTGTCCGCTTATGAAGAGGGCACAGCAAACCAAGGTCTATGCTATCAAGAATGAAGCATCAACTTCTAAGGACGTGAAAGGGAAGGGAGTACTAGAAGGTACCTTAAATTTAAATGGAATCGATGTTCATGTTTTATTTGATACCAGCGCCTCGCATAATTTCATTTCATCTGGCATCGTAGGAAAATTTCAACTTATCGCAAAAATTTCCCCAAATCTGATTTGCATATCTAATCCCATTGGCGGAAAGACAGAATTGAAAATGTTTTGCGATAACATAGCCCTCTCATACCTTTCACATTTCTTCCTGTTCGATTTCTATGTTTTGGATTTTAAAGGTTTTAATTTTATACTCAGGTTAGACTGGTTAAATAAATTCTAAGCTAAGATAAAATGCGACAAAGAAATCATGACTCTAATAACTATTATTGGAAGGAAAGCTAGGATACCGTGTGGAAAACCCTGTATTCATACTCTTAGTTTCTTGTATGCCTTGGAAGCACCACAAGAAAATCTAGAGACGGTAGAAATAGTCAGAGATTTCTCTGACATATTTGAAGTAGTTACCAGTTTACCACCGCATCATGAGATAGAGTTGCGAAGCGATCTAATTCTAGAAGCAAGGCTGTTAGTTCAACCTAAAAGACGAATGGCACCAAGAGAAGTCAAGGAACTTGAGGAGCAGACTCAATATTTATTGGCTGAAGGATTAATCAGACCAAGTTTTTCAAGCTGGGGTTCAGCAGTAGTTTTTGTGGTTAAGTCTGATGAATCACTAAGATTGTGTGTTGACTATAGAGAGTTAAGTAAAGTGACCATTAGAAATAAATATCCTTTACCCCGAATCAACGATCTTTTCGATCAATTAAATGGAGCTACAGTATTTTCCCAAATGGATTTAGCAACAGGTTTTCACCAGTTAAGAATTTCTGAAGATAGTATTTCTTTAACTGACTTCAAAGGACCGGATTTCTATTATGAATGGTTAGTAATGCCATTTGGACTAACCAACGCACCGGCATATTTTGTTGACCTAATGGACTGTGTCTTTAGGAAAATTCTAAACAAGTTTGTCCTAATTTTTATTGATGATATTCTAATTTATTCAAAGACTGAAGAAGAACACCGATATCATCTTAGAGTAGTATTGGAAACTCTAAGGAAGCATGTATCAAAGGCAAAGTTTTCCAAATATCATTTCTAGCGATCCGAAGTCAGATTCTTGGGGCATATTGTGAATGGAGATGGTATCTCTGTGGACCCAATCAAAGTTGAAGCAGTGCAAGAATGGAAACAACCCCGAACGCCGACAGAAGTCCGTAGTTTCCTAGGATTGGCAGGATACCACAGGAGGTTCATCCAGGATTATTCTAAGATATCCTCTCATCTAACTAAGTTGACTAAGAAGGGTGAGAAATTTATTTGGACTCCAAAATGCAAAGAGGATTTCAAGGAATTAAAGGAGAAGTTAACAGAAGCACCAGTTCTAGCTGTTCTCGATGGAAAGAGTGGATTTATAGTATATACTGACACTTGGGGAGTTGGACTTGGCGCAGTCTTAATGTAGAATAGATGTGTAATTGCGTATGCTAGTAGACAATTGAAACTACATGAGAAGAATTACGCTACACACATTTTAGAACTTTTGGCAGTTGTTTTTGCATTAAGGATGTGGAGACATTATCTGTTAGGAGAAAAGTTCGAACTTTTTATAGACCATAAATCATTGAAGTACCTGTTCACTCAGAAAGATCTAAATCTAAGGCAACAAACATGGTTAGAGTTCTTTGCAGCATACGACCTGGATATTATCTATACGCCAAGAAAAGCTAATGTCGTGGCCGAAGCTCTAAGTAGAAATGCAATTTTATCTCTTCTGGAAGTTACTCCGACACTTCAAGGAAGAATACTGGAAAACCAAAGGAGGGATGCTATTCTAAAAAAAGGCAATTCAAGGGGTTATAAAGAAAACGAGTCAGAGTTTGAATTGGACAATCAAAGTGACCTCAGGATAAATGGAAGACTATGTGTTCTTGATATTGACGGACTAAGGCAAGAAGTGTTAACCGAATGCCATAAGTCAAAGTTGAGTGTTCACCCAGGAGTTCACAAGATGTATAAAGACATAATACGAGTATTTTGGTAGCCTGGAATGAAGAAGGACATTTTGACTCATGTGAATAAATGTTTATGTTGCCAGCAAATCAAAGGTGATCATCAGAAAGCAGTAGGATTGCTGCAACCGTTGGAGATTCCAAATTGGAAATGGGAATTGATATCAATGGATTTTATCGATGGGTTACCCAAGACCAGAAGGGGATATGAAGGAGTTTGGGTTATAGTAGACCGATTGACGAAGAGTGCGCATTTCATTTCGGTTAAATCGACACGAACTGCAACTTCGCTAGCCGAGATTTTTATGAGAGAGATTGTACGAGTACATAGAGTTATAGTAAGTATTGTAAGCGATAGAGATCCCATTTTTACTAGTAAATTCTGGGAAGCACTTCAAACAACTTTGGGTACCAAGCAGAATCTGAGCACAGCTTACCATCCTCAAACAGGCGGCTAAATAGAGAGGGTGAACCGAATTTTAGAAGAGCTATTGAGAGCATGTTTGCATCTAGTAGAATTCTCCTATAACAACAACTATCAAGCTAGTATAGGTATGGCACCTTACGAAGCTCTCTACGGAAGACTGTGCAGATCGCCAACTTGTTGGGTTGAGTCCGGTAATAAACTTGTTCTTGGTCCAGATATGATCCAAGAGGCAATAGAGAAGGTTGAGTTAGTTAAGAGTAGGATGAAAGAAGCCTCAGGATCGAGAGAAGAGCAACGCAGATAGGGGACGAAGGGATCTTAATTTTTCTATTGAAGATCTTGTGTTTGTGAAGATTGCACCCATTAAAGGAGCAATCAGATTTGGTAAAACAGGGAAGTTAGCTCCACGATATGTAGGACCTTTCCGTGTTCTTGAGAAGATTGGATGTCTTTCTTATAGAGTGGAATTACCAGAAAAGATGGCAGGGATTCACAATGTTTTTCATGTGTCCCATCTTCGAAAGTGTGTTCACGACCCGTCTTTGATTTTGGAACCATCCATTTAGGAAGTTCTCGAGATTGAACAAGACATGACTGTGATTCGATATCCAGTCTTTGTAGTTGATAAAGAAGAGAAGCGACTCCAGAGCAAGATTGTGAAGCTTCTCAAAATACAATGGAGCGAGAACCCAAATGACTGTACTTGGGAGACGAAGAAGCACATCAAAGAGTTTTATCCAAACTTTGTTATGGACTTTGTGTTAGTTTATTGTATGTTTGATTAGATATTATCGTATGCTGGATGTTATAATATGTATTGTTTTGGATGTTACTCTATGTTGGAAATGAAATTATGCACTTTTCATTTTATCAGCATGTGTTTATTGAGGATTCAGTTATTCTTAGGGCTTATGAACTTTTATAGTTTATTTTCACTTTCTGGTATCTATTCCTTGTTATCAGATGACACCCGTGTTCAAAAGGACTGCTAGGAATGTAACAACCCGGAAATTCTGAGCCAATTTAATTTTTTATTTTTGGCGATTTTAATGGATTTTGATTATTTAAAATAGTTTATTTTAAGTAATAACGATGAAAATTTTATTTTCGACGAAGTTAAAACGAATAATTTTATTTTAATTATATAACGAGCCTGAAATAGAGCGATAGTTCGAAAATTCGATTTCGAAGTTCAAATGAATATACAGAATTCAATATAAGTCAGAATTGAACGAAACAAGAAATATTTGAATTTGTTTAATCATATCTTTCTAACAAAGTTAAGAAACTGAGATTTCACTTTAGAAGTTGAAAGATATGTCCAGTTTAAAATTCAGAAAAGTCGCTATGGAATTTATAAATATTTTAAATATATATAAAGGCCCTTTGAAATGGAAATTTTGCAAACGACCTCGATTTTCGAAGAAACCACTTTTGTTGGATCCGAGATGTCAAGTTATTGCTAGATTCCAAATTTTAGAATTTTCTGAATTAATATGTGGGCGTGGAGAAGCTAAACGTGTTTTATCAGTTTCAGTCAAAGTGGATCGACCAGAAAATGGCCATTTTTCAAACAGTCTCAGAATTTGACGAAATTAGTTTTGTTAGGACCGTATAGTCAATACGAAACTAGATATAATTTTTCTAGAATTTTTAGGGTCCGTATGTGGCCCCGGAAATTTGAAATGTGCGTTTAAATTGAATATATAAAGATTTGTATTTTAAATTCAACGGAAACCGATCGTAACGGTTGAATTGGCCCACGATACATATACCATTGTGTTCGGAATGGGGGTAATACGCTAGGGACGACAGTCGTTGGGCCTCGTTTGGGATTCAAATGAAGAGTCAACCTTTTTGGGAATAAATAGAAAATAAATTAAATTAATATAAAACCTTAGTACCCTCTCCCTTTCCTATTCAGAACCAAACCCGACATCCCTCTTCTCCCAAATCGTCCAGCCCCCAAATCGACGTCACCGCCACCACAGGGGCGCGCGCCACCACCGCGCCGCCGTCCAGGCTGGCCCCACCCCAATCGCACCTCCCTCTCCTCCTCCTCCCTTCGATTGAAGCCTCCAACCTTTAAAATCGCGCAGCCCAAATCCCTCAGCCCGCACCCCAAGCCCTAGCCGCCGCTGCACCTCGTCGAAGGCCCGCCACCCTCCACCGCGCAGAAGAAACTCGCCCCCTTCCTTCCAACTGTGAGTGTTTTGATTTTTATTTTATTTTATTTTTATTAAAACTGATTTTTAGTTAAATAAAAATATGAAATCCATATAATATGATGGTTTTCTTTATATAAAGGTTTGATGTTTTTTGTATGAACATTACAATAAAGGTTTGATTTTTTTTGTATGAACATTACAATAAAGGTTTGATTTTTATTACATGAACATCAATAAAAAGATGTGATTTTTACAAGTAGAAATATGTGATATTAGCGAAGAAAGGTTGGATTTTTATATGTGATATTAGCGAAGAAAGGTTGGATTTTTAACATCATAAAGAACGGATTTTTAAATTATAATGTTTTGATTTTATTAATATAAAGCTTAGATTTTTAACATTGTAAAGACGAGTCCTTTTACATATAAAAATATTTGATTTTTATGTTGGTAAAGATAGGATTTTTAACACTATAAAAATTCGTTTTTATACACATGAAGTTATGATTTTTATGTTGGTAAAGATAGGATTTTTAACATTATAAAAATTCGTTTTTTATACACATGAAGTTATTATTTTTATTGTTCAAGTGGTAAGATAAAAATATGATTTTTATTGTGTGAGGAGCGTCATAAAGATACGATTTTTATAATGAACATCAAATAAAAATTCGATTTATATATATATGAAGTAGCGTTATAAAAATATAATCTTTATAATGAAAACATCATGTTAAAGATGCTACTTTTATCATGTTGAAAGTGAAATAAAAATATGTGATTTTTATTGTGAACAGCGTGAAATGGTTGAGTTGGAAGGTCGAGCGAATCTGAACAGTTCAGAAAGAATGAATGGAGGAGTGGAACCCAAAGGTGAGAACTCCTCACTTTAATTCTTGTTTTCTAATTAAAAATATATACTAGGATGCAGACGGTGCTTAGCAGCATCTGACACCCGTCGTCCACAGACCATGGACGGCTTGTTTGTTTGGTTGTGTAGTTGACAGGATTATTGGTTTGAATTTGGTTGTTTGGGTGAAATGGAATTGATTAGATTGGTATGTGAATGGCGTAGGCCATTATTAGACTGGGAATAAGGCTAGGCCTTGTCCCGTTTCTAGTATCGTGCCTTTATGCCGCCGAAATTTTCTAAAATAAGTTAGAAAAATAAAAATATCAATTTTTTTGTGTAAATGAACTGAATAGAATATTCATAGGTTGAATAAAATATTTTAGCATTAAAAATATAATTTTTAACGTGTATGTGAATGAAATAAAATATTCATTTACAAATCAGACGATTTGTTTATGTACACCCATTTTACTGATATAGATTGAGTCGATAAATTTTACACGTCGCCCAACTGTACAAATAAAATCTATGTTTGTTGATTTAAAACCCCACATAGGTATTAGGATGATATTTGACGTACACTAGTCCCAATTGCATAGTTGTATGTCGATCGATAGGTTGACAGACAGTTGTGTTGTGCACTTTGAGTGATGGTAGATTATTTATCACTGATATATACATGTGTTGTATGGAAATCCATAGAAATAAAATCTATGGTAATTGATTGGGCCTCATTCCAGTTTGGAAATAGAAATATTTGAATAGAAATATTTGAAAAGAAATATTTGAAAATAGAAATATTCGAAGTAGAATATTTGAAAATAGAAATATTTGAAAAAAATATTTGACTAGAATATTTGAAATAGAAATATATGAAGCCGTGTTGATTAGATTTGCGCCATTTTTACGCGAGCGATATTTATATCGATTTTATTCGTTTTTATAACGACTATCGAAAAGGAAGTGATTTCAAAATATAACGTTATGAAAATATTATCATTTATATGTTAATGGTATGGAATATTCAATTTTGATTTGAAATTGAATATGAAGTTGAAACCGTTTTGAAAACGAATTTAAAACGATTTATAAAATTCGTTTTGAAAGGAAATTGATGAAATATATATAACATATATATTAGTGGCCTGAAAAGAACGCGCCGCGCCGCGGCAGTTCGCGAATTTCGACCATTGACTTCGAATTGACGTTACGGGAGATCTGACTATCGGATTCTCTTGGAACATGAACCGTTGGGTTCGTATCGAAAAGAGCTTTCCAATGAATATTAGAAATTTGAAATCTAACGGTTGGATTTGGAATTATGTCCAAATCAAATTTGGAAAAGGTCGTTGTAAGTGCAGTTCGACGATCGTTATTGAAAATCGACTGTACGGGCCTTGATAAAATTATTAAAAATATCTATAATTTATGTGAAATCATAATATATGAATTGGAAAGAACTGGGATGAAAGACTCCACATTTGTAAGGATAAAAATATATTTTTATTGAAATGAACTAGTTTATAACTAGAATTAAAATCCAATTATTTTTAAATAAATAAAATGGAGTGAGAATGGGTTTTAATATAACCAGAATTTCCAATATACGTATTGGAATGGATTTGAATTGAAATCATCTTCGGAATATTTCGATGTTGGATTTCGTGATTATACAAATATGGTTAAGGGAATTTGAAAAATATATTTATATCGTTATTTCCAATACGATATTTGTTGGTTTCAGAAATTAATATTGAATATAAGCCGATATATTTTCTATTCAGAGCCTTGTATTTAATATCAAATGGGATTTCGGGTTCGTCATGAATGGTGTCTTAAATAACGCTGTTCTTGAACCCAGTTTAGAAAAGAATAAATCTTTTAATTAAGATTTAGTGAAATTGTCCAGTTAATTAATATTTAATTGGAATTGAATTTAAATTGGTTTTTGGGTTTATCATGAGCGGTGTTTTGAATAACACTTGTTCTTTAACCCGATTAACAATGGGATGTGATTTTGGGTTTATCGTGAACCTTGTTTTAAAAGACATTGGTTCTTTAACCCAGTTAAAGATAAGATTAATTTCTTAACTTTGAAAAATCATTAAGTAATGATTTTTGGAGATTAAAACTGAATTAAAGTTTTAATGAATCTTTAATCAGATTGAAATGATCGAGAATGGAGTATCACCAGTTCTTGTTGCCGGTCCTGTGTAGGCTGGGCACGCATGATAGGGGGTTCTCGCTTCGTGGTTTGGGGGCGAACGAGAGACTCTTACCCCTACATGTCCTTGTGGAGGGTTGGTTAGGTAGTGGCCGGAAGGCTCGAGAGGTTCGCCGTAAGACAAGCGTACTGGGGGACAACTTGTAGGCCACGGTGGGTTTTACCTGCTGTACTAGAGGATGAAGGGATGGTTGCAAAGCCTACCGGATTTCGCGGTATCGTCACAGCTAGTATCAGAACTCTGGTTTACAAAGCTTGAGAACAAGACATATCAGAACCGAACGAAAGAATCCATCAGAGATTGGATTAGTAATATCCAGTAAGAATGACTCGTTAGAGATGGGATCAGTAGTATCCTAGAACGAGTGTAAAGGGTGATAATTTTTAAAATAAAAATGAAAACGAATTTTGTTCTGGAATATATATTTCATTATTCGTATTTGAATATTTATTTTATACTGATTTGGAAATCTAGTATACGAAGAATTTGCATATACGCCTAGCTAGCGTGTATACAAAGTCCCAAATATACTGGATAGATATAGAATCACACTCCAGTCGCCCAAAGATGATTCTGATGATCGCTACAGCGGCCGCATCATCAGAATTTGTGTTCGAGCTTCGAAAGTCTGATATCTATATGTTTCCACTAGACTGGTGTGAGAACCAAAACTAGATAGGGCTTATTGTTGTGATTTGGCATCAAAACATGATTTTTGGGTATATAAAAAATTATGAATTTGAAACGTTAATCAATTAATTGATTGCTGGTTGTGTTGTTTGATTATTAGTTTAACTAATGAAAATTGTTGAAACTAATATGTACATGGAAGGTTAATTTAACCAAATCAAGTCAAAATGTTGAACTGAACTGAAATTTGTTAGAATTTCATACATATACATGTGTATACATTGAGCAGGTCATAGCAATGAGGCTAGAGAAGAGGAATAAAATTGTTTGTCCGACAAATAGGTACATGTTTATTGTATTTCTTGGGGATTTGATGATTTTATGAGCCGATTGGCTAGCCGCTTGGCTGTTTCTTTTTCTTTTTGAGATGAGAGGGCCTGTGTGGCGGTTTGGGGATTTTCCCGATGCTCCCGGTGCAGGGGAGGTTATGGCGAAATTATTCGAAAATTTAGGGTGTTAGCCAAATTTTTGAAAAATTTGAAAAAAATTTAGAAACTGAAAAGTTGAAAAACTTAAGCCATAATTAAAATAATGAAAGTTGAGATGATTAGAAAACAACTTTCACCTTCGTTCCTTTTCGAGGATGAAAAGATTTTAAGTTGGGGAGATTGTAATAACCCGAAAATTCTGAGCCAATTTGAATTTTTTATTTTTGGCGATTTTAATGGATTTTGATTATTTAAAATGGTTTATTTTGAATAATAACAACGAAAAATTTATTTTTGATGAAGTTAAAACGAATAATTTTATTTTAATAATATAACGAGCCTAAAATGGCGTGGTAGTTCGAAAATTCGATTTCGAAGTTCAAATGAATATACAGAATTCAATATAAGTCATAATTGAACGAAACAAGAAATATTTGAATTTGTTTTATCATATCTTTCTAACGGAGTTAAGAAACTGAAATTTCACTTTAGAACTTGAAATATATGTCCAGTTAAAATTTAGAAAAGTCGCTGTGGAATTTATATATATTTTAAATATATATAAAGGCCCTTTGAAATTCTGCAAACGACCTCGGTTTTCGACGAAACCACTTTTGTTGGCTCCGGGATGTCAAGTTATTACTAGATTCCAAAACTCAAAATTTTTTGAATTAATATGTGGGTGTGGCGAAGCTAAACGGGTTTTATCAGTTTCAGTCAAAGTGGATCGACCAGAAAATGGCCATTTTTCAAACGGTTTCAGAATTTGACGAAATTAGTTTTCTTAGGACCGTATAGTCAATACGAAACTAGATATAATTTTTTTGGAATTTTTAGGGTCCGTATGTGGCCGCGGAAATTTGAAATGTGCGTTTAAATTTAATTTATAAAGATTTGTATTTTAAATTCAATGGAAACCGATCGTAACGGTCGAATCGGCCTATGATACATATCCGATTGTGTTCGGAATGGGGGTAATACGCTAGAGACAACAGTCGTTGGGCCACGTTTGGGATTCAAATGAAAAGTCAACCTTTTTGGGAATAAATAGAAAATAAATTAAATTAATATAAAACCTTAGTACCCTCTACCTTTCCCTTTCAAAACCAAACTCGACGTCCCTCTTCTCCCAAATCGTCCAGCCCCCAAATCGACGTCACCGTCGCCCTAGAGGCGCGCGCCACCACCGCGCCACCGTCCAGGCTGGCCCCAACCCCATCGGACCTCCCTCTCCTCCTCCTCCCTTCGATTGAAGCCTCCAACCTTTAAAATCGCGCAACCCAAATCCCTCAGCCCACGCTCCAAGCCCTAGCCGCCGCTGCAACTCGTCGAAGGCCCGCCACCCTCCACCGCGCAGAAGAAACTCGCCCCCTTCCTTCCAACTGTGAGTGTTTTGATTTTTATTTTATTTTATTTTTGTTAGAACTGATTTTCAATTAAATAAAAATATGAAATCCATATAATATGATGGTTTTCTTTATATAAAGGTTTGATTTTTTTGTATGAACATTACAATAAAGGTTTGATTTTTTTTTTGTATGAACATTACAATAAATGTTTGATTTTTATTATATGAACATCAATAAAAAGATGTGATTTTTACAAGTAGAAATATGTCATATTAGCGAAGAAAGGTTGGATTTTTATATGTGATATTAGCGTAGAAAGGTTGGATTTTTAACATCATGAAGAACGGGTTTTTAAATTATAAAGTTTTGATTTTATTTGTATAAAGCTTAGATTTTTAACATTTTAAAGACGGGTTCTTTTACATATAAAAAGACTTGATTTTTATGTTGGTAAAGATAGGATTTTTAACAATATAAAAATTCGATTTTTATACACATGAAGTTATGATTTTTATGTTGGTAAAGATAGGATTTTTAACATTATAAAAATTCGATTTTTTTACACATGAAGTTATGATTTTTATTGTTCAATTGGTAAGAGAAAAATATGATTTTTATTGTGTGAGGAGAGTCATAAAGATATGATTTTTATAATGAATATCAAATAAAAATTCAATTTTTTTATATATGAAGTAGCGATAAAAATTCGATTTTTACATATATCAAGGAACGATAAAAATTCGATTTATATATATATGAAGTAGCATTATAAAAATATAATCTTTATAATTAAAACATCGTGTTAAAGATGCTATTTTTATCATCTTGAAAGTGAAATAAAAACATGTGATTTTTATTGTGAACAGCGTGAAATGGTTTAGTTGGAAGGTCGAGCGAATCTGAACAGTTCAGAAAGAAAGAATGGCGGAGTGGAACCCAAAGGTGAGAACTCCTCACTTTAATTCTTGTTTTCTAGTTAAAAATATATACTAGGATGCAGACGGTGCTTAGCAGCATCTAACACCCGTCGTCCACAGACCATGGACGACTTGTTTGTTTGGTTGTGTAGTTGATAGGATTATTGGTTTGAATTTGGTTGTTTGGGTGAAATGGAATTGATTAGATTGGTATGTGAATGGCGTAGGCCATTATTAGACTGGGGATAAGGCTAGGCCTTGTCCCGTTTCTAGTATCGTGCCGTTATGCCGTCGAAATTTTCTAAAATAAGTTAGAGAAATAAAAATATCATTTTTATTGTGTAAATGAATTGAATAGAATATTCATAGGTTGAATAAAATATTTTAGTGTTAAAAATATAATTTTTAACATGTATGTGAATAAAATAAAATATTCATTTACAAATCAGACGATTTGTTTATGTACACCCATTTTACTGATATAGATTGAGAAGATAAATTTTACACGTCGCCCAACCACACAAATAAAATCTGTGTTTGTTGATTTGAAACCCCACACGGGTATTGGGATGATATTTGACGTACACTAGTCCCAATTGTATAGTTGTATGTCAATTGATAGGTTGACAGACAGTTGTGTTGTGCACTTTGAGTGATGGTTGATTATTTATCACTGATATATTCATGTGTTGTATGGAAATCCATAGAAATAAAATCTATGGTAATTGATTGGGCCTCATTCCAGTTTGGAAATAGAAATATTTGAAAAGAAATATTTGAAAAGAAATATTTGAAAATAGAAATATTTGAAATAGAATATTTGAAAATAGAAATATTTGAAAAGAAATATTTGAATAGAATATTTGAAATAGAAATATATGAAGCCGTGTTGATTAGATTTGCGCCATTTTGACGCGAGCGATATTTATATCGATTTTATTCATTTTTATAACGAATATCGAAAAAGAAGTGATTTCAAAATATAACGTTTTGAAAATATTATCATTTATATGTTAATGATATGGAATATTCTATTTTGATTTGAAATTGAATATGAAGTTGAAACCATTTTGAAAACGAATTTAAAACGATTTATAAAATATGTTTTGAAAGGAAATCGACGAAATATATATAATATATGTATTATATATATTAGTGGCCTGAATAGAACGCACCGCGCCACGGCAGTTCGCGAATTTCAACCATTGACTTCGGATTGACGTTACGGGAGATCTGACCATCGGATTCCCCTGGAACCGGAACCGTTGGGTTCGTATCGGGAAGTGCTTTCCAATGAATATTAGAAATTTGAAATCTAACGGTTGGATTTGGAATTATGTCCAAATCAAATTTGGAAAAGGTCGTTGTAAGTGCAGTTCGACGGCCGTTATTGGAAATCGATTGTACGGGTTTTGATAAAATTATTAAAAATATCTATAATTTGTGTATCATAATATATGAATTGGAAAGAACTGGGATGAAAGACCCCACATTTGTAAGGATAAAAATAATTTTTTATTGAAATGAACTAGTTTATAACTAGAATTAAAATCCAATTATTTTTAAATAAATAAAATGGAGTGAGAATGGGTTTTAATATAACCAGAATTTCCAATACACGTATTGGAATGGATTTGAATCGAAATTATCTTCGGAATATTTCGATGTTGGATTTCGTGATTATACAGATATGGTTAAGGGAATTTGAAAGATATATTTATATTGTTATTTCCAATACGATATTTGTTGGTTTCAGAATTTGATATTGAATATAAGCTGATATATTTTCTATTCAGAGCCTTGTATTCAATATCAAATGGGATTTCGAGTTCGTTGTGAATGGTGTCTTAAATAACACTGTTCTTGAACCCAGTTTAGAAAAGAATAAATATTTTAATTAAGATTTAGTGAAATTGTCCAGTTAATTAATATTTAATTGAAATTGAATTTAAATTGGTTTTTGGGTTTATCGTGAGCGGTGTTTTGAATAACACTTGTTCTTTAACCCGATTAACAATGGGATGTGATTTTGGGTTATCGTGAACCGTGTTTTAAAACACATTGGTTCTTTAACCCAATTAAAGATAAGATTAATTTCTTAACTTTGAAAAATCATTAAGTAATGATTTTTGGAGATTAAAACTAAATTAGAGTTTCAATGAATCTTTAATTAGATTGAAATGATCGATAATGCAGTATCACCTGTTCTTCTTACCGGTCCTGTGTAGGCTGGGTACGCTGCTAGGGGGTTCTCGCTTCGCGGTTTGGTGGCGAATGGGAGACTCTTACCCCTACATGTCCCTGTTGAGGGTTGGTTAGGTAGTGGCCGGGAGGCTCGAGAGGGTCGCCGTAAAACAAGCGTACTGGGGGACCACTTGTAGGCCACGATGGGTTTTACCTGCTGTACTGGAGGATGAAGGGATGGTTGCAAAGCCTACTGTATTTCGCGGTATCGTCACAGCTGGTATTAGAGCTATGGTTTACAGAGCTTGAGAACAAGACACAGTAGAACCGAACGAAAGAATTCATCAGAGATTGGATTAGTAATATCCAATAAGAATGACTCATTAGAGAGGGGATCAGTAGTATCCTAGAAGGAGTGTAAAGAGTGGTAATTTTTTAAATAAAAATGAAAACGGATTTGTTTTGGAATTTAAATCTCATTATTCGTATTTGAATATTTATTTTATGCTGATTTGGACAGTCTAGTATACGAAGATTTTGCATATACGCCTAGCTAGTGTGTATACGAAGTCCCAAATATACTTGATAGATATAGAATCACACTCAAGTCGCCCAGAGATGATTCTGATGATTGCTACAGCGGCCGCATCATCAGAATTTGTGTTCGAGCTTCGAAAGTCTGATATCTATATGTTTCCATTAGACTGGTGTGAGAACCAAAACTATATAGGGCTTATTGTTGTGATTTGGCATCAAAACATGATTTTTGGGTATATAAAAAATTATGAATTTGAAACGTTAATCAATTAATTGATTGCTGGTTGTGTTGTTTGATTATTAGTTTAACTAATAAAAATTGTTGATACTAATATGTACATGAATGGTTAATTTAACCAAATCAAGTCAAAATGTTGAACTGGATTGAAATTTGTTAGAATTGCATACATATACATGTGTATACATTGAGCAGGTCATAGCAATGAGGCTAGAGAAGAGGAATAAAATTGTTTGCCCGACAAATAGGTACATGTTTATTGTATTTCTTGGGGTTTTGATGATTTTATGAGCCGATTGGTTGTTTCTTTTTCTTTTTGAGATGAGAGGGCCTATGTAGCGGTTTGGGGATTTTCCCGATGCTCCCGGTGCAGGGGAGGTTATGGCGAAATTTTTCGAAAATTTAGGGTGTTAGCCAAATTTTTGAAAAATTTGAAAAAAATTTAGAAACTGTAAAGTTGGAAAACTTAAGCCATAATTAAAATAATGAAAGTTGAGTTGATTAGAAAACAACTTTCACCTTCGTTCCTTTTCGAGGACGAAAAGATTAAGTTGGGGAGATTGTAACAACCCGGAAATTCTGAGCCAATTTAAAATTTTTATTTTTGGCGATTTTAATGGATTTCGATTATTTAAAATGGTTTATTTTAAATAATAACGACGAAAAATTTATTTTCGATACAGTTAAAACGAATAATTTAATTTTAATTATATAATGAGCCTGAAATGGCGCGGTAGTTCGAAAATTCGATTTCGAAGTTCAAATGAATATACATAATTCAATATAAGTCAGAATTGAAAGAAACAAGAAATATTTGAATCTGTTTAATCATATCTTTCTAACGAAGTTAAGAAACTGAGATTTCACTTTAGAAGTTGAAAGATATTTCCAGTTTAAAATTCAGAAAAGTCGCTGTGGAATTTATATATATTTTAAACATATATAAAGGCCCTTTGAAATGGAAATTTTGCAAACGACCTCGGTTTTTGACGAAACCACTTTTGTTGGATCCGGGACGTCAACTTATTGCTAGATTCTGAAATTCAGAATTTTTTGAATTAATATGTGGGCGTGGCGAAGCTAAACGTGTTTAATCAGTTTCAGTCAAAGTGGATCGACCAAAAAATGGCCATTTTTCAAATGGTCTCAGAATTTGATGAAATTAGTTTTGTTAGGACCGTATAGTCAATACGAAACTAGATATAATTTTTCTGGAATTTTTAGGGTTCGTATGTGTGACGGCCCGCCCCGCACCAACCGACATTTACTCCCAAAAGTGCGTTGTACACATGTCCAGTTAGCACGGGACGGATCGTCAGAAGAAAAATGGAAGAAGGAAATGAACTAATAAGGAACCTGTAAAATGTCTCACAGCGCATGGAACAAAATATAATAATAACATACTTGACATAAAACAGGTGAGACAGTGCATAAGCTGAAACAAAATAACATAGCAGCGGAAAATCCAAGTACAGCTTATGATCCAAAGTTAACATTATTACAACTTTTCAAACTGTCTCAAAACAAAAGCAAGATAACGGAGGTACACTACTAATGCCCAAGTAGCGACAACCAACGACACAGGGAGAATGTCTATATATCGTACGTGGAAGCCTCCTGCTCGCCTCCGAATCAGCTACTTGCGCTTCACCAACTAACCTGTCTCTAGTCTGCTCGTGTGAGCACCCAGAGCAATAAGAGGAGACATAAAACTCTGGGTCAGACATAAAGCCTGGTATGAGCGATAAGCATCTAAACAGAACAATAACAGGTAGACTAAAACATACCTGAACCTGGACCTGCAACCAAAGAGTTGGCACTACATACTGGACAACACTCTAAGGTGCCATTTCAAATGGTGTAAAGATAACGGGGGTGGGGGTGTGCATGTCATAGTGATGGAAAACAATCAAGCATAACAACCATCCTCACATCTCTCACTCAGTGCATAAAGCATACGATATTCACCACTTCGATCACCCAACATATCTTGCTATGATCACTTTTCCCCATGAAGTCATAAATGGCTTCACTGCATTGATACATAGCCACTAATCCTTTGCTATGTCCACTTTGCCCCATGGAGTCACAATGACCCCCACTGCAATGGCTCATAGCCTCACTAATCCTTTAGTATGTCCACTCTTCCCCATGGAGTCACAATGACCCCACTGCACTGGCTCATAGTCTTACTACGCATCACTTTGCCCCTCGAGTCATAATGACTCTACTGCACTGATAACGTAGTCTGGCTACCATCACCTTGCCCCTCGAGTCATAATGACTCTACTGCACTGATAAGTAGCCCATCATCCATTTTCAGTGGTGAATCAAAGTTATGAACGTCGACAACTCCTTAGCACACGTCCCGCAGCAAAGCCCAACCATGAAGTGAACTCATTGGTTCCCAACTAGATCCTGAGCTCTAACTTCCATTTGGACTATCATTGCATCTCGGGTTATTGGTCATCACCGGATCGGTTCGGATCTCCCCCTAGTCACCAGTTCGGTTCGGATCGGGGTGCTCCTTCTTCGCTGGATCGGATCGGGTCATCATCACCTCAGCGGATCGGATTGAATCTCCACGTCCAGTCGCCGTCAACTGTTCGGGTCGGAGTCCTCCAATTTGCCACGGTTCGGATCGACTCCTTCTCATCACCCCAGGTTGGGTCGTAGTCTCCTAGCCTCGTCGTAGTACATTGATTCGGGTCGGGGTACCATGGCGGATCGGGTCGGAGAACACCAGGCGGGTCGGATCGGATGATGCATGCCACGAGAAGAGCGAATAGATCGAAGAGTGAAGTATGGGAGCGGATCGGATCCTCCCTCCGTTCCGATCCGGATCGGTCTATTTTCTGCACTTTTCCAGCAAGCAATTTTACGCCACTCGACGGCGTTTTTGAATATTCCAACTATTCTAGTCAATCACAGAACATACCATATAGTCATAGCAACATGCATATTCAACCACAAACATCAAAACAACAATATAATAGGTTAAAATGGATCAAACCTAGCTAAAACCCCATATTTCCCCTCAAGCATGTTTAGGTGAAACTAATGATGTGATTAGCAATACTTTACCAAATTAACCCAAATCTATATCAGAGGTCTAAAACATCATTTCGAATTTTATAAATATTTTTCCGAAATTTTATCATGTTTAAATTTGCTAATTAACACTAATTACCTTTAATTAGCCATAATTAGTGAGGAACTATGTAAATCAGTCACCTTAGCCACAAATAAAACTTAGATCTGAAATAGATCTCTGATTTGGTGCGAATCCCGATGCTAAACAGCAGCTCTAACGTTAATTTGGTGTAGACCCCCCTTGATTTGATGTTGCTAAGCTTAATCTTTGATTAGAAGATGATTTGGTGGTGATTTAGAGGTTGGAGGCCATTTTTAGGGTTTCTAAGATGTAAGTGGAGGCTAGAAAACTGAAATGGAATGAATCTTTAACCCTTTTCAGCCTCCCCATAACCCTAATCCCGAAATGGGTTATGGGCCCATTCACTAATCACCCTATTTGGCCTGGTGAAGCAGTTTTTCACCCTCCAAACATTATTTCAGCCATATCTCCCAAACGGTAAGTCCGTTTGGCTATTATGATCACTCTACGAAAAGGTAAACCATCAAACGAATGTAATGGAAGTGGTTTCAGGTCAAAATTCCTTTCCAATCAAAAGTTAAGGCCAAAACAAGTTCAGCTATGGGCAAAATGGTCATTTAAAAATCGACAAAAATCATGAACATGGGAAATGAGTCTAATGGTTGTTTCCCAAAGTTACATGACCATGCTACTTCATATAGGAAAGAAATAAACATTCTACGATCCTCCGATGCGTAGAATGCGGATCGTTACATCCTTCCCCCCTTAAGAAATTTCGCGCCCGAAATTTCCTAACCAAAACACACTAAGGGTCCTGCAAGCCTATCAAACATAAACAACAATCAAACATGCAAAACAAACAAGACAACTCTATCCTAGCATGCGGAATAACTAAATTACTAGGTAAATCTTATCAGGCAAAGAGTTCTGGATACGTCTACCTAATGCTCTCCTCTGTCTCACAAGTGTAGTCGTTCTCGTTCTCGCCCCACTGAACCTTGACTAGCTTCACTGCCTTCCTTCGAAGTTTCTACATATCGTGCTCGACAATACGAATCGGCTTACGGTTCCCAGCCGCCTCGGGTTCTACTTTGAAGTCCTCTAACTGATCAGGTGAAAGTCATATCTGGGTCGTGAACGAACTTCCTCAGTTGGGAAACATGAAATACGTTGTGAACTCCCGCCATCTTCTCTGGTAAGTCAACTCTATACGCCAAATTCCCAACTAGTTCAAGAACTGGGAATGGTCCAACAAATCTTGGTGCCAGCTTGCCTCTCCTGCCAAATCGTATCACGCTCTTCAACGGAGAAGTCTTGACAAACACCAAGTCACCAACGGAGAATTTTAAGTCTCTTCTCCTCTTATCAGCATAACTCTTCTGCTTATCCTGGGCAGCCTTCATTCGTTGTTGAATGATCTTAATCTTATCTGAAGTTTCCCTCACCACATCTGGTCCAAGCATAAACTTCTCGCCAGTCTCTATCCAACATGATGGTGAGTTGCACGGTTTTCCGTACAAAGCTTCATATGGAGCTATACCGATACTGGATTGGTAGCTATTATTATATGCAAACTCTACTAGATGCAAATGGTCATCCCATGATCCACCAAAATCCAATATACATTCTCTCAAGAGATCTTCCAATATACGATTCACCCTCTCCGTCTAACCGTCAGTCTGAGGATGATATGCGATACTGAGATGTAATTCCGACCCTAGAGCCTCTTGTAAGCTATTCCAAAACCCACTAGTAAACAACGGGTCTCGGTCACTCACAATGCTTTTAGGTACCCCATGAAATCTCACTACCCACTTCATATACAATTCTGCTAATTTAGCTGTCGTTCTGGTCGATTTGACTGGTATAAATCTTGCACTCTTAGTCAATCGATCCACAATTAACCAAATGCTATCATCTCCCGATCTAGTCCTCGGTAACCCATCGATGAAATCCATCGAGACTTGCTCCCATTTCCATTCGGGAATTTCTAATGGTTGCAACAACCCACTAGGCTTCTTTTGCTCGACTTTAACTAGCTGGCAATTCATGCATTTGGATATAAACTTCCCAACGTCTCTTTTCATCCCTTCCCAGTAGTAAGTCTGCTTCATGTCTCGATACATCTTATTACCACCGGGATGTATAGTCAGTTTTGAGTGATGACATTCTCTAAGCACTTCATCTCTCAAACCATTCACGTTGGGTACGACTAGTCTTCCATTCCTTCTAAGCCATCCATCTCAATCAAGCCCATACAAATTCATCTCCTCACCGTCGATGTTCATCTCTAACTTGGAGATGATTTCCAACAGATTAGGATCGTCCCTCTGGCTGGAACCAATCCGCTCTATCAAAGTGGGTCTAATCGCCAAACTAGCAAGCATGTCTGGATCCAATTCGCACTTTGGTCTGAAATCAAACCCCGCGATATACTCCAGTTGCTTCCATTCAAGAAACATAGCCCCCAAACTGGCATGTCTCCTACTCAAGGCATCGGCTACCGCATTACCTTTCCCAGGTGTGTATGCGATATCAAAATCATACGAAGCCAAGAACTCTAACCATCTCTGCTGACGGAGATTCAGATCCTTCTGGGAGAAGAGATACTTTAACGATTTATGATCGGTAAACAACTCAAATCTTGCTCCTAAAAGATAGTGTCTCCACATCTTTAATGCGAACACAATCGCTGCCAGTTCCAAATCATGGGTAGGAAACTTCTTCTCATGCGGCTTTAGCTGCCGACTAGCATAAGCTACAACCCTACCTCCTTGCATCAATACAACACCTAGTCCGGTACCACAAGCATCCGTGTATACCATCATCTCTTCATTCCCTTTAGCAATGACTAACTCTGGCGCACGCGTCAACCTTTCTTTTAGACTTTTGAATGCATTCTCAAACACTCCGTCCCAGACGAAGGCCTGATTCTTCTTAGTCAACTGAGTCAACGGTGCTGCTATCTTGGAGAAGTCCTGGATAAACTTACGATAATATCTAGCTAACCCCAAGAAACTTCTTACATCTGTTGCATTCTTGGGCGTAGGCCAATCCTATACCATAGCCACCTTCGCAGGGTCCACGGCAATACCATTCTATGAAACAACATGGCCCAAGAATCTCACTTTCCTTCTCCAAAAGTGACACTTAAAGAATTTCGCTTTCAATTGGTGTTTTCTCAACACCTCTATTACTATCCTCAAGTGTCCCTTGTGTTCCTCCTCTGTCCTCGAGTAAACAAGGATATCGTCTACGAACACAAGAACAAACTTATTCAATTGATCTCTGAATACTCGATTCATAAGATCCACAAAATAGGCTGGTGCATTGGACAACCCAAATGGCATGACCAACCACTCATAAAATCCAGACGGCGTCCTAAATGCCGTTTTTGGAACACTCTCATCCGCTACTCGGAGATGATGAAATCCTGTCGTGATGTCCAACTGGGAGAACACTCTTGCTCCTTCCAGTTGATCAAACAAATCATCTACCCACGGTAGAGGATACTTATTCTTCCTCGTTACCTTATTCAACTCGCGATAGTCCACACACAAACGAAGGGAACCATCTGCCTTAGTGGAAAACACAACTGGTGCTCCCCACACGGAGACACTTCTTCTAATAAATCCCTTCTTCAAAAGATTGCTGACTTGCACCCCGAGCTCTCACTGCTCCCTTGGTGCCATACGACGAAGTGGCATCACAATAGGTCTGGCATCTTTTACTAAATCAATGTGGAACTCAATCTCTCGGTGTGGTGGAAGCCCGGTTACCTCCTCGAAGACGTCCGGATACTGGCCAACCACGGGCACATCTAACAACTCATCCTGCGGGATGTCGAGGGAATTTATAAAACTAGCCATCATCCCATTACTAGGTAGACTACCAAACACTACCCTCCGCCCATCATCCGCCCTAACTGTCAACAAAAAGCCCTCACAGTCTACCACCACCCCGTATCTTTGGAGCCAATCGACCCCCAATATAATGCCATACCCAGTAAAGCCCAAAACAAAGCAATCATAAACAAACATACATCCATGACTCGATAAGACCAAATTCCTGCAAATCATACTAAGGCTAGTCAAAACACCAATCGGGTTCGTCACAACCAATGGTCTATCGACTATCTCGGGTTCCAGTCCTAACCTATCCGCCAGGTCACTAGATATGAAGGAACGGGAAGCCCCAGTATCAAAAAAAACTCGAACTGGTACATCATAAATAGAAAGCATACCTTGAATAACGACATTCTTTCCTTTCTCTGCCGCAGTTGGGGCATTCGACGAAGAAGGAACAACATCAATAGCATATGCTTTCACAATCTGCTTCTCCTTAAGAGGTTGCGGACACTTATCCTTATGATGTCCCACTTGGCCACAATTATAGCACTTCCTATCCGCTGGCTTGGCCCGACATTCTTTAGCATAATGGCCCTTCTTACCACAGCTGAAGCACTCAACATCCTTCTTGTTCTTTTTCTGGACATCCTTATATTGACTCTGCTTCCTCTTATTCTGAGAGATATTCTTGCCTCCACCGCTTGCTTGCGGCTTTGGCCCTTCTGCAGATGCAGCCTCAGTCTTTGGCTTAGGGTAAAGACTCTTTGATCTCAAAGATTTCCCCACAATCGATTCAAAATTCTCATCGATGTGGTTGATAAGCCTTTCCCCCAAGTATCCATCCAACCCAGTAATGAACTTCTCATTCTTCTTCTTAGGAGTATCGATAAGAGACAGTCCATATTTCGATAAAGTGTCGAACTCAGCAATATAATCAGAGACTGCCCTACTATTCTGCTTGAGTTCCAAGAATCTCTTAAACAACACTGACTTCTGGGCAGCTGGAATGAACTTCTCACTAAAGCGAGCCTTGAACTGATTCCAAGTAACCTGATCTTCTGGAGTAGCTGTTCTAATGGCATTCCACTAATTCATCGCTCGCCCTTGCAGCTGAGAGACTCTAGTCTTCTCTTCATCGCATCCTCGATACCCCAGTCGTCGAAAATACGATCACAGCTATCCATCCAATCCTGAACATCTGTGGACGACTCCGTTCCGTGGAACGGCTTCCCACCAAGGTTAGTGTAATCCTTGCACAACTTGGCGAAATCGACCCTAGGCGCCCGCACTACTGGACCACCACCAATTCCGGGATTGGGAACTGCCCCTTGCACCTGCCTAAGCATGTCTCTAATGAGGTCAGTAAACATCGCCCTAATGTCAGCAGCATTCCCATTATTGGCTCCCTACCAGCACCTCTTGCATATCGGCTCATCGTAAATCTGTAAAAGGGGAAACGATTAACGACCCCATAGTGGCGCTAGTGCAGTACGACTTCAGTCTTATACTACTAATAGTATATACATATAGCTTTTGAAAACCAAAGTAATCACAAATACGCTCTCTCATATACGTACTATCTCTCCCTAGTGTCTTTCCCTAGGTTAACTATGCAACCAAGAGCTCTGATACCAAATGTGATGGCCCGCCCCGCACCAACCGAAATTTACTCCCAAAAGTGCGTTGTACACATGTCCAGTTAGCACGGGACGGATCGTCAGAAGAAAAAGGGAAGAAGGAAATGAACTAACAAGGAACCTGTAAAATGTCTCACAGCGCATGGAACAAAATATAATAACAACATACTTGACATAAAACAGGTGAGACAGTGCATAAGCTGAAACAAACTAACATAGCAACGGAAAATCCAAGTACAGCTTATGATCCAAAGTTAACATTATTACAACTTTTCAAACTTTCTCAAAACAAAAGCAAGATAAAGGAGGTACACTACTAATGCACAAGTAGCGACCACCAACGACACAGGGAGAATGTCTATATATCATACGTGGAAGCCTCATGCTCGCCTCCGAATCAGCTACTCGGGCTTCACCAACTAACCTGTCTCTAGTCTGCTCGTGTGAGCACCCAGAGTAATAAGAGGAGACATAAAACTCTGGGTCAAACATAAAGCATGGTATGAGCGATAAGCATCTAAACAGAATAATAACAGGTAGACCAAAACATACCTGAACCTGGACCTGCAACCAAAGAGTTAGCACTACATACTGTACAACACTCTAAGGTGCCATTTCAAATGATGTAAAGATAACAGGCGTGGGGGTGTGCATGTCATAGTGATGGCAAACAATCAAGCATAACAACCATCCTCACATCTCTCACTCAGTGCATAATGCATACGATATTCACCACTTCGATCACCCAACATACCTTGCTATGATCACTTTGCCCCATGAAGTCATAAATGGCTTCACTGCATTGATACATAGCCACTAATCCTTTGCTATGTCCACTTTTCCCCATGGAGTCACAATGACCCCACTGCACTGGCTCATAGCCTCACTAATCCTTTACTATGTCCACTCTGCCCCATGGAGTCACAATGACCTCACTGCACAGGCTCATAGTCTTACTACGCATCACTTTGCCCCTCGAGTCATAATGACTCTACTGCACTGATAACGTAGTCTTGCTACCATCACCTTGCCCCTCGAGTCATAATGACTCTACTGCACTGATAAGTAGCCCATCATCCATTTTCAGTGGTGAATCGAAGTTATGAACATCGACAACTCCTTAGCACACGCCCTGCAGCAAAGCCCAACCATGAAGTGAACTCATTGGTTCCCAACTAGATCCTGAGCACTAACTTCCATTTGGACTACCTTTGCATCTTGGGTTATTGGTCATCACTGGATCGGTTCGGATCTCCCCCTAGTCACTAGTTCGGTTCAGATCGGGGTGCTCCTTCTTCGCTGGATCAGATCGGGTCATCATCACCTCAGCGGATCGGATCGAATCTCCATGTCCAGTCGCCATCAACGGTTCGGGTCGGAGTCCTCCAATTTGCCACGGTTTAGATCAGCTCCTTCTCATCACCCCAGGTTGGGTCGTAGTCTCCTAGCCTCGTTGTAGTACATTGATTCGGGTCGGGGTACCATGGCGGATCGGGTCGGAGAACACCAGGAGGGTCGGATCGGACGATGCATGCCACGAGAAGAGCGAATAGATCGAAGAGTGAAGTATGGGAGCGGATCTGATCCTCCCTCCGTTCTGATCCGGATCGGTCTATTTTCTGCACTTTTCTACCAAGCAGTTTTACGCCACTCGATGGCATTTTCGACTATTCCAACTATTCTAATCAATCACAAAGCATACCATACAGTCATAGCAACATGCATAAACAACCACAAACATCAAAACAACAATATAATAGGTTAAAATGGATCAAAACTAGCCAAAACCCCATATTTCCCCTTAAGCATGTTTAGGTGAAAATAATGATATGATTAGCAAAACTTTACCAAATTAACCCAAATCCATATCAGAGGTCTAAAACATCATTTCGAATTTTATAAATATTTTTTCGGAATTTTATCATGTTTAAATTTGCTAATTTACACTAATTACCTTTAATTAGCCATAATTAGTGAGGAACTATGCAAATCACTCACCTTAGCCACAAATAAAACTTAGATCTGAAATAGATCTCTAATTTGGTGTGAATCCCGATGCTAAACAGCAGCTCTAACGTTGATTTGATGTAGATCCCCCTTGATTTGATGTTGCTAAGCTTAATCCTTGATTAGAAGATGATTTGGAGGTGATTTAGAGGTTGGAGGCCATTTTTAGGGTTTCTAAGAGGTAAGTGGAGGCTAGAAAACTGAAATGGAAAGAATCTTTAACCCTTTTCAGCCTCCCCGTAACCCTAATCCCGAAATGGGTTATGGGCCCATTCACTAATTACCCTATTTGGCCCGGTTAAGCAGTTTTTCACCCTCCAAACCTTATTTCAGCCATATCTCCCAAACGGTAAGTCCGTTTGGCTATTACGACCACTCACAGAAAGGTAAACCATCAAATGAATCTAATGGAAGTGGTTTCAGGTCAAAATTCCTTTCCAATCAAAAGTTATGGCCAAAACAAGATTAGCTAGGGAAAAAATGGTCATTTAAAAATCGACAAAAATCATGAACATGGGAAATGATTCTATTGGTTGTTTCCCAAAGTTACATGACCATGCAACTTCATATGGGAAAGAACTAAATATTCTACGATCCTCCGATGCGTAGAATGCGGATCGTTACAGTATGTGGCCTCGGAAATTTGAAATGTGCGTTTAAATTGAATATATAAAGATTTGTATTTTAAATTCAACGGAAACCGATCGTAACGGTCGAATTAGCCTACGAAACATATCCAATTGTGTTCGGAATGGGGGTAATACACTAGGGACGATAGTCGTAGGGCCTCGTTTGGGATTCAAATGAAGAGTCAACCTTATTGGGAATAAATAGAAAATAAATTAAATTAATATAAAACCTTAGTACCCTCTCCCTTTCCCTCTTAGAACCAAACCCGACATCCCTCTTCTCCCAAATCGTCCAGCCCCCAAATCGAAGTCACATCCGCCCCAGAGGCGCGCGCCACCACCCGCCGCCATCCAGGCTGGCCCTACCCCCATCGGACCTCCTCCTCCCTTCGATTGAAGCCTCCAACCTTTAAAATCGCGCAGCCCAAATCCCTCAGCCCCGAAGCCCGCGCCTTAAGCCATAGCCGTCGCTGCACCTCGTCGAAGGCTCGCCACCCTCCACCGCGTAGAAGAAACTCGCCCCTTTCCTTCCAACTGTGAGTGTTTTGATTTTTATTTTATTTTATTTTTATTAAAACTGATTTTCAACTAAATAAAAATATGAAATCCATATAATATGATGGTTTTCTTTATATAAAGGTTTGAATTTTTTTGTATGAACATTACAATAAAGGTTTCATTTTTTTTTTGTATGAACATTACAATAAATGTTTGATTTTTATTATATGAACATCAATAAAAAGATGTGATTTTTACAAGTAGAAATATGCCATATTAGCGAAGAAAGGTTGGATTTTTATATGTGATATTAGTGAAGAAAGGTTGGATTTTTAACATCATAAAGAACGGATTTTTAAATTATAAAGTTTTGATTTTATTTATATAAAGCTTGGATTTTTAACATTGTAAAGACGAGTTCTTTTACATATAAAAAGATTTGATTTTTATGTTGGTAAAGATAGGATTTTTAACATTATAAAAATTCGATTTTTATACACATGAAGTTATGATTTTTATGTTTGTAAAGAAAGGATTTTTAACATTATAAAAATTCGTTTTTTATACACATGAAGTTATGATTTTTATTGTTCAAGTGGTTAGATAAAAATATGATTTTTATTGTGTTAGGAGCGTCGTAAAGATACGATTTTTATAATGAATATCAAATAAAAATTTGATTTATATATATATGAAGTAGCGATAAAAATTCAATTTTTACATATATCAAGGAACGATAAAAGTTCGATTTTTATATATATGAAGTAGCGTTATAAAAATATAATCTTTATAACGAAAATATCGTGTTAAAGATGCTATTTTTATCATTTTGAAAGTGAAATAAAAATATGTGATTTTAATTGTAAACAGCGTGAAATGGTTGAGTTGGAAGGTTGAGCGAATCTGAACAGTTCAGAAAGAAAGAATGGTACAGTGGAACCCAAAGGTGAGAACTAGTTTGGATTGTTAATCTTTAACAAATAATTACTTCGGTCAGGATCATTAATCCCGACTAGTTTAGAAAACCATAACATGGTTTGAAATGATATTCCAAGGAAAATTAAAGAATAAATTTTAAAGAATTTATCTTTGATAAAATTAATGGGAACCTTTCCCTAGTGGTGTGAATATTTGAATAAAAGAATATTCTGAATTGGAATGATGTGTATGCTGTGTTTCTGTAACACTTGTTTATAAAATACGCGAGTTATCCAGAAATACCGGGTTTATCCCATTTTGAATAACTGATACGACGATTAGTCGAAGATGAAGACGGTGGTTGAAGACCGGAGGTCTTCACATCGTTTGGAGGATTACTGATGATCTTGATTGGGCTGTACACCCAAGAGGAGGGAATCAGTTGGTGATCGTCCAGACGTACTTGAAGATCAATGGATATGCGAGGTACAAGGTGCATCCGGTTTCGTTCAGACCTAGAACGGACTTTTAAATGGACTGTGTGCCTGACATTGGATATCATTATGTGTGATTGATGGATATCGGTTGCATGGAATGGTTTGCCTGTGTGGCATGCTAAGATTCAAATGATCAAGGCTTCTGTTGAAAAGCAAAGTCATGAGGTTGACGATCAAAGCACGGCCTTTGTGGTATCGCTTTGTGTATCGTTAATTCGCGAGCCTCACACCCTGGTGTGAACCAAAAACGGGAGAAGGACTTCAGGGAGGACATGCGTCTCTTTCTAGTTAGGAGTGGCGTCAGTGCTTGAACTGGCTGACGAGTTTGACTCATGTGGTTGTTGGATTTTGAGGCGCCTCGGTTATATCGGTCGATCCAGGATCGATGGAGTCATTCGTTGGCTCATTTACGCTCCATAGAGCGGGAAGACGTATTGTTCAGGCATAATAATCCACTCCGTGTGGACCGGCCCTGACGATCCAAGGCTTGTCTGCGCGCTTGCCTGAGGCTCGGGCTAGAGAGTCTCGAATCGGTAGAGGACTGTCTTTTGCCTCGGTTCACAGATGGAAATCCAACTTCCAATGTGACATTTTGCGGTTTTATTTGTAGAGCCTAGTATGGCGACATGATATATGGTACCCATGCCATCTAGGATTGATACTTATGATTGAAATTGATTTCTTCACTTATAGTAATAATAAAAGATGAAATTTAGCGTATCAAGCATTCTTTGGCTATTATAATGTAAAACCCTATCCTCCGTCTTGCGTTGCATTGTGCGATGGGACCTGGGTCTTATAATAGCTTCATTGTTCCTTACTTAGCATTGCGCTGTTTGTTTTATGCACTGGTATTCTTTGGAGGAAACCCGTTCCGTGTTATACGGCGTGGTCCCTTGATTTACCTAACTTTAAAATAAAGATTAATAACTGTCTTAGTTCTCACACCAGTCACATGACTGACCTGGAGTTTATTGTTTTAACCTAAAATCTAGGTGCCCTTATTTTCCGCACGGGCAGCTAGTAGTTTGGTTTTGCAGATTTATATTCACAGGATCCTGGTTGATAGTTGAAGTGATATTCGGAAAGCTATGCATCCGTGTATTACTTTCAGTTATGTTTTGTATTATTTTTCCACTGCAGTAATGTATTTAAATCTATGATATTCTCTGTTGTATAATATTTGTTTAAGCCCTGTATATTCTTGTATTCGGATGGAATTGTTGTAATAAACAATGAAATGTTCTTTTGTCTGTGTTTTGATGTGTGTTGTTCTCAAAGCAATCCGCGCTTTCCTTACCAGGGAAGTTCGGGTCCTCACAAGGAAGAAGTTGACCCCCTTACAGATACTGAGGCTCCATGTCGGTATCCGTATTCATGAGGTAGTAGATTCTAGCAGTTGGACTGAGACAGTACAGCCCCGTGATGATGAGGGTAGAGACATGTATCCAAACGAGTCTGGCATAGGCCAGACAGAGCCTTTGTCAGAGGAGGAGAGCATGGATTTTTCTGAGGACCAGGATGATGTAGAGGACGAGGTAGGCCAGTAGATAGGTTATGGTGGTGATGGAGAGGGTGATGATAGTAGCGATGATGATGCCGACTCGGATATGGGATTGGAGGAGATAGAGGATAATGAGGAGATGGAAGAGGAGGAAGAGCCGTAAGAAGAAGAGGAGGCCACACTGGAACCGATGCAGGTCGACCCAGTAGTAGAGACTCCACCTTTGGAGCCAAACGACCAGTTGACTTCTCTGTGGGTGCGGATTATACACGACTTGTTGGAGTTCCATGCTGCGGGGGGTGATAAGGGGATTCATATGGACTTTGCATATCCAAACATGATGTTGTACCCGCCTTCACTTGCCGAGGTCATTTACATATCAGATGATGAGGATGTGGATGAGGAAGATGAGATGTGGGAGTAATTTGTATATCAGATGATGAGGATGTGGATGAAGAAGACGATGTAGCGGAGGTCATCAACATTTCTGATAACGAAGTGGATGACATGATTGAGATCAATAGTGATGACTCCGAGTAGGATAGTATGTTATGTTTGTTCACAGGGCTTTTATCTGACTACAACTCGAGCTAGTCAAGTATAGCACTTATTATCGTACAATCTGTAGTAATTGGTATTATGGTTTATGACATATCACCTTTTGGCTATATATATCTGTTGTTTACAAATTTCGAGGACAAAATTTTTATAAGGTTGGTAGATTGTAATGTCCCGGGTTTTTAAACTAAATATTAATAAAACCGTAAATCAATGATTTCATTAATAACTGATTTAAATTAATGAAATTGATCCCATACATGTAAATAAGAAAAATGTAACTAACTCTTTTTCTTCTACATACATATACATCTGCACTTGAAATTTGCTAACCTATGTATACATGTCATTTTGGAAATATGTAAGCAGACCATCTTAGTTAGCACACTAAGCAAACTCTTCCTAAGTAAAATTCTTAATAGTTACTTCATGCTTAGGGAAGTATTGACAAGAACCATGTCAGTTAAGTGTTTTAAACAAGATTGATGGATGTAATTTGTCTTCCCATATCATGAAGGACTGGACACTTTCCTTCGGAGAAGATTTAATGCAAATATACTTAACAACTAAGTTTGTATTTAAAGTAAAACATATTAATATATGGAAAACAAACCTGTTCCCGAATGATGGTAAAGGGAACAGAGCATCTAGCTGTTTTAGAGAAAAATACTAATCGTTCCATCAAAATGTGTAAGAAGAATGTATAGTTAATTCCATAAGGTACAATTGCATTAACTGTTTTTGTCAAATAAAAACAAGAATGGATAGTGGAAGACTATGTTGTGTATGAAGTACATAAATGTAAACATACGCAGGCTAATATAAACAAAACTAGGCATCAAGTATAGGAGAACATTTCATCTGAACATACCTACGCATAAAAGATGCTCCTTTCACATGCTAGCATTAAATTCATCACTTATTTAATATTATTTTTGTGTCTATAAATAGGCAGCATGCTTTCATAATTTTTTTTACCATATTTTCGATCTGAGCATTCAAACTAGGAAGTTCTTATTCAAAGTTCAGCAAGAAAGAAAATTGAGTAAACAATCACTACTTTATTGTTAAAAACCTTAAAAGTATTTAATCTGATATATGATGTGTTTTCTATTCTTTCATTGTGTAAACCTTACTACTAGACCCAAATATTTGATCACATTTAAAACATATGCTTGCCTGTCAACATGTTTTACTTGGTGATAGTCTAATAAAACAGCGAGTAGCAACCACTACTAACTGATGTAAAAACTATGCAGGTTATATAAATGTGTATGCTTATTAGAACTAAATTTCAAAACCATCCATGACTCATATATGTTTAAACCTCTGACATTTTGCCTCTTGTTAAACACACATCCGGATCTTGCCGAGTAACCCTCGTGTTTTGTGCTATGTACGTTACTTGGATCTCGTATGTGAACTAGTGCGTAGTTGCCAGTTATGATTAAAGCGACATGTTAATTAGTGGACATTTTGGGGTTTACTATGATGATATTACAAAAATCTTTTCAACACAACAATTTAGTTGTGAGGACATTTACTGTTATTGGAACTGTGAAATCATTTGAAATATATACATCACTTTGTTCTGCCATATTTCCCACATCATGTTTGCTGAGGATAGGTAAGACCTTAGTTTTATAAGGGGGTATAGCCATTCAGGTTTAGAAATTTTAGAGCAGAATATAACATGTATATGCCTTCAGACCATACCATAAAACAGTTTTAAACTATTTAGTTTTGAGCCGACCAAATGCCGAGAAACACGGAGCAGGGTACGCCAGAGTATTATCAACGTGGCGAGAGTTTGAGGTTGATCAATAATGGGTGTTGACGATGGAAAACATTGTTTTAAGTAAGGATGTTTTGTTTCGGAAAAGTTCCGTCGATGTATCCGTTTCCGAACTAGACCGTCGAAGGGGGTCCGAACAATTGGAGATGGCTTCAGTCCAGATCGTGCACGTGTCAGAACAGTAAACAGGTTTCTTTACGACACATTTTGCGTGTGCATGTGCACTGTTGGAATTTGGCAGTAAATACATATTTGTCGATGAAGCTTACATCTTACTATTTCGTTATCATATTGTATGCGCATTTAAAAATATTAAGCAACATGATTGCTGATAAAGAAATAGAAGCATTCTAACCAGTATAATAAAAATTCAACTGTAAGAATAGTCCACATAATAAGGAACGAATAATACAATATGTTGCACCAAATTAACTACAACATATAGAGTAGCCGTAGTAAAAATAAAAGTATGCTTCCAAAATGAATAAAACTAAAAGAGGCGTTATCCTCATATTAAGTCATAGCAGCTCACTGGAAGGAAGTAAGGGTAGACAAAGAAGTTCACTGAAGTTTGAAGTAGTTATGGGGAAGTGGTCTGTTCATCGTCAGTTGGGGTTTATAAAACATTTGATAGACGGAGGAGATGAACCGCAGAAGCTGGAGGAGTTTGAGGGAGGAGTAATTGCTCACGGCAGGGATAGGATGGGAGTGTCGAAGTGTAAGTTGTAAGGGGAACTAGGGAACTAAATTTACAATAGCAGCTATCGGCCAACAAAGATGAATGTAGCAGGTTCTTCATTCAAAGTGGAATATGGTAGGCCACACATTAAGTAAATAGATGCGGCTTCAAGGGTATGGGCTGAACTGGGTCACGCAAGTCCTTCATCAGTGGGGTAGCTGAATGTATGACAGAGATGGAAAAAGGGAAGCAAAGTTCTGGGAATACACAAGCAGGTTACGATAGGAGGTAATGTAGTAGCAGGTTGATCTTCTTTACGTTTAAATAATGAGGCAGGCCACATTGAATAAAAAGGGAGATGCGGCAAAAGCTTTGGGCCACGCAAGATAAAAAGGGCATTTAAAAAAACAAGGGAAAGAAAGTGGGCTTAGTGGGCCTGAGGAAAATAGCGTTGGTATTTAAATAAGAAATATAAAAGGAAATTTGTGGAATACTGGGCTGTTTTTAACTGGGTCTAGTTAATTAATAATAGTAAGGGTTAAATAGATGGGAAGTAGTCTAAATGATATTTTCACAATTTTTTAAGTAAAAATCTAATAACTTAAAAGTGTTTTGTTTAATAAATTTATGATTTTAAACCTTGATAATTGATAATAATAAATTTAGCGTTGTACATAAATGATGTAACACATGTAAAATAGATTTACTAACACTCTTATTACAAGTGGTATTAGTTAAGTTAATTATTCATCAACGATTCAATTAAATAAAAAGGAATGCTTTATTAAATCATTCCAAGGCTAAGTAAATAAAATAAAAGTGGATAAATTAAATCAAGAGAAGCGGTTAATTGTTGATGTTAAATTCAAATGTTTTGAATAAACCCCAGAATATGATTTTCTCGAATTAAGTCGAAGATCTTTCCAATATCTAGAAATGGTTTAAAGATCGAATTGTCGATAGATAAAAGTGAATAATTAGGATTTAATTTTATATTATAATCTGATCCATTTAAATATCACTTATCCCTAAAAAGATATTAACGTCGATCGTTTCGAAGAGTCCGGAATATATATTCCACTTCGATCTGATTTCTACATTGCAAGTTGAAGATTATCAAGGATAATAAAAGACGGAGCTATGCAAGAATTGTTTTAAAAATCCTAGGTAGAAATTGCCTAAGATGGGTTTATAAAATAATATCTCCGGTTTGTCCAGTCCTAGGACAACTTGTATGGATGAATGTCTGACAGAGTATTCCTAACTAATCACGTACATTGATCTTTTCAAACGTAGTAATGGATGGCAGAGGAATTCGTTTCTCTTGCTTTATACTCATGATATATTGTTGAAGAAATCAATTAGTAATTAGTGGGTTCTGACGATGTGACGTTCAAAGCAAATTAAAAGTGCTGTCATGGTAAATTAACCTCAAGCTTCACAACCAGGAAATAACAAAAATCGGGCAGGCAGCATGGCTATGTGGGTAGCTCCCATTAGGGTGTATTATCACCTATCTAGAGATATTTCTTTTCTTCCTTATTCTATCGATGTTGTCCCATTCGGCAAATGGTTGTCGTACACAACCATTGGTGATATACATTCGATACACTCAAGAGAAATGTGTGGTCGGTCATGTATGGCCGGGTTACAAGAAGTTCTTGTTGAACCCAGTGTATTCCTCTCTAGAGATACACTATCGGAAGGTGGTTCCATACCTTTTCATGGTTGGAAATCCATTATCAATACGCGTTAAACGGTTTTGTTTATATATTATTTAAGTAGAATGTGAGATGAAAACATTCTACTAGATTCTAAAATATTTGTGGAAACCCTAGACATTATCATAATATATGAGTTAAATATACAAAATGTTTGATACTCATAAGGTAAAAACCCATTTCGTATTTACGGCGTGGTCTTATGAGTATGATTTTATTTCTTATCTGGTTTTAAAATTGTTTACTCACACCAGTCCCCGACTGACCCAGAGTTTATTTGTCTGTGTTTTCCTTAAACTCTTGGGTACTTATAACACTTGTTATGAGTAGACAAGTGGTCTAGGTTTTGACTTAACTTTTGGAGTAGCTGGATGGGAAGGATCTGAATGTTGGCTTATCTATGTATAATTATCTGCAAGTTGTTTTATCCATGATGTTATGTATAATTATCTGCAAGTTAGTTTATCGCAAATGTTTAAGTATGTAATTTGTGATGACATGTATCCGTATGTATGAAGTACTCTAATGTACTTGACTTATGATATGTAATATTTTGGGTTATTATGTTATGCCCAAGTTCTGCTGTGAAATTCTGATGTTTTCTAAAGTTTTATCTTCTATCTATCTTTTACTCTTATATAATGATACAACTTCCGAGGTGTTCGAAAGTTGGGTCATTACATCTGTATAAGCTTTGCCAAGAGCTTGTGCATTGTAAACCAGTGATGAGAAGCATCCAAACATCTCTTTTATATCTTCGTCTTTTTGCATAGAAAATTTTTCATGTTCATTGCTGAGTAGAGTAAGACGAGATTCCTTAACTTGAGAAGTTTCTTCGTGTGTGACCTCCAACGTATGCCATATTTCCTGTGCAGATTCACAGTGATATATTCAGTTAAATTCAATTTTATCAAGAGCACAGATTAAAGCATTCATTGCTTTAGCATTAGTTGAAAATAATTTTTATCACTAATATCCCACTTGTCTTTTGATTCAACACCATTAACAATAACAATGGGAGACATATAACCCGTTTCAATAATATCCCACACATCATAATCAACTGAACTCAAATAAATTTTCATCCTATCTTTCCAATAGGCATAATTGGTTCCATTAAACATAGGTGGCCTAGACATGGACCAACCCTAAGAAAAAGCGTTATTAGACAGATTCATGACTCGAGAGTTAGAAAAATATCCGCTCTGATACAACTTATAGGATCTAAATTAACCTTAGAGGGGGCATGAATATATTTTATTGTATTCTTTGTTGAGTAATTAAATAATATCAAAATAGATAATAATCGAAGTAAATGTGGAAAATAAATAACACATAGATATACCCAGCTTCGCCAAAACCCTGCCCACTGCTGCATTCCCCAAGGTTTATACTAGGAATTAAAACAATCTCTATGCTTACAATCCCCTATAAACTCACAACACTCGCTCCCAATGGTTCTAATCCTATGCTCAAAACCCTACACTGATCTTTATCCCCGAGATCAGATTTCCTCGAATTACAACCCGTAATTCGTCTTTCTAGTTTACAGACAAACTAGAAAACTTTAAAATACGATTACAAATTAAAAACTAAAAACAAATAAAAACCACTAAAATAAAACCCTAGTTTTTAAATAAAATCTTTTAGCCCTTTATCAATTTTGGTCGGCCCCTTTGATCGCTGATCAAACCCCTTAGTAATTCTTCTTTCTCTTTTAATAATGGCGACTATCAACAAAATCAGGGCTTCTGCTATCGGCCAATTCAAAAAGAAAGATTAAAGCTTTGTCTTCATGACTAGTAGCTAGGGTTTCTTCCTTCTCCAAATCGTGGCTCCAGGTTTTAATTCGATGATCCTTTGAAAAGTTATGTTGTGTTCCTCTTCTTCACCAACTTGATTCTGGTGATCGAATCGTTGATATTGTGAGTAATACTACTCTAAATTGTTTGATTTCAATTTTATGCGAATTCGATATGATGATTGGTGATTTATATATAGGGTTTTCAACCCTTAATTTTCTCTAATTTCCTCTTAGAATTGGTCATGATATTTGCGTAAATTTTGGGCTTGAAATCTTTGGCTTTGAATTGATCCTTGATGTTGCGCGTGAAATCTGGAATTTGATCGAATATAAAATGTTCACACTTTCTGGATTGCGTATGAAATCTTCCGAACTTGCTAGAATTAATTTTGTGATGAATTCCTTTGACTTTGAATTTGTTTCTTTATGAAAATATCGATAAAAAAACCATTTGTCTATTTTTCTGGTAATAACAAACTTGAACAGTTTTTCTGGAACATTGATTCTCTTTTCTAGTTGACCATTTCTAAATTAAAAATTTTCTAGTAAATTTCATACTGACTTTTTCCTCGGCTTCTTGATGATTTAAAAAAAGCTAAACAGATACTGGTCTTGCCAAAAAAAAATGTTGCTATACTTGATTACCCTCAACTGTTGCCTTCATTTCTGGTACTTTGAATGTCTATAAGTATGAACTGATGTTTAAAATGAGCTGATACTAACACTTGATTTGCCATACTGATTTTGCACTTGATTTCTTTGCATTCGGCATGCTTGTGATTTTCTGGTACTTCAATGTCCATAAGTATGAATTGAAGTTAAAATGAGCTGATACTTGAACTGATATTGCACTTGATAATTTGGGGTATTTGGCATGCTTGATATTGAACTCGAACATTTGGCTTGTGTACTTGATGCTAGTGCACATTTTTGTTTGTTGGTCCATATCTTGTTGCTTTTTGGGTATTTAATCTTAAGAATTTGTATCCTACTACTCCCATTAGCCCATGTAATTGTCATGTTGTACTTCAACTGTTGTCCATTCATTTCATTGTGCCAATAGTTGAGTTGTGTGCTTATTTGTATATATCCACTGCTGTTTTGTCTTGAATCTGTTACTGGCCTGTATGACTGTCACTACATGCCTTGTATTGTTTTATGCTGCCAATATCTGTGTTGTTGGCTTGTGCACTCTTGAACTTGGTTTACATCTGTGTTTTGTGCCAAGTTGCAGCAGGTCCCCTGGCTTATGTATATTTTCTTGAAAACTTAACATATTTTGACCTGCTCCACCTTTGTGTTGAGTTGCTGAAGAATACTTGAACCTAAATAATTACAATGTGCACTGTGCTTCCCTGAAATTCTTTATGCATGTGTCCAATTGCTTTGTGAACCCTTACTGAAATGCATTAGTGAACTTTGTCCATTTTCATTTTGTCAGCCTTGTGCTTGTATTTTGGGTTCGATATCCTTGTTTATGATGATTTTGACTATAGTATGTTGCACTATATTTGAGTCACAGCATTGTTCATATGCTACTGTGTATATACATATAATGTGTATATATACATATATGTGTGTGTGTGTGTGAGTATTTCTTGGACTGTGGGATTGATTCTTGGGTACATGTCCATTCACGATGTTTTGACCGTATTGCCCCTTCACAAAATATATGTGTATATATATACACATGTATGTGTATACATGTATGTGCAGAAAATATATATAAATGTGAGCACTAGAGATACTGTCTACCTTGTGGTATTTACAGTGTATTGCTATGAATATCACAAGCTGTCTAGACACAGATATATAAATATAAATATATATATATATATATATATATATATATATATATATATCAGACCATATCTAGAAAAATGAGGAGAAACACACCAAATATTCTGAGGCAAATAAAATTTAAAATAAATTTATATTTGCTTGTATTTAAATCTATTTTATTTCCAGTTTACTATATGTGTTTATGTGACAGGTATGGAGGCGACTAGACTGAATTTTATTGGAAGCACAAGAAGACTATGTGTCAGTGAATGTTTTTATAACTGTGTATGTATAACTGAGTGATCTGAGAGACATGTAGTGAGGAAAAACTGTACATGAAATCGATTATAGACATGAATTAAATTGTACTAATATTTGTAACAAACAAATTGATTGAAATATATTTTTGTTGTTCAATTCAGTCTGTTTATTTCGTTTTAATTCTTTCAAAAATATAATTCCATGTGTGATATATATTCAAGTGTGTAATGTCAAATCTAAACAGAAATATCCAAACATATTCATGTGAATTGTAAATAGTGGAGTCAGTGATATGCACTATTTCAACTATAAAATAAATATTTATTTGAATAAAAATATTGTTTGTATATTCAAATCTGTGTAGTAGCATTTCATTGAATATAAATATTTATTCATGTATGTGATGTGAAATATAGAATAGTACCGTTTCCGAACACATTTATATAATATATATATGTATATATGTTTGTTATCATCAAACAAAAATCATACTATTACACTTAACAGAGGTATGTACGTCAAGGCTTTAAGGTTTCGTGGAATCTCATGGGTTAGGGACTACCCTCGAATGATGGCTCAGACATGGGAGAGATTGGTGCCGTTTGAGGCTCGATTTCGATATGAGGCAGTGGATGAAAACAAACTCATGGTAGAGCACTTAACCGAGGCTGAGCGCAAGGTGCTGGAGGAAGGAGGTTGTTGCAGGAGGATGCAAAGAGGGAGAGATTGGCGAACCGTGCCGCTGAGATGGGAAAGTTTGTGCGTACCGAGAGTGTGATTTTCACTCAGGAATTCGCTGAGGGATGTTTTTACCAGTCCCCAATTCCACCATCTTCCATGACTAACAGCCCCTCAATCCCAGCTCATGTCTCGGTTGAGCATGACCTCGAACATCCAGGGTTGGGAATGGCAGGATCCACCTTTACCGTAACAGTGAGCACCCTTCCTATCATACCTACACCACACCTTCCTGGAGGTAAATTTTCATTGTCACGAATACCTGAAGAGCATGAGAGCACTAAATCCTCAAAAACTAAATAGTTGCGTTTTCTGCTGTGTATCCCTTCTTGGAGCGGAAATGATAACAAGCCTTGCCCTCATGCTTCCTCTAACGTCTGAGTCTGAATCAAGGTTACAGGGAATACAATTTGGATAGGTAGAAGGGAATATGGATACGTTTTCAGATGTGGAATTGTCATCCATTGTTTATAAGAGTCTTCTTTAAGAGGGAGAGGCAGTGGATGGTTAAAGTGCTCAGGTGACGGGTGAGCTGATGCGAGTGTGCAAACAATGCACGACATGGCGGGAGATCAGAAAGCACAGATGTTGGCAAAGTCTAAAGAACAAGAGGAGAAGAAAAAACAAGATGAGGCTACCATACATGAGGCACATGCCAAGGCCCAAGATGAAGCCGAGAAAGAGGTTGCAGCTGTGGTGGCGAAGAGGAAGGCTGAGGCAGAGAAGGAAAGAGTCGTTGAGGAGGTCAGGAAAAAGAAAGTTGCTGATGAGGCCGCGAGTGAGAGAGCCGATGAGGGGGCTAGGAAGAAGAAGGCCGCTGATGAGGCTAACAAAATGGCCAAGGAGGCCTTTAATAAGCTTAAGGCTGATGCAGCTACGCAACTCAAGGCCAAGAAACTAGCTGATCAAAAGGCCACCAAAGTTGCCAAGAAAAAGACGGAGTTGGAGGCCCAGAAGGCTCAAGGGGAGATTGAGGTTGTGCTGGCCCTTGCTTATGACATCGCCCCTAAACTGCTGCAATGTATCCCTCCTGGGGAGTTCAGAATAATTACAAGTGACGAGGATGATGGTGGAAGGCGCACATCGGTGTCTCACGAGTTTGTCACCCCCCTGAAAGGCAGAGGAGAGAAAGGCGGGAGCAACTCTAGAAGGAAGCTGGTGGTGACCCACCTAGTGCTAAGTTTATTTAGAAAAAGAGAAGAAAGAAGAAGAAAGATGAGTGATCTTAGCGATTGTCATAGACATTATAGACATTTTGGTTATGGAGGCGAATGGTATACGCGAGTACGACCCTCGCTTTTGGCCTTTGGAGGCAGGGTGTGATTTTCTTGTACACAATGTCGTTGGAAAGAAAAATACTTAGATCTGTAGTTTGCTTTTGGCATGCGAATGAAAGTATTATTTAATTTTTCTTACATCGCATTTTGTGTTAAGTGTTCAAATGTTCATCTTACGCTTTCCAGTTTCTTGTACTTGCGCAAGCGTACTTGTCGTTACGCTCATGAAAACGTGATTGGAGACTCCACTTTGGGAGTACCCCCAGTCGTGCGGAGGTCATGCGCTGGCTCCATTCTTGGGTTTTCCTTTGGTCAAGAGCTGCACAGAGTCCAAGTCAGATGCCCTCTCGCTCGGACCTCCCGGAGGTCGTTGGTCCTAAGTCGTGTGATGGCATGAATGTCACGGATTCGTCCTTTAGACTCTCCCATCATTTCATTTGGATTAGAGTTGGTGGGCATCGTTGATTCGCCAAACGATACCCGGATCCAAACCCGGTGGGTCAGATGGAGCCGCGGGAGTGGTCGGAGTCACACTAGTTTGGAAGATGGGCTGCCCCAAGTTCGGAGACTTGGAAATAGAACAATTTATACTCAGTCTCATCGTTGATATGAGATTCGAGTTGTGCTATTTATACTCGGTCTCATTGTTGATTCGAGACTCGAGCGATATTATTTATACTCGGTCTCGTCTTTGATTCGAGACTCGAGTGGTGTTATTTATACTCGGTCTCATCGTTGATTTGAGACTCAAGTTATGTTATTTATACTCGGTCTCGTCGTTGATTCGAGACTCGAGTGTTGTTATTTATACTCGGTATCATCGTTTATTCGAGACTTGAGTGGCGGTACCAGCTCCCGTGCTCGGGCTGTCGATTCGGTGTTGTGTGTTTGTGTATGAAAGCTAGTTATGATTGTCAATCAAACATATCAAGCAGTGGGTAAACATATTAAGAACACAAAGAGTTGAACATCATCTTTACTATTAACTTTGGTAGTTACAACCTTTACAATGCCTTGAATTTAATAAAAACAAAACATTTTTGGAAAGCTTAAAATATATACTAAGTTATGTGAAGTAGCGACGAATATGTTCACAGTTCCATGCCCTCGGGAGTTCGGCTCCACCGACGGTCGCTAGCATGAAGGTCGCGTCCCCGAGCCTTCGTTGTATGATGTATGGGCCTTCTCAGCGAGGACTGTAACCAATTGGTGTGGAAAAGATCCATTTTAGGATGAGTTCGTCGATGTTGAGGTCCTTAACGTGGACTTTAGAATTGAAGTATCGGGCTTCTTGTTGGCGCTGAGTGGCATCTCTAAGTTCAGCTTCGTTCCTTTTTACTTTGAGAAAGTTGAGTGACTCTAGGAGTAAGTCTTAGTTGGTCTTCGGATCATAATAAGTAACTCGATGAGATTGAAGCTTTAGCTCAATAGGAATGACGACTTCGGATCCACAGGCAAGAGTGAATGGAGTATGGCCAGTCGCTAACTTATGGGTTGTCCGGTAGGGCCAGAGGGAGCTAATCTGCCCACAATCCTCCGGCTCTTTCTAAATGCTTCTTGATGATGGATTTGGTCACTATGTTGATAGCCTCGACCAGCCCATTGGCGAGGGTGAGCCACTGTTGAGAATCCCTTTTCGATATTGTGTAGTCGATAGAAAGTCTTAAACTTCGCACTCTCAAACTCGGTCCTGTTGTCAGAGTTGAAATCCATGGGGACTCCATACCGGGTTATGATATTGCATATGACGAAATTGATTACTTTCTTGGTGGTAATTGTAGAGAGGGCTCCGTTTTCTTCCCATTTGGTGAAGTAATCAACTACGACGAAGGCGTAGCATGCCTTAACTTTGGCTATTTGAGAGTTTTGATGATATTTATCTCCCACATGGAAAATGAATAAGGACTGACCATCTGTGTTAGCTCGGTAGGCAGGGTTCTTGGAATCTCTAAAAAAAATAGCATCTGTCACACTTGTTGTGACGACTCACTATTTTTAATGCCTTGAATCAGTAATTAAACCAACTCCAAGCGCTCAAAAAGGCGAATCATTATTTCTTATGGGATTGACAAGAACAAATCACAGAATCACAGACAGATTTTTATACAATAATTAACAACAGAGAAAAAAAATATTTCTAAAACAAATATCATTGTACAATATTTTTATATGTACTGCGGAAGCTTCATTGCAATATTTTGAACTATACAAAATTAAAAATATTAAGACAGAACAAGATAATGGAAGTAGAGCATCTTCACGAATCCTTATCATCATCAGCTTCAAAATCTAAGCCATAATTACTCAGGTCTGACCCCGACCCGAGCAAAACAAAAACTCAGGTCAGTTTATATTCAAGTAAATCAACAATAATTAAATACTTAAATACTATAATTTAATTTCAAATATGTCAAGTACTAAACATATAATTGTGTAGCTTCCGATTTATAAATTAATAAAGCCATGCATGCAAGAGAAACTAAACTGTACCTAATATGGCCTAGATTAAATTGAGATGAATCCGGGTAGTGACAAAATCATGCAAAAATGGTGATCAAGTTCTTATACAACACGGCAGGAGTAAGGAGAAAAGAGTATGGTGCAACAGGCCAAATACAAAATGTACATCAAAACTATCTTGACATGTATGTATATCAAATTATGAATGACTTAGGTGCTTGCATTCATTTTGGCATTTTACCAAACACCTTTTTGCTAAAAATAAATAAAAATAAGGAGTTCGAGTATACACCGACATATACAAATGTTACAAGTCAAGCTTACTCTTAGACTTCTGCACACACTGGATGGAGAAAATTAAACAATAGGCTATAACTGAACAAAAAAAAAGTTGGAATGCAAAAGGGATCATAACTCAATTTGAAATCAATTTTCAAAATTTCCGTAATTTAATTCTCCAGCTGTAGTCAAACAATTGTTTTAGTCGTAAATAAATTGATATACCGATGGATATACATTTCCTATTCCTCCAATGGTTTTACATCTTCAATTTATTTATCGACTTTTAGTTGCCATTCATTAATATATTTAAGTATACAATAATCGAAGATGAAAACTGATTTGTGAACATTCATAGCTTCAATATCTTTTCAATTAAATCCAGAACTCATTCAAGACGAAAGCTGAGGAACACAATCGAATAGAGGCAAACAAAGATACATATTCACAGAGTGGGAGTCCAAAACGATTTTCAATTTCAAATTAAATTATGTTCAAAATAATTCATTTTCTCATTTTAAGTTAAATATCGAATTTATTAATGGTATGCATACGTATATTACTAAGCAGTTTACATATATACTTGATTCAATTTAAATATTTAATTAATTATTGCACATATGTTTATATTTCTAAACAATTTACAAACACAATCTTACTTATGCAAGCCAGATTCTTGCTCTATTCAAATGATATTTCATATAATATCCCAAATTTATTTAAGTCTTATTTATTTTCAAAGATTTATATGATTTCAATCGATTTAATACTCACGCTTATTTCAAACTATTTCTTATTACATAGTTTCAAAGTTTCAGCATACATTGTATTCAGTTAATTTATATTCATAACACTCCAATTCCAAATTTATTTATATTTCATATTACTCCATTTTTCAAAATTGCTTTGTATTTCAAAACACTTTATAATTCAAATCACCTTTAGTTTTCAAAATACTTTTACACACAACTATTCTTCCGCTGCGCCGCTCTAATAAAATATTAGTTCCAAAATAATTTATATTTCAAAAGTATTTATATTTCCAAATTTACTTATATATTAGAATACTACATTTCTTTCAAATCAATTTCAAAATTCTCTATTTTCAATTTCAAAATATTTCTCAAATTTATTTATTTTCAAAGTACTTAAATTTTCAAAATACGTTGTCTCCAGAGATTCTAGTGACAATTTTTGCTAAACCCATAAGTTAAGCTTTATGTTACCCAAGCTCTGATACCACGTGTAATGACTCGCTATTTTTAACGTCTCGAATTAGTAATTAAACCAACTCCAGACACTCAAAACGGCGAATCGTTATTGCTTATGGGATTGACAATAACAAATCAGAAAATCACAGGCATATTTTTATAGAATAATTAACAGCAGACAAAAAACATTTTAATAACAAATATCATAATACAATATTTTTTTTAAATGTGTAGCGGAAGCTTCATTGCAATATTTTGAACTATACAAATTTTAAAATCTTATGACGGAAAAAGCTAACGGCAATGGAGCATCTTCACGAATCTTTACGAATCCTTATCGTCACCAGCTTCAAAATCTAAGCTGTAATTACTCAGGTCTGACCCCAATTTGAGCTAAACTGAAAATCAGGTCAGGTTGAATGGCTCGCTATTTCTAACATCTCGAATCAATAATTAAAAGAACTCCAGACACTCAAAATGGCGAATCATTATTGCTTATGGGATTGACAAGAACAAATCACAGAAAGATTATTATACAATAAATAACAGCAGAGAAAAAAAACATTTTTATAACGAATATCATAGTACAACATTTTTTATATGTACAACAGAAGCTTCTTTGCGATATTCTGAACTATAAAAATTATAAAATCTTACGGCGGAACAAGCTAACGACAGCGGAGCGTCTTCACGAATCTTCATGAATCCTTATCATCATAGCTTCAAAATCTAAGTTGTAATTACACAGGTCTTACCCCGACCCGAGCAAAAAAAAAACTCGGGTCAGGTTGTATTCAAGTAAATCAACAATAAGAAATACATAAATATGATAATTTAATATCAAATATGTCAAGTACCAATCATATTATTGTGTAGCGTCTAGTTTATCAATTAATAAAGCCATGTACTCAAGAGAAACTAAACTGTACCTAATATGGCCTAGATAAAAATGAGATGAATCAAGGTAGTGACAAAATCATGGAAAAACGGTGACCATGTTCATATACAACACGGCAAGAGCAAGGAGCAAAGGGCATTGTGCAGCAACCCAAATGCAAAATGTACATCAAACTATCTTAACATATATGTATATCAAATTATGAATGGCTAAGGTGCTTGCACTCATTTTGGCATTTTACCAAACATCTCTTTGCTAAAAATAAATAAAAAATAAGGAGCTCGAGTATAGACCGACATATACAAATTCTACAAGTCAAGCTTACTCTTAGACTTCTTCACACATTGGATGGAGAAAATTAAACAATAGGTTATAACCGAACAAAAAAGAATAAGTTGGCATGAAAAAGGGATCATAACTCATACCAAACTTGCAGTATAACAATGATAATGTTTTATGGCATGATAACTGCAGTTAGTTTTTTTTCTTTAAAATAATTTAAAATGCGGGATCCATCAAACTCGCAAATACCAAGTGGCATTAAATAGGCAACTAGCAGAATAATTCAAGCTCCTCCATCCTTTCATTTTGCATACCAACTGTCTTTGAATTTTTCATTCATTTTGTGGAAAATTTCATGTTTAATAAATCTTGAAAGTTGTACCACATAGAAATTTGGGTTATAAAATAGAATAAGTCATGAATGTTATGTTAGGAATTCAAATATAAAATTGCTTTTTAATTCCTAATAGGAATCTGGTAGGTTCAAAGTATAAAGTTGGTTAAAATCTTCCCATTTATTACATGTTGAAATGTTGTTCAATTCATGAAAATTAAGATGGATACCTGAAATTTAGAGAAATATCCCTTGCTAACTATATATAAATATCTACTGAATTCTTTACGATTATTGATCAAGTTAACTATGGGTAAATTAGCATGTTAATTTCAAGTTATACAGTATTCCAACAACCAATCCAACTCAAGTATTCACCAATATGGAATGCAAAACTCATCCAAGGGTCCCCAAACACAACTAATTCTACAGCGAGAGAAAAGTACAACACAAAAAATTCAAGTATTTTAGCGGGGCAACAGTTCATGTCAGCTCAACAGTCACAACAACCTCAAGACGACTCAAAAGTGATATTCACAACAACACAAAAAAATCGAAGTACTTGATAAAATAAAATAAATCATGAATAAACTCACTTGGGTCTGGAAACGAGACAAGAATCAGTTGCAGTAGATCTAGCGAGGAAAAAAACTAAAGGCATGCTGAGGTGATTGAAGGTGATGGTCGTGACATGCAAGCGATGACACTAGAGTCTCGGCGACGACTTGGGAAAAGCGGGAAATCTGAGAACATCAACTTCATCGTCGGTGGGAGGGAACACCGCAACTGCTTCAAAGTTGGAGCGGCGGAGATGGAGATTTGGGGTTTGGTTCGATTGGTGGAGCTCGATGACTGGAGGGGTTAATGGAGTTGCATGAGTTATGGATCTCATTGGGTCGGAGGAGGCTTTGGCGAGGCGGTAGAGCTGTGATGGCGGAAGGGAGGTGGAGCCGAACGGAATTGGGGACGCCATTTTCAAGATTTAGGGAAGTTTTTATTCAGCTAGCGAAAATGAAGAAGGGAATTGTGACAACCATGGGACTCGAACCCCCGACCTCCCGTGAGGCAACACCATGCACTAACTACTGTGCTAAAATATCTTTTGTGTTAGCTTTTCGAGAGGGGTGTTTGTAACACCCCATATTTCTGTAACACTAAGACTCACAAATCAAGGCAGAATTAAATTTTAAAGTCAAAATCAAGGGAAACGGGCTGTGCCATTGCATTCGTCTCGGAATCCTGCATGAGATAGAGTCCGAGTTTGCATTAATCGGACTCTGTATGAAGGAGTTATGATCTTTAGAAGTTTCAGAATTCGATTTAAAATTGGATCAGGTCAGAAAACGAGTTCAAAATTCAAAATCGGACCCAGATTGGGCTGGGCGGGAATTTTCCTGCCCAAGACCCAGGTCGTGGGTTGTCGACCTGGGGGTCGACCCCCCTGCTTTTTCCAGATCTGCAGTCTGGTTTGTTCTTCTGTATTCGGACGCCATTCTGACCAGATTCGTCCGCCTAATCCTATATAAACAGCCTTAGTCTCCTTCTCTATTCACAATTCTTTTCTATCCTTATGCTGCCTCTGAGAAATTGTATAAATAAAAATAAGAAAATAATATGTAAAATAAATCAAGACGAGGAAATGATGCTCAAGACTTTCAAGAGGAGATTCAAAACAAGCTAGGATTCAAGTGAAGATTCAAACGACTTCAACGACTATTTTTCTACGAATCTAATCTAATCTCTGTAAGTCGGTTACTTTTTAGATTTGAATGTTTTCTCTATTCGCGACATGAAATTAAAGGAATAAAAGAATATGCCAAATCTTTCTGTTCGAATCAGTGCTTATATCTTTGGACTTAATTAAGAACTATTATGGTTCGAGGACTAATGAGACTGTGACTATGAAACTACGGACCTTAAAACCATATGCCTCTTTGACTATGAACATTGCCTATGACTATGAACACTGCCTATGACTGTGACTCATGATTATGAGAATTATTTCCTTGACTATGAACACAAGCCTATGTCTTTGATTAGGAAACATAAACTATTGCCTACGACATAACAAGGACAACTGTGATTAAACACCTATGATTCATGACTAGGAAAGTGTTGCTTAAGTTTTGTGACTATGAAATTGGGTCTATCTATTCTGTCTATTCTTGGTTTTCTTTGGTTTTAGATCTTGGGAATTTACCTATTAAGTTAGGTCTACCCATGCTCTTGAACCTACGTCGTTATTCAACCCTTTTTATGTCATAAGGTTTTCAGACCTACAGGCTTTCGATGGTTTATATCAATTTCAGTATAATTCGTTAGGTCTGTAATTAGTAAATTATCAATTTATGCCATTATGTCTATCTTTGCATCTTTTGTTCATTCCCTATTTTTCTACGAATCTAGATTTATCTATAATCTAGATTGAATCACGATTATACGAACGGTGGGAATACGATTTGGGAAAAATATGAAATTTACTAAAACGTAGTTTTTAACTTGGAAATTGGCATAAATTGGGAACATGTATTATGACATGATCATAGAAATGCAAATTGGATAAATTTGACATGAAATATAAGATGTGTAATTTGAATCTAATATTGACTTGTAAATCTAGCATTTACATGAATTGTGAACTAGAATAATAAGTCTAATCTGACATGAACTGTAATTAGAATGTTAAATCAGAATTGGATTAGCTAATTTGGCATAATAAGTATATTGGCATAAACCATAATTGGGAGTAATTGTCATGTTTGGCAAAAATCATGGTTAGTGACCCTTAATTTGGTATAGTTTACATACCAAAAAGGCATAAATATGATATAGAGGGGAAAATGGGCCATAATAATAATTGTTGACAATTTACATTAAAAGAGTAATTAAGAAATAAGTAAATTAGGAATAATGTACTTATAGAATTTGTCCTAAATGAAAAAAATGTAAATTTAGACAAATTAAAGGTTTAATGACATCTCTTTTAATAACACACCAGAAAGTTCTAGGGTGACAGAGAGGAAAGTGTCTAGGCTTGGGTTTGGAAAATACAAGTTTCCTGCTCTCCCTGGCTATCCCTAACTGATCCGACGAACGGTATGGTTACTTTCAAAACCTGATTTGAAAATTAATCAAAACCCTTTGAACTTAGAAAACACGAATATGCCTAACCCGAGGTTAGACTGAGTTGTGATGTAAACCTGCCCGGAACCAACCGGCACATCCAGTAATCGCAACAATATCTGTCTAATGTGAGTGGTAGCGGCTTTAATTTATTTAGTTAAAGCTAGAACAAGAATAGTAGGGTTAAGTTAACTAAGACACTTAACCAATTCAACATGATAACCAGATCGGTGAGTGGGGTTAGGTTCATACAGACACTTAACACAGTTAAGCTAGAATGGGAGGGTTAAGTCCATAGGAACACTTAACCAACTTAACACAGTTAAGCTAGAATGGGAGGGCTAAGTCCATAGGGACACTTAACCAACTTAACATGGTAACAAGACAAGATTTGTAGGGGTTAAGTAACTAAGAAAACACTTATCCAAATTAACTTGTTAACTAGACTAGAAGGTGGGGTTAAGTAAAGTTAATACACTTAGCCAAATTAACATGTTAACTAGACTAGAGGTTGGGGTTATGTAAAATTTAATACACTTAGACAATTTGATATGTTAGCTGGGCTAGACCGTAGGGTTAAGCAAACTTGAACACTTAACCATCAGATTGTGATAAAGGAATAGGGCTAAGTCTAAAACATGAAGGGATAATACTTAACCATTAATAACATGTTACTTAAACAGACGGGCAAGGTTAAGTTAAAAAGGAACACTTAACCAATACAGGATGAATGGGTAGGGTTAAGTAATAAGAAATACTGAACCAATATAACTTGGTTTGTGGTAGGGTTAAGTCAACAAGAATTACTGATAACACTTAACCAGTTTAACAACGAAGAGGGTTAAGTTAGCCTGAATTGACTAATGACACTTAACCAATCCAAATTAACGGGAAAGAAAACTAAGTAGTAAACCTTAGTTAAAAGGAGCTAAGTAGTAAACCTTAGTTAAGAAAACAACGATCCTGGAAACTAGGTGGTAAACCTTAGTTAGTAAAACTAAGTGGTAATTCTTAGTATAACACGGGAAGGAGCGAATGTCCGTCTGAGTAAAAAAAAAGGCTCCAACGAATTGGGTTACGAAGCCCGAGGCTTCGAGGGGACGTGAGGATACTCTTGGTATCCCTCTGTGAGGCTGCAGATGATCCTCCTGGGCTCACAGAGGTTAAGGACTGCGTTATAAGAACCAGGGGTATGCCTTGGTTGTAATATATGGCAACCTAAAGACTAGGATGGACCAGCGTGATTCGGCGAGAAAACGGTAGCCCTGTGATAGCAACTTGTCGTCTACCATCCATCTTGCATCAGTCGAGATACGTGAAGCGGAAAGGCGGAGAACTCCAAAAGACCATATACTTGCTTTCTAGTTATGGGTGTGGATGGCCATAGGTTAGTGGGGCATAGGGGGCCTGCATATAGTTATCATTTTTGAAGGTGTGGCTTTCATTAGTTGAGGGAGCGGTCAAGTGGGACCATAGCCACTGGAATAAAAACAGACCTTAGCATCTACATCGGCAGATATCTGAATGCTCCCGACCGAGTTCTGCGTTTCTTGATTTGCCCTGCCACAGGACTCGGGCTGCACATTACAGGACATGTGCATCTAGACGAGCAATAACGATTTGCGATACATGCGTGGGGAAGTATAGGAACATATACCACTCTAGGTAGTGTGTCCTAGACTTGGGGGCAGCGTTCGACAGGTAGCATAATCCCTAGTTGGACTAGGTGGCATAAACCCTGAATCTGAGAAGCGTTCAGCAAATATTGTAAACTCTAGTTGAATCTAGAAAGCACTTGATAGAAAACCCTAGATTAGATCTAGGTAATAAATAATAAATGTATGCCTGAAGGCAACGGAAACTACAGGGATTAGGATCACGTTATTGTTACTAGTTGGGACACTAGTTAGGCGGTGCAGAGATATAGAAACCAGTATAACAAGGAAATAGCGAAGCAGCGAAAGTATTAGAAGCATACCTAGTTTATTTTGTCTTAGCATATCTTGTGTTAATCTTGTCTAATCTTGCTGACCCTATCATCATGGTGTTATCTTATATTCAGTTAATTCATGTCGTTGTGTTTTTCCATGTTCACATGCTAGAAGTTACTGAACTTACTCAGGCTTTATGTCTGACTCTATTTTTCTTTCGTCTTCTTTTCTTCCGTTCCCCCCCCCTCCATGTAGTAAAGGAGGGAATAGTATAGCTCAGGTTAAGTTGGACTGTCACTCTTTCCCAGCATGAAGATTTGTCGAAATTTTGCATGGATTCTCTTTTCAGATGCTATGGCTGGCTCTTGCTACATTGGGGAATATAAATGTTGTTTTATGCTTCTTTATTTTGTAAGACAGATGATACTCTGATATTATAAAGAAATCGTTGTACAAACTATTTTATCATTAACGCAAAGTTTTATTTTCCGCTATTGTAATTTTTGTCTGTCTTGTAATTTATCTGCATCCTTTACCCTAAATGCTCCACAAAGCTTAATGCATTCCCTTTGTGAGTGACACTAACGGATGTGGGGTGTTACACGTGGTATCAGAGCTAAAGGTTACCAGATCAGATAAAGGATTTGAAAAATTATTTTCAAAACAGTTTTAAAAGAAGCATTTTCAAGAGAAAAGATTTGTTTTAAAGGCATATTCCCCAAAGCCATAAGCACTCTCTTCTCTTCCTCTGTTTGAATTCTTGTCTCCTTCTTTCTTGATTCTCTGGGGCTCCTAACTTTCTGGGATGTAACCCCATCGAAGGGCGAAAAAGTGCCCTACCTCCATCTATAACCGTAGTAGTTTCACCTGCGGCCAGTTTTCTTTCAAGCTTATAGGGTTTTCTGTACGATGGAAGCAGCTTTCGAGAGATTTGTCAACATGGTTACACACGAAAGAGGATGAGGAATTCATGGATGTAGATTTAGCTCATGAAGGAGGAAGAAATTTTAAAACCTAAGACAAGAGGAAGTATCTTTACTAGGGTATGATAGGACATATAATTAAGGACAAGGTCAAGAACGAGGAACAAGATTTTCAGAAGGGAAAGTACATACTTTCGCCACCAAGCGTACCTAGGAGAAAGGTAGTAAAATTCTATTGGAAGAATCTAGTTTTGCTGTTAGTACTCTTTCCTTTGGTTTTAGCGCTTCGCATTTGTTCATATCCACTTCCATAGTTGAGTCTCTGCACCATAGTACTTTCATAGTAGAAAGATCCCACTAGAGTCTCAAATCCAATTGGTGGTCCGACCAGTTTATTTTTGGTTAGTAGGGATTTGAGAATAGCTATCAAGTTTGCTTATATCATCTCACGTAGATCGTCTAAATTCGGAAGAGATATTCCTTGGGTGCTTGTCTGAAATTGGTTTAGGTCTTTTGGGCTTGTACTTGAGGAATGTCGAGTTCGATTAGGATGGTTTGCGTGAGAGATGAATAGTTGTGGCAGGCACTCTTAAAAGCACGTAGTGACCTTTCGACCCTTATAGTTATGGCATGGTGGATAAGAGGGAGACCTCTAATCATCTTAGTACATAAACTTGGTACTGTGATTGTCATCTGTTTATTTTGGAAATGGAGGTCAGAAACTTCACAATCGTGAAGTTAAATTAGTTAAGATACAGTGGAGTAAAGCTCAAGAAGTCTAGATCCTAGCATTATACCCTTTTCCTTAAGGGTGCATCCTTGATTTCTTTTATTTTTAGCAGCTTTACGCATAATTGTTTCTCTCTTTCCAAAGTATATCCTCTAGGTCGTATCTTCGATCCTTAGGTAGAAGCCAATGGATGTAAACATGTATTTGAAACATGTTATGGTTGATGGTTGCAAGTGGTTGTTAATGGTTGCTCGTGAATGCATATACATACGTATTAGGCACTAGATCAGTTCGGACACTTTCATATTGCATTTACATATATGTATTTGTTTGTAAGTTGAACTTGATATGTTATCATATGGATGTTGCATATAGATGAATGGCTATACACGCATGTAGTATTTACATAACTAGGGATGCTTGCATACATGACTGGACGCATGGCACTGACATGATTCACATTAAGGAGGTCAACTGAATCAGTAGACCGCCTGATTTTGCATTAGATAAAGACATATACACACACTATGCATATGAACATGAAAGCATTAGAAATCTTTTAAGGACAATGAATGCCTATGATTGAATGGTTGAGTATATGGGTGATTGGATGGTAGGAAACATTCTTCCTAACTTGAAGATTTCGGGGACGAAATCCTTTTAAGTGGGGGAGAATGTAACACCCCGTAATTCTGTAACACTAAGACTCACAAATCAAGGCAGAATTAAATTTTAAATTCAAAATCAAGGGAAACGAGCTACGCCATTGCGTTTGTCTCAGAATTCTGCATGAGATGGAGTCCGAGTTTGCGTTAATCGGACTCCGTATGAAGGAGTTATGGTCTTCAAAAGTTTCAGAATTCGATTTAAAATTCGAACAGGTCAGAAAACGAGTTCAAAATTCAAAATCGGACCCAGATTGGGCTGGGCGGGAATTTTCCCGCCCAAGACCCAGGTCGACTGGGTAGTCGACCTGCGGGTCGACCCCCCTGCTTTTTCCAGGTCTGCAGTTTGGTTCGTTCTTCTGTATCATGACGCCATTCTGACCAGATTCGTCCGCCTAATCCTATATAAACAGCCTTAGTCTCCTTCTCTATTCACAATTCTTTTCTATCCTTATGCTGCCTCTGAGAAAATGTATAACTAAAAATAAGAATATAATATGTAAAATAAATCAAGACGAGGAAATGCTGCTCAAGACTTTCAAGAGGAGATTCAAAACAAGCTAGGATTCAAGTGAAGATTCAAACGACTTCAACGACTATTTTTCTACGAATCTAATCTAATCTCGGTAAATCAATTACATTTTAGATTTGAACGTTTTTTCTATTCGTGACATGAAATTAAAGGAATAAAAGAATATGCCAAATCTTTCTGTTCGAATCAGTGCTTATATCTTTGGACTTAATTAAGAACTGTTATGGTTCGATGACCAAGGAGACTGTGACTATGAAACTATGGACCTTAAAACCATATGCCTCTTTGACTATGAACATTGCCTATGACTATGAACACTGCCTATGACTGTGACTCATGATTATGAGAATTATTTCCTTGACTATGAACACAAGGCTATGCCTTTGATTAGGAAACATAAACTATTGCCTATGACATAACAAGGACAACTGTGATTAAACACCTATGATTCATGACTAGGAAAGTGTTGCTTAAGTTTTGTGACTATGAAATTGGGTCTATCTATTCTGTCTATTCTTGGTTTTCTTTGGTTTTAGATCTTGGGAATTTACCTATTAAGTTAGGTCTACCCATGCTCTTGAACCTACGTCGTTATTCAACCCTTTTTATGTCATAAGGTTTTCAGACCTATAGGCTTTCGATGTTTTAGATCAATTTCAGTATAATTCGTTAGGTCTGTAATTAGTAAATTATCATTTTATGCCAGTTATTATGTCTATCTTTGCATCTTTGGTTCATTCCCTATTTTTCTACGAATCTAGATTTATCTATAATCTAGATTGAATCACGATTATACGAATGGTGGGAATACGATTTGGGCAAAATATGAAATTTACTAAAACGTAGTTTTTAACTTGGAAATTGGCATAAATTAGGAACATGTATTATGGCCTGATCATAGAAATGCAAATCTGATAAATTTGACATGAATTATAGGATGTGTAATTTGAATCTAGTATTGACTTGTAAATCTAGCATTTACATGGATTGTGAACTAGAATAATAAGTCTAGTCTGACATGAACTGTAATTAGAATGTTAAATCAGAATTGGATTAGCTAATTTGGCATAATAAGTATATTGCCATAAATTTGAAGTTGGCCCTAATTGGGAGTAATTGTCATGTTTGGCAAAAATCATGGTTAGTGACACTTAATTTGGTATAGTTTACATACCAAAAAGGCATAAATATGATATAGAGGGGAAAATGGGCCATAATAATAATTGTTGACAATTTACAATAAAAGAGTAATTAGGAAATAAGTAAATTAGGAATAATTTACTTATAGAATTTGTCCTAAATGAAAAAATTTAAATTTAGACAAATTAAAGGTTTAATGACATCTCTTTTAATAACACACTAGAAAGTTCTTGGGTGACAGAGAGGATAATGTCTAGGCTTGGGTTTGGAAAATACAGGTTTCCTGCTCTCCCTGGCTATCCCTAACTGATCCGACGGACGGGATGGTTACTTTCAAAACCTGATTTGAAAATTAATCAAAACCCTTTGAACTTAGAAAACACGAATATGCCTAACCCGAGGTTAGACTGAGTTGTGATGTAAACCTACCCAGAACCAACCGGCACATCCAATAATCGCAACAATATCTATCTAATGTGAGTGGTAGCGGCTTTAATTTATTTAGTTAAAGGTAGAACAAGAATGGTCGGGTTAAGTTAACTAAGACAATAAACCAATTCAACATGATAACTAGACCGGTGGGTGGGGTTAGGTTCATACAGACACTTAACACAGTTAAGCTAGAATGGGAGGGTTAAGTCCATAGAAACACTTAACCAACTTAACACAGTTAAGCTAGAATGGGAGGGCTAAGTCCATAGGGACTCTTAACCAACTTAACATGGTAACAAGACAAGATTTGTAGGGGTTAAGTAACTAAGAAAACACTTAGCCAAATTAACATGTTAACTAGACTAGAAGGTGGGGTTAAGTAAAGTTAATACACTTAGCCAAATTGACATGTTAACTAGACTAGAGGTTGGGGTTAAGTAAAATTTAATACACTTAGCCAATTTGATATGTTAGCTGGGCTAGACCGTAGTGTTAAGTAAACTTGAACACTTAACCATCATATTGTGATAAAGGAATAGGGCTAAGTCTAAAACATGAAGGAATAATACTTAACCATTAATAACATGTTAGTTAAACAGACGGGCAAGGTTAAGTTAAAAAGGAACACTTAACCAATACAGGATGAATGGGTAGGGTTAAGTAATAAGAAATACTTAACCAATATAACTTGGTTTGTGGTAGGGTTAAGTCAACATGAATTACTGATAACACTTAACCAATTTAACAATGAAGAGGGTTAAGTTAGATTGTATTGACTAATGACACTTAACCAATCCAAATCCAAATTAACGGGAAAGAGAACTAAGTAGTAAACCTTAGTTAAAAGGAGCTAAGTAGTAAACCTTAGTTAAGAAAACAACGATTCTGGAAACTAAGTGGTAAACCTTAGTTAGTAAAACTAAGTAGTAATTCTTAGTATAACACGGGAAGGAGCGAATGTCCGTCTGAGTAAAAAAGAAGGCTCCAACGAATTGGGTTATGAAGCCCGAGGCTTCGAGGGGACGTGAGGATACTCTTGGTATCTCTCTGTGAGGTTGCAGATGATCCTCCTGGGCTCACAGAGGTTAAGGTCTGCGTTAGAAGAACCAGGGGTATGCCTTGGTATGCCTTTGTTGCACTATATAGCAACCTAAAGACTAGGATGGACCAGCATGATTCGGCGAGAAAACGGTAGCCCTGTGATAGCAACTCGTCGTCTACCATCCATCTTGAGTCAGTCGAGATATGAGAAGCGGAAATGCGGAGAACTCCAAAAGACCATATACTTGCTATCTAGTTATGGGTGATGATGGCCATAGGTTAGTGGGGGCATTGGGGGCCTGCGTATAGTTCTCATTTTTCAAGGTGTGCCTTTCATTAGTTGAGGGAGGGGTCAAGTGGGACCATAGCCACTGGAATAAAAACAGACCTTAGCATCTGCATCTGTAGATATCTGAAAGGTCCCGACCGAGTTCTGCGTTTCTTGATTTTCCCTGCTGCAGGACTCAGGCTGCACATTACAGGACATGTGCATCTAGACAAGCGATAACGATTCGCGATACATGCGTTGGGAAGTATAGGAACATATACCACTCTAGGTAGTGTGTCCTAGACTTGGGGGCAGCGTTCGACAGGTAGCATAATCCCTAGCTGGAGTAGGTGGCATAAACCCTGAATCCGAGAAGCGTTCTGCAGATATTGTAAACTCTAGTTGAATCTAGAAAGCACTTGATAGAAAACCCTAGATTAGATCTAGGTAATAAATAATAAATGTATGCCTGAAGGCAACGGAAACTACAGGGATTGGGATCACGTTATCGTTACTTGTTGGGACACTAGTTAGGTGGTGCAGAGATATAGAAACCAGTATAACAAGGAAATAGCGAAGCGGCGAAAGTATTAGAAGCATACCTAGTTTATTTTGTCTTAGCATATCTTTTGTTAATCTTGTCTAAACTTGCTGACCCTGTCATCATGGTGTTATCTTATATTCAGTTAATTCATGCCGTTATGTTTTTCCATGTTCACATGCTAGAAGTTACTGAACTTACTCAGGCTTTATGTCTGACTCTGTTTTTCTTTCGTCTTCTTTTATTTCGTTTACCCCCCCCCCACCCCCCGCAGGTAGTAAAGGAGGGAATAGTATAGCTCAGGTTAAGTTGGACTGTCACTCTTTCCCAGCTTGAAGATTTGTCGAAGTTTTGCTTGGATTCTCTTTTTAGATGCCATGGCTGGCTCTTGCTACATTGGGGAATATAAATGTTGTTTTATGCTTCTTTATTTTGTAAGACAGATGATACTCTGATATTGTAAAGAAATCGTTGTACGCACTATTTTATCATTAAAGAAAAGTTTTATTTTCCGCTGTTGTAATTTTTGTCTGTCTTGTAATTTATCTGCATCTTTTACCCTAAATGCTCCACAGAACATAGTGCATTCCCTTTGTGAGTGACACTAACGGATGTGGGGTGTTACACGTGGTATCAGAGCTGAAGGTTACCAGATCAGATAAAGGGTTTGAAAAATTATTTTCAAAACAGTTTTAAAAGAAGCATTTTCAAGAGAAAAGATTTGTTTTAAAGGCATATTCCCCAAAGCCATACGCACTATCTTCTCTTTCTCTGTTTGAATTCATGTCTCCTTCTTTCTTGATTCTCTAGGGCTCCTGGCTTTCTGGGACGTAACCCCATCGAAGGGCGAAATAGTGCCCGACCTCCATCTATAACCGTAGTAGTTTCACCTGCGGCCAGTTTTCTTTCAAGCTTATATGGTTTTCTGTACGATGGAAGCAGCTTTTGAGAGATTTGTCAACATGGTTACACACGAAAGAGAATGAGGAATTCATGGATGTAGATTTAGCTCACGAAGGAGGAAGAAATTTTAAAACCTAAGACAAGAGGAAGTATCTTTACTAGGGTATGATAGGACATATAATTAAGGACAAGGGAAAGAACGAGGAAGAAGATTTTCAGAAGGGCAAGTACATACTTTCGCCACCAAGCATACCTAGGAGAAAGGTAGTAAAGTTCTGTTGGAAGAATCTAGTTTTGCTGTTAGTACTCTTTCCTTTGGTTTTAGCGCTTCGCATTTGTTCATATCCACTTGCATAGTTGAGTCTCTGCACCATAGTACTTTTATACTAGAAAGATCCCACTAGAGTCTCAAATCCAATTGGTGGTTCGACCAGTTTATTTTTGGTTAGTAGGGATTTGAGAATAGCTATTGAGTTTTCTTATATCATCTCACGTAGATCGTCTAAATTAGGAGGAGATATTCCTTGGGTGCTTGTCTGATATTGGTTTAGGCCTTTGGGGCTTGTACTTGAGGAATGTCGAGTTCGATTAGGATGGTTTGCGTGAGAGATGAATAGTTGTGGAAGGCACTCTAAAAAGCACGTAGTGACCTTTCGACCCTTATAGTTATGGCATGATGGATAAGAGGGAGACCTCTAATCATCTTAGTACGTAAACTTGGTACCGTGATTAACATCTGTTTATTTTGGAAATGGAGGTCAGAAACATCACAATCGTGAAGTTAAATTAGTTAAGATACAGTGGAGTAAAGCTCAAGAAGGCTAGATACTAGCACCATACCCTTTTCCTTAAGGGTGCATCCTTGATTTCTTTTATTTTTAGGTGCTTTACGCATAATTGTTTCTCTCTTTTCAAAGTATATCCTCTAGGTCATATCTTCGATCCTTAGGTAGAAGCCAATGGATGTAAACATGTATTTGAAACATGTTATGGTTGATGGTTGCAAGTGGTTGTTAATGGTTGCTCGTGAATGCATATACATACGTATTAGGCACTAGATCAGTTCGGACGCTTTCATATTGCATTTACAGATATGTATTTGTTTGTAAGTTGAACTTTATATGTTATCATATGGATGTTGCATATGGATGAATGGCTATGCACGCATGTAGTATTTACATAATTAGGGATGCTTGCATACATGATTGGACGCATGGCACTGACATGATTCGCATTAAGGAGGTCAACTGAATCAGTAGACCGCCTGATTTTACATTAGATAAAGACATATACACACACTATGCATATGAAAATGAAAGCATTAGAAATCTTTTAAGGACAATGAATGCCTGTGATTGAATGGTTGAGTAGATGGGTGATTGGATGGTAGGACACATTCTTCCTAACTTGAAGATTTCGGGGACGAAATCCTTTTAAGTGGGGGAGAATGTAACACCCCGTAATTCTGTAACACTAAGACTCACAAATCAAGGCAGAATTAAATTATAAAGTCAAAATCAAGGGAAACGGGCTGCGCCATTGCGTTCGTCTCGGAATTCTGCATGAGATAGAGTCCGAGTTTGCATTAATCAGACTCCGTATGAAGGAGTTATGGTCTTCAGAAGTTTCAGAATTCGATTTAAAATTCGAACATGTCAGAAAACGAGTTCAAAATTCAAAATCGGACCCAGATTGGGCTGGGCGGGAATTTTCCCGCCTAAGACCCAGGTCGACTGGGTTGTCAACCTGGGGCTCGACCCCCCTGCTTTTTCCAGATCTACAGTCTGGTTCGTTCTTCTGTATCCGGACGCCATTCTGACCAGATTCGTCCGCCTAATCCTATATAAACAGCCTTAGTCTCCTTCTCTATTCACAATTCTTTTCTATTCTTATGCTGCCTCTAAGAAAATGTATAAATAAAAATAAGAAAATAATATGTAAAATAAATCAAGACGAGGAAATGATGCTCAAGACATTCAAGAGCAGATTCAAAACAAGCTAGGATTCAAGTGAAGATTCAAACGACTTCAACGACTATTTTTCTACAAATCTAATCTAATCTCAGTAAGTCGGTTACTTTTTAGATTTGAACGTTTTATCTATTCGTGACATGAAATTAAAGGAATAAAAGAATATGCCAAATCTTTCTGTTCAAATCAGTGCTTATATCTTTGGACCTAATTAAGAACTGTTATGGTTCGATGACCAATGAGACTGTGACTATGAAACTATGGACCTTAAAACCATATGCCTCTTTGACTATGAACATTGCTTATGACTATGAACACTGCCTATGACTGTGACTCATGATTATGAGAATTATTTCCTTGACTATGAACACAAGGCTATGCCTTTGATTAGGAAACATAAACTATTGCCTATGACATAATAAGGACAACCGTGATTAAACACCTATGATTCATGATTAGGAAAGTGTTGCTTAAGTTTTGTGACTATGAAATTGGGTCTATCTATTCTGTCTATTCTTGGTTTTCTTTGGTTTTTGATCTTGGGAATTTACCTATTAAGTTAGGTCTACCTATGCTCTTGAACCTACGTCGTTATTCAACCCTTTTTATGTCATAAGGTTTTCAGACCTATAGGCTTTCGATGTTTTAGATCAATTTCCGTATAATTCGTTAGGTCTGTAATTAGTAAATTATCAATTTATGCCAGTTATTATGTCTATCTTTGCATCTTTGGTTCATTCCCTATTTTTCTACGAATCTGGATTTATCTATAATTTAGATTGAATCACGATTATACGAACGGTGGGAATACGATTTGGGCAAAATATGAAATTTACTAAAACATAGTTTTTAACTTGGAAATTGGCATAAATTGGGAACATGTATTATGGCATGATCATAGAAATGCAAATTGGATAAATTTGACATGAATTATAGGATGTGTAATTTGAATCTAGTATTGACTTGTAAATCTAGCATTTACATTAATTGTGAACTAGAATAATAAGTCTAGTCTGACATGAACTGTAATTAGAATGTTAAATCAGAATTGGATTAGCTAATTTGGCATAATAAGTATATTGGCATAAATTTGAAGTTGGCTATAATTGGGAGTAATTGTCATGTTTGGCAAAAATCATGGTTAGTGACACTTAATTTGGTATAGTTTACAAACCACAAAGGCATAAATATGATATAGAGGGGAAAATGGGCCATAATAATAATTGTTGACAATTTACATTAAAAGAGTAATTAGGAAATAAGTAAATTATGAATAATTTACTTATAGAATTTGTCCTAAATGAAAAAAATGTAAATTTAGACAAATTAAAGGTTTAATGACATCTCTTTTAATAACACACCAGAAAGTTCTAGGGTGACAGAGAGGATAGTGTCTAGGCTTGGGTTTGGAAAATACAAGTTTCCTGCTCTCCCTGGCTATCCCTAACTGATCCGACGGACGGGATGGTTACTTTCAAAACCTGATTTGAAAATTAATCAAAACCCTTTGAACTTAGAAAACACGAATATGCCTAACCCGAGGTTAGACTGAGTTGTGAAGTAAACCTGCCCGGAACCAACCGGCACATCCAGTAATCGCAACAATATCTGTCTAATGTGAGTGGTAGCGGCTTTAATTTATTTAGTTAAAGCTAGAACAAGAATGGTAGGGTTAAGTTAAATAAGACACTTAACCAATTCAACATGATAACCAGACAGGTGGGTGGGGTTAGGTTCATACAGACACTTAACACAGTTATGCTAGAATGGGAGGGTTAAGTCCATAGGAACACTTAACCAACTTAACACAGTTAAGCTAGAATGGGAGGGCTAAGTCCATAGGGACACTTAACCAACTTAACATGGTAACAAGACAAGATTTGTAGGGGTTAAGTAACTAAGAAAACACTTAGCCAAATTAACATGTTAACTAGACTAGAAGGTGGGTTTAAGTAAAGTTAATACACTTAGCCAAACAAACATGTTAACTAGACTAGAGGTTGGGGTTAAGTAAAATTAAATACAGTTAGCCAATTTGATATGTTAGCTGGACTAGACCGTAGGGTTAAGTAAACTTGAACACTTAACCATCAGATTGTGATAAAGGAATAGGGCTAAGTCTAAAACATGAAGGGATAATACTTAACCATTAATAACATGTTAGTTAAACAGACGGGCAAGGTTAAGTTAAATAGGAACACTTAACCAATACAGGATGAATGGGTAGGGTTAAGTAATAAGAAATACTTAACCAATATAACTTGGTTTGTGGTAGGGTTAAGTCAACATGAATTACTGATAACACTTAACCAGTTTAACAATGAAGAGGATTAAGTTAGCTTGAATTGACTAATGACACTTAACCAATCCAAATTAACGGGAAAGAGAACTAAGTAGTAAACCTTAGTTAAGAAAACAACGATTCTTGAAACTAAGTGGTAAACCTTAGTTAGTAAAACTAAGTGGTAATTCTTAGTATAACATGGGAAGTAGCGAATGTCCGTCTGAGTAAAAAAGAAGGCTCCAACGAATTGGGTTACGAAGCCCGAGGCTTCGAGGGGACGTGAGGATACTCTTGGTATCCCTCTGTGAGGCTGCAGATGATCCTCCTGGGCTCACAGAGGTTAAGGTCTGCGTTAGAAGAACCAGGGGTATGCCTTGGTTGCAATATATGGCAACCTAAAGACTAGGATGGACCAGCGTGATTCGACGAGAAAACGGTAGCCCTGTGATAGCAACTCGTCGTCTACCATCCATCTTGAGTCAGTCGAGATACGTGAAGCAGAAAGGCGGAGAACTCCAAAAGACCATATACTTGCTATCTAGTTATGGGTGAGAATGGCCATAGGTTAGTGGGGCATAGGGGGCCTGCATATAGCTCTCATTTTTCAAGGTGTGTCTTTCATTAGTTGAGGGGGGGGGGTCAAGTGGGACCATAGCCACTGGAATAAAAACAGACCTTAGCATCTGCATTGGCAGATATCTGAAAGCTCCCGACCGAGTTCTGCGTTTCTTGATTTGCCCTACCACAGGACTCGGGCTGCACATTACAGGACATGTACATCTAGACAAGCGATAACGATTCGCGATACATACGTGGGGAAGTATAGGAACATATACCACTCTAGGTAGTGTGTCCTAGACATGGGGGCAGCGTTCGACAGGTAGCATAATCCTAAATCCTGAATCCGAGAAGCGTTCAGCAGATATTGTAAACTCTAGTTGAATCTAGAAAGCACTTGATAGAAAACCCTATATTAGATCTAGGTAATAAATAATAAATGTATGCCTGAAGGCAACGGAAACTACAGGGATTGGGATCACGTTATCGTTACTAGTTGGGACACTAGTTAGGCGGTGCAGAGATATAGAAACCAGTATAACAAGGAAATAGCGAAGCGGCGAAAGTATTAGAAGCATACCTAGTTTATTTTGTCTTAGCATATCTTTTGTTAATCTTGTCTAAACTTGCTGACCCTATCATCATGGTGTTATCTTATATTCAGTTAATTCATGCCATTGTGTTTTTCCATGTTCACATGCTAGAAGTTACTGAACTTACTCAGGCTTTATGTCTGACTCTGTTTTTCTTTCGCCTTCTTTTCTTCCGTTTACCCCCCCACCCCCACCCCCACCCTGCAGGTAGTAAAGGAGGGAATAGTATAGCTCAGGTTAAGTTGGACTGTCACTCTTTCCCAGCTTGAAGATTTGTCGAAGTTTTGCTTGGATTCTCTTTTCAGATGCCATGGCTGGCTCTTGCTACATTGGGGAATATAAATGTTGTTTTATGCTTCTTTATTTTGTAAGACAGATGATACTCTGATATTGTAAAGAAATCGTTGTACGCACTATTTTATCATTAAAGAAAAGTTTTATTTTCCGCTGTTGTAATTTTTGTCTGTCTTGTAATTTATCTGCATCTTTTACCCTAAATGCTCCACAGAACTTAGTGCATTCCCTTTGTGAGTGACACTAAAGGATGTGGGGGTGTTACAGTGTTACAGACTACCCCCTTAAAGAGTCCAACGTCCTCGTTGGCTCATATCACTCACCACCTTGGAATTGTGCATGTAACCCGCATCAGTACCACACCGACTGACATTACCAACATTACACGCACAATTCTGATTGGGTATCGGCTCGAATACCAAATGTGACAACCGCGGGACTCAAACCCCCGACATCCCGTGAAGAAACACAACGCACTAACCACTGTGCTAAAAGATCTTTTGTGTTAGCTTTTCGAGAGGGGTGTTACAGGAATGGAAATAAAAGCAGGGAGCATTGAAAATAAAAGGAGAACGGGGGAAAAAAATAGAAGGATGCGAGGTGAATTTTCAGAAACAATGTAAACACGAGGTGAATGAACATATTTAACAAGGACAAATGTAAATATATTTTAGCCAAGTTTCCAAGTGGCCCAAATTAAATAATCGAATATTTCCTCAAGAGTATATGCCACTATTATACTAAGTATATAACACAGTACTAGAGTATTTATCCATTCCAAATTCAAGCTTAAATTATTGTTAATGTTATTATTATTATTATTAAACCAAATTAAAATCTAAATAAATTAAAATAAGTCTCAAGTAAAATTTAAAATCAAATTTATAATTTCTCAAATAAAGTATTTCAATTAATTTTAAAAATACTACTATCATGGAATTTAACAAAACAACTCAAATTCAAATATTAAATTTTAAATTTACACATGTAAAATTAATTAAAAAACTAAGTTAAAATAAATTTTATTGAAAAAATCTTAATGAATTTCAAGTATAAACACTAATTTTCAACACTCAATCAGATTAACTTATAATTTTAAATGCCAAAAATTCTGGTTCGTTACAATCTCTCCCTCTTAAGGCTTTTCGTCCTCGAAAAGGAAAGTTATTAAAATTATACTTACGTATGTAACAATTTATTTATTTTATAAGCTCATATATATTTTTTACACTTGTAAGAAAATACAAGTTACTTTTCAACTTCAAAAATTTCCTTACGTCTGGATTTACAGTAAATTTCGGTACCATCTCTCCGTCACGTTTCGATCGGAAAAAAAATTCCCATACGCAAAACAACAAAAACACTAAATATACATCTCATCCACACGATGAGGCATCCCTAATCAGGGGAAAACAACAATATATAAATTCAATACAATATGTAATCTGAAATACATACCTTTTATTAGCGTTTAAAGCAAATTTTCTTATATTTAGCAAATGAGAGCAAAAGAATGCTCCAAATTGAAGTGCACGCCATTGCAACCTACTAAAATACTTATCAAACAAGTAAGAATCAAGTGTATATAAACATTAAACTTAAAATATATCACATAAGCGACAAATACATGGTATTAACAATGAATAACTAAAGCAAACAAGGTACGGTGGAAACAAGCGCATAAATGAAGCCAAATTTATTTACACAATCAAATGCTACATACAAATGGAAACAAAATCTATATTCCCTTTCAATTTATTTGTTGTTTACATTGTACAAAATTTTTGTACTTTTATTTACGTTAAATCCATGCACACGTTCACTATAAGTGTTCATTTGTTAATATTCATTCTACGTAATGTTTCATTTTGTTTACATTTTTCTTCACTTTCATATACTCTATTTATTTTTAAATCATTCACTTTTAATTTACTTCCATTTAGTTTATTTATCCATTTAATTTACTTACTCACATATAATTTTGTTCATTTCAATTTGTTCATTTTTAATATACTTACGTTGCTTGCAATTCACTTATTTTAATTTATTCTTATTCAACATCTGTTTCCTTTGACAACCCTTTTTTTTAAATTCATCCAATTCATGAATTCCATTACAGTACACATATTCTCCTTTTATCTAACCTTCATTCACTTTATACATATGAAATTTCTAGCATTGAGTTGCTTAACGAACAACTTATTTATAATTATTATTTTCTCATTTATATTCAATTTATTCCGATGTAGTTATCAATGTCCATTTTTTCCTAATGGATTTATAGTCACCATAAATTACATTCCTATCGTTAAAACATTAATTTATTTATAACCAAACTTAAATTTAAATATGATTCTCGTGTTTGAATTAATTCTAAAATCAAAACATATATTTAAATTCAAAAATTGTTGTTATTTTAAAACAATTAAAAAAATTATTTCTTAGTTCATTATGTTAGGGGTCGTCTATTTGGGCACAAAATTAAACACAGAGAGGGAGACACAAAGCCTCCACCGTTGGATTTGTTTGTCTTTATGTGGAGAGTGCAATTCATGGGAGGATCCAGTGGTTGAGATTTATTGTTTGCAATTTTGTGTCCTCATTTTGTGTTTAAATAGAGTTTCCCTTTATGTTAAAGTTGTATAAATTTAATTTCAAATTTTTGATTGGTTATTTCAAGTTGGAGAATACATAATCACTCGCAGTTTGACAAGTCTATTTTTGTTCTCACAGAAGTTTTGAACATGCATGGTATCGACGCATGACCAAAACGTCTCTAAGTACGCAATATACTTGCTTCAACTCCAGTGAAACTCTTAAAATATTCTCTTTGTATTTTAAAATGGATATGGCAAATACATTCCAAACAAATCGAAACATGGATCGCGGATACACAATGGTTATGTCCGGTTCCCCCAGATAACATCTGTACCCTTGAGCAATCACTGCCCTACGAATTTCTCCATGACGCACAACACAACTAAAGATCGCAAATACACAATATTTTTGTCTGGATCCCCAAGAAAACATCTGTACCTTTGAGCAATCCCTACTCTATGAGTTACGCTATGCCAACCTAACTCATAGATCGAAGTCTACTTATAGTAACACTGGTGGTTACATCACTATCACTCATAGACCTTAAGCAATCACTGCCTATCGAATTACGCCATGTGGACCACAGATACACAATGGTTACGCCTGGATCCCCCAGGAAACATATGTATCTCATGACAATCAGTACCCAGGCGGATTACGCCATAAATTGACCATAGATCGCAGCTACACAATGGTTTCGCTTGGGTCCCCCAAGAAACATCTGTAACCATAAGATTTCACAACCCTACGAATTTTGCTATAAAGTCGTGTTAATAAGACCATGGGTTACTCCATGGAATTCAAAGGACTACTCGAGTATTATATCCGGAAAACATAATCTAGAGAAGATGAACTGATAGAATGAATCCACGACGTGGCCACAATGCGAATATTAAGCAGAATGTACTCCCATATCTTTAGTTTACGAACATATATACTATACATATAGTACTCCATTTCAAATTACATTTATATAAATATCCATTTACATAAATTTTCCAAATGTGACGGCCCGCCCCGCACCAACCGACATTTACTCCAAAAGTGTGCTATACACATGTCCAGTCAGCACGGGATGGATCGTCAGGAGGAAATGAAATAACAAGGAACCTGTAGAATGTCTCACAGGGCATAGAAGAAAATATAATAATAACATACTTGACATAAAATAGGTGAGACAGTGCATAAGCTGAAACAACTAACATAGCAGCGGAAAATCCAAGTACAGCTTATGATCCAAAGTTAAATATTATTACAACTCTTCAAACTGTCTCAAAAGCAAAAGCAAGATAAAGGAGGTACACTACTAATGCCTAAGTGGCGACCACCAATGACACAGGGAGAATATCTATATATCATACGTGGAAGCCTCCTGCTCGCCTCCGAATCAGCTACTCGCGCATTACCAGCTAACCTGTCTCTAGTCTGCTCGTGTGAGCACCCAGAGTAATAAGAGGAGACATAAAACTCTGGGTCAGACATAAAGCCTGGTATGAGCGATAAGCATCTAAACAGAACAATAACAGGTAGACTAAAACATACCTGAACATGCAACCAAAGAGTTAGCACTACATACTGTACAACACCCTAAGGTGCCATTTCAAATAGTGTAAGGATAACGGGGGTGGGGGTGTGCATGTCATAGTGATGGCAAACAATCAAACATAGCAACCATCCTTACATCTCTCACTCAGTGCATAAAGCATACGATATTCACCACCTCGATCACCCAACATTCCTTGTTATGGTCACTTTGCCCCCATGAAGTCATAAATGGCTTCACTGCACTGATACATAGCCACTAATCCTTTGCTATGTCCACTTTGCCCCATGGAGTCGCAATGACCCCACTGCACTGTCTCATAGCCTTACTAATCCTTTACTATGTCCACTCTTCCCCATGGAGTCACAATGACCCCACTGCACTAGCTCATAGTCCTACTACGCATCACTTTGCCCCTCAAGTCATAATGAATCTACTGCACTGATAACGTAGTCTTGCTACCATCACCTTGCCCCTCGAGTCATAATGACTCTACTGCACTGATAAGTAGCCCATCATCCATTTTCAGTGGGGAATCGAAGTTATGAACGTCGACAACTCCTTAGCACACCTCCCGCAGCAAAGCCCAACCATGAAGTGAACTCGTTGGTTTCCCATTGGATCCTGAGCTCTAACTTCCACTTGGACTATCTTTGCGTCTCGGGTTATTGGTCATCACTGGGTCGGTTCAGGTTCCCCTTCTAGCCATCGGTTCGGGTCGGATCCTCTACCATGAGTTTGTTCGGTTCGTGGTCTTCCTCTGGTAATGGTTTGGTTCGGATTCACGACGTCGCATTGGTTCGGGTCGGGTGTCCCACTTCGGGTCGGTTCGGGTTGCCATTTCCCCTTCAGTTCGTGCTCCAGCTCCTGTTGCCTCGTCCGGTCCCCTTCCTTATTCTAATCCAATCCCTCGCCACACTCCGGTCCGAGCCCTTCGTCCTTAAGTCGATCCGATCCCCAGCTCAACCAACATGGCCATCCTTTTTGCCAAGCCTCTCAAGTGTTAAGTTCCGATCTGATTCGGATGGCCTTGCCCGTCCACTTATCCGATCCGAGCCCCATATCCAATCCGATCCGGTTCAAAACCTGCACTTTTCCTGAGACATTTCCAGCGAGTGTTTTACGCCATTCGACGACGTTTTCGACCATTCTAACTATTGAAATCAATCACAAAGCATACCATACAGTCATAGCAACATACATAATCAACCACAAACAACAATTTAATAGGTTTAAATGGATCAAATCTAGCCAAAACCCCATATTTCCCCTTAAGCATGTTTAGGTGAAACTAATGATGTGATTAGCAAAACTTAACCAAATTAACCCAAATTCATATCAGAGGTCTAAAACATCACTTCGAATTTTATAAATATTTTTCCAGAATTTTATCATGTTTAAATTCTCTAATTAACACTAATTACCCTTAATTAGCCATAATTAGTGAGGAACTATGCAAATCACTCACCTTAGCCACAAACAAACTAAGATCTGAAGTAAATCTCTGATTTGGTGTGAATCCCAATGCTAAACAGCAGCTCCAATGTTGATTTGGTGTAGATCTCCCTTGATTTGATGTTGCTAAGATTAATCCTTGATTAGAAGATGACTTGGAGGTGATTTAGAGGTTGGAGGCCATTTTTAGGGTTTCTTGGAGATAAGTGGAGGCTATAAAACTGAAATGGAATGATTTTCTAACTGCTTTCAGCCTCCCCATAACCCTAATCCCGAAATGGGTTATGGGCCCATTCGCTAATCACCCTATTTGGCCCGGTTAAGTAGTTTTTCACCTTCCAAACCTTATTTCAGCCATATCTCCCAAACGGTAAGTCTGTTTTTCACATATGACCACTCTACGGAAAGGTAAACCATCAAACGAATCTAACGGAAGTGTTTTCAGGTCAAAATTCCTTTCCAATCAAAAGTAATGGCCAAAACAATATTAGCTAGGGGGCAAAACGGTCATTCAAAAATCGACAAAAATCATGAACATGGGAAATGAGTCAAATGGTTGTTTCCCAAAGTTACATGACCATACGACTTCATACGGGAAAGAAATAAATATTCTACGATCCTCCGATGCATAGAATGCGGGTTGTTACATTCTCCCCCCCCCCCTTAAGAAATTTCGCCCCCGAAATTCCCTAACCAAAACACACAAAGGGTCCCGCATACCTATCAACCATAAAACAACAATCAAATATGCAAAACAAGCAAAACAAGTCAATCCTAGCATGCGGAATAACTAAATTACAAGGTAAATCTTACCAGGCAAAGAGTTCTGGATACGTCTTCCTAATGCTCTCCTTTGTCTCCCAAGTGCAACCATTCTCGTCCTCGCCCCACTGAACCTTGACTAGCATCACCGCCTTCCTTCGAAGTTGCTTCGTATCGTGCTCGACAATACGAATCGGCTTGCGGTTCCCAACCGCCTCGGGTTCTACTTCGAAGTCCTCTAACTGATCAGGCGAAATAGTCATATCTGGGTCGTGAACGAACTTCCTTACTTGGGAAACATGAAACACGTTGTGAACTTCCGCCATCTTCTCTGGTAAGTCAACTCTATATGCCAAATTCCCGACTAGTTCAAGAACAGGGAATGGGCCAACAAGCCTTGGTGCCAGCTTGCCTCTCCTGCCAAATCGTATCACGCTTTTCAATGGAGAAATCTTGACAAACACCCAGTCACCAACGGAGAATTTTATGTCTTTTCTCCTTTTATCAGCATAACTCTTCTGCCTATCTTAGGCAGCCTTCATTCGTTGTTGAATGATCTTAATCTTATCCGAAGTTTCCCTCACCACATCTGGTCCAAGCATAAACTTCTCGCCAGTCTCTATCCAACATGATGGTGAGTTGCACGGTCTTCCGTACAAAGCTTCATATGGAGCCATACCGATACTGGATTGGTAGCTATTATTATATGCAAACTCTACTAGATGCAAATGGTCATCCCATGATCCACCAAAATCCAATATACATTCTCTCAAGAGATCTTCCAATATACGATTCACCCTCTCCGTCTGACCGTCGGTCTGAGGATGATATGCGGTACTGAGATGTAATTCTGACCCTACAGCCTCTTGTAAGCTCTTCCAAAACCCACTAGTAAACAACGGGTCTCGGTCACTCACAATGCTTTAAGGTACTCCATGAAATCTAACTACCCACTTCATATACAATTCTGCTAACTTAGCTGCCGTTCTGGTCAATTTGACTGGTACAAATCTTGCGCTCTTAGTCAATCGATCCACAATTACCCAAATGCTACCATGTCCCGACCTAGTCCTTGGTAACCCATCAATGAAATCCATCGAGACTTGCTCCCATTTCCATTCGGGAATTTCTAATGGTTGCAATAACCCACTGGGTTTCTTTTGCTCGGCTTTAACTAGCTGACAATTCATGCATTTGGATATAAACTTCCCAACGTCTCTTTTCATCCCTTCCCAGTAGTAATTCTGCTTCATGTCTCAATACATCTTATTACCACCGGGATGTATAGTCAGTTTTGAGTGATGACATTCTCTAAGCACTTCATCTCTCAAACCATTCACGTTGGGTACTACTAGTCTTCCATTCTTTATAAGCCATCCATCTCGATCAAGCCCATACAAATTCATCTCCTCACCGTCGATATTCATATCTAACTTGGAGATGATTTCCAATAGATTAGGATCGTCCCTCTGGCTGGAACCAATCCGCTCTATCAAAGTGGGTCTGATCGCCAAACTAGCTAGCATTTTTGGATCCAATTCGCACTTTGGTCTGAAATCAAACCCCGTGATATACTCCAGTTGCTTCCATTCAAGAAACATAGCCCCTAAACTGGCATGTCTCCTACTCAAGGCATCGGCTACCGCATTACCTTTCCCAGGTGTGTATGCGATATCAAAATCATAAGAAGCCAAAAACTATAACCATCTCTACTGACAGAGATTTAGATCCTTCTGGGAGAAGAGATACTTTAACGATTTATGATCGGTGAACAACTCAAATCTTTCTCCCAAGAGATAATGTCTCCACATCTTCAATGCGAACACAATCGCTGCTAGTTCTAAATCATGGGTAGGATACTTCTTCTCATGCGGCTTTAGCTGCCGACTAGCATAAGCTACAACCCTACCTCCTTGCATCAATACAGCACCTAGTCCGGTACGACAAGCATCCTTATATACCGTCATCTCTTCATTCCCTCTAGGAATGACTAATACTGGCGCACGCGTCAACTTTTCTTTTAGACTCTTGAATGCATTCTCACTCACTCTGTCTCAGACGAAGGACTGATTCTTTTTAGTCAACTGAGTCAACGGTGCTCCTATCTTGGAGAAGTCCTGGATAAACTTACGATAATATCCAGCTAACCCCAAGAAACTTCTTACATCTGTTGCATTCTTGGGTGTAGGCCAATCCTGTACCGTAGCTACCTTTGCAGGGTCCATGGCAATACCATTCTCTGAAACAACATGACCCAAGAATCTCACTTCCCTTCTCCAAAAGTGACACTTAGAGAATTTCGCTTTCAATTGGTGTTTCCTCAACACCTCCATCGCTATCCTCAAGTGTCCCTTGTGTTCCTCCTCTGTCCTTGAGTAAACAAGGATATCATCTACGAACACAAGAACAAACTTATTCAACTAATCTCTGAATACTCGATTCATAAGATCCACAAAGTAAGCTGGTGCATTGGTCAACCCAAATGGCATGACCAACCACTCATTAAATCCAGACGGCATCCAAAATGCCGTTTTCGAAACACTCTCATCCGCTACTTGGAGCTGATGAAATCCTATCGCGAGGTCCAACTGGGAGAACACTCTTGCTCCTTCCAGTTGATCAAACAAATCATCTATCCGCGGTAGAGGATACTTATTCGTCCTCGTTACCTTATTCAACTCGCGATAGTCCACACAGAAACGAAGGGAACCATCTTCCTTAGTGGCAAACACAACTGGTGCTACCCACTCGGAGACACTTCTTCTAATAAATCCCTTCTTCAAAAGATTGCTGACTTGCACCTCAAGCTCTCGCTGCTCCCTTGGTGCCATACGATGAAGTGGCATCCCTATAGGTCCGGCATCTTTCACTAAATCAATACGGAACTCAATCTCTCGGTGTGTTGGAAGCCCGGTCACCTCCTCGAAGACGTCCGGATACTGGCCAACCACAGGCACATCCGACAGCTCATCATGCGGGATGTCGAGGGAATTTATAAAACTAGCCATTACCCCATCACTAGGTAGACTACCAAACACTACCCTCCGCCCATCATCCGCCCTAACTGTCACCAAAAAGCCCTCACAGTCTACCACCACCCCGTATCTTTGGAGCCAATCGACCCCCAGTATAATGCCATACCCAGTAAAGCCCAAAACAAAGCAATCACAAACAAACATACATTCATGACTCGATAAGACCAAATTTCGGCAAATCATACTAAGGCTAGTCGAACCACCAATCGGGTTCGTCACAACCAATGGTCTATCGACTATCTCGGGTTCCAGTCCCAACCTATCTACCAGGTCACTAGATATGAAGGAACGGGAAGCCCCAGTATCAAACAAAACTCGAACTGGTACATCATAAATAGAAAGCATACCTTGAATAACAACATTCTTTCCTTTCTCCACCGCAGTTGGGGCATTCGACGAAGAAGGAACAACATCAATAACATATGCTTTCACAATCTGCTTCTCCTTCAGAGGTTGCGGACACTTATCCTTATGATGTCCCACTTGACCACAGTTGTAGCACTTCCTTTCCGCTAGCTTGGCCCGACATTCTTTAGCATAATGGCCCTTCTTACCACAGCTGAAGCACTCAACTTATTTATTGTTCTTTTTCTGGCCATCCTTAGATTGGCTCTGCTTCCTCTTATTCTGAGAGTTATTCTTGCCTCCACCACCTGCTTGCAGCTTCAGCCCTTCTGCAGATGCAGCGTCAGTCTTTGACTTAGTGTAAAGACTCTCTGATCTCAAAGCTTTCCCCACGATCGATTCAAAAGTCTCATCGATGTGGTTGATAAGACTTTTCCCCCAAGTATCCATCCAACCCAGTAATGAACTTCTCATTCTTCTTCTCAGGAGTATCAATAAGAGATAGTCCATACATCGACAAAGTGTCGAATTCAGCAATATAGTCAGAGATTGCCCTACCATTCTGCTTGAGTTCCAAGAATCTCTTAAACAATACTGACTTCTGGGCAGCTGGAATGAACTTCTCGCTAAAGCGAGCTTTGAACTGATCCCAAGTAACCTGATCTTCTGGAGTAGCTATTCTAATGGCATTCCACCAATTCATCACTCGCCCTTGCAGCTGACGAGACGCTAGCCTTCTTTTCATCGCATCCTCGATACCCAAGTCGTCGAAGATACAATCACAGCTATCCACCCAATCCTGAACATCTGTGGCTGACTCCGTTCCGTGGAACGGCTTCCCACCAAGGTTAGTGTAATCCTTGCATAACTTGGCAAAATCGACCCTAGGCGCCTGCACTACTGGACCACCACCAATTCGGGGATTGGGAACTACCCCTTGCACCTCCCTAAGCATATCTCTCATGAGGTCAGTAAACATCTCCCTCATGTCAGCAGCATTCCCATTATTGGCTCCCCTACCAGCACCTCTAGCATATCGGCTCATCGTCAATCTGTAAAAGGGGAAACGATTAACGACCCCATAGTGGTGCTAGTGCAGTACGACTTCATTCTTATACTACTAATAATATATATATAGCTTTTGAAAACCAAAGTAATCACAAATACGCTCTCTCATATACGTACTATCTCTCCCTAGTGTCTTTCCCTAGGTAAACTACGCAACCTAGAGCTCTGATACCAAATGTGACGGCCCGCCCCGCACCAATCGACATTTACTCCAAAAGTGCGCTATACACATGTCCAGTCAGCACAGGACGGATCGTCAGAAGGAAAGGGAAGAAGGAAATGAACTAACAAGGAACCTGTAGAATTTCTCACAGCGAATAGAACAAAATGTAATAATAACATACTTGACATAAAACAGGTGAGACAGTGCATAAGCTGAAACAACTAACATAGCAGCGGAAAATCCAAGTACAGCTTATGATCCAAAGTTAAATATTATTACAACTCTTCAAACTGTCTCAAAAGCAAAAGCAAGATAAAGGAGGTACACTACTAATGCCCAAGTGGCGACCACCAACGACACAGGGAGAATATCTATATCATACGTGGAAGCCTCCTGCTCGCCTTCGAATCAGCTACTCGCGCATTACCAGCTAACCTGTCTCTAGTCTGCTCGTGTGAGCACCCAGAGTAATAAGAGGAGACATAAAACTCTGGGTCAGACATAAAGCCTGGTATGAGCGATAAGCATCTAAACAGAACAATAACAGGTAAACTAAAACATACCTGAACCTGGACCTACAACCAAAGAGTTAGCACTACATACTGTACAACACCCTAAGGTGCCATTTCAAATAGTGTAAGGATAACGGGGGTGGGGATGTGCATGTCATAGTGATGACAAACAATCAAACATAGCAACCATCCTTACATCTCTCACTCAGTGCATAAAGCATACGATATTCACCACTTCGATCACCCAACATTCCTTGCTATGATCACTTTGCCCCCATGAAGTCATAAATGGCTTCACTGCACTGATACATAGCCACTAATCCTTTGCTATGTCCACTTTGCCCCATGGAGTCGCAATGACCCCACTGCACTGGCTCATAGCCTTACTAATCCTTTACTATGTCCACTCTGCCCCATGGAGTCACAATGACCCCACTGCACTGGCTTATAGTCCTACTACGCATCACTTTGCCCCTCAAGTCATAATGACTCTACTGCACTGATAACGTAGTCTTGCTACCATTACCTTGCCCCTCGAGTCATAATGACTCTACTGCACTGATAAGTAGCCCATCATCCATTTTCGGTGGTGAATCGAAGTTATGAACGTCGACAACTCCTTATCACACGTCCCGCAGCAAAGCCCAACCATGAAGTGAACTCGTTGCTTCCCCATTGGATCCTGAGCTCTAACTTCCACTTGGACTATCTTTGCGTCTCGGGTTATTGGTCATCACTAGGTCGGTTCGGGTTCCCCTTCTAGCCATCGGTTCGGGTCGGGTCCTCTACGATGAGTTGGTTCGGTTTATGGTCTTCCTCTGGTAATGGTTCGGTTCAGATTCACAACGTCGCGTTGGTTCGAGTCGGGTGTCCCACTTCGGGTCGGTCCGGGTTGCCATTCCCCCCTTCAGTTCGTGCTCCAGCTCCTGTTGCCTCGTCTGGTCCCGTTCCCTATTCTAATCCGATCCCTCGCCATACTCCGGTCCGAGCGCTTCATCCTTAAGTCGATCCAATCCCCAGCTCAACCAACATGGCCTTCCTTTTTGCCAAGCCTCTCAAATGTTAAGTTCCGATCCGATTCGGATGTCCTTGCTCGTCCGCTTATCCGATCCGAGCCCCATATCCGATCCGATCCGGTTCAAAACCTGCACTTTTCCTGAGAATTTTCCAGCGAGTGTTTTATGCCATTCGACGACGTTTTCGACCATTCTAACTATTGAAATCAATCACAAAGCATACGATACAGTCATAGCAACATGCATAATCAACCACAAACATCAAAGCAACAATTTAATAGGTAAAAATGGATCAAACCTAGCCAAAACCCAATATTTCCCCTTAAGCATGTTTAGGTGAAACTAATGATGTGATTTGCAAAACTTAACCAAATTAACCCAAATTCATATCAGAGGTCTAAAACATCATTTCGAATTTTATAAATATTTTTCCAGAAATTTATCATGTTTAAATTCGCTAATTAACACTAATTACCCTTAATTAGCCATAATTAGTGAGGAACTATGCAAATCACTCACCTTAGCCACAAACAAACTAAGATCGGAAGAAAATCTCTGATTTGGTGCGAATCACGATGCTAAACAGCAGCTCCAATGTTGATTTGGTGTAGATCTCCCTTGATTTGACGTTGCTAAGCTTAATCCTTGATTAGAAGATGACTTGGAGGTGATTTAGAGGTTGGAAGCCATTTTTATGGTTTCTTGGAGATAAGTGGAGGCTAGAAAACTGAAATGGAATGATTTTCTAACTCCTTTCAGCCTCCCCATAACCCTAATCCCGAAATGGGTTATGGGCCCATTCGCTAATCACCCTATTTGGCCCGGTTAAGCAGTTTTTCACCTTCCAAACCTTATTTCAGCAATATCTCCCAAACGGTAAGTCTGTTTTTCACATATGATCGTTCTACGGAAAGGTAAACCATCAATCGAATCTAATGGAAGTGGTTTCAGGTCAAAATTATTTTCCAATCAAAAGTTATGGCCAAAACAAGATCAGCTAGGGGTAAAACGGTCATTCAAAAATCGACAAAAATCATGAACATGGGAAATGAGTCAAATGGTTGTTTCCCAAAGTTACATGACCATACGACTTCATATGGGAAAGAAATAAATATTCTACGATCCTCCGATGCGTAGAATGCGGGTTGTTACACATATAGTACTCCATTTCAAATTACATTTATATAAATATCCATTTACATAAATTTTCCAAATGTCATTTTCAAATAAGTCATTCTCAGATAAGTCCATTATACAAGATTATCAGTTTCACATCAATTTATTCCAAATCAATAGTTTTCAAATCTCATACTTATATAATTCGTACATAAGTTTCCAAAGTTTCATATCAAAATATACATATATCGATAACCTTCAAAATTTCCATTTCAAGATCAAATTAAATTGATTTCAAAACAATTCGAGCAATTAATATCATTTCCAAATTTAAGTTCGCATTTACAACTCGATTTCAGTGTTCAGCATCATTTCAAAATTTAAATCAACATTTACAAATTGATTCATTGTTGACATTCATATTCAATTTGGATTTCACATTACGATTATCGATATTCAATTGAGTCTTTACATTCAATCATTTAGGGTCTTAAATTGTTCAAATTGGATATATATACACACTTTTATCAAAATAATTAAGTTTCATAAAATAATTTTGGAAAAATAATAGATTAATGTAAAATTAACTTGAATAAATAAATAGATTTTGAAAACGGGTTTGAAATAAATAGATATGCTTTGTAAAATATCTAGTTTGATATACAATATGTTTAAATAAATAGATAGCTTCGGAAAATAAGTTAAATGATTATATAGGTTTTGCAAATGGTTTGTAATAAATAAATAAATAGGTTTTGAAAAAATAAGTTTGAAAATTTTGTTTGAAAACAAAGATAATTAGGCTTGAGACAAAATAATATAAATAGATCTAAGGGGTTTTTAGGCATAAGGACAGAGTCAATCAAACATTTATCCATAAGGCTAGTCAACACAAAATTTAGCCTCAAGGACAATTTTACACTAAACTTCGGAATTCAAGGGCCACTATCATTTCATAGTTTACACTAAACTTTGTCCTTTTGGCTAATTTTTTTGTCTCTTGTCCTTTTGGCATAATTTTTTGTTCTTTTTGTCCTTCACACTATTTTCCTGTAGAGATCTAATACCATAATTTCAAATAAGATAGTTTTATAATGAATACTACTTACAAAAATAATCCAATCCGAACCAGTTATCCAAAATTCAAAATCTTAATTATTGTTGGTTCCAGTTCCGAGATTAAACTCAATTTAACTTTAAATTCAATTCATTTACATTTATAGTCAGACCCAAGGTTCAAATTAGCTCATTACTTGAGTTTCCATTTGCATTTCAATTTCAATTAAGTTCAAAACTTAAATCTCAATTTCAATTATATTCCAAATTGAACTAATTATTCAAATTCACATTCATATTCCTTTGAGTTTATATAGATATAACTCAAAATTTTAAATCTCACTTGAAATAATTAAATTTATTCAACAAGTCGAAAAATCGAATTTCTACTCAATTCATTGGAAATTTAAATTCATTTGTTTTCTTCGAGATATATATATTATATTATCCAAATACAACAACAATATATTATTCAACTCATACCCGAGAATCAATTCCGGACTATTTTTTTCCCAATCACTCCAAATATATACATATTTATATATACAAAAATATTTCAAAATTAAATACTCATTTTATCAAAACAAACTAGTAGCAATGCTACTATAATGGTCTCTCCCCACTCTGAAACTTGATAATAAATCTTAATGAATAAAGTTATCATCGAAACTATTATCTAGCGACAAAGTGGGTTCTCCATTCAATATTTCCTTTGAAATTATTTTGAAAATCACTCGACGTATTTTTATATGAAAATAGTTATATAAACTAGCATATTAAATCACTTGCCACATTTCTGTTTCCTAAATATTTGAAATCAATTTTCAAAATTTCAGGAATTGAATTCTCCAGCTGTAGTCAAACAATTCTTTTAGTCGTAACTAAATCGACGGGTATACAGTTCTTATTCTTCCAATATTTTAATGTCTTCAATTTATTTATCGATTTTTAGTTGTCATTCATTAATATATTTAAGTATACAATAATCGAAGACGAAAATTAATTTCTGAACATTCATAGCTTCAATATTTTTTTAATTAAATCCAGAACTGATTCAAAACGAAAGTTGGGGAACCCTATCGAATAGAGACAATCAAAGATACAGATTCGCAGAGTAGGAGTCCTAAACGATTTTCAATTTCAAATTAAATTATGTTCAAAATAATTTATACTCTCATTTCAAGTTAAATATCGAATTTATTAATGGTACACATACTTATATTACAAAGCAATTTACATATATACTTGATTCAGTTTAAATATTTAATCAATTATTACACATATGTTTATATTTCTAAACAATTTACAAACACAATCTTACTTATGCAAGCCAGGTTCTTGTTCTATTCAAATGATATTTTATATAATATCCCAAATTTATTAAAGTCTCATTTATTTCCAAAGAATTATTTGATTTCAATCGATTTAATACTCAAGTTTATTTCAAACTATTTTTTATTATATAGTTTCAAAGTTTCAACATACATTGTATTTAATTAATTTATATTCACAACTCTCCAATTCCAAATTTATTTATATTTCTTATTATTCCATTTTTCAAAATAAATTTATATTTCAAAACACTTTATAATTCAAATCACCTTTAGTTTTCAAAATACTTTTACACACAACTATGCTTCTGCTGTTGTGACGACCGCCCACAGCCCCCGCACTAAATAAGAGGAATAATGCGCTGAAAGGAGTGCACGACATCTATGAATGATCATCAGAGTAGATAAACACAATTGGAACCCTTTGTAAAACTCACAACACAAGGATAAAATATAATAGAACATGTACAACAGGTAATAGTAGTGAAGCATCATATAACAAACTTTTCAAACTTTCACAACATCCTGAAAGATTATCCCAACATCATAGGAAATTTCAAGTATGTACATAAAGCTTCACTACAACACTCATAGAGCAACTCAAACAGCGGAAACAGAAATACTAGATAGTATTAAAAGTAATACGCCAGCTTCCTGCTCGCCTTTGCGCAGCAGCATCGTCCTCACTAATCACCTGTCACCTGCTACTTTGTCTGCCCATCCACAACCGGATGAACAGCCCAAGGTAATAAGAGGAAACATAAAACCTTGAGTTAGACAACAGTTTTAGTGAGCGGTAAAACAGCTAACAAACTTCAACAATAAAGTATATGAGATGGATAAATAAACATACTAATCTACCCATAACACCAGAGAAGAACTCAACCCTATCTTCCCCACATCGGACAGTGATAGCCATTACCATAAACAATTCAACCATTCATCCATGGAAACCAGAACACCCATTCAATCATTGTAAAGCACTCATGACTTCCATATTATATATTTCATGTAAACCATCATAATCGAATTCAACATCCCTCAAGCACAAGCCCAAAGGCCTAAACCAATATCAGACAAGCACCCAAGGAACATCTACTTCGACGTTGGACAATCTACATGAGACGGTACAAACAGAGCATCCAAACATTCAAACATCCATGACTGACTCTGGCTATCACTGTCAATCCTTCTCTGAAACCATCGTTAACCGTATGACGGCTAACCTTGCCATATGTCAAGGGCTAATGGTAACCCTAGTTCTAGCATAAACTCCATACGCCTTTCAACGATACATATGTATGTCCAACCTTGACAACTAGGCCTTTCAACGATACCCAGGGTACTCGACCTACAACCGTTCTTTTAGGTTCCCCTATCGTACCCCTGCTTCGAGCCTACTAGAACTAACGACAACGATAATCTCTCGGCCTTTACATCTCTAGTCATCCAACCCGATAACTTTTCATAGCTCAACCAACCTTCTCAAGCAACCATTATCCACCAACTCACGACCTTTGAGTTATCACCTCATTCGTCGTTCTACACCGATCAACGAACACCTTTCAACACTTCGAACCTTCCTACTTGAACTTACTTCGAAGTCACAACCTCACTGAGACAAATTACATCACTGCGCTGTGGTTAGGATTCGGGGGGGTTGCCCCCGAAAAATATATTTTTCAGGCCCTTTGGCTCAAATCTGGATCGTACCCAAAAAATAAAATTTTCAGAAATGACCCTGTTATGCACGGTCATACCATAATGACTGACCCAGTCAAGACCGACCCGAGCACCTTAGATAGGACTGACCCGGTTCCTTTCTGGCATTAAGACTCGACCGACCCGCCTTTCCCTTTGGGACCGACTGACCCTAGACCAGATTCCCCAGTTTGCTCGACCGACCCATCCCACTTGAGCATGACCGACCCACTTCAGACCGACCCGACCCTCTTACATAGGACCGACCCGAAGCCACCACGTCAATCCCTCAGCTCCACACCAGAATGACCGACCAGGAAAGGACTGACCCACTCCAAGACCGACCGACCAGGTAAGGACCGACCGACCCAAAATGAGATCGACCCATTTCCTGACTTGCTCCCCAAGACATGATTTCGGCCCGACCGACCCAACCATGACCAACCCAAAACCTGCATATTGCAATTTCAGCTCTGATTTCAACCAAAACTTCGCCAAACGATAGATTCGACGAAACCAACTTGTCCAATTCATCAGATATGACCAAAAAGACAATATGAATTCACTAACAACACGAAAATGATAATTTTCACCAAATTATGCAAATCACTCCAAAATCATGATAAATGGACATATGATCTAAATTGTGGATATAACTTGCATAAACATGTGAAATGATAGAAATTATCTGTTTAAACTTGCTAAATAGATCCTAGGGTGATTCATAAGAAAATGGACTTATCATGGTGTAGATCTATGATAAAACACTTGAATTTGATGAAGAACATGATCAAACATTCATATACTTCATTGAACCTATGTGAGAGATGTAAATTACCCACCGATCCTCCATAATAAGCTAAAATCAATGAATTAAGATTCCGGACAGCAAGCAATTCGAACCAAACCCCTTGATCCGATGAATTCCCACTTCGAATGATGTAGATCTAGCCTTCAATGGTGTAGATCTTCGATTTCCTTCCCTTAGATCTTGATTTTAATGGTAAAAAGATGTTAGAGGAAGGAGGAACATAGTCCACCAAATGAGAGAATAGAGAAACTAAAACATTTCTCATACCTCCCACCCCTATTTATACCCTTCCACTAGCCTACTAATGGGCCTCCCCAAATCAGCCCATTGCGGCTCTCCAAACCTGAACAACCAACTGAAAAACCTTAAAACATCGATTCCTCCCAAACCGCGGAGCCAACTCTTTAATGTAACCAATCTACGGAAAGAAAATCATCATTTCCTTTCCAATGGCACAGGTCTCACCACCTGATTCAACCTGAGTCAAAAGTTATGCCCTGTACAAGACTGCCAGGGACAAAATGTCACAAACAAAATCGGGAAAAATTATGGGCATGCCTCACATCCCCATAAGCAACATATTAAAATATGAGAATGATCCAACCCTCAGGGAATAAAATAAAAATATTTTACAATCTTCCGTTACGTAAAATGAGGGATGTTACATTCTCCCCCGCCCTCCCTTAAGAATTTCGTCCTTGAAATTCCAAGCAAACACAAGCAACTACAATAATTCTGCATGCCTATTGTCCATGAGAAGCCAATTCTATCATCCAAACTAGCAACCGTCAAGCCACGCATCCATAGCCTTATCCTAGCATGCGGAATTCTATCAAACAATCAACAAGACACAATGATATAACGATGATACGATATCATAAGGTCCTACCGTTGAACAGCTCTGGATGAGTCGCCCTCATGCTCTCTTCTGTCTCCCATGTATAATCGTCGCCATCTTCACTCCATTGTACCTTGACTAGCTTAACCGTCTTCCTCCTAAGCTGTTTCATGTCATTCCCCTCAACATGAAGCGGCTTATGAGATTTCGCAACTACGGTCTCTACTTCTAGGTCTTCGTACTGCTCTGGAGATACCACCACATTTGAATCATGCACGAAATTCCGTAGGAATGATACATGGAAAACATTGTGCACACTCGACATCTTCTCAGGTAACTCCAATCTATATGCTAGTTTTCCAATTCGCTCGACTATCAGAAATGGTCCAACGAACCTTGGAGCTAACTTTCTTTACTTCCGAATTGAACCACATGCTTTAATGGCGAAATCTTCACGAAAACCATATCCTCAACATCGAATTCCAAATCTTTTCAATGTTCATCAGCATAACTTTTCTGACGATTTTGGGCCGCCTTCATTCATTGCCGAACAATCTCAATACAATCCGAGGACTCTCTAATCATCTCTGGCCCAAGTACCAACTTATCTCTAGTTTCTCACCAACATGCAGGAGAATTGCACGGTCTACCATACAACGCCTCGTATGGTGCCATCCCAATGCTAGACTGGTAACTATTATTATATGCAAACTCAACTAGATGCAGATTCCCCAGCCTGCTCGACCGACCGATCCCACTTGAGCACGACTGACCCACTTCAGACCAACCCGACCCTCTCACATAGGACCGACCTGAAGCCACCACATCAATCCTTCAGTTCCACACCAGAATGGCCGACTAGGTAAGGACTGACCCACTTCAAGACCGGCCGACCAGGTAAGGACCGACCGACCCAAAATGAGACCGATCCATTTCTTGACTTGCTCCCCAAGACATGATTTCGGCCCGACCAACCCAACCTTGACCGACCCAAAACCTGCATATTGCAATTTCAACTCCGATTTCGACCAAAACTTCGCCAAACGATAGATTTGACGAAACCAACTTGTCCAATTCTTCAAATATGACCAAAAACACGATATGAATTCACTAACAACACGAAAACGACAATTTTCACCAAATTATGCAAATCACTCCAAAATCATGATAAATAAACATATGACCTAAATTGCGGATATAACTTGCATAAACATATGAAATGGCATAGAACTTACCGGTTTAAACTTGCTAAATAGATCCTAGGGTGATTCATAAGAAAATGGACTTATCATGGTGTAGATCTATGATAAAACACTTAAATTTGATGAAAAACATGATCAAACATTCATATACTTCATTGAATCTATATGAGGGATGTAAATCACTCACTGATCCTCCAAAACAAGCTAAAATCAATGAATTAAGATTCCAGCAGCAAGCAATTCGAACCAAAGCCCTTGATCCGATGAATTACCACTTCGAATGATGTAGATCTAGCCTCCAATGGTGTAGATCTTCGATTTCATTCCCTTAGATCTCGATTTTAATGGTGGGAAGGTGTCAGAGGAAGGAGGAACATAGGCCACCAAATGAGAGAATAGAGAAACTAAAACATTTCTCATACCTCCCACCCCCTATTTATACCCTTCCATTAGCCCACCAATGGGCCTCCGCAAATTAGCCAATTGTGGCTCTCCAAACCTGAACAACCGACTGAAAAACCTTAAAACATCGATTCCTCCCAAACCGCTGAGCCAAATCTTTAATGTAACCACTCTACGGAAAGGCAATCATCGTTTCCTTTCCAAATGTCATAGGTCTCACCACCTGATTTGACCCGAGTCAAAAGTTATTCCCTATACAAGACTGCCAGGGAAAAAAATGGTCACAAACAAAATCGATAAAAAAATATGGACATGTCTCACATCCCCATAAGCAACATATTAAAATATGAGAATGAACCAACCCACAGGGAATAAAATAAAAATATTTTACGATCTTCCGATATGTAAAATGCGAGCTGTTACAGCTGCGCTACTCTAGTAAAATATTAGTTTCAAAATAATTTATATTTCAAAAGTATTTATATTTCTAAATTTACTTATATTTTAGAATACTACATTTCTTTCAAATCAATTTCAGAATTCTCTATTTTCAATTTCAAAATATTTCTCAAATTAGTTTATTTTCAACATACTTAAATTTTAGAAATGTGCTGCCTCTAGAGTTCTAGTGACAATTCTTGCTAAATCCATAAGTTAAGCTTTGTGTAACCAAAGCTCTGATACCACGTGTAACGACTCGCTATTTTTAATGTCTTGAATCAGTAATTAAACCAACTCTAGACGCTCAAAACGGCGAATCATTATTGCTTATGGGATAGACAAGAACAAATGAAAAAATCACAAACATATTTTTATGCAATAATTAACAGCAATGAAAAAAAATCATTTTTATAACAAATATCATGGTACAATATTTTTTTTTTATATGTACATCGGAAGCTTCATTGCAATATTTTGAACCGTACAAATTTTAAAATATTACGGCAAAAAAGCTAACGGTAGCGGAGCGTCTTCACGAATCTTTATCGTCATCAACTTCAAAATCTAAGCTGTAATTACTCAGTTCTGACCCCGACACGAGAAAAACTAAAACTCGAGTCAGGTTGAACGACTTGCTATTTTTAACGTTTCGAATCAGTAATTAAACGAACTCCAGACGCTCAAGATGGCGATTCGTTATTGCTTATGGGATTGACAGGAAAAAAATCACAGAATCATAAAAAGATTATTATATGATAATTAACAGTAGAGAAGAAAACACATTTTTATAACAAATATCATAGTACAATATTTTTTATATGTACAGCAGAAGCTTCATTGCAATATTTTGAACTATACAAAATTTAAAATCTTATAATGGAACAAGCTAACGGTAGCGGAGCGTCTTCACGAATCTTCAAGAATCCTTATCGTCGTAGCTTCAAATCTAAGCTATAATTACTCAGGTCTGACCCCGTCCCGAGCAAGAAAATAAACTCGGGTCAGGTTGTATTTAAGTAAATCAATAATAATTAAATACTTAAATACGATAATTTAATATTAACTATGTCAAGTACCAAACATATATTGTGTAGCGTCTAGTTTATCAATTAATAAAGCCATGCACTCAAGAGCAACTAAACTGTACCTAATATGGCCTAGATAAAAATGAGACGAATCAGGGTAATGACAAAATCATGGAAAAATGGCGACCATGTTTATATACAACACGACAGAAGTAAGGAGAAAAGAGTATGGTGCAGCCAGTGGCGAATCTAGGATTTCTTTTGAGGTAGGGCGAAAATTGTCATAGTTTTGTCCCACACCCTCAAAAAAATCTAGTCATACTGTATATATACCATCATATACTATTTCTTTGCAAATCAGCCAAAACAATTGTAATGACTTGGCTTTCTTGGCTGAAAGAATTGATGCTGGCTGTCTTGAGAAGCCAGGTAGGGCAATTTCTGTGTACTCGGGTAGGGCAATGAGCTGAATTCTCAAAAAATTTGCCGCACTTTCCAATTTCCAGCTAGGGCCTTTGCCCTAGCTAGCCTTGCCTTCCATCCGCCCCTGGGTGCAGCAGCCCAATTACAAAATGTACATCGAAACTATCTTAACATGTACGCATATCAAATTATGAATGTCTAAGGTGCTTGCATTCATTTTGACATTTTACCAAACACCTTTTTGCTAAAAATAAATAAAAATAAGGAGTTCGAGTATAGACTGACATATACAAATGCTACAAGTCAAGCTTACTCTTAGACTTCTACACGCACTGGATGGAGAAAATTATACAATAGGTTATAACCGAACAAAAAAAAAATAAGTTGGCATGCAAAAGGGACCATAACTCATACCAAACTTGCAGTAAAACAATGATAATGTTTTTATGGCATGATAACTACAGTCAAATTTTTTTTCTTTAAAATATTTTGAAATGCGGGATCCATTAAACATGCAAATACCAAGTGGCAATAAATAGGCAACTAGCAGAATAATTCAGGCTTCCTTATTCTTTCATTTTTCATGCCAACTATCTTTGAATTTTTCATTCATTTTGTGGAAAATTTCAAGCCCAATAAATCTTGAAAGTTGTACCACATAGTTTTAATGCATAAATTTCAGTTATAAAATAGAATAAATCATGAATGTTATGCTAGGAATTCAAATATAAAATTGATTTTTATTGCCTAACAAGAATCTAGTTAGTTCAAAGTATAAAGTTGGTTAACATCTTCCCATTTATTACATGTTGAAATATAGATCAATTCATGAAAATTAAGATGTATACCTGAAATTTAGAAAAATAGTTCTTGCTAACTATATATAAATATCTACTGAATTCTTTACCATTATAGATCAGGTTAACTATGGGGAAATTAGCATGTTAATTTCAAGTTAAACATTATTTTAGCAAACAATCCAACTCAAGTATTCACTAATCTGTAATGAAAAACACTTCCAACTTGTCCCCAAACACAATCAATTCCACAGCAAGAGAAGAGTACAACACAAACAAATTCAAGTATTTTAGCGGAGCACCAATTCATGTCAGTTCAACAGGCACAGCAAGCTCAAGACGACTCAAAAGTGATACACATAGCAACAACAAAAAAATCAAAGTACATGAAAAAATAAAATAAAATCGTGAGTAAACTCACTTGGGTCTGGAAACGAGACAAGAATCAGTTGCAGTTGATCTGGCGAGGAAAAAAACTAAGCGTGTCGAGGCGATTGAAGTTGATAGATGCGACATGCAAGCGACGATAGCGGAATATTTGCGGCAACTTGGTAAAAGCATAAAATATAGAACATCGGCTTCATCGTTGGTGGGTGGGAACGCCAGCAGTTGCTTCAAAGTTGGAGCGGCGAAGGTGGAGATGTAGGGTTTGGTTCTATTGGTGGAGCTCGATAACTAGAGGGGTTAATGGAGTTGCGCGAGTTATGTATCTCGATGGGTCGTAGAAGGCTTTGGCGCGGCGGCAGAGCTGTGATGTTAGAAGGGAGGTGGAGGCGAACGGAATTGGGGATGACATTTTCAAGATTTGGGGAAGTTTTTATTCGGTTGGCAAAAATGTAGTAGGGAATGGAAATAAAAAGAAGGGAGCGATGAAAATAAAAGGAGAACGGGGAAATAATAGAAGGATGCGTGTTGAATTTTAAGAAACAAAGTAAATAGGTGGTGAATGAACATCTTTAACAAGGACAATGTAAATATATTTCAACCAAGTTTCCAAGTGGCCCAAACTAAATAAACAAGTATTTCCTCAAGAGTATATACCACTATTATACTAAGTATACAACACAATACTATAGTATTTATCCATTCCAAATTCAAAACTAAATTATTATTATTGTTATTATTAAACCAAATTTAAATCTACATAAATTAAAATAAGTGAAAATTAGTCTCACATCCTTAAAACTAAACTTAATTAGGCTCACATCCTCCCCTTTAGAAACATATAAATTTCATCCCTATTTTCAAATAGCCGCTCATTTTTTTACAGGTATGCCCTTTCTCTCTTAATTCACGTCGTAATTTATGTAATACGATACACGTTTTAGGGTTTTATTTTTTCCACAATCAAACAGTTATGTGTAATGGCGGCTCCTTCTTTATTTGCGAATAAAATTTTAGGGTGTGGTTTTTACATCCTAATGGCGGCTGCTTCTTTGTGATGATTTTTGATCGATCGATTTTTACAGATCGCAGGAGTGGGAACGACGGCGCTGGGTGATGGAGGAGGGGGAGCAGACGGCGACTGAGGTAGAGGCAGTCCACTCAGGAGCGGCGGCGATGCTCACTTCGCGGAGGGATTCCGTTTTTTGGGTTGTACAGGTGAAGGAGGAGGAAGAGGAGGGTTTGTCGACGGCGGTGGAGCCATCGGTGGGCGGCGCGGCGGCTATTGCAGAGGGGAATGACGGCGAAGTCAGATATATTACAGGTGTTCTGGATTATTTTTTTAATATAGTTTGTGCAAATATTCTTAAAATTTTCATATAAGTATGCATATATTTCTATTACTTGCATATATGAATTCATATAGTTATAATTAACTAAATTTGTTTTTGTATTTTTGTTTGATTAATGCATATTAACCTGATTTTTTTTTTCATCCAGTGGTCCTGCGAATATTGGTGTATTGGTGATGCAGACGATTAAAGAAGAAAATTTAAATTTCAAAGCTGACTTTCTTAATTTTAATGTCGCTTGAACAAAAAATATCAAAATCGTGGCAATTTCAAGCCTATTTTTTTAATTAATTATTCTGATGTTATTAAACTTTCTCGGTTTGATGATGGATAATTTAATTAGGTGATAAATTTATCTTTTTATTACTGATTGTATAGTCGTGATTATTAATTTTTCACTATAGGGTTTGTTTCTTTAATTCTGAATACGTGTATAAAATCATGCATATGTTCAGGAAATTTGCATAACTGTACGCATATATTCTGTATATATGTGTACTTATGTACTCTTTTTGAAATTATGTTTGCTTACGTGTATGATGACAAGTTGCATACATTCATGCATGTATTCCTAATATATGCATTTTACCAGTGTTTTTCATCCACTATAAATATTAGTATGCATAACTTTTGTTAAAATTTGCACATAGGTATGCAAGTATTACTGATATTTTTATACATGTATGCATATTTTTATTACTATTTTGAACACGTTTATGTAATTTTATACAATAATTACTGCTGAATTTGTCTACTTCTTGTTGAATCTCTTGTTTGTATAACAGTGCTACTGCTGATGTTGCTGTCTTGGTGTTGTTGAATTTTGTCAATGATAGCTGCTCTATTCATCTGTATTTTTATAGTTCTGTTGATGTAGTGAGAGATGTCGTTTGTTGATATACTGAATATTTGTATTAACTTTGCTGATATTTTGTATAAGTGCGTATATGTATGAATAAATTCATAGTCGCTAAATGTCGGTACAGAAGTATTTTTTATACCTGATAATATATACAAATATTCTTTGTTGTTGCATAGATGTATGCAAGTATTCTTATTATGTGCATGCAAGTTTTCAAATTTTCATTTTGTGTGCAAACTCTGTTTTAGCTTTCATTATTTCTTCCCTATTTATTCTTGAATTTGTTAATTTAGTCATCGAATTCTACAGTATTAATTTTGTTTTCTGCTACAAAAATCTTCTGAAGTACTGATCGTACAGTAAGTAATTAAAAAAAACATCAGTAGCGTTTTCTGAAGTAAAGCTACAAATATTTGCAGTTAAGTAACCAATTTTATTGAAAAAATTGCATAAAAGTATGCAATATATTGTTTATAACTGCACACAAGAAAGCAACATTTCATACCATCATGAAAAAGAAGTAGAACTTAATTCAATACATAAATCTTGAAGAACATCTGCGTCAACATATTATTATCAACAATCCGACTATAAAGTTTACAGTTGAGAATTTCGTTAGCAAGCTCAGCACGTTGTTCATTAACAGCCACAACACCATATACTTCATCATCTTCAATGATTTCTTGGTTCTCACTTCTCTGTTTCATCATGTTATTAACAAACATGCCACAATCAACGCTGCAGAAATTTATAAAACATTAACACCTTGTTTGAATAATTCTATTTGGTATGATAACAAGGGTATAAATATGCAATCATTCTTACAATCTATATACTAGTATGTATGCAGGTTTTCGAAATATCAGTATACAAGTATCCTATTATTTACATAACAATACATAAATTAAAAAAAGTTTGTACATTACATGCATACAAATATGCAAAAATAAATGGATATCTACATACAAGCATGCAAATATTATTAATATCTGACTTCAAACATGCAAATATACTTGATATTTGTATAAAAGCATGCAGATGTAGTCAATATATGCATACATGCATGTAGATATTTAAAATATCTGCATACAAACATGGAATTATTGTCAATAACTACATACATTGATGCACATTTTGCCCAAAAAATGCATCTATATTAGCTTTTAGCTAAAAAAATAATAAATGCTCACTTATTTGCAACAATACTGTATAGATGCATACTGTTTTGCAATAATTAGGTGATAATATTAAAATAAAAAAATAAAAAAAAAGAAGTTAAAAAAAACTTACTGTGGGTTTAGGGGGAAATGGCGGCGCTGGGTGTTGGAGGAGGCGAAGCAGACGACGCCTGAGGTGGAGGCAGTCCAGTTAGGGGCGGTGGCAGTGGTCACATCGCGTTTGGGTGCAGTTTTGGGGCTGTACAGGTGAAGGAGGAGGAAGATGCGGGTTTGTCGACGGCGGTGGATTCATCGTTAGGCGGCACGGCGGCTGTTGCAAGGGGGATCGACGGCGATGTCCGATCGTAGGAGATGGACGCCTGGAGCGATCGAACGATTTGCAGAATTGTGGGATTAGGGTTTTCAGCGAGATAGAAGGAAGGATTGACAGAGTAATTGATGACGTATCGTTGTTGGATAGTTTTTTTAGTTTGTAAGGGTACATCTGGTATTTTTTGAGCGGAAGTTCAAAAACAAAGATGTATTTAATATTCTTTTTATCAGCGGGTTTTTTTTTATATTTTGAAACTTAATAGGGACCTGTAAAAAACGCACCCTTAAAATAATTCTCAAGTGAAATTTAAAATGAAATTTATAATTTCTCAACTTAAATATTTCAATTAAATTTAAAAACACTACTATCACTGAATTTAACAAAACAAATCAAATTCAAATATTAAATTTTTAAATTTACACTTACAAGAGTAATTTAAAAACCAAGTTAAAATAAACTTGATTGAAATATTCTAAATGAATTTCAAGTATAAACACTAGTTTTCAACACTGAATTAGATTAACTTATAATTTAAATGCTGGAAATTCTGGTTCGTTACACTTGGGGCATAGTTTGCGGCGTCTAGATCTAGTACGGGGCAGAAATAACCATATTTGATAATCTTCCTTACTATAGGTTTCCCCCAATGTGATCGCCACACTCGCCTTCGTGCACGTCCAGCAACACACGGCGATGTCGTTGTGGGCTACACACCGAAGTAATGGAATAGAGAGTGTAATGACCTGACTTTTCGACCCTCAAATGTCGACACTAATACATCCACGGTATTCACGTGCTGAGCACCAAGTGCCGAAAAGACGAAAAGTTAGGGTGAAATAAAATAAAAAGAAAATAGACTGAGGAAGAAGAGGACACAATATCAGAATCTTACAACGGAACGGTAACATATAATATAATGAATGATCTTTACAAAATAAAACTGTATGATTACAACTATCAGAGAAGACTAACCTATCATCAACTTGGACAATTATAACAAACCGTCCTCATAAATGTTGATGTATAACATAGAATGCAGCGGGTATAAAAAGAACGGTAAGATGAACTCCAACTCTCTTCCAAAAGCTCCAAGGCATCCAAAGTAAAACATGCCATACTCAGCTTACTCGAAGGGGTACATGATGATTTTAAGGAAAAATAAAAACCAAGCGTCAGACATCAGTCTGATATGAGAAACTCAAGATACACATTGTATGTAACAACACTGAGGGGACCTTGAAGATTACCACTTCGGTTTTTCCCCTCAAAAGAAACCAACCATTTATTAAGAGAAGTATAGTTGTATTATAGATAATGTCTAGGGTGTAGAATATAAATAAATTCACATAGAAGGAATGGTTACATTGGTTACATTCGACAACTATTAAGTGTACCAACAAAACCGATAAGACACGTTCGCATATTGGATTTTCCCATCGGAGATCTCTCAATACAGATCTGAACTCCATGCAGAAGGGTTAGAATGTTCCTCCGAGTGTCGTATGTCTCTAGATAAAATATACCATAAGGTAAACACAACTGGCCCACGCATGAAAACACCGGAGTGCACCACGTGGAACCAAATATACCCAACTCCCGCGCGCAACTTCGAGGAGCTCCCGCACGATTCGATAATAAGCATACACTAGTTATGGAGTCAATATATTCTGCCGTAGGTTAGCAAAACCCCAGACTGTGCTCTTACTCTGTTTTTAGCCATTTTCAATGTCGAGGTTTCGTTCGGCATCTTTCACATGAGTCTTCATCACTCGAACAGAACAAGAATTCCCAGTTGGAATCCCACAGCTCAACAGACCTTGAATCACACATAGATTCCTTCACAGATCTCGGAATCACACATGGATTCCAATACATCAACAGATCTTGGAATCACACATAGATTCTTTCACAGACCTTAGAATCACTATATGTGTTCGACCATCTCAATAGATCTCGAATCTCCATATAGACTTCACTTCCCAGCCGCTTCCAAAACATAGAACCTGTATACCAGTTTTGAGGTGGTTTTCGATAAGTAGAACACTTACCAATCCCGATCTCCTCAAAACCAGTCGCTAGATTATGTTCTATAGTCAATTAACTGACTACATTTCACACAATATACGATTGTATATGGAAAACAGCCCTGCTTAATTTCCATAACAACCGAATAAACATTCAAGGCACTATCAAGATCACGAAGCATGATAACAGCCAGATCACTATCAAGTCACACAACATGATAATTAGTCGAAGCACGGTTAACTCATATAAACGGCTTCTAATCCCATTCCCATTAATTAATATTTCATTAATTAAAACTTCTTTTATTAGTAAAACTCCTTTTAACTAATAAAACTTCACTTGTCAAATACAACTTCACTTATTAATCAATAACTCATACTCGATTAATATTCCTTTATATACTAGCGTATATATTCAACTTATACATATAAAATGTGTATATGTATATACTCTACGAATTACCTAATCCGTTATAGTCTTACTACCCAAAAAGGTTTTAATATACTTATCCATCCTGTATAATTAAGTATAATCACAATTCAATTCCAAGATTTCCTATTTAACTTCAATACATCAAAACGTATTATTATACTTATCCCTCCGGTATAAGTATATCTACAATTCAATTTCAAGATTTCCTTTCTAACTTCAATATTTCAAAACGTACTCATATACTTAACCCTTCGGTATAAGTATATCTACAATTCAATTTTAAGATTTCTTTTCTAACTTCAATACTTCAAAACGTATTCATATACTTATCCCTTCGGTATAAGTATATCTGCAATTCAATTTCAAGATTTCTTTTCTAACTTCAATACTTCAAAACGTATTCATATGCTTATCCTTATGGTATAAGTATAACTACAATTCATTTTCAATATTTTTTTTCTAACTTCAATACTTCAAAACGTATTTATATACTTTTCCCTCCAGTATAAGTATCTCAATAATTCATTTCTAGGATTTCTTAAAATATAATCAAAGAGGTTAAAACCGTTGTTTAATAAAGAACCTCTTCTCTTTTATAAGTTAAACATCTTATTCAATATCTTTATTCTGAAAGATTCCTATACTTGTTTCTATCTTTAAAATCAATTATTAAAGATCTAAATATATTCAAAATCATTAAACAGTATATTCCAGTTTAACTACATTCCAAGTGTTGCTAAAACAATGTTTACCAAAAACCCAAAACAATCCTTTATAATTTATCTTTAATTGTTTGTTTATAGATTCAATTATATTTACTTCCATGATATAATCTGAGAGGGTTAAAGACTAATGTAATTAACACATTGTCACGACAAACCCAAAACCAATTTATGCTTATAGAAATCACACTTCTTGCACTTAACTCGTTTTCGACATTATCAACTTAACTATCCTTTGGTCAAGAGTGAGGCCAGGTAAGTTAGAGCACTTGTTGCATATCACCCCTTGCCTAGACACCCCATTCTTGACACTCACAGATAGATAAGCCTACTCGTTGGCTTATTAGAATTAAGCACAGTAATCATGATATTCAATAAACAAGTAATTAGGAAGTGTACTTATATGACTATTCTAGCTTTACACACTTTCAAACTTCCTTCAATTTAACATATAAGTTAAACAACCATTTTAATATGATGAGAAATCACTAAGGATGTCATTGCAAAATTTCATATAAAGTGTTGAAAACACAACAATTCAAACTGCATCTATAGCGACTGTCGCTATAAGTGCACTTTCAAGTTCAAGCCCATAATATGTCAATCCATACTAATCCTTATGTGCTTTGTTTCAAATCCATTCCACTTGTTATACAAGTCAATTAAAATCCAATTCCAAGTCCATTCAACTCCATACCAATCCATTAACATGGATCACATACGTCGGTTACTTTTAAAGTAAGAATCAAGTTAACATTTTTAACATAAGTTACCACCATTCAAGCAACTTTAAGCATAGTTATAAACATGCAAAAGGGTTTATGTTTGTTGTCCTAAATAGTGAGTAAACTCACCTTAATCCTTAGCAAATCCTAGCTCCAAGAATAAGAATCAAGATCCAAACTAGCAACCTCCTTTCTTTCCTTCCTTTCCTTGCTTTCACTTGCTTTTCCTTGCTTTATACCTCACGGCCTCTAATGGAATTTGAGAGGTGCTTGGATTTTTCAACTTCTAACTTGCTAGAAGGTCTTGTAATTGTGTAGGAAGGCTTCACTCAAAGTTTGGCTTGATTTGAGGTTCATTTGATTGTACTTTTAGAAAGTTAGTAAGGAAGAGGAAGAAGATGAAGATAAGCCATTAAAAAGCTTCACTTTTGCTTAGGAATTTTGCGTAAGAAAGAAAGAGGCATACCCCTCCTTATATAGGAAAAGGAAGGTAGATGGGAAAAGACCAAAATGCCCTTAAAACTCTAATAGTAATTATGATAGATGGGATGGTGTGTAAGAGAAGTGAAAGGTGTGTAAGAGATGGTAAGTTTGCTTTTTCAAAGCTTAAACATTAAGCATTCTTTTGTATACATATAAGAAACTTGTATACATACACTTAGGATATTTTTTTAAAACATTGATATGACTAATTATGCTTACATATATATGTGTATGTGCATATATACAAATATATCTAACAACGTTGCAACGATATGAAACAACTTCTGTTCAACGATAGGATGTGAATCTGGAAGTTGAACCTCGATCATATTTTTAGTTCTTTATCAAATGATTTATTCAAGTAAACAAAACTTGGAAATAAATTCATTAACTTATTTAAACAATTAAAACAAGCATATTCAAATTATAAAACATTTATTTGAATACTTAAACACCCAAAATACAAAAACTTTCCTTAAATGCTCATTTTTGAAAATGATGACATCATCAATATAGTTAGCCATAAATATGAAAAATACATTTATTTTCTAATTACTTCTATAATTAATAATTAGACATTCACTAAAATTTTCAACAACTTTTATTGAGAAAATAGCCCTTTATCGATAAAACGATTTTTGGTCATTTTTTTCAACATTTTTCCAAAAGATATATTTATGAAAGCATTTTTCCGAAATGAGTCTAGGATCATTAATTATTAATTAAATGATGTTTAACAAGGTTATAAAATCACATTTATAACATTTAACAATATTACAAATTGTTACGATATTCAAAGATTAAGTGTTCGATTTTTCCGGGTCTATACAGAGAGCCTTCTTAGGTAGAGCACTCCATCTAAGATGATGTAGCGAGATGATTTGCGAGTGAGTTCATGTCTCTCTTTGTAGCATCCCAAGAGGATTCAATGTTGCAAGTAGTTACTGATTGGTGTCATCCAAGACTCCGGCCCAGTTTCGGTCTCCATCGCTGCTACCGGAGCAGTCTACATTTGATTGATGCTCGGAGAGTCGATTACTTCGACCGAGGAGAGTCCCATAAGCTGCGCGTCCCTGGAGCTTGCTAGTTTAGCTAATGAGTCATCTTTATCCATTTGTTCTTGGGGGATATTCATGATGATGTGGTGGTTGAAGTTGGTGAGAAGTTCGCAAAACTGACTAGGTAAGGAGCAAGCCGTGGCCCCTTGGCTTGGTACTTTCCCCATACTTGATGCACGATGAGCTGTGAGTCGGAGAAAATCTGAATGACCTTGATGTTAAGTTCGATTGCAATTCTGAGTCCAGCGATCAAGGCCTCGTTTTCTGCAATGTTGTTAGTAACGGGAAAGTCGAGCTTTAAAGCGTAGCATATCGAGCGTTCCTAAGGGGTGACGGGCACAAATCCGGTGCAAGAACACTGATTTTTAGAGGGTCCATCCATGAACAATTTCCACTGAATTTAAGGAGTTTCGAGGTATTCCGAGGGAGACTCTTCTAGAACGGTGAACTCCACTTTGAAATCGGCGAGGGCTTGTGTGACACCCCACGTCCGTTAATGTCATTCATTAAGAAAATGCATTAAGTTTCGTGAAGTGTTATAGGTAAACAGAAACATTACAAGATAGATATAAATTAGCAGCGGAAAATTTAAAAAAACTTTATTAATCATAAAGCATCGTAGTTCAAAACTTGGTAATATCATATGTCTAAAATACATAAAATCCAATACATCATTAAAATTTCTGTCTTGTACTTAAAACATCAGAGTACAATAATAAAAGAAGCATAATCCCCAAAAGAAACATAGCCATAGTAGTAAAGGTGAGAAATTGAGCAATACATCTAAGAAGCTCCAAGCAAAATGAAAGTAGAGTCCTGATCAAGCTTGAGTATTCCCACCCTGAGAACCTAAGGGGAAACGAAAGAGAAAGAAGGGGAAACAAAATGGGTCAGACATAAAGTCTGGCGAGTCCGGTTACTTTTTGCATATAAATAAGTAAAAATATCGTGATAGGCATATAAAGTGGATAAGAGAGATAACATCATTAAAGGCAGGTATGACAAGGTAAACAGGATAGACATGATAGAGTGTAATACGCTTCTCTAATGATAACTCTGCACCAATACTAGTATAACCGGAATGAGATGATCCCAACATGTATAAGATGGTATACCTAGGCGTACTTTCTAGTGAGAGGTTTTAACTCCATACAATCAACAGGCAGCCTAATAATAGGCTCCTAAACTTACCAAAGTCTAGATGTACCCTAACTACTACCCTAATTGATCGGCTCCCTACTCCGTAGATACCCTGTGCTGGCCCCACAGTAGGATGTATCACTTCCTAAAGTGGCAAGCCTTCATTTTCAAAATGTCCACAACCATATCTACTGATGTCACACCGTCTTATTTTCCCGAGCAAGTGGAGTCATGCATGCACATGGCCCTGATGGAATGTGTCGTCGGACACCGTCCTCACTTTTGGATCTCTTATAATCAGCCCAATAAGCGTGCCCTGACTCCGACCTAGTTCGGAGTGCTCTTTTGATACCTATATATGGGTTACTGACTGAAACGGGTCCCGCACACAAGATGTTGCAAGCTCTCCCCTTTGTCTTGCATCCCCACTACTAGGTTTTTCACAGGTTATGCCTACCTACTAGTGTCATAAATTTGCATAACCCCAACAGTTTAAGTTTGTGGGCCTATATATATAAATATTACCCACCAACCCAAGACATACTTAACCCACCCACTGTTTCAAACAAGTTTACTTAACCCCTATTTAGTTTAACATGTTCATACAATCCCTATGGGTTCAACTAGGTTAAGTATTCGACTTTATTGCCATATTCATTTATGGTTATAATATACTATACCTCCCACATTAAGCCTACCACTTGTGGATGCTGGATATGCCAGGCGGTTCTGGGCAGACTTCTTCCACAAGTCGGGCTTAACCTCATATCTTAGCACGTCTCGTGTTCATGCACTTAGACCCCTCACATTAGATTCACCACTTACGATCGCTGGATATGCCAGGCGGTTCCAGGCATACTTCCACCACGAGTGTAATCTAACCTCGTGTCTAAGTGCGGTTACAATTTCTAATTACTATAATTCTATGCATTCCTATTATTAACCAATTATTCCTATGTCGTTATAGGTTTTCATGCCCCTTCCCCAAGTCATGTTCATAATGAACCATATTCCCAAATTCTTATTCATACTTTTATTCAAGTTATGCCCAAATTTCCAATTACAAGTTATGCCCCAATTTTACCGTTTTCCCCTCGTTCCTAATTTAATGCATTTGCATAATTTAGCGGCATGCCTAGGCTCGAAAGTAGTCTGGCTATAAAAATAGAAGGGAAAGGCTGAGGGGAAGATGACATAAATGATCATACTAACAAGGTTGACATGTAATGGCATAAACATATAGTGGGATAATGACAAGATAAGCATATAGGTACAGATTTGATGAACATGTGACAATAGAGCTAATTCTAATATAATAGAGATGTCATAACAGGCATGATAAGATCTAATGAGTTATATAACTAACTATAACATATCTGATTTAGCCACAAACATAATGGTAACAAGCACGACGTGATTTAAACAATGGACTAGATCTACAAAAATGGCAGGTCTGACATGATAAAGGTTAAGATCTAAGTCATAGTCATATCAAGGTATCATAGATACACACGTTATAACAGACATAGATCCAAGTTATAGTCATGTCAAGATTAACTTTTTAATTATTCAGTTCTAAATGTAACTTAAACTCATAGTGTTTGGACCTAGAAAAATAGAAGAAGAGTTGAATCACAGATCTCTAAACTCTAGTTGATTGCAGAAGAAGAAAATACTTGATTTGATTTGGATAGAGGCAGCATCTAGTTCTCCATTATTTTTGGTGTGCAAAAACATGAGAAATGAGGCCATATTTATAGACGCCCCGAAATCCTAATCTGCCAGATCTGGCGCAGGGGGGTCGACCCACCTCCCCTTATGGGGTCGACCCATGGGTCGACACCCCCCTTGAGGGGTCGACATGCCTGAGCGGGATTTTTGCCGCCTCCCCAAATTCTGTGCAATTTTGAATTCTGCACTAAATTTTGTGTGTATATATACCCTTCTTGCACGTATACAAACTTCAAACCTGAAATCTCCAAGTTAAGAAGAATGTATATCCTACCATCCACATCCATCTACTCATCCACCAATCACAGGCATTCATTGTCCTTAAAGATTTCTAATGCTTATATGAACATATGCAATGGTGTGTGTATATGTCCTTATCCATCTACTCATCCACCAATCACAGGAATTCATTGTCCTTAAAGATTTCTAATGCTTATATGAACATATGCAATGGTGTGTGTATATGTCCTTATATTAATGCAAAGATCAAGCGGTCTACTGATTCAGTCAACCTCCTTAATGCAGTGTATGTTAGTGCCATGAATCCAACATATACACAACAATCCTATTATAACATGTAAGTTCTATATGTGTGCACAATCAACCATCCAAATGTAACATCCATATGATGATACACTCAAATTCATCCATTAAAAGAAGAAAAATGCACACACATCCATGTGCAGGATGAGAGTGATTGAGCCGATCTAGTGCCTAATTTGTGTGTATATGCATCCACGAGCAACCACTAGCAAACACTTGCATTCACTTGCATCCATAAAACATAACACGTCTCAAACATATGTTTACATCCATGGGATTCCTACCTAAAGGTCGAATAATTCGATCGATAGAATATACTTAAATGATAGAAAACAAGCATAAACAAAAGCTTTGGAAAGGAAGTTAAGAACATATCCTCGAAAAGAAAAGGGTACGAAGCACGAATCTTGTCTTCGGTCTCCTAAGTTGCATCCTTTGGGTTATCTCCCCACTAAACTTTCATGAACTTGACTCTCTATTACATAGTTTCTTAACTTCTTGTAATGACCCGCATTTTCAGCGATATAATAATTAATTTATTTAATTATTTAAAAGGTGATTAGAAGGATTTCATGGTCGTTGAATTAAATAACGGTGAATATTCAATTAAAATAATAAATTAAATAATATATTTAGCTCCGAAATAATCAGAATTGGCTGAAATGGCGATATGGTGTGAACTGGATCATGTGTGATATTTAATTCAGTTTAGAATTGAATTAGAATAACGAATATATTATTTGAACGACAGTTTGAACGTATAATTATATTATAATTAAAATCGAGCTTGAAATGGCGCGATAGTTCGTTAATTGGCTATTTGAACTTCACCTGAATGTACAGGATTCATTTTAAGCCAGATTTCTATGAAACAAGAAACTTTAGGAGCTGGTGAAGTATATTTTTATAGTGGAAGAGAAAAATCGGGATTTCGTCGTGTAGATTTTGATTTATGTCCAAATCAAATTTTAGAAAAGTCGCTGTGGAATTCCTTTATAATTTATTTATATTTATAAAAGGAATTTCATTATAAATCGAATATCGACTTAACCAGGATTTGAGATATCAAGCTAGAAATTCATATAGGAATATTCTAGAGCTGTATGGTATTCCACTGTGAATATATGCGATAATATTTATTTTTAAATATTAAATTGAATTATTTTTAAATATATTTATATATTTAAAAGGGTCATTCAGAGCTTTAAAAATAGTCAGTTTTGAAAATGACCTCAGAATTCGACGAAACTAATTTTGTTGGATCCGCAATGTTAAATTATTGTTAGATTTCAATTTCCATGATTTTTGAAGTCAGTATGTGGTCGTACTGATTTTTAAAGTGAAAAATAGTTAGTATTTTGACAGTTAAAAATATGCTGAGCAAACGGAGGCGAAATTTGACGAAACCAGTTTCGTTGGGACCGTAATGTCGAACTCCAGCTGCCTGTCCAGTTTCGTGATTTTTGGGTATCATGTGTGACCACACGAATTTTTAGAAGTCAGAAACGAGTATAAAATGATTAAAATTAAATATCTAAAACAAAATGGGTGAACATTAAAGGGCCACATCCTTCATTTTTCAACCACACAAAGATGTTGACCCCCTGTTATATAATGTCTTAGAGTCGCCGCGTTCATTATGCTAAAAACCCAAAACGCAGAGAAGCAAGAGAAAAGAAAAATCAATATAAATTCAAGGAAAATTCTATAAATACTAAAACCAACTTCATTCGCCTCCACTTGGTAGGAGCTTCGCACTGGTATGGGTTTTATTTAGTTCGATGCTATTTGAAATCGCTAGAAATAGAACAGCGTGAGTTAGGGTTGATCGTGTTGAATGATTTAAGGAGTAATGATCGATTTCAAGTTCGTTTAGTTGTTCGTGAGGTCGAATTGAAGGTTTGGGAAAAATTTGGTGAATTTTGGAGATAAAAACTGTCGATATGTACTATACCTCGTCCGTTTGCTCCTGTTCGATGCGAAGTGGTGGAAATAGCCGGGGTTGGTGAAAGTGAGGTGGTTGTGTGGAGAGTCGGACGAGAAGAGCAACGATGTAATTAGTGTTGAAATCAAGTTGAAGAATAAGGTGCGGTGGAAGGTTAAAGTTGCGGAAATGGCCATTGAGGCTACAACAGGTCACGACAATCTTTTTGAGGGAGAAGACATACGGGTCTGGGCTTAAACGAGTGGGGGGATTTGAATTGGGCCGAGATTGAAGAGTTAAGCCCATTTGAGATAATTTAAGTTTTATTTAAAATTCAAAATAGTGTATTAACTTCTAAATTGTATAACTTGATCATACGATATTAGATTGACGAACTATAAGTTGCGTTGGGATCGTGTGGACAGTGGCTACACAGAAGAACTGATTGGGAGTGGATTGAAGCACATTTGAATTTATGGAAAAGTAAATTGTTTGATTTAAATCAAACTAACAGTTTATCGTTCTTTAACGATGAACTGCCAATGTGAGTAAAACTCACCAACTCTGAACAGTTCTATTTTTATAACGTATATTTAGAACTGATAAATGATGACTGATTGTTGTGTGTTGATTTGGTTGATTGAACTGCTAGTCAGTTAGTTGAAATTATATATATATCTACAAATATATATATATAAACCATTAAATATATATATTGATGTTGTTTATCAGAACAGTTCATATTGAAATGAAGTTGATGTTAATTATATGATTTAACATCTGTGATGCAGGGAAACAGGTTGGAGGGACCCAACTGGGTTCCTCAATTATATAAAATACTGTTTGTTTCACATACTGTGATGTATGATGTGATATATAATCTGTTGATGATTATGTGTGTTTGGATAATATCAATCACTTGGTTTGGTATTTTAAATACCGTAAGAAATACTGGGATGTAGACAAGGTGATTTTCAAAGTATATTTTGAAAATAAATTATTTATATAAAATCAAGGGATTTTATATATAGAAGAAAAAGGGCTTTATAAAACGAAATAATTATAAAATCAAAGAGTTAGAAAGATAAATATTTGTAAAACAAATATAAGAAGAAATATTTGTAAAACAAATATAAGGAAAATATTTGTAAAAAATATAAGGGGAAATATTTGTAAACAAATATAAAAGGGGAAATATTTGTAAAACAAATATAAAGGGAATCATTTGTGGAAAGAAGTATAATGGAAATATTTATTTAGGGAATAAATAAAGTTAAAAGAGATATTTATTTGTTAAATAAATAGAAAAGATAAAAGAGATATTTATTTGTTAAATAAATAGAAAAGATAAAAGAAATATTTATTTGTTAGATAAAAAGAATTGAAAAGGGAATAGTTATTTGTTAAGTAAACAAATAGAAAAGGAATTTATAAAATGAGATAATTCAAGGATTAAATCAAAGGAGATAATTCAAAGGAATAAATCAAAAGAGTTAATTCAAAAGAGTTTATCGAAATGAGTTAATCGAATATTAGTTATTTGATTAAAGTTAATTGATTTGAGTTAATCAATTAGGGTAATTGATTAGAGTAAACCCATTAGAGATAACCAGTTAGAGTTAATCACTTTGAGTTAATCAACTAGAGTTAGAGTTAACCAGTCAAAGTTAATCAGTTAAAGTTAACCAGTCCAAGTTACTCAGTTAGAGTTAACTAGTCAGAGTTAATCAGTTAGGGTTGATCAGTCAGAGTTAATCATTTAGCATTGATCATTCAGAGTTAATCAATTAGAGTTAATCAGTTAGGGTTGATCAGTCAGAGTTTATCAGTTAGGGTTGATCAATCAAAGTTTGTAATAACCCAGAAATCTGGGCCAATTTAAAATTTTTATTTTGGCAATTTTAGCGAATTTTGATTATTTAAAATGAATTATTTTAAATAATGACGACGAGAAATTTATTTTAAATAGAATTAGAACGTATATATTTACATACGTCGTCGTTAGAATATAAATATATATTTATAATTATAAAAGGAATTGAAAATGGCGCGGTAGTTCGATAATTCGATTTCAAATTTCAAATGAATGTACCGGGTGCAAAATAAACTGGATTTTAGTGAAACCAAAATTATTAGAATCTATTTGTGAATATTTTTCCAACGAATCCGAAATATTGGAATTTCATAGCGGGAATCAAGAGATATGCCCAGTTGAAATTTCAGAATAGTCGCTATGGAATTTCGACCCTTAAAAATGGCCATTTTGCAAACGAGCTCGGATTTCGACGAAACCACTTTTGTTGGATCCGCGATGTCAAATTATTGCTAGGTTTCAAATTTCTAAATTTTTCGAATGAATATGTGAGCATGGAAAAGGAAAACGCGTTTAACCAGTTTCAGTTGATTTTAATCGACTGGAAAATGGCCATTTTACAAACAGTCTCAGAATTCGATGAAATTAGTTTTGTTAGGACTATATCGTCAATATGAAGCTAGAAAATATTATTTGGGAATTTTTAGAGTTCGTATGTGGCCCCGGTAAATTGAAATGTGCGTTCAAATTCAATATATAGAGTTATATTTTGATTTTGACGAAAACTGATTGAAACGATCGAATCAGCCTGCGATACATATCCCATTGTGTTCAGAATGGGGGTAATTAGCTAGGAATGACAGATGGTGGGCTTGATTTCGAGTTCGTATTATAAGATTACCTTTTTGAAATTTAAAATAATAAAATAAATATATATTAATATAATAATATCCCTCTTTAAAAATACCCCCCATCTCCTTTCTCCCTCCACCGTGGACTTCTGAAAAAAAAGGGAACCTCGTTCAACCCTAACCCGCCGCTTGCCCTCGTCGCCCCCCCTCCAACCTCCGATGCGCCACCCCAGCCACCAAATGGATCGGCTGCGCACCCCCCCTCTGACCCCATCTCCCTCCTCCTCAACCTCCTCGAATTTGAAACCCCCGCAACGCCCGAACCACCACGCCCTAAAGCCACCGCGCCTCAGGCCAATGACCCCCACCGCTGCCGCCCCTAAAGCCTCCTCCCCCAGGTGATGTCGCACTCCTCCAATTCCCTCCTCTCGCTTCATTCTCTCTTCTACTAAACTCGAACGCAACCCTTTCCTTTTCTGGCTTCCAGCGCCACTACACAACCCTCCCCCTTTCACCGATCGACTATAAGTTTTCTATTTATTATTTTATTATTTTTATCTATATAAAATCTATTTTACTTTATTTATTTAAATCAAGTATAGATTTTGATTGTGCAAAGGTCAAGATAATTTGTTATACATCAAATTAAGATTTTTATATAGAAAATGACGCAATAAAAATATGGTGTTTATCTACATAACTTTGAAATAAAAATTTGATTTTTATATATTGAATAGCGAAGTAGAAATTTGATTTTTATATACTGAATAGCGAAGTAAAAAAATTTAATTTTCATATATTGAATAGCGAAGTAAAAAAGTTCGATTTTTATATATTGAATAGCGAAGTAAAAGTTCGATTTTTATATATTGAATAGCGAAGTAAAAATTTTATTTTTATATGTTGAATAGCGAAGTAAAAATTTGATTTTTATATATTGAATGGCGAAGTAAAAATTTGATTTTTATATATATAATAGCGATGTAAAAATAGAATTTTTATATACATAGAAACAGTATAAAAATGTGATTTTTATATATGTAGTGGCTACGGGAAATGAAAGTGACAAAAGGCGGGCATGACGAAGATTTCTACATAAGAAGAGTCATGACGTTTGGTTTAGCTAGCTGGTGAGAACTTCTCAACTTTAATTTAATTTTCTAGTTAATACATATACTAGGATGCAGACAGAGTTTAGTAGCACCCGACACCCGTCGTCCATAGACCACGGACGGCTTGTATGCTTGTTTGTTTGATTTTGATGTTTAGTTGATTGTATGATGTGATGTGAAATGAAATAAAATATTTATATAGTTAAAAATATTTTATAGTTAAAAATAGAATTTTTAACGTGTATATGAAATGAAATAAACTAATATAAACAAATCGGAGATTTGTTTATATACACTGATTTGATTGATATTGATTGGGACGATAAATTTTACACCTCGCCCAGCTGCACAAATAAAATATGTGTTTGATTGTTTGAAACCCCACACGGGTATTGGGATGATATATGACATACACTAATCCCAATAATTAGCTGTATGTCGATCGATTGATTGACAGACTGCTATAAGCGTTAAATATTTATGTTTGATGCTTATACAGTATAGAACGCACTTTGGATGATGGTTGATGATTTATCTTGCTGTTATATTCGTGTGGTAGAAAATCCATATAATTAACATTATATGGTAATTGATTGGGCCTCATTCCATATTTGAAATAGAATATTTGAAAAAAAGAAATATTTGAATAAAAATATTTGAAAAAGAAATATTTGAAATAGAATATTTGAAAATAGAAATATATGAAGTCGCGTTTATTAGATTGACGCCATTTTGACGTGAATGATATTTATATCGAGTTTACTCATTTTTCAATGAATATTGAAAGTGATTCGAAATTCGAATTATATTGAAAAGAATTGAAATTCGAATTAAACTGAATAGAATTGAAATTCGAATTAGATTGAAATAGAATTGAAATTGTTTTGAATTAAATTTAAAACGTATTGAAATTGAACTAAAAATCGATTTGAATTGAAATCAATTTGAAATGAATTTAAAAGGAATTTATAAGGAAAAATTCAATTTTGATTTGAATTTGAAATGACGTTGAAATCGTTTTGAAAACGAATTTAAAACGATTTATAAAATACGTTTTGAAAGGAAATCGACGAAATATATATAATATATATATTATATATATAACGGCCTGAATAGAACGCGCCGCGCTGCGGCAATTCGTGAATTTTGACCATTGACTTCGAATGGATATTGCGGGAGATCCGACCGTCGGATTCTTCTAAAACCGGACCCGTTGGGTTCGTATCGAAAAGGGCTTTCTAACGAATATTAGAAATTAGAAATCTAATGGTTGGATTTGGAATTATGTCCAAATCAAATTTGGAAAAGTCGCTGTAAGTGCAGTTCGATGGCCGTTAATGGAAATCGACTGTACGGGCCTTGATAAAATTATTAAAAATAGTAATAATTTGTGTAAAATCATAAGAAATGATTTGGGAAGAATAAGGATGAAAAACTCCATATTTGAAAAGATAAAAATCGATTTTTATCGAAATGAACTAGTTTTGAACTAGAATTAAAATCAATTTATTTTTGAAATAAATAAATAAATTGGATTTGAAATGGTTTTGGAATATTTTATTTAGAATATTTCGATGTTGGATTTCGTGATTATACAGATGTTGTTATGGAAATTTGAAAGATATATATATATATACACATAAATATATAGATATATATATATCGTTATTTCCAATACGATATTTGTTGGTCGTAGAATTTGATATTGAATATGAGCCGATATATTTTCTATTCAGAGCCTTGTATTTAATATCAAACGTGATTTGGGTTTGTCGTGAATGGCATCTTCATTAACACTGTTCTTAAGCCCTGTTGAGAAAAAGATTAAATATTTTATTTAGATTTAATGAAGTGTACCAATTAAATAATATTAAACTGGAATTGAATTGGTATAGATTTTTTGGTTTATCGTGAACAGTGTTTTAAATAACACTTGTTCTTTAACCCGATAATTAATGGAATGTGATTTTGGGTTGTCGTGAACAGTATCTTTAATAATATTGTTCTTAGGCCCAAAGGAGTTAAGAAAATCGGAAACTAACTGGAGATTAGTTAAGTTGAATGGTTTCTGGGGTATTGATCTGATGTTGGTTTCGGCCTTCGGGGTTAATACTTAAGGAATTGCTCACTTGCTAATTTACGGTTAGGGACTGATTGAAATGTGATTTTGGGGTTTATCGTGAACCATGTTTTAAATGACACTGATTCTTTAACCCAGTCAATGATTAAAACTAAGTGGAGTTTTAATGAATCTTTAATTAGATTGAAAAGATTGAGAATGGAGTATCACCGGTTTTGCTCCAGGCGATACTAAATATTTAATTAGATTTGAACGTGAAATGGTAATTGAATTTACCGATAACACCGTGGTGTTAGATATGAAGTATGACCAGTTTTGCTTCATAGTATGAATTGGTTGGGATTGGGAAATTAAAACAAATGATTACTTCGGTAAGGTTCGTTAATCCCGACTAGATTGATGTTATATTCAAAGGAAGATTAAAGAATAAATTTAAAGAATTTATCTTTGATAAAATTAATGGGAACCTATCCCTAAGAAATGTGAAATTTAGCAACTAACTGTAGGTTAGTCAAGATGAATGGTTTCTTGGGTATTGATCTGATGTTGGTTTCGGCCTTCGGGGTTAATATTTGGGGAATTATTCTCTTGCTAATTTACGATTAGTGACTGATGAATTGGAATGAGGCGTATGTTGTGTTTGTGTAACACTTGTTTATTATATACGCGAGTTATTCGGAAAGACCGGGTTTATCCCATTCTGAATAACTAATATGACGATAAGTCGAAGATGAAGACGGTGGTCGAAGACCGGAGGTCTTCACGTCGTTTGGCTGAATACTGATGATCTTGATTGGGCCATACACCCAAGAGGAGGGAATCAGTTAGTGGTCGTCCAGACGTACTTGGAGATCGATGGATATGCGAGGTACGAGTTGCCTCCGGTTTGGTTCAGACCCAGAACGGACTTGTAAATGGACTGTGTGTCTGACATTGGATTTCATTCTGTGTGACCGATATCGGTTGCATAGAGTGGCTTGCTTGTGTGGCATGCTAAGATGCAAATGAGCAAGGCTTCTGTTGAAAAGCAGAGTCTTGTGGTTGATGATCAAAGCACGGCCTTTGTGGCGTAGCTATGTGTAGCGTTAATTCGCGAGCCTCACACCCCGGTGTGGACCAAAAATTGGAGAAGGACCTCAGGGAGGGCATGCATTTCTTTCTAGTTAGGAGTGGCGTCAGTGCTTGAACTGGCTGACGAGTTTGACTCATGTCGTTGTTGGAATTGGAGGCTCCTCGGTTATATCGGTCGATCCGGGACCGATGGAGTCAATCGTTGGCTCATTTATGCCCCAAAGGGCGGGGAAACGTAGTGTTCAGGCATAATAATCCACATCGGTGGACCGGCCCTGACGATCCAAGGCTTGCCGGCGCGCTTGCCTGAGACAAGGACTAGAGCGTCTCGAATCGGTTGAGGACTATCTTTAGCCTCGGTTCACATATGGAAATCCAATTTCCAAATACGTGATTTTGCGGTTTCAATTGTAATCCTATACATGGCGACATAGTGGGATGGGGCACTTATGCCATTTATGATTGATACTTATGATTTGAAGTTGTTTTACACACTATACACTTATTATGGTAACAAAAGATTTGTTTTAAACGTATCAAGCATTCTTGGCTATTATAAGGTAAAAACCCTATCCCCCGGCTTGCGTTGCATTGTGTGATAGGAACTGGGTCTTATAATAGCTTCATTTTTCTTTATTTAGCATTGCGCTGTTTGTTTTATGCACTGGTATTCTTGGGAGGAAACTCGTATCGTGTTATACGGCGTGGTCCCTTTATTTACCTAACTTTAAAATAAAGATTAATAACTGTTTTAGTTATCACACCAGTCCCATGACTGACCTGGCATTTATAATTTTAACCTAAACTATGGGTGCCCCTATTTTCGACACGGGCAGCTAGTAGTTTTGGTTTTGCAGATTTATATTCATAGGATCCTGATTTACAGGTGGAACGATATCCGGAAAGCTTTGTATCCGTATATCTCCTTCAGTTGTGTTTGTATTATTTTCCGCTGCTATGTAATGTATTGTAATCTCTGATATATTTTTTCTGTTGTGTATTATTTATTTATACTCTGTATATTCTTTTATTCTGATGGAATTGTTGTAATATACAATGAAATATTCTTCTGTCTGCGTTCTTTTGTGGCTTGTTCTCGAACTATCCGCGCTTTCCTTACCGGGGAAGTTACGGGTTTTTACATTTGGTATCAGAGCTTTGGTTTACAAAGCTCAGAGAACAAGACACATTAGTACCATACGAAAGAATTCATCAGAGATTGGATTAGTAATATCCAATTAGAATGACTCGTTAGAGATGGGATCAGTAGTATCCAAGAACGAGTGTGAAGAGTATATTTTTAAAGTGAAAACAAATTTTGTTTTGAAAATTTAAATCGTTTTATACGTATTTGAATATTTATTTTAAATTGATTTGGACAATCCAATATATAAAGATTTTGCATATACGCCTTGCAAACGTATATTCGAAGTTTTAATATACTGGATAGATATAGAATCACGCTCATAGTCGCCCGAAGATGGTTCTGATGATCGCTATAGCGATCTCATCATCAGTATTTATATTCGAGTGATGAAAGTGAGATTTCTATATGTTTCTAATAGACTGGTGTGAGAACCAAAACTAGATAGATTTATTGTTGTGATTTGGGATCAAAAACATGATTTTCTGTATGTATCAAAAAAAATATGAATTTGAAACATTAATTCACTAATTGATTGAGGTTTGTGTTGTTTGTTTGTTCATTGGATAATTTTGAACCGTTACGCCTAGTTGTATCAATTAGTAAATTGTGTTGAAAATTAGTCGCATTTGCATGCGTATACATGTGCTTACATTGAACAGGTCATAGCAAGGAGGCTAGAGCAGAAGAATAAAATTGTCTGCCCGACAAATAGGTACATATTTACCATAATTTACTGTTTTGTTTGGGTGATGATGATTTTATGAGCCGATTGGCTAGCCGCTTGGCTTTTCCTTTTTCCTTTTGATTGAAGAAGGCCATGGGAGGCTAAAAAAATATCCCGAAGTCCTCATTGCAGGGGAGGTTATGGCGAAATTTTTCGAAAATTTAGGGTGTTAGCCAAATTTTTGAAAATTTTGAAAAGTTCTTAGAAACTGAAAAGTTGAAGAACTTAAGCTGTAAAGAAAATATGGAAAGTTGAGTTGATTAGTTAAACAACTTTCGGCTTCGTTCCTTTTCGGGGACGAAAAGTTTTAAGTGAGGGAGATTGTAATGACCCGGAAATCTGGGCCAATTTAAAAATTTTATTTTGGCAATTTTAGCGAATTTTGATTATTTAAAATGAATTATTTTAAATAATAACGACGAGAAATTTATTTTAAATAGAATTAGAACATATATATTTATATACGTCGTCGTTAGAATATAAATATTTATTTATAATTATAAAAGGAATTGAAAATGGCGTGGTAGTTCGATAATTCGATTTCAAATTTCAAATGAATGTACCGGGTGCAAAATAAACCGGATTTTAGTGAAACCAAAATTATTAGAATCTATTTGTGAATATCTTTCCAACGAATCCGAAAGATTGGAATTTCATAGCGGGAATCAAGAGATATGTCCAGTTGAAATTTCAGAATAGTCGCTATGGAATTTCTGCCCTTAAAAATGGCCATTTTGCAAACAACCTAGGATTTCAATGAAACCGCTTTTGTTAAATCTGCGATGTCAAATTATTGCTAGGTTTCAAATTTCATAATTTTTCGAATGAATATGTGAGCGTGGCAAAGGAAAACGCGTTTAACCAGTTTCAGTTGATTTTAATCGACTGGAAAATGACCATTTTTCAAACAGTCTCAGAATTCGACGAAATTAGTTTTGTTAGCACCGTATCGTCAATACGAAGCTAGAAAATATTTTTTGGGAATTTTTAGAGTAACAGCAATCCAAGGACGCATACCCAGACGGAAACTAAGTTCCGTTTCATTCGTATGTGGCCCCGGTAAATTGAAATGTGCGTTCAAATTCAATATATAGAGTTATATTTTGATTTTGATGAAAACTGATCGAAACGATCGAATCAGCCTGCGATACATATCCCATTGTGTTCAGAATGGGGGTAATTATCTAGGAACGACAGTCGGTGGGCTTGATTTCAAGTTCGTATTATAAGGTTACCTTTTTGAAATTTAAAATAATAAAATAAATATATATTAATAGAATAATATCCTCTTTACAAATACACCATCCATCTCCTTTCTCCCTCCACCGTGGACTTCTGAAAAAAAGGGATCCTCGTTCAACCCTAACTCGCCGCTTGCCCTCGTCGCCCCCCTCCAACCTCCGATGCGCCACCCCAGCAACCGAATGGATCGGCGTTGCACCCCCCTCTGACCCCATCTCCCTCCTCCTCCACCTCCTCGAATTTGAAATCCCCGCAACACCCGAACCACCACGCCCTGAAGCCACCGCGCCTCAGGCCAATGACCCCCACCGATGCTGCCCCTAAAGCCTCCTCCCCCAGGTGATGCCGCGCTCCTCCAACCCCCTCCTCTTGCTTCATTCTCTCTTCTTCTAAACTCGAACGCAAGCCCTTCCTTTTCTGGCTTCCAGCGCCACTACACAATCCTCCCCCTTTCTCCGATCGACTGTAAGTTTTCTATTTATTATTTTATTATTTTTATCTATATAAAATCTGTTTTACTTTAATTATTTAAATCAAGTATAGATTTTGATTATGCAAAGGTCAAGATAATTTGTTATACATCAAATTAAGATTTTTATATAGAAAATGATGCAATAAAAATATGGTGTTTATCTACATAACTTTGAAATAAAAATTTGATTTTTATATATTGAATAGCGAAGTAAAAATCTGATTTTTTATATATTGAATAGCGAGGTAAAAAATTTGATTTTTATATATTGAATAGCGAAGTAAAAAAGTTCGATTTTTATATATTGAATAGCGAAGTAAAAATTCGATTTTTATATATTGAATAGCGAAGTAAAAAATTTGATTTTTGTATATTGAATAGCGAAGTAAAAATTTGATTTTTATATATTGAATAGCGAAGTAAAAATTTGATTTATATATATATAGTAGCGATGTAAAAATAGTATTTTTATATACATAGAAACAATATAAAAATGTGATTTTTATATATGTAGTGGCTACGGGCAATGAAAATGACAAAAGGCGGGCACGACGAAGATTTCTACATAAGAAGAGTCGTGGCGTTTGGTTTAGCTAGCTGGTGAGAACTTCTCACTTTTAATTTAATTTTCTTGTTAAAATATATACAAGGATGCAGACGGTGTTTAGTAGCACCCGACACCCGTCGTCCACAGACCATGGACGGCTTGTATGCTTGTTTATTTGATTTTGATGTGTAGTTGATTGTGTGATGTGATGTGAAATGAAATAAAATATTTATATAGTTAAAAATATTTTATAGTTAAAAATAGAATTTTTAAAGTGTATATGAAATGAAATAAACTAATATAAACAAATCGGAGATTTGTTTATATACACTGATTTGATTGATTTTGATTGGGACAATAAATTTTACACATTGCCCAGCTGCACAAATAAAATCTGTGTTTGATTGTTTGAAACCCCACATGGGTATTGGGATGATATATGACATACACTAATCCCAATAATTAGCTGTATGTCGATCGATTGATTGACAGACTGTTATAAGCGTTAAATATTTATGTTTGATGCTTATACAGTGTAAAACGCACTTTGGATGATGGTTGATGATTTGTCATTGCTGTTATATTTGTGTAGTAGAAAATCCATATAATTAACATTATATGGTAATTGATTGGGCCTCATTCCGTATTTGAAATAGAATATTTGAAAAAAAGAAATATTTGAATAAAAATATTTGAAAAAGAAATATTTGAAATAGAATATTTGAAAATAGAAATATATGAAGTCGTGTTGATTAGATTGACGCCATTTTGACGTGAACGATATTTATATCGAGTTTATTCATTTTTCAATGAATATTGAAAGTGATTTCGAAATTCAAATTATATTGAAAAGAATTGAAATTCGAATTAAACTGAATAGAATTGAAATTCGAATTAGATTGAAATAGAATTGAAATCGTTTTGAATTGAATTTAAAACGTATTGAAATTGAACTGAACAATTTGAAATGAATTTAAAAGGAATTTATGAGGAAAAATTCAATTTTGATTTGAATTTGAAATGAAGTTGAAATCGTTTTGAAAATGAATTTAAAACGATTTATAAAATACGTTTTGAAAGGAAATCGACAAAATATATATAATATGTATATTATATATATATAATGGCCTGAATAGAATGCGCCGCGCCACGGCAGTTCGTGAATTTCGACCATTGACTTCGAATGGATACTGCGGGAGATCCGACCGTCGGATTCTCCTAAAACCAGAATTGTTAGGTTCGTATCGAAAAGAGTTTTCTAACGAATATTAGAAATTAGAAATCTAACGGTTGGATTTGGAATTATGTCCAAATCAAATTTGGAAAAGGTCGCTGTAAGTGCAGTTCGATGGCCGTTAATGGAAATCGACTGTACGGGCCTTGATAAAATTATTAAAAATAGTAATAATTTGTGTAGAATCATAAGAAATGATTTGGGAAGAATCAGGATGAAAAATTCCATATTTGAAAAGATAAAAATAGATTTTTATCGAAATGAACTAGTTTTGAACTAGAATTAAAATTAATTTATTTTTGAAATAAATAAATAAATTGGATTTGAAATGGTTTTAAAAATAACCAGAATTTCCAGTAATCGAATTGGAATGGATTTGAATCGAAATTGTCTTTGGAATATTTCGATGTTGGATTTCGTGATTATATAGATGTTGTTATGGAAATTTGGAAGATATATATATATATCGTTGTTTCCAATACGATATTTGTTGGTCGTAGAATTTGATATTGAATATGAGCCGATATATTTTCTATTCAGAGCCTTGTATTTAATATCAAATGTGATTTGGGTTTGTCGTGAATGGTGTCTTCATTAACACTGTTCTTAAGCCCAGTTGAGAAAAAGATTAAATCTTTTATTTAAATCTAATGAAGTGTACCAATTAAATAATATTTAATTGGAATTGAATTCGTATTGATTTTTGGTTTTATCGTGAACAGTGTTTTAAATAACACTTGTTCTTTAACCCGATAATTAATGGAATGTGATTTTGGGTTGTCGTGAACAGTATCTTTAATAATACTGTTCTTAGGCCCAAAGGAGTTAAGAAAATCGGAAACTAACTGGAGATTAGTTAAGTTGAATGGTTTCTGGGGTATTGATCTGATGTTGGTTTCGGCCTTCGGGGTTAATACTTAGGGAATTGCTCGCTTGCAAATTTACGGTTAGGGACTGATTGAATCGTGATCTTGGGGTTTATCGTGAACCGTGTTTTAAATGACACTGATTCTTTAACCCAGTCAAAGATTAAAACTAAGTGGAGTTTTAATGAATCTTTAATTAGATTGAAAAGATCGAGAATGGAGTATCACCATTTTTGCTCCAGGCGATAGTAAATCTTTAATTAGATTTGAACGTGAAATGGTAATTGAATTTACCGATAACACCGTAGTGTCAGATATGAAGTATGACCAGTTTTTCTTCATGGAATGAATAGGTTGGGATTGGGAAATTAAAACAAATGATTACTTTGGTAAGGTTCGTTAATCCTGACTAGATTGAAGTGATATTCAAAGGAAGATTAAAGAATAAATTTAAAGAATTTATCTTTGATAAAATTAGTGGGAACCTATCCCTAAGAAATGTGAAATTTAGCAACTAACTGTAGATTAGTTAAGATGAATGTTTTCTTGGGTATTGATCTGATGTTGGTTTCGGCCTTCGGGGTTAATATTTGGGGAATTATTCTCTTGCTAATTTACGGTTAGTGACTGATGAATTGGAATGAGGCGCATGTTGTGTTTGTGTAACACTTGTTTATTATATATGCGAGTTATTCGGAAGGACCAGGTTTATCCCATTCTGAATAACTGATATGACGATAAGTCGAAGATGAAGACGGTGGTCGAAGACCGGAGGTCTTCACGTCGTTTGGGTGAATACTGATGATTTTGATTGGGACGTACACCCAAGAGGAGGGAATCAGTTAGTGGTCGTCCAGAGGTACTTGGAGATCGATGGATATGCGAGGTACAAGGTGCCTCCGGTTTCGTTCAGACCCAGAACGGACTTGTAAATGGACTGTGTGTCTGACATTGGATTTCATTCTGTGTGACTGATATCGGTTGCATAGAGTGGCTTGCCTGTGTGGCATGCTAAGATGCAAATGATCAAGGCTTCTGTTGAAATGCAGAGTATTGTGGTTGATGATCAAAGCACGGCCTTTGTGGCGTAGCTTTGTGTAGTGTTAATTCGTGAACCTCACACCTCGGTGTGAACCAAAAACTGGTGAAGGACCTCAGGGAGGGCATGCGTTTCTTTCTAGTTAGGAGTGGCATCAGTGCTTGAACTGGCTGACGAGTTTGACTCATGTGGTTGTTGGAATTGGAGGCGCCTCGGTTATATCGGTCGATCCGGGACCGATGGAGTCATTCGTTGGCTCATTTACGCCCCAAAGGGCAGGGAAACGTAGTGTTCAGGCATTATAATCCACATCGGTGGACCGGCCCTGACGATCCAAGGCTTGCCTGCGCGCTTGCCTGAGACATGAACTAGAGCGTCTCGAATCGGTTGAGGACTATCTTTTGCCTCTGTTCACAGATGGAAATCCAATTTCCAAATACGTGATTTTGCGGTTTTAATTGTAATCCTATATATGGCGACATAGTGGGATGGGGCGCTTATGCCGTCTATGATTGATACTTATGATTTGAAGTTGTTTTACACACTATACACTTATTATGGTATCAAAAGATTTGTTTTAAACATATCAAGAATTCTTGGCCATTATAAGGTAAAAACCCTATCCCCCGGCTTGCGTTGCATTGTGTGATAGGACCTGGGTCTTATAATAGCTTCATTTTTATTTATTTAGCATTGCGTCGTTTGTTTTATGCACTGGTATTCTTGGGAGGAAACCCGTTCCGTGTTATACGGCGTGGTCCCTTGATTTACGTAACTTTAAAATAAAGATTAATAACTGTTTTAGTTCTCACACCAGTCCCATTACTGACCTAGAGTTTATTTTTTTAACCTAAACTCTGGGTGCCCCTATTTTCGACATGGGCAGCTAGTAGTTTTGGTTTTGCAGATTTATATTCACAGGATCCTGATTTACAGCTGGAACGATATCCGAAAAGCTTTGTACCTGTATATCTCCTTCAGTTGTATTTGTATTTTTTTCCGCTGCTATGTAATGTATTGCAATCTCTAATATTTTTTTTCTGTTGTGTATTATTTATTTATACTCTGTATATACTTGTATTCTGATGGAATTGTTGTAATATACAATGAAATGTTCTTCTTTCTACGTTCTTTTGTGGCTTGTTCTCGAACTATCCGCGCTTTCCTTACCGGGGAAGTTACGGGTTTTTACATTTGGTATTAGAGCATTGGTTTACAAAGCTCAGAGAACAAGACACATTAGAACCATACGAAAGAATTCATCAGAGATTGGATTAGTAATATCCAATGAGAATGACTCGTTAGATATGGGATCAGTAGTATCCTAGAACAAGTGTGAAGAGTATATTTTTAAAGCGAAAACAAATTTTGTTTTGAAAATTTAAATCGTTTTATACGTATTTGAATATTTATTTTAAATTGATTTGGACAATCCAATATATAAAGATTTTGTATACGCCTTGCAAACGTATATTCGAAGTTTTAATATATTGGATAGATATAGAATCACACTCTAGTCGCCCGAAGATGGTTCTGATGATCGCTATAGCGATCGCATCATCAGTATTTATATTCGAGTGATGAAAGTGAGATTTCTTTATATTTCCAATAGACTGGTGTGATAACCAAAACTAGATAGATTTATTTTTGTGATTTTGCATCAAAAACATTATTTTCTGTATGTATCAAAAAAATTATGAATTTGAAACATTAATTCACTAATTGATTGATGTTTATGTTGTTTGTTTATCCGTTGGATAATTTTGAACCGTTATGCCTAGTTGTATCAAATAGTAATTTGTATTGAAAATTAGTCGCATTTGCTTGCATATACATGTGCTTACATTGAACAGGTCATAGCAAGGAGGCTAGAGCAAAAGAATAAAATTGTTTGCCCGACAAATAGGTACATATTTACCATAATTTACTGTTTTGTTTGGGTGATGATGATTTTATGAGCCGATTGGCTAGCCCCTTGGCTTTTTCTTTTTGATTGAAGAAGGCCATGGGAGGCTATATGAAATATCCCGAAGTCCCCGGTGCAGGGGAGGTTATGGCGAAATTTTTTGAAAATTTAGGGTGTTAGCCAAATTTTTGAAAATTTTGAAAAGTTCTTAGAAACTGAAAAGTTGAAGAACTTAAGCCGTAAAGAAAATATGGAAAGTTGAGTTGATTAGTTAAACAACTTTCGGCTTCGTTCCTTTTAGGGGACGAAAAGTTTTAAGTGGGGGAGATTGTAATAACCCGGAAATCTGGGCCAATTTAAAATTTTTATTTTGGCAATTTTAGCGAATTTTGATTATTTAAAATGAATTATTTTAAACAATAACGACGAGAAATTAATTTTATATAGAATTAGAACGTATATATTTATATACGTCGTTGTTAAAATATAAATATTTATTTATAATTATAAAAGAAATTGAAAATGGCGCGGTAGTTCGATAATTCGATTTCAAATTTCAAATGAATATACCGGGTGCAAAATAAACCAGATTTTAGTGAAACCAAAATTATTAGAATTTATTTGTGAATATCTTTCCAACGAATCCAAAAGATTGGAATTTCATAGCAGGAATTAAGAGATACGTCCAGTTGAAATTTCAGAATAGTCGCTATGGAATTTCGGCCCTTAAAAATGGCCATTTTGCAAACAACCTCGGATTTCGACGAAACCGCTTTTGTTGGATCCGCGATGTCAAATTATTGCTAGGTTTCAAATTTCATAATTTTTCGAATCAATATGTGAGCGTGGCAAAGGAAAACGCGTTTAACCAGTTTCAGTTGATTTTAATCGACTGGAAAATGGCCATTTTTCAGTCAGTCCCAGAATTCGACGAAATTAGTTTTGTTATGACCGTATCATCAATACGAAGCTAAAATTTTTTTTGGGAATTTTTAGAGTTCGTATGTGGCCCCGGTAAAAGGAAATGTGCGTTCAAATTCAATATATAGAGTTATATTTTGATTTTGACGAAAACTAATTGAAACGATCGAATCAGCCTACGATACATTTCCCATTGTGTTCAGAATGGGGGTAATTAGCTGGGAACGATAGTCGGTGGGCTTGATTTCGAGTTCGTTTTATGGGGTTACCTTTTTGAAATTTAAAATAATAAAATAAATATATATTAATATAATAATGTCCCTCTTTACAAATACCCCCCATATCCTTTCTCCCTCCACCGTGGACTTCTGAAAAGAAAAAAGGGGAACCTCGTTCAACCCTAACCCTGCGCTTGCCCTCGTCGCCCCTTCCCCCCTCCAACCTCCGACGCGCCACCCCAACAACCGAATGGATCGGCGGCGCACCCCCCCTTCTCTGACCCCATCTCCCTCCTCCTCCACCTCCTCGAATTTGAAACCCCCGCAACGCCTGAACCACCACGCCCTGAAGCCACCGCGCCTCAGGCCAATGGCCCCCACCGCTGCCGCCCCTAAAGCCTCCTCCCCTAGGTGATGCCGCACTCCTTCAACCCCCTCCTCTCGCTTCATTCTCTCTTCTTCTAAACTCGAACGCAACCCCTTCCTTTTTTGGCTTCCAGCGCCACTACACAATCCTCCCCCTTTCACCGATCGACTGTAAGTTTTCTATTTATTATTTTATTATTTTTATCTATATAAAATCTGTTTTACTTTATTTATTTAAATCAAGTATAGATTTTGATTATGCAAAGGTCAAGATAATTTGTTATACATCAAATTAAGATTTTTATATAGAAAATGACGCAATAAAAATATGGTGTTTATCTACATAACTTTGAAATAAAAATTTGACTTTTATATAATGAATAGTGAAGTAAAAAATTTGATTTTTATATATTGAATAGCAAAGTAAAAAGTTCGATTTTTATATATTGAATAGCGAAGTAAAAATTCGATTTTTATATATTGAATAGCGAAGTAAAATTTTTATTTTTGTATATTGAATAGCGAAGTAAAATTTTGATTCTTATATATTGAATAGCGAAGTAAAAATTTGATTTATATATATATATATATATAGTAGCGATGTAAAAATAGAATTTTTATATACATAGAATCAATATAAAAATGTGATTTTTATATATGTAGTGGCTACGGGCAATGAAAGTGACAAAAGGCGGGCACGACGAAAATTTCTACATAAGAAGAGTCGTGGCGTTTGGTTTAGCTAGCTGGTGAGAACTTCTCACTTTTAATTTAATTTTCTAGTTAAAATATATACTAGGATGAAGACGGTGTTTAGTAGCACCCGACACCCGTCGTCCACATACCATAGACGGCTTGTATGCTTTTTTGTTTGATTTTGATGTGTAGTTGATTGTGTGATGTGATGTGAAATGAAATAAAATATTTATATTGTTAAAAATATTTTATAGTTAAAAATAGAATTTTTAACGTGTATATGAAATGAAATAAACTAATATAAACAAATCGGAGCTTTGTTTATATACACTGATTTGATTGATATTGATTGGGACGATAAATTTTACACATCGCCCAGCTGCACAAATAAAATTTATGTTTGATTGTTTGAAACCCCACACGGGTATTGGAATGATATATGACATACACTAATCCCAATAATTAGCTGTATGTCGATCGATTGATTGACAGACTGTTATAAGCATTAAATATTTATGTTTGATGCTTATACAATGTAGAACGCACTTTGGATGATGGTTGATGATTTATCGTTGCTGTTATATTCGTGTGGTAGAAAATCCATATAATTAACATTATATGGTAATTGATTGGGCCTCATTCCATATTTGAAATATAATATTTGAAAAAAAGAAACATTTGAATAAAAATATTTGAAAAAGAATTATTTGAAATAGAATATTTGAAAATAGAAATATATGAAGTCGTGTTGATTAGACTGACGCCATTTTGACGTGAAGGATATTTATATCGAGTTTATTCATTTTTCAATGAATATTGAAAGTGATTTCGAAATTCAAATTATATTGAAAAGAATTGAAACTCGAATTAAACTGAATAGAATTGAAATTCGAATTAGATTGAAATAGAATTGAAATCGTTTTGAATTGAATTTAAAACGTGTTGAAATTGAACAGAAAATCGATTTGAATTGAAATCAATTTGAAATGAATTTAAAAGGAATTTATAAGGAAAATTTCAGATTTAATTTGAATTTGAAATGAAGTTGATATCGTTTTGAAAACGAATTTAAAACGATTTATAAAATACGTTTTGAAAGGAAATCGACGAAATATATAATATATATTATATATATAATGGCCTGAATAGAATGCGCCGCACTGCGGCAGTTCATGAATTTCGACCATTGACTTTGAATGGATATTGTGGGAGATCTGACCGTCGGATTCTCCTAAAACCGGAACCGTTGGGTTCGTATCAAAAAGGGCTTTCTAACGAATATTAGAAATTAGAAATCTAACTGATGGATTTGGAATTATGTCCAAATCAAATTTGGAAAAGTTCGCTATAAGTGCAGTTCGATGGCCGTTAATGGAAATCGACTGTACGGGCCTTGATAAAATTATTAAAAATAGTAATAATTTGTGTAAAATCATAAGAAATGATTTGGGAAGAATCGGGATGAAAAACTCCATATTTGAAAAGATAAAAATAGATTTTTATCGAAATGAACTAGTTTTGAACTAGAATTAAAATTAATTTATTTTTGAAATAAATAAATAAATTGGATTAGAAATGGTTTTGAAAATAACCAGAACTTCCAATAATCGAATTGGAATGGATTTGAATCGAAATTGTCTTTGGAATATTTCGATGTTGGATTTCGTGATTATACAGATGTTGTTATGGAAATTTGAAAGATATATATATATATATATCGTTATTTCCAATACGATATTTGTTGGTCAAAGAATTTGATATTGAATATGAGCCGATATATTTTCTATTCAGAGCCTTGTATTTAATATCAAATGTGATTTGGGTTTGTCGTGAATGGTGTCTTCATTAACACTGTTCTTAAGCCCAGTTGAGAAAAAGATTAAATCTTTTATTTAGATTTAATGAAGTGTGCCAATTAAATAATATTTAATTGGAATTGAATTGGTATTGATTCTTGGGTTTATCGTGAACAGTGTTTTAAATAACACTTGTTCTTTAACCCGATAATTAATGGAATGTGATTTTGGGTTGTCGTGAACAGTATCTTCAATAATACTATTCTTAGGCCCAAAGGAGTTAAGAAAATCGGAAACTAACTGGAGATTAGTTAAGTTGAATGGTTTCTGGGGTATTGATCTGATGTTGGTTTCGGCCTTCGGGGTTAATACTTAGGGAATTGCTCGCTTGCTTATTTACGGTTAGGGACTGATTGAAATGTGATTTTGGGGTTTATCTGAACCGTGTTTTAAATGACACTGATTCTTTAACCCAGTCAAAGATTAAAACTAAGTGGAGTTTTAATGAATCTTTAATTAGATTGAAAAGATTGAGAATGGAGTATCACCAGTTTTTCTCCAGGCAATAGTAAATCTTTAATTAGATTTGAACGTGAAATGGTAATTGAATTTACCGATAACATCGTGTTGTTAGATATGAAGTATGACCAGTTTTACTTCATGGGGTGAATAGGTTGGGATTGGGAAATTAAAATAAATGATTACTTCGGTAAGGTTCGTTAATCTCGACTAGAATTAAGTGATATTCAAAGGAAGATTAAAGAATAAATTTAAAGAATTTATCTTTGATAAAATTAACGGGAACCTATCCCTAAGAAATGTGAAATTTAGCAACTAACTGTAGGTTAGTTAAGATGAATGGTTTCTTGGGTATTGATCTGATGTTGGTTTCGGCCTTCGGGGTTAATATTTGGGGAATTATTCTCTTGCTAATTTACGGTTAGCGACTGATGAATTGGAATGAGGCGTATGTTGTGTTTGTGTAACACTTGTTTATTATATACGCGAGTTATTTGGAAAGATCGGGTTTATCCCATTCTGAATAACTGATATGACGATAAGTCGAAGATGAAGACGGTGGTCGAAGACCAGAGGTCTTCACGTCGTTTGGGTGAATACTGATGATCTTAATTGGGCAGTACACCCAAGAGGAGGGAATCAGTTGGTGGTCGTCCAGACGTACTTGGAGATCGATGGATATGCGAGGTACAAGGTGCCTCCGGTTTCATTCAGACCCAGACCGGACATGTAAATGGACTGTGTGTCTGACATTGGATTTCATTCAGTGTGACTGATATCGGTTGCATAGAGTGGCTTGCCTGTGTGGCATGCTAAGATGCAAATGATTAAGGCTTCTGTTGAAAAGCAGAGTCTTGTGGTTGACGATCAAAGCACGGCCTTTGTGGCGTAGCTTTGTATAGCGGTAATTCGCGAGCCTCACACCCCAGTGTGAACCAAAAACTGGAGAAGGACCTCAGGGAGGGCATGTGTTTCTTTCTAGTTAGGAGTGGCGTCAGTGCTTGAACTGGCTGACCAGTTTGACTCATGTGGTTGTTGGAATTGGAGGCGCCTCGGTTATATCGGTCGATCCGGGACCGATGGAGTCCATCGTTGGCTCATTTATGCCCCAAAGGGCTGGAAAACGTAGTGTTCAGGCATAATAATCCACATCGGTGGACCGGCCCTGTCGATCCAAGGGTTGCCTGCGTGCTTGCCTGAGACACGGACTAGAGTGTCTCGAATCGGTTGAGGACTATCTTTTGCCTCGGTTCACAGATGGAAATCCAATTTCCAAATACGTGATTTTGTGGTTTTAATTGTAATCCTACATATGGCGACATAGTGAGATGGGCCGCTTATGCCGTCTATGATTGATACTTATGATTTGAAGTTGTTTTACACAATATACACTTATTATGGTATCAAAAGATTTGTTTTAAACGTATCAAGCATTCTTGGCTATTATAAGGTAAAAACCCTATCCTCCAGCTTGCGTTGCATTGTGTGATAGGACCTGGTCTTATAATAGCTTCATTTTTCTTTATTTTGCATTGCGCTGTTTGTTTTATGCACTGGTATTCTTGGGAGGAAACCCGTTCCGTGTTATACGGCGTGGTCCTTTGATTTACCTAACTTTAAAATAAAGATTACTAACTTTTTTAGTTCTCACACCAGTCCCATGACTGACCTGGAGTTTATTGTTTTAACCTAAACTCTAGGTGCCCCTATTTTCGACCTGGGCAGCTAGTAGTTTTGGTTTTGCAGATTTATATTCACAGGATCCTGATTTACAGCTGGAACGATGTCCAGAAAGCTTTGTATCCGTATATCTCCTTCAGTTGTGTTTGTATTATTTTCCGCTGCTATGTAATGTATTGTAATCTCTGATATATATTTTTCTCCTGTGTATTATTTATTTATATTCTTGCATTCTGATGGAATTGTTGTAATATACAATGAAATGTTCTTTTGTTTGCGTTCTCTTGTGGCTTGTTCTCGAACTATCCGCGCTTTCCTTACCGGGGAAGTTACGAGTTTTTACAGAGTTAACCAATTAGAGTTAATCAGTTAGGGTTGATCAGTTAGGGTTGATCAGTTAGAGTTAACCATTTAGAGTTAGAGTTAACCAATAGAGTAATTAAATAGAGTTAATCGAATTAGAATAAATCGATTAGAGTTAGTCGAAAAAGGAGTTATCGAATATTATTTATTCGAATTGAGTGAAAAGGAGTTATCAAATCTAGTTATTCGAAAGGAGTTATCGAATCTAGTTATTTGAAAGGAGTTATTGATTAGTTATTCGAAAGGAGTTAATTGAATTTAGTTATTTGAAAAGGATTAATCGAATATAGTGTTCGAAAAGAGAGATTATCGAATATCGTTTATTCGAAAGAAAGAGTAATTGAATATTAGTTATTCGAAGTGAGTTAATCGAATATTAGTTATTCGAAGTGAGTTAATCGAATATTAGTTATTCGAAGTGAGTTAATCGTCAAATTCAATTATATCGAATTTAGGAAAGTACTTATACTTTCCGGTGTTTAAATCAAGATTTATTTATTTATAAATTAGGTGTTTATTTGTTTATTCACATTAAAGAATAAAAGTTAGAAATATAAGATAGATATTTCGAAAGTAGGGATTATAACGTTATCGTTATAACCAATGTGTTCAAATAAAGAAGTGAATTCGTAACTAGAATCCGAGATAGACGTAAGGAAGTTGTTAAAGGTTTAAAAGATAAACTTTGACTATTTCGAAGTTAAATCGTTGTTCAGTTAAGGTCTGAGAGGTAATTATACCCCAACTTGATTGACTTCCTTCTTAACTAAGGAATGGTAAGGTTTGATCGTGAAGAAGTTTGGAAATGTTTTCCAAATAAGAATCAGAAATGTTTTCTGAAAATAGAAGATAAGAATTTAAAATATATGGAAACATGAGATAAGAAAATTAATGAACTAAAGAGGTAATTGTTGAATGATGATTGACCGATAAAATTTCCATCTGGAAATAATATCGTTGTTTGTACACCTGTTTTTCTTTGATAGTTAACTCACCGATTATCGAAGTTTTCGACCATTTTAACATTGTTAACATGGAGAGACCGATTGGATTATTATCCGAAGAACCACTCTGTATTGGCATAAGCATTGCGAATCATATATGTCAAAGATAATTGAAGACGGAGTAAAGTGCAAGGGCTGTTATATAAATCTTAGATAACAGTGCCTAAGATGGATATACTGAATAGTGCCTTCGGTTTGTCCAGTCCCAGGACAACTTGTATAGACGAAGGTATGACAGAGTATATCTAATAGATCGCATAAGTTGATCTCTTCAAACGTGTTCACATTTGGTGGCGGAGGAATTCATTTCTCTTAGCTATATACCCGTGTTATTTTTGGATAAATCAATTTGTGATTTAAAGGGTATGACAATGTGACATTCTAAGTGAAGAAGATGTGGCATGTAAAAGATAAGCGTAGCTTCCAGCCTCACATCCGGTAAATGACAAAAATCAGTCAGGTAGCATGGTTATGTAGGTCGCACCTATTAGGTTGTATAATCACCTGATCGAGAGTTTCATTTACTTCTAAAAATCTATTGTTGATGCTGTCCCATTCGGGAAACGGTTGCTGATCCCAACCTTTGGTGATATAAATTCGATACACTCAAGCGAAATGAGTGGTCGGTCATGTGTGGCCGGATTGCAAGATGTTCTTGTTGAACCCAGTGTATTCCTCTCTAGAGGTACACTAGCATAAGGTGGTTCCATACCTTGTCATAGTTGGAAATCCATTACCCAATACGTGCTTGCGGTTTTGATTGTATACTATATATGTAGAACGTGAGATGAAAGCGTTTCTGCTAGATGATTATTATATTGTGGTTGATAAAGATTATAATAATATCAAAAGGCTTTTGATATAAAGATATTTTGGATTCTCATAAGGGAAAAACCCGTTCCGTTATACGGCGTGGTCTTATGAGATATCGTTTAATGGCTCAAACTGTTTTACTCATACCAGTCCCATGACTGACCTGGATTTTATTTTGTTTTGCTTTCCCTAAACTCTTGGGTGCCCAATTTTGTATGGGTAGTCAAGTAGCCGGGATTTACAGATACTTGAAGAGATGGAGCAGGAGGCTTCAGGATCATATATCTATAGTTTATTTCCGCTGTGTTGTAAGTGTTGTACTTTGATAATGTTATTGTATACATATACTGATTTTATTTCAAGGATATGTTATCTATTATATGTTATTCGTTCCGCTGTGAGGTTTGTGTTACTCTGATGACGTGTTCTTCTTCTTCTTCAATTCTAAGTTTCTATCTTATCTTTCCTCACCCTCTAATTTCTTTCATTAACTACCGGTATTTTTTGATGTTTGGTTAGTCGTCATTGAGTTTATGTCGATAACCAAAGTTGCTAAAAACCGGGTCGTTACAGTTGGTATCAGAGCATAAGGTTAAGTATTACCTTGGCTCTGTGGCGTGACTCAGTAGAGATAGGGTTAGCAATACCCTAGATTGAGTTTGAGTGTATATATATGAGTGCATATTTGTTATTCAATATAAAATGGTTTTATATTGTGTAGATGTATTGGTTGAGTTGTTTATGTGTTCTAGTCGATCAGTTTGATCCACTGTATCGGTAGGAGCTTCTAAACACTCGAATACGATGAACCGTCATGGTATGTTTTGAAAAGAGGGTAAACGAAATAATTTTACCCAAATTATATTTTGATATAAAGGATTTATGTTTGTTATAATTATAATCAAGTAAGATTATGAAAAGTGAAAAGGTTATGTAAATAATCGATCATAATTCATATAAGTGAAATATATGAAATCGAAATGAATTAAACCTGAAATTAAATCAGGATTGAAATTTCAAACCCTGGAAATTTGGATAAGTGTTGAAAATGGATTTAAAATAAATATATGAGAATTTTAAAATCCTAGGACATTTTAAATTGTTTTGGTATTTTGAAATATATTTCAAAGTGAAAATGTTTAGAAATGGTTTTGAAAGTGATATAGTATTGAACTCACTTCGGTCGCTAGAAAATAAATTCCGATGTTGATCCGGACATCATCGGTGTTCATTTTCGAGTTGTAAGTGACGAATTACTACCAAAGAGATTGTTTTTGAAATTATTTAGGAAAACAAATTGTTTGAATCCTGCAAAGGAAAGTTTGGTTTTTGAGAAAAACAAAGATGTTTAAAACTTCCAAGAAAAATATTGTTTGATTTAAAACCAAATTGAATTGGAATTTGCAAAAGCAAATTAGAAATTGAATTGGATACGATATATCAAGTAGAATCAGATTTTGAATTGTGAGATAGAATCTGAAATGGTATTGGATTGATGAGTTAAGAATTTAAAAATCGAAAATGGAACTTTGATTTGAAACTGAATTTGACTTAGGTATAAGTGAATGGTTGGATTTGTGGATAAAAATAGATTGGAATTTGATTGGGATGACCCTTATATCTGCTGAATTGATAACAGGTGGAAAGGATATAATGATATGCAGACAAAAGGTACAACTTTATATTTCTATTAGATATAAGATTTATGAGCCGAATTGGCAAGCCGCTTGGCTGTTTGATTTTCTTTTGAGTTGGAGATGGCTTAGAGAGGCGAGTTGGAGTTTGACCTATTGACCAGTACAAAGGAGGTGCTGGCGAAATTTTTCGAAAAGTTAAGTCGTTAGAAAATTTTCAGGATTTTTGAACATTTTCGTTGATAAGAAAAAAATAATAAGAATTTAAATTGGTTCAGTTGAAAAATGAAATTAAGAATGAATGAATAAGTTCTAACCAGTCAATAGGGTTTGTTTTCTACCTTAGCAATTTCAAGGACGAAATTATTTTAAGTACGGAAGAATGTAATGACCCGCATTTTCAGCGATATAATAGTTAATTTATTTAATTATTTAAAATGTGATTAAAAGGATTTCATGGTCGTTGAATTAAATAATATTGAATATTTAATTAAAATAATAAATTAAATAATATATTTAATTCTGAAATAATCAGAATTGGCTGAAATGGCGATATGGTGTGAACTGGATCATTTGTGATATTTAATTCAGTTTAGAATTGAATTAGAATAACGAATATATTATTTAAACGAAAGTTTGAACGTATAATTATATTACAATTAAAATCGAGCTTGAAATGGCGCGGCAGTTCGTTAATTGATGATTTGAACTTCAACTGAATATACAGGATTCAGTTTAAGCCGGATTTCTGTGAAACAAGAAACGTTAGGAGCTGGTGAAGTATATTTTCCTAGTCGAAGAGAAAAATCGGGATTTCGTCATGCAGATTTTGATTTATGTCCAAATCTAATTTTAGAAAAGTCGATGTGGAATACCTTTATAATTTATTTATATTTATAAAAGGAATTTCATTATAAATCGAATATCGATTTAATCAGGATTTGAGATATCAAGCTAGAAATTCATATAGGAATATTCTAGAGCTATATGGTATTCCACTGTGAATATATACGATAATATTTATTTTTAAATAATAAATTTAATTATTTTTAAATATATTTATATATTTAAAAGGGTCATTTAGAGCTCTAAAAATAGCCAGTTTTGCAAACGACCTCAGAATTCAACGAAACTAATTTTGTTGGATCCGCAATGTTAAATTATTGTTAGATTTCAATTTCCGTGATTTTTGAAGTCAATATGTGGCTGTACCGATTTTTAAAGTGAAGAACAGTTAGTATTTTGATAGTTAAAAATATGTTGTGTGAGCAAACGGAGGCGAAATTCGATGAAACTATTTTCGTTGGGACCATAATGTCGAACTCTAGCTGTATGTCCAGTTTCGTGATTTTTGGGTATCATGTGTGACCACATGAATTTTTAGAAGTCAGAAACGAGTATAAAATGATTAAAATAAAATATCTAAAACAAAATGGGTGAACATTAAAGGGCCACATCCTTCATTTTTTAGCCACACAAAGATTTTGACCCCCCGTTATATAATGTCTTGGAGCCGCCGCGTCCATTCTGCAAAAAAACCCAAAACGCTGAGAAACACGAGAAAAGAAAATTCAATATAAATTCAAGGAAAATTCCATAAATACTAAAACCAACTTCATTCGCCTCCACTTGGTAGGAGCTTCGCACTGGTATTGGTTTTATTTAGTTCGGTGCTGTTTGAAATCGTTGGAAATAGAACAGCATGAGTTAGGGTTGATCGTGTTGAATGATTTAAGGAGTAATGATCGATTTCAAGTTCGTTTATTTGTTCGTGAGCTCGAATGGAAGTTTTGGGAAAAAATTGTCGAATTTTGGAGATAAAAACTGTCGATATGTACTGTACCTCGTCCGTTTGCTCCTTTTCGACGCGAAGTGGTGGAAATGGCCGTGGTTGGTGAAAGTGAGGTGGTTGTGTGGAGAGTCGGACGAGAAGAGCAACGGTGTAATTAGTGTTGAAATCAAGTTGAATAATAAGGTGTGGTGGAAGGTTAAAGTTGCGGAAATGGCCACTGAGACTACAGAAGGTCACGAAAATCTTTTTGAGGGAGAAGACATATGGGTCTAGGCTTAAACGAGTGGGGGGATTTGAATTGGGCCAAGATTGAAGAGTTAAGCCCAGTTGAGATAATTTAAGTTTTATTTAAAATTCAAAATAGTGTATTAACTTCTAAATTGTATAACTTGATCATACGATATCAGATTGACGAACCGTAAGTTGCGTTCGGATCGTATGGTCGATGGCTACACAATGGAACTGACTGGGAGTGGATTGAAGCTCATTTGAATTTATGGCGAAATAAATTGTTTGATTCAAATCAAACAAACAGTTTATCGTTCTTTAACGATGAACTGCCAATGTGAGTAAAACTCACCAACTCTGAACAGTTCTATTTTTATAACGTATATTTAGAACTGATAAATGATGACTGATTTCTGTGTGTTGATTTGGTTGATTGAACTGTTAGTCAGTTAGTTGAAATTATATATATATATATATATATATCTATAAAAATATATATACAAACCGTTAAATATATATATTGATGTTGTTTATCAGAACAGTTCATACTGAAATGAAGTTGATGTTAATTATATGATTTAACATCTGTGATGCAGGAAAACAGGTTGGAGGGACCCAACTGGGTTCCTCAATTATATAAAATACTATATGTTTCATATACTGTGATGTATGATGTGATACATAATCTGTTGATGATTATGTGTGTTAGGATGATATCAATCACTGGGTTTGGTATTTTAAATACCGTAAGAAATACTGGGATGTAGACAAGGGGATTTTCGAAGTATATTTTGAAAATAAATTATTTATATAAAATCAAGGGATTTTATATATAGAAGAAAAAGGGTTTTATAAAAGGAAATAATTATAAAATAAAATAGGTAGAAAGAGAAATATTTGAAAAACAAATATAAGAAGAAATATTTGTAAAACAAATATAAGGGAAAATATTTGTAAAACAAATATAAGGGGAAATATTTGTAAACAAATATAAAAGGGGAAATATTTGTAAAACAAATATAAAGGGAATCAGTTGTGGAAAGAAGTATAAAGGAAATATTTATTTAGGGAATAAATAAAGTTAAAAGAGATATTTATTTGTTAAATAAATAGAAAAGATAAAAGAGATATTTATTTGTTAAATAAATAGAAAATATAAAAGAAATATTTATTTGTCAAATAAAAAGAATTGAAAAGGGAATAGTTATTTGTTAAGTAAGCAAATAGAAAACGAATTTATAAAAGGAGATAATTCAAGGGATTAAATCAAAGGGGATAATTCAAAGGAATAAATCAAAGGAGTTAATTCAAAAGAGTTAATCGAAATGAGTTAATCGAATATTAGTTATTTGATTAAAGTTAATTGATTTGAGTTAATCAATTAGGATAAACCCATTAGAGATAACCAGTTAGAGTTAATCACTTTGAGTTAATCAACTAGAGTTAAATCGAGTTAGAGTTAACCAGTCAAAGTTAATCAGTTAAAGTTAACCAGTCAAAGTTAATCAGTTAGAGTTAACTAGTCAGAGTTAATTAGTTAAGGTTGATCAGTCAGAGTTAATCAGTTAGGGTTGATCAGTCAGAGTTAATCAATTAGAGTTAATCGGTTAGGGTTAATCAATCAGAGTTAATCAGTTAGGGTTGATCAGTCAGAGTTAATCAATTAGAGTTAATCAGTTAGGGTTGATCAGTTATGGTTGATCAGTTAGAGTTAACCATTTAGAGTTAGAGTTAACCAATATAGTAATTAAATAGAGCTAATCGAATTAGAATAAATCGATTAGAGTTAGTTGAAAAAGGAGTTATCGAATATTAGTTATTCGAATCGAGTGAAAAGGAGTTATCAAATCTAGTTATTCGAAAGGAGTTATCGAATCTACTTATTCGAAAGGAGTTATCGATTAGTTTAATCGAAAGGAGTTAATTGAATTTAGTTATTCAAAAAGGAGTAATCGAATATAGTATTCGAAAAGAGAGATTATCGAATATCGTTTATTCGAAAGAAAGAGTAATCGAATATTAGTTATTCGAAGTGAGTTAATCGAATATTAGTTATTCGAAGTGAGTTAATCGTCGAATTCGATTACATCGAACTCGGGAAAGTACTTATACTTTCCTGTGTTTAAATCAAGATTTATTTATTTATAAATTAGGTGTTTATTTGTTTATTCACATTAAAGAATAAAAGTTAGAATTATAAGATAGATATTTCGAAAGTAGGGATTATAACGTTATCGTTATAACCAATGTGTTCAAATAAAGAAGTGGATTCGTAACTAGAATCCGAGACAGATGTAAGGAAGTTGTTAAAGGTTTAAAAGATAAACTTTGACTATTTCAAAGTTAAAACATTGTTCAGTAAAGGTCTGAAAGGTAATTATACCCCAACTTGATTGACTTCCTTCTTAACTAAGGAATGGTAAGGTTTGATGGTGAAAAAGTTTGGAAATGTTTTCCAAATAAGAATCAGAAATGTTTTCTGAAAATAGAAGATAAGAATTTAAAATATATGGAAACATGAGATAAGAAAATTAATGAACTAAAGAGATAATTGTTGAATGATGATTGATCGATAAAATTTCCATCTGGAAATAATATCGTTGTTTGCACACCTGTTTTTCTTTGATAGTTAACTCACCGACTATCGAAGTTTTCGACCATTTTAACGATGTTAATATGGAGAGACCGGTTGGATTATTATCCGAAGAACCACTCTGTATTGGCATAAACGTTGCGAATCATATATGCCAAAGATAATTGAAGACAGAGTAAAGTGCAAGGGCTATTGTATAAATCTTAGATAACAGTGCCTAAGATGGATATACTGAATAGTCCCTTCAGTTTGTCCAGTCCCAGGACAACTTGTATGGACGAAGGTCTGACAGAGTATATCTAATAGATCGCGTAAGTTGATCTCTTCAAAAGTATTCACGTTTGGTGGTGGAGGAATTCGTTTCTCTTAGCTATATACCCGTGTTATTTTTGGATAAATCAATTTGTGATTTAAAGGGTATGGCAATGTGTCATTCTAAGTGAATGAAGATGTGGCATGTAAAAGATAAGCGTAGCTTCTAGCCTCATATCCGGTAAATGACAAAAATCGGGCAGGCAGCATGGCTATGTAGGTCGCACCTATTAGGGTGTATAATCACCTGATCTAGAGTTTCATTTACTTCTAAAAATCTATTGTTGATGCTGTCCCATTCGGGAAACGGTTGCTAATCCCAACCGTTGGTGATATACATTCGATACACTCAAGCGAAATGAGTGGTCGGTCATGTGTGGCCGGGTTGCAAGATGTTCATGTTGAACCCAGTGTATTCCTCTCTAGAGGTACACTAGCAGAAGGTGGTTCCATACCTTGTCATAGTTGGAAATCCATTACCCAATATGTGCTTGCGGTTTTGATTGTATACTATATATGTAGAATGTGAGATGAAAGCATTTCTGCTAGATGATTATTATATTGTGGTTGATATACATTATTATAAATCAAAAGGTTTTTGATATAAAGCTATTTTGGATTCTCATAAGGGAAAAACCCGTTCCGTTATACGGCGTGTTCTTATGAGATATCGTTTAATGGCTCAAACTGTTTTTAAACTGTTTTACTCATACCAATCCCATGACTGACCCGGAGTTTATTTGTTTTGTTTTCCCTAAACTCTTGGGTGCCCAATTTTGTACGGGAAGTCAAGTAGTCGGGATTTACAGATACTTGAAGAGCTGGAGCAGGAGGCTTCAGGATCATATAACTATAGTTTATTTCCGCTGTGTTGTAAGTGTTGTACTCTGATAATGTTATTGTATACATATACTGATTTTAGTTCAAGTATATGTTATCTATTATATGTTATTCGTTCCGCTGTGAGGTTCGTGTTACTCTGATGTTGTGTTCTTCTTCTTCTTCTTCTATTCTAAGTTTCTATCTTATCTTTCCTCACCCTCTAATTTCTTTCATTAACTACCGGTATTTTTCGATGTTTGGTTAGTCGTCATTGAGTTTATGTCGATAACCAAAGTCGCTAAAAACCGGGTCGTTGCACTTCTGATCTAAGAATGCGGGAAGGAATTCGCCTAACTGTCGCCTTCCGTTCCACCTCTACTTCCTTTAATATGCTCAGCTCAACTACTTCTGCGGTATCATGCAAACACTTCCGCAAAAGAGAAACTTGGAAAACATCATAACGCCGGATAGTCTCTCCGGTAGCTTTACTCTATAGCCCATTTAGCCAATCCTTTCTGTTAAGGGGAACGGTCCTACGAATTTTGGTGCCAATTTCCTTATAGATTCTAAGCGAACCACATTCCTCAAAAGTGACACCTTAATAAAAACTGTGTCTCCTACTTCAAATTCAATGTCAGTCCTTCTCTTGTCTGCGTAGGATTTTGTCCTATCTTGAGTTGTCTTCATTCACCGCCTAATAAGATCAATCTTCTCGGACGTTTCTCTAACCATACCTGGTCCAAGTAGTAGTCTTTCTGTAGATTCCCACCAAAAAGTCGGTGATCTACAGGGTCCTCCGTATAATGCTTCGAAGGGTGCCATGCCAATGCTAGCTTGATAACTGTTGTTGTAGGCGAACTCTAGTAAAGGAAGATGCTCTTCCCAAGCCCCCCCCCCCCCCCGAAGTCTAGGATACACAGCCGTAAAAGATCCTCAAGAACTCTGTTCACCCTTTCCATCTGTCCATCTGTCTGAGGATGATAAGCAGTGCTCAAACACAACTGTGTACCTAATATTTCTTGCAAGCTCCTCCAAAATTCATTGATGAAGATGGGTTCACGATCACTTACGATGCTGGAAGGTATTCCATGAAGACGGACTATCTCACGAACATAAACTGCTGCCAACCATGTTGTTGTTCTATTGCTCTAAACTGGAATGAAATGAGCGCTCTTAGTGAGTCTATCTACTACAACCCAAATACTAGTGTTTCCTTTCTTCGATCTTGGCAAACCATCTATGAAATCCATAGAGACGCTCTCCCGCTTCCACTGTGGAACCTCCAAAGGATGAAGTAAACCATTGGGCTTCTTTTTCTCATCTTTAACTTGCTGGCAAATTAAACATCGAGAAACAAACTCCACCACATCTTTCTTCATCCCAGCCCAAAAGAAAACCCACTTCATATCTCTATACATCTTATCACTGCCTGGATGAATAGTCATCTTAGAATTATGGGCTTCTTCTAGGACTGTCTTCAACAAGCTTCCAATTCAGGGAACACAAAGCCTTCCATCTCATCGTAACCACCTTTGCGGGATCTACTGCTATCCCTTCTTTAGAAACCACGTTCCCTAGGAATCTCACCTCTTTTCTCCAAAAATTGCATTTGGAGAACTTTGCCTTAAGCTGATGCGCACACAGAGTTTTCAAAACCTCCCTTATATGTAAGGCATGCTCTTCCTCGCTCTTCGAGAATCAAGATGTCATCAACAAAGACCACGACAAACTTATTTAGAAACTCTAGAAACACCCTACTCATCAGATCATCAAAATAGGCGGGTGCATTTGTCAACCCAAAAGGCATAAAGAGCTATTCAAAGAAACCATCTGCAGTCCTAAAAGCGGTCTTATCTATACTGTCCTCGGCCACCCTCAACTGATGAAACCCCGTGGCCTAGTCCAACTGATAGAATACTAATGCACCAACAAGCTGGTCAAACAAATCATATATTCTCGGGAGTGGGTGCATGTCCTTCTTAGTGAGTTTATTCAATTCTGTATAGTCTACACATAAGTGAAGCAAACCATCCGCGTTAGTTGCGAATACCACTGGAGCACACCATTCAGATATGCTTCGCCTAATAAACCCTTTCTCAAGTAGCTCCCCTACGTGCTTGCTAAGCTCCCTCCTTTCCCTTGGAGCCATATGGTGCACAGGCAATGCAACTGGCTTGGCATTTTCTACCAAATATATATGAAAATCGATCTCGCGCCTTGGGGGTAAACCATGTACCTCATCAATAAAATCAGGATAGTCACGAACTACTGGCACATATCGCAGATCATCGATAGATGCATCAAGAGACTCTAGGAAACTAAGCATGATAGACCCTTGGGGGTCACAAGAAATCTCGAGGGTCCTTCCATGGCAAGGTAAAAGTCTAACGACCCTCCTCTTACAATCCAGAATGGCACCATACATGGCTAGAAAATCCATCTCTAGAATCAACCCATAGCCCATAAAACCGAGTGCATATGCATCGCACTCAAATTCGACGCCTAACATAGATATTCTCAAACCTCGACAAATCCTGGACAAATGATCCGCACCACCAATGAGGTTTGAGACAACTACGGGATCCACTAGCATACTACTATTTAGGTGCAGAGACTCAACCATATAATTAGATATAAATGAATGCGATGCGCCATAATCAAAAAGAGTTCTAATAGCATGATTGGAAAGAGAAATCAAACCTTCCACGGAAATTTTCCTACCTTTATCTGGAGCACTGGTCACGAGAGCATGCACCTACCCTCCAGAAGTTTCTGCCCTTTGGCCTTGTCCCTGTTTCTTCAGGCACTCCTTAGCAAAGTGTCCGACCTCTCCACAATTGAAGCAAGTATTCTTCCTTCTTTTGCAGTCCTTTACCAAGTGACCCTCGCATCCGCAACTATTGCACTTCCTCTTATCCTTAGCCTTGTCATTCTTTCCGCCCTTCTTCTTCTTCTTCTGTTGTTGTTGTTGTTGTCCTTTCTTGGGCCATACTTCCTTGTTTTGTGTTTCCTCAACCTTAACTTCCTTCTTGTCGCTTTTTTCTTCCTCATGCATCAGGGCCATATCAACGAGCCTTTCAAAAGTTGCTCCCATTGGAATATGGGACATAGCTAACCCATGAAGGGGTTCATTCAGTCTTTTAACAAACCGTAAAGATTTCTTATGCGGAGTATCTACCAGTTCCAATCCAAACCTTGCTAGCTGGTTGAATTTGTTAACATATTCTTTATCAATCATGCCTCCTTGCTTGAGCCCCAAGAACCTTTCCTTTGCATGCTTTTCTCAGCTTGAGAAAGAAACTTCATTTCAAATATCTGTCTAAAATCATCCCAAGTTTCTACCAGATGCCCTGCTTGCATTACTTCCCACCAGAATAAAGCTTCATCTTTCAGTAGACAGGCGGCTAACTGAATCTTCCTACGATCGTCCACTTCGAAAATTCCAAATAGATTCTCTGTTTCTTTGAGCCAGTTCCTTGCCTTTACGAATGTCTTGGTTCCACAGAATAGCTTTCCTCCCATAGCATAGAAAAATTTGCGGATCTTAGAGAAATTATCTGCACATGGAGGAGGAGGAGGAGGAGGAACGACGGGTGCAGCTGAGGGAGGAACGTCAACTTGACCACCGGTAGGCGTCGTGGCCTCAAGATACCTACGGAACCAGCCTGGTATTGTAACGCCCTCAAGAATATTAGGTTCCCCAGACATGCTGAAAAGAAAAGGAAAGGGATTCAGACAAAGGATCGAAAGATATTACTTATGGTTTTGGGGAATATGTTATTCAAAACAGACTTTTCTTTTTGAAAATGCTATCTTTTAAAACCTTTTTGAAAATAATTTTCAAAAACTTTTATCTAATCTGGTAACCTTCATCTCTGATACCAAGTGTGACACCCCCACGTACGTTAATGTCACTCATTAAGAGAATGCGTTAAGTTTCATGAAGTGTTATAGGTAAAAAAAATAGAAACATTACAAGACAGATATAAAATAGCAGCAGAAAATTATAAAAACTTTATTAATCGTAAAGCATCGCAGTTCAAAACCTGGTTACATTATATGTCTGGAATACATAAAACCCAGTACATGATTAAAAGTTATGTCTTGTATTTAAAACATCAGAGTACAATAATAAAAGAAGCATAATCTCCAAAAGAAACATAGCCATAGTAGCAAACGTAAGGACTTGAGAAATACATCTAAGCAGCTCCAAGAAAAATGAAAGCAGAATCCTGATCAAGCTTGAGTATTCCCACCCTGAGAACCTGGAGGGGGAACGGAAGAGAAAGAAAAGGAAACAATATGGGTCAGACATAAAGTCTGGCGAGTCCAGTTACTTTTATCATATAAATAAGTAAAAGTATCATGACAAGCATATAAAGTGGATAAGAGAGATAACATCATAAAAAGCAGGTGTGACAAGGTAAACAGGATAGACATGATAGAGTGTAATACGCTTCTCTAATGATAACTCTGCACCAATACTAGTATAACCAGAATGAGATGATCCCAACATGTATAAGATGGTAGACTTAGGCGTACTTTCTAGTGAGAGGTTTTAACTCCATATATTCAACAGGAAACCCAATAATAGGCTCCTAAACTTACCAAAGTCTAGATCTACCCTAACTACTACCCTAATTGATTGGCTCCCTACTCTGTAGATACCCTGTGCTGTCCCCACAGTAGGATATATCACTTCCTAAAGTGGCAACCCTTCATTTTCAAGATGTGCACAACCATATCTACTACTGTCATATCGTCTTATTTTCCCGAACAAGCAGAGTCATGCACGCACATGACCCTGATGGAACACGCCATCGGACACCGTCCCCACTTTTGGATCTCTTATAATCGGCCCAGTAAGCGTGCCCCGACTCCGACCTAGTTCGGAGTACTCTTTTGATACCTATATATGGGTTACTGACTGAAATGGGTCGCTCACACAAGATGATGCAAGCTCTCCCCTTTGTCTTGCATCACCACTACTAGGTTTTCCACAGGTTATGCCTACCTACTAGTGTCATAAAATTGCATAACCCCAACAGGTTAAGTTTGTGGGCCTATATATATAATTATTACCTACCAACCCATGGCATACTTAACCCACCCACTGTTTCAAATAAGTTTACTTAACCCCTATTTAGTTTAACATGTTCATACAATCCCTATGGATTCAACTAGGTTAAGTATTCAACTTTATTGCCATATTCATTTATGGTTATAATATACTAGACCTCCCGCATTAAGCCTACCACCTGTGGATGCTGGATATGCCGGGCGGTTCCGGGCAGACTTCTTCCATAAGTCGGGCTTAACCTCATGTCTTAGCATGTCTTGTGTAACGCCTCGCCTCTATACCCACTATCTTCTAGTTCATTTCAAAGAAATGTCGTAGACCATAAAGGAGAATAAGGTTTGTGAAGGGCGATCGATTGTATAATTGCTCCACATGAGGAATGCACATCGAATTATGATACCGATTAAAATTTCGACATGACCATTCAGCACGTAGGGCAACTACACAACGACTATAAGCAATCTGGAAAGCAGTATAAAATAGACAACAACAACAATATAAATATGGTATATCTCAAAGCCAGACACAGAATAATCATATCACAAAGGCGGAATAGATATGAATAAACCAAGAATGTGTACAACAAGCTAGTGGTCAACAAAGATCCACTAATACATGCACCACGATCTACAAAAGAGAATATGTACACTACGATAGATAATGTCATAGGTACAAAAGTACATAAAACAGCGGAGACAGAGTAGCAAGCTAGAAGCGGAAGATTAATCCTGCGATGAGTCCCAAAGGAGTACCTAAAATGACTCGGTCTGACCCGAGTATTATTTAGAGGAATAAATAATAAACGAGTCAATCTAGCCGTACTTATCAAATAAACTAAGGTAACAAGAGATGTAACACAGGATGACATGATTCTACTAATAACATCTAATCATAAATAAATATGAAACATGGCATGTCAACAAAATCAGGGAATGACAATGAAATGTCAGTACACAAATATCTCTAAATAATCTCATAGCTAATATAGAATGCAACATTCAAATAAGAGCACACAACAGGAAATGACAGTGGAATGCCAAATAAACTGAATACATGAATGACAACGGAATGCCAAATACAAATCAAATTGATGCGCATTGCATCAAAGTAATCAAGAATCTAGAAATCACTCGAAATCCAGAAAACATTATAAAGAAGTTCCCCACGGTGCCAGGAGAGAGAAACACATGAATCATGAATCCCTAGAAAACATAAAACATCATAAAGAGGACCTGAAGGTTCACAGATGAGAAATGATCTCTAGGTAGCTAACCTATAGTTTCAGCCGAAGCTCCCCACGAAGCCGGGTCGTGACCCCAGAAGAGAGAAAACACGTAAATCATGAAATCTCTAGAAAACATCATAAATCGTAGAAAGTTGGACCGAAGTCTCCCAGGTGAAATCCAAGAATCGTAAATCCTACTCGGGCGATCGAGGACCACAGAACACAAGTCATAAAAGTTGGACCGAAGTCCCATAGGTGAAATCCAAGAATCGTAAATCCCACTAGGGCGATCGAGGACCACAAAACACAAGTCATAAAGGATCACATCGATCCGGGTGAATAGAAATTACTCCAAGCTAGTCAATATAAGGAAATAGCGACATGTCCCATAACCACATGCTATTCTCGAATATTTACGAACCCATAGTTGGTTTCTATTCAAAATAGAGAAAATCGCCACATATGTTCAAGCGAATGAGTCCAATAGTTATTCGCCGAAGTAAACATCTAAGGGGTCATAGTCCTCGGTTTTACTAAGGTAAATAAACTAGATTTCTCGTTCGATCGATAGGATAAGGAATCATATATAAATCAATAGAATCAGAACCGGGTTTAGAAACTAAATTTATTTTAAAAGGATTTGAATTTAAAAACTGATTAAACATTGGTTTGGCATCCATTGACCATATACAACCCCATTATCCATTGTGGTTTAATTATTTATAAAAACAGTCGCCGAAGCGAACATAACACAAACATCATAGATCATAAATTCACATCTCATGGTTTCAAAACTATTTGAAAACCAAACGAGACAGCGCGGCTACGACAATCCGAGCGAACTCAAGATTGACGGGATACACGCGAGGGGTGTCGGGAAGGAGGTCCGAAGAACATGGAGGCGCGCGCCTCGAGCGCGACCAAAACTGCAGAAGAGGGGGGAAACAGGCCTGGGCAACGCCCAGGTCTGTCACCGGTCGACAACCCGGGGGGGGGGGGGCTTTCAACCAGTTCAAGACAGAGGAAAAACCGGTCGACCGGCCCCCCAGGGCCTGTCGACTGGCTTGTGCCTGGGCATATGCCCAGACACAGCCACGGACCTGTCGACGGACCCTAATTGGGCGGTCGACCGGTCAGTTCCTGGGCGCATGCCCAGGCACGGGTGACGGGGGATTCGACCCCCGTTGTGACCTCTCGAGCTCCGACGCTTCTCTCCGGCCTTGTGACGACTGGTTCCGATGCTTGTACACCTTCCATTGGAGTCGGAGACAAGTGTGATTCAATTCATTTGCACAAGAAGATTTTTGAACCTAATTTCTAAACCAAACGAAGAAACGCGATATAAGCGAATCGTGAAGTCTTAGAACTTGCCGGGAGCGATAATAGTACTTCACAACACCACTTACTCGACCTACATCATGTGCAATGATCGTGTGATCAACATATATATATATATATAAGATTTCAATGGTTCGATTTATAAAGTCAAGTATGTACAAAATTCCAAACCAATACACAACAAGGCGATTCGAGCTACTCATGAAGACTTAGATATTTGCCGGGGGACAACGGAGCTTCACAACATCACTGAATCAACTCATAACACTTGGATTAGATCTTATAAACGATCATTTTCATAAATTTCAACTCAATGGAATATAAACACATGAAATCGACTAAGTTATACTAACCTAACCAAATCAACAAGCAAATGCAACTCATATGAACACTAAATTACACTTGTACAAGCACGTAGGCTTGTGGCATAGATGTGAGTTCAAAAAGAACTCACCTTTCACTCATGAATGGCAAGAACAAGCTCCAACAAGGAAGAACAAGCACAAATCCAAGCAAAGAACCTTTCTTTCTTCAGTCACTCCTCTCTAATCACCTCATGAACACATATGAAGACTCATGGATGTTAGAACATCATAAAAATCCGAAATTGAGAGGAGCATTGGATAGAGGAGATGAAGAGAGAGCTTACCCATGTTTTAGAATTGGATTTGCACTTGAATTGAGCTCTAGATTGGAAGCCCTAGATTAGGAATTCTAATTTCCCATTCCCTTCCCCATTTTCTATTCTTCTAAGTGTTTGGAGAATGAATGAAGAGTGGGAGGAAGCTAGGTGAATTATATGATGAGCTAGGTTAGCTCAACCAAGCCCTAGCCCAAAGTGCCAATTTTCACGAACTCGGAACATATCGAACCTTATAGTTTTCGAACACCTAAACGACGTTTCGAACCCGATGGAAGTGGTTTCGAGTCCAAATTCATTCGTATGTGAAAAATGATATTTTGGCCATACATTCTAATGAGAACAGGCCAAATTTCACTAACTAAAAAGGTATCGATGCTTATAGTCAAAAAAGTTGTAAACGATGATCCAGACTCAATGGAAGTGGTCCCGAACCCTAATTTTATCGTTTGTGGAAAACGACAATTTTGAGTGACACCTCGGATACAACGATGGATTTAAATAAAATATTTAAATCCATTATCATGGAATGAGCGGGTTGTTACATCTCGTGTTCATGAACTTAGACCCCTCACATTAGATTCACCACTTGCGGTCACTGGATAAGTCGGGCGGTTCCAGGCATACTTCCACCACAAGTATAATCTAACCTCGTGTCTAAGCGCGGTTCCAGTTTCGAATTACTATAATTCTAGGCATTCCTATTATTAACCAATTATTCCTATGTCGTTATAGGTTTTCATTGCCCTTCCCCAAGTCATGTTCATAATGAACTATATTCTCAAATTCTTATTCATACTTTTATTCAAGTTATGCCCGAATTTCCAATTACAAGTTATGCCCCAATTTTACCGTTTTCCCCTCATTCCCAATTAAATGCATTCGCATATTTTAGTAGCATGCCTAGGCTCGAAAGTAGCCTAGCTATACAAATAAAAGAGAAAGGATGAAGGGAAGATGACTGAAATGATCATACTAACAAGGTTGACATGTAATGGCATAAACATATAGTGGCATAATGACAAGATAAGCATATAGGAACAGATCTGATGAACATGTGACAATAGAACTGATTCTAATATAATAAGGATGTCATAACAGGCATGGTAAGATCTAATGAGTTAGATAACTAACTATAACAGATCTGATTTAGCCATAATTGTAATGGTAACAAGCATGATGTGATTTAAACATTGGACTAGATCTACAAAAATGGTAGGTCTGACATGATAAAGGTTAAGATCTAAGTCATAGTCATGTCAGGATATCATAGATACACAAGTTATAACAGATCTGGTATGATTCAAGTAGTCACAGGCATAAATCCAAGTTATAGTCATTCCAAGATTAAATTTTTAATTATTTAGATCCAAAAGTAACTTAAACTCGTAGTTTTTGTAACCCCCCACGCCCATTAATGTCACTCACTAAGGGAATGCATTACTTTCATGGAGTATTATAAGAGTATAGAACAGAAAATCACAAGACAGATATACAAAATGGTACTTAAGAAAATTCAAAATTTATTCATTGTAGTGAAAAAGCAAAACATGTTTGGTTACAACATCAAAACCACATACTAGAGTCAAGTACACAAATATCCATCTTGAACAAAATTATTATCAGAGTACAGAAAAGTAAAACCATAATCCCACACCAAATAGCCATAATGGAAAAGAGATAAAGCTGAGCATTACTCTCAACACTTCCAAGCACTTCAAGAAGAAAGAAATCCAAGTCAAGCTCCACTAGTCCCACCCCGAGGACCTGGGGGGAGAAAGAAAAGAGGCAAAACAAAAAGGGTTAGACATAAGTCTAGCGAGTCTAGTGACTTTAACAATATAATCAATAAAGTAACAGGATAAGAACATAAACTGGATATAAGAGATGACTGTAACATAAGAAGATATAACAAGGTAAGCAAGATAAACAAGATATAACGTTGATTGCGCTTCTAATCACTATAAGATAATTCCTACACCGCACCAATACTAGTTCCATACAGAAAGTTGATCCCTCTTACTAATCATAATAATAATAATATGGTGTTTTCGTGTACTCCTAACTGTTGTTATAGGTGCCGCCTGCTCCTATCTCCACTAGTTGTACCCACTACCCTCCCCATTCGATCGGCTCCCTAACTCGTAGATACCCGTGCTGGTCCCACAGTAAGGTGTATCACTCCCTAAAGTGGCAACCCGATACTACTAAAATGCACGGCTTATACCCACACGATGCAACAATGTCTTACCTACTAGCCCGGACCCATGCACGCACATGACTCTGTTGGACTTGCATTGCCACCGCTCTTTACTCTTTTAACCTCTTACAATCAAACCTAGTAAGTGTGTCCCATCCTCGACCTAGTTCGAGCTCACTTAGATACTGAAATGAGTTACTGGTTGAAAAGGGTCCACCCACTTGACACAAGCTTCCCTCCTAAGCTTGGTCCCCAATAGGAATTCCCCCTTAACCCTTTTTATACCCATGTCTAACCACATGTCTCATCTTGGTTAAGTGCATTAATTATGTTTCACATGCTACCCATGTTACCCACTTAACCCTTTATCATCCCAATGTCTAATCACATGTCTTATCTTGGTTAAGTGTTCATTAATTCATTATAACCGCAATCTTGCAAGACCTTTCACATTAGATTTCCGTTTTGCAGTTGCTGGATATGCCAGGCGGTTCTGGGAAGGCTTATACCGTTAACTAAATCTAACCTCGTGTCTTTGCATTATTACGCCTCTAATTTCTGCCTTTGACCTCTCACATTAGACTGCCGTCTGCGGTTGCTGGATATGCCGGGTGGTTCCGGGCAGACTTCTATTGCAAACCAAGTCTAACCTCGTGTCTTAGGCGTTCATTATCTCTTCTTTTATTCAGTCCCAATTTCAAGTTATGAATTGTAACATATATTCCAATTTCCCATAACTTCCAATTCAAGTTGCGTTTATAATTCTAAACCAAGTTATGCCTATAATTCCATGTATAAAAATTGTACCAATTTATGCCCCAAATCAATTACATGATTACAAATCAATTTATGCCCAATTACACATTATTCAATATTTTCCCAAACTTTTTCCTAACGTTCTCATGTCATTCGCACGTATAATTCAACGTATTATGTTAGGCTCGAAGTTAGCCTAATCTCATAAAATAAAAAGGAAAAGAAGGAGGGAAGAGAATCATGACATCAAATCTGGCATAAAATAGGCATATGAAACATGAATTGGCATAGGACAATAAAATAGATCCAATAGGCATATGGAATATGAACTGGCGTAGAACAATATAATAGATCCAATAGGCATATGGAATATGAACTGGCTTATGGAAACATAAATTTGGATATGAATCTGAAAGATAAGAATTTACACAACTTGATATGATTCATCTTACAGGCATGTTCATAAAATCCAAATTACAATCCAATCACAATCACTTTTTAATTAATTATATGTGAAAGTAACTTAGATTCACAGCGAAAGGATTTTTAGAAGAGAGAATAGATCTAAATTCTGATTTCTGAATTTGATTAGTTAAACCGTTGTTGTAGAATTCGATGCTTATCTTCCAACTTGAATACTCTTATTACGATTTGCTTTGGTGGAGAAGAAAGGCTAGGCTAATTTAGATTTGAGCAGCATGGAGGCGCCATGGATTAGTGTAATGAAATTAGGGTTAGCTCTAGGTGTTTATTTATAGGAGTACTAGGTGTATTAGGAACTTTAGATTAGACTAGGATCCATCTGAACCATCCAAACCAGAAAAACACATCACCTAGCCAATCCCAGAAGGCCACGTCAGCCCTAATCAACCAAAACATATCACGCCCAGATCTGGGCCGATGGTGTCGACATGCCTATAGGGGAGTCGACACCCCTATCGACACCCCTATAGGGGGTCAACACCTATGTCGACTCCTCTAGGGGGGTCGACACCCTAGAGCAGGAGAGTTCCCGCTTAGCCCACTTTGCTGATTTTGAATTTCGAATTGGTTTTGGATTATTAATTATTATTTAATTTAAATGCTGCTTAAACTTGAAATCTTCTAAGCTCCATAACTTCTTCATACTGTATCTGTTTTACACAAACTCGGACTGTATCCCAAGCAGAATTCCGAGAATAACGCAATGGCGCAACCCGTTTCCCTTAATTCTTCTTATAAAAGTTAAGTATTCTTTAATTATCCCTTATGTCATGTTTTAAAATTACGAGGTGTTACATTCTCCCCTCCTTAAAGGATTTCGTCCCCGAAATCTTCAAGTTAAGAAGAATGTATCCTGCCATCCAATCATCTATCTACTCATCCATCATCCACAAGCATCCATTGTCCTTAAAAGATTTCTAATGCTATATGAACATATGCAAAAGTGTGTGTATATGTTCCTTATCTAATGCAAAGATCAGGCGGTCTACCGATTCAGTTGACCTCCTTAATGCAAAACATGATAGTGTCATGCATCCATTATGTATGCAAAAGAATCCTAATGATACATATCATTTCTATATGAGGGCATAAACATTCATTCAAATGCAACATCCATGTAATAACACATTCAATATACATCCATTAATTTAAATATGCACACTTATTCATATGCAATATGAAAGTGATTAGGACGATCTAGTGCCTAATGTGTGTGTAAATGCATCCAGTAGCAACCATTAGCAAACACTTACATCCACTTGCATCCACCAAATATAACATGTCTCAAACACATGTTTACAACCATAGAATTTTCTACCTAAAGAATGAAGATATAATAGAGAGGATACACTAAACGATAGAACAAGTATAAACAAAGCAGCAGAAAAAGGAGAAGTTAAGAACATACCCTCAAAAAGGAAAGGGTACGACGTGTGTATCTTGTCTTCAGTCTCCCAAGTCGTGTCTCCTTGATCATCCCCCCATTAGACTTTAACCAACATGACCTCTCGGTTGCGTAACTTCTTGACCTCCGATCCCAGGATGCATGTAGGAGCTCGTCTAATCGTGGCATCTCGTTCCACTTCCCTAAGCATGCTCGGCTCTACTACTTCCGCGGTCTCATGTAAACACTTTCGCAAATGCGACACATGAAATATGTCATGAGCACCACTAAGCTTCTCGGGCAACTTCACTCTGTAGGCCATCTGTCCAATTCGCTCTGTAATGGGGATGGCCCTACGAACCTTGGTGCCAATTTCCCTACAGACCCAAAATGAACTACATTCCTCAATGGTGATACTTTAATAAAGACCATGTCTCCAACATTGAACTCAAGATCGGTCCTTCTCTTATCAGCATATGACTTTTGCCGGTCCTGTGCCGTCTTCATGCGTCTTCGAATCAAGTCTATCTTCTCCGAAGTTTCCCTAATCATCTTGGGCCCAAGGAAAATCTTATCCGTAGACTCCCACTAACAAGTCGGTGATCGGCAAGGTCGTCCGTATAGAGCCTCAAAAGATGACATGCCAATACTAGTCTAATAGCTGTTGTTGTAGGTGAACTCTACCAATGGAATATGTTCCTCCCATGTCCCTCCAAAGTCCAAGATGCATAATCTCAAAAGATCTTCTAGAATCCGATTCACTCTTTCTGTTTGGTCGTCCGTCTGTGGGCGATAAGCGGTGCTCAAACACAACTGCGTTCCTACCGCCTCTTGCAAGCTCTTCCAAAACTCACAAGTGAAAATGGGATCTCGATCGCTCACAATACTAGAAGGTATGCCATGTAAACGAACTATCTCTCGGAGATAAACAGATGCTAACCACGTCGTTGTTCTTTTACTCTTGACGGGAATGAAATGGGCGCTCTTGGTAAGTCTATCTACTACTACCCAAATCCCCGTATTACCCATCCTTGCCCTCGACAACCCATCAACGAAATCCATGGAAACACTTTCCCATTTCCACTGTGGAACCTCTAAAGGGTGAAGCAAACCACCAGGCTTCTTTTGCTCAGTCTTGACTTGCTGGCACACTAAGCATCTAGAAACGAACTCAGCCACATCCTTCTTCATTCCGGCCCAAAAGAAAACTAGCTTCATGTCCCTATACATCTTGTCACCACCGGGATGTATGGTCATCTTAGAACGATGTGCTTCTTCAAGGATTGCCCTTCTCAAACTCTCGTCACGTGATACACAAAGTCTCCCATATCTATGTAACCAACCTTTGTCATCTATAGTATACCTACTAAGATGGCTCGAAGGCTCCACTCTTATGAGCTTATCTACTATTTCTATCAACTGCGGGTCATCTCGCTATGCCGCACCTATCTGTACCAAAAGCATAGGTTGCACCTCTAATGATGCCAACAAACCGGGTACATAATCGACAGAGGGTCTAAAGTCAAAGGAAGAGATATACTCTAAATTCTGCTGCTCGACAAACAAAGGACTCAAAGTCAACTTCTTTCTACTCAAGGCGTCAGCTACAACGTTACCCTTGCCAGGGGTATATGCAATCTCAAAATCGTAGGATGCTAAGAACTCCATCCACCTCTGTTGCCTTAAGATTAGATCTTCTTGGGAGAACAAGTACTTTAGGGATTTATGGTCTGTATACAACTCAAACCTCTCTCCAAGCAAATAGTGACGCCAAGACTTAAACGCAGAAACTATGGCAGCTAACTCTAAGTCGTGGGTAGGGTAATTCTTCTCATGGGCCTTTAACTGCCTTCCACCATAGCATATCACCCTTCCCTCTTACATCAAACTGCGCCAAGCCCTATCCCACAAGCATCATTATACGCTGTGAACGGTTTACTCCTATTGGGCAAAACTAAAACTGGAGCTGTCATAATGCCCTCTTCAAACGTTCGAAAGCATCGTCACAGTCAACATCCCAAGAAAAGGTCAAATTCTTTTTCGTCAACCGTGTAAGTGGGGCTGATATCTTAGCAAAGCCCTTGATGAACTTTCTATAATAGCCCACCAAACCAAGAAAACTTCTTACTTCTGTAGCATTCTTAGGAATCTTCCAATCTTGGATTGCTACCACCTTCGTGGGATCCACTGCTATCCCTTCCTTAAAGACCACGTGCCCTAAGAACCTCACTTCCTTCCTCCAAAAATGACATTTGGAGAACTTAGCTTTGAGTTGATGTGCTCGAAGGGTCTCTAAGACTTCCCTAAAATGTAGGGCATGCTCTTCCTCGCCTCTAGAGAATATCAAGATATCATCCACAAAGACTACCACGAACTTGTTTAGAAACTCCCTAAACACCCTACTCATTAAGTCTACAAAAACCAAAAGGCATGACAAGTCACTCGAAGAAACCGTTGGGAGTCCTTAAAGCAGTCTTATCCATACTATCCTCACCTACCCTCAACTGATGAAATCCTGTAGCTAAGTCCAACTGCAAGAAAACCGAAGCACCAACTAACTGATCAAACAAATCATGTATCCTCGGCAATGGGTGTTTGTTCTTCTTCGTGAGCTTATTCAACTCCCTATAGTCCACACACAATCTAACCGAACCATCAACCTTTATGGAAAAAACAACTAGAGCACCCCACTCTGAGATACTTCTTCTTATGAACCCTTTCTCAAGCAACTCTTTTACTTGTTTACTAAGCTCCCTCCTTTCTCTAGGAGCCATGTGGAGCACCGGCAATTCAACTAGCTTTGCATTGTCCACCAAGTATATACAGAAATCTATCTCGCGTTTTGGAGGTAAACCCCTAACCTCCTCAAAGACATCTGCATACTCACGGACAACTCGAACAGATTGCAAATCATCAATAGAAGTGTCAAGAGATTCTAGGTAGCTAAGCATAACAGAACCCGTAGGGTCATATGAGATATCGAAAGTATTACCCAAACTAGTCAACAGTCTAACTACCCTCTTTTCACAGTCGAGAATGGCACCATACCTGGCTAGCCAATCCATTCCTAGAATCAACCTATAGCCCGTGAAACCAAGCACATAAGCGTTACATTCAAACTCAACACCATACACATATATTCTCAAATCCCTACATAACATAGAAAGATGAGTCGTACCCCCAATAGGATTTGAGACAACCATGGGATGCATAACTAGACTAGTATTTAGGTGCAGTGTTTCAACTAACGAAGCAGATATAAACGAATGTGAAGCGTCAGAATCAAACAAAGTTCGAACAGGATGATCAAAAAGGAAAATCAAACTTCCGACAGAAATGTTTCTACCTCTCTCCTGTCCTGGTGCCATGAGAGCATGAACCTGCCCTCCAGAAGTAGGTTCCCCTGCCCTTGACCTTTTCCTTGCCTCCTCGGGTAGTCTTTAATCATATGTCCTGCCTCACCAAATTGGAAGCAACCCGTCTTCTTCTTCTTCCTATAGTCCTTGCTTAAGTGGCCTAGTGTTCCACAATTAAAACACCTTTTCTTCCCTTGGCCCTTGTTATCCTTACCACCTATCTTTTGTTGTGGCTGTACTTTCTTTAGATCCACTTTCTTATCCTGTGCCTTAACTACATTAGCACCTTTCTCCTCTTCATGCATCAGCTCCATATTAACAAATTTCTCGAAAGTAGGCCCCATAGGAAGGTGGGACATAGCTAACCCGTGTAATGGTTCATTCAGACCCTTGGCAAATCTCAAGGCCTTCTTATGCGGTGTATTAACTAATTCCATACAAATCTTGCTAACTGGATAAACTTGTTAACGTACTCCTTTACAGACAAACACCCTTGTTTCAGAGCTAAGAACCTCTTCATGTATAAACTCTCCTCTCCTTGTGAAATAAATTTCAACTCGAACCTTTGTCTAAAATCCATCCACGTCTCCACTGCACGTCCTCCATTAGTTACTTCCCACCAAAATGAGGCTTCATCCTTCATCAACCAAGCAGCTAGCTAAACCTTCCTTCCATCGTCTATCTCAAAGATACCAAACAAGTCCTCCACTTCCTTGAGCCAATTCCAATCCTCAACAAATGTCTCAGTTCCATAAAACGACTTTCCTCCCATTGCACGGAAGTCTTTGCATATCTTAGAAAAAGCGTCTACACGGGGAGGGGGAGGAGGAGCGGCTGCAGCTGGGGGAGGAGGAACGTCTGTTGGGCCTGTGGAAGTAGCCCTAGCCTCCAGATACCTTCTGAACCAGCATGGTATCTTTACACCCTCGGGTATAACGGGTTCCCCAGACATGCTGAAAGGAAAAAGGAAGAGATTCAATAAAGAGAATCGAAAGATAGATACATGGCTTTTGGGAATTATGTTTTTCATAATCTCCTTCTTTAAAACATGTTTTTGAAAATACTTCTTTAAAAAAAGGCTTTTGAAAAAGGTTTTCAAAACCTTTTATCTATTCTGGTAACCTTCAGCTCTGATACCACGTATAACACCCCACGTCCATTAATGTCACTCACTAAGGAAATGCATTAACTTTCATGGAGTATTATAAGAGTATAGAACAAAATATCACAAGACAGATATATAAAATGGTACTTAAGAAAATTCAAAATTTATTCATTGCAGCGGAAAAGCAAAACATGTTTGGTTACAACATCAAAACCACATACTAGAGTCAAGTAAACAAATATCCATCTTCAACAAAATTATTATGAGAGTACATAAAAGTAAAACCATAATTCCACACCAAATAGCCATAATGGAAAAGAGATAAAGCTGAGCATAACTCTCAACACTTCCAAGCACTTCAAGAAGAAAGAAATCCAAGTCACGCTCCACTAGTCCCACCCTGAGTACCTGAGGGGGGGAAGAAAGAAAAGAGGCGAAACAAAATGGGTCAGACATAAGTCTGGTGAGTCTAGTGACTTTAACAATATGATCAGTAAAGTAACATGATAAGAACATAAACTGGATATAAGAGATGACTGTAACATAAGTAGATATAACAAGGTAAGCAAGATAAACAAGATATAACGTTGATTGCGCTTCTAATCACGATAAGATAATTCCTACATCGCACCAATACTAGTTTCATACTGAAAGTTAATCCCTTTTACTAATCATCATAATAATAATATGGCAGTTCCGTGTACTCCTAGCTGCTGTCATAGGTGCTGCCTGCTCCTATCTCCACTAGTTGTACCCACTACCCTCCCCATTCAATCGGCTCCCTAACTCGTAAATACCCGTGCTAGTCCCACAGTAGGGTGTATCACTCCCTAAAGTGGCAACCCGATACTACTAAAATGCACGGCTTATACCCACACGATGCAACAACGTCTTACCAACCAGCCCGGACCCACGCACACACATGACTCCGTTGGACTTGCGTTGTCACCGCTCTTTACTCTTTTGACCTCTTACAATCAAACCTAGTAAGCGTGTCCCGTCCCCGACCTAGTTCGAGCTCACTTAGATACTGAAATGGGTTACAGGTTGAAAAGTGTCCACCCACTTGACACAAGCTTCCCTCCTAAGCTTGGTCCCCACTAGTAATTACCACTTAACCCCTTTTATACCCATGTATAACCACATGTCTCATCTTGGTTAAGTGCTTTAATTATGTTTCACATGCTACCCATGTTACCCACTTAACCCTTTATCATCCGCATGTCTAATCACATGTCTTATCTTGGTTAATTGTTCATTAATTCATTATAACTGTAATCTTGCAAGACCTCTCACATTAGATTGTCGTTTTGCGGTTGCTGGATATGCCGGGCAGTTCCGGGAAGGCTTATAACACAAACTGAATCTAACCTCATGTCATTGCATTATTACGCATCTAGTTTCTGCCTTTGACCTCTCACATTAGATTGTCGTTTGCAGTTGCTGGATATGCCGGGCGGTTCCGGGCAGACTTCTACCGCAAACCAAGTCTAACCTCATGTCTTAGGCGTTCATTTTCTCTTCTTTTATTCAAACCCAATTTCAAGTTATGATTTGTAACATGTATTCCAATTGCCCATAACTTCCAATTCAAGTTGTGTTTATAATTCTAAACCAAGTTATGCCTATGATTCCATATATACAAATTGTTCCAATTTATGCCCCAAATCAATTACATGATTACAAATCAATTTATGCCAAATTACATATTATTCAATATTTTCCCAAACTTTTTCCTAACGTTCTCACGTCATTCGCACGTATAATTCAATGTATTATGTTAGGCACGAAGTTAGCCTAATCTCATAAAATAAAAAGGAAAAGAAGGAGGGACGAGAATCATGACATCAAATCTGGCATAAAATAGGCATATGAAACAAGAACTGGCATAGGACAATAAAATAGATCCAATAGGCATATGGAATATGAACTGGCGTAGAACAATATAATAGATCCAATAGGCATATGGAATATGAATTGGCTTATGGCAACAGAAATATGGATATGAATCTGAAAGATAAGAATTTACACAACTTGATATGATTCATCTTACAGGCATGTTCATAAAATCCAATTTACAATCCAATCACAATCATTTTTTAATTAATTATATGTGAAAGTAACTTAGATTCACAGCGATAGGATTTTTAGAAGAGAGAATATATCTGAATTCTGATTTATAAATTTGATTAGTTAAACTGTTGTTGTAGAATTCGATACTTATCTTCCAACTTGAATACTCTTATTTTGATTTTCTTTGGTGAAGAAAAAGGCTAGGCTAATTTAGATTTGAGCAGCATGGAGGCGCCATGGATTAGTGTAATGAAATTAGGGTTAGGTCTAGGTGTTCATTTATAGGAGTACTAGGTGTATTAGGACCTTTAGATTAGACTAGGATCCATATGAACCATCCAAACCAGAAAAACACATCACCCAGCCAATCCCAGAAGGCCACGTCAGCCCTAATCAACCAAAACTCGTCGCGCCCAGATCTGGGCCGATGGGGTCGACACCCCTATAGGGGGGTCAACACCCTAGTCGACACCCCTATAGGGGGGTCGACACCTATGTCCACTCCCCTAGGGGGGTCGACACCCTAGAGCTGGAGAGTTCCCGCTTAGCCCGCTTTGCTGATTTTGAATTTCGAATTGGTTTTGTATTATTAATTATTATTTAATTTAAATTCTGCTTAAACTTGAAATCTTCTAAGCTCCATAACTTCGTCATACTGTATCTGTTTTACGCAAACTCGGACTCTATCCCAAGCAGATTTCCGAGATGAACGCAATGGCGTAACCCGTTTACCTTAATTCTTCTTATAAAAATTAAGTATTCTTTAATTATCCCTTATGTCATGATTTAAAATTACGGGGTGTTACGGTTTTTGGATCTAGAAAAATAGAAGAAGAGTTGGATCACAGATCTCTAAGCTCTAGTTAATTGCAGATGAAGAAACGACTTGTTTGATCTGGGCAGAGGCAGCATCTAGTTCTCCATTATTTTTTTGTTTAAAAACATGAGAAATGTAGCCATATTTATAGATGCCCCGAAACCCTAATCTACCAGATCTGACGCAGAGAGGTCGACCCCCAGGGGGGGTCGACCCATGGGTCGACACCCCCCTTGAGGGGTCGACCTAGCAGTCGACACCCCCCTAGAAGGGTCGACACCCCTGAGCGGGATTTTTTCCGCCTCCCAAAAATCTGCGCGATTTTAAATTCTAGACTAAATTTTGTATATATATATCCTTCTTGCGCATATACAAACTTCAAACCTGAATAACACCTTCATACGGTGTCCGTTTTATGCAAACCAAGTGTCTATTTTGACCAGAATTCCGAGACAAATGCAATGGCACAGTCTGTTTCACTAAATTCTGAATATTAAATTAATTATTCTTTAATTTATCATCTTTAGTGATGTTAAAATTAAGCGGTGTTACAACTTGTCTGAATATGGCTCGACAAGGAATGAATGTGATCTTTAACTAACTCTGCTCTATATTCCGTTTCAGAAGTCGGTCGGATGCCTCAAGTCGTTGTAGGACCTATCGTAGCAGCTACTCAGTAAAGATTTTGATTAGATGGGACTGAAAGTAGGGTTATAGCTTTCGAGAAGAGATCAACAAGTAGTAGTCTAGCTTCTTAAGGTTTGGGTAGTTCTTTTCTGCCATCGTTAATCTCTTGGTGAAGTAGTAAACGGGTCGTTGGACACGATCTTCAATGCACATGAGTGTTGAGATGATTTCCTGCATGGAAACAACCAAATAAACATATAGGTCCTCATGATCCATGGGCTTGGACAAGATAAGTGGTCGCTGCAAGTGATTCAGGAGGTCCTGGAATGCGACTACGCACTCCGTTGTCTATGAGAAGTTGCGCTTCCCCTTTCTAAGCAAGTTGAAAAAGGGAATGCATTTGTCAATAGCCTTGGAGATGAATCGACTTAGGGCGGCGACTGTAACACCCCGTATTTTGGGTTAATACTAAAATTCACTAATTACAGAATAAATAATCTCAGATGTGAGAATTGGGGGAAACGGGCTACGTCGTTGCGTTCGTCTCGGAAAAATACGCGAAATAGAGTCCGAGTTTTCGAAAATCGGAGTCCGTATGGCCCAGTTATGGCCCGATGAAGTTTGCAGAAAATTCAAAACTAAAACAGATTTAATAAATTCAAATATTCAGATGTGGGATGGGCCAGGCGGGGTCAGGCGGGAAGGTTCCCGCCTAACCCATGTCGACAGGGCTGTCGACAGGCCTGTCGACAGGGGTGTCGACATGCCTGTCGACTTGCCTGTCGACAGGGTGGCACGTCCAGTGAACCTGGGTGCACCAGGTTGCACCAGGTTGGGTCTTGGGCTGGCTTGGAGGGCTGGTTCTGGAAGCTTCTTGGATCTGATGGTCCTAAATTAATCTAGGGTTAATCTAAGGGTCTAAAATGCAACCTAATCCTATAAATAACACCCTAACCCTACCCTAATTCATTCATAATTAAACCTAGTAACTAAACTATGGCAAAATGAAACTTGGTCATGGCCTCCACAAATCAATGAAGAGGAAAGCAAGCTCTAATCAATCTCTAATCCATTCTAAGTATCTTAATCTTCTTCATTAGCTTGCTAATTGTGTTTTGGTGAGTTTCTATGGCTTTAATAATCAATTGTTAAATTGATTATGGTAGGATGTGATAAGAAATGGTTATGTTTGTGGATAAGTGAGTTATATGCAAGTTGTATGATATGTGAATTGCAAGTTTTATGCCATATGCAAGTTTATTTCCATGTTTTATGATGCAAAATATTATGTTGAACATTTATGCATATGTAACATGTTATGCAAACTATATGTGAGGATATATGCAAGTATATGTAACATGATATGCAAGTTATGCATGTGATTTTATGCATGCTAAGTGTTTGGGTTTATGCAAGTTAAGTGGTATGTTTGTGCATAATAAGAAATTGGTTCTATGCATGCTAAGTATATGATATTATGCAAGTTTAGGATGTGGTTCTATGCATGCTAAGTATATGATATTATGCAAGTTTAGGATGTGATTCTATGCATGCTAAGTATATGATATTATGCAAGTTTAGTATGTGATTCTATGCATGCTAAGTATGTGATAATATGCATGATTAATAAGTTGTTTTATGCATATTTAACAAGTGGGTTTATGCATGTTTAACAAGTTCATATGCAAGTTACATGTATGATAATATAGGCTATGCAAGTTACATGTATGTTAATATGCAAGATATGCTATGCAAGTTACATGTTTGTGAATATGCAAGTTACATGTATGTTAATATGCAAGATATGCTATGCAAGTTACATGTTTGTGAATATGCAAGTTACATGTATGTTAATATGCAAGATATGTTATGCAAGTTGTGAGAATGCTTATATGCAAGTTCAACATGTCATGCAAGTTAGGCGTGCTTATGAATGCTTATATGCAAGTTCAACATGTTATGCAAGATATGTGTATGATAATATACAAGTTCATATGCAATATGTTATGCAAGTCATGTGCGATAATATGCAAGTTTGGGTTGAATGTAGTTGGGTTAATATATGCTCATATATGCAAGTTGACATCCTCTTAACCCATGACAAAGTTATATGCTAAGATGTGGTTAAAACCCATGATATTTGTGATGGATCTTCCCTTTTTATTATGTCGTGAAATGAGAACGATTTGCGTGGGGAACGATGGGGTTAATAAATATGTTAATTAAAGTATGATTGGGTATGATTAAGCATACCATAAAAATAAATTAACATAAGTGGGAATTTACCTATTGAGTTAGGTCTACCCCATGGGAATTTACCTATTGAGTTAGGTCTACCCATGTTATGAAAAACTTGATATTAATTAGGGATAATTAATATAAATTATGAGGGTGATTAATTAGGTGTAATTAATCGACTAAGACACGAGGTTGGACTCAGTTGTAGCGTAAAACTGCCCGGACCCAACCGGCTTAACCAGTTGCTACAAATGTTAGCCCAATGTGAGAGGTCTTAGGCACAAACTAAATACGTGATTAATGTAAAGACACGAGGTTAGACTCGGTTATGACATAAGGCTGCCCGGACCCAACCGGCTTAACCAGCGGTCATAAAAAAATAGTCTAATGTGAGAGGTCTTTATGAGGATCACGGTCTTAATTAATTAAGAAACACTTAACCAAATTAGCATGTAGTGGGACATGAGGGTTAAGTGGGTACCTTGGGTGGCACGTAGTAACTAGTGTGGGTGCCTTGGGTGGCATGAGGAAACTAGTGGGTTGCCTTGGGTAGCAATAGAAAATACGATTAGAATACTTAACCAAAGTGGGACATGTAATTAAACATGATTAAGGGGTTAAGTAAGTGCCTCGGGTGGCATGTGGGAATTAAGTAAAGGACTTGGGTGTCATATGGAAATCTAGTGGGTGCCTTGAAAGGTAATTAAAATATGATTAATGACTTAACCAAAGTATTTATAACATGTAAGTGGACATGGTTAAAGGGGTTAAGTGGGATACACTAGATAAATTAACAAGCTTAAGTGGTGGCTTGTGGGGGCCCATCTCAACCAATATCCCAAACGTATCTTTGTGGGCTCGACCCAAGTCGAGTGACGGGACACGCATATTGGGTTTGACTAGAAGAGGCCAAAACGGGTTAGCGGTGGCAACGTAGGACCAACGGGTTTCATATGCGTGTGTGGACCCGGGCTGGTTAGTAAATCGTTGTTACATCGTGTAGATATAAAGCCGTGCACCGTTGATATTATCAGGTTGCCACTTTGGGGAAATGATACATCCCATTGTGGGACCAGCACGGGTATCTACGTTAGGGAGCCGATCGCTTGGGAGTAGTGGGTACACCTAGTAATGATAGGGGCAGACGGCACCTATGTAGGGGTACCAGAAACTACTGGGTAAAAATTACTAAGTACATTTAGTAGGATCAACCTTTAAGTAGGAATTAATCTTAGGTAGGTGAAACTGGTGTGGTGCAGTGTAGGAATTACCCTTGGGTGAATAAGTCTGGGGTGGGGTAAGAATTATCTTTGGGTGGATAAATGCGTCTTTTCGGTTATCGTAGTACATTCGGTGTTTAGTTGGCTACTTAATGTAGTCATTATCCCCAGAGGTACCGTACCTTATTTTTGTCATACCCTAATTACTTTAATGGTTGTATTGTTAGGGTTATAGGACTCACTCAGACTTATGTCTGACCCCGTTGTTTTTATCTTTTTCCCAACCCTCAGGTTATCAGAGTGGGCCTAGCACTAGTGGGCTTGGATCAGACCGCTATATCTATCTTTTGGGCTTGGATCGTAGAAGTAAAGCTCGGTTTATCTTTTCTGTTATGGCTATTGTCTATGTAGTGGGATTATGTACTTCTATTTTATCGGGATGGATATTATGTACTTGACCCTGGTTTATGGTTTTGTGATGTAACCAAACATGTATTACTTTCCGTTGCAATAAAATGATGATTTTAATTTTCAAGTATTACTTATATCTGTCTTGCTGTAATTTTACTGTTCTATATTCACTTAAAATACTTCACCGAAACTAAGGCATTCCCCTGGTATGAGTGACCTTAGCGGACGTGGGGTGTTACACGTGGTATCAGAGCCAGGTTACCGGAACAGATAAATTTTTTAGAAAAACTATTTTCTAAGAATATTTTTGGAAAGGAATATTTTCAAAAACATGTTTTTTTAAGAGAAAAGTTTTTGAAAGAAAAGCATAATCCCCAATAGCCATATCTATGTCTTTCGAATTCTCCATTTTGAATCTCTTCCTTTCTCTCGTTTTGAGTTTCCCCTCCACGTATTGATGATCTTTCTAAGATAGATAAGGATGGAAAACCACTTCAAGGGAATTAGACGTAAATCAGGTTAGAAGTTGGTTCAAGAAGGAGGAGGACTTGTAAGTACTTATTGGATGGACGATGGGAGGAAGGCTCTAATAGTTGTTTGGTTAATGAAGGACGAAACCTCATTGGTGGGAGGTTACGAGTGGAGAATAGGGAAGAAGAAGGCAAGTGGTTATCCTTTTGAGAGGAATAGGACACCTTGTTAGGATTGTTCAAAGAAGCAAGGGCAAGGTATGGAATCTTCTGGAGGGTAGTTGTATTCCCTCACGACTAGGGTACCAGATGGGGGTATGACCGTCTAGGTTGGAATTTAGATTTCTTTATCATCCGATTCGAACTTTATTTGATTCTGACGCATCGAGTTCGTTTATCTCATCATTGTTAGTTGAGTCACTGCACTTAGACACCAGTTTGGTAAATGATCCCTTAGTTGTTTCAAACCCAATTGGGTTCCATGATGGGTTTGGGTTTGAAAGTTTCTATACTTAGCATTGAGTTGGGATGTGATGCTTGGGTTAGTTTTGGGGCATGGACTGGTTATCCAGTAGGGGTGCCGTTCTTGATTTTGAAGGGAGAGTTGTTAGGCTTATGACCCGCTTGGGTAACACTCTCGAGATCTCTTGTAATCCCATAGAATCTGTTATGCTAAGTTATCTAGAATCGCTTGACACGTCGGTCGAGAGTTTGCGATCTGTTAGAAGTGGTCCGGGAACACTCAGATGTGTTTGAGAAGGTGAAGGGCTTACCTCCGGAGCGGGAGATTGACTTCCGAATATATCTGGTAAACAATGCCAAACCAGTGACTTGGCCAGTGTGCCACAAGGATCCTCGTGAGAGGAGAGAATTCCATAAGTAAGTAGGCGATTGCTTGAGAAGGGGTTCATAAGAAGAAGTATATCGGAGTGGGGCGCTCCAGTAGTTTTATTATGAAGGCGGATGGGTCCCTCAGACTTTGTGTAGGCTAAAGAGAACTAAATAAACTCACAAAGAAGAATAGACACCCATTGCCAAAGATTGATGATCTCTTTGATCAGTTGGTTGGCGCCTCAGTATTTTCGCAGTTGGACAAAGCCACATGGTTTCGTCAGTTGAGAGTGGCTGACGATAGTATAGAGAAGATTGCCTTTAGGACTCCGGATGGTTTTATGAGTGGCTGGTGATGCTATTTGGTTTGACGAACGCCCCTGCATACTTTGTTGATTGGAAGAGAAGGGTGTTCAGGGAGTACCTAAATAAGTTTGTGATGGCCTTTGTAAATGACATTTTAGTCTTTTCAAGGAGCGTAATAAGTTTTCATATGTGCTCAATAGGGTGAGCAAAGCCAGTTATAGGATAAACGGTGGTTTTGGAGCGAGACTGGCGAGGACATCCAAAGTTGGTCAAAGGCTTAATTGTTTAGCCATTATTATTATTATTTTTGGTATCATCTCACGTAGGTTGCCTGAACTCGAAAGAGATGTCCCTTGGGTGTTTGTCTGATATTGGTTTCGGCCTTTGGGGCATGCATTTGGGGGATGTCGAATTCGACTAGGGTGGTCTGCGTGAGAGATGGACAGTTGTGACGATTTTGGATAGGATTCTTAGCATCTTATGAGTTGAGATAGCGTATACCCCTAACAAGGGAAACATGGTAGCAGACACCTTAAGAAGAAAAAGGTTGTCCTTGAGTTCATTGATTCGTTAAATGACGGAGCTTAGGGCTTATTTCTATATTTTGACTTTAGACCTTCCGTTGACTTTATATCCGGTTTGCTAGCCTCCTTGGAGGTTAGGCCTACTCTTTTGGGGCATATTGGCAGAGCATAGCGGGACGACCCACAATTGGTTGAGTTAGTAGAGAAGCTCATAAGGAGGGGAGTCGTCCAGCCATTTGAGTAGGTACACCCTGGATGGTAAGGGGTGGTTGCGTAGAGACGGTGGACTTTGTGTACCGCAAGACGAGGATTTGAGGAGGGCTATACTTGATGATGCACATCGATCGAAGATGACCATTCAACCCAGTAGGGACAAGATGTACCAAGGCATGAAGCAAGTTTTCTTTTTGGCCAATCTGAAGAAAGATGCGGCCAAGTATGTCGCTAGATGCTTGGTGTGCCAGTAAGTAAAAGCGGAACAGAAGAAACCCGAAGGGTTGCTTCATCCGTTAGAAGTTCCGTAATAGGAAGTGGGATAGTGTCTCATTGGATTACCGAAATCAAGGAAGGGTAATACGGGGATTGGGCTTATGGTAGATGGACTTACTAAGTGTGCCCATTTCATACCCGTGAAGAGCAGGAGGACTATTACATGTCTAGCTTCAGTTTACCTTTGAGAGATTATCAGATTGCATGGTGTACCTTCCAGTATAGTGAGCGATCGAGATCCTATCTTCACTAGCGAGTTTTGGAAGAGTTTGCAAGAGGCGGTAGGGACTCAGTTGTGTTTGAGCACCGCGTAGCATCCTCAAACGGACGGTTAGACCGAGAGGGTGAACCGTATCTTAGAATATCTTTTGAGGTTATGTATTTTGGATTTTGGAGGTACATGGGAAGAGCATCTTCCATTGGTGGAGTTCGCATATAACAGCAGCTTTCAGTCCAGTATTGGTATGGCTCCTTTCGAAACTCTTTATGGAAGGCCTTGTTGATCACCTACATGATGGTAGGAATCTACGGATAAGATCTTGCTTGGGCCGATAAGGTTAGAAAGACTTCGGGAAAATATTGATTTGATTCAAAGAAGGATGAAAGCGACGCAAGATAAACAAGAATCTTATGCGGACAAGAGGAGATCAGAGCTTGAGTTTGATATTAGGACATGCTTTTTATCAAGATATCTCCGTTACGGAATGTGGTTCACTTTGGATCTGTTAGGAAGTGAGTACCAAGGTTTGTAGGGCCATTTCCCATTAAGGAAAGAATTGGACGGATGGCATATAGAGTGGAGTTGCCTGACAGACTTAGTGGTGTACCGGATGTATTTCATGTGTCCCATTTGAGGAAGTGCTTACATAAGACCGCTGAGGTGGTAGAGCCGAGTTTGCTTAAAGAAGTAGAGTTAGAGCACGATGAGACGATTCGACGAGCTCCTACTCGCATCCTTGGGTCAGAGACTAGGAAATTGAGGAATCGAGAGGTTCAGCTAGTCAAAGTGCAATGGGGAGAAGATGAGAGCAACGCGACTTGGGAGACGGAAGCGAAGATGCGTTCATTGTACCCATTTCTTTTTGAGGGTATGTCTTTACTTTCTCCTTTATCGCTTGTCTAGTACTTATCTTATCTTTAGTAGGTCCTCTCGTTAGTCCTGTTTGACCTTTAGATAGGGAAAACCTATGGTTGAAACATGTGTTTGAGACATGTTATGGTTGATGGATGCAAGTGGATGCAAGTGTTTGCTAGTGGTTGCTCGTGGATGCATATATACACACTCTAGGCACTAGATCGGCTCAATCACTTCATATTGCATATTGCATAAAATTGTGTGTAGTTAGCTATATTTATGGATGTATAATGATTGTGTTATCATATGGATGATGCATTTTGGTGAATGATTGTGCACTCATATAGATACTGTATGTGTCGATAGGGTTGTCTCGCATACATATTGGATGCATGGCACTATCATGGTTTGCATATGTTCGTACATTAGATAGGGAACATATACACACACTTTTCGCATATGCTCATACATCATTAGAAATTGCTTAAGGACAATGGATGCTCGTGTTTGATGGTTTGAGTAGATGGTTGTTTGGATGGTAGGATATGCATTCTCCTTAGCTTAGAGATTTCGGGGACGAAATCCTTTAAGGAGGGGAGAATGTAACACCCCGTATTTTGGGTTAATACTAAAATTCACTAATTACAGAATAAATAATCTCAGATGTGAGAATTGGGGGAAACGGGCTACGTCGTTGCGTTCGTCTCGGAAAAATACGCGAAATAGAGTCCGAGTTTTCGAAAATCGGAGTCCGTATGGCCCAGTTATGGCCCGATGAAGTTTGCAGAAAATTCAAAACTAAAACAGATTTAATAAATTCAAATATTCAGATGTGGGATGGGCCAGGCGGGGTCAGGCGGGAAGGTTCCCGCCTAACCCATGTCGACAGGGCTGTCGACAGGCCTGTCGACAGGGGTGTCGACATGCCTGTCGACTTGCCTGTCGACAGGGTGGCACGTCCAGTGAACCTGGGTGCACCAGGTTGCACCAGGTTGGGTCTTGGGCTGGCTTGGAGGGCTGGTTCTGGAAGCTTCTTGGATCTGATGGTCCTAAATTAATCTAGGGTTAATCTAAGGGTCTAAAATGCAACCTAATCCTATAAATAACACCCTAACCCTACCCTAATTCATTCATAATTAAACCTAGTAACTAAACTATGGCAAAATGAAACTTGGTCATGGCCTCCACAAATCAATGAAGAGGAAAGCAAGCTCTAATCAATCTCTAATCCATTCTAAGTATCTTAATCTTCTTCATTAGCTTGCTAATTGTGTTTTGGTGAGTTTCTATGGCTTTAATAATCAATTGTTAAATTGATTATGGTAGGATGTGATAAGAAATGGTTATGTTTGTGGATAAGTGAGTTATATGCAAGTTGTATGATATGTGAATTGCAAGTTTTATGCCATATGCAAGTTTATTTCCATGTTTTATGATGCAAAATATTATGTTGAACATTTATGCATATGTAACATGTTATGCAAACTATATGTGAGGATATATGCAAGTATATGTAACATGATATGCAAGTTATGCATGTGATTTTATGCATGCTAAGTGTTTGGGTTTATGCAAGTTAAGTGGTATGTTTGTGCATAATAAGAAATTGGTTCTATGCATGCTAAGTATATGATATTATGCAAGTTTAGGATGTGGTTCTATGCATGCTAAGTATATGATATTATGCAAGTTTAGGATGTGATTCTATGCATGCTAAGTATATGATATTATGCAAGTTTAGTATGTGATTCTATGCATGCTAAGTATGTGATAATATGCATGATTAATAAGTTGTTTTATGCATATTTAACAAGTGGGTTTATGCATGTTTAACAAGTTCATATGCAAGTTACATGTATGATAATATAGGCTATGCAAGTTACATGTATGTTAATATGCAAGATATGCTATGCAAGTTACATGTTTGTGAATATGCAAGTTACATGTATGTTAATATGCAAGATATGCTATGCAAGTTACATGTTTGTGAATATGCAAGTTACATGTATGTTAATATGCAAGATATGTTATGCAAGTTGTGAGAATGCTTATATGCAAGTTCAACATGTCATGCAAGTTAGGCGTGCTTATGAATGCTTATATGCAAGTTCAACATGTTATGCAAGATATGTGTATGATAATATACAAGTTCATATGCAATATGTTATGCAAGTCATGTGCGATAATATGCAAGTTTGGGTTGAATGTAGTTGGGTTAATATATGCTCATATATGCAAGTTGACATCCTCTTAACCCATGACAAAGTTATATGCTAAGATGTGGTTAAAACCCATGATATTTGTGATGGATCTTCCCTTTTTATTATGTCGTGAAATGAGAACGATTTGCGTGGGGAACGATGGGGTTAATAAATATGTTAATTAAAGTATGATTGGGTATGATTAAGCATACCATAAAAATAAATTAACATAAGTGGGAATTTACCTATTGAGTTAGGTCTACCCCATGGGAATTTACCTATTGAGTTAGGTCTACCCATGTTATGAAAAACTTGATATTAATTAGGGATAATTAATATAAATTATGAGGGTGATTAATTAGGTGTAATTAATCGACTAAGACACGAGGTTGGACTCAGTTGTAGCGTAAAACTGCCCGGACCCAACCGGCTTAACCAGTTGCTACAAATGTTAGCCCAATGTGAGAGGTCTTAGGCACAAACTAAATACGTGATTAATGTAAAGACACGAGGTTAGACTCGGTTATGACATAAGGCTGCCCGGACCCAACCGGCTTAACCAGCGGTCATAAAAAAATAGTCTAATGTGAGAGGTCTTTATGAGGATCACGGTCTTAATTAATTAAGAAACACTTAACCAAATTAGCATGTAGTGGGACATGAGGGTTAAGTGGGTACCTTGGGTGGCACGTAGTAACTAGTGTGGGTGCCTTGGGTGGCATGAGGAAACTAGTGGGTTGCCTTGGGTAGCAATAGAAAATACGATTAGAATACTTAACCAAAGTGGGACATGTAATTAAACATGATTAAGGGGTTAAGTAAGTGCCTCGGGTGGCATGTGGGAATTAAGTAAAGGACTTGGGTGTCATATGGAAATCTAGTGGGTGCCTTGAAAGGTAATTAAAATATGATTAATGACTTAACCAAAGTATTTATAACATGTAAGTGGACATGGTTAAAGGGGTTAAGTGGGATACACTAGATAAATTAACAAGCTTAAGTGGTGGCTTGTGGGGGCCCATCTCAACCAATATCCCAAACGTATCTTTGTGGGCTCGACCCAAGTCGAGTGACGGGACACGCATATTGGGTTTGACTAGAAGAGGCCAAAACGGGTTAGCGGTGGCAACGTAGGACCAACGGGTTTCATATGCGTGTGTGGACCCGGGCTGGTTAGTAAATCGTTGTTACATCGTGTAGATATAAAGCCGTGCACCGTTGATATTATCAGGTTGCCACTTTGGGGAAATGATACATCCCATTGTGGGACCAGCACGGGTATCTACGTTAGGGAGCCGATCGCTTGGGAGTAGTGGGTACACCTAGTAATGATAGGGGCAGACGGCACCTATGTAGGGGTACCAGAAACTACTGGGTAAAAATTACTAAGTACATTTAGTAGGATCAACCTTTAAGTAGGAATTAATCTTAGGTAGGTGAAACTGGTGTGGTGCAGTGTAGGAATTACCCTTGGGTGAATAAGTCTGGGGTGGGGTAAGAATTATCTTTGGGTGGATAAATGCGTCTTTTCGGTTATCGTAGTACATTCGGTGTTTAGTTGGCTACTTAATGTAGTCATTATCCCCAGAGGTACCGTACCTTATTTTTGTCATACCCTAATTACTTTAATGGTTGTATTGTTAGGGTTATAGGACTCACTCAGACTTATGTCTGACCCCGTTGTTTTTATCTTTTTCCCAACCCTCAGGTTATCAGAGTGGGCCTAGCACTAGTGGGCTTGGATCAGACCGCTATATCTATCTTTTGGGCTTGGATCGTAGAAGTAAAGCTCGGTTTATCTTTTCTGTTATGGCTATTGTCTATGTAGTGGGATTATGTACTTCTATTTTATCGGGATGGATATTATGTACTTGACCCTGGTTTATGGTTTTGTGATGTAACCAAACATGTATTACTTTCCGTTGCAATAAAATGATGATTTTAATTTTCAAGTATTACTTATATCTGTCTTGCTGTAATTTTACTGTTCTATATTCACTTAAAATACTTCACCGAAACTAAGGCATTCCCCTGGTATGAGTGACCTTAGCGGACGTGGGGTGTTACAGCGACCTTCCCATTTAAACTTTGAACATCCTTGATGCTTTGAAGGGCCTGAATATCCCGGATAGCTTTAATCTTATCTGGGTTGGCTTCAATGCCCCACGAATTGACAATGAAGCCTAAGAATCTTCCTAGCGCAAAGCAAAAAGAGCATTTCAAGGGATTGAGTTTCTTGCCATATTGGTGGATGGCACTGAACATTTTGGAGAGGTCCCGGACATGGTCGTTTGAGACCCTCGTTTTTAAGAGCATACTATCCATGTATACCTTCATGGATCTTCTGATCTGATCCTTGAAAATGAAGTTAACCAATCATTGGTAGGTGACTCCAGTGTTCTTAAGCCGAAAGGCATGACAAGATAACAGCAAAGCCTAAGGTCGGTTATGAAGGAAGTATGCTCCTAGTCTGGGAGGAACATCAGAATCTGATTGAAGCCTGAGTAGGCATCCTTGAAGGATAGGAGCTAGTAGTCGGCAGTCGAATCAACGATCTGGTCGATCTTCAGGAGTGAGAAGTTGCCTTTAGCGCATGCCTTTTCAAGTCAGAGAAGTCGACACACATTCACCACTTGCCGTTTTCTTTCTTGACCTGGACTGGATTGGAGACCCATTCAGGGTAGTAGGCTTCTCGGATAAAACTGTTATTGAGTAGCCTATCCACCTCTTCTTTGAGTGCGTTCAATCTTTCGATTCACATGATTCGACGTTTCTGTTTGATCAGAATTTGTAAGAGGTTGATAGCTATCCCATGACAAGCGATTGCAAAGTCGATGACACACATATTGGAGTGGATCTAAGCGAATACGTCAAGGTTATTCCTTAAGAATTCTACGAGATCTTCCTTTATTGCAGGGTGGAGTTGCGATCCAACTTTCAAGACCTTTGTTTGGCTGTCGGGGCTGATTGGAACATCCATTGTAGGTTCTACTAAGGTAGCCCTTTTGAAATCGGGCTCTTCAACCTCCCTTGTATCGAGATCGTCGGAAGATGACAGTGGCGCGCGAGCCCAGACTCAGATGTATTTTTATTGCTATGCGGAGACGGCCTTGGTGCAAGAAGGAGGAGGCACGGTCTTGTCTTTATCCTTATTGCATGAATTCTTCCATTCTATGAGGTAGCAATCTCCAGCTATTGCATGGTCTCCTTTAATAGTGTCGATCCCATTTTCTGTCGAGAACTTCATTAGAAAGGACAGGGTGACGTACAGACTCAGAACTTGGCAAGGAAGGGATGTCTAAAGAAAATGATGTATGGAGAGATGACGTCAATGACAATGAAGGTGAGGATTCAGACCCGGCTCCGATCCCCTGCTCCGAGTTCTACGGGGAGGTCAACCATGCCCACCGGGTGATTGGAAGATTCATTGAAGCTGTGGATCGCGACAAGGCAGGGCCTCAAGTCTTTGGCCTCAAGTTTCATCTGGTCGTAGGCCACTTTGAAGATGATGTTGATCAAGCTTCCTGAGTCGATGAGGATCCTTCGGACGAAAGCTGATCCGATATAGGTAGAAATGACGAGAGGGTCGATGGTTGGGATTTCGATTCACTTGGAATCTCTCTTGCGGAAGACGATATCGCCACGCATTACCTTCTGGAGTTTGGCGGGGACGGACTCGTCCAGAGTAGAGCAAGCTTCATAGGTGGCATGCTTTATAGAGTTGGCATACACCTCCATCTTTTGGAAGTTGTCATGCGTGGGGTGAGGTCCACCACATATAATATTGTTTACGATGCCACGTGACCTTTGGTTGGACGACCTTAGGGACGCATTTGCAGATGCTAGAAGTGCAGGCATTGGAAGGCCCATAGCTGCTTCGGGAGGAGCGAGATCTTGGATGTACTATTCCAGTCTTTTCTCTTGGATGAGTTTTTCAATCGCATCCTTGAGGTGGCAATAATCCTTGTTATTGTGCCCATACATGTCATGGAATCGGCAGAATTTACCAGAGTTCTTCTCGCGGTCGGTGGACTCCCTTGTGTTGGGCTTCTTGTACTGAAGGGTATTATAGGTTCCTAAGTAGATTGTCTCCATGTCCCGATTCAGCGGAGTGTTAGTCCTGTAATTTAGGTGGTGTTCGTGCTTCTTAGGATCTGTGATACCTTGGTTGTTATTGCAACCATCGGGTTATCGCCATTCGACTTTGGGTTGTAGTGGTGGCTCCTTTACCCTTGTCGAAGGATTCTCTGACCTGCTTTTGTTTGACACTGTCATCGACGGTATAAGCCTATGGGTTGTTGGAGTGGTTTCCCCGAGAAGCTGGATTACGCCTTGCGTCTTCTTGTCATAGGAATTGCCCAGCCTTTTCATAAAAAGCCTCTAGAATCTTAGGTTATTTTCTGTCGATCCAGGCTCCAAATTCGGAGGTAGGAAGGACACCTTTTGCAAGTTGGAAGAATACGGTGCGAGGTTCCGGGTCATCGACCTCAACGAGGGTGGTATTGAATCATAGGAGGTAGCTCTTTAGGGAATCTGTAGGGCCCTGGTAAATGTTGGAAAAGGTGAGTGCGTTCTTCGAAGTCAGAATGTGCATTCTAAACTGCCTAACAAACTCTGTGGCCAGCTAGCCAAAGTTGTTGATATATCATAGTAGAAGGCGAGAGAACCAAAGCAGAGCTGTGTCTGACAAGAAGACTGAGAAGCACTTGCATTTGACTGCGTCGGTGGCCCGGCTGGAGTCCATTTACCACTCATAGCAGTTCAGAAAGGTGTAGGGATCAGTTGTACCGTCGTAGAATGCCATATGTGGCATGTTGAAGCGACGGGGCTACTCGGCTTCGTGCACGATTCCATTGAAGGGATAACGCCTCAAGTGGATTTCCCGCGAGTCGTTGCCGTTTCCCATCATATCTGTCATGATCCTTCGAACCATGTCAGGGAGATATGCTGGATGGGGATCTTCCGGTGGAATCCATTGGTTTCGATTATCTTCCGGAGTTATGTTCTATGGACACCTTCTGTGATGCATGTCGGGCTCATCCTCATCCATGTCATCGACATCAATTGCCTGTTTTTCATATGGCTGACAGGGATGAGCAGGTTGGTGTGCGCCCTGATCCCGTGGAACTTGGACCTGCTAGGCTGCCGAAAGCGTGGGCCCGAAGTTCTAAGTAGTAACAGTTTGGTTATGCCGAAGAGGGGGTTGGTTACTCGGACCCGATTCATCGTTGATAATTAACCAGGAGGGATAACAGTGATGAGTTCTCCCTGTAAGAGACGGTGGTTCTATCACTGTTTCCATTTCCGTTTTCGTCGTCGTGGCCATTAGTATGGGCATTAGAGCGGACAATGGTGTTGTTGTTAAGGCTATACTTCCTTCTTTGATGTGGGTAATGAGATTCAGCAGAAGAAGTTTCCAAGACATTACGCCGCGGTCGAGCGTTGTTTTGAGTAAGCTAAAGTTCAAAGACGATGCGTTGACTGTCTTGAAGTTGACGCATAAGGTCGATATTCTTTTTCAACGCTTGGTGAGTTCAAGGGCCGTATTTTCATACTTCTTATTAAGTGCATAAATCTGCACTCGAGTTGCGGGGGCTTTGGGGTCTGTAGGATGAAGTAATTCCATTCTGTTGGGTCTTCCTCTACTTGGGGTAATAGAGAAGTACCAGCTTTGATTTTCGTAGAAGAACCGAGCATCTGATTCTTTGTTCATTTAACCAACGTAAGCGGACATGGGCGCAGGTCAGAGAAGGAACCTAAAGTGCATCAAAGTCAAGATGGGAATGTGCGACAAAGATGCGAGACTAAGAGTTTCTCAGTGAAAGCACCAGAATGTTGATGGCAAAAAATATCGTAACACCCAAGGATTTTTAATTACTTAAGAATATTGTTTCGCATGTGAAATTAAGTGTAGAAAAGCAGTAAATGACACAATATATAGTGGTTCGGTCCCGTGAGGGGCCTACATCCACTTTGGAAGAGTTGCTGATATTTTGATCACAATAATGGATTACAAGCTACAAACATCATTTAGGAATTTGATTACAAGTATTTCCATGTAATTTGGAGTCATAATTTGTCATATATAGATCTAGGGAAAAAGTCACTTTTATGCTTCTTCTTCCACAAAGCAAGGAGCCAATTTCCAATCCCTTTGAAGTGTGAGCTTGAGGGTATTTATAGTGAGAGGTTAGGTGGGAGTAGGTAGGATTTGGGGATCACACAACGTTTTTTCGTATCCCTGGAGAACAATATCTCAAAATTCGACCCCCTCCAGTTATAAGCAGGTGAACTCGTATCCATCCTTAGGGATACAAATTTCGTATTCCAGGAGATATGAAATTCGTGACCCTTGGGATACGAAATAGCGTATTCTCTAGGGTTACGTTATTTTGTATCTCTAGGGATACGAGTCTCTCGTACCCCGAGGGATACAGACTCGTATCCCATTGGGATACGGTGGGTGCAATGTTGGGTGAAGGAGGCGAGTTGAAGATCGCTAGGATCGGGGAAGTCGAGATCTATGCACGGTCGATGGAGTCGAAACATTGGATAAGCAAGGGGGTCGAACTTAAGAGATTCGAAGTATAGGGAGTCGAGACTATGGGGTTAGAAACCGGACGAGGCTTGTACTATGGGATTCGAATGTTGAGGGATTCAGAGTCTTGGAGGTGAGGGATACAAACCGAAGGGGTTCGAAGCTTTGATATGAAAGGGGTACGAACGACAAGAGATTCAACTTGCTTTATGGCGAGGGACCCTAGATTTCATGCGTTGAGGGGTACGAAGATAGGGATTTGAAATTCCTTTTGTGAGGGATATGAAATGTGACTGATACAAGAAGTTGGGAGGCTCGTGCAACTTTCTTTAGACTTTTATCCTTGGCTCTTTGGCAGCACTTCGATCTTTAACGTCACGCAATATATTAATTCGAGCGTGTCTGGTGTACTTTTGGGAATTGGACCAAAAGGCCGGTTAACAATTATCAAGGCTAAGAGAACATGATTTGAAGGTAAAATTTGCATAGTGTACAATTTGGAAAGATGAAGTTAAATTTTTAGGTCTTATCATCTCAGCGCAAGGCATTGCAGTGGATCCAAATAGAGTGATGGTTGTTCAAACATGGAGGAGGCCTAGAAATGTGACAGAAGTGAGGTCATTTTTGGGGATGGCAGGCTACTACAGAAGGTTTATAAGGATATTGCAAGAATAGCCATACCTTTACAAAGTTAACTAGGAAAGAGTAGCCTTTTGTTTGGACAGAGAAGTGTCAATTGGCTTTTGAGCAATTGAAGAAAGCATTCGTTGAAGCACTTATTCTAGAGGTTCCAGAGGGGAATGAGGGCTTAATTATATACAAGATGCAAGTGGATTTGGTTTGGGGGTTGTGCTCATGCAACATGGTCAAGTAATATCTTATGCATCCGGGAAACTCAAGATAAATGATACTAGATATGCCACACATGACCTAGAACTTGCTTACATAGTGTATTCTTTGAAACTTTGGAGTCATTACTTACTTGGAGCAAAATTTGAACTATATAGAGACTACAAATCACTCAAATATCTATTTTCACAAAAAGATCTCAATATGAGATAACTAGGTGGGTAGATTTTTTGGCTTCTTATGATCTTGACATATTATACACTTCTAGAAAAGCAAACAAGGTGGCAAACGCTTTAAGTAGGAACCATTGGCAATGTTGATGATGAAGGAATTTAAAGACTTGACAATTCTGGGTGAAATGAAAATGAAAAATATGGAAGGAAAATTATAAATAGCCATTGCAATATGATTGAGTATGGTAAATTAAGTCTTGTTTCTATAAAATCTGCTCTTGTAGATAAAATTGGATTAATGCAGAATCAAGACAAACAATTAGAGGAAAATAAAGAAAAGTTGTTGAATAGGGACAACCATAGAAAATTTTGAACTAGATATTCAGGGGTTGTTAGCCTACTTTGTGAACTAGGCAACACAAAGTCAAGATGTCAAGCATTGAAGAACCTTTCTAATTAGAGGACTTCGATTCGGATCGGAGAGACCATCACTACTCAGATCGGAGAGGACACTACAGCCTAGATCGGACAGCAGCAGTTATTCGGGTCGGGTTAAAACAGCGTATCGGTTCGGATCGAATAAAGTCTTCTATTCGGATCGGTGAACTATTGCTGAGGAAATTAGTAAGGCATAGCTGTTCGGATCGGAGGGCAATATAGTCTCAATTGGATCGGAAAGCCACCTGGTTGCTGCGGAGATAGATCGGAGCGGAGCAGACTAAAGAGGAGAGAGCGTTGTTTCCAAGCCAATCCGGGTCGGATCGGGTATCCCGATCCGAACCCCTTATACGTGTCCCTCCGACCCGAACCCATTTTCCATATCATTCTCCAGCATAAGCTCCTGGATATCCGGATCGGCTATGACCAGTTCCTGCCCATAACGTCCATTATTCTGATGCGTTGTCAACGTAGAAATCAATCCGAATCCGATGCTGATGGGATGAGTGACACGTGGCTCCGATCCGGATCGGGCTCTGAGCAAATCCACACCTATAAATACCCCGTCTGGAGACAAAGAAAAGGATCTTTTTGGGCATTTCGAGAATTCAACCACCTCCATAATCCGAACTTCAGTACTCCCGGAGAATCCAAATCTTCTTTCATTATTTGTTTTAGTCAATTGAGCGAATATAAGTGAGTTGTGAGTGGAATCAAGTGAATATTACATTGTATTTGCAACTGAATCATTGAATATAGAGAAAGATAAGTGGACGTAGGCATTTCTTCGACGAACCACTATAAATCCTGTGTGTTCATTTTCATTTTTATCTCATTTCATTTTCTTTTAATCAATTTGGGTGTTAGAACCACTTTTTGGTCTAACATTTTGGTGCTTTCACTGAGAAACCTCATCTGAATTCTTTATTTTCCGGGATTTCTTTCTACTTTTTGGACCGTTGAGTTCAAAGAAGTTAGTCCTTAAGTTTCTCCGCTCTTTTATATTTGTTGAAGTGATTGTCAAAGAATTATGGCCAAAGGAAAAGGCAAAGAAGTTCAATCTGGTCGAGGAAATGGAGCTGGCGAAGATCAGCAAAATGCGGTTGTAACAAGGTCTCGGGGCAGAGTTCAGCAGCAGGAAGAACCAATGCAGGAAATCCGAGCCGCCAACAGGGGGAAAGCTCCGATCCGATCCGGGTAGGAGATTCTGAAGCAGTGCATTCCCCCAATCTGAACCGACCCGAGCAGCTTGCCACGTACCGATCCGACCAGGCTCCCCAGCTCCGAACCGACCCGACCTCCTATCTCCGATCCGATCCGACGCTTGGTGAAGCTGGAACCTCCACTCGAGTCCCTACGAATGCTCCGATTCCAGCCGCCAGGGTCAATGATCAAGTCAATCCATCTACGCCCATTACTCAAGGAGATTTCTCGCGCCTACTTGATATGCTTGAAAGCACAAGGGAGGCTATGAAAGTTCACGAGCGCACTAATCTCATGATGCAGTAGAATATGAGGCTCATAAGAAGGGAGATTAGCGAACTCCGTCGACAGAGAACTCCATCACCGGTTCGCCACACACCAGTGGATCAGTCTTCATCTTCCGAGGAAGAGCAGCCCCGTGAGCGAAGGCCGCTCGAACGACCTCAGAATGTGGAGCAGCTGACATTTGGATCTTTGGGATCTCGTGAGGATATTGCACGAGTACTAGGAAACAATGACCCCACTCGGGGGCAAAGGCTCCAGTCCCCTCCTCCCGAGATCGACCGGGAGCGCAGGGAACGGAATAGAGCAGAAGCAGCTCGAAGAAGAAGGGCATCCCCTGAACAAGAGCCCAGAAGGAACTCGGATACTAGGGCCAGGGAACCTGAGCGGCCCCTAACTAATGCTGATGTACAGGCAATGGTTCGCCAGATCATGTCCGAGAGCCGGAACTATACAAATGAAGATTATGGCATTGAGCGAAGCCATACTCCTTTCACCGACGATATCCTCGACTTCCAATTTCCCCGACGCTTTAACTTGCCACAGATGGACAAGTAACGGAAGGACTGATCCGGGACAGCATTTGATGCGATACTCGTGGCTCATGAATGCTGCTGCTGCCCCTGATGAAGTGAAGTGCAAAGCATTCCCAATCTACTTAGAAGATGTGGCGCTGTTCTGGTTTACCCGACTTCCTCCTCGTTCGATTTCGAATTACAAGGAACTAAGCGAGCGTTTTATGAACCAGTTCCGACTCCATGCCCGAAAGTCCAAAAGTGTTATTGAATTATCGAGAATCAAGCAGGCACCAGGAGAGTCTTTGAGGGCATATCTTGACCGTTTTAACCAAGCTGTGACTGAGGTCAGTGACCCGCATGAGCCCACCATTCTGATGGCATTGAAGGAAGGAGTCGATCCTGAATCCGAGTTCGGAGATTACCTTTCTGGGAAAACACCCTCCACAAGAGAGATATTCTACGAAAAAGCTGATATTTATCTAAGGCGAGAGGAGGCCAGGGCAAACCGAAAGAGAAAGTCTATGTAACACCCCACTCCCGCTATGATCACTCTCTAAGGGAATGCCATAACATCGGTGGAGTATTTTGAGTGAATATAGAACAGAGTAATTACAGCAAGACAGATATAAGTAATACTTGAAAATTTAAAATATCATTTCATGCAGCGGAAAATAAAACATGTCTGGTTACATCACAAAACCATAATAGGAGTCAAGTACAAATATCCATCATGATAAATAAAAATACATAATCCCAATACATGAACTGATAGCCATAAAAGAAAAAGGGTAAGCTGAGCTCTACATCTAGGGTCCAAGCTCCAAGAGAGTAATAAAAGCAGCCTGATCAAAGCCCACTCGTACTGGGCCCGCTCTGAGAACCTGAGGGTTGGAAAAAGATAAAAACAACGGGGTCAGACATAAGTCTGAGCGAGTCCTATAACTTTAACAATACAATCATTAAAGTAACCAGAGAAGACATAAACTTGACATACGGTAATGTCTGGGGATGAATGGCTACACTAAGTAGCTTGGTAGACTTAGGATAAACTAAGATAACTGTAAAGACGCATTTACCCACCCAAGGATAATTACTACACTGCACCACACCAGTCATTCCTACTTAAAGGTTGATCCCTCCCAAGGACTTAGAAAATTTACCCAGTAGTTTCGTGTACCCCTAGCTGACTACATAGGTGCCGTCTGCCCCTATCTCCACTAGGTGTACCACCACTACTCCCAAGTGATCGGCTCCCTACCGTAGATACCCGTGCTGGTTCCACAGTGGGGTGTATCACTCCCCTAAAGTGGCAACCCAATACTAACGGTGCACGGCTTATATCTACACAATGCAACAACGTCTTACCTACCAGCCCGGGTCCACACACGCATATGAAACCCGTTGGACTTGCGTTGCCACCGCTAACCCGTTTTGGCCTCTTATGATCAAGCCCAGTACGCGTGTCCCGTCCTCGACATGGGTCGAGCCCACAAAGATACAAATGGGATACTGGTTGAAATGGGCCCCCACAAGCTACCCACCCAAGCTTGCCACTTATCTAGTGTATCCCACTTAACCCTTTAATCATGTTTAATTACATGTTTCCACTTTGGTTAAGTATTCTAATCGTATTTTCTATTGCCACCCAAGGCAACCACTAGATTTCCACATGCCACCCAAGGCACCCACTTAACCCCTCATGTCCCACTACATGCTAATATGGTTAAGTGTTTCTTAATTAATTAATTAAGATCGTGACCTCATAAAGACCTCCCACATTAGACCGTCTTTTATGACTGCTGGATATGCCGGTTGGTTCCGGGCAGACTTCTGTCATCAAAAGGGTCTAATCTCGTGTCTTTACTTTAATCACGTATTTAATTTATGACTAAGACCTCTCACATTGGGCCAATCATTTGTAGCCGCTGGATGGCCGGTCGGTTCCGGGCAGACTTCCGCTACAAAAGGGTCCAACCTCGTGTCTTAGTTGATTAATTACACCTAATTAATCACCCCCATAATTAATTATCCCTAATTAATTACACATTTTTCATAACATGGGTAGACCTAACTAAATAGGTAAATTCCCATGGGGTAGACCTAACTCAATAGGTAAATTCCCACTTATGTTAATTTATTTTTATGGTATGCTTAATCATACCCAATCATACTTTTATTAACATATTTATTAACCCCATCGTTCCCCACGTAAATCGTTCTCATGACATAATAAAGGGAAGATCCATCACAAATATCATGGGTTTAACCAAATCTTAGCATATAACCTTGTCATGGGTTAAGAGGATGTCAACTTGCATATATGAACATATATTAACCCAACTACATTTAACCCAAACTTGCATATTATCATACACATGACTTGCATAGCATGTTGCATATGAACTTGCATATTATTATACACATATCTTGCATAACATGTTAAACTTGCATATAAGCATTCTCATAACTTGCATAACATGTTAAACATGCATTTAAGCATACACTTAACTTGCATAAGCATTCACATTCTTGCATAAGCATTCACATACTTGCATAAGCATGCATAACTTGCATATCATGTTAAACTTGTATTTAAGCATATACATAACTTGCATAAACATTCACATTCTTGCATAAGCATTCACATACTTGCATAAGCATTCACATACTTGCATAAGCATTCACATACTTGCATAAGCATGCATAACTTGCATATCATGTTAAACATGCATTTAAGCATATACATAACTTGCATAAACATTCACTTGTTAAACATGCATAACCCAACTTATTAAACATGCATAAATCCACTTATTAAATATGCATAAACATAGGAAAACATAGAGTAGCATATCATTACAAATGATTCAAACTCACTAATCCGCATTCAAGACCATAAGTCTCATTACACCCAATCTACTTACTTTAACAATTGATGTTAAAGTGATAGAAACTCACCAAAACCAAGATTAGCAAACTTATGAAGTAGAACTAGTTGCTAAATATGAAGAAGATGATGATTAGAGGTTGATTAGCTTGCAACTTCCTTCATAAACTAGTGGAGGCTCCTTCTAAGTTTTAATTTGGCGGCATGAGGCCATCATTTCTATTTTTAGTATGGATTAGGCTTGCATTAGGGTGTATTTATAGGATTAGGGTGTGTTTTAGACCATAGGATTAACCCTAGGTTAGATTTGGTCCGTTAGATTTAGGAAATCTCTAGAACCCAGCCCTCCAAGCCAGCCTAAAACCCAACCTGGTGCACCCAGGTTCTCTGGACGCCGCGCCCAGGTCGACAGGCAAGTCGATAAGCAAGTCGACTCCCCAGTCGACAGGCCTGTCGACAGCCCTGTCGACATGGGTAGGGCGGGAAGTTTCCCGCCTGGCCCCGCTGGCTCCAATTTCAAAATCTGGCTTTGCATTTCTAAATCTGTTTTTAACTTGATTTTTCTGCCAACTTCATTGGGCCATAACTGGGCCAAACGGACTCCGATTTACAAAATTTCGGACTCTATTCTGCGTATTTTTCCGAGACGAACGCAATGACGCAGCCCGTTTCCCCCAAATTCTCACGTCTGAGATTATTTATTCTGCAATTAGTGAATTTTAGCATTAACTGAAATACGGGGTGTTACATTCTCCCTTCCTTAAAGGATTTCGTCCCCGAAATCTCTAAGCTAAGGAGAATGCATATCCTACCATCCAAACAACCATCTACTCAATCCATCAAACACGGGCATCCATTGTCCTTAAAACAATTTCTAATGATATATGAGCATATGCAAAAAGTGTGTGTATATGTTCCCTATCTAATGTATGAACATATGCAAACCATGATAGTGCCATGCATCCATTATGTATGCGAGAGAACCCTATCGACACATACAATATCTACATGAGTGCACAATCATTCACCAAAATGCATCATCCATATGATAACACAATCATTATACATCCATAAATATAGCTTCCTACACACAAATTTTTATGCAATATGCAATATGAAGTGACTGAGCCGATCTAGTGCCTAGAGTGTGTGTATATGCATCCACGAGCAACCACTAGCAAACACTTGCATCCACTTGCATCCATCAACCATAACATGTCTCAAACACATGTTTCAACCATAGGTTTACCCTATCTAAAGGTCAATTAGTACTAACGAGAGGATATACTAAAGATAAGATAAGTACTAGACAACGATAGAGGAGAAAGTAAAGACATACCCTCAAAAAGAAATGGGTACAATGAACGCATCTTCGCTTCCGTCTCCCAAGTTGCGTTGCTCTCATCTTCTCCCCATTGCACTTTGACTAGTTGAACCTCTCTGTTTCTCAACTTCCTAGTCTCTGACCCAAGGATGCGAGTAGGAGCTCGTCGAATAGTCGCATCACGCTCTACTTCTACTTCTTTAAGCAAGCTCGGCTCTACCACCTCTGCGGTCTCATGTAAGCACTTCCTCAAATGGGACACATGGAATACATCATGTACACCACTAAGTCTGTCGGGCAACTCCACTCTATATGCCATTCGTCCAATCCTTTCCTTAATAGGAAACGGCCCCACGAACCTTGGTGCTAACTTCCCAACAGATCCAAAGCGAACCACATTTCGTAACGGAGACACTTTGACAAAAACCATGTCCCCAACTTCAAACTCAAGATCCGTCCTTCTCTTGTCCGCATAAGATTTTTGCCTATCCTGCGCTGCTTTCATCCTCCTTCGAATCAAGTCAATCTTCTCAGAAGTCTCCCTAACCATATCAGGCCCAAGCAAGATCTTATCCGTAGATTCCCACCAACATGTAGGTGATCGACAAGGCCTTCCATAAAGAGCTTCGAAAGGAGCCATACCAATACTGGACTGAAAGCTGTTATTATATGCAAACTCTACCAATGGAAGATGCTCTTCCCATGTACCTCCAAAATCTAAGATACAAAGTCTCAAAAGGTCTTCTAGAACACGATTCACCCTCTCAGTCTGGCCGTCCGTCTGAGGATGATATGCGGTGCTTAGACATAATTGAGTTCCCACTGCTTCTTGCAAACTTTTCCAGAACTCGCTAGTGAAGATAGGATCTCGATCACTCACTATGCTAGAGGGTACCCCATGCAATCGAACTATCTCTCGAAGACATACTGAAGCTAGCCATGGAGCGGTCCTCTTGCTCTTCACAGGTATGAAATGGGCGCTTTTAGTAAGCCTGTCTACCACAACCCAAATTCCCGTATTACCCTTTCTTGATCTGGGTAACCCGTCAATAAAATCCATCGAGACGCTATCCCACTTCCATTGCGGAACTTCCAATGGGTGAAGCAACCCACCAGGTTTCCTTTGCTCTGCTTTCACCTGTTGGCACACCAAGCATCGAGCGACATACTCGGCCACATCTTTCTTCATACCGGCCCAGAAGAAAACCCTCTTCATGTCTTGGTACATCTTGTCCCCACCGGGATGAATGGTCATCCTAGAACGGTGTGCATCATCAAGAATAACCTTCCTCAAACCCTCGTCTTGCGGTACACAAAGTCTACCGTCTCTACGCAAACACCCCCTATCGTCTAGGGTGTACCTACTCAAATGGCTGGACGACTCCCCCCTTATGAGCTTCTCCACCAACTCAACCAACTGTGGGTCGTCCCTCTGTGCTTCTCCAATCCGCCCCAGAAGAGTAGGTCTGACCTCCAAGGATGCTAGCAAGCCGGGTACATAATCAATGGAAGGTCTGAAATCAAACATCGAGATAAATTCCAAGCTTCGTTGTTCCACGAACAATGGACTCAAGGACAACCTCTTCCTGCTCAAGGCGTCCGCTACCACGTTACCCTTGCCAGGGGTATACGCTATCTCGAAATCATAGGATGCTAAAAACTCCATCCACCTTTGCTGTCTCAAATTCAAATCCTTCTGAGAAAACAAGTACTTCAATGATTTGTGGTCAGTGAACAATTCGAATCTCTCACCAAGAAGATAATGGCGCCAAATCTTAAGCGCAAAAACAATAGCAGCTAACTCTAGATCATGGGTAGGGTAATTTTTCTCATGCACTCTCAACTGCCTTCCACCATAGGCTATTACCCTTCCTTCTTGCATTAAGACTGCGCCTAGTCCTGTCCCACAAGCATCGGTATAGACAACAAATGGCTTGTTCCCATCTGGCAACACTAAAACTGGAGCAGTGGTTAAAGCTCTCTTTAACCGTCGGAACGCATCATCACAATCTACGTCCCATGCGAAAACAAGATTCTTCTTCGTTAAGCGGGTTAATGGGGCTGATATCTTTGCGAAGTCTTTGATAAACTTCCTATAGTAACCTGCCAACCCCAGGAAACTTCTTACTTCGGTAGCATTCTTCGGAACCTTCCAATCCTGAATTGATACTACCTTCGCAGGATCCACAGCTATCCCTTCCTTGGAGACCACGTGCCCCAAGAACCGCACTTCCCTCCTCCAGAAGTGACATTTAGAGAATTTCGCCTTAAGGCTATGTGCTCAAAGAGTCTTCAACACCTCCCCAAGATGTAGGGCATGCTCTTCTTCACTCTTAGAAAATACTAAGATATCATCCACAAAGACCACCACGAATTTATTAAGGAACTCCCTGAACACCCTACTCATTAAATCAACAAAGTATGCAGGGGCGTTCGTCAACCCAAATGGCATCACCAACCACTCATAGAAACCATCCGGAGTTCTAAAGGCAGTCTTGTCTATGCTATCCTCAGCCACCCTCAACTGGTGAAACCCCGTGGCTAAGTCCAATTGAGAAAATACTGAGGCGCCAACCAACTGATCGAAAAGATCATCAATCCTTGGCAATGGGTGTCTATTCTTCTTTGTGAGCTTGTTGAGTTCTCTATAGTCTACACAAAGTCAGAGTGGCGCAGCGGAAGCGTGGTGGGCCCATAACCCACAGGTCCCAGGATCGAAACCTGGCTCTGATACCACGTGTAACACCCCACTCCCGCTATGCTTCGTCTTATGAACCCCTTCTCAAGCAACTCCCCTACTTGCTTATGGAGTTCCCTCCTCTCACGAGGAGCCATGTGGCGCACTGGTAAAGATACAGGTTTAGCATTATCCACCAGATATATTCGGAAGTCAATCTCCCGCTTCGAAGGTAAGCCCTTCACCTCCTCAAACACATCCGAGTACTCCCGGACCACTCTAACAGATTGCAAACTTTCGACCGAAGCGTCGAGCGATTCAAGATAACTTAGCATAACAGAATCCATGGGATTACAAGAAATCTCGAGAGTGTTACCCAAACGGGTCATGAGCCTAACAACTCTCCTTTCGCAATCAAGAACGGCACCATTACTGGATAACCAGTCCATGCCCAAAATCAACCCATAGCCCGTGAAGCCCAAAACAAAAGCATCACATCTAAACTCAATGCTAAGGATAGAAATCTTCAAACCCAAACATATCATAGACAAATAAGTGGAGCCCCCAATTGGGTTTGAAACAACCAAGGGATCATCTACCAGACTGGTGTCTAAGTGCAGTGACTCAACTAATGATGATGAGATAAACGAATGCGATGCGCCAGAATCAAACAATGTACGGACAGGATGATCAAATAGAAAAACCAGACTTTCAACGGAAATAGTTCTACCTCTTTCCTGAATCGGTGGAACCGCGAGAGCCTGTACTTGCCCCCTAGCCTGACCCGGTGCCATAAGAGCTTGCACCTGTCCTCCTGAGGTAGACCCCGTCCTTTGCCCCTTCTTAGGGCAATCCTTCACTAGATGCCCTGCTTCACCACAATGAAAGCAACCAGTCTTCTTCTTCTTTCTACAATCTTTGCTTATGTGACCTGGTATCCCACAATTGAAGCACTTCTTCTTCCCCTTGCCACCGTTGCCTTTTCCACCTTTGTTTTGCTGTTGTTGCTGAGGTCTCTTTTGATCTCCCTTCTTCTCGGGTGCCTTATTAGCATTGGGACCCTTCTCTTCTTCATGCATGAGTGCCATGTCGACTAGCTTCTCAAAGGTGGCCCCCATAGGGATATGAGTCATAGCCAACCCATGCATCGGTTCATTCAAGCCTTTCACAAACCTCAAAGCCTTCTTCTCCGGTGTATTCACCATGTCTAGGCCAAACCTTGCCAATTGATTAAACTTGTTGACATATTCCTTCACTGAGAGATTTCCTTGCTTTAGAGTCAAGAACCTTTCCATATACAAGTTCTCCTCCGCCCTTGAGAGAAACTTTGCCACAAATCTTTGCCTAAAATCCGCCCAAGAGTCAACGGGGCGCTCTCCATTAGTGACCTCCCACCAGAATGAGGCCTCTCCCTTCATTAACCAAGCAGCCAACTTGACTTTCTTTCCTTCTTCCATCTCAAAGATATCTATCAATTCTTCCACCTCCTTAAGCCAATCTCTAGCTTCCACAAAAGTTTCAGATCCTTGAAAAGGTTTCCCTCCCATAGCTTTGAATTCCTTGCAAGTCTTAGCAAAAGTATCCGTGCGAGGAGGAGGGGGAGGAGGAAGATCGGGTGCTACGGTTGGTGGAGGAACATTTGCTGGACCCGCAGTGGTGGCCCTAGCCTCCATCAATCTCCTATACCATACTGGTACCGTCACACCCTCCGGAAAGTTAAGATCCTCAGCCATGCTGAAACGAAAAAGGAAGGATTCAAAACGGAGAATTCGAAAGATAAAGATATGGCTATTGGGGATTATGCTTTTCTTTCAAAAACCTTTCTCTTTAAAGACATGTTTTTGAAAATATCTCTTCCAAAAATGTTTTTAGAAAAATATTTTTCTAAAAATTTTATCTGTTCCGGTAACCTTTGCTCTGATACCACGTGTAACACCCCACTCCCGCTATGATCACTCTCTAAGGGAATGCCATAACATCGGTGGAGTATTTTGAGTGAATATAGAACAGAGTAATTACAGCAAGACAGATATAAGTAATACTTGAAAATTTAAAATATCATTTCATGCAGCGGAAAATAAAACATGTCTGGTTACATCACAAAACCATAATAGGAGTCAAGTACAAATATCCATCATGATAAATAAAAATACATAATCCCAATACATGAACTGATAGCCATAAAAGAAAAAGGGTAAGCTGAGCTCTACATCTAGGGTCCAAGCTCCAAGAGAGTAATAAAAGCAGCCTGATCAAAGCCCACTTGTACTGGGCCCGCTCTGAGAACCTGAGGGTTGGAAAAAGATAAAAACAACGGGGTCAGACATAAGTCTGAGCGAGTCCTATAACTCTAACAATACAATCATTAAAGTAACCAGAGAAGACATAAACTTGACATACGGTAATGTCTGGGGATGAATGGCTACACTAAGTAGCTTGGTAGACTTAGGATAAACTAAGATAACTGTAAAGACGCATTTACCCACCCAAGGATAATTACTACACTGCACCACACCAGTCATTCCTACTTAAAGGTTGATCCCTCCCAAGGACTTAGAAAATTTACCCAGTAGTTTCGTGTACCCCTAGCTGACTACATAGGTGCCGTCTGCCCCTATCTCCACTAGGTGTACCACCACTACTCCCAAGTGATCGGCTCCCTACCGTAGATACCCGTGCTGGTTCCACAGTGGGGTGTATCACTCCCCTAAAGTGGCAACCCAATACTAACGGTGCACGGCTTATATCTACACGATGCAACAACGTCTTACCTACCAGCCCGGGTCCACACACGCATATGAAACCCGTTGGACTTGCGTTGCCACCGCTAACCCGTTTTGGCCTCTTATGATCAAGCCCAGTACGCGTGTCCCGTCCCCGACATGGGTCGAGCCCACAAAGATACAAATGGGATACTGGTTGAAATGGGCCCCCACAAGCTACCCACCCAAGCTTGCCACTTATCTAGTGTATCCCACTTAACCCTTTAATCATGTTTAATTACATGTTTCCACTTTGGTTAAGTATTCTAATCGTATTTTCTATTGCCACCCAAGGCAACCACTAGATTTCCACATGCCACCCAAGGCACCCACTTAACCCCTCATGTCCCACTACATGCTAATATGGTTAAGTGTTTCTTAATTAATTAATTAAGATCATGACCTCATAAAGACCTCCCACATTAGACCGTCTTTTATGACTGCTGGATATGCCGGTTGGTTCCGGGCAGACTTCTGTCATCAAAAGGGTCTAATCTCGTGTCTTTACTTTAATCACGTATTTAATTTATGACTAAGACCTCTCACATTGGGCCAATCATTTGTAGCCGCTGGATGGCCGGTCGGTTCCGGGCAGACTTCCGCTACAAAAGGGTCCAACCTCGTGTCTTAGTTGATTAATTACACCTAATTAATCACCCCCATAATTAATTATCCCTAATTAATTACACATTTTTCATAACATGGGTAGACCTAACTAAATAGGTAAATTCCCATGGGGTAGACCTAACTCAATAGGTAAATTCCCACTTATGTTAATTTATTTTTATGGTATGCTTAATCATACCCAATCATACTTTTATTAACATATTTATTAACCCCATCGTTCCCCACGTAAATTGTTCTCATGACATAATAAAGGGAAGATCCATCACAAATATCATGGGTTTAACCAAATCTTAGCATATAACCTTGTCATGGGTTAAGAGGATGTCAACTTGCATATATGAACATATATTAACCCAACTACATTTAACCCAAACTTGCATATTATCATACACATGACTTGCATAGCATGTTGCATATGAACTTGCATATTATTATACACATATCTTGCATAACATGTTAAACTTGCATATAAGCATTCTCATAACTTGCATAACATGTTAAACATGCATTTAAGCATACACTTAACTTGCATAAGCATTCACATTCTTGCATAAGCATTCACATACTTGCATAAGCATGCATAACTTGCATATCATGTTAAACTTGTATTTAAGCATATACATAACTTGCATAAACATTCACATTCTTGCATAAGCATTCACATACTTGCATAAGCATTCACATACTTGCATAAGCATTCACATACTTGCATAAGCATGCATAACTTGCATATCATGTTAAACATGCATTTAAGCATATACATAACTTGCATAAACATTCACTTGTTAAACATGCATAACCCAACTTATTAAACATGCATAAATCCACTTATTAAATATGCATAAACATAGGAAAACATAGAGTAGCATATCATTACAAATGATTCAAACTCACTAATCCGCATTCAAGACCATAAGTCTCATTACACCCAATCTACTTACTTTAACAATTGATGTTAAAGTGATAGAAACTCACCAAAACCAAGATTAGCAAACTTATGAAGTTGAACTAGTTGCTAAATATGAAGAAGATGATGATTAGAGGTTGATTAGCTTGCAACTTCCTTCATAAACTAGTGGAGGCTCCTTCTAAGTTTTAATTTGGCGGCATGAGGCCATCATTTCTATTTTTAGTATGGATTAGGCTTGCATTAGGGTGTATTTATAGGATTAGGGTGTGTTTTAGACCATAGGATTAACCCTAGGTTAGATTTGGTCCATTAGATTTAGGAAATCTCTAGAACCCAGCCCTCCAAGCCAGCCTAAAACCCAACCTGGTGCACCCAGGTTCTCTGGACGCCGCGCCCAGGTCGACAGGCAAGTCGACTCCCCAGTCGATAGGCCTGTCGACAGCCCTGTCGACATGGGTAGGGCGGGAAGTTTCCCGCCTGGCCCCGCTGGCTCCAATTTCAAAATCTGGCTTTGCATTTCTAAATCTGTTTTTAACTTGATTTTTCTGCCAACTTCATTGGGCCATAACTGGGCCAAACGGACTCCGATTTACAAAATTTCGGACTCTATTCTGCGTATTTTTCCGAGACGAACGCAATAACGCAGCCCGTTTCCCCCAAATTCTCACGTCTGAGATTATTTATTCTGCAATTAGTGAATTTTAGCATTAACTGAAATACAGGGTGTTACAGTCTAAGACGGCTTCAAAAGAAAATGTGTAGAGTAATATCGTTGTGAAGCAGTCTGGGGAAAGTTCTGGCAAGGTTGAAGTAAATGTGGGAAACAAGGGTGGAAACAACAATGCTGGAAGCGGGGGTAACAACAACAATAACCGTAATCCGAACGGTAACAGAAGAAACAGAAATAGGGGAGGTGATCCTAACAAAAGACCCCGATTCCAGACCTACGAGAATTATACACCATTGAACGACACCCTGGAAAATATTTACCTGGATACGTACAATGTGTTACAGTACAAAAGACCGCCACCTCGTGATTCGACCGAGAAAGAAATGGCGACAGGGAAATTTTGTTTGTTTCATGGAACTCATGGGCATTCAACCAATGAATGTCGGCATTTGAGGGATTTGATTGAAAAGCTGATGCGTGAAGGGAAGTTGGATGAATACAAGGTTGCCCCGAGGGACAGGGGGCAAGGAGAGCAAGCTCCAAAACAGATTCTACCTGCTCCCAAGCCTACAGCGCAGCAGAAAGGTAAAGGAATTGTTATCAACTCCATAGTGGGGGGACCTCACCCGGCAATCCGAAGTTTCAGATCAATGGATCAATATGTAAATGCTGCCAAGCATCTAGACGTGAATGAAGTTGATGATTTGGAAGATATCACCCCCATAAAACAACAGAAGACCATGTTTGACGACGTGGTATTCCGCAGCCGAGATAATACTGGGATCCAATCACCCACTGATGATCCGTTGGTTATTACTACCACCATTGGGCCGGCCTTGGTTCATAAGGTATTAGTAGACAACGGAAGTTCCGTTAATATTTTTTTTAAAAAGTCATTTGATCAGATGAAGCTTGAGTCTGAGGATTTGAAGCCATGTGAAGGATGGATCAGAGGCTTCAACGGGGCATCAACAGCTCCCATGGGATACATAGAATTTCCCGTGACCTTGGGGCAAGGAGAACGCAGAAGAGTGCGGATGCTTCAGTTCGTAGTATTGGACGTAGATTCGCCTTATAATGCATTTTTGGGGAGGCCTGCCCTTGCTGAATTCAGAGTTTGTATCGCCCCCTGGTGTTTATTGCTTAAGTTCCCAACCGAAGCTGGAACTGGAGTAATGAGAGGGGATCAAGTTTTCGGACGGGCCTGTTATGTGGCCGAACTAAAGATGTTGATGAAAGGACTTAACATCGAGAGTGAAGATGCCTCGCCTCCCTCAAAGGGGGGCTCGGCGTAGCAATTAGAGAAATCGGCCCCGACGGAGTTGCTAAAAGGAACGCCTGAAGACCTGGACCCCAGAAAAGACGAGAAACCAGAGACTAAGAATGCAACTCCTAATGAAGCGACAGTGGAAATTCCCATTGATGACGCTGATCCGACAAGAGTCTTGAAGATTGGGTCTCAATTGGATCCATGTCGGGCCAAAGAACTAGCGGACTTTTTGAAGGCGAACTTGGACGTGTTTGCCTGGACCCACGCTGACATGTGTGGGATATCGCAATCCATTATAAGCCACAAATTGAATGTAAACCCGAAACATCCGCCTGTGAAGCAAAAGAGACGCATGCTGGGCCCAGAGAGGTCGGCTGCTCTCAAAGAGGAAGTAGAGAAGTTGAAGCAGAATGGATTTATTCGGGATTCGACATATCCCGACCGGATATCGAATCCCGTCTTGGTAAAGAAGCCAAACGGAAAGTGGCGGACTTGTATTGATTTTTCAGATTTGAACAAAGCTTGCCCAAAAGATAGTTTCCCACTTCCCAGAATTGACCAGCTTGTAGACTCGACAGCGGGTCATGAACTTCTCTCTTTCATGGATGCGTATTCTGGGTACAACCAAATTCCTATGCACGTGCCAGACCAAGAACATACGAGCTTCATTACAAATTTGGGATTGTATTGTTATGTTGTAATGCCATTCGGATTGAAAAACGCTGGAGCCACTTATCAGCGCTTGGTGAACAGAATGTTTTATAATCAAATAGGAAAGACTATGGAAGTTTATGTGGATGATATGCTTGTCAAATCGAAACAGTCCTCCAGCCATACGCAAGACTTGGCGGAAATGTTTGGTATCCTGTGAAAGTATCGGATGAAATTGAATCCTCTGAAATGCTCATTTGGAGTGGCATCGGGAAAGTTCCTTGGCTTCATTGTGAGCTCCCGAGGAATTGAAATCAATCCTAGCCAGATAGCAGCGATTAGAAACATTGAAGAGCCGAGGAGAATTAAAGACGTCCAAAGTCTTGCAGGGAAAGTAGCGGCGCTGAGTAGATTCATCTCCAAAGCCACAGACAAATGCGTTCCGTTTTTTGATTTGATTAAAAGAGGAAAGAAGAACTTCGAGTGGACTCCGGACTGTGTTGAGGCCTTTCGAAATTTATTGGAACTGCTAGAGAAACCGCCGATTTTATCAAAGCCCGTAGATCACGAAGAATTGTTTGTTTACTTGGCAGTCTCGGCTCACGCCGTCAGCACAGCCCTGGTTCGAGAAGAAGACAAAGTACAAAGGCCAGTGTATTATGTAAGCAAGAAATTAGCAGCGGCAGAGCGCAACTACCCAAAGATTAAGAAGCTCGCTTACAGCCTCCTGATCGCATCCCGAAAACTTCGTCACTATTTCCAAGCTCATCCAATAACCATATACACCGACCAGCCCTTGAGGCAGGTGCTGCAGAGACCCGAAGCATCGGGAAGGTTGATCAAGTGGAACATAGAACTAAGTCAGTTTGATTTGAATTTTCAACCACGAAAGTCGATCAGGGGGCAAGCTCTAGCAGACTTTATTGCGGAGTTCACCATTCCAGAGGAGGAAGTAATCGATGACAGAGTGGTTAAGTCCGAGGATGAGTTAAAGATAGATCCGTGGAAACTATATATAGATGGAGCCAAGAACGACCGAAGGTCTGGAGCTGGAATCGTTTTAGTTACTCCCGAAAGACGGTCGTTATATTACGCCCTGCGATTAGAATTCTCGGCAACTAACAATGACTCTGAATATGAAGCCCTGATTGCCGGGCTAAAGCTTGCCAAAGACCTCGGAGTAAAAATGTTAGACATATTCTGTTACTCTAAAATCGTTGTTTGTCAAGTACGAGAAGAATTTGTGGCTCGGGGGCCTCGACTTATCGCTTACCTCAGGAAAGTGAGGGAGCTATTGAGTAGCTTGGAGCGGTACAACATAACACATATCCCAAGAGCTGAAAGCCAGAAGGCAGATAGGCTGGCAAAGCTAGCTAGTTCCGACAATCCAGAAGAGAATGAAATAATTCCAATTGAAACGTTGGAATCGCCAAGCTTTGAGTCAATGGAAATTGAGTTCGCTTTTGAAGCGGAACCGGAGAAAGAGTCGTGGATGACCCCAATTAAGAATTTCCTTAAGAATGGGACACTCCCATCAAAGAAGAGTGAGAAAAGGGCTGTAGTTCGCAAGGCTACCAGATATGTCATACAAGACGATACTCTTTATAGGCAAGGATTTTCTATGCCCCTGTTACGATGTATAGCACACGACGACATCAAGCTTGTACTAAGAGAAGTACACGAAGGTGAGTGTGGAGATCATAAAGGAGGTCAGACCTTAGCAAAGAAGATATTGCGATACGGATACTTCTGGCCTACAATTAATAAAGATGCAGCTGATTATTCACGAGGCTGCGATAAGTGCCAGAGATTCGCCAAAATCCCCAGAGCACCGTCGACCCAACTTAAATCAATGGTGAGTCCTTGGCCATTTGCCACGTGGGGAATTGATATCATTGGAGTTCTACCTATTGCTAAAGGAGGAGCTAAATATGCTATAGTGGCCGTGGACTATTTTACGAAGTGGGTGGAAGCTGAGCCCTTGACCAAGATCACGGCAAGAAAGGGGATAAGTTTTGTGGTTTATTGTGGGTCGTGTTTTAAATGACATTGGTTCTTTAACCCAGTTAAAGATTAAAACTAAGTGGAGTTTTAATGAATCTTTAATTAGATTGAAATGATCGAGAATGGAGTATCACCAGTTTTGCTCCAGGCGATAGTTAAATCTTTAATTAGATTTGAACGTGAAATGGTAATTAAATTTACCGATAACACCGTGGTGTTAGATATGAAGTATTACCAGTTTTACTTCATGGGATGAATAGGTTGGGATTGGGAAATTAAAACAAATGATTACTTCAGTAAGGTTCGTTAATCCCGACTAGTTGAATCGAAATTCAAAAGAAGATTAATGAATAAATTCAAGGAATTTATCTTGGATAAAATTAATGGGAACATTTCCCTATGAATGTGAAATTTAGAAACTAACTGTCGGTTAGCTAAGCAGAATGGTTTTCTGGATATTGATCTGATGTTGGTTTCGGCCTTCGGGATTAATATTTGGGGAATTATTCTCTTGATTAATGTACGGTTAGTGACTGATGAATTGGAATGAGGCGTATGTTGTGTTTGTGTAACACTTATTTAAAATATACGCGAATTATTCGGAAAGACCGGGTTTATCCCATTCTGAATAACTGATACGACGATAAGTCGAAGATGAAGACGATGGTCGAAGACCGGAGGTCTTCACGTCGTTTGGGTGATTACTGATGATCTTGGTTGGGTTGTACACCCAAGAAGATGGAAACCGTTGGTGATCGTCCAGATGTACTTGGAGATCGATGGATATGCGGGGTACTAGGTGCCTCCGGTTTCGTTCAGACCCAGAACGGACTTGTAAATGGACTGTGTGTCTGACATTGGATTTTAGTCCGGGTGATTGATCTCTATTGAATATATATCTGTTTGGCGGCGGAGAATTTATTCTCTTGCTTAACGCCCTTCTCTGAGACGTACGAGCTCAGGGGTTATATATTGATGGATATCAATCGCATGGAGTGAATTGCCAGTGTGGCATGCCTAAGTGGCAATTTATCAAGGCTTCTGTTGAAAAGCAAAGTCTTGTGGTGGATGATCGAAGCACGGCCTTCATGGCATAGCTTTGTGTAACGTGAATTCGCGAGCCTCACACCCCGGTTGTGAACCAGAAACGGGAGAGGACATCAGGGAGGGCATGCGTTTCTTTCTAGCTAGGGTGGTGTCAGTGACCTACCAGCCCTGACATTTATATACTTTTCACCTGTGTGGTTGTTGCTGTTGCGAGGCGCCTCGGTTTGATCGGACGATCCGGGTCCGATGGAGTCATTCTTTGGCTCATTTGCGCCCCAAAGGGCGGGGAAACGTAGTGTTCAGGCATTTTAATCCACATCGGTGGACCGGCCCTGACGATCCAAGGGTCACTCGAGCTCTGATCCTGAGACATGGTAGGCTAGATTGTCTCGAATCGGTTGAGGACTATCTTTTGCCTCGGTTCATAGATGGAAATCCAATTTCCAAATACGTGATTTTGCGGTTTTAATTGTAGAACTAGTATGGCGACATGATATATGGTACCCATGCCGCCTATGATTGATATTATGATTTGACGTTGTTTTATACACTATGCACTTATAATAGTATCAAATGATTTGTTTTAAAACGTATCAAGCCTTCTTTGGCTGTTATAAGGGAAAACCCTATCCCCCGGCTTGCGTTGCATTGTGTGATAGGACCTGGGTCTTATAATAGCTTCATTTTTCTTTATTTAGCATTGCGTTGTTTGTTTTATGCACTGGTATTCTTGGGAGGAAACCCGTTCCGTGTTATACGGCGTGGTCCCTTGATTTACCTAACTTTGAAATAAAGGTTAATAACTGTTTTAGTTCTCACACCAGTCACATGACTGACCTGGAGTTTATTGTTTTAACCTAAACTCTGGGTGCCCTTATTTCGACACGGGCAGCTAGTAGTTTTGGTTTTGCAGATTTATACCCACAGGATCCTGGTTTACAGCTGGAATGATATCCGGAAAGCTTTGTATCCATATATTTCTTCTAGTTGTGTCTTGTATTATTTTCCGCTGCTATGTATTTAAATGTAATTTAAATCTCTGATATTTCTGTGTAATATTCATTTATACTCTGTATATTCTTGTAATCTGATGGTATTGTTGTAATATACAATGAAATGTTCTTCCGTCTGCGTTCTATTTTGTCTTGTACTCAATTCTATCCGTGCTTTCCTTCACGGGGAAGTTCGGGTTGTCTCATCCTGGTATCAGAGCTTTGGTTTACAAAGCTCAGAGAACAAGGCACATTAGAACCATACGAAAGAATTCATCAGATATTGGATTAGTAATATCCAATGAGAATGACTCGTTAGAGATAGGATCAGTAGTACCCTAGAACGAGTGTGAAGAGTTTTTTTTTTAAAATGAAATCAAATTTTGTTTTGAAAATTTAAATCAATTATTCGTAATTGATTATTTATTTGTATTGATTAGGACAGTCCAGTATATAGAGATTTCGCATATACGTCTTGCAAACATGTGTTCGAAATTTTAAAATATTGGATAGATATAGAACCACACTCTAGTCGCCCGGAGATGATTCTGATGATGAGGCCTCATCATCAGTGTTTATATTCGAGTGACGAAAGTGAGATTTCTATATATTTCCTATTGACAGGTGTGAGAACCAAAATTAGATAGGGCTTATTGTTGTGATTTGGCATCAAAAATGAGATTTTTGACTATATATCAAAATTATGAATTTGAAACTCTAATTCACTAATTGATTGATGTTTGTGTTGTTTGTTTATTTGTTTGATAATTTTGAACCATTTTGCCTAATAGTATCAAATATTGAATTGTATTGAAAATTGGTCGCATTTGCTTGCATATACATATACTTACATTGAACAGGTCATAGCAAGGAGGCTAGAGCCGAAGAATAAAATTTGTTTGCCCGACAAATAGGTACATGTTTACTATAATTTACTGTTTTGTTTGGGTGATGATGATTTTATGAGCCTATTGGCTAGCCGCTTGGCTTTTTCTTTTTCTTTTTGAGATAAGAAGGCCTATATGGTAATTTCGGGATTTTCCCGTGGCTCCTGGTGCAGGGGAGGTTATGGCGAAATTTTTCGAAAATTCCGGGTGTTAGCCAAATTTTTGAAATTTTTGAAGATTCTCAGAAACTGAAAAGTTAGAGAATGGAAGCCAGATCGAACGTAGAGTTGATTAATCAAACCACTTTCGACTTTGTTCCTTTTCGGGGACGAAAAGTTTTAAGTGGGGGAGATTGTAACAACCCGAAAATTTGGGCCCGTTTAAAATTTTTATTTTGGCAATTTTAGCGAATTTAGAATATTTAAAACGAATTATTTTAAATAATATTGACGAGAAATTTATTTTGAATATATTTAGAACGTATATATTATACGCGTCGTCGTTAGAATATAAATAATTATATATAGTTATAAAAGGAATTGAAAATGGCGCGGTAGTTCGATAATTCGATTTCAAACTTCAATTGAATGTACCGGGTGCAAAACAAACCGGATTTTAGTGAAACCAAAAATAATAGGATTTATTTGATAAAATCTTTCCAACGAATCTGAATAATCGAGATTTCATAGCGGGAATCAAAAGATATGTCCAGTTGAAAATTCTGAATAGTCGTTATGGAATTCAGGCCCTTAAAAATGGGAATATTGCAAACGACCTCGGATTTCGACGAAACCACTTTTGTTGGATCCGTGATGTAAAGTTATTGCTAGATTCCAAATTTCATAATTTTTCGAATTAATATGTGAGCGTGGCAAAAGAAAACGTGTTCGACCAGTTTCAGTTGATTTTAATCGACTGGAAAATGACCATTTTCCCAACGGTCTCAGAATTCAACGAAACTAGTTTTGTTAGGACCGTATCGTCAATACAAAGCTAGAAAATATTTTTCTGGAATTTTTCAAGTTAGTATGTGACCTCGGTAAATAGAAATGTACGTTTAAAATTCAATATAATGATTTAAATGTAAATTTGACGAAAACTGATCAAAACGATCGAATCAGCTTACGATAGATATCCCATTGTGTTCGGAATGGGGGTAATTAGCTAGGAACGACAGTCGGTGAGTTTGATTCGGAGTTCGAATGAAAAATTAACTTTTTGGAATTAAATTAAATATTATTATATATACTTGGTCAAACCTTCTTCCCCCTTTTCTCTTTCTCTTCCCGTTCATTTCAGCGTGAGAAAAAAAGGGAGGAAGAAAACGCAGCCCCTCTTCCTCCTTCCCCCTCTACCAGCGTCTCCTTCCTCCTCCTCTCCGCCTTCCTCTTCCTCTCCTCCTCCTCCTCTTCTTCCTCCTCTTTCCCTCTTCCAATTTCATGAACCCTAGCCACAAATCCACCACCACCCGCCACCGTGGGCCCCTCCAGCGCCTCCACCACCTTGCTGCAGCCTCCCCACGCCCCATCAGGTCCGCCTCCGCCTCTGGCCGCCCTCCCCTTGGCCGTGGGCCCCACAAATCCAAAATCCCTCTTTTTCACAAAAATTCCCGTATGTAGAAAAACAGCCAGATCTGTTTTGCCCCATAACTCCCAAACCGTGCATTTCTAGCCAAAGTTCCTCAAGACCAAAGTCGAAGAGCACGATTTTCTCTTCGATTTGGTATATGATAAGTCCTATTTTGTATTTCGGAGTTGTCGGGAAAACGCGTCCGAAGTATGCTGTTCAAACACTGTCAAAATGCTGTCTTTTCGCGATTTCCGGCGAAATGGCACATTTTCGGCAGGAAGACCACTAGGCAAAAGTTGTTCAGAATGGTGTGCTTGTGCTAGAAAACAAGATGGTGTGAAGATTGAAGCTTGTTTGCAAATTCTGGAGCTAGAACAACAAATCCGGGCGATAGAAAATATGTGAGTTTTCTCCGTTTTAAAGCTTCTATGGGTTTTGACATATGAAGTAAATAAAAATATAATTTTTATATATTGAATAGCGAAGTAAAAATATGATTTTTATATATTGAATAGCGAAGTAAAAATATGATTTTTATATATTGAATAGCGAAGTAAAAATATGATTTTTATATGTCGAATAGCAAAGTAAATGTGATTTTTATATATGTAGAGAATACGGGCAGTGAAAAGTGACAAGAGGCGAGAACGACGGAGATTCCTACAAAGAAGTGTCATGGGATTGGATTAGCTATTATGTGAGAATTTCTCACTCTTTAATTTTATTTTTCTAGTTATATATACATATATATATATATATATATATACTAGGATGCAGACGGTGTTTAGTAGCACCCGACACCCGTCATCCACAGACCATGGATGGCTTGTTTGTTTAATTGTTTGGTGGAGTAGTTGGTTAGATTATTTGGTTTGAATTGAATTGTTTGGTGAAATGAAATTGATTTGATTGATGTGTGAATGGCGTGGGCCTTCACTAGACCAGGGATAAGGCTAGGCCTTGTCCCGTTTCTAGTATCGTGCCGTTATGCCGCCGAAATTTTCTAAAAATAAGTTAGAAAAATAAAGATAACATTTTATTTAATAAATGAACCGAATAGAAAATTCATAGGTTGAATAAAATAGTTTGATCGTTAAAAATATAATTTTTAACGTGAATGTGAATAAATAAATATTCATTTACAAACCGGACGGTTTGTTTATGTACACCTATTTGAAGGACATTGATTGGGACGATAAATTTTACACATCGCCCAACTGCACAAATAAAAATCTGTGTTTGATTGCTTGAAACCCCACACGGGTATTGGGATGATATTTGACGTACATTAATCCCGATTGTTTAGTTGTATGTCGATCGATTGATTGACAGGCTGTTATAAGCGTTGCATATTTATATTTGATGCTTATACAGTGTAGAATGCACTTTGAATGATGGTTGATTATTCATCGTTGTTGATATATACATGTGTTGTAACAAAATCCATATAATTAACATTATATGGTAATTGATTGGGCCTCATTCCAGTTTTAAAATAGAAATATTTGAAAAAGAAATATTTGAAATAGAATATTTGAAAATAGGAATATATGAAGCCGTATTGATTAGATTGACGCCATTTTGACGTGAACGATATTTATATCGATTTTATTCATTTTATAATGAATATCGAAAGTGATTTCAAAATCTGATCTTTTGAAAAGAATTGAATATAAATAGATTCGAATTGAAATTGAATATAAATGAATTCGAATTGAAATTGAATATAAATGAATTCGAATTGAAATGGAATAGAAATGAATTCAAATTGAATTGAAGTGAAAACGAACTGAAATTGAATTAGAAATCAATTTGAATTGAAATGAATTTGAAATGAATTTAAATTGGAATATTCAATTTTGATTTGAAATTGAATATGAAGTTGAAACCGTTTTGAAAATGAATTTAAAACGATTTATAAAGCACGTTTTGAATTGAAATCGACGAAGTATATATTATATATATAATATAATGGCCTGAATAGAACGCGCCGCGCCGCGGCAGTTCGCGAATTTCGACCATTGACTTCGAACGGATATTGCGGGAAATCCGACCGTCGGATTCTCCTAAAACCGAACCGTTGGGTTCGTATCGAAAAGAGCTTTCTAACGAAGGTGAGAAATTAGAAATCTAACGGTTGGATTTGGAATTATGTTCAAATCAAATTTGAAAAAGGTCGCTGTAAGTGCAGTTCGATGGCCGTTGATGGAAATCGACTGTACGGGCCTTGATAATATTATTAAAAATAGTAATAATTTATGTAAAATCATAAGAAATGATTTAGAAAGAATTGGGATGAAAAACTCCATATTTGAAAAGATAAAAATAGATTTTTATCGAAATGAACTAATTCTGAACTAGAATTAAATTCTATTTATTTTTAAATAAATAAATTGGATTTGAAATGGTTTTGAAAATAACCAGAATTTCCAATGATTGCATTGGAATGGGTTTGAATCGAAATTGTCTTCGGAATATTTCGATGTTGGATTTCGTGATTATACAGATATTGTTATGGAAATTTGAAAGATATATATATTGTTATTTCCAATACGATATTTGTTGGTCGTAAAATTTGATATTGAATATAAGCCGATATATTTTCTATTCAGAGCCTTGTGTTTAATATCAAATGTGATTTGGGTTTGTCGTGAATGGTGTCTTCATTAACACTGTTCTTAAGCCCAGTTGAGAAAGGATTAAATCTTTTTATTTGGATTTAATGAAGGGTACCAATTAAATGATATTTAATTGGAATTGAATTGGTATTGATTTTTGGGTTTATCGTGAACAGTGTTTTAAATAACACTTGTTCTTTAACCCGATAATTAATGAATGTGATTTTGGGTTTATTGTGAGCCGTGTTTTAAATGACATTGGTTCTTTAACCCAGTTAAAGATTAAAACTAAGTGGAGTTTTAATGAATCTTTAATTAGATTGAAATGATCGAGAATGGAGTATCACCAGTTTTGCTCCAGGCGATAGTTAAATCTTTAATTAGATTTGAACGTGAAATGGTAATTAAATTTACCGATAACACCGTGGTGTTAGATATGAAGTATTACCAGTTTTACTTCATGGGATGAATAGGTTGGGATTGGGAAATTAAAACAAATGATTACTTCAGTAAGGTTCGTTAATCCCGACTAGTTGAATCGAAATTCAAAAGAAGATTAATGAATAAATTCAAGGAATTTATCTTGGATAAAATTAATGGGAACCTTTCCCTATGAATGTGAAATTTAGAAACTAACTGTCGGTTAGCTAAGAAGAATGGTTTTCTGGATATTGATCTGATGTTGGTTTCGGCCTTCGGGATTAATATTTGGGGAATTATTCTCTTGATTAATGTACGGTTAGTGACTGATGAATTGGAATGAGGCGTATGTTGTGTTTGTGTAACACTTATTTAAAATATACGCGAATTATTCAGAAAGACCGGGTTTATCCCATTCTGAATAACTGATACGACGATAAGTCGAAGATGAAGACGATGGTCGAAGACCGGAGGTCTTCACGTCGTTTGGGTGATTACTGATGATCTTGATTGGGTTGTACACCCAAGAAGATGGAAACCGTTGGTGATCGTCCAGATGTACTTGGAGATCGATGGATATGCGGGGTACTAGGTGCCTCCGGTTTCGTTCAGACCCAGAACGGACTTGTAAATGGACTGTGTGTCTGACATTGGATTTTAGTCCGGGTGATTGATCTCTATTGAATATATATCTGTTTGGCGGCGGAGAATTTATTCTCTTGCTTAACGCCCTTCTCTGAGACGTACGAGCTCAGGGGTTATATATTGATGGATATCAATCGCATGGAGTGAATTGCCTATGTGGTATGCCTAAGTGGCAATTGGTCAAGGCTTCTGTTGAAAAGCAAAGTCTTGTGGTGGATGATTGAAGCACGACCTTCGTGGCATAGCTTTGTGTAACGTGAATTCGCGAGCCTCACACCCCGGTTGTGAACCAGAAACGGGAGAGGACATCAGGGAGGGCATGCGTTTCTTTCTAGCTAGGGTGGTGTCAGTGACCTACCAGCCCTGACATTTATATACTTTTCACCTGTGTGGTTGTTGCTGTTGCGAGGCGCCTCGGTTTGATCGGACGATCCGGGTCCGATGGAGTCATTCGTTGGCTCATTTGCGCCCCAAAGGGCGGGGAAACGTAGTGTTCTGGCATTTTAATTCACATCGGTGGACCGGCCCTGACGATCCAAGGGTCACTCGAGCTCTGATCCTGAGACATGGTAGGCTAGATTGTCTCGAATCGGTTGAGGACTATCTTTTGCCTCGGTTCATAGATGGAAATCCAATTTCCAAATACGTGATTTTGCGGTTTTAATTGTAGAACTAGTATGGCGACATGATATATGGTACCCATGCCGCCTATGATTGATACTTATGATTTGAAGTTGTTTTATACACTATGCACTTATAATAGTATCAAATGATTTGTTTTAAAACGTATCAAGCATTCTTTGGCTGTTATAAGGGAAAACCCTATCCCCCGGCTTGCGTTGCATTGTGTGATAGGACCTGGGTCTTATAATAGCTTCATTTTTCTTTATTTAGCATTGCGCTGTTTGTTTTATGCACTGGTATTCTTGGGAGGAAACGCGTTACGTGTTATACGGCGTGGTCCCTTGATTTACCTAACTTTGAAATAAAGATTAATAACTGTTTTAGTTCTCACACCAGTTACATGACTGACCTGGAGTTTATTGTTTTAACCTAAACTCTGGGTGCCCTTATTTCGACACGGGCAGCTAGTAGTTTTGGTTTTGCAGATTTATACCCACGGGATCCTGGTTTACAGCTGGAATGATATCCGGAAAGCTTTGTATCCGTATATTTCTTCTAGTTTTGTATTGTATTATTTTCCGCTGCTATGTATTTAAATGTAATTTAAATCTCTGATATTTCTGTGTAATATTCATTTATACTCTGTATATTCTTGTAATCTGATGGTATTGTTGTAATATACAATGAAATGTTCTTCCGTCTGCGTTCTATTTTGTCTTGTACTCAATTCTATCCATGCTTTCCTTCACGGGGAAGTTCGGGTCGTCTCGGTACGTGACCTTTCTGGAAATACTCTGTCAGACATTCATCCTTACAAGTCATCCAGGAACAGGATGAACCGAAGGCACTATTCAGTACATCCATCTTAGGCACTGTTATCTAAGACTTATACAATAGCCCTTGCACTTTACTCCGTCTTCAGTTTTCTTTGGCATATATGGTTCGCAATGCTTATGCCAATATAGAGTGGTTCTTTGGATAATAATCCAGCCGGTCTCTCCATATTAACAATGTTAAAATGGTCAAAACTTCGATAGTCTGTGATTTAACCATCAAAGAAAAACAGGTGTGCAAACAACGATATTATTTCCAGGAGGAAATTATATCGATCAATCATCATTCAACATTTATCTCTTTATTTCATTAATTTACTTATCTCCTATTTCCATATATTCTAAATTCTTATTTTCTATTATCAGGAAACATTTCTGATTCTCGTTTGGAAAACATTTCCAAAACTTCTTTATTGGGATTTAAACAGATGTTTAAAACTATATTGCGATGACGACTCAAACCACTATACTAAATTACTAAATCCATTTAACCACTTCACACTCGAACCGTAACCATTTTTTAATTAAAAACGCAGTCAATCAAGTTGGGGTATAGCTACCTCTCAGACCTTAACTGAACCACCTTTCAAATCTCGAAATAGATAAGATTCACCTTTTTAACTCTTTAACACTTCCTTACGAACCCTCGGATTCTATTTACAAACCCCCTTCTTTTACAAGTTTACGTGATTATAACAATGGTGTTATAATCTCCTGCATCCGAAATATATTATCTTTAATATGACTTTTATGTGACGGCCCGCCCCGCACCAGCCTGCATTTCCTCCGAAAATGCGCTGTACACATGCCCAGCTAGCACAGAACGGTCGTCAGAAGAAAAGAAAGAAGGGAATGAACTAATCAAGGAAGCTGTAGAATATCTCACAGCGCATGGAATAAAATATAATAATAACATACTTGACATAAAACAGGTGAGACAGTGCATAAGCTGATAACTAAAATCAACATCAGTCATCAAAGCAGCGGAAATCCAAATACAGCTTATTACAATTTTCCAAATTTACTGTCTCTAAACAAAAGAAAGCTAAAGTAGAAGATACACCAACAATGCCCAAGCAGTGATCTGCAACAACACAGGGAGAATATTATGTATATAGTACGTGGAAGCCTCCTGCTCGTCTCCGGATCATCTACCCGTGCATCACCAGCTAACCTGTCTCTAGTCTGCTCGTGTGAGCACCCAGAGTAATAAGAGGAGACATAAAACTCTGGGTCAGACATAAAGCCTAGTATGAGCGATAAGCATCTAAACAGAATAATAACAGGTATACTAAGCCATACCTGAACCTGGACCTGCAACCAAAGAGTTAGTACCACATACCGTACAATACTCCAAGGTGCCATAATAAATAGTGTAAGAATACGGGGGTGGGGTGTGCATGTCACAATGATAGCAAACAAATCATCCATAGCAACCATCCTCACATCTCTCACTCAGTGCCTAAAGCGTACGATATCTACCACTTTGGAGCACTAGACAAACTGAGGTAACGACGAATCCCGACTTGTAGAAACCCTGCTATGACCAAGCTAAACATATGGAGTCATGACCAAACATTTCAATGACCCACTTCATTGGTTGTAGCCCTTGGTTCTACCGATGCCATAATGGCCCTGAACCCGCCTTCGTACCTCCTACTATAGTGATCCAAAGCTATAGACGTCGATAACTCCTTGGCACGCGTCCCGCAGCAAAGCCCAACCATGAAGCGAACCCGTTGACTCCCATCTGAATCTTGAGCTCTAACTTCTCATTTGGACTTCCTTTGCATCTCGGGTCTGGTCGAATTGGAGTGGGTCTTCAGAAAAGTTATCGTGCAGTAACAGTCCTAGAACTCGGTTCGGTTCGGTAGCGTCGGTTCGGGTCGGTCCTCCATCCTTGTCATCTTCCATTCGGTTCGGGTCGGGTACTTCACTCCGGGTCAGGTCGGTGTCCTCCTCCGGGTCGGGTCGGGGTGTTGCCCTCCTCCAGCTCATGCTTCTTCTCCAATCAGCTCCCTCGTTTCCATCTACTCCGATCCGATCCGATCACTTCGCCTTACTCTAGTCGTAGCCTTCCATTCTTGAGCCGATCCGATCTGGCTTCCATTACCCTTCCGATCCGATCCCCTTGTCCACTCCAACTCTAAGGAAACGGCCTTCCTTTTTGCCAAGTCTTCTATGTGCCAAACTCCGGTTCGGGTCGGATTTCCTTGCCCAATTCACATATCCGATCCGAGCCCTCATCTGATCCGATCCGAAGCTCTGCACAGCTTTCTGCAACTTTTTCCAGCAACTTGTTTACGCCACTCGACGACGTTTTTGACAAATCTAACTATTCTAATCAATCACAATTCTTGTCAAACTATCATAGCAACATATAACATCAATTGCAAACACCATAAAAACAATTTGATAGATTAAAATGGATCAAACATAGCTAGAACCCCTCATTTTCCCTTAATCCCTCTTAATCCTGTTTAAGCATACAATTAGCAAAACACATCGAAATTAACCCAAATTTCTAACAGAGCCTTAAAACATTATTTTAGAATTTTAGGAATTTTTCCAGAATTTATTTACATATAAATTCGCTAATCTTCACTAATTACCCTTAGTTACCGTAATTAGTGCAAAAACTATGCAAATCACTCACCTTGGCCACAAACAAAATTCTCAGAACTGAAACTCCTCTGATTTGGGGCGAATACTGATGTCCAACAGCAGCTCTAACCTTGCTTTGGTGCTAATACTCCTTGATTTGGTGTTTGCTAAGCCTAATCTTCAATTAGAAAATGATTTTTGGGTGTTTTAGAGAGATTTAGAGAGTGGAGGCCATGGCTAGGTCAAGAGGAATGAAAGTGGCGGCTGGAAAATGTCTAAAGAAATGTTTTCTAACCCTAATCAGCCCCTATATGCCCCTAAACCCGAAATTCCCCTTCGGCCTAGCTGCTGATCACCCGGTTAAGCCCAATTAAGCTGTTTTTCACCATCTGAAACTTGTTTCAGCCATATCTCCCAAACGGTAAGTCCGTTTGGCTAATGTGACCACTCTACGGAAAGAGAAACCATCATCCGGAGCCAATGGAAGGGGTTTCAGGTCAAAATTCCTTTCCAGTCAAAAGTTATGGCCAAAACAGTACCAACTAGGGGTAAAATGGTCATTTAAAAATCGGGAAAAATCATGAACATGGGAAATGACCCCAATAGTCGTCTCCCAAAGTTACATGACCATACGACTTTGTATGTGAAAGAAATAAATATCCTATGATCCTATGATGCGTAGAATACGGGTCGTTACACTCTCCCCCCCTTAAGAAATTTCGTCCCCGAAATTCCTTAACCCAAAACATACAAAGGATCCCGCATGCCTAACAACCACATACAACAATCAAACATGCAAACAAGCAAGCAAGCCTATCCTAGCATGCAGAAAACTAAATCGAAGTCAAAATCTTACCAGGCAAAGAGTTCTGGATACTTCTTCCTTATGTCCTCCTCTGTTTCCCAAGTACAGTCATTTTCGCCCTCGCTCCACTGTACCTTGACTAGCTTCACCGCCTTCCTTCGAAGTTGCTTCATGTCGTGCTCGACAATACGGGCCGGCTTGCGGTTCCCAACCGCCTCGGGTTCTACTTCGAAGTCCTCTAACTGATCAGGTGAAATAGTCATATCTGAGTCGTGAACGAACTTCCTTAGTTGGGAAACATGAAATACGTTGTGAACTCCCGCCATCTTCTCCGGTAAGTCAATTCTGTATGCTAAATTCCCGACTAGTTCAAGAACAGGGAATGGGCCAACAAATCTTGGTGCCAACTTGCCTCTCCTGCCAAATCGTATTACGCTCTTCAACGGAGAAACCTTGACAAACACCAAGTCACCAACAGAGAATTTTAGGTCTCTTCTCCTCTTATCAGCATAACTCTTCTGCCTATCTTGGGCAGCCTTCATTCGTTGTTGAATGATCGTGATCTTATCTGAAGTTTCCCTCACCACATCTGGTCCAAGCATAAACTTCTCGCCAGTCTCTATCCAACATGATGGTGAGTTACACGGTCTTCCGTACAAAGCTTCAAACGGAGCCATGCCGATACTGGATTGGTAGCTATTATTATATGCAAACTCTACTAGATGCAAATGGTCATCCCATGATCCACCAAAATCCAATATACATGCTCTCAAGAGATCTTCCAAAATACGATTCACCCTCTCCGTCTGACCGTCGGTCTGAGGATGATATGCGGTACTGAGATGCAACTCTGACCCTAGAGCCTCTTGTAAGCTCTTCCAAAACCCACTAGTGAACAACGGGTCTCGGTCACTCACAATGCTTTTAGGTACTCCATGGAATCTCACTACCCACTTCATATACAATTCTGCTAACTTAGCTGCCGTTCTAGTCGATCTGACTGGTATAAATCTTGCACTTTTGGTCAATCGGTCCACAATCACCCAAATGCTATCATGTCCAGATCTAGTCCTTGGTAAACCATCGATGAAATCCATCGAGACTTGCTCCCATTTCCATTCGGGAATTTCTAATGGCTGTAACAACCCACTAGGCTTCTTTTGCTCGGCTTTAACTAACTGGCAATTCATGCATTTGGATATAAACTTCCCAACGTCTCTTTTCATCCCTTCCCAGTAGTAAGTCTGCTTCATATCTCGATACATCTTGTTACCACCAGGGTGTATAGTCAGCTTTGAGTGATGACATTCTCTAAGCACTTCATCTCTCAATCCATTGACATTGGGCACAACAAGCTTTCCATTCTTTCTAAGCCATCCATCTCGATCAAGCCCATACTTGTTCATCTCCTCATCGATACCCATCTCTAACTTGGAGATGACCTCCAATAGGTTAGGATCGTCCCTCTGACTAGAGCCGATCCGTTCAATCAAAGTGGGTCTGATCGTCAAACTTGCTAACATTTCTGGATCCAATTCGCACTTTGGTCTGAAATCAAACCCCGCGATAAACTCCAGTTGCTTCCATTCAAGGAACATAGCCCCTAAGCTGGCATGTCTTCTACTCAATGCATCAGCCACCGCATTGCCCTTTCCCGGTGTGTATGCGATGTCAAAATCATAGGAAGCTAATAACTCTAACCATCTCTGCTGACGGAGATTTAAATCCTTCTGGGAGAATAGATACTTCAACGACTTATGATCTGTAAACAGGTCAAATCTTTCTCCCAAGAGATAGTGTCTCCACATCTTTAACGCGAACACGATCGCTGCCAATTCTAAATCATGGGTAGGGTATCTTCTCTCGTGCGGTTTCAATTGCCGACTTGCATAAGCTACAACCCTACCGCCTTGCATCAATACAGCACCCAGTCCGGTACCACAGGCATCCGTGTATACCGTCATCTCTTCATCCCCCTTAGGAATGACTAACACTGGTGCGCTTGTCAACTTGTCCTTTAGATTCTTGAATGCATTCTCGCACCTTTCATCCCAGACAAAAGCTTGATTCTTCTTGGTCAACTGGGTCAATGGTGCTGCTATCTTGGAGAAACCTTGGATAAACTTACGATAATATCTAGCTAATCCCAAGAAACTTCTTACATCTGTTGCGTTCTTGGGCGTAGGCCAATCTTGTACCGTGGCCACCTTTGCTGGGTCCACGGCAATACCATTCTCTGATACAACATGGCCCAAGAACCTCACTTCCCTCTTCCAGAAGTGACACTTAGAAAACTTTGCTTTCAATTGGTGTTTTCTCAACACCTCCATCGCTACTCTTAAATGTTCCTTGTGTTCTTCCTCTGTCCTCGAATAGACCAAAATATCATCAACGAACACAAGGACAGACTTATTCAACTGATCTCTGAATACCCTATTCATAAGATCCACAAAATATGTCGGGGCATTAGTCAGCCCAAATGGCATAACCAACCACTCATAAAATCCAGACGGCGTTCGAAATGCCGTTTTAGCTATACTCTCAGCTTCCACTCTAAGCTGATGAAAACATGTCGCGAGATCCAACTGAGAAAATATCCTCGCGCCACTCAACTGATCGAACAAATCATCTATCCGCGGTAGAGGATACTTATTCTTCCTCGTCACTTTATTCTACTCGCGGTAGTCTACACACAAACGAAGGGAACCATCCGCCTTGGTAGCAATCACAACTGGTGCTCCCCATTCAGAAACACTCCTTCTGATAAATCCCTTCTTCAAAAGATCGCTGACTTGCACCTTGAGCTCTCGCTGCTCCCTTGGTGCCATACGACGAAGTGGCATCACTATAGGTCTGGCATCTTTTACCAAATCAATACGAAACTCAATCTCTCAGTGTGGTGGAAGTCCGGTCACTTCTTCTAAAACATCCGGATACTGGCCAACCACGGGCAAACCTGACAACTCACTATGCGGAATGTCGAGGGAGTTTAGAAAACTAGCCAATACCCCCTTACTGGGTAGACCACCAAACACTATCCTCCGCCCATCATCCGCTCTAGCTGTCACTAAGAAGCCCTCACAGTCTACCACCACCCCGTATCTTTGGAGCTAATCTACTCCCAAAATAATGCCAAACCCAGTAAAGCCCAAAACAAAGCAGTCACAAACAAACATGCATCCATGACTCGATAGAACCACATTATGATAAATCATGCTAAGGCTAGTCGAACCACCAATTGGGTTCGTCACTACTAAAGGTATATCGACAATCTCGGGCTCCAATCCCAACCTATCTACCAGGTCACTAGATATGAAAGAACTGGAAGCTCCGGTATCAAATAAAACTCTAACAGGAACATCATAAACAGAAAGCATACCTTGAATGACGACATTCTTTCCTTTCTCCGCCGCAGTTGGGGCATTCGACGAAGAAGGAATAGCATTAAGAGCATATGCTTTCACTATTTGCTTTTCCTTAGGGGGCTGTGGACACTTGTCCTTGTGATGTCCCATTTGGCCACAGTTGAAACACTTCCTATCCGCTGGCTTGGCCCGACAATTACTAGCATAATGGCCCTTCTTACCACAGCTGAAGCACTCCACATCTTGCTTATTCTTTTTCTTCTGGCCATCCTTAGCCTGATTCTGCTTTCTCTTATTCTGGGAACCACCTTTGCCTCCACCACTTGCTTGTGGCTTTGGCTCATCTGCGGATGCAACCTCAGTCTTCGGCTTAGGGTAGAGACTTTCCGATCTTAACGCTTTCCCCACAATCGATTCAAACGTCTCATCGATGTGGTTAATAAGTTTTTCCCCCAAGTACTGATCCAAACCAGTTATGAATTTCTCATTCTTTTTCTCGGCAGTATCAATAAGAGATAACCCATATTTTGACAAAGTGTCAAATTCAGCAATATACTCCGAGACAGCCCTGCCATTCTGCTTGAGCTCCAAGAATTTCTTAAACAGCATTGACTTCTGAGCAGCTAGAATGAACTTCTCGCTAAAGCGAGCCTTAAACTGCTCCCAAGTAATCTGATCTTCGGGAGTAGCTGCCTTTATAGCATTCCACCAATTCATTGCCTGCCCTTGCAGCTGACGGGACGCTAGCTTTCTCTTCATCGCATCCTCGATACCCAAATCCTCGAAGATGCGTTCGCAACTATCCAACCAATCTTGAACATCCGTAGCCGACTCCGTTCCGTGGAACGGCTTCCCACCAAGGCTAGTATAATCCTTATTCAGCTTGGCGAAGTCGACTCTTGGCGCCTGCACTATTGGACCACCACCATTTCCACCATTGGGAGCTGCCCTCTGTACATCTCTAAGCATCTCTCTCATGAGGTCTGTAAACATCGTCCTCATGTCAGCAGCATTCCCATTGTTGGCTCCCCTACCAGCACCTCTAGTATATCGGCTCATCGTCAATCTGAAAAAGGAAACGATTAACGACTCCATAGTGGTGCTAGTGCAGTACGACTTCATCCTTATACTACTAATAGTATATATATATAGCTTTTAAAAACCAAAGTAATCACAAATACGCTCTCTCGTATACGTATATTATCTCTCCCTGATAACTTCCCTAGGTTAACTACGCAACCTAGAGCTCTGATACCAAGTGTGACGGCCCGTCCCGCACCAGCCTGCATTTCCTCCGAAAATGCGCTGTACACATGCCCAGCTAGCATAGAACGGTCGTCAGAAGAAAAGAAAGAAGGGAATGAACTAATCAAGGAACCTGTAGAATGTCTCACAGCGCATGGAATAAAATATAATAACATACTTGACATAAAACAGGTGAGACAGTGCATAAGCTGATAACTAAAATCAACATCAGTCATCAAAGCAGCGGAAATCCAAATACAGCTTATTACAATTTTCCAAATTTACTGTCTCTAAACAAAAGAAAGCTAAAGTAGAAGATACACCAACAATGCCCAAGCAGTGATCTTCAACAACACAGGGAGAATATTATGTATATAGTACGTGGAAGCCTCCAGCTCGTCTCCGGATCATCTACCTGTGCATCACCAGCTAACCTGTCTCTAGTCTGCTCGTGTGAGCACCCAGAGTAATAAGAGGAGACATAAAACTCTGGGTCAGACATAAAGCCTGGTATGAGCGATAAGCATCTAAACAGAATAATAACAGGTATACTAAGCCATACCTGAACCTGGACCTGCAACCAAAGAGTTAGTACCACATACCGTACAATACTCCAAGGTGCCATAATAAATAGTGTAAGAATACGGGGGTGGGGTGTGCATGTCAAAATGATAGCAAACAAATCATCCATAGCAACCATCCTCACATCTCTCACTCAGTGCCTAAAGCGTACGATATCTACCACTTTGGAGCACTAGACAAACTGAGGTAACGACGAATCCCGACTTGTAAAAACCCTGCTAAGACCAAGCTAAACGTATGGAGTCATGACCAAACATTTCAATGACCCACTTCATTGGTTGTAGCCCTTGGTTCTACCGATGCCATAATGGCCCTGAACCCGCCTTCGTACCTCCTACTATAGTGATCCAAAGCTATAGACGTCGATAACTCCTTGGCACGCGTCCCGCAGCAAAGCCCAACCATGAAGCGAACCCGTTGACTCCCATCTGAATCTTGAGCTCTAACTTCTCATTTGGACTTCCTCTGCATCTCGGGTCTGGTCGAATTGGAGTGGGTCTTCAGAAAAGTTATCGTGCAGTAACAGTCCTAGAACTCGGTTCGGTTCGGTAGCGTCGGTTCGGGTCGGTCCTCCATCCTTGTCATCTTCCATTCGGTTCGGGTCGGGTACTTCACTCTGGGTCGGGTCGGTGTCCTCCTCCGGGTCGGGTCGGGGTGCTGCCCTCCTCCAACTCATGCTCCTTCTCCAATCAGCTCCCTCGTTTCCATCTACTCCGATCCGATCCGATCACTTCGCCTTACTCTAGTCATAGCCTTCCATTCTTGAGCCGATCCGATCTGGCTTCCATTACCCTTCCGATCCGATCCCCTTGTCCACTCCAACTCTAAGGAAACGGCCTTCCTTTTTGCCAAGTCTTCTATGTGCCAAACTCTGGTTCGGGTCGGATTTCCTTGCCCAATTCACATATCCGAGCCCTCATCCGATCCGATCCGAAGCTCTGCACAGCTTTCTGCAACTTTTTCCAGCAACTTGTTTACGCCATTCGACGACGTTTTTGACAAATCTAACTATTCTAATCAATCACAATTCATGTCAAACTGTCATAGCAACATATAACATCAATTGCAAACACCATAACAACAATTTGATAGATTAAAATGGATCAAACATAGCTAGAACCCCTCATTTTCCCTTAATCCCTCTTAATCCTGTTTAAGCATACAATTAGAAAAACACATCGAAATTAACCCAAATTTCTAACAGAGCCTTAAAACATTATTTTAGAATTTTAGGAATTTTTCCAGAATTTATTTACGTATAAATTCGCTAATCTTCACTAATTACCCTTGGTTACCGTAATTAGTGCAAAAACTATGCAAATCACTCACCTTGGCCACAAACAAAATTCTCAGAACTGAAACTCCTCTGATTTGGGGCGAATACCGATGTCCAACAGTAGCTCTAACCTTGCTTTGGTGCTAATACTCCTTGATTTGGTGTTTGCTAAGCCTAATCTTCAATTAGAAAATGATTTTTGGGTGTTTTAGAGAGATTTAGAGAGTGGAGGCCATGGCTAGGTCAAGAGGAATGAAAGTGGCGGCTGGAAAATGTCTAAAGAAATGTTTTCTAACCCTAATCAGCCCCTATATACCCCTAAACCCGAAATTCCCCTTGGGCCTAGCTGCTAATCACCCGGTTAAGCCCAATTAAGCTGTTTTCACCATCTGAAACTTGTTTCAGCCATATCTCCCAAACGGTAAGTCCGTTTGGCTAATGTGACCACTCTACGGAAAGAGAAACCATCATCCGGAGCCAATGGAAGTGGTTTCAGGTCAAAATTCCTTTCCAGTCAAAAGTTATGGCCAAAACAGTACCAACTAGGGGTAAAATGGTCATTTAAAAATCGGGAAAAATCATGAACATGGGAAATGACCCCAATAGTCGTCTCCCAAAGTTACATGACCATACGACTTCGTATGTGAAAGAAATAAATATCCTACGATCCTATGATGCGTAGAATACGGGTCGTTACATTTTATTTCCTAACTCGAATAATATAACGACAACTAATTTATTTACTCCTATTTGGTTAACTCTAATCTATGACTCTTATTTGAATAACTCCAACCTAATAATTCTTACGGGGTTAACTCTTATTCGAATAACTTATTCAAATGACTTATATTCGATTTGCTTACTTTCGAATACTTATATTCGATAATATCTTTCTTCGAATAAATCTTATTCGATTTAACTCCTGCAGAATAACTAGATTCGATCAACTCACTTCGAATATTTCTGATTCGATTATCTCACTTCGAATATCTCTGATTCAATTATCTCACTTCGAATATCTACTATTCGATTATCTCACTTCGATTATCTCACTTCGAATATCTACTATTCGATTATCTCACTTCGAGTATTTCTGATTCGATTATCTCACTTCGAATATCTACTATTCGATTATCTCAATTCGAATATTTCTGATTCGATTATCTCACTTCGAATATCTACTATTATATTATCTCACTTCGAATATCTACTATTCGATTATCTCACTTCGAATATTTCTGATTCGATTATCTCACTTCGAATATCTACTATTCGATTATCTCACTTCGAATATTTCCGATTCGATTTACTTCTTCGAATAATTAAATTCAATTAACTCATTTCAACTCTATTCGAATAAACTAAATTCGATTAACTCCATTTGAATAACTCTAGTTTGATTTATTCAATAATTCTAGTTCGATTTAACTTTATCGATTAACTCTAACTGATTAACTCTAAATGGTTTAACTCTAACTGATTTAACTCTAACTGATTATCTCTAACTGGTTAACTCTAACTGGTTTAACTCTAACTGGTTAACACTAACTGACTAACTCTTTGTCCTTATTTAGTTTCAAACATCGATGTTGAAATCGATTTTTACTTCTTTATATAAGTCCTGACTTATATATTCTATTTATCCAAATGATAAATATTTAACTTAATTTATAAATATCATTTATAAATCAATCTGCTCATTTTATCTGTTTACTTCTTCATATATAAGTTCAGACTTATATATATCTATTTATCCAAATGATAAATATTTCCTTTGTAATCTATTTGTAAATGGTTTACAAATATTACCCTTTTAAATTCTATTTGTAAATGGTTTGCAAATATTTACTTCTCTATTCTATTTGCAAATGGTTTGCGAATATTCCTTTTCAACTCTATTTGCAAATGAGTTGCAAATATTTCCTATATAATATCTTATTTGTTTTCTAAACAAATATTCCTTTTATCTTATTCTATTCATTTAACAAATAAATATCCTTTTCTTATCCTATTTATTTAACAAACTAATATCCTTTATAACCTATTTGAAAATGTTTTACACATATTTCTCTTTCTATTTTATTTGTAAATGGTTTACAAATATTTCTTTATTCATACTCTAAATAAATAATCCCTTTTTATAACTTATTTATTTCCTACCGAATGTCCTTTTAATAACTTATTTATTTTCTAAGTCAATATCTCTTTATCTTATCCTATTTATTTAACAAATAAATAATCCAATTAAATATATAATTCATTTATTCTAAATAAATAATTCACTTTATAAATATTCCATTTATAAAGATTTCCCTTCATATAAAATTCCACTTAAACATATTTCCTGTTTATAAATATTCCATTTATAAATAAATTTCTATTTATAAGTATTCCATTTATAAATAATTTCCTTTATAAAATCTTCTTTGATTTTATAAATATTATCTCTTTTATAAAACCCCTTTGATTTTATAAATAACCTAATTTCAAGATTCATTTTGAAAACCCCCTTTTCTCCAAATTCCGGTGTGTTACTGTGTTTAACATATCAAATTACGATGTCCAATATCGTCCATACACATACAATCAACAACAGATTATAAATCACGTCATATATCACAATATATGAAAATAATAAAATAGCTGTTGAGGAATCCAGTCGGATTCCTCCAACCTGTTTCCCTGCATCCACAGATGTTACACAATAAAATCAGCATCACTTTCAGTTCTATATGATATATTCAGTTAAACCGAATCAATATAGAAATTCAACTAACTAACTAGCAGTTCAATCAAATAGTCAACACACAGTCAATCAGCCAATATTTAACAGTTCTAAAAATACAACATGAAATTATAAACTGTTCAGAGTTAGTGAGATTTACTCACATTGGACGATCATCGTTAATAACGATAACCATCGCTTGATTCCGATGGATAATTTATTTTGCTATAAATTGTAACTAGCTCGAATTCACTCCCAGTCAGTTCCATGGTGTATCTCCCGTCTGTACGATCCCAACGCAACTTACGGTTCTCGATTTCGATTTCGTATGAGCTAGATATCACGTAAACAAGTTAATACATTTAATTTAAAATCAAACTTGAATTAAAAATTAAAAATGGGCCTTAACTTAAATCCCTTGGCCCATCTTCCTTCATTCAGCCCAGACTCGTATGACTTCATCTTCCTCTCCTCTGTAAAATACCGCACTCTTCCAGTAAATCAAACCAATAGCCGAACTCCTTTCATCCCCCAAGAACTACCTCGTCTTCCCTTTTAAATTCAAACTAAAATCACCTAAATTCACCTCATCACCTCCTCATCATCTTCATACCCTTAACTCAACCGCCGGCGTTGGCTTGTGATTTCCGTCATTCGGAGGTTTCCGCGAGTACAGGAAAAACATGCGACCCTTTTGGATGTCGTTCCCCACAAAAACCTCCACACAGTTGCTATTTTATCGCCACAAACTCAATCGAAACCTTTAAATCATCAATCCATGCCTCGATTTTTCACAGCCCTTAACCCTAGTTCACTGTCGAGTTTTGACCCCCAATCTCGTGGCATCGCACCCTTCCAACCAGGCCTATAACTGAAGAGAATCAAGTAGGGAATTCAAAGAGATTTATGTTTTGATTTTAGGACTTTTGTGGGATTTGTTTTGATTTTAGGATTTCGATTGAAACTTTACTGGAAGATGAATAAAAATGTGGCGGCTCATTTCTTTTGTTTATAAAGGGACGGGAGTTTTTGTGTGGCTGTACATAGTGAGATGTAGCTTGTTTCAAGGCCTTAGAAAATTTTCTTTTCTTTTATTTATTTTATTTTAGCTAATATCTCAATTATTTGTCTTCTAAAAATTCACATGGTCACATACAATACCTAAAAATCATGAAACCGGACATACACCTTCAGTTCGACATCACGGACCCAACGAAACTGGTTTCGTCGAATTCCGACTCCGTTTGCTCACACATCGTATTTTTAACCGTCAAAATAATGACTGTTTTTCACTTTAAAAATCCGTATGGCCACATACTGACTTCAAAAATTACGAAAACTGAAACCTAACTATAATTTGACATTATGGATCCAACAAAATTGGTTTTGTCGTAAACCGAGGCCGTTTGCAAAACTGGCTATTTTTAAAGCTCTGAATGACCCATTTAAATATATAAATATATTTAAATATAATTAAATTAAATATAAATAATTTTATATTTATCGTATATATTCACAGTGGAATACCATACAGCTCTAGAATATTCCTATATGAATTTCTAACTTGATATTTCAAATCTGGGTCAACCCGATATTCGATTTATATTGAAATTCCTTTTTAAAATATAAATAATTCCTTTATAAATTATAAAGGAATTCCGCAGCGACTTTTCTAAAATTTGATTTGGACGTAAATCAAAATCTACATGACGAAATACCGATTTTTCTCTTCCACTAGAAAGATATACTCCGCCAGCTCCCAACGTTTCTTGTTTTACAGAAATCCGGCTTAAAACGAATCCTGCATATTCAGTTGAAGTTTGAATCGCCAATTTACGAACTGCAACGCCATTTCAAGCTCGATTTTAATTATAATATAATTATACGTTCAAACTGTCATTCAAATAATATATTCGTTATTCTAATTCAATTCTAAACTGAATTAAATATCACAGATGATCCAGTTCACACCATATCGCCATTTCAACCAATTCTGATTATTTCAGAATTAAATATATTATTTAATTTATTATTTTAATTAAATATTCACCATTATTTAATTCCACGACCATTAAATCCTTTTAATCACCCTTTAAATAATTAAATAAATTAATTATTATATCGCTGAAAATGCGGGTCATTACACAAAACATATATGTGCATGTCACATAAACAATATGTGACTGTGTGTGTGTTTGTATGCATATATATATAATGACTTGATTGAGCCACGCTTTATGTATAAAATGCTGATATGTGTGTTTGTAAGGATTAATGTATGATGTTTTGTACAATGTAAAATCAATCCTTTATTGTTTAAAAAGACTGTTGAAAATGCAAGTAGCAATTATGCACATCACATAAGCAATATGTGATTGTGTGTTTTATCTTGATTGAACTATTTACATTGAAGTTTTATATATCAATATAGATGAGTCAATCACATGCTTACTGTCTTATATTAGTTTGTATGGAATTATCCATTCTGAGACAAAACTGGATTTAGCCAAAGATTCTAATACACAGTAGCATGCAATCAAAAATTATAAAGTAAATATTGTGCCATTTTGCATTATACTAGCTGATATGTGTGTACATAAAATAATGTCTGGGTGCAAGTAATTTATAGGCATACTTACCCAGTTTTAATCACTTCTTTATAATTATATGATTCATCAAAATGTTTCATTCTTTTTACCTGTGTGTGCTTAGCCAGTAACAAAATAGATATATTAAACTTATTGATTATAAATTATATAAAAACTACGATTTATAATATTCATGTTGAACCGGAAGGCGAACGTAAAAATGGCTTGTTTATTTATAGATCTTTTGTTAAGTCTTTTCTAGAAATTAAGAGCATCTACATATCTTCATATATGTAAATGGTGATGATATATACTATAATGATATATTTATATTAGTGCACAGGATCATGGGGAAATAGATGAAATGAGGTTATCTAGAGGAAGTGACTCCTAGTAAAAAAAACATACAACTCTATCCATATGAATACATATAGGAAAATGGGTTACTTCATTAATTAGTCTTTGTGTAATAAAATTTAGGTTGTTACACCATACATGCATGAATTCCATCACTAAATTCTTGCATTTCCAAGCCAGCGGAAGTCTGGGCTCAAGCTTCGAGTGATCCAGATGCCATGAGTTTGAACCGCTGATGGCCTTGAATAAATAAGGGTTAATAACTTCCCCCAAAAACATATCTTTCTCAGGAAGATGTGTTTTGAATTAATCCCACATTCTTAGTCTATTCGGATTGCCTAAGAGTTAAGAGTAACCTTTTCGGGATGCATGTCAATCTCTTTCAGGCGATGACGCTTATCAGTCAGTAAGCCAATCTTATTACGCTCTGGTGAAGCAGTGTTACTTTTGATACTTTGATCTTGACTTTTCGGTTATTCAATTAGTCATTCATTTTATTTGTGCGAATCCATTCGTTCACAATTCGACGAAAGGGATTCGTAGCACGTAACTGTAGTTCTTCCCCGTCATTTCCCAAAGGTAGGCACTTATATTGAGTTCTACATAGGTTCATCAAGTCACTTTCAGGCGAAGGAATTTGTTGTTTGAGGGATGCGAATTCATCTAGTCATTCTCGAGTGAAAGCAATTTGCAATTCATCATTACGTGTTCATCCGATTTCTTTTTGGTAACCGAACTCGTAGTTCATTGATAAAAACTCATTCAATCACCTTCTGATGAAGGAATTCGTAGTTCATCGATACAAATTCATCCAATCATTCTTCGATGAATAAATTCATTTTTCATCGATATGAATTCATTTGATCACTCTTTAGTGACTATAGTTTAATTACATGAATCCATCCATTCGCTTTCGGACAAACGAGATTCACATTTAGGCTAAGTTCATCCAATTGCTATCTTGTGAAATGAACTTATGACTTTTCCGTACAAATTCGTCTATCCACTATCTAGTGAAAGGAATTTGCGATTAGTGGCATGGAACCATCTAATCACTTCCTGGTAAAAGGAATTCACGATCAATTTCTACAAGTTCTTCCAATCACTATCTAGTGAGAGGAACTAGTAGTTAATTCATACGAACTCGGCTATCCACCATCAACTGGCGAGAAATTGCATTTTGAGGTTTCACTCCATCTCTCTAGATGAAGCAAAACAGTAATCAAGTTTCATTCGATGCTGATGTCGGTTCAAGGCAAATGTATAAACAAAATGTAGATAAAGGGAAATTTAAGCTAAATGGAGCCTCTTCGAGATCCACGACTCAACATCCACTCAGACGATGCCTAAGGACCAGATCATCGTCCCATACATGCTATGCAATTAAAGCGCTTAACAGTTCTATATCGGTAGAGGTGTAACAAGATGTAGCGGGGTAGAGCGAGGAAATAGCGGGGCTATAGCGGATGTTCAAAAATGTTAATTAGATGCAAACTATATAATTAAAATTAATTAATTATCATTCTCGCATTATTTGTGTAGAAGAAACAAATATTAATTAATATTATATAACAAAATCAAAAAAATTTATAGTTATGCATACTAGATTTTGGATTACTATAGACTTCTATCTTATATAAGGCACTTATGACTTAAAATTAGCTCTTTACATTAAATTTTTGATTTATTGGTCAAACCATCCTCTATATAAAATAATATTGCTAAAAATGGGTGCTAAATAGCTTGATTTAGTGGGTGCAGCGGAAAATAGCCGAGCTTAAAGCGAAACTATTGTTTATCAACGCTAAATTGAAATAGCTTAGCGGTCGAAGAGCTCTACGGGCTATAGTGGGGATTTTGTGGGTCTTTAACTGCATATCTTACATGTGTAAGCAATTAGATCGTTATGCCAATAGGCGATTGGTAGTTATCCTGGAATCATCACCTCTATCACAAGATGATGATTTGTGCTCTGGATCGAGGCCCTATTAGATTTTGAGCCGTAGATGGCTTCCCATAATCAGACATCATCCCTTTGGTTCCAACATAATCCCGGAGTCGTCCTTCCTAACATGTTCCCTAGTGTCATTCGAAGGTGTCTGCACTTTGATATAGTACACCCACATAGGTTGTGGAATAGGAAATACATCCCCATCCTCCTCTCAATTTCAGTAGGATCCCTGGAAGGCAGCTTGTGATATGGGATCTGCACTGAGTGTCCAAAGTAGAACCTCTCCAAGGGCTCATTCAGCTTTACGTAGAAGAGATATTTTTTCCCCTTCCTACTCCTTTTTGAGCCATCACGCTTGCTTTCCATCTTCCTATTTCCTTTATTATGCTTGGATCCAGCTTCAAGTGTTTCTTCATCCTTTAGGACATTGGCTTCCATTTTTTGTTGTTCCTGCGCATCCTCTTGCCACAGGTACCTATCAGCTCCAAAGTAAAATTCATCGAGATCCCTCGATGGTCCCTTTGTAAACTTGTATTGAATTCCAAATTATTGGTGACTCCAAATACGGCCACCATAACAACCATAGACGGTTCTGGCTTCTCCAAAGATGCCACCGTCGCATTGAACAACTACAGGAAGCTCCTCAACTTTTCCACTAGCCTTTGTTTTGTCATTGTACTATCGTCACATTTTTAGTCGAGCAATTTGAACTCTAAATTTCCTCATAAACCTATGCACGAGTTCATTCCAAGAGCCAATTGACTCGTTGTTGATATTTTGAATCCAAAGTGCAGTTAAATCAATCAAAATAGTGAAAATCCCTTCGCTGTCAACTCGGGAGATGCCCTCAGTACATCCATTTGCCTAATAAGCGTGTTAAATGCACCATCGTATCTGATCTCCAATCATATACCATTAGCACTAGCAGCTTGATATTTGGTAGACCCCTCACATTTCGAATGTTAAAAGTCAAAGGGTTCCTGGTAATATCATCATATCCTTGACTGGATAGACTGCCTCTCGTAATGCGTCGTACTATCATCAGCCAGTCTGTCGCTTTCTATCGATGTTCGACCTGCTATTAACATAGGCCTGGTCGGGTTTTCTTCTCTTGGACGTTCTATGCCCACCATAACATCCGCACCTGCAGAACCTGGAGGCATACCCTTGGAGTGATCCGGTTTGATATCAATCTGAGGTTATAAATTTTGTGTATATTTCTATTAGAGAAATTGAAATTTGAAACCTCTCGTGGAATAAGATTACTTGAAATAAGATAAGAAAACCATGGAGAACATGATTGTTGGATTATGAATTAATTACAATAGTAAAATAATAGAAAACAAAGTAGTTAGTTTATACTTGATATTACGATTTAATTTGGTCTGACCAAATTGTATATCAAGATAATTAAATGACATGAGGACATCAAAGTAATTATAAAAAAAATCAAAAGTACAAATTTTGCATTCAAATAATAAAAGCACTAATTCATCATTTTTATCAAAATCATGTAGCGCACAAAGTTTATCATCAAAGGTAATGTAATGATTTATTTGGTATTTGAGCTCGTAAATTGATGAAACAAAGGTATTAATAGTTTATACATGTATGACCACGAAATATTCATATGGTAAGCTATTAATTTACATAAAAAATCTAAACAATTATAGCTAACGAAATATAATGGTGGTCACCATTACATTATTATGGAATAATCACATTTAGTTTAAATTCAAGGAAACTTAATGATTTGAATTATGATTCTTCGTTCGTCAAGCTAATAAAACATTTGCGATGTAATCACTTAATTTCACTATAATTAGTGATTTTGTATATGGTTAGCTTTCAAATAACATAATTAACGATAAAAATTATTGTTAATTGAATATGATCATAGTCTAAGTTACATGAGTATATGAAATAATGATATTTGACATGACTATATATAGCGACATTTCCGTAAGTGTGTTTCTATGTAATTACATTAGTTATGCAATTTCATAGAGGCTGCTTATTGAAAAAAGTAATATAATTATACTTACTAAAAGAACCAACATATTTCTTACAATTTATAGCAAAGCCAACATACAAACACTATTTAACATACATAAATTATTTACAAAAGGAATAATTCATGTTAGTTATCAATAAATCTCTAAGTCTTTCTGAATAATAAATTAATATGTTACCACCATTGGTTTTATCACACCAAGGAAAACCAGAATATAATCACAACTTTAAGTTGTGCATGAATACACACATAGCGTTGTTTAGAATATTTGCATAAAATAGAGATATCTTCATAATATAGATTGATCAATTCAATGATAAAATCGTAATAAACATGGAACACTAAGAAGTAAAATAATAAATATCTGTAGCATGATTTTTTTTTTTAATGAAGTGAATGATGCACATCCTTAATTTTACAAACATTTTTTAGTTTACTGTTTAGAAAACACACATTCCACAAAAAAGCTCTGGTTTGTTTTGGGAAACCCTAAATGGAGTCAAGGTCACACTTTCTCACCGCCTCTCTCCCTTCTTCCCTCACACACATCTTTTTGTTTCTTCACCGCTTACTCCACAGTTTACTCTCTTAACCCCCAACCTTGTTTTCGCGGTGCGTGGTCTTCCCTAACAAACCTGTTTCGTCTGCTCAGATCTGAGTTTTCCCATTATGAAATTAGTGCTGAACAACAAACCCCCTTTCACATCTGCCTCATCTCCTCATCCTTTTACTCCACGTCGCCGTTACTGCTTACCGTGCCTTCCACTACACTCTGGATTTTTCAGGCAACAACTAGTCAACTGCTCCTCCTCCTCCTGCGAATCAGCGATGTGCTGGTCATTCAACTTGAAGCAATGGTGTTTATGGAGGTCGACCATTAACGTGGAGGTTTCGAATTCACAGTAACTCTCAGTAGGTTGAGCTATCTCGCATCTCGTCTCCTTGACTATGATGGTACGTTTTAGCCTATTTGAGTATTCAATGTTGACCTGTTTCTCGTCTTGTTGGTAGTTTGGTAATTGGTAAAGCGCGATTGGGTTGGTAAAACTTTGTTCTGGTGCTTGGTCAATCCTCGTTGTTCTGTTGTTTGGCATTTTCTCCTGTCATCTATGAACTACTTGTCCCCTACCCTTTGTTGCTATATTTTTGACTGTCATGGTGACTGGTAGTACAATGGTCGGGTCATCATCAGAGTGCAGTGGTAGTACACGCGGTGCTATGCATGGAATTTTGCTAATGCTCGTTTGGTGGTGTAATCGCTTGTCTTTTTTTGCAACTGGGTATTATGCTGTTCAATATATATTTATTTTTGGCTGAGTAATTCACATAATGGTGTACAATTGGTTTTGTGAGTCAAAGTGTTCTGGTATCAAGTTTAACCATTGATTATTCGGTGATGCATGCGAAGCTTTTGGCTCAAATTATTATTGTCTAGTTCGATGTTCTTAGTCCTTTTCCTTGCACGACCATGGTACCACTTTGTTTAGCCATTTAATCGTTTCTATCATGTAACTTGTACCAAGTACTTCCCCTTGGTGTGGAGCTCAAGACCATGGTAGCGCTTTGTTTAGCCATTTAATCATTTCTATCACGTAACTTGTGCCAAGTACTTCCCCTTGGTGTGGAGCTCAAGAAAACTGATGGACATTGTTTGCTACAGTTAGAAGCTGCGCCTATGTTCTGTGCTAATAGTGGTCTTGGAATGTCAATTGTTGGATACCTTTGCTAATTTATTTTCAGTCATGTACTGTTGTGTATTGCATTCATATGTAACAACTACTTTTTGTAGTATGTAAAGTTTACTCTCCCTTCTCGTGGTACGAGTAACTTTTCTTTATTCTAGTAATAGCCCGCATATTACGTATTGGAAGATCGAGAAATATTTTTATTTAATTTACTGAAGGTTGAATCAATTCTCATATTTTAATATGTTGTTTATGAGGTTGCGAGACATATCCATAATTTTTACTAATTTTATTTGTGACCATTTTTCCTCTGCCAGTCTTGTACAGGGCATAACTTCTAATTGGTATCGAATTAGGTGTTGAGGTCGGCTTCATTGGAAAGGAAATGGTGTTGCCAATTCCGTAGAGTAGCCACATTAAAGATGTGGTTCAGCAGTTTAGGAGGAATCGTTGTTTTAGTGTTACACATATTTATGTTTAGATTTTCAGCCATTAATGGGCTGATTTGAGGAAGCCTATTAGTGGGCTGATAGGAGGTTATAAATAGGGGTTAGAGGCATGGAGAATAGTTTGATTTCTTCATTCTCTCATTTGGTTGAGCTCGTGATCCTCCTTGCTTAATCAAATACACCTTTCCACCATTAAAATTCTAGATCTACATAAGAGAATCGAAGATCTACATCGATTGAAGCTAAATTTACGTCAAGTGAAGAGAGATCGCATCAAATCAAGAGGTTTAAAGTATAATCTTCGCTATCCAAATTGAGAATTAAGCGATTTCGAGTTAATTCGAAGAATTGGTGAGTGTTAACATCTCTTGCGCGGATTCAATCAAGTATATGGGTTGTTGTTCATTATTTCAAGTTGTTTTCATATAAATCTAATTGATGTAAGTATGATTTTAATTCAAATCACAATAGGATCTAATCTAGCAACTTATAAACGGTAATTTTATATGCTAATTCTATGTTTAGATCCATTTATTGATTTGATCATTTGTTGAATCGTTGTTTTAATGTTTGTTGATTATTGCTTGAATCAATGGTTGATTTGTTAATCGGTGGTGTTTGAGATTGATCGGTGGTGTTTTAGATTGATCGGTGGTGTTTGAGATTGATCGATGGTGTCTGAGATTGATCGGTGGTGTTTGACATGGATTTGGGTATTTTCATAGCTTGGATCGGGCGAAATGCTATGGATCAGACAATTTTTCATGGATCGGGCTAAATGCTATGGAACGGGCAATTTTGCATGGATCGGGATGTTTTCTAGCATGGATCGGGCGAAATGCTATAGATCGGGCAATTTTAGTGGATCTTGTAGTTTTAATAGCATGGATCAGGGAAAATACTATGGATCGTGCAATTTCCTATGGATCGGGCTAAATACAGTAGCATGGATCGGGGTAAATGCTATGGTATGAATCGGGCTAAATGCCAAAGTACCAAGTGCCAGAGTACCAAGTGCCAGAGTACCAAGTATCAAACGTGCTACACATGGTAAAATTAGTGATTTTCCAAAGTGCGCGCTGGGGATTTACATTGTTTTCACAGTACCAAGTGCCAGAGGACCAAATGACAGTGCCAAGTGCCAGGAAGTGCCAGAATTGAACCGGACGTATAATAGTATTTCAGAAACGCTGCAAAATGCTATTTTGACAGTTTGACCAGTTTTTCATAGCGAAAAAGCTGGAAATGCTATGAAAAGCAGTATCGACCAAACGAAGCTTATTTTTGAGTCGACGATGGTTCTAGCTTCGACGCGAATTCAAGGACGAATGTCTGGAGCATAGTGACGTGTTCGTTGATCGTTGTAATGCAACGAATGTGAAGACGACTTATGTATGTTTTGAGTTCGTGGATAATGGTTGCTCAAGTATGTTTTGAGCTTATGGACAGTTGCCGGTGACAACGACTAGAGTTATGATGGCCGAGGGATCACCGTTGTCGTAGGTTCTAGCAGACTCAAAGTTGGGGTATCGTGGGGACGCCCATAAGGATATGTTTCGACAAAGATCGTATACCCTGGGCAGTCATGATGGGCCTAGTTGTCGAGAATGGAAAATACAAACATACGAGTCACGATGGTATATGGAGTTTTTGCTAAAACCGGAGTTACCATTAGCCCTTGACATATGACAGGGTTAACCATCATACGATTAACGATAGTTTCAAAGCAGGATAGGCAGTGATAGCCAGGGTTTTGGATGTTGGTTGTTTTGTTTGTACCATCTCACGTAAGTTCTCTGACGTTGAGAGAGATATTTCTTGGGTGCTTGTCTGATGTTGGTTTAGGCCTTCGAGGATTGTGCTTGAGGGATGTTGATCTCGATTAGCGTGGTTTACAGGAGATACAACTGGTTGCTATGGTTACTATTGTATGGTTACTTCTGATTGCCCTGGATAACCTATTGTTTGTAAATGCTTGTTTGTAAAGGCTATCACTATCATATGTGGGGAAGGCGGGTTTGGGTTCTTGAGTTAGGTTATTCTCTGGTGTTTTGGTGGATTGGTTGGTTAATCTGTCTATTCTCATATACTTTATTGATGATGATTGATAGCTATTTTATCGCTCATTCAGACTGTTGTCTGACTCAAGGTTTTATGTTTTCTCTTATTACCTTGGGTTCTTCATCCAATTGTGGATGGGCAGACTGAGTAGTAGATTACAGGCAGTAGAGCATAGTGAGGCTAGGATGCAGAGCGATGACGAGCAAGAGGCTTGCATATTAGTTTCTCTATTATACATATTGGATGTTTAAGCCATTATGATTGGTGTTTACTCTGAGTGTTGTAGTGAGGCAATTTGTACAGACACTTATATTGTAATCCAAAGATGTATGGATATTCTTTCTAGTCGTTATGAAAGTTCAAGTTTCTACTCAGATATGCTTCACTATTATAGCTTGTTGTATATGTTCTATTATATTTTGTCCTTGCGATGTGAGTTATACGGCAGATGCCGCTTGTGTTTACCTACCTTGGTGATCGAGCATAGCTGCCTAACACACCTTTCAACGCATTATTCCTCTTGTTTAGTGCAGGAGTTATGAGTGGTCGTCGCATTTGGTATCCGAGCTTTAGTTATCGATTTTAGCTAAAGTTCAAAAATGTAATTACGTATGAGAGACGTATATGTATATTTCTGATGGATGAATACTATATCTATTAGTGTATTGTATAATAGCATTTCAACTCCATGTGCAGTTTTTTTCTTGTGTATGGACTAATCATTCTATCTTTTTAGATTTAGAATGAGTCGTCGAACTACGAGAAGCACTGCTAGGGATGAGTCTATGACTGGAAGGGTAGGCGATGTTAGCCAACTGGGTGTTTCTGCTGCTATACCTGATTATCTGGTTATGTGAGGGTCGATGATGGTTACGATCATACAGAGGATGCCTATTCCAGGAGCGGCAGTAGATCGTAGTGTTCCTATGCAAGTACCTAGGGTTGATTCCGCTAATCGACGAAGGGATTATTCTCCTACGGATGAAAGAGATGAGTTGACAAGAAGTGTAGTTTTGGAGCAATTTCGATGTCGAGTTAAAGAGCAAGAAGAAAGGCTCAGTGCTGCTTGGGATGAGGCTTTTAGTAGCAGGCATGAGCCTCATGAAGAAACTTTTACTGGCCCTAGTGCTACAAAGAAGCTGAATAAAAAAAAGCAACCGAAGGGAACGTTGGTCAAAAGAAGAAACCTAAGAAGGATATTCTCTGCTTTAACTGTTAGCTGAAGGACCATTATTCCATGGATTGTAAGAAGCCAAAAGCCGAGAGGAGGTGTGATCGTCGCTAATCTATGAATTAGAAAAGCGCGACATTTAAATTAAATTCTGCAAGCATACAGGTGTGTAGCAAACAGGTCGAACACAGGGAGGTGAAATTAAAAATTATTATTTATTTATTCTTGGGTGAGTTAGGCAGAATTTGGAGTTGTTTTTAATGTTGTTGAAATTACTCTGAATCTGAATCTAATCAGTATCAAATTCAACAATTGAAAAGAAAAGAAACAATTACTAGAAAAAGAAAATAACAACTAGAACAACAACAGAGAATAAAAAAAAACAGAATTGCCGTTGAATCTAATCGAACAGACAATAGCTGTGACACCCCGTACTTATACGTTTTAAAAGTAAGAAATTTACATACGTATACGATGATACGCAAAGCATATAAACCAGTGAAGCATGAAGATAAAAGATATTCTGTTTATACTTCTAGAATTAAGGTGAAACGGGCTATGCCATTGCGTTCGTCTCGGAAAAATACGCGAAATAGAGTCCGAGTTTTCAAGAATCGGAGTCCGTATGACCCGTAAAAGGCCCAAAGAAGGTTTCTGGGAATTTGAATTTCGGAAACGGTTTTGGGAATCAGATCTGGGGCTAGGCGGGGAGTTTCCCGCGTAGGCCATGTCGACAGGGCTGTCGACAGGCCTGTCGACTTGGGCCCAGACCAAGTCGACAGCCCTGTCGACTTGCCTGTCGACAGGGGGTGGCCGGGGCAAGTTGCCTGGCGCACCTGTTTGTCTCACCTGGTCTTGTTCTTGGGCTGATTCTGGAAGCTTCCGAGATCTGATGGTCCTAATCTATCCTAGATCTAATCCTATAGCCTAAAACACTCCTAATCTCTATAAAAACACCCCTAAGCCCCCTCCTAAACCCTCATAAATCACTCTCTCCACGAAGTGCTGCCCAAATGCCAAGTGACCATGGCCTCCATCTCCAATCCCTAAAGCCTAAGCACTCAAATCGGGTTCAAATCAAGAGGAGAAAGCTTGCTACACCAAATCGGAGGGAGATCAACATTGCTATGCGAGTTCCATGACGATTCTTCAACAAAGGAGACACCTTTCTTAGCCAAAGATGATTCATGCTCCTTTCCCTAGGCCTAACTATGTAAGTTCTAGCTACTTTTAGATGGAAACAGTAGTTTTGATAATGACATGGGATAAAATGAGGCTAAACATGATTATGCGAACCTATATGAACCTTACCTTGCCTCTTGTGTCCATGTTTATGGTTTTAGGCCATGTGAGTGACTTAATCATGCCTCTCATGCTATGCATAACCTAGTTTAACTTGCAAGTTTGGATCTTTATGCATGAAATGCTAGCATGAACCTTTAGGAACCATTTTTACTTGTGAAACATTGGCTAAGACTAGATTTTGGGGCTTATGCATGTTTATGAACCCAAACCCCTAACATGCAAGTTTGTGGCCAAATCCTTTATGAACCTATGCATGTTTTGAGCCAAACTCTCATGATACTATGCATGTTTGGGGTCATTGTGTAGCATAGTATCTCTACGATGTGACTCGTCCATTCTTGCGTTGGAACACGATTTGGGTTGAGGTTAGACAAGCGTGAATATAGCATGAAAAACTTAACTCGAAGTTACATGAAAACATGATAGGCGAGCTAAACTTGACATGAACCATAATTTGGGTAAATGGGTATAAACGTGATAAAATGTAACGTTAAATATGACATGTGTTTATACTTGAAAACATAACTTGAAATGTAACATGGAAGTTGACATGTAAGTATGCATAAAAACATAAGCTTGGGAATTTACCTATTAAGTTAGGTCTACCCATTGGGAATTTACCTATTAAGTTAGGTCTACCCAATTGCTTGAAAACTTGACTATGAACATGACACTAGACTAAACATGAAAGTGGCCAACTCGAGGTTGGGTTGAGTTTGCAACGTAAAACTACCCGGAACCGACCGGCCTAACTAGTAGTTGCAAACAATAGGACTCAATGTGAGAAGTTGGTCATGTTGTGCTTGAACCCGAGGTTAGACCAAGTTGTGGTGTAAATCTACCCGGACCCGCCCGGCTTAACTAGTAACCACAACAAAGTCTAATGTGAGAGGTTGGGGTGCATTAAATAATTAATGCCACATAATAGGGTTAAGTTAATTTGATTAATGAGGCTTAACCAAATATGACATGGACAAATGGGTTAAGTAATTTGATTAGGCTAATGATACTTAAAAAAACATGACAGGGTTGGGTAGGTTAAGTAACTTGATTTGCCTAACGACACTTGACCATTTTTATACGACTAATGGACGGGATTAAGTTAACTAACACTTAATCAATCCAACACGATAACTTGATAAGGTTAAGTAAATTTTCTTAAGTAACACTTAACCCATTAGACAAACCCCAATTTGGAGAATTGGGTAAATGACCATAGTTAACAAGGATAATGGAAATAAGGCTAAGTGGTAAACCTTAGTTAAGGGAAACTAAGTAATAATCCTTAGTCAAGGAAATTTGGACCACTTCTTAGATAGATGAGTAACCCGATACGGTAGGTCATCGTTTAAGTATACGTGTATGAGCAGGCTATCTGATTTAGATAAAGGCTCCAGCGAACTGGGTAACGAAGCAGCGGCTTCGGGGAACGTGAGGATATTCTTGGTATCCCTCTGTGAGCTGTCAGGTCATTATACTAGGCTCACGAGAGGTTAAGGTCTGCGTTAGAAGAACCAAGAGTATGCCTTGGTTGCTATGCGAGCGACCTAAAGACTGGGATGGATAGCAGTGAGTCGGCGAATACATACTGGTGCCCGAGATAGCAAGTTCGTCGATCATCTACCATCTTGAGTCAAGCGTGTACGTACGGAAAGGCAGGGGACACCCAACAGACCATAATTGCTATCTAATTATGGGTGAGGTAGGCCGTAGGATGTGGGCTGGCCGGAGTGTAGTTCTCATGCAAGATTTTCTCTTGTGTTGCCTTTCGCTAGTTGAGGGAGGGGTCTCGTGGGACCATAGCCACGTGTAGAAAAGCAGACCTTAGCATCTGCATCGGCAGATAAATTGAAAGCTCCCGACCGAGTCCTGTACTTCTTGATTAGCCCTGTGACAGGGCTCGGGTAGCACATAGTGATAGATGTGCATACAGTCATAGAAAAACGATTGACGATGAATGCGTGGGAAAAAGGGCGTGGTTGAGGGTAAACGTAATCCCTAGTATCCCTAGGTGGTTGAACCCAAACCGAAATACGAAAACGTGAGACAGGTAAACGTAATCCCTAGTATCCCTAGGTGGTTGAACCCAAACCGGAATACGAAAACATGAGATAGGTAAGCATGATCCCTAGCGGTCCTAGGTGGCATAAGTCCTAGTTGTACAAACAATGATTCATGTTAAAAGACCGTAGTTAAAGATAGGGTGACAGTCCAAAACGATCTTAAGGATCATAGAACTACGCTAAGTGGGATCTCATGGGGAAGCCCGTACGGTGTACGGCAAGGGACTGAACATATACATGGAAAGAAACATACGAGTTTAGAGACTTACATATTCTATATGTTAGGTTAACATGGACCATTACACGAACTGTTGAGTAAGGGTTATTCATGGTTAACACATGTACGGGGGAAGATACTAGTACGGTAGATGCAGAGTATATACAGATAGAACTCGGGGATGTTAGACTTGAGGGATACCTTGGAATGTTATACTTGATGGAAACCTGACGATGTAATACCTTGTTTTACTTTGACATCGTAATTTATCATGACACCTGGGTTTGTCTGGGTACGGTAATCCATCCTATTATCCTGGCTTAGTATCTATCTTGTCATCATCACCATGTTTACTTTCAGTTTATGCATGTCATGTCACCTTTATCTGTTTTTATGCTGGAAGTAGATAGGACTTACCAGTCTTTATGACTGACCCCGTTTTTCTTTCGCTTCTTGTCTTCCGTTTCCCTCCCCCCCCCAGGTTACAGGGAGGAAATACTGTTGTTTAGTTCAGACTTCTTCCGCTTGAAGGTCAGCTTGGATGGCTTGGACTTTTCTTGGCTATGGCTGCTTTACTGTTTTACTTAGGGAATATTTTATGAAAAGGTTTTTATTATGCTTCTTTACCATTGCAAGACAGGTTTTGATGTACTCTGAGGAGAAAGGCTCTAGACCTTATTTATTAATGTTATGAAAGATTGATTTTACTTCCGCCATTTTATATGTTCTGTCTTGTGATATTTCTGTGCATGTTTACCAATAATGCCCCTCTAAAGCTAGTGCATTCCTTTGCGAGTGACCCTAGCGGAGGTGGGGTGTTACATTTGGTATCAGAGCAGAAGGTTACCAGACTGGGCAAAAGATTAGAAACAACCTTCTGAAAATTTTTGAAAAAAAAAAAACCATTTACAAAGAAGCATTTTTCAAGAAAAACTTTGTTTTAAAAGTTATTCCCCAAAAGCCATTAGCAATGTCCTTGTTTTATTAGTTGAATCCTCTTTTCCCTTCTCTCTCCCATCGATAGTCACGTTGGCTTTGGTTACAAGTAGTTTTTGAGTTAGAAAAGTGTTTTCTTTATGATGGGGGAATAGTTCTCGAGAAAATGGAGTTGATTTAGGAGGAAGTAAGGAATGGAAGGATGGCAGGGCAAGTAAAGAAAAAAAAAATAAGAGGGCCAGTCGACAGGGCTGTCGACTTACCCCCCCCCCCCTGTCGACAGGGCTGTCGACACGACGCGCCTGCAGATCAAAAAAAAATATAAGCCCGAAGGCCGAGAGCTTCAGCTCATAACCCCAGTCCTCTTCTCCTTCCCTCCCAGCCACTAAAACCGAAAATTCACCAATTCCACCACCTCCCATCACCTCGTTTCTCCACCGTTCTTCATAAAATTAATCTCAAATCGAAGCTAGAGACCCTCTCCATCCGGATCTATAGTTCCCCTCTTCCAATTCGTGTTTAAATCACCATGGCCAATCAACCCAATCCCTACGAGCTTTACCCTCAATTAACCGCGCAAGAGGTCGAGTGGTGTGCCGAGCAACCAGGGATAATTGAGCACTACATGCAGCTTTCCAGTAGGAATTTGCTTTTAGGCCGACCAGTGAGGTTTGCGGATTTTGTGGGAACCGCCGTGGAAAGTTTGTTTGCTAATGCGGGTTTTATTCATATTCTGGATACGCACACAGCTGAGAGGAGAGGCTACAAGCGTATGGTAAGACTTTTCGATGCTCGTTTGCAAATTGATGTGGATGATAACGGGTTGATAACCTATAGTTCATGGGTTAAGGGTACCCATATATTTATGAATGAGGTCCAATTTGGGGAAATTTTGAATATCCGGGGTACGGGACTCGATATAAATGATCTTGAGATGGATGATTTGAATGTGTGGGGTAGGATCTTTTTTAACGGACTTGATAGGCAATGGGATAGTACACATTTGCGCCCGCTAGCTAGGTTCGTGATCAGAATATTGCAATATAATATTGCGGGGCAGAATCATGGGTTTGATAGAGTCCCAGTAGTTGTTAAGGCCGCTACTTATGCTATTTTTGGGGGCATACAAATAAACTGGGCAAGGACCATCTTACAGCAGTACCAGATCTTTAGGGGAGCAAGGCACTCCAATATTTGTTTTGGGAACTTATGGACCATAGTTTTCCGCTGGTTTGGGGTGGATTTGCATGATGAGGATTATGTGACACTTTCTAACCATCCCTCTGTTATCATCACTGAAGCTGCACTAGGGAGGATGAGTATAGATATGCATGAGCTGCAAGAGGAGCCACAACCTATGGAGCATGAGGGATTAGATGAGGAAGAGGATGAGGGTGACGAGGAGGAGGAGCAAGAGGAGGAGCCACATGATGATCAGTTTGGACAGTTTGAGGGGCCCCATCAGGCACCACAGCACGAGGGTGAGCAGGCTGGGGATGGAGCCTGGCCTTATCAGGCCCCGGCACAGGGGGCTCCGGATACAGGTGCCTGGGATCCATGGGCTACTAGGGATCCAGACTGGAGGGCTGAGCTGAGATATGTTTCACAGCAGCAGGCTCGCTTGATGAGGAGCCACCAGGATATTATGAGGTCACAACAGCAGACACTGGAGTCACAGGTAGCCATGGCTCAGGCACAACAGCAGATGCTTCAGGATATGAGTTCCTCTTATGATCAGTTGGGGGCTGGGATACAGGACATACAGTTAGAACTTAGGCAAGGGAACCAACGACATGAAGAGAGGCTTGATAGCTTAGAGGAGCTCATCCGTAGCTATTTCCATCAGGGTTGACTTCTATCAGTTATCCGTAGGATAGTATTTCATTTCAGTATTGTTTAGCTGTTTCTTTTGTTGTCTAGTTGTAACGATGTACTGAAACTATCTTAATAAAGTTGTACGTTATTTGTTTATGCAACTTGTTGTGTCTAATGTAATTATGAAATATTGCACGATAACGAAGAACAATGAAAGCAACAAAACGGGATATCTCTCCGTTACATAAAAATTTAGAAAGTTAGATTTTTCTAAATTAATAATGGATGGTAGGATTTTGGATGCTCAAATTGGATGAACTTCACTCTTATTTTATAAGAGTGTGGGAAGATTTGGATGAAATTACTTTTTCAAATTTTTGCATTCATATAGAACTGCAAGTATATTTAGGATGAGAGCATCATGGTTTGAAAAAGAAATTTTTAAGAAATTGCATTCATGTAGGTGGTACCACAAGTTAGGCATACATATTTTTCTACAATGTGATTCACTTTTGCACATGTGCACATGTTTGCAACAATTGGCTGAACACTTCTGGATGCTAATATGGGGACATAAATCCTACTACTATTGAATTTCGGGGACGAAATTCCTTAAGGGTGGGAGAATGTGACACCCCGTACTTATACATTTTAAAAGTAAGAAATTTACATACGTATACGATGATACGCAAAGCATATAAACCAGTAAAGCATGAAGATAAAAGATATTCTGTTTATACTTCTAGAATTAAGGTGAAACGGGCTATGCCATTGTGTTCGTCTCGGAAAAATACGCGAAATAGAGTCCGAGTTTTCGAGAATCGGAGTCCGTATGACCCGTAAAAGGCCCAAAGAAGGTTTCTGGGAATTTGAATTTCGGAAACGGTTTTGGAAATCAGATCTGGGGCTAGGCGGGGAGTTTCCCGCGTAGGCCATGTCGACAAGGCTGTCGACAGGCCTGTCGACTTGGGCCCAGACCAAGTCGACAGCCCTGTCGACTTGCCTGTCGACAGGGGGTGGCCGGGGCAAGTTGCCTGGCTCACCTGTTTGTCTCACCTGGTCTTGTTCTTGGGCTGATTCTGGAAGCTTCCGAGATCTGATGGTCCTAATCTATCCTAGATCTAATCCTATGGCCTAAAACACTCCTAATCTCTATAAAAACACCCCTAAGCCCCCTCCTAAACCCTCATAAATCACTCTCTCCACGAAGTGCTGCCCAAATGCCAAGTGACCATGGCCTCCATCTCCAATCCCTAAAGCCTAAGCACTCAAATCGGGTTCAAATCAAGAGGAGAAAGCTTGCTACACCAAATCGGAGGGAGATCAACATTGCTATGCGAGTTCCATGACGATTCTTCAACAAAGGAGGCACCTTTCTTAGCCAAAGATGATTCATGCTCCTTTCCCTAGGCCTAACTATGTAAGTTCTAGCTACTTTTAGATGGAAACGGTAGTTTTGATAATGACATGAGATAAAATGAGGCCAAACATGATTATGCGAACCTATATGAACCTTACCTTGCCTCTTGTGTCCATGTTTATGGTTTTAGGCCATGTGAGTGACTTAATCCCGTCCATTAGTCGTATAAAAATGGTCAAGTGTCGTTTGGCAAATCAAGTTACTTAACCTACCCAACCCTGTCATGTTTTGTTAAGTATCATTAGCCTAATCAAATTACTTAACCCATTAGACAAACCCCAATTCGGAGAATTGGGTAAATGACCATAGTTAACAAGGATAATGGAAATAAGGCTAAGTGGTAAACCTTAGTTAAGGGAAACTAAGTAATAATTCTTAGTCAAGGAAATTTGGACCACTTCTTAGATAGATGAGTAACCCGATACGGTAGGTCATCGTTTAAGTATACGTGTAGGAGCAGGCTATCTGATTTAGATAAAGGCTCCAGCGAACTGGGTAACGAAGCAGCGGCTTCGGGGAACGTGAGGATATTCTTGGTATCCCTCTGTGAGCTGTCAGGTCATTATACTAGGCTCACGAGAGGTTAAGGTTTGCGTTAGAAGAACCAAGAGTATGCCTTGGTTGCTATGCGAGCGACCTAAAGACTGGGATGGATAGCAGTGAGTCGGCGAATACATACTGGTGCCCGAGATAGCAAGTTCGTCGATCATCTACCATCTTGAGTCAAGCGTGTACGTACGGAAAGGCAGGGGACACCCAACAGACCATAATTGCTATCTAATTATGGGTGAGGTAGGCCGTAGGATGTGGGCTGGCCGGAGTGTAGTTCTCATGCAAGATTTTCTCTTGTGTTGCCTTTCGCTAGTTGAGGGAGGGGTCTCGTGGGACCATAGCCACGTGTAGAAAAGCAGACCTTAGCATCTACATCGGCAGATAAATTGAAAGCTCCCGACCGAGTCCTGTACTTCTTGATTAGCCCTGTGACAGGGCTCGGGTAGCACATAGTGATACATGTGCATACAGTCATAGAAAAACGATTGACGATGAATGCGTGGGAAAAAGGGCGTGGTTGAGGGGAAACGTAATCCCTAGTATCCCTAGGTGGTTGAACCCAAACCGAAATATGAAAACGTGAGACAGGTAAACGTAATCCCTAGTATCCCTAGGTGGTTGAACCCAAACCGGAATACGAAAACATGAGATAGGTAAGCATGATCCCTAGCGGTCCTAGGTGGCATAAGTCCTAGTTGTACAAACAATGATTCATGTTAAAAGACCGTAGTTAAAGATAGGGTGACAGTCCAAAACGATCTTAAGGGTCATAGAACTACGGTAAGTGGGATCTCATGGGGAAGCCCGTACGGTGTACGGCAAGGGACTGAACATATACATGGAAAGAAACATACGAGTTTAGAGACTTACATATTCTATATGTTAGGTTAACATGGACCATTACACGAACTGTTGAGTAAGGGTTATTCATGGTTAACACATGTACGGGGGAAGATACCAGTACGGTAGATGCAGAGTATATACAGATAGAACTCGGGGATGTTAGACTTGAGGGATACCTTGGAATGTTATACTTGATGGAAACCTAACAATGTAATACCTTGTTTTACTTTGACATCGTAATTTATCATGACACCTGGGTTTGTCTGGGTACGGTAATCCATCCTATTATCCTGGCTTAGTATCTATCTTGTCATCATCACCATGTTTACTTTCAGTTTATGCATGTCATGTCACCTTTATCTGTTTTTATGCTGGAAGTAGATAGGACTTACCAGTCTTTATGACTGACCCCGTTTTTCTTTCGCTTCTTGTCTTCCGTTTCCCCCCCCCCCCCAGGTTACAGGGAGGAAATACTGTTGTTTAGTTCAGACTTCTTCCGCTTGAAGGTCAGCTTGGATGGCTTGGACTTTTCTTGGCTATGGCTGCTTTACTGTTTTACTTGGGGAATATTTTATGAAAAGGTTTTTATTATGCTTCTTTACCATTGCAAGACAGGTTTTGATGTACTCTGAGGAGAAAGGCTCTAGACCTTATTTATTAATGTTATGAAAGATTGATTTTACTTCCGCCATTTTATATGTTCTGTCTTGTGATATTTCTGTGCATGTTTACCAATAATGCCCCTCTAAAGCTAGTGCATTCCTTTGCGAGTGACCCTAGCGGAGGTGGGGTGTTACAATAGCTAACAAGCAGTAATAGAAGAAAATAACAATGTGTTCTACCAAAACTAATTGGATAGATACACAAATTGTTATGAAAGAAAAAACAGTCAACTAATAAAACTTTTTATTAATAAACGAGAGTACCGAATAATGGAGATCTCTTTACAATGGGATATACATGTGCTTTTATAGGTGAACTGGAAACCCTAATTAAGTCTATGAATAATTGGGCCTCATCATCCATTATATCTCTTGCCTTCCTTGACCAAGCTTGATTGGAAAGCAAAACATGGTGAATATCTTCCAAATCTTCCATGTAGCAAATTGATTGATTGATTGATGAGCAGATTCCATGTGATTAATTCTTCCAAACAAGGATACTCATTAGACTCCAAAGGCAACAAAGGAAAAAATCTTCAAAATTGATCTTTTCTTGGCAATAATTCAATCAGAAATTCTTCTAATTGGAAATTGAAAAATGAATGTTCTGAATTGATTTCCATGACTACTCCTGAAATGTCTATTAATGAATATCATACATACACATGAATATGTATATATATATAATATAACACTAATTAATATATTATTCATAGCAAAAGGGGCAGTGTGAAAGTTCCCTTTTTTGGCAAAAAGTGAGCTTGACGGGGATCGAACTCAGGTTACTCAGTACAATTCTCTATGCATTTACCAGTGAGCTACAACGTCTTTTGTAATTGAGATGGCTTTAATACGGGGAAGTAGCTTTTTATTTGTAGTTGACCTTTAATTTGAAACGAAGGAGGCATTACTTGACAACCTGTAAAAACACATAAAAATACCCGAAGTATCATTTATTTATTTACAAAAGATAAAATATATGAGCATAAAATAAACATATTTCTATGTTAATCAAGGTGCTATAACTACGGAAAGTCTGGGCAATAAAAAGAAAGATTGTCCAGATTTTCTAAAGAATAAGCAACCAGAGGAAGCATGTGTTCTAGAAGCTGTTCTGATTTCCTATTGCGTTCCTAATGGAAATTAGGAGAAGCAATGGTTAGTTAGGGTATGCTTTCTGCCGGTGTAGTTTATTTAAGTCCTGTTTGGTACTGGAGCATCGCCTTCTTTTACCTGTAATAAGATTGTATGCTGACTAGGTTTAGAACTTAAAGTTATAATAAACCTTTGATTGTAACTAATCCAGGGTGGGGTTCATCTACCCTTTTCATGACTTGTCGTGGTCTAGTTTATTTAGTTATGGTTGTTATTTTATGAATGATTAATTTGTTGTGACTTTCGTCGGGTTTGGGATTATTTCGGGCATGGATTGTCTCAAGAGGTATGCGGCAAGAGTGAATTGCGAGAAGCTTGAGGTGAGATTCGAGGATGTGGAAGGGCGAAAGGTTTTGATTCGATGTAATCCAGAAGATGGTGTCTTCATGAGCTTTTTATATTCGCTTGTGATTCCACAGAAGAATTGTCATCTTTTCTGATCACTATTGAGTTTGCGGATGTCTTTGAAGAGGTCAAAGGTTTGTCGCCGCATCGTGAGATTGAGTTTAGAATCGATTTGGTCGAGGGTGCTAGACCTATCGTTATGCCTTTTAAGCGGATGACGCCTAAGGAACAGCGAGAATTAGAGGTGCAAGTTCATGACCTTTTAGGAAAAGGATTCATTTAGAGAAGTGTATCCGAATAGGGTGCACCAGTTGTGTTTGCAACCAAGGTAGATGGCTCGTTGAGATTGTGTGTGGACTATTGTGAACTGAACAAGGTGACCAAGAAGAACAGGCATCCATTGCCAAGGATTGATGACTTGTTCGATCAGCTTGACGAAGCCAAAGTGTTTTCCCAGATGGATTTGGCAATGGGATTTCACTAGGTGAGAGTGGCGAAGGATAGTGTGCCGAAGACTGCTTTTAGGACACCATCTGGTTTCTTCAAATGGTTGGTGATGCCATTTGGGTTGACTAACACGCCATCGTATTTTGTGGACCTTATGAATAGGGTCTTTAGAGACCAGTTGAACAAGTTCGTTCTTGTGTTCGTGGATGATATTCTGCTTTACTCGCGGAATGAAGAAATGGTAGTATACACCGATGCATGTGGTATTGGACAAGGAGCGGTACTAATGCAGAAAGATGGAGCTGTGGCCTACGCGAGTCAATAGCTGAAGCCGCACGAGAGGAATTATCCAACTCATGATTTGGGTTTAGCAGCGATCGTATTTGCTCTGAAGATGTGGAGACATTACCTGTTTGGAGTTCGATTTGAGTTGTTTACGGATCATAAGTCATTAAAGTATCTTTTCTCCCAAAATAATTTGAATCTTCGACAATAAAGGTGGTTAGAGTTTCCGGCATCGTATGATTTTGGTATAGCCTACATTCGTGGTAAAAGTAACGCGGTTGCAGATGCATTGAGTCGAAGACATGTAGGATTGGGAGCGATGTTTTCGGAATGGAAAAGCCTGGAGTACTTAGTAGGATTTGATTTCAGACCACGGTATGAGTTGAAACCTGAAATGTTGGCAAGCTTATCAATAAGACCTACTCTCATCGAAAGGATTGGTGAGAGCCAAAAGTAAGATGCAAAGCTTGTCGAGTTATCCAGAAGTTGGAACCAGAGGATAAAGAGTTCAAGGTCAATTGAGAAGGTTGGTTTCGAAAGCAAGGATGACTGGTTGTTCCCGATGTCGACGAAATGAGAGATGAGGTACTGAGGGAATGTCATCACTTGAAGTTGACGATTCATCCTGATGGTAATAAGAAGTATCAGGACATGAAGCAATCTTACTACTGGGAAGGGATGAAAAGAGATATTGGAAAGTTTATTTCCAAGTGCATGAACTGTCGGTTGGTGAAAGTTGAACAGAAGAAGCCGAGTGGATTGCTTCAGCCATTGGAAGTTCCTACGTGGAAGTGGGAGCAGATATCGATGGATTTTATCGATGGACTACCTTGAACTAGGGCAGAAAACGAAGGAATTTGGGTCATCATGGATCGCTTGACCAAAAGTGCAAGGTTTATTCCCATCAAATCGACTAGGACAGCATCGAAGTTGGATGAGCTTTATATAAAATGGATAGTTCAATTTCATGGTATCCCGCAGAGCATAGTGAGTGATCGAGATCCATTGTTCACAAGCGGATTTTGGAAGAGTTTGCAAGAAACTTTGGGGATCGAGTTGTGTTTGAGTACGTCTTATCATCCCTAAACTGATGGTCAAACCGAGAGGGTTAACCGAGTTTTGTAAGATCTCCTAAGAGCTTGTGTATTAGACTTTGGAGGATCATGGGAGGACCATCTACATCTAGTTGAGTTCGCATATAATAATAACTACCTGTCGAGCATTGGGATGGCACCATACGAGGCGTTGTATGGTAGGCCGTGTAATTCTCTAGTATGTTGGTTAGAAACTGGAGATAAGCTGATACTTGGGCCAGAGATTAGAGAGACCTCGGATTGTACGAAATCGTTCGGCAGCGAATGAAGGCAACACAGGATCGTCAGAAAAGTTATGCCGATAAACGCCGTAAGGATTTAGAATTCAATGTAGGCGACATCGTTTTCGTGAATATTTCGTTGTTGAAGCATGCGATTAGATTTGGAAGTAAAGGGAAGTTGGCTCCTAGGTTTGTTGGACCGTTTCTAATAGTCGAGCGAATTGGAAAGCTTGCATATAGTTGGATTTACTTGAGAAGATGTCGAGTGTGCATAATGTTTTCCATGTGTCGTTTCTACGGAAGTGCGTGCATGATTTGAATGTGGTGGTTTCTCCAGAGCAGTACGAAGGCTTAGAAATCGAGACCGTACCTATGAGACCTTGTAAGCCGCTTCGTGTTGTGGGGAATGACACGAAACAACTTAGAAGGAAGACGATTAAGCTAGTCAAGGTACAATGGAGTGAGGATGATAACGATTATATGTGGGATACAGAAGAGAGTATAAGGATGACCCATCCAAAACTCTTCGTCGGTATGACTCATAAATATCGTGTCATCATTACGTCTTTGTAACTTGTACTATTGTGATTGTGATTATTGATAGAGTTCTGTGTGCTAGGATAAGACTGTGTACTTATGTTTTAATGGCTACTAGTTTAAGTGATAGAATTGGCTGCCCATGGATGATAGGCATGCATAATTGTTTTGGTTTCTTGTATTGTTGGGATTTTGGGGGCGAAATTCCTAAAGGGGGGAGAATATAACAACCCACATTTTACGTATTGGAAGATCGTAAAATATTTTTATTTAATTCCTTAAGCGTTGGATCATTCTCACATTTTAATATGTTATTTATGGGGATGTGAGACATATCCATAATTTTTACCAATTTTATTTGTGACCATTTTCCCCCTATCAGACTCGTACAGGCATAACTTTGGACTGGGATCAAACCAGGTGTTGAGGTCGGCTTCATTGGAAAGGAAACGGTGTTGCCAATTTCGTAGACTGGTCACATTAAAGATTTGGCTCAGCGATTTGGAAGGAATCGTTATTAGTGATACACATTTTTTGTTCAGGTTTTCAACCATTAATGGGCTGATTTGAGTAGGCCCATTAGTGGGCTGATAGAAGGCTATAAATAGGGGTTAGAGGCATGGACTCCTACCTCATATAACCCTCATGATCCTCCTTGCTCAATCAAATACACCTTTCCACCATTAAAATTTTAGATCTACGTAAGTGAATCGAAGATGTACATCGTTTGAAGCTAGATCTACTTCAAGTGAAGAGATATCGCATCAAATCAAGAGGTTTGAAGCATATTCTTCGCTGTTTGGATTGAGAATTTAGCGATGAGTTAATTCAAAGAATTGGTGAGTGATAAGCATCTCTAGCGTGGATTCAATCAAGTATATGAGTTGTTTGATTTTGTGTTCATCATTTCAAGTTCTTTTTATATAGATCTAATCGATGTAAGTATGATTTTAATTCAAATCATCATAGGATCTAATCTAGCAACTTGTAAACGGTAATTTCATATTTTAATTTTATGTTTAGATCCATTTATTGATTTGATCATTTGTTGAATCCTTGTTTTAATGTTTGTTGATTATTGCTTGAATCAATGGTTTATTTGTTGATCGGTGGTGTTTGAGATTGATCCGTGGTGTTTGAAATTAATCTGTGGTATTTGAGATAGGTCGGTGGTGTTTGAGATTGATCGATAGTGTTTGAGATTGATCGGTGGTGTTTGAGATGGATCTGGGTGTTTTCATAGCATGGATCGGCGAAATGCTACGGATCGGGCTATTTTTCATGGATATGGAAGTTTTCATAACATGGATTGGATGAAATGCTATGAGACGGGCAATTTTGCATGGATCTGGAAGTTTTGATAGCATGGATCGGGCAATTTTAATGGATCTGGCAGTTTTCATAGCATGGATCGAGCGAAATACTATGGATCGTGCAATTTCCTATTGATCAGGCTAAATACCGTAGCATGGATAAGGGTAAATGCTATGGTATGGATCGGGCAAAATGCCAAAGTACCAAGTGCTAGAGTACCAAGTAGCAGACATGCTACACATGGAAAATTAGTGATTTTCCAAGGTGCGCACTGGGTATTAACACTTTTTCCGCAGTACCAAGTGCCAGAGAACCAAATGACATCGTCAAGTGCCAAGGAGTGCCATAATTGAATCAGGACATATAATAGCATTTCAGAAATGCTGCAAAAGGCTATTTTGATATTTTGGCCAGTTTTTCATAGCGAAAAAGCTGGAAATGCTATAAAAAGCAGTATCGACCAAACAAAGCTTGTTTTTTGAGTCGACGATGGTTCTAGCTTCGACGCGAATTCAAGGAGGAATGTTTGGAGCATATTGAAGTGTTCGTCGATCGTCGTAATGCAGCGAATGTGAAGACGACTCATGTATGTTTTGAGCTTGTGGATAATGGTTGCTCAAGTATGTTTTGAGCTTATGGAGAGTTGCCGGTGACGACGACTAGAGTTATGAAGGTCGAGGGATTGCCGTTGTCATAGGTTCTCGCGGACTCAAAGTAGGGGTGTCGTGAGGACGCCCATAAGGATTTGATTCGGTAAAGATCGCATACCCTGGCCAGTCATGATGGGCCTAGTTGTCGAGAATGAAAAGACAAACATACGAGTCACGATGGCATATGGAGTTTTTGCTAGAACCGGGCTTATCATTAGCCCTTGACATATGGCAGGTTTGACCATCATACAAGTAACGATAGTTTCAAAGCAAGATAGGCAGTGATAACCATGGTCTTGGATGCTGGTTGTTTTGTTTGTATCGTATCACGTAAGTTGTCTAACATCGAGGGAGAAATTTCTTGGGTGCTTGTCTGATGTTGGTTTAGGCCTTCGAGACTTGTGCTTGAGAGACGTTGATCTCAATTAGGATGGTTTACATGAGATATAACTGGCTGCTATGGTTACTATTGCCTGGTTACTTCTGATTGCCCTGAATGAACTATTGTTTGTAAATGCTTGTTTGTAAAGGCTATCACTGTCAGATGTGGGGAAGACGAGTTTGGGTTCTTCAGTTGGATTCTTCTCTTGTGTTTTGGTAGATTGGTTTGTTAATCTGCCGAATCTCATATAATTTATTAATGATATTAGATAGTTGTTTTATCGCTCATTAAGACTATTGTCTAAAGCAAGGTTTTATGTTTCCTCTTATTACCTTGAGCTGTTTATCCAATTGTGGTTAGGCAGACCGAGTAGCAGGTTACAGGTAGCGGAGCTTAGTGAGGCAAGGATGCAGAGCGATGGCAAGTAGGAGGCTTGCATATTAGTTTCTCTATTATACATGTTGGATATTTTCGCCGTTATGATTAGTGTTTACTATGAGTGCTGTAGTGAGTCAAAAATGTACAGACACTTATATTGTAATTCAAAGACGTATGGATATTCTTTCTAGTCATTATGGAACTTCAAGATTCTGCTCAGATATGCTTCACTATTATAGCTTGTTGTATATGTTCTATTATATTTTATCCTTGCGCTGTGAGTTATACGACATGTGCCGTTTGTGTTTACCTACCTTGGTGATCGTCCATTGCTACCTGACACACCTGTAAGCGCATTATTCCTCTTGTTCAGTGCAGGAGTTATGGACGGTCATCACAAGCTAGCTCCGGCGCTGTAAGCTTGTTAGGTATAGTGGACTGACCACTTTAAACTCCGATGACGGTGGACGGTCCACCTTAAAACCCGAATAGCTAACTGCTAACTACATTCACCTGTGCTATATTGTAATTTTTATTATTAGTCATAATAAAAGGTGTTTATGGTCACCTTAAAAACCGGTCGGCTATGCTAAAAAGAAAACACATATTCCACTTATTCTAAATCGATGACTGAGATATTTTAATATTGAGTCCGTAATAGTTATTATAATACAAACACATAACACTAAGAGCAATAAATCTCCCAAGCGATCAGTATTCTAAACTAAGAGTTGTTATTTGCACAATGTATAAATATTGCTTGAATAATAAATATACATTAGAAGATAAGTTATTAATGAATTATATAATTCAGTAATCAACGTATATTAAATCTGAAAAACAAATAACATTACATACTCAAGTTTCATGTCATTAGTATGTCAAATAGATGCACATATGTTGGTCACATTCTAAATGAACATGTATTAATAAATAATACCACAATGAAAATTTAACCCATTTAAATCATCACCACCAATTGATATCCTTCATTGTGCAATTGATATAACAGTTTTTTCCATTTTGTTAATAATTCTTGTGCTTTCTGTCAAAGAGTGATTTTTTTTTTTGAGAAGTGATGACTTCGATCCTTTTACAAATGCAATTAAGAGATCCAGGTCTTGTTAGTAACTATTCATCTAGTTATCCAACGTCAAGTAGACTAAATATTCAATCGATGGTCCTGAAGATAAACGAACGCTGTCTTCTTCCTTATACTACCAAAAAATGTATTAATCTATAACGCATTAAGTGTACACTTGCTATCTACAATATGTGCACTTGCTTTCATAAAACAATATAAATGAGAGACGGTTTCTTAGCTAGTTCAAATTAAATATCTAATAAAATAACTAACAAGTATCATAAGTTTTTTCCCCTTTCAACAGTTACAAGTATGATAAACTTTTATTTGAACTAGTACTGGAAAATAGTCAACTATGCTTCAAAAAATAATGTTTCATAATAAATGATTACTAAAAAGGAATCATGTGGAACATTATGTATTTGGCGATGTTTACTTATTCACAATATAAAAATCGTAAGATACAATACCCAGGATTTACGTCCAATTTGCTTAGATATTGCGTCTAAGCAAGCTTATTTTAAGGTAATTGTAATTATTTATGGATTTTATTCTTTCATTCTCATTGACTATTTTATTTATGACAGCCTATCCTTCATCATTTTACCCTCTTTTTGTTAAAAAATAGTAATATTATAATCCTTATTGACAATGGGATTGTTAGTCTTGTCCCACATTGAGCAATTTGTGTTATGTTTCCTGTACATATACTATGAGACTGTTGTTCCTATTACCAATTGATTTTTGGAACACTTGTTTGGTTCTATAGTTTTCTACATGGTATCAGAGCTTGGTTTCGGCTCGTGTGGCTTAGACACATGTTGGCCAGTAGTGTCACGTGTGCAGGGGTGGTGTTAGTCTTGTCCCACGTTGAGCAATTTGTGTCCAGTTTCCTATATATATACTATGAGACCGTTGTTCTTATTGCCAATTGGTTTCAGGAATACTTATTTGGTTCTCTAGTTTTCTACAAGGATATACTCCAGTAAAAATATTTAAATGTACAAATAGAGTCAATCATGTAATGCATGTTATTGTCTAAGAACCATAATAAACAAAAGTTGGATTCTACCATCATAAGGCACACATAAGTTTATAGAAACACGTGGAAACAACTACTTGAAAAACAAAATTACAATTTTCTAGGCTTGAAGTGCAATGACTTTGGTTTTCTTTCTGAACACCTTAATGCAATGATTTGGTTCTTAAGTCTATGAATAACTAGAACTATCCAAGTTTGTCTCTCAAGAAGTAATTCCTGCAGTGAGTAACATCACAAAATACGAATTGCTGCTGGAGAAGCCTAGTAAGGTAGCAATCAGACTTTTGATGCTCTATCCAACTTGGCTATTGTACCTTCGCTACCTATGGTGTAGAAAATTATTTCATGTATCCATTAATTCTTGTACCTAAAGCATGAATCATGGTACTACTATCGTATTTTCCTCAGCCTGAAGCATCAAAAGCAAGACCGATTGAAGCATTATGCATGAACGAAAACATGCATAAGTGTACAATCAATTTTTCGTTACACATGTCAACATATTCCACATATTGAAAATTATAATTATGCTTCTCAACTGTTTTTGCAAGCTATAAATTTATCATCTAATATAGTTCTTTATGAAGACCATATAATAAGCAAACTTAATCATGTACATTTAAAAGGAAAATGGTTGTGCACTAAATCAAATAAATAAATGGAAAAAAGAAAAGCAGTGAATGTAGATTTATGTTAAAAAAGATTGTAATGCATCTAAGGGTTTCATTTAAATTAAGGAAAATGACTGCAATGAATTCATTCATCCTGTTGCATATTAGTTTGCAATGATTAGCTATGATTGTGTGTTTCTACAACAGTGCTAAATTTGTAATAAACAAAAATGCCTTGTAATGTGTTTCAATATCAAATTGTTTTAGCAAGGATATGAAAATATTGGATTACAATGCCGAAAATGGATGGAATGAGAAGACCACCTTGGCTGGGTCCAGTTTAGCAAATTGGAACACACTAACAAAAAATATCAAGTTTGATATAATTTTCAATGAAAACCATTTTCAAAGGGATAAACCAAATGGAAGATTTAAAAATCAATGGATCCAACTATCCATGGTGGTTTTGATGAATATTTTAAAGCATGAGTTTGTAACATACCCAAATTTGTTTCAAGCAAAGAAATCATTCCATGTTTACTAAATTCATCCAAATATGGGCAAAGGAAGAGATTTGCACCTCTTAAAGTTAAAAATTTTGAGGTTTCAAACCAAAGAGATATTGTTTTAGGTTCAAAAAGATGCAAAGCCATATGTTATTATAGATGTTTGCTGAAGGAAGCAAATTGACATCAGTGCTTTAAAAGGCAGCAAGTGTTAAAAACAGGCATTTGACACCTTAATGCAATGATTTGGTTCTTAAGTCTATGAATAACTAGAATTATCCAAGTTTCTCAAGAAGTAATTCCTGCAGTGAGTAACATCACAAAATACGAATTGCTGCTAGAGAAGCCTAGTAAGGTAGCAGGCAAACTTTTGACGCTCTATCCAACTTGACTATGGCACCTTTGCTACCTATGGTGTAGAAAATTATTCCATGTATCCATTGATTCTTGTAACTAAAGCATGAATCATGGTACTACTATCGTATTTTCCTCAGCCTGAATAATCAAAATCAAGACCGATTGAAGCATTATGCATGAACGAAAACATGCATAAGTGTACAATCAATTTTTCGTTATACATGTCAACATATTCCACATATTGAAAATTATATTTATGCTTTCCACTATTTTTGCAAGCTATAAATTTATCGTCTAACATAGCTCTTTATAAAGACCATATAATAAGCAAACTTAATCATGTACATTTGAAAGGAAAATGGTTGTGCACTAAATCAAATAAATAAATGAAAAAAAGCATTGAATGTAGCTTTATGTTAAAAAAATTGTGATGCATCTAAGGGTGTCATTTAAATCAAGGAAAATGACTGCAATGAATTCATTCATCCTGTTGCATATTAGTTTGCAATGATTAGCTATGATTGTGTGTTTCTACAATAGTGCTAAAATTTGTAATAAACAAAAATGCCTTGTAATGTGTTTCAGTATCAAATTGTTTTAGCAAGGATTTGAAAATATTGGATTACAATGCCAAAAATGGATGGAATGAGAAGACCACCTAGGCTGGGTCCAGTTTAGCAAATTGGAACACACTAACAAAAAATATCAAGTTTGATATAATTTTCAATGAAAACCATTTTCAAAGGGATAAACCAAATGGAAGATTTAAAAATCAATGGATCCAACTATCCATGGTGGTTTTGATGAATATTTTAAAGCATGAGTTTGTAACATACCTAAATTTGTTTCACGCGAAATCATTCCAAGTTACTAAATTCGTCCAAGGATGGGCAAAGAAAGAGACTTGCACCTCTAAAAGTTAAAAATCTTGAGGTTCCAAACCATAGAGATATTGTTTTAGGTTCAAAAAGATGCAAAGCCATATGTTATTGTAGATGTTTGCTGAAGGAAGCAAATTGACATCAGTGCTTTAAAAGGCAACAAGTGTTAAAAACAGGCATTTGACACCTTAATGCAATGATTTGGTTCTTAAGTATATGAATAACTAGAATTATCCAAGCTTGTCTCTCAAGAAGTAATTCCTGCAGTGAGTAACATCACAAAATACGAATTGCTGCTAGAGAAGCCTAGTAAGGTGGCAGGCAGACTTTTGACGCTCTATCCAACTTGGCTATTGTACCTTTGCTACCTATGGTGTAGAAAATTATTTCATGTATCCATTGATTCTTGTACCTAAAGCATGAATCATGGTACTACTATTGTATTTTCCTCAGCCTGAAGCATCAAAAGCAAGACCGATTGAAGCATTATGCATGAACGAAAATAAGCATAAGTTTTCAATCAATTTTTCGTTATACATGTCAACATATTCCATGTATTGAAAATTATAATTATGCTTCTCAACTGTTTTTGCAAGCTATAAATTTATCGTCTAACATAACTCTTTATAAACACCATATAATAAGCAAACTTAATCATGTGCATTTAAATGGAAATTGGTTGTGCACTAAATCAAATAAATAAATGGAAAAAAGAAAAGCAATGAATGTAGCTTTATGTTAAAAAAGATTGTAATGCATCTAAGGGTGTCATTTAAATTAAGGAAAATGACTGCAATGAATTCATTCATCCTGTTGCATATTAGTTAGCAATGACTAGCTATGATTGTATGTTTCTAGAACAGTGCTAAAATTTGTAATAAACAAAAATGCCTTGTAATTTGTTTCAATATCAAATTGTTTTAGCAATGATATGAAAATATTGGATTATAATGCCGAAAATGGATGGAATGAGAAGACCACCTTGGCTGGGTCCAGTTTAGCAAATTGGAACACACTAACAAAAAATATAAAGTTTGACATAATTTTCAATGAAAACCATTTTCAAAGGGATAAACCAAATGGAAGATTTAAAAATCAATGGATCCAACTATCCATGGTGGTTTTGATGAATATTTTAAAGCATGAGTTTGTAACATACCCAAATTTGTTTCAAGCAAAGAAATCATTCCAAGTTTACTAAATTCATCCAAACATGGGAAAAGGAAGAGATTTTCACCTCTTAAAGTTAAAAATCTTGAGGTTTCAAACCATAGAGATATTGTTTTAGGTTCAAAAAGATGTAAAGCCATATGTTATTGTAGATGTTTGCTGAAGGAAGCAAATTGACATCAGTCTTTAAAAGGCAGCAAGTGTTAAAAACAGGCATTTGACTTAAGCACTAAATAGAAGAATACCAAATGCGCAATCAAAATTCAAATTTTTTAACCTAAAAGAAAAGGTAAGAATCCTTTACTAGTGTTCCTATGTATAATAACCAACCCCACTCTCTAATAGTTAAAAAAATCCATACGGAAAAAATAGTGCACAGTAACATAAAAATTTAATGCAAAACTGAAAATATCGAGCATCGTATACTTGTCAGCATAGCAAACTTAAGAAGGATGAGCTATTGATATATTATGCGAATTGATGTCAAATTCGGTTAACATTAGGGATTTCATCTATCTAAGAATCAAGTGATATATAAAATCTCTTCCATGTTTTCTTATACTTTTCTAGTGGCATAGGTACTCAAATGCCTTAAAAGGGTAAGAGGGCAAATACGATACTGATCGAAACAAATGAATGATGATGAATTATTAGCTGACAATTATAATAGAATAGGAATACTGATGAGTTAAAAAAATGTTACATGACAACAATTTAACCAAATAGTAATAACAATTAAACATTGTTAACCGGTCTTTTGGTCCGGTTCCCAAAAGTACATAAGACGCGATCGACCCACCGCAACACATGGAGCTAAGGTCGAGAAGGACGCTTAGGAGCGAAGGAGACAGGGGTGTATAGGAACCATGCTGCCAAGGGCCTCGCAACACCCATAACACATTTTCGAACCAAAGCTCCGAATCCCTAGGTACCGTGAGCCCGAACCTCAAGGCCCCAAACACTCATGCCCATGGCCTTTACGCCTCTCGCAATGCGAACTTCGCACCCAGCAAGTTGCGAAATTCACATCCAGCAAGTTGCGAAATCCCATCAGGGGTGCGGAATTCACACCCAGCAGGGTGCGAAATTAGAACCCTAGGGTGCGAATTTCGCACTCCAAGAAGCACGAAATTCGTGTCCCCGAAGGTACGAGTTTCGCGCCCAACAGGGTGCTAAATTCATATCCTACGGGGTGCGAATTTCGCACCCCCATGAGGTATGAATTTCGCAACCCCATGGGGTACGAATTTCGCACCCAGCGAGATGTGAGCACCCAAAGGCTGGGTGCAAAAAATGCGCAGGCGCGGGTGACAGGTGCGAAATTCTGGGTGTGGTCCCATATTTTCACCTACTCCTACCTACTCCTACCTACCCACTCTCCTATAAATACCCCTTGGCCTCACACTTCAAAGGAGTTGGAATTTGAGACCTTGGGACCTCTAGTGAGCTCCTTTAATGGCATCTCCTCTTTGAGGAAGAAAAAGGAAAAAAATGTCTTTTTCCTAATATATGAAATATATGATAATTATGACATCATATAACTAAAAGACAAATGTAATGAGATGTCATGAGATAGTCTCAACCTTGTAACCTTGCGTTATTAATAATATTCCAACAAATTTTCTAAGTGGACGTAGGCCCCTCTCGAGGCCGAACCACTATAAATTTCTCGTGCTATTTACTGCTTTCCGCTCTTGTCTATACGACCAAATTAATAATTTCTAGTAATTGGAATCTTGGGTGTTTACGATATTTTTTGTCGTTAAAATTTGGTGCTTTCGTTGAGAAAACTCAGATTTACGTCTTTGTCGCACATTATCATCTCGACTTCGATGAGCTTTAGGTTCCTTTGCTAAACTTGTCACCGAGTTCGCTTACAATGGTAAAGCGACCAAAGAACGCAATGGTCGGCTCTTCAGCCGAAGCCGGCATATCTCAACAGCCTCAGCCGGCGGATATCCCGGCCACTACGAAACCCGTTCCTTCTGCGGATCCCGAAGCGCCCGCAACACAAGCTCAGATCCACGCGCTTAATGGAAAATATGAGAACACAGCTGTCGAGCTCAATCAAGCATTAAGGAATAACATCGACCTTATGCGACAACTTCAAGAAAGTCAGCGCATCGTCGCTCAACTTCAACTAGCTCGGAACAACGCTCGACCTCAACCAGCTGTCTCGGAAACTTCCTCATCCGAGTCGAGGGGCCCGCACCAACGAAGGAGGTTTAGCCTCATCAACAACGTCGCCGTCCGCACTGACGCCCTCAACAACGACAATGGCAATGGTTACGCCAATGGCAACGGCGACCGAACTATAGTCACATATAGCGAGGGGGAACAATACCGAGATCGCTCTCGCTTGGTCATCAATGACGGACCGGGTCCTACCAACCAACCCCTTCCTCGACGAAATCCAACGGTCGCCCACTGAGATGATGGACCTACTACGCCAGCGGCCCGCACTCTTCCAGAGTAGGATCAGCATCAACCCGCTCCGCCTCATCATCTACACCAGGATCCGATTATAGATGTCGAGGACATGGAAGAAGATGATTCGGACGTCCACCATAAGAGATGCCCTCGCAACAGAACTCCGGAACCTCACCAAAACCCATGGGTCCTGATAGCGGACCCCTATCCAACTTATTTTCCTAACATGGTCCTAAGAATCATGAGGGAAATGCGAGGGAATGTGCATGATTCATGGGAAGCTCATATTAGGCGTAACCCCTTCACAAAAAGGGTAAACAAAGTTGGATGGTTGCAACGCTTCAGCATGTCACAGATGCATTTTTACAACGGCACCACTGATCCCTGTGCCTTCCTAAATCGATATGAATGGCAAATGGACTCGAGCCGGGACAATGATCCGGTCAAATGCAAGTGCTTCTCAGTCTTCTTATCGGGAACCGCTCTGTTATGGTTCTCTCGCCTTCCACTTGATACCATTAACAACTTCGGCCAGTTAGCGACACAGTTGGTCAAGCAATTCAGGATGCATATTCCAACTCCAAAGAACGCCCTCACTTTTCCAACCTATACCAAGGGCCCACTGAGTCACTCAAAAGCTACCTCTCCAGGTTCAACATCGTCCTCGCCGAGGTCGAGGATCTGGACCCTCGCACCATACTCTTTCAGTTAGCAAAGGGCGTCCTCCCTACTTTCGAATTCAGAGCATGGATCGACCGGAAGCAGCCAAAAAGCCTCGATGCTTTCTACGAGAAGGCGGGGCAATACTTATGCCAAGAGGAAGCAAGACGGAACCGACTCTCCGAGTCCAATTGCCCCAATGACTCTCAAGCGGACACTGCAAATAACTGCCGCAGAAGAAGAGAAGTGGGAGAACCCTCTGATCAGAACAAGGGGGAGGGTCCCTCCAGGCAAAGACCGAGTAACGGTAGGTAAGGTGGTCGAATTAACGGTCAGGACCCGACCGAACCAAGGAAGCCCGACCCTTACCGAGTCTACGAGACGTACATCCCACTGAATGAGGACCTAGAAACAATTTACTTGGATACATGCAGCACTTTTCCATACAAGAAGCCACGCACCAGTGAATCAACCGGCCTCGAGAAAAATACTGGAAGGTACTGTCGATACCACGACGTGTATGGGCAGAACACCAATGAATGTCGCCAGCTTAGGGATGCAATTGAGAAGCTTATCCGTGAGAAACGACTTGAGCAATACATTTAAAAACCCTTTCCTTCCAAAGAAAATTGAAAACCTCCAGCAACAGTACCTCAGGCGGCCGCCAAGGCAGCTCCAGGTCCATCTAATCCGAGGTGAGGGATTGCGATCAACACTATATGTGGCAGGCCTGGCCCCACACACGATAGCTTTCGGAAAATGGAAGAATATGTAAGTTCCATAAAGCATACTACATATGAGGCTTGCTCCGCTCCCGATGAATCTGTCCCGGTTACATTGTTTTCGGTGAAAGAGATTCTACGGGAATTGAAATACCGACCACCGATCCTCTAGTTATCACGGCCTAAATTGGTGTTGCATCCGTCCGAAGAATATTGGTTGACTAAGGAAGCTCGGTCAACATTATTTTCAAAGCTGCTTACGTCCAGATGAAATTAGAAGCAAAGGATCTCAAACCATGTCATGCAACGATCTACGGCTTCAACGGAGCTTCCAATTGTCCGGTAGGAATCATTGACCTATCTGTCGAACTCGGCACTGGGGACCAAAGCTATAATGTCCCGTATTTTCACGGTATAATATAATTAATTTATTTAATTATTTAAATAGTGATTTAGATATTTAAATGGTTGTTTAATTAAATAATATTGAATATTTAATTAATATAAATAATAGAATAATAAATTTATATTTCCGTAATAGTCGGAAATAGCTGAATTCACAATATTATGTGAATTGGATTATTTATAAGATATAATTCAGTTTAGAGTTGAAGTATAATAACGAATATATTTGTTAACCGACCTGTTGGTCCGGTTCCCAAAAGTACGCAAGACACGCTCTACTCAACGTATCGCGTGATATTACAGCCCAGAGGCATTGCAAGTGTCATCCGGGGTCCAGTACCAGAAGACCAGAGTCTCACCACCAGCAGAATGTCGCATCACTCGAACGTGACCTCCATCAGTATCCGTCCGCAGCCGAGCCGAAGGCGAGCCGTCCAACGGGTTCGGGCACAGCATCGATGGGGGTTCGGGGCCCCACAGTCATGGCGGCGATCGATAAGTGTGTTGCCTAGAATTATCAGATCGAATCAAAGTCAAGATTCAGCCAACAACTTCCGCCGACCTCGCCGCTCCTCCAAACAAAGACCTCGCTGTCCGAGCCGTGAACCCGAACCTCAGGCCACCAAAACACCCGTATCCATAACCTTCGCACCTCCCATAAAGACGATCTTTGCACCCAGCGGGTGCGAAATTTCGCACCTAGGCCCGGGTTCGAGTTTTCTGCAGATGCAAGGGGCAGGTGCGAATTTCTGCATGTGGTCCCCCATTCTTACCTTTTCCTACCTAATCCTACCTAACTCCCTTCCTATAAATACCCGATGACTTCACACTTCGAAGGGGTGGGACTTTCATCACTTGGGACCTTCATAGAGCTTCATGAGCCTTATTAATGGCATCTCCCATTTGAGGAAGGAGGACTAAATAGTCTTTTTCCTAAATACTTAGCACATGACAATAATGAAAATGAATGTAATGAGATTTCATGAGCATGCCTCTGCTTTGTAATTCTTGAGTGATTAATAATATTCCAGCGCCTTTCCAAAGAGGACGTAGGCCTCTCTTGAGGCCGAACCACTATAAATTATTCCTGTCATTTACCGCTTTCTGTTATTATCTATGAGACTAGATTAATAATTCCTAGTAATAGGAATCTTGGCTGTTTACGACATTTTTTGCCGTCAACAATATTTAATAAATGATGGTTGAACATATTAATTATAATATAATTATAATCGAGCCCATAATGTCGCAGTAGTTCGTATTATTGAGTTTTGAACTTCAATTGAAAAAAACTGAATTTGTTTTAAGTCGGATTTATATGAAACAAGAAATGTTCGGATCGGGTGAACAATATTTTTCTAATGAGAGAGAAAAATCGAGATTTCGTCGTGTAGATTGTGAGTTATATCCAAATCGAATTTCCAGAAAGTTGCTATGGAATTCGTTTATAATTTATAACGATTTAATTATATTATAAAAGGGTTTTTAATATAAATGGAATACCGATTTAGCCGGGATTCAAAATATTGAGTTATAATCCAGATATGTATATTTTAGAGCTATATGATATTCTTTGTGAATATATACGATAATATTAATTTATTAATATTAAATTAAATTGTTTTTAAATATATTTATATTTTTATTAGTTTATTTGAAGCCTTAAAAATAACCAGTTTTGCAAACTACCTCTGTTTTCGATGAAATTAACTTTGTTGGATCCGGAATGTTAAATTATTGTTAGATTTCAATTTTGTGATTTTTGGAGTCAGTATGTCACCGTACGGGATTTTAATGTGAAAAACAATCGATAATTTGACTTTAAAAATACGCTGTATGAGCAAACGGACTCGGAATTCGACGAAACAAGTTCCGTTGGGTCCGTAATGTCGAACTGTTGTTGCATGTCCATTTTTATCAAATTAGGATATTGTACGTGATCGTAGGGACTTTTAAACGATAATATAAATAGCGATAGATTATAAACAAATAAATTAATAAATATAAAAATATCATAATTTACCTATATATACTCCTTAACTTTTCTAAACCTACCCTTTTATTTTCTCTTGTCAAAAGAATACGCCGTCATGTTTTTCTTCCTTCCAGTAAGGCATCTCGATCTTCATAAATTTGTATAAATGAAAATAAAATACCATAATTCTTGAAACCAGTATTTTCGAGTTCCCCGGATCATTTTCGACATCCTGTGTGAGTTTAAAAGCATTCAAACAACATTATTTTCGCTGTCATTTTTACAGCATTGCTTAGGGTTTGAAAGGATTGGCAAATTAGGTGCGTCTTTCTTGAATTCAATGTCGGAATGGGTTTCCTGGTAGGGAGACGAGTAAATGGATGGAGTTAGGAAGTACTTGGTAACAGAAATTATCGCACTGTAGCTCAAGGTCTATAGTATGTCGCGTCTGCTTCCTGAAGACGGGAGTAGTGGTGAAGGCAGCGTTCCACGAGAGACTAGGAGGGGGAGTATATTGGTGAAGTTAGAATACAATTTCGTCGAGGAAAGGTGGATGGATGATCTTCTGAAGTGGTCGTGAATTTCCATTGAAAAGGAGTCGGGTTCGGATCTTTGGAGCTGGTGACTGGAAGTTGAGCGTTTGGAAGTGGAGAGCAAGGGTGTGTTTTGTTTTAAATTTCCATAAGTACAAGAGGATAATGAGATAGAAGAATTTATGGACATGGTGTGTCGAAGTTAGCTGTTTTAAGTGGAAGAGAAGATGATGTGCGGTCGGTCAAAAATCTGAACGTGGATTAATAGTTAAGGTTAAGTAGAATGACTAATTTATTTAATTCAAGTTAATGATCCTATTTCAATTCAAACCTAGCATAAACCGTATATAATGCATCCCTGGACAGAAATCAACGAAACATGATCCGTTAGGATCGTATGGATGAGGGCTACACAATGGAACTGATTCGGAGTGAATTGGAGTTCGTTACAATTTATAATGAAATAAATTGTCTGATCTGAATCAACGACAGTTTATCGTTATTTAACAATAAACGCCCAATGTGGGTAAAACTCACTAACTCTGCCCAGTTTATATTTTTATAAAGTATTTTTAGAATTGATAAATCTTGGTTGATTATTGTGTGTTGATTGTTTAGATGAACTGTTAATTAATTGGTTGCAAATATAGATAACGATATATATATACCGCTAGTTAAATATTGATTCTATTTATCAGAATATTTCATATTGAATTGAAATTGATGTTATTTATTTGATTAATATCTGTGGATGCACAGAACAAGTTGGAGGGATCCAACTGGGTTCCTCAACATTTATGTACTATTTTTCATATATTGTAATATATGATGTGATATATAATCTATTATTGATTATGTGTGTTTGGATGATACAGATCCTTTTTATTTCGTATTTTGAATACCATAAGTAATATTGGAAAATATAAAAAGGAATTTTTGAAGTGGATATTGAATTTAAGAATTTTATAAAATCAAATGGATTTTATAAAAGGAGATATTTGCAAATTAAATAAGGAACTTCTGTATAAAATTATTAACAGTTATATGGAAGTGTAAAAGACTGTTTCTGTTTAAAATACTTAATGGAAATAATAAGAAGTAAATAACGAACTTTATGGAATAAATATAGTTTTGGAAATAAATAGAATTTTAAAAGGGAATTGGCGAGATATAAAAATTATGGGAAATTGATTTAAATTAAATATTTAATAGAAATCTATTTTAATAGATAAATTGAGAAGAATAATTTATAAACGATGTTTATAAATTAAGAAAAAAAAATATCATTGGATAAATGAAAATATAAGTCTGAATTTATATAGAGAAGTAAAAATCGGTTTTAACACCGATATTTGAAAATGTGATGCAAACTTAACATTTATAAAGGGAATTATAAAAGATGGTATATACATTTGAAAAGGGGGAAATCTATTTTTAAAATAGAAATGGAATTTCGAATGATCTAGAAATAAATAACTTGTTTAATAATAAAAACAAGTAGTGTGATTTATAAACAATGTTTATAAATGAAGCAAATATAATTATCAGTGGATAATTTGGATTGTGAATTCAGTAGTGAATTTATAACGGGAAATTGGGAGTTGTTTTAGAACGGAAATGATGGAATTTATTTCAATGATTCGAAATGTGAATAGGATTAAATAAAATCCATAAAGATTTGTAATTAGGATTCGAAGAGGCCAAATGCTATAAAATAATTTATTTTAAGAAATTATATATTGGATAAATCGGGATTTGACAAGATAATTAATATTTGGTTGGAAACCGATATTTTGTAATCAAATAAAAAGGCGATAGAGAATTATAAACTTATTAAATAAAATCAATTATGAAGTTGACATGTAAACGAGATTTGATAATAAAATGGAATGTGAATAAGGCATTATAAAATGACTCGATGATTGGAGTTTAAACCTGTGTTAGTATTTAAATTATGAAATCAAGTTTTGATTTGATAAAACGTGTCCAGTTTTCTATAAAGGAATAATATTCACGTTTTGAAGTGAATAACGATTTAAAAGAAAACGTTTTGCAGAATTAAAACAGTTATAAAAGGAAATTGGTAATTATCGGGAAGTACTAAATTCAAATATGAATTTAGAAAGTGAGTTGACCTGAAAGGGTAAAATATGCTGGAGTTCGTAACGTAAATCGAATATAGTTTATTCGAAAGAGAGATTATCGAATATAGTTTATTCGAAGAAGAGTTATCGAATATAGTTTATTTAAAATGGAGATTATCGAATATAGTTTATTCGAAAGTGAGATTATCGAATATAGTTTATTCAAAAGAGAGATTATCGAATATATTTTGTTCGAAATAGAGATTATCGAATATAGTTTATTTGAAAGGGAGTTATCGAATAGAGTTTATTCAAAAAGAGTTATCGAATATAGTTATTCGAAAGAGAGTTATCGAATAGAGATTTTTCGAGAGAGAATTATACATTGGGATTCGACTATATCGAATGTAGAAAAGTACTATTTACTTTCGGGTTTTTTAAATCAAGATTTATTTATTTAATAAATTGTTTATTTATTTATTTAAATTAAGGTATAGAAGTTTTATTTAAAGTTAGATAGTTCAGAAGTAGGGGTTATAAAGCTATCGTTATAACCAATGATTTTAATGAAAGAATTGGATTCATAAACTGAATCCGAGAGTTGCATAAGTAATGATTTGATAAGAAGATAAGAAACAGAGTTAAGGAATTTAGAAACTGACTAGAGATTAGTTATGTTGAATAGCTTTCTAGGTATCGGTCTGATGTTGGTTTCGGCCTTCGGGGTTGATATTCAGGGGATTGTTCTCTTACTAGTTTATGGTTAGAGACTAATGGTGTGGGAGGATAGTGATGCGTGAATAAGGAATGGAAATGTTTTCCAATGTTAATAACATTTATTTTATAAATTTAGAAAATAAGGATTTTCGAATATATGGAAATGGGAAAATGAATAAATTAATGATAAACTAGTTAAAAGGGAAAAATGATGGTTGATGATTAATTGAAACAATCTCCATTTGGAGATAAGATCGTTGTGTGTATGGATGTTTCCCTTTGATTGTTAAATAACCGAGTATCAAAGTTTTGACCATTTTTCCGTTGTCAATACGGAGAGAACGGGATCAGATTTATTAACTGAAAAGCATGCCGTATGGGCATTAGCGTTGTGAATCAAATATGATGAAGATAATTGAAGACAGAGTTTATGCAAGGGCTATTCTTGCAAATTCTAGGTAGAAATTTCCTAAGATAGATTTATAGAATAGTGCCTTCAGTTTGTCCAGTCCCAGGACGACCTGTATGGAAGAATGTCTGGCGGAGTGTATTGAATAAATCGCATAAATTGATCTCTTCAAACATATTTACGTTTGATGGCGGAGGAATTCGTTTTTCTCAGCTGTATACCTATGGTATTTTTGGAGAAATCAATTTGTGATTTGGCGGGTATGACAATGTGACATTCAAAGTGAATAAATATGTGATCTGTCAGAGATAAGCGTGGCCTCAAGCCTCACAACCAAGAAATGGTATAAATGGGGTTGGTCGCATAGCTAAGTGGTTAGCTGCCAATTAGGGTGTATTGTCACCTGATCTACAGAAAATTCATTTACTTCTTTAACCTATTTCGATGTTGTCCCTTTCGGGAAACGGTTGTTGATCCCAACTGTTGGTGATGATACATTCGGTACACTCAAGCGAAATGAGTGACCGGTCATGTTTAGCCTGGGTTACAATATGTTCTTGTTAAACCCAGTGTATTCCTCTCTAGAGATACACTGTCGAAAGGTGGTCCCATACCTTGCCAGTTGGAATCCATTAACCAATAAGCGCCAGCAGTTTTTGATTATATATCATGTATGTGGAACGTGAGATGGAAGCGTTTCGCTAAATTTCCATCTATTTGATTTAGACATTATTATAATATCAGAAGAGTTGTGACACAAAGAATATTTTGAGTAGTCATAAGGTAAAAACCATCCGTGTTTATGTGTGGATCGGTATTACGATTTTCCCTTCTTTTAAAAGGATTTTAAAAGTTAAACAAATGGTTGGAGTTTACTCACACCAATCACGTGACTAACCCAGAGTTTATTTTTTTTTTGTTTTGCCTAAACTCTTAGGTGCCCAATTTTGTACGGACAGTCAAATAGTCGGGATTTTACATATATACTTGGAGAGCCGGAGCAGGAGGCTTCAGGATTATATAGCTATTGTTTATTTCCGCTATGTTGTAAGTGTTGTACTCCGATAATGATATATAAAATAACAGATTTTTATTTCAAAGTTTATGTTATATATTATATTTATTCGATCCGCTGTGAGATTCATGTTACTCTGATTCTGTTCTGTTGTAATCTTCTTCTTCTATTCTGACTTTCTTTCTTTCTATTTCTCACCCTCTAACTTCTTTCTATTAACGATCTGGAATGTTCGATGCCTGAATAATTGACATGGGTTTTTGTTGATTTTCTAGGTCGAAAATCCTAGTTCGTTACAGTGGTATCAGAGCTGAAGGTTAAATGATTACCTTGGCTCTGTGGCGTGACTCGGTAGAGATGGGGTTAGTAATACCCTAGATTGAGTTTGAGTGTATGTATACGAACACGTATTTGTTATTTAATATAAAATGGTTTTATATTGTGGAGATTCATTAGTTGAGTAATTTAAGAATTCTGGTCGATCAGTTTGATCCACTATATCGGTAGGGGTTTCTAAACACTCGAATACGATGAACCAACATAGTATGTTTTGAAAAGAGGGTAAACAAAATAATTTTACCCAAATTATATTTTGATATAAAAGATTTATATAGAAATTATTATAATGTAGTTGATATATTGGTTGTTATTATAATCGAATAAGATTATAAAAAGTAAAAAGGGTAGATATAACCAATCAGAATTCATATAAATATGATATATGAAATCAAATGAATTAAATCTGAATTTGAATCAAAATTGAAATTAAAACTCTGGAAATTTGAATAAGTGTTTGCAAATAGATTTGGTTTAAATATAAGGAAATTTTAAAATCCTAAGAGATTTTAAATTGTTTTTACAAGCATTGTGAATGGTATTTTGAAATATATTTCAAAATGGAAGCGTTTAAACCTGGGTTTTAAAAAGTGATATAGTATTGAATCCACTTCGGTCGCTGGAAAATAATTCCGATGATGATTCGGACATCATCGACGTTCATTTTCGAGTTGTAAGTGACGTATTGCTTCCAAAGAGATTGTTTTTTTGAATTATTTCGAGAAAAGCAAGTTGTTTTTATTCTGAAAGGAAATATTTGATTTTTGAAAAGGGTAAGCTGTTTAAAACTCCTAGGAATAGATTGTTCGAATTAAAAACAAATTAAAATAGAAATTTGTGAAAGCAAATTGGAATTGGATTAAAGCCAGTTAAGTGGAAATTGAATTGAAAATAGAAAGATACTGAGTAAGATTGGATTTTGAATATAACTTGACCTAGGTAAGTAAATGGATTGATTTTTGAAATAAAAATCAAATATGAGTTATGAGATAAAGATCTCTGATTAGAGAAATTAACAAGTTAATGAAATATGGGAGGGAACTTAACTTGGTTAAGTATAATGATTGGTGAGTTAAGAAATTGTAAATCAAGAATGGTACTTGAGATTGAGAATGGAATTTTGCTTGGATAAGCGAATGGTTGAGTTGGAGATAAAAGTGATTTGAGTTTGATTGGGATGACTTTAGTATATGTTGAATTGGTAGCATATGGAAATGACATAATGATATGCCCAACAAAATGGTACAAGTTTATTTTTTATGAGTTTGGTGATTTATGAGCCTATTTGGCAAGCGGCTTGGCTGTTTGATTTTCTTTTGGGTTGGAAGAGGCCTAGAGAGGCGAGTTGTAGTTGTGCCGATTGGGCCGTACAAAGGAGGTGTTGGTGAAATTTTTCGAAAATTTAAGGTGTAAGAAAAATTTCGGAATTTTTGAAAATTTTAGTTAGTCGGAAGGAATTAATATTTAATTGAAATTAATTGGTACAATGAAACTGAAACTTAAGGAGTGAACAAATAATTTTTAACCCAGTTAATAGGGTTTGTTTTCTAACTTAGCAATTTCGCGGAAGAAATTATTTTAAGGGAAGAAGAATGTTACGTCCCGTATTTTACAGTATAATATAATTAATTTATTTAATTATTTGAATAGTGATTTAGATATTTAAATGGTTGTTTAATTTCGTAAACTGAATCCGAAAGTTGCGTAAGCAATGATTTCATAACAAGATAAGAAATAGAGTTAAGGAATTTAGAAGCTGATTGGAGATTAGTTATGTTGAACAGCTTTCTATGTATCGATCCGATGTTGGTTTCGGCCTTCGGGGTTGATATTTAGCGAATTGTTCTCTTACTAGTTTACAGTTAGAGACTAATGGTGTGGGAGGATGGTGATGCGTGAATAAGGAATGGAAATGTTTTTCAATGTTAATAACGTTTATTTTCTAAATTTAGAAAATAAGGATTTACGAATGTATGCAAATAGGAAATGAATAAATTAATGATAAATTAGTTAAAAGGGAAAAATGATGATTGATGATTAATCGATACAATCTCCATTTGGAGATAAGATCGTTGTGTGTACGGATGTTTCCCTTTGATAGTTGAATAACCAACTATCAAAGTTTTGACCATTTTTCCGTCGTTAATATGGAGAGACTGGGATCAGATTTATTATCTGAAAACCACTCTGTATGGGCATTAGCGTTGTGAATCAAATATGATGAAGATAATTGAAGACGGAGATTATGCAAGGGCTATTCTTGCAAATCCTAGGTCGAAATTGCCTAAGATAGATTTACAGAATAGTGCCTTCGGATTGTCCAGTCACAGGACAACCTATATGGAAGAATGTTTGACATAGTGTATTTAATAGATTTCGTAAGTTGATCTCTTCAAACATATTTACGTTTGGTGGCAGAGGAATTCGTTTCTCTCAGTTGTATACCCGTGGAATTTTTGGAGAAATCAATTTGTCATTTGGCGGGTATGACAATGTGACATTCAAAGTGAATAAATATGTGATCTGTCAGAGATAAGCGTCGCCTCAAGCCTCACAACCAAGAAATGGTATAAAATCGGGTATGTCGCATGACTAAGTGGTTAGCTGCCAATTAGGGTATATTGTCACCTGATCTAGAGAATTTTCATTTACTTCTTTAACCTATTTCGATGTTGTTTCTCTCGGGAAACGGATGCTGATCAACCGTTGGTGATAATACATTTGGTACACTCAAGCGAAATGAGTGACCGATCATGTTTAGCCTGGGTTACAAGATGTTCTTGTTGAACCTGGTGTATTCCTCTCTAGAGATACACTGTCGGAAGGTGGTCCCATACCATGCCAGTTGGAATCCATTAACCAATAAGCGCTTGCGGTTTTTGATTATATATTATATATGTGGAACGTTAGATGGAAGCGTTTCGCTAAATTTCTATCTATTTGATTTAGACATTATTATAATATCAGAAGAGTTGTGATACAAAGAATATTTTGAGTACTCGTAAGGTAAAAACCATCTGTGTTTATGTGTGGATTGGTCTTACAATTTTCCCTTCTTTTAAAAGGATTTTAAAAGCTAAACAAATGGTTGGAGTTTACTCACACCAGTCACATGACTGGCCCAGATTTTATTTTGTTTTGTTTTCCCTAAACTCTTAGGTGCCTAATTTTATACGGGAAGTCAAGTAGTCGGGATTTTACATATATACTTGGAGAGATGGAGCAGGAGGCTTCAGGATTATGTAGCTATTGTTTATTTCCCCTGTGTTGTAAGTGTTGTACTCAGATAATGGTATGTATATACAAATGACAGATTTGTATTTCAAAGTTTATGTTATATATTGTATTTATTCGTCCCGCTGTGTGATTCGTGTTACTCTGATTCTGTTCTGTTGTGATTTTATTCTTCTATTCTAACTTTCTTTCTTTCTATTTCTCACCCTCTAACTTCTTTCTATTAATGATCTGGAATGTTCGATGCCTGAATAATTGACATGGGTTTTATGTTGATTTCCTGGGTCGAAAATCCTAGTTTGTTACAGAAGCCGAGTACGAATCCTCACCTTCGTGGTTATTGATATCATCTCCCCATACAACATCTTCTTCGGACGTCCTTTCCTCATAGAATTTAGGGTATGCATGTCACCATGGTCGCTCCTAATGAAATTCCTGACAGAAAACGAGATTGGAACAGTTAGAGGTAACCAAGCCAATGCTAGAGAATGTTATGCAATAGAATGGAAGAACGCGCGCAATAAGGACAAGGGAAAAGCCGTGCCCACGCCTTTTTGTGCCAAGACCGCCTCTGCATAGCAATCAATATAGCAATCAACAGCGTCTGGGCCTTAGCTCAAGCGCCACTGCCGTCTTTCCGATGACCTCGACCCACGGAAGGACAAAGAGCCCGAATACGAGAGGACTACTCCGGTTGAACCCACAGTGGATGTTCCGGTCAATCCCGACGATCCATCAAGGGTGTTAAATATAGGATCACACCTCCATCCAGCAATCAAAGAGGATCTTATAGATTTCTTGAAGGCTAAGTTAGACGTGTTCGAATGCACTCACTCCGACATGAGGGGCATCGACCCTGCGGTTGCTTGCCATTTTCTAAGTATAAATTCTACAATGCCTCCAGTCAAGCAGAAATGTAGCTTCTTGGGACCCGAGAGGTCCAAGGCACTCGATGAAGAGGTAGACCGCGTACTCAACAACAACTTCATCCGCGAAGCCGACTACCTCGAATGTGTCTCCAATCCAGTTCTGGTCAAAAAAGCCAATGGTAAATGGCGGATGTGTGTCGACTTCTCCGACTTGAACAAGGCATGTCCCAAAGACAACTTCCCACTCCCGAAGATCGACCGACTAGTCGATTCAACATCCGGATACTAGATACTATCTTTCGTGGACGCCTATTCAGGCTACAATCAGATCCCGATGAGTCTTCGCGACTAGGACCATACCTCTTTCATAACCGACCTTGGACTTTACTACTATCGCTTCATGCCCTTCGGCCTCAAGAATGGCGGCGCCACTTATCAGCGAATGGTTAATCGACTCTTTAAAAACCAAATTGGAAAGTCCTTGGAGGTGTATGTGGATGACAGGTTGGTAAAATAAAAAATGTCCCGCGATCACGTCCACGACCTCTCTGAAATGTTCTATATCCTCTGCCAGTACGACATGAAACTCAACCCCTTGAAATGCTCCTTCCGGGTCGCTTCAGGAAAATTTTTGGGTTTCATCGTCAACACCCGGGGAATCGAAGCCAATCCAGAAAAATTTCAAGCTATTTGGGACATCCAAATCCCCAAGAACATCAAGGATGTCCAAAGTTTAAACGGAAAGGTCGCCGCTTTAAGTTGGTTCATCTCTGCATTTCCTTCTTCGATTTACTTCGAAAGGGGAAATGCAATTTCGAGTGGACCCCAAAATGTGTTTCTGCATTTAAGGAACTTATGGACCACTTAGAGCGACCACCTATCTTATCTAAGCCCATAGACCATTAGGACTTATACATTTATTTGGCTGTTTCTACGCAAACAATCAGCTCGGCATTAATACGCCTCGAAGAACTCATCCAACGGTCTGTCTACTACAAAAGAAAACGATTAATGAGGGAAAAGAAGAATTATGCGAAGCTGGAAAGTTGGCATTCTGCTTATTGATTTCTTCTCGTAAACTTCGACCATACTTCCAGTCTCATCCCATAAAGGTTTTCACCGACCAGCTGCTACGTTTGGTCATACAACGACCCGAGGCGTCCGGCCGACTATTAATATGGAGTATGGAGCTAAGCCAGTTTGAGATAACATTCATCCCCCATCGGACCATCCTCGGACAAGCCCTCGTCGATTTCATAGTAGAATTCACGACTCCCGATGACACTTTTATGGAAATTGTTCGTGGATGGCTCCTCCAACAGAAAATGCTCTGGGGCCGGGATCGTGTTCGTCACCCCCGAAGAACGCCCTATATGCTACACACTAAAACAAAATTTTCTTGCTACCAACAATGACACGGAATATGAGGCCTTGATAGCCAGACTTAGAATCGCGATTGAGCTCAAACTAAAGACCATCCAAATTTTCTCCGTTCACAACTCATTGTGCGCCTAGTGCAAGGGAAATATCAAGCTAAAGGGGAACGACTCGCCTGGTACTTAACCCAGGTTCAGGAACTACTCACTTACTTTGACCACTTCGTCATCACACACATTCCTCGAGAACAAAATGAAAAAGCAGACGCACTAGCTAAGCTAGAAAGCTCCGAGGATCCGCAACTCTTAGGGTTCGCCCCCGTCGAAGTGCTCAACTCCCCTAGTATAAAGCACACACAAACCGTTGCGGTCGTGAATGCCGAATTCAAACCTGAATTTTGGATGACACCAATCACGAATTACCTGATGCATGGAACCCTTCCGGGAACCTACAAGGAAAGACGAGCGCCCACCCGCCAATCGGCTCGCTATCTTCTTATGGATGGGGTGCTCTACCGTGGAGGCTTCTCTGTCATATTGCTCAGATGTGTAGCCCATTATGATGCCATTAGAGTGCTAACAAGTGTACATGAAGGGGAATGCGGCGACCATACTGGAGGGCAAACCCTGGCAAGAAAAATACTCGGACACGGCTATTACTGGCCTACACTCAACTAAGACGCCACAGACTATCCTCGCAAGTGCGACAAGTGCCAACGCTTCTCAAAGATCCCAAAAGTCCCACCTACAGAATTGACGCAAATGATCAGCGCATGGCCATTCGCCATGTGGGGAATCGAGATCATTGGAACTCTTCCAATGGCCAGAGGTGGGGCACGAAATGTTGTCGTCGCAGTTGATTATTTTACCAAATGGGCAGAGGCCGAAGCTCTCGCCACAATCACCACCAAGAAGATGACCAACTTCATTGTTCGCAACATCATTACCTGATATGGGGTCCCTCAAGCTATCATTTCCGACAATGGCACTCAGTTCGAGAGCGCCGAATTCAAAGCCTTTTGTCAACGGCACAACATCGAAAAAGTATTCTTGACGGTGGCTCATTGCCAAGCCAATGGGCAAGTCGAGGAGGTTAATAAGGTCATCGAATCCATTATCAAGAAACGTATGGAAAAGGCTGGGGGCATGTGGGCGGACGAACTTCCTTTAGTCGTATGGGCTTACCGAATAACCCACAAGACAGCGACCGGGCACACTCCTTTCTCTCTTTCCTATGGATCTGAAGCCCTCATTCCCATTAAGCTCAAGCTTCCATCTCATCGAGTTACCTATTTCAACCCAAAGACAAACCAAGACTTACTTTTGGAGTCACTCGACTTGCTAGAGTAAAAAAGGAACGAAGCTGATCTCCGAGCTGCCGCCCAACGGCAATGAGTCGCCCGATACTTCAATTCCAGGGCCCGCTTTAAGGACCTCAACATCGGCGACCTCGTCTTAAAATGGGCATTCCCTCCACTAGCAGGTCTTGCTCCTCACTGGGAAGGCCCGTACTCCGTACAACGAAGGCTCGGCGATGGAACTTTAAAACTCGCAACTGTAGACGGAGCTGAACTACCAAATACATGGAACAGTGAACATCTCCACCGCTACTTTACATAACTTACTAAGTTGTTAATGCTTTCCAACGATGTTTTATTTTCTAACAATTCAGGGCATTGTAAAAGCTATTACTGCCAATGTTATTAATGGAAATGATGTTCAACTTCCTATCTCTTTTTTACGTTTACTCTGCATATGACACGTTTGATTAATCCTAACAACCAGCTTGTGTGTGAACAGTCGATCGCTGTATCGACCCCCGAGCACAGGAGCCGGTACCGCCATCCGAACCTCGAGCCAACCTCGAGGCCAAACTACATTGGCTACGAGCGGAACCCCGAGCATGGGAGCCGGCAACGCTACTCGAGTCGCCGGCCCGTGGCATGACCGAGTATAAATAATCACGAACTCGAACCTCGGCCCCATGCCAGGACCGAGGATAAATCATTCTGCGCCCAAGTCCCAAGCGACTTGGGGCCACCCAACAACCAGCCAGGAGTGATGTAAATTTCTCCCACGGCTACCGGTGCTGGTCGAATTTTGGCGCAGCACCGATACCGACCTTAAATTGTTTCTTACCCGAAGCTCTCAAGGCTAACGGGTAGCCCATGGCCACGATCGGACCCTACGGGCTGATGATCCGGGCTTCTCCTCACAGGCAAATAAACGACGTCTATGACTTGCCTCAACCCGATGAACGAAAGGAGAGCCACACACCGGACGGACCAGAAATTGGGATGCCATCGCCTTCGCTGCATTTGGGATTAACCCCAGGTAACCCAAAACAGCAAGCACTCAGCCTGGCTTCGCAAAGTACAGGTTTACAGAGCTGAGGGAAACTTACTAGAAGCCTGCGCTCAATCACACACCCTCTGGAATAATCGACCCAGAGCACGGTCCCCGATCGCTTTTTTTTAAGTGTAATGATAAGTACGCTTATGCAAGTATAGGACGCTAGAAAACATGAGGAAAAACAAACGAACACTCAACATAAATCGCGATCTTTATAATTCATATTTCATTTTCACACACACACATTGAACAAACTACATGACTAACATCTTTCTAATGAGAGGGTGTACATGAAAATCACACCATGTCTTGAAAAACCAAAAGCGAAGGTCGTACTCGCATAAACTATCGGCCTACACTACCAAAATAAATGGTAACTTCTACTTAAGTTGCTAACACTAATCGTGTATTTTCTTTTTGTGTTTGCGCTCTTTCTTTGCAGATTCGGCACTCGATGGTTCATCCTTTGCGCTAGGCCTCTTCCTTCCCGATCCGCTCCTACCTCCTCAGCCCTTCTGAGAAGTAGTCGATTCATGAGAAACTGGAAGGCATCTCTCGTCCGCTCCATCGCCACTAGAGATCTCAGTGATATCAACAAGGGTGGTATGCGGCGTAGGCATGGGGAACTTCCGGCAGCAAGGTCTACTACAGCGTCACTCTTCTTCGGGATCCATGCCTTCCCGCTCAGCCCTCTCCTTGGCCTCTCTAGTAGCCCGTCGCTCAATAAGCTTCTGGGACTTATGCGTCGTGACATCACCAGCATTAGTTTTCTCAAGGGTCTCGGTGGCCCTCCGCTGGACTTCATCATCCTCCCTTTTCTTCTAGGCCTCGTCAGATGCCCTCTTCTTCTCCGCCTCCTCATCGGCCTTCCTCCACACAACCATCTCAGTGGCTCTCGCCTCAGCATCTTGTTTGGTCTTCATTAGGACCTCCTTCCTAGAAGCCTCGTCATGCTTCTGCTTCTCCTCCACCCCTTCACACTTAGCCACCATTTTTGCATTTTGGGCCTCCACCATAGTCGCAACCGAAGGCACATCAGCCTCCACCGGGCCTCGAGCAATGACACTTTGTCCATCAACCACCTCTCCTTCCTCGATAAGGCTTTTATAAAGGCTGGGAGTTATCCTTGTATCCAAATAGGTGTCCAACTGATCGCCGCCTACTCCAAAATGTATCCCCATGGGTCCTGGCCCAGATTCGGTCACTTGGGGAACAACGGGGGCAGATCCTAGTGTCATGGTCAATCCAAAAAGGGCTGTACAGTAAAAACACAACCTTTTAGTCCGCCAATTCGGTAATTACGTCATCCTCAAGGATGAATGGAAAAAGGAATTTACCTCTAGTTAGGGATGGTGTAGAAAGGACGGGAGGGGTACTCGTTGGGGGTAGGTAAAGTGAATCCGATCTCTCCTAACTCCAGATGCTCGGGGTCCTACTCAGTTAAAACCCGAGCAGAGGCTATGAGATCGATCGCCAGAGCAGATCCAGGGCCCGATGGCCGGTAAGAGCTTCCCTCTGCAAATGTCTCCACTACAACTACACTCTCAGTCAGGACAGACTTCCACTTTTTGGCGGCAAGCTTCGCCAGCCTCTCCCTCTCAGAATCCTCCAACAGCAACCTCCTTCCTTCCTCTAACTTTTCATGCTCCTCATCAGTCAGGAGATCAATCATGAGTTGGCATTCGTTTAGAGTGCTCACATCCACTTGGCGCAGATAGGCTTTATAGGGGACAAACCTCTCCCAAGTCCGAGCTAGCACATGGGAATAATCGTCAACCCACGAGAGTCCATGGAATCTTAGAACCTTAACATACATATTTCGGATATCTTCCTCCACGGACGATTCTATCCGGAATTCCATATCCTCCAGCTGCTCCCTCAATCACTCCACCTCTCTCTGGTGTTCGCTTTCAAACCATCGATCGTGCTCAACACGTCTCTGTTGCTGGCCTTCGCATCTTCCTTCACCTTCCTCATTTCCTCGAGCTGCTTCTTCAAGCTATCATTCTCCACTCTTAAAGCATTATTGTCCTTCTGGAGCTGAAAGACTCTTGCATTATCCCTTTCCAGAACGGCATAAACCTTATCCACCTCGGCATTTTCCTTCTTTAGGTTTGTGTTCTCGGTGGTTAGATCAGCTACAGTTTCTGCGAAAGAAGAGCGGGAATGATCAACCTCCCTCTTGAGTACCTCGTACGCTTGCTTCACTTCTGTTACAATGACGAAACCCACAATTTATTATTTAAGGGCGCAGGAATGGGTAATAGTGGGCACACAATACCAATAGCAAACTCAGTTATTTCAGTGTTCAAATTACCGATGGTGATCCATTCGAAGTCAACGGCCAACCCCTGGTTTATGAGCTCTAGGTTCTTCTTCCTAATCAATTTTGATAGTAGGCGGGAGTACCTCAGAAGTTGGTCGGCCTGATGGTATTTAGCCCTCAAGCGCATCCAGACATCCCCGGACTCCCTGACAGATGACGGGTTGAGATCAAGGAGGAACTTTATTTCATCAAAATAATGTTGAGGAAAATTACGCTTCAGTAACGCTTTCTTTTCGTCCATAGAGAGCTCTTGCTTCTCGGGCTCTGTAAGGTCTTACCTCCCCACTGCGGTCATCCTCTTCGGCCTTGGTTGGCCGAGTGGCGGCTCCCTCCCTTTAGTAATCGGAGCGGGAACCATGGGCACTATATGTAAAGGAGCAGTCAAAGACGGGTGTCGGGAACCCCCTAAATTAAGTCGAGAGTCTCCCTCGGACACATGAATTGGAGGTGGAGGATGAGTCGGAGATCGTTGAGATCGATCCCCACCTCGATGTTCACTGCGGCGATCCGGCGGGGGTGGAGTATCGTACAAGCTAGTCCCTCTTCTAAAGCCCTCAAAGAAAGGATTCCTAGGGCATTGATGGACTCCATGCCCATATCCTTGTCGTCCACGCCCTCTGGCCATATCATATGTCTAAGGAATGAATACAAGTCAGACGAGTCACGCACTAAGATGAGCCTAAAGGTTATGTAGTGTGTATGAATGTATGTCCTAAGTGTTCTCTCAACAACCTAGATTGTGATCCGCTCGAAGGAATTAAGTCCTTCGCAGCAAGAGCTAGTTCTTCCATACTTGCCGTATCCGGCCATGGAGACAAGTCTATAGCAAGTTTATTCAGGCCAGCAAACTGGTCCACTGCCTCAAGTGGGAGGCCGCTTCCAGAGAATTCACAGGGGACTGTGGACCGACCGATGCTTCTCCCCTCGCCCTTCCATCGGGGGGCGGGGAAGAAGCGTCCAACGAACCCTCATCCCGAGTAACTATCTCTACGCCACCAGCCTCGTGTACACACACACATCTCCTTGGAACTTGATAGCCTTTATGGGCTTGGGCCCAGCAGAAGGCAGCTTTCTTTTCAAACCAAGAGCCGCAGGACCTTCCGTCACCTTCCCTCTCAGTACATTGCTCGCAATGGCAGGCCTGATTATAACCCGATCATCTAGAAGCAACCCAGCACGGCGAAGGCGCTATTGACTTATCACGGTATTAGTTTTGCGAGACTCTTCGAGGATCGCTCGCAGAGCGATAAGGCGTTGCTGGTACTCATCACTGGTGGGCGCCTCTGGATTTCCTGCGATGATAAAAAAAAAATGAGACACGGGATCCAAGGACTTTATAGTAGGGAATGAAGTTCGAAAGTAATTACATCCTTCTATCCATCTCCTTGCAAATCCAGGAGGGCAACGCACAAAGAACCAGTCTTGTTTAAACACTGACGGCCTGGGCCACTTCCCGACGAAGAATTTGGTGGCAGCTGATGCTTCCAGGAACCATTGAGAGGGCGATCCGCTAGACGTTCTCCTCAGATTGAAAAAATATCGAATGTCCTCTCCGGTAGGTTCCAAGTGTAAGTATTCTCGATAAAGAACGTAAGTGCCCAAGAGTGAAGAATAAGCATTCGGATGCAGTTACGAAGGTGCAAGGCGGAAGTAGGATAGCATGTCCTGAATAAAGTCATTGGCTGGGGGCACGCATCCCTCAAAATAAGCTTGCCTGTTCCAGGCGGTCAAACACTCGGGCAGCGCTTGAGCCCTGCCACCCTCTCCCGGTGCATGGATATCGCCCACCAGTATATTGAACTGCAGAGCCATCTTCCTAACTGATGTAACATCCATGCGCGATGGCACCGAGTCCATCGTAGTTTCCAATATAACTGCGTCGGGCACCATATCCAGGGTTACTGGAGCCGCCAGTGCATCTCCACTAATAATATTCACATTCTCAACCTCTTCATGTACGACCAGAGAATGTAATCTCTCAGTTTGTTCCCTATGCTCAGGCACTTCAGGTGAACTGGCCGTTTGAGAAGGAACGGATCCTTCGATAGTCTCAAACTCGCTGCCAGCCGAGCTACAACTGTTGGTAGAATCAGATGTATGTAACGATGGCGGGGAAGCCTCGGCTTCCAGGGTTTTTTCAGTCTTTGATCTTGTTTGCATCGCTAATTATACTTTAACACACCAGTAGTAGACATCACTGTGGAATAAGATGTACCCCTCGTGTTGGTGAAAGCTAACATGGGTGTGCGGTGTCATGCAAAATAAAGATGTACAGAGGAAATTTAAACAGTCCAACAGTTCGGTCAAAGTTCAGATATATGCTCTATCCTATGTGGAAAGTCGGAATACATGCAATTGTCCAGTTACTAAGGCAGCATGGGAGAACGGAGGACCGGAACAGCGGGGGTAATCGCGAAAACGCACTCCATCTGAGCTCAAAGACACAAGACCTCTCAACTAAAACCGGAGGTTCGAACCCCCATAAGGTTCGAATACTCGAACGCCCATACGGTTCGAATACTCGAACCCTTCAGGGTTCGAAAAATTCGAACCCTAACTGGGTTCAAAATCTCGAACCCTATCTGGGTTCGAGATCTCGAACCCCATCCAGATTCAAAGGCTCGAATCCAATAAGGCTCAAGAACTCGAACCCCATCAAAATTCGAAAGCTCGAACCTCATGGAGTTTTGAATTTTCGAATCTCACTGGGGTTCGAATGCTCGAACCATCGCGGGGTTCAAATGCTCAAACCCTCAAGAGGTTCAAGTATTCGAACCACCGAGGTTTGAAAGCTCGAATCCCACCAAGGTTCGAAAGCTCGAGCCCTGGCGAGGTTTGAGAGCTCGAGCCCCGGCGAGGTTTGAGAACTCGAGCCCATCTGGGTTCGAAGTTTTCTCATGGCATCCTCCTCCTAGCAAAGTCCTCCCCCGCGCTCGCCACACAAAGCCTCCGGGACCCACCTAATTTGCGTTCGAAAATTCGAAGTACATGGGGTTGAAGCTTTTTAATGGAAGCCGAACTTGGAAGTTTGAAGAAGAAAGTGAAATGAAAGAGAGGGGGGCTATTTATAAGGAAAAGGAAGAAAGGCTCTTCGTATTCCCCAAGCAGGGTTGAAATTTTGAACCTCCCAGGTTTGAAATTCCAAACCCCGGGGTTCAAAGCTTCGAACCTCCATGGTTTGAAATACCGTTCCCTAAAAAAAAGAGGAAAAGAGAAAGAGAAACCGTAACACTGGGTTCGAAGCATCAAGCCTATGTTCCTGTGCACGTACTCCCTATGTATGTGTACCGATCACTGCAAATACACGGAGGCGATACACAGTGAATACTCAGCAACGCGCATATAGCGCCGCACGAACGGTAGCTCACTTGCAATTCCACAGCGAGTGAGCCCGACAACTAACGTTTGTTTTTTTCTTAACTTACAGGACAAGTCGACAAGTTGACTACTATCTCGACAAATACAAAGCACATCATGTCAAGACAAGACGTACTTTGGGGGGCAAATGTTAACCGGCCTTTTAGTCCGGTTCCCAAAAAGTACATAAGACGTGCTCAACCCAGCGCAACGCATGGAGCTAAGGCCGGGAAGGACGCTTAGGAGCGAAGGAGACAGGGGTGAAGAGGAACAACGCTGCCAAGGGCCTCGCAACACCTATAACACATTTTCGAACCAAAGCTCTGAATCCCTAGGGATTGCGAGCCCGAATCTCGAGGCCCCAAACACACATGCTCATGGCCTTCGCGCCTCTCGCAATGCGAAATTCGCACCAAGCAAGGTGCGAAATTCGCACCCAGAAAGGTGCGAAATTCGCGCCGATCAGGGGTACGGAATTCGCACCCAGCAGGGTGCGAAATTCGTACTCTGAGGTGCGAATTTCGTGGAATTTCACACTCCAGGAAGCACCAAATTCGTGCCCCCGAAGGGTACGAGTTTCACGCCCAATAGGGTGCGAAATTCATATCCTACGGGGTACGAATTTCGCACCCGGCGAGGTGCGAAATTCGCACCCCAAGGATGGGTGTGAAAAATGCGCAGGCGCGGGTGACAGGTGCGAAATTCGGGGTGTGGTCCCCTATTTTCACCTACTCCTACCTACTCCTACCTACCCACTCTCCTATAAATATCCCTTGGCCTCACACTTCAAAGGGGTTGGAATTTGAGTCCTTAGGACCTCTAGAGAGCTCCTTTAATGGCATCTCCTCTTCGAGGAAGAAGAAGGGGAAAATGTCTTTTTCCTAATATATGAAATATATGATAATTTTGACATCGTATAACTAAAAGACAAATGTAATGAGATGTCAAGAGATAGTCTCAACCTTATAACCTTGTGTTATCAATAATATTCCAATAACTCTTCAAAGTGGACGTAGGCCCCTCTCGAGGCCGAACCACTATAAATCTCTCGTGTTATTTACTACTTTCTGCTCTTATTGATACGACCAAATTAATAATTCCTAGTAATTGGAATCTTTGGTGTTTACGACATTTTTTGCCGTCAACAAACATGATATGACTTGATAAATTTTATGAAATAACTTAATTTCAAAACATGGATTCCTAACTATATATCCACCTATAAGTTATTGTTTTGTGTTATTTTCTTGTACAATACTATTGGCTAGCTTTTTAATCAAGCCATCAGGCTCCAGACGCAAGTATAAATGCAAAGTCTCATCTATGGAGTTGCCCACCATGGATCGCGATCGCCCCTCGTTCCATCACGACCCGATCGCCCCTTGTAGCCTCGGTCCGATCCTTCCTCAGCAGCTCGACCCGATCCAAGCCCAGAAGACAAGGAGATGGCCAAGACCAAGTCCATCACAATCCGGAAACGCAGGATCTCGCGACACCTGTCCCCAACTGTCATATTGACCAATTTTTCCCTAAGATACGAACCAATCCTAGATTCTCGGGATTCGTGCCATGTATGACCGTGATCCACCTGAAGAAATCAGCTATAAATAGCCCAGAACTTGGCATTTTTCAGGATCTTTTCTGGGCAATTCAGTGCTCTGATTCCACAATTATCATATATCCATTATTTCTATTCAGAGTTACCTTGAAATTACAGAGAGAAAAACAATTGTAATAGTGAGATTGAGCGAAATCATTGATTGTATTAGCATTCAGCATATAAACAACAACATATAAAGTGGACGTAGGCTCGTTAACGTCGAACCACTATAAATCCTGTTTCTTTTCCGATTTTTCTTTATTTTCTAGACATAATTCTCCGTAGATCAGAACAATTCGGGTGTTAGAGCCAATTTTGGATCTAACATTTTGCTGCTTTCACTGAGAACGAATTCTCAGTGTATTGGATTGTTGCTCCGTTGTTTGGATATTCAAGTCCAAAGAAAACAGTCCAAAACTGCACTGTTTCAGTTTTTGAAGATTTCAGCAAAGTTCAGATATTATGGCTGGAAAGAAGTCTAAGGAAGTACGAGCTTCGCAGACGAACGAAACAATCGAAGAAAATGAGCACGAGCAGGTCGAGGAGGAGCTCTCGGATCGCAGAGAAGAGGGGGCGAACCGATCCGTCGAAGGCGCCACGATCCAACCAGACGAAGGGGTCACTACTCGCTCCCAGGACCTCGCCACGAACCCTCCTCCCACCACTTCCACGATCCGATCCCAGGGGGGGCTCCGAGCTACTGAAGCAAAGCTCCTGCAATCCGAAGTGATAATCAGACCACAACTCGTCCTGGAAAGGAGGTTATGGCTCATTCCTCCCGTGCTGGTACATCAGCTCGACCTGGCTCAAGCTCTTTACGTATAAGAGAGAATCTTGGTGATCAATTTGATCCTTCTGCCCCGGCTACTGAAGGGGATCTTTCTCGCCTCATTGACATGTGGGACAAACTATTTGACGAGTTAGCTGCTCAGAGGCAAGAGAGTTCAGTAGTACGACAGAATTTGACTGCTATGGACATGCGACTTGATGACTTCATAAGGCAGAGGGTCTCCTCTCTAACTCGTCTTCCTTCCCCGGAGCACGCGTCCTCGTCCGAGGAACCCCGAGGAAATCGATGATGGCCCCTGTTAGAAAGGGCTAAAAACATAGAGTAGCTTCGATTCGGATCACTTCCATCTCGAAAAGAAGAAGCGCTTAATCAGGGAACTAGTAACCATAATTTGAATGAGCCTGCTCTACCGCCGGGGAATAGAAACGTTGTTGACCCTGCTCAGAATCAACCCATTCCTCCTGCTCATCGTATGGTCGACCGCGGTAACAGGGGGCAAGGAAGCTCTCCCTAGATCCCAGACTTTATATCAGCACGTCAAAGAAATTCCAAAGAAGCCCATCAGGCAAGAAGTGCTGATCCTGAGTCCACCTTGACCCGTGCAGATGTTGAAGAAATGATCAAGCAGAACATGATAGTTAGCCGTGTGCACAGGGACGAAGATTGGGGCATAGATCGCAGTTATACACCTTTTACCAATGATATATTAGAGGTTACATTCCCAAGACCTTTTAATATGATGACAATGAATCGCTATGCGGGCAAATCTGACCCGATCTAGCATCTGATGCGATATTCTTGGTCCATGAATGCTGCTGCAGCTACAGACGAGATCAAATGTAAAGCGTTCTCCATATTCCTGGAAGATGTCGCATTAGTGTGGTTCACCCGCCTGCCAGCACGGTCAATATCTAGTTTTAGGGAATTGAGTGAGAAGTTCATGAACCAGTTCCGCCTTCACGCTCAGAGATCTAAGAATGTGATTGAGTTGTCTCTTATTAAGCAACGACCGGACGAAAGCCTTTGGTCGTACTTGGATCGCTTCAATCTAGCTGTCACGGAAGTCAAGGACCCGCATGAGCAAACCGTTTTGATGGCCCTGATTGACGGAGTCGATAAAGATACCGAGTTTGGAAGATATCTAGCCGGCAAGCCACCTCCGACCAGAGAAATATTTTATGAAAAAACTAATGTCTGCTTACGTCAGGAAGAAATATACGCTAACAGAAAAAGGAAGGCTACTGATAAGGAAGATATTCGAAGCAATGTGGCCATCAAACAGACAGGAGATAGCTCAGGAAAGGTTGAAGTCAATGTTAGGAATAAAAATCAAGGAAATGGTCGCCAACCGGGTAACAATAATAGCAATAATCGGAAATGATTCTCAGAGAAGACCTCGACCCAGGCCATTTGAGAGTTTCACGCCGTTGATCGATACATTGGAGAATATCTTCATGGATACTTATAATGTTCTTCCGTACAAAAGGCCTCCCCCGAGAGATTCGACAGAAAAGGAACGTGAAACTGGAAAATTCTATCTTTTTCACCAAATCCGTGGTCACTCCACAAATGAATGTCGTCATCTGAGAGACGTGGTCGAGAGGCTACTCCGAGAAGCAAAACTCGATGAGTATAAGGTCACTCCTAGGGATAGGGGGCAAGCCGCACCGGCCCTGAATCAAAATCAGAGCCAACCTGCTGCCAGAATGACCGCTCAGCAGAAAGGGAAGAACCTCGTCATCAACACCATAGTTGGAGGGCTTCATCTGTCCAGGCATAGCTTAAGAGCAATGGACCAGTATGTTAACGCAGCTAAACAACCCTTTGAAGTAGGAGAATGTAGCAATCCTGAGGACATTGCTCCAGTCAAGCAACAAAGAACGATGACTGATGACATCATATTTCATGACCGAGATGGTATTGGAGTTCACTCCCCAACTGAAGACCCATTAGTAATCACAGCCGCAATTGGTCCGGCCATAGTCCATAAAGTTTTAGTGGATAAAGGAAGCTCGGTTAACATCTTGTTCAAGAAAACGTTCGACCAAATGAAACTTGAGCCGAAGGATTTAAAGCCATGCGAAAGGTGGATACGTGGATTCAATGGAGCCTTAACTGCTCCAATGGGATACGTAGAACTGTCAGTAACCCTTGGGGAAAGAGAGCGCCAGAGAGTAAGAATCCTTCCTTTTGTGGTTCTGCACATTGAATCCCTATACAACGCCTTCTTAGGCCGACCGGCCCTAGCAAAATTCAGAGCTTGTATATCCCCTTGGTGTTTATTGATGAAGTTCCCGACTGATGCTGGTATAGGCATAATCATAGGAGACCAAGTTGTTGCCCGAGCATGTTACATTGCAGAGCTGAAGATGCTCCGCAAAGGAAGGGATGTAGAGACCAAAAGTGCTTCCTTCCCTGCAGGGGAGGGATCATCGTACCAACTAAAGAAAATTACTATGGGAGAACCGCCCGGAGAACTGCCCGAGGATATAGATCCCAGAGAGGACGAAGAGCCTGGGGGCAGAATGGCGACTCCCAACGAATCAACTGTGGATGTACCAATCGATGATAGCAACCTGGAGAAGGTCTTAAAGATTGGATCCCAGTTGGACCCTATTCGAGCCAGAGAGCTAACGAATTTCTTGAAATCTAATTTGGATGTATTCGCCTAGACCCACTCAGATATGTGTGGGATATCTCCTTCAATTATGAATCATTCGCTAAGCATCAGACTGAAGCATCCTCCTGTCAAACAGAAAAGGCAATTGCTTGGCCCAGAGAGGTCAGCCGCTTTGAAAGAGGAAGTTGAAAATTTGAGAAGCAATGGCTTCATCAGAGATTCCACATACCCGGACTGGATTTCAAACCCAGTCTTGGTAAAAAAAGGCCAATGGAAAGTGGCGTACATGCATTGACTTCTCTGACCTGAATAAAGCCTGCCCAAAAGATAGTTTTCCGTTACCCAGAATTGACCAATTGGTAGATTCAACGGCAGGCCATGAACTCCTCTCTTTCATGGATGCTTACTCGGGATACAATCAGATCCCTATGCACGTCCCGGACCAAGAGCACACTAGCATCATTACGGATCTGGGATTGTACTGTTATGTGGTGATGCCTTTTGGCCTGAAGAACGCCGGTGCAACATATCAACGACTGGTGAATAGAATGTTTTACAACCAGATCGGGAAAACGATGGAGGTATATGTTGATGACATGTTGATGAAGTCCAGACAATCATCCGATCATACTGCCGGTTTAGCAGAAATGTTTGAGATTCTCCGAAAGTACGGGATGAAACTAAATCCTTTGAAATGTTCATTTGGAGTAGCATCAGGAAGATTTTTAGGATTTATCGTCAATTCGTGTGGGATCGAGATCAATCAAGACCAGATCGCGGCAATCCGAAATATTCAGAAACCTAGACAAATCAAGGATGTGCAAAGTCTCACAGGGAAAGTAGCGGCATTGAGTATATTCATCTCTAAAACTACGGACAAATGCATTCCGTTCTTTGAATTGATAAACCGAGGAAAGTGCAACTTCGAATGGACCCCTGATTGTGTTGAAGCATTCCAGAATCTCTTGAATCACTTAGAAAGACCCCCGATATTATCTAAGCCCGTGGATCATGAGGAATTATTCGTATACTTAGCAGTGTCACCCAATGTGATCAGTTCAGCTTTGGTTAGAGAGGAAGATAAGGTGCAAAGACCAGTGTACTATGTGAGTAAGAAGTTGGCGGTAGCCGAGCGAAATTATCCAAGGATAGAAAAGCTTGCGTACAATTTGTTGATTACATCAAGGAAGATTTGCCACTATTTCCAAGCTTATCCGATTACTTTGTACACTGATCACCCGCTAAAACAAGTTCTTCAAAGGCCAGAGGCGTCGGGAAGGTTACTTAAGTGGAACATTGAGCTAAGTCAGTTCGATTTGAACTTTCAACCCCGACGATCGATAAGGGGGCAAGTGCTTGCAGACTTCATAGCAGAGTTTACCATCCTAGAAGATGATGTAATGAGCGAAGAAGCCGATCCGCCAAAACTACTCCTTGACCCTAATGCCTGGAGGTTGTACACTGACGGAGCCAAAAACGACAGACGATCTGGTGCTGGAGTGGTGTTTGAAACTCCAGAAAAACGGCGAATATACTATGCTCTTAGATTGGAGTTCCACGCTACTAACAACGACTCTGAGTTCGAAGCTCTAATTTCCGGATTAAAGCTCGCAAAGGAATTGTAGATCACGAAACTAGACATCTTTTGCGACTTCAAAATAGTCGTGAACCAGGTTGCAGGAAAGTTTCAGGCCAAAAGTCCTAGGCTGATGTCATATCTAGAAAGGGTGAAGAAGTTGCTGGATAAGTTTGACCACCACATCATATCCCATATTCCTCGAGCAGAGAACCAAAAAGCAGATAAATTAGCAAAGATGGCTAGTTTTGATAACCCTGAAAACACAAATCTGGTCCCGATTGAAGTCCTACAGTCACCAAGTATAGATCAAATGGAAGTTGATCTGGTACTAGACATCGAACCTGAGAGGGAATCATGGATGACTCCTCTAAATAATTTTCTGATGGATGGAACGCTTCCTACCAAGAAAAGTGAGAGGCGTGCAGTTATTCAAAAGGCTTCTCGGTATGTCTTGTAGGGCGAAGTCCTATGCGGGCAGGGATTCTCGATACCCCTCCTTAAGTGTATCGCCCACGATGACATTAAACGCGTACTGAAAGAGGTACATGAAGGCGAATGTGCAGATCACACGGGAGGACAAACATTGGCGAAGAAAATATTGCGATACGGCTATTTCTAGCCAACTGTTAACAAGGATGCAGCTAAATACGTGCGACGTTGTGATGCTTGTCAGAGATTTTCTGAGATCCACAGAACACTGCCAAGTCAGTTAAAGACAATGACGAGTCTGTGTCCCTTCGCTATATGGGGGATTGATATCATTGGAAGCCTCCCCATAGCAAAGGGCGGAGCAAAATTCGCTATCGTAGCCATGCATTATTTCACCACATGGGTAGAAGCAGAGCCATTAACCACAATCATAACCAAGCGAGTAATCAACTTCGTTGTTAGAAACATTTATGCCGGTTTGGGATTCCAAGAATCGTCATAACGGACAACGGAACTCAGTTTGACAACATCGAGTTCAGAGATTTTTGCTAGAAATACCACATCGAGAAAAGGTACACCTCTGTGGCGCATCCGCAAGCGAACTACCAAGTGAAGGCAGCGAACAAAGTAATTAAATCCATCCTGAAGAAGAGATTGAAACGGGCCAAAGCCAGGTGGGTCGATGAATTACCCTTGGCATTATAGGCCTACAGAACAACTTATAAGTCGGCGACGGGTCATACACCCTTTTCCCTTGCTTTTGGAGCCGAAGCAGTCATCTCGGTCGAGCTAGCAGTCCTATCTCACTGAGTCACCTACCATGACCCGATGACCAACAATGAGCTGCTCCTTGACTCTCTCGACATGATTGAAGAAAAGAGAGATGAAGCCGACTTACGTGCCTTAGGGCACAAACAGCAGATCGCTCGGTACTACAACAAAAAAGTTCGGGCTAGAACCTTTGAACCCGGAGACTTAGTTCTAAAGTGCGTCTTCCCATACTCAGTGCATATGGGTCCGAAATGGGAAGGACCATATTCCATTCTACGAAGGCTTGATAATGGAACTTTCAAGCTAGCAACCGGGGATGGAGGTGAAATGTAACACCCCACCTTCGCTAGGGTCACTCACAAAGGGAATGCACTAGTTTTGGTGAAGCATTATTTAGGTAAACATGTACAGAGATATCATAAGACAGAACATAAATTTTAAAATAGCAGAAGAATTAAAAACCAACTTTCATTATTTCAAAATAGAGTCAAAACCTATTACATCCAAAATACCAACTGTCATTATTCCATTACAACAAGTTGTAAATAAAGAAGCATAAACTTAAGATAACAAAAGTAAATTATTCCCCAAACATAGCAGAAGTGCAGCCATAGCATAGCTCAAGACCAAACCATACATGAGCTGACAGAAAGCAAGCTAAGTCCAAGCTAAGAGCTAGTGTTTCCTCCCTGAGAACCTGCGGGGAGAAACGAAAGAAAACGAGACGAAAGAAAAATGGTCAGTCATAAAGACCGGTAAGCCCTAGTGAATTTCAGTATAAAAACTAGTAAAGGTAACATGACATGTGAAAACTAGAATTAAACATAAGGCTGATAACAGGATTTGTATGATAACTAAGATACAAGATAAGTCAAGTCTAGCATCGCATGTTCAAGATTCGTTGCACCAACTGTACTAGTATTCTAACCCATGTAAAGTATTAACCATGAAATGATCCCTTGGCCCAATATCATGAAATGGCCCATTACGGGGTCTCATAGTACGATCTACTAATCGATCGGCTCCCTACAAGTCCTAGCTAATCATGTGTCTGTGTCATACGGCCCAATCACGAAATGTAGTCACCTATGCTGGGTCCACCCTAGGGTGTATCAAGTCCTAGGGTGCCAACCACCGACACGAATCAAGCACGCACAGTGTAAACCTACAGGTACCCAATGCCTGCTTTTTCAACTCCGGACTACGTGCGTGACCATAGTCCGCCTGAACCTACAATGACACACCTACTCAGCCGTCGTTCTGGTTGCTTACAATCAGCCCAGTAATCGTGCCCCACCCTGCCAAGTCCCAGGGTATCGTGATATATCTTAGTGGGTTACTGCTGAAAAGGATCGCATTAACTAGGGTTTCTAATGGGTTAAGTGTTGTCATTCAAATTCGTGACTTAACCCTACCCAAATCATGTATCAAGTTGGTTAAGTGTATTCAAGTAGTTCATGACATAACCTTATCATGCCATCGTGTCAAATTGGTTAAGTATATTCAAGTGGTTCATGACTTAACCCTATCATGTGGCATTAATTCATTAATGCACCCCAACCTCTCACATTAGACTAGTTGTTGTGGTCACTGGATTTGTCGGGCAGTTCCGGGCAGATTTACACCACAACATAGTCTAACCTCGGGTTTTACGTGCGATATGACCAGCTACCCACATTGGATCCTATTGTTTGCAGTTATTGGATTTGCTGGGCGGTTCTGGGCAGATTTACACTGCAAACTCAACCCAACCTCGAGTTGTCCATTTTCAAGATTATTCTAAGTGTCATGTCCACATTCAAGTTTCGAGTCTAAATTAATTTCAAGATTTCATGTCATGTCTTATGTCAAATCGTGTCAAATTCATGTCCATATCCAGTTTCAAGTTATAACAATGTTCACTTTTCAGGTTTATAGTAAGTTCAGGTTTTGCCTAATCCACCCAATCGCATTCCCATCGCACGTAAACTCGAATTGATACAAACTAATCTAATAAGGGAATAACATAGAAAGAACTGGCATAAGGTGGCAAAGGTGATTACTAACATAGCATGGTATAACTTGAGATAAATGATTACAACATTACTGGCATATGGAATATCGGCCTCAAACATTAAGATTCCAAATCTAGCAAAATAAGGTACTAGTCATGATAACAGTTGACATAAGGTGATAGTCATAAACTTGTGACTATTGACAGATTCAACATTGCAGGCATGATAATATGAGGGGGTTTTCTTTTTGATTTACAACATGAATAAGCCCCAAATCAATGTCATAGTAATATACCCAAAAGTCAAGATCCAAGATGAACAAGAATGGATGTGAAACAGTCATCATACACATGTCTAATTTCAATTTACAACACATTCATATTACGTTCACAGTTTAAATCTAAAAGTAACAGGGGCTTACAGATCGTGGTTCGAGAATTAGAAAAAGAAAGTCGATGTTGAATCTTTATATGCTTAGTCGAGTCCTAACAGAAATCCCCAAATCAGCAAATCTCTCAACGTAGTTTCGACGTAGAAGAAGTAGTTCGTTTCTCTAACTTTTCAACCAGAATTCGAGCAGCATAAGAGAAGAGAGGATTTTGTGTAGAGAGACTAGTGTTAGGGGTCGCTTATATAGGGTCAGGCCAACGAATGTAGACATAAACGAGGCCAGAAACATCAAAACGAATTCAGACTCAAAAGTGGGTTCTGTTCACCAGGTCGACACCCAGGTCGACTCTATGGTCGACCTGGTCCTGGATAGGTCGACTACATAGTCGACCCCCTGGTCGACCTGGTCCTGGGCAGGAAATTTCCCGCCCAGTCCATTCTGGGATTTAATTCGAAATTTGAATTCGAATCCTAAGCTGTTTTGAACTTGAAAACTTCTGAAAACTTCGAAGGGTCATAACTTGGTCATACGGACTCCGATTTTCGAAAATTCGGACTCGTTTCCAAGCAGAATTTCGAGATGAACGTAATGGCGTAGCCCATTGCCCTTAATTCTTATCTTAAAAATTAATTCTATCTTGATTTATGGTTATAACAAGTTATCAAAATACGGGTTGTTACATGAAATCCCCAGAGTGTGGAACGCCCAGCATTTGCGGCCTTATCTGACGTAAAATCGTCAGTTTTATTCTTTTGTTTTGTAGGACCATGTAAAAAGGCACGACTTGCCTTGAACAGTCTGGTTACTTGAACAAAAGATTATAAAGTGGACGTAGGTTATGATCCGACCGAACCACTAAAAAAATATCGCGTGTCATTTACCTCTATTGCACCGTTACTTATCTGCTTTATCTCAATCAACATAAATTATTGTTGTCTTTTAGGTTTTTTACAGATTATGCAGCAATATTGAAACATCTAATGCATTACGCCGCCTATCAGGATGAAAGAGGAACAATAACTGAAGTCCACAAGGTGCAGCAAAGTAAATGACACTACCGCTCAAACTCTAACTCTCAAGATTTGAGAGAAAGTATAAAGGAAGAAAAGATGACGTCCACCACTCTAACTCTCAAGATTTGAGAGAGAGTATAACGGATGCGAAGATGGCGTCCGCAAGGCGTGAAGGTGCACCATGATAAAACCGCCTTGCCAAAACTTTAACCCGCTGAAGGATCGGGAGAGTATAAAGGCGCTAGAGACTTAGCACCCCCAGAACTTCTTCCCTGCTGAAGGATCGGAGAGCAGCTTAAGAACCGAGCTCGGACTCTAGCCCGCTGAAGGATTGGGAGAGTATAAAGTTGCTAGAGACTTAGCGCCGCTTGAACTCTAACCTGCTGAAGAATCGGGAGAGTATAAAAGTGCTAGAGACTCAGCGCTAAAAGAATTCTTTTCCCCTCATTCCTGAGAATAGGGGGCAACACACACATGACTCTAATCAATCCTCAATAAGTCCTGGCCAGGCATCATATTAATGATTGGTTGGGGGCATATGCACACACATCTCTGCACAGAAATTTTAAAAATTTTGTCGCTAAAGTGATTCATGATTCAATTTTTGATTAGTTATGATTTAAATATTTGTGACTAATGCGATAAGTTAAAATTGCAGGTCCGCAGGTTTAGTTCCCCTTTCATATGATTGATTTGCCTGGAAGGGAAACTCTTGTCTGTATCACAGGTAGGATGAAAGTCAAGGCTGACAGAGATGAACCATCCCCTTATGTTGTTATGCTTGCTGCACTAGATGTTGCACAGAGATACAAGGAACTTGGAATCACTGCATTGCATATTAAATTAAAAGCGACAGAAACAAACTTCCATTTACTAGATGCAGATTTACAAAATGAAACAGCTAAACAAAACTTAGGGCCATTCTCATAACTACATTTCTTGGCCAGTGGAAAGCCTAAAAGTCTAAAAGAAAATTATGGATTAACAACTGCACCCTATTTGTGCTTGGGGGATGGTTTCGATTTCCTCTCCTTCTTCTTCTTCTCCGGTTCTTCCTTATCAGCTTCAAGGCGGTCACCCTTCTTCCTCTTATCAGAAGGAGGATCATGTGGAAGGGTGGAAGGCTGAGATGCAAGCTGTGAAGTTATTGATTTCGCAGAAATCTTTATAATCGGTCTTGTCTTGGGGTCAACCTCTGAAATAGGAAGCACATCCAGAGGCCCCACCTCCTCTTTCTTTAAAGCCAATTGCTTCTCTTGCCTGGCCTGCCTGTCAGCCAAGGTATCATTATCACCATCTTTTATCTCCTCTGTGATGAGGACGTCATCCTCATCATCTCCGTCACCACCATCAGTGTCATCCAAAGCAGCTATGACCTCAGCATCTGTAGGAGCGTCGGTGCCGGATACCACGGGTGCCACGGTGACCTTCTCACTACCCTCGGCTTTCTTTGGAATTTCAGAAGCTTCAGCATCAGTACCTGAGGGGACATTAACTTTCTCTTCCATGGCATTCTCTTCTGTGTTTTTCTCGTTCGACTTACCACCTGCATTAAGAGAAGCGTGTGTTATTAACTCGGGAGAAAATGTGGTCTTTTCATTCGACTGCTCCGCAAGGCGATGACAAGTTACAACTGCTTTGACAAATTGCGGAGAAAATATGGAGATACCTTCAGCCGACCCTTCACCCAGATTAACAGCAGAGGCTCCAATAGCTGGAGTAGTTGGGAGCAAGGGAATCAGCGGGTCGTCAGAATTGTATTCCTCAACTTCGGAGGTCTTGGGTTCCGTTATCGAGCTCGAGCCCTCGTCAAAATTATTTTTGCCCTTGGCCTCAGTCTTCTCCCTCTCAACTTCTTCTTGGATTAAGCGTCTGCCTTTCTCTAAATCCTCAGGCTCCTTACCTTTGAGGAGTGTCTACATTAGCTGGCCCTCATCAATCTCATCGACCTTCAACCGCTGCTTATCGTCCTCGACAAGTGCGTCCCATATATTGGCCAGAGTAACATGATAGTCTGAATCCAAGAGATGTCTCAAGTTTTGATGACTTGGCCCAGGAAATCGAATATCAACTCTCCAAATCCTTCTATCTCTTTTTCGGATGCGGCGAGCTTACTAGCGGTGATGGAGGCTGATTCAAGAACGTTGTTGGCATTGCTATCGGCAAGAGCTGATCGCCCTTCAGCTTGGACAAGTTGGTCACTTAAAGTTCCTTTTTCTTTCTCAGCAATCGCAAGGATGTCTTTCAGGCTCGCTCTCTCCTTCTCCCAGGCATCTCTCTCAGCTTCAAAGTGGCCTTGTGCTGTCTTTAAATCAATATTGGCTATCCTGAGATCCTCTTCCTCCTTCTTCAAAGCCATTTTCTCTTGGATATTTGAATCGAGTTCAGTATCAAAACGCTTCCTAGCACTCTCAAGCTCTGATTTGTAATTCTCTACATCCCTCCGTGCCAAAGCCAGTTGGGCATGTGTATCTGCCAATTCTTTTTCCATTTTTCTCCTGGCCCTGTCATTATTCTCAATTCTCACCTTGGATCTTGCCGCGTCCGTTTCTAGGCGACGGATGGCATCTGAAAGCTTAATGGTGTGATTTTTCATTATCTCGTATTGTTTGGCCGCATGATGAACATACCCTATCACCTCGGTATCCCAATCCCTAGGAACCGATTCCAGATCCGGTACAAACATCATTCTCTCAAAGTAAATATCAGGGAATTCTTTATGTAAGCGCGCCGGTTTGGCCTGATTTTCGAGGCTATGGGCAGCATCCCGTGTATCGAGACTACCTAAGTCGTGATCACCAGAGGGAACCAGAGTCTCTTTCCCCTTCTTCACAATTTTTCCCTCATCTTTATTCTTGTCCTCCAGCTCGTGTTGCTTCTTGGAGGACTTAACATGAGAAGGCGTACTTTTCGGAGGGGTCAAATACCTAGGAAGCCGCTTGCCCCCAGCCGGTGGCAATGGATGACTATGAGGCTTTCCGGAACCTTGCTTAGATGGAGATCGAGATCGTGTAGAATAAGACTGATGAGGATCGCGAGGCCAATGAATATCCCTTCCCCGACTGTCACTGCGGGCATAATCGGGATTCGAATGAAGACTTGGTGTGCCCTCACGGAGAGAGTGATAAGAATAAGATTGTCTTCGAGGCATCTCACCTGCAAAGGAAATAAGTACATATTAGAATCTGGAATACCCACGGTATGGGAGTGTTGTGTCAAGTGGTGCATGTGATTTGTGCATCCCATGAAATTCCCCCTAACAGACCAGTGCCCAGAGATAGGCTCGTCTGTGTGGCTTCTTTTTCTCCGACCGGGGCATTTATCTCTTCGGAGGTTGGAAAAAATGGCTCCCCTCCGAAGTCCTCCTGTGAATAGATATCACCCGGTAAAGGAATTTAATTCAATTCTCCGATTATCTGCTCCTCTGTTAATTCGTCGTGATCCACCGGGTCAACTGGTAGTGAGGCTTTTGAAGGAGAATTCTTTTGAGAGGTCGGGATTTCTTTAACCTCATCAGCCCGAACCTCAACTCCTTTACGAACATTTACATCCTCATCATGTTGATCAATCATCGGTGGAGGGCTTTTGTGAAGTTTGGTTGCCTCTGTAACCTATGATGTTCCTTCTCCTTCAGCCGGGGGCACATATTTGTAAGGTTTGTTACCTGCGCCAAGTCCAAATCTTATATCTAGAAGGTGGTGTTTGCGAAGTAAGACACTTCTTTATTTTTAGGAAATCTGAGGTACTTTTGAGAAGGCGAGACAGTCGATCTTCATACACTGAGCCTTCTGTCTTTGGGAAAGAGTGATCTGTGCGAAAAAAGGAAATATGTTAACACTTTGGTCATTTAATTAAGCCATTCATTCGGAGGCCTAAAACTTACTTGACTGAGTCCATTTTCTTGAGCACCCTGCATGTAGTTTTATGTAAAACCAGTCAGCCTTGGCATCCCCTATATTACTATAACCATCCGTAACCGCTTTCCTGAAGGCCATTGATTCGAAATAAGAGAAATTTGGGGTTGTTGTAGAACGATGCTTGAAAAGATAGTATAATTTCAAGTCTTTGAAGGTAAGCTCGGCTTGCAGGATTTCCGCATACGCGACATATAGAGTATACAAGGCTGCGTAGACATTAGGATGAAGTTGCATCGGGGCAATTCGTAAATGTCTGAGGAGATCAACAACAATTGGAGGAAATGGAGGAATCGCGCCTACCCAACACATAAGTCGGCTGACTGCCATATATCCTTCGGGGGCTAAGTGAGGTCGATCTTCCTCCTCTGAAATTTTCACATCACTCCAAGGGATCCCATGCCTCAAACAGATTTTTTCTAGCTGTGGTTTGTCTAGCTTGGAAGCTAGAGAATCAGTAAATTTTTCTATCTCCTTAACACCAGGAATCTCATCAGGAGCTCTTTCATCTTCATCCTCAAGAGACGTATCTTCAGAAGTAGTTGATTCTACATCGGTCTCGGTCTCGTAATCAGAGTCAGAACTACCTCCGTCCGAGTCTGAAGGAAGCATTTTAGGATCATCATGCCTCGAGGTCTCTTGTCCTATATCTTCCTCTAGTCTCTCGATCACTTGTTTATCAGATATTGTTGTGTTGGCGAATGAAAATTAGAATATAATTACTCGTTCCCCGTGTGTGCAAGTGTAAGTATGCGCATGTTCATGCATTAAAGAAAAGCATAAAAGTTAGTGAGATCATCGAAGTATTAGTTTTCATATGCAATCAAGTTATGCTGTCGTCCAGTTCAGATCGTCTCGAAGGCTCTAACCTAACTATCCATTAGTATGTCAGAGTTAATTTGCATTGTTTAATTAACAAGCTCATTGGATCGTTCGTCAATCTGGATCGCATAGCAAGGTTCGGGTCGCGGTCTGTTATCGGATCGTGAGGTAGGCTAGATCGTGAAGTAGGGATCGGATCGTGGTACGTCTCTCACGATCCACGACTCCCAGTCCTCTCTTAAACCTGTAACTCTCTCACCACCACGACCCGATCCGTTCTCCAAATCCCACTCCTTCCATCTATCACGATCCGCTGCCTCGCCATCGTCACGATCCGGTCCGACATGTTCCTTCTTCTTCCTCCTTTCCACCTCCAAGCTCAAACAGCAAAACCCATGGCGCCTCATCAGCCTCCAACGCCTCACATACCACAAGACTCCACCGTTCTCTCCTATTAAGTCCGTGAGAGCTCGGAAAAAATAAGGATAGAAACACATGAAAATGTTTCAAATATGATTACCATTATAAAAATGGGGAGACAAGTGGGTTTTTGGAGATTTAGAAACTAGGGTTTTTCTCAAAAGAACTGGTGGCGCGGCAGCAAAAGAAGAAGAAGGGGTAAAGTGGAGAAGGGTTAGGTTTATATAGGCAAACGGTGTCCATTCGTATTCCCTTTTTTGTCTCGTTTGGAGCGATCAGGCCGTGAAAAGAAGCCCACTTCGATTCGTGGTATGGCCTGTCCCTCTAAAGGCCTGCAGTCGAAACAGAAAAAGCTGTCTTAACGTAAAAAAGGAACCCGTTTAACCATCGATTCGTGATAGAGGTTGTACTCACGGACCGTGATACTACCTGACGACCCAAACTTGAGTGACTCGTGACCGAATTTGGAAGGCCCATCACGTCTCGTGCAGGAAGCCCAAATGATCACCTACCCGAAACGAATAACTCACCTCACGAATGATGGGGTGTTTCAGCAATCCGACTCAACATAAATTGTTGAAAATAAAGATTCAGAAATACTTGTGAAGATTTAAAAGTTTACCTGACAATTTGACAATGAAGTTTCCGAACGGTCCAAAGATGAGAACTGTTTGATGAACAAAGAAACGGTCAATAGCCTAATCCGATATTTATACTCGTCATGGGACGCGACTTCTGGAAGTAGTACAACCATTTAGACAGACGACCGCTAATTTGTATCGTTCTATGAAAAGTTACCTCTGCAATTTCGAAGCATGTTCCATCTTCGATGAAACATACTTCGAGGGGGCAAAATGTTGGCTAGCTTTTGGATCAAGCCACCAGGCTCCAGACACAAGTATAAATGCAAAGTCTCGTCAGTGGAGTCACCCACAACGGATCGCGATCGCCCCTCGTTCTATCACGACCCGATCGCCCCCTGTAGCCTCGATCCGATCCTTCCTCAGCAGCTCGACCAGATCCAAGCCTTGAAGACAAGGAGATGGCTAAGACCAAGTCCATCACGATCCGGAAACGCAGGATCTCGCGACACCTGTCCACAACTGTCATATTGACCAATTCTTCCTCAAGCTACGAACCAGTCCTAGATTCTTGGGATTCGTGTCACGTATGACCGCGATCCGCCTGAAGAAATCAGCTATAAATAGCCCAGAACTTGGCATTTTTTAGGATTTTTTGGGCAATTCAGTGCTCTGATTCCACCATTATCATATCTCCATTATTTCTGTTTAGAGTTACCTCGAAATTACTGAGAGAAAAACAATTGTAATAGTGAGATTGAGTGAAATCATTGATTGTATTAGCATTCAGCGTATAATCAACAACATATAAAGTGGACGTAGGCTCGTTAATGCCGAACCACTATAAATCCTGTGTCTTTTCCGCTTTTTCTTTATTTTCTAGACATAATTCTCCGTAGATCAGAACAATTCGAGTGTTAGAGCCAATTTTGGATCTAACAAATACATTAGACAACACGTGTGTTACATGGTTCCATATGTTCGAAAGCTCCATTGGGATATGTGTAATCTGGGGCATAAACTATTTTTGAATATATGTTTCAATTATGTAAGTTAGGCAAGAATAAGTAAAAATGTTTTACATAAGTTACCTAAATAAGTTCAAAATTTTCCTGAGGGTAATTTATGGAAGATGAAAGCTATGCTGCTATGCAAGCATGAACCTGATAACTTGTTTTATTTATGATGATCATCTAAATTCTGTTCTATTTAAAATTCATTAAAGAAAAAACGAAAATCATTAGTTGTCATAACATTTTCATTTTAATAGATAAATTCTAACTCTATTTTGAACTTTCCTTTACTCACAACATGAAGTGTGTCACATATCTGTTTGTTTTACATTTTTTGTTTTTAATCTATATAAACGTAAGGTTATTTTGTATCTTCTCAGTACATGATTTTTTTTTTGGATTTTGAATAAATAACGTAAATTATTAGTTTAACGGATAAAAATATACTATTTAATAAGTTATGATTTATTGTCACACAACAATCATTGAAAACCATTTTTTTACATCTTTACATAACTTATTAGCATGGAAACATCACACTTGCCCTATAACACCATATGCATATGCCGAAAATTAATGTTTAATATTGGTATTTTATATTGATTACAAAAAACCATATTTATACCACATGTATATTTTTGTAAATCAGATAACATTTTTACAGTCACATGCACTATATATACCTGTAAGTTATCAACTGATGGTGGACTTCAAAATGGCATATGAATATGAATTCCTAATGCAAATTATTAGGCAAGCAAAAATATGAGCATCCCACATACAAAGATAAAATATCACAAACAAATTCATTTTATTGAAAAATATTGACGATGGTAAAGTACAAAACTCTAAAAAAACACTTATTGTATGCATTTACTTTTTGTAGGAGTAAGGGATAATTAATATACATTACTACAAAACAGGTCATTTGTTCTGGTTATTATACCTATTGCTTCGGTTCAACAACCAAAGTAAATGTAGACAATGCAACATGTAAGAACTTATTGCTTTGTCTTTCAGCCAAAGAAAAATAAATGATTTTTTGTCCCTTTTTTTGTAACAACCAATGCAAGATACATGACTTTGGCTGAAAAAACTATAGTTTTTGCTTCGGCTGCTGGTACCAATAGAAGCAAAAAACCTTCTTTAGCAGAAAAATAAAACCCCTCACAAAATTAGCCTATCAAATCTACAAGAATATTAACACATAGAAAATCAAACAATTATCCCTTGCAGGTTTATTATACTCAGACTGTATAACAAATACAAATTTAGCAAAATGATACAAAATGAACAATAATTTGCCAAAATAAATATAGTCCATTAATATTGTTAATAATTAATACATATAAGTGAAACAAAATAGAAAACGATAATCACAACAATGTGGCAAATCATATAACATCTAAAAAACAATAATAATCAGTTCAGTCTCAATATAACAAAATGGAACATCTAAAGTTGAGCAAAACTAGATGCATCAATAAATATTAGCAAAAGACCAAATGAAATATGAAAATTCTAACTTACTAACAAAATTACATCTTCAAAAACTGAAGATAACATTATATTTAAAAATGCAGCTCCCATTGTTGAAACAACCCAAATCTCAGTCAGCCAAAGCATTCTCCTACAAAAGGAAATATTATATAGTTCAAACACTGACTAATTACACAAGTACATAATGTGGATAATTGTTGGATGAATGAATGAATATTTGGGAAGAAAAGAGACAAACAAAGTCCCACATAGGGGAAATTTGTGCCTTAACTCACTACTTATACTAAGTCTTGATACGCAATACCAAAAAGAAAGAAAAATTGGAGGGATAAGAGGCTATGTAGGCATGAACGTGTATTTCATGATTAATATTAAAGGTCAAAGAAAGGGCCTTTGGCTATTGGGATCTCATGATTGATTGGGCATTCGGTTGTCGTTGGACTTGCTGCCCTAAAATGACTAACTTTTTTAATCAAGCCACACATTTTTTAAACGCCAATGGTAGTGTTTGTTGGTAAATGGTCGCCACCTTCCCAACAATCACCAACATTCAAAATCAAATAGCCACCCCTCTTCCAGAATGGACGCATCCTATTTCCTATATATAGGCATTCAGAAAATGAGACAGATATAGTTTTATTTTGTTTATTCCATCTCTTCTTCATCTTCTTCCTCCACTGCTCTGTTCTGTGAAAACAACTTCTTACATTCGTTGTCATACTGTGATTGTCGTGCAGCATCACAGACTGGTTCCATTTCATCCCTGGGAAACGATTGCTCGATAACCTAAAGCGCCGTAGAGGGAACAATTTCGTTTCAACGAAACAGCATTCGCTAGACTCGTACAACATTCGGTAAATTGTGTCTTCCTTTACTCGATTTAATTTAGACTGCATATTACTGTTTGCAACTATTCCTTTCTGAATCTGTGATTGTTCCTTGCTATTGTGAATTCAACAACATCGAAAAAATATTATTAACACTTAAACGTGTTACTGTTCATTATAACGGTTTTCTGCCAATTCTGTTGTATAGTAGATAACAATCTTGAAACAAAATTGTAATTGTTGCTTATGTTTGCAGACGACGATGTTGTAAAGTAGCAACAACAAATCTGAGCCGACATAGACTGTGCCACCGGCTCCGCCTCTGGTTCCACCAACTGTCCCATATTCACATGGTGAAAGACCAGAGAAGTTTAATGGTCAGGATTTCAAGCGTTGGCAACAAAAGATGCTTTTCTACCTGACAACATTAGGGCTAGCCAAATACCTTTCAGAGGATCCCCTAATTGTTGATGAACAGGAGCCTGACGCCACCAAAGTCAAGGCTCTTACTGCATGGAAGAATTATGACTTCATCTGTAAGAATTACATTCTCAATGGTTTGGAAAACAGTTTATATAATATGTATTGCACTGTTGAGACTGCAAAGGTTCTCTAGTTATCTCTTGAAAAGAAGTACAAGACTGAAGACGCCGGGATAAAGAAATTCATTGTCGGAAAATTGCTGGACTTCAAAATGGTTGATTCCAAAACAGTCTTCAATCAGATTCAGGAACTCCAAAGTGATCACTCATGAGATTCACGATGAAAAGATGGAGTTAAGTGAGTCATTCCTGCCGCTATCGAAAAGTTTCCTCCATCATGGAAGGATTTCAAAAACTATTTGAAGCATAAGCACAAGGAAATGACCATGGAGGATCTGGTTATTCGTCTACGAATTGAAGAAGACAACAAAAATTCAAAGTAGAAGGCTACCAGTTCGATACAAGCAAAAGTTAATGTGGTTGATGATGAAAAGACCAACAAAAGAAAGTGCGAGCGTAATCCTAGGGCAAAGAAACAAAAAAATTTCAAGGATCTTGCAACCATTGTGGAAAGAAAGGCCACAAAGCAGCCATGTGTTGCGTACCCAAAAAGAAAAAATTAGAAGCAAATGTGGTAGAAAATTCAGATGATATTGCAGATATGGATCTATTTGCAGTTATTTCTGAATGCAACCTTGTTGGCAATAACAAGGAATGGTTTTTATACATGGGAACTACTCATCATAAGTGTGTCAACAAAGTGGATGTTTACAAGCTACAAAACTGTTACTGATCATGAGCAACTATTCATGGCAAATTCATTCACATCGAAGGTTGAAGGCAAGGGACAGATTGTACTGAAATTAACTTCTGGAAGGGAACTTAAATTGAATGACGTTCTCCACGTTCCAGAAATCCGTAAGAACCTGATTTCAGGATCGTTTCTTAGCATGCACGATTTCAAACAGACTTTTGTTGCTGATAAATTTGTAATATCAAAGAACGGAGTGTATGTTGGAAGAGGATATGTATGTGATGGTTTGTTTAAGGCAAATATAACCATTGTTGTACCAAACAATGATATAAATAAAAGTGAATCTTCTGCTTATATTTTTGACTCTTCTAACACATGGCATTCTAGATTAGGGCATGTGAATTTTGAAACAATTGCGAAAATTGATTAATCTAGAATTCATACCAAAATGCAACATAGATTCCACTATAAATGTCAAGTTTGAGCAGAAGCAAAATTGATAAGAACCTCGTTTCATCATGTTGAACAAGAAACTGAACCTCTGTACCTAATAAACACAGATGTATGCGATTTGAAAATGTGTCAAACAAGAGGTGGAAAAAGGTACTTTATTACATTCATTGATGATTGAACTAGATATTGTTATGTATATCTCCTTAGAAGCAAGGACAAAGTATTCAAAATGTTTAAACAGTATAAGGTAGAAGTTGAGAATAACTCAACAAGAAAATACAATCTTTAAGAAGTGATAAAGGAGGAGAATATAAGTCTCCATTTGAGGAATTCTGTGCTGAGCATAGAATTATTCATCAAATTACAGCCTTGTATTCACCTCAATCCAACAGTGTAGCCGAACGGAAAAATAAAACTCTTAAAGAAATATGAATGCCTTACTAATTAGCTCTGGCTTGGCAGATAACTTTTGGGGTGAAGCTATTCTTTCGGAAAATCACAATTTGAATAAAATAGCACAAAAGAAAACATCTGAATCTCCCCATGAACTTTGGAAAAAAGACCACCATCCTACAAATACTTGAAAGTGTGAGGGTGTCTTGCGAAAGTAGAAATACCAAAACCGAAAAAGATCAAAATTGGACCAAAGACTACAAATTACATATTCATTGGATATGCTCATAATAGTAGTGCATATCTATTTTTGGTGTACAAATCTGAAATTGATGACATTCATGAAAACACCATTATCAAGTCACGAAATACTAGATTCTTTGAACACATTTATCCTCTAAAATCCTCTATTGAAACTATTGTTCAAAAAAGATCAAGAGATACAGATACTCCTGAGGATAATGTTAATCAAAACTCACATGAAAGAAATGCTGAAACAGAGGTAGAGAAACCCAGAAGGAGCAAACGTCAAAGGACCTCTAAAACCTTTGGACCCGATTTCTATGCATATATGATAGAAAATGAACCACTTACTTACCAATAAGCAATTTCATCTCCCGAGACTTCATACTGGAAGGAGGCTCCAACAGTGAAATAAAATCCATTTTACAAAACCATACATGGGAACTAGTGGATATACCCAAAGGATCAAAACCACTAGGATATAAATGGTTATTTAAGAAAAAATAATAATTGACATCTCAATAGTCAAGTATAAAGCAAGACTTCTAATAAAAGGATTCAGACGGAAGGAAGATCTAGATTACTTTGATACGTATTCACCAGTAACTAGAATAACATTGATTAGGATGCTTATTGCAATCGCATCCATATTAAATTTGGAAATACACCAAATGGATGTGAAAACTGCGTTTTTGAATGGTGAACTAGAAGAAAAAATATATATGCAGCAATCTGAAGGGTTTCTAAGCCCAATAAATTAAAATAAGGAGTGCAAGTTAGTAAAATTACTTTATGGCCTTAAATAAGCTCCTAAACAATGGCACGGGAAATTTGATGAAACTATGTTATTAAATGGATTCAAAATAAATGAATCAGATAAATGTGTCTATGTAAGATATACAAATATTGGATATGTCATTGCTTGTCTTTATGTTGATGATATATTGATCCTAGGGAATAATAAGGCCATAATAAAATCTACAAAGGATATGTTATCCTCTAGATGCAACATGAAAGACCTAGGAGTGGCTGATGTAATCTTGGGTGTAAAAAAATATAAAAACATCACAAGGATATGCGTTATCTCAGTCACATTACATTGCCAAATTACTTGAAAGGTTCAAGCAGTATAATATAACCATTGCAAAATCACCAGTGGATATGAGCCAAAATGGGTAATGAACACCAGTGATGGAATATACCAGCTTGAATACTCTCGTATGCTAGGAAGTATTATGTATGTCATGAATTGCACTAGGCCTGATATTCCATACGCTATAAACAAGTTGAGTAGATATACCAGTAATCCTTGCAAACATCACTGGAAAGCAATAATCAAGGTCTTAGGAAATCTAAAGTACACACAAAACTATGTGTTTCAATATGAAAAGTATCCTTCAGTGGTAGAAGGATATAGTAATGCCAATTGGATAACTGGGTCAAATGACACAAAATCTACAAGTGGATATGTGTTTACATTAGGAAATGGAGCAATCTCATGGAAACCATCCGAACAGACTTGCATAGCAAGGTCAACAATGGAATCGAAGTTCATTGCTCTAGATAAAGCCGCGGAAGAAGCAGATTGGCTTAGCAGTTTTTTGGAAGACATTCCAAATTGGGAAAAACCAGTACCTCTAATACGTATAGATTGTGATAGTCAATCTGCTATAGGAAAGGCGAACAATACATTGTATAATGGTAAATCTAGACATATTCGTTGTAGACATAAAACCATAAGACAACTTCTCTCGAATGGAGTTATCACTATAGACTATGTAAGGTCAAAGGATAATATTGTGGATCCACTAACTAATGGATTCCTGGAGAGAAAGTTCAAACCTTATTGATGGGAATAGGCTTAAGACCTATAAACTAAAAGTTTTCTAAAATGGAAACCACACTAGTTGACTGGAGATCTCAAGATCTAGGTTATAAAGGGACAACTAAGTTTAAGATAAAACTTGGTAGCACTGAAAGAAACATTACCGCCATTCCTAAGATAAGTTAGTGCACAACCTATCAGAGAATAAGATAAGTTTGGCTTTTAATTATGTCAATACTGTGGTGTCATAAAGAACCAAGTGAGGTATTACGAGATACTCTTTATAGAATCACCTAACTGAGTGCGAACTGGCCGCCTAAAGAAGAATTGTAAGGTCGAATTCTTCAAGCACTCATGAAACCAAGGCGGTGTTCATGGCAAAAACGAAAACAAATAGAGAACCAAGGGGTTAAATAATATTTGTCATGTGTTATCTTTATAGACTTACACAAATGACTTACAGTTCAAAGGCGGTCTACTCCATTGATTCGTCTATTCGTTATAATGATAAAACACTATGAAAATCTCAAGGCCTCTGTGCTACTTTTACCGATATGATAAATGTTACACAGAATTTCAGAATATATTAGATAACCACTCATTCATGTAGGGGATTGTTGGATGAATGGATGAGTATTTGGGAAGAAAAGAGGCAAACAAAGTCCTACATCGGGGAAATTTATGCCTTAACTCACTACTTATAATAATTCTTAATATAATATCGAAAAGAAAGAGGAATTGGAGGGATAAGAGGCTATGTAGGCATGAATATGTATTTCATGATTAATATTAAAGGTCAAAGATATGGCCTTGAGGGCGCTCTTGGGGTCTCATGATTGATTGGGCCTCTGGTTGTCGCTGGGCTTACAGCGCTAAAACAACTAATTTTTTGAATCAGGCCGCGCGGTTTTTAAATGCCAATGGTAGCGTCTTTTGGTTAAGGGTTGCAACCTTTCGTACAACAACAGTCACCACTATTCGAAATCAAATAGCCACGCCTCTTCCAGAATGGACGCCTCCTCTTGCTTATATATAGGCACTCAGAAAACGAGACAAATATAGTTTTATTTTGTCTGTTCCATCTCCCCTTCATCTCCTTCCTCCATTGCTCTGTTATGTGCAAACAACTTCTTGCGTTCATCGTCGTGCTGTGATTATCACGCAGCATCACAGACTGGTTCAGTCTCATCCTTGGGAAACGATTGCTCGATAACCTAAAGCGCCGTAGAGGGAACAATTTCGTTTCAAGGAAACAGCATTCGCTGGACTTAGACAACATTCGGTAAACTGTATTTCCTTTACTGGATTTGATTTAGACTGCATATTATTGTTTGCAACTATTCCGATCTTTTCCAAATATGTGATTGTTCCTTGCTGTTGTGAATTGCAACAACAATGAAACAATATTACTAACGCTTAAAGGTGTTACTGTTCATTGTAACGGTTTTCTTCCGTTTCTGTTGTATAGTAGATAACAATAATATCATGGAAATAGTAGCAAAATTGAACTTACAAAATTTGAAATGTTTAGGGATGTACATGCAAAGAGAACCATACACATATGCATTCAGCGTAATATATGTCTTCAAGCAAGGGATTTGACGTAAGCATCCGAAAATCCTCCTCCCTACACTTGCAATGCTTGCAATATGAATTTACGACACAAAGAATATGTCTATATATATAATTATTTCTAGAGATAAGCAACCATGACAAAAATAGTGAGCATATTTATATGCATTTGCTAGTTTTGATTGGGGTATGAAGTAAATACAATACTTACGTTTCCATGACATGATATAAACATTATATTATAAAACTCAAATTACAAACTAAAACTGGATTAAAATATGAATTTTATATTCAAACCATTCTACATTTCAATTGTAATTCCTACTTTTATGCATGAAATTTAGTTGTATGTGAAGAATAGATTTCTCCATTCTCTACAGATAGTATACATTTTCAGAATATGATATTTGAGATTTTATATCGAAACCTAACATTTAAAACTTCAAAATTAACTATCCGGATATTTCATATTTTTGGTGAATTGAACTATTTTACTCAATTGCAATTCTCAAATGATTTTTGAATGATAACCAAAAAGCTAATGCATGCTTAAATAAATCTTATCAGAGATAGGATTTCAAAATATATTTTCCCTATATCAGAATTGAATTTTAACCTTTATAGGTTAAGAATATTCAAATATTGTAACATCCCGCATTTAATTGAATAATAAAATGGGTAATAAATAAAGATCGCGTGAATATGTATATATGCATAGAATTTTAATGTTGAAATAAAAGGAACAAGTTAAGAAAAGAAAGAAATAAATGAATAAATAAACACATGCATGAAAAGTGGATATGAAATTTGGCTGCATATGAAATTAAAACGCATGCAATTAAAAAGGGAATAAGACAATGCATTAAAAAGGGAATGAAATAATGCATTAAAAGGAATACAACAACAATCAATTAATAGTGTCATTAATTACATTAAATAAGCAACCATTAAAGGGACAAGGAATTGAAAGGTGAGTTATTGATGAATTAAATAATTAAGAGACTATGTGTGTATATATATACATGTAGATTTGAAATTCAAAAGTAAACATAGTTTATAACTGGAATATTATAAATTAGAAGAATAATATTAAGTAAGTGAATCACATTATTAATTAACATTCAAAATCAAATATGTTATATTAAGTAATAAAAGTAACATTATAAATCAGAAAATCGCAGCTACACAAGAAATCGGCCTGGACCCAAGACAGGTTGACCCAAGTTGGCCTGGGTCGACCTAGGGGTCGAACTATAGGTCGACCCAGGGGCCGACCTATGGGTAGACCTAGGAGTCAACCCACAGGAAGATAGGTTGACACAGGGGTCGACCCGATCAAGCCCAGATCTGTTTTGTGTGACGTGCATTTCTGATATCAGCGGTTCGGATTTTAGTTGATTAAATACGATGGTCCAGACTTTCTCGTACACCTATAAATACACTAATAGGGCCTAAATTTAATCTCATATTTTTTGAGATGCTGCCCAGGCTCTTCCATTCTCTTCTTCCTCCAAATCTTTTTCGAAAATTAGAATTAGTTCATAAGAGTTTTGATTCAAGATTTGAAGATAAGAGATATAAATCAACCAATAGGTGTTCAGAATTCTGATCAACGTGAGGTAAGTTCTTGAATCTGATTAATGTAGGTCTCTCTCTCTTCTTGTTCTTTTAGTATCATATTTGGGAATCGTGGTTATTTGGATAACTGATCCGGCTAGGAAAGCCATGGAATAATAGATCTGGATCGAATTCAGTAGTTGGAAAGATGTCTGGTGAGTGGATTCAAATTATACTTTTTAAGTAACGGTATATCTATCGTTTACATTCCCCATTACATTTAATATGCGAACCAATTGGTAATTGTGGAAATTGGCTATTAAACCTGTTTGGAATATGTTGAAATTACTATTGTTGTAATAGACATAAATTTGATTTTGTCCTCCGTCTGAATTGATAAACTTCTATAATACTGTAATCACGAAACCTGAATTAATAAGTGAATATAAGAATAAGGTTTAACATGCTTTTTATGGGTAAAAAGAAAATATTACAGTTGTTGTGAATATTATATGAAACAAAAATTTGTTGCCTAACTCAGAAAATAAGAAAGGAAGATATGTTGTGGACTGAGTTAGTTAGAGTTTGAAGTAAAGTGATATATTTCCTAGGTAACCTTTTTCTGAGAGCGTAGTTGCAAGAAAGTCACAATTAAAAATAAAATAAATAGTTTGCAATTACGGATCTAGATAGGTGTACGTTATGGAAATAAATCACTCTATCTTTCTGTAAATCAAACTAATAAGGTGCATGAAATGTTTTCCTTAAAAAAATAAGGAACATGGAAATAGTGGATAACCACATAGAGACACGATGTTAAGTTCAACCTGTGGTAGAAGCCTGTCTAGAACCGTCCGACAAATCCAACATCCACAAGTGGTCAACTTAATGTGAGAGGTGTGGTGTACAAACATATATAAAAATATATGTATACAACAGGCAATGATTAAATAAGTAAATAAATGGTGCGTGTGAAAATATACAAGGCGGTAAAGAAATGGATGCTACAACAGTAAAGGCCCGGTTAAAAAGGGAAAATGTGATGAACGGGGAACATAAGCTGTTATAACTTATTATACAAATGAGAAAGTAATATAATAGGTAGGCTTGTCCTAATGACAAGGGTAAGTATAACATGAGTTATAATAAATAAAAAGGAAACTTATTAATAAACCTTAGTTAAGAAGAACCAAGTTACTAAGTAAATAACAACAAAAGGTTGTGTTAAGCAAATTCATGGTTAATGAGAAAGAATGTAATAGGCTTAGTATTGGTAGACTTATAAATGAGAATTATGAAGTCCAATAAAAGAATTAATAATAAGCGGAAGCTCGTTCAGGTGGCATAAAACTGAATGAAGTAAGTAGCCAATTGTGTGCTAATGAACCTGGTAACATGATATAACAATAAGTTGTACCTAATTATATATATTAAGTAACATGTTAATAGAAAACATGTGGATTGAAATAGTGTATACTTAATTATACGTTAAGTAGAACATGTTATTGTAACCTATAACATGAAATTGGACAATGAATGACATGGTAGTAATGTAAAGAGACTGTAGATTACTTTCGTTAATTACAATTTAGGGAATAACATGTTATGAGTTTATTAATGAACTTAAATGGGTTAAGTTATATCACTGAATTAATAAGCGAGAGGGGTCCACTCCTTATAGATATAAGGGTCTCGGAGAAAACTTGATAACTTGAATTAAAGATAAAATATGGATAATCAAGTTAATTGGTAAGCTGATAAGATAGAGCAAGCGCATGATTAAATATTAGACATAGGGTCTCATAACACGTTAGCGTGAGGCGCTTAGACCAGTTCGCACGTCTAAAGGTGAAGAACCCAATGGGGTAGATCATCGGGGCGTTTAGAGACACGAGAGGAGCATGTCCACTTGATTACTCGGCTCGACATACAGCTTGATTTCTTGGTGGGACTGGAGGGAAGCACGCGACTTCTGAGGGACGTGGTAGGGTACTCCGTGGTGGCCCTCTGTTACTGTACACGCTCAGGATGTACTCATAGGGGTGGGGTCTGCGCGATACCGCCCGGTGAGTACACCTTGACTGCAATTGTATGTAGCTTGGCAGCCAAAAGAATGTGGCGGATGGCCTTGGGTGATTCGGCGATTTGCTCGGAAGGAGGTTGGATTTGAACCAATACAGGATAACAATCATCGGGTACCTGTCATCGGCAATCATTGGGATGCAGAAAGACTAGAGCAAAACCAAGATACCATCGACCTTTTACTATCGAGTCATGGTGGTTGAGGGTCGCGCTAATTGGATGCTAGATTGGTTGTTAGAGGCACGTCATTAGATCTTGATGTAGTCTTTCACTAGTTGAGGGAGGGGCCTAGGTGAGGCCATAGCCATTGTGAAAAAGAAGACCATACTGGATATCTGTATTTTAGGCCCTCAAAGGCGGGCTTATACAGATATGGAAAGGCTCCCGACCGAGTTCCGTGCATTGGATGCAGCCCTATTACGTGACTCGGATAGTAGACAGTACGTACGTGTGAGGGTCTGGGTACACGCATTAGCCGGTGTATCGTAGACGTTAGGAAATTACTCCATATGCTTTTGTGGCATAGCGAGGAGGGTTCTGTGCAGTAACAAGGCGTTATATATGCTTTCGTGGCATGACGATGGGGTACGTGCGAGGAGGGTACTATGAGAAGTACCTTGATATGTTGGGAGTAACTACATATATACTATATTAGGTTAATCTACTGGGATGTAGATGGGAATGATTTGTGTGTAAAGCCTTGAGTGCTATTAACCTAAAACAACCTAATAAACAAGAAAGTGTAACTGAACGGTATATGCAGGGTTATTTCCGAATGTGTAATTTAAGTCCAGTCACCAGAACTTGTGTTATGACCCCCTCCTCATATCATACTCGCAGGTTAGGTTTATGGCAGAGATATGATAACTTTGTATACTGGTTATGCAATATTATTACTTTGGTAAGGCTATATATGATTATATTATTCCATTCCGTTGTGAGATGTTTTCTGAGCACTGATATATTTTATATCTCTGTCTTTTCTGCAGGATATCAGACAAGCCAACTCAAGTTTCGAGAGACTGGGATTTTTGAAAAAAAAATCGATCTTTCGGAATTCGGGTTGTTACATGTGGTATCAGAGCTTAGGCTTATGATTCCTGTATAGGTAGTGAGTGAACGTATTATTATTTTAAAAAAATATAAATATATTACATATATATTCCTAGATGCATAAAGGAACCTCCTAAATAGGAAGAGCAATTGAGGCAAAGATTTGGGATATCAGTTTTGTACACTAAAGGAATGGTTATGGTAAATTAAGACCCTTAGGTGGTTTGGGTAAAAAGTAGGCACTGTAATTGGTAATAAAGAAAGTTGTATCCTATGTATTAGTTCTTTGGATTGGTGGGTTTGGTCGTTAAGCCTTATAAATTGGGAAAAGAAAAGAGGGAAGATGGATTAGGAATATATATATATATATATATGTATGTATATATATGTATGTATATATTTGTGAGAAATGACTTTGTAGTGATATCTAGGTAAGTTGGAAACCCACTTTAGGTTTAGCCCCATGGTTAACTCTTGAGTGATAGTTTATGGTGTTTTTTAAGTTTTGATGTTAAAAGTTATAATTCTAAAATATGTACTAGCTAATTTGTGTAGAAACAATTTTTGAAACAAAAGGGAGTATTTTTCATATTTGAAAAATAATATGTAAGGAACATATTTGAAGAAGTACATATTGGGTTTCAGTGAAAAATAAGATAAAATGGGGTATATTTTGGAAAGTGATGATTTTTTATGGAATTTTTATCCAAAATGGATTCTTTTTGAAAAATGTGCACATTATAGAGCATGTTATAGCTCGCCGGTTTCTAAGCTATGAAGTATGAAAGGATTAAAAGCAAAACATAGAAAGGACTGCATTTTTGTTAAAAAACTAAAATTTTCAATAAATAAAATTTTGAAAATCTCTATCTTTTGACAATTATTTTTGATAATTGTATTGACGTAAAATTTTGTTGGTGGACAAAGTAAGTTGTAAGAATTAAGAATAGAGTAGATGTTTGCACCTAGTTGTGAGTAATTAAATTAACATTGTAAAACATGAACGGTTGTGAAACTGATAGAGAAGTAGTTGTCCTTGTCTACTATGGTTTTTGTGATTTAAAAAAAAGTGATTTGCTGGAATGACATATTTTTATGGTTTGGCAAAGGAAAGTTTTAATGAAGAAAAATAAAGTTTTGAAACTTTTAATTTTTGGAAAATGTAATAAGGAAGCCAAACCATGTTTTTTTTAAATCATGGAGTTGGTAAGGATTAGTACCTAGGGAAGATGGGAAATATTTTTAGGATATGATGTAAATAACAAGGACTGTTTTGAAATAATGGTAAATTCTCGTAGAATTCGTAAGCATTATAGAGCCTAGGTTGTTGCTTGGAAAAGACTGTTAGTACACAACAAGGACTAGTGGGGACTACTAGGTGGTAAAGGGTGAGTAAGTTTTTAGATCCTTTGGTTTGGACTTTTCGTTGTCAGAGGAGACATGGTCCTAGGATTCTTATACCTTGGTGGTAGCTGTGTAAAGTGTTTGTTTTCCTGTTTTAGTTGAAGGATCAGAAGGCTTATTTTAAAAATTAAACTTAGATCAGTGAATTAAGTCAAACATGCTGGAAAAAAAGAGTAATGACATAACTAAAATGAAAACAACAAATCCAGTAAAGCAACAAACATGACAGTTGAGAAAAATAGAGATTTTGAGAAAAGGGACTTTTCCTAAGCAAGTTGAAAAATAAAATCGGTAAAAAAGAAAATGTTCTTATGTGAACTGTGCTTGGATAGAAAGATAGTGAACCTTTATATAATAGTTTCATAAAATCCAAGTACAGATAGAAAAGGTACATAAGGGAAAAACGGATGATGTTAAGTTTTATGTTTTCCATTTTCTATTTTCACCTTTTTGTAAAATAAAAAATTGAATTTAGAAATTTTGATTTTTCTGAAAATTGAAAATTTAAAGTTGGTTGGTAGGGTTTTGGATGCAAAAAAATTGATGAACTACGCTCCTGCTCTATAAGCGTATGGGAACATTATGGTGAAAAGGTATTTTGATTTTCAAAATATTGCATCCGTATAGAAATTGCCAATATATTTAAGGTGTGTGCATCATGTTTTCAAAAGATTTTCAAGAAAAAATTGCATTCATATAGGAGGTATCGCTTAGGCATTCATTACATCCATGTATTAGTATGTTGTATTACACAAGTGCATAAATGTTTGAAAAATTAGATGTACACCTGATGGTTGTGAATTATGCGAGGAATTACTTAATTTTACCCTTATCAAATTTCAAAGATGAAATTTCCTAAGGGTATAGGAGAATGTAACACCCTGCATTTAATTGAATAATTAAATGGGTAATAAATAAAGACTGCATGAATATGTATATATGCATAGGATTTTAATGTCGAAAAAAAGGTACAAGTTAAGAGAAAAAAGAAATAAATGCATAAATAAACACATGCATGAAAAGTGGACTAGAAATTTGGCTGCATATGAATTTAGAATGCTTGCATTTAAAAAGGTAATAAGACAATGCATTAAAAAGTGAATGAAACAATGCATTAAAAGGAATACAATAAGAATGATTTTTTTTTTTGAAAATTGGTACTTTATTTACGTATACCAACCATATACTTTAGTTATATGTCTCGCTAAAACCTTACAAGCCCCTAACTTAAGTGGGTGCCTTGCAAGGGAAAAGAGCACATATAACCCCCATATACTGGCAGTACAAGAGAATGTAAACACCAATTACATACATATAGAAAGAAACAACCAAATAAGTCATATATAAAATCAGGCCCATTTTGAAAAGACCCAAAACCTCTCTAAATCCACCCGCCATCACCAATTCAAAAGAGATTCTCCATTCAGCCTGCATCATGTAAATCGATACCCCATTTCTGCAAAAAATCCACTTTGCCTTGATCTCCAACAGTTCGCGAACCATTATGACACACCAGATACATCACTTCGTATTCAATTTGGTAGCGGCTCTGATACTTTGATTTTTAAAGACACGACAATTACGTTCAATCCAGATATGATATACTGCTGTTGTCAAAGCTCCAAATGCAACATCCCACAATTGATCACAAGTTCTGAATTTTTTGTTGAATGAAAGCTGCTTCTTCTTGAATAGAACCGAAGGTGTTTGAAGAAATACCCAACTTGGATCTTAAAACCTGCCAAATAGCCGATGAGAATGGGTAGTGGAAGAATACATGGCATGTTGATTCAGTAGCTTCGTTGCATAGAACACATGTAGTATCCTCCATTACGCCAAAGTTTGCTAATATGTCTTTAGTGTTTAGTCTATTAGAAATCGCCAAATAAGTTATAAAAGCCATTTGACGACTGTTTTTGGAATGTTATATGACTGGATGATATGGATTAGTGTCCCGTTTGTGTCGAATATGATCCCATGCTTTATGAAACATGAACTCTCCTCCTTGGCACCAAGCATAAAAATATGTAGAGTAATTGGGATGTAGTGTAACTTCATTAATATATTGTGAAGATTCCCTTGTAGCAGTATGTAGTTGAGGTTGTAGAGTCCCACTTACAATTATATCAGAAACCTTTGCCATACTCCCACCAATAACTTGAAACCTATGAACACCAAGTAGATCAATTAAGCATTTACAATTAATCCAGGGTTCAAACCAAAGCAAATGTATTTGAACCCGTAGTAAGAACTTTATCAAATAATTGAATCCCATTTGTGTGTAGTCTCAACAATGCTTTCCAAGTGCATGATGCATTGTTGTCAGTCGGCATATCCCAAAAATACTTATTTGCACAATATTTAGCTTGCATCCAGTAGCTCCATAGATTCTTCTTAGATATAAAATTCCATAATAGTTTAATAGTTGCAGCTTTCTTAAGGTCAGTAAAGGACTTTAACCCATTTCCGCCTTCTGATTTTGGCTGACATAAGTTATGCCATTGATTTTATGATGTGATCCACCCCAGAAAAAGTCAGCACAGAGAGTATTAATTTTATCGATAATATATTCTGGAACCTGGTACACAAACAACCAGTATAACACAATAGGTGTAGTAATCGTGTGTATCAGTTCAGCTCGGCCAACAAAGCTCAAGAACTTTGCATCCCATCCCTATATTTTGGTCTGAATTTTATCAATAAGAGAAGAGCAGTCTCTATAATGTAAGTAATTAGTGGAAAGAGGAACCCCTATATACTTTATAGGCAGTTATCCCATATCATAACCTAGAATGTTAGAAATTTCTCGAATATTTTTAGCATGAGCACTAAAATAAACTTTGGTCTTGAATGAGTTGACATTCAGCCCATAATATAAACTTAGAAGATCAAAAATAGACTTCAAAGTAGCGGTAGAAGTAGGAAGACTCTTACTAAAAACCAACAAATCATCTGCATATAGAAGATGACTTATTAGGGGTTCAAAGTTATGAACAGGTATAAATTGCTTCAAGGCAGGGACTTTGTGAAGGCAATAGCTAAAATATTCCATAGCAATGCAAAATAAATAGGGAGAGAGAGGATTTCCTTGTCTGATGCCTCTATTGTGGTGATAAACCCTTTCGGCACTCCTTGAAATAGTACGGAAAAAGTAGCAGTCGACATACATTCGTAAACCAGGTTAGTAAAGTGTATAGGAAAGCCCATGGACTGCATTATGAAGCAAATAAGTTCCTTGTTAATCATGTCGTATACCTTGTGAAGATCCACTTTCACACAAAATTTCCTTACTCCAGGTTTCTTAAAATCTCCGAGCAGTTCATGAGCAAGTGATATGTTGTAACCAATGTACCTACCAGTAATGAAAGCACACTGGTTTTGAGAAATCAGTTGCTGCATGTATGGCTTCATTCTAAAGCATAAAATTTTGCTGAATATTTTATAATACATATTACAACAAGAAATGGGTCTGTAGTGAATGATATCCGTGGGCCTGTCATTTTTCGGAATCAATGTAACAAATGTATGATTACTGCCTTTTGGAAGTCTACCACTTTGGAAAATATTTGGCATTGCAAGAAACAAATCCATTTTTATTTCATCCTAGTGTATCTTCATAAATTTAGCGTTCGTCCCATCTGGTCCTGGGCTGGATTCATCATTCATGGAGAATACAACTCGTTTCACTTCATGTAATGTAATAGAGTTCAACAGCATAGTCTATCCTGCATCATTGGTAAAAGCTCTAGGTTCAAATTTAGGAAATTGATATGACATTGACCCATTAAATAATTGTGTGAAATAATAAGTAGCTTGGCTCTCAATCTCCTCTGGTTTGTATAAAAGTTCACCCTTTGTTGATACTAAAGCCTTTACATTGTTCTGGTACTTTCGATATGACATCTTAGAATAAAAGAATTTTGAGTTGGTGTCCCCTTGCTACAACCATAGAACTTTTGATTTTTGTTTTAGACTTCAAAACTTGATCCTCTGTTGTGTTAAGTACAAGTGCTTGCCTTGCATCATTTGATCTAATAAAACAAGGTTTTCTGGATCAGCATCCACTGCGGACTCCAAGTTTTTAAAATTCTGTTCAGCCTCCTGAATTAAGTGATCATCTTTAAGTCTCATTTTATTCCACACCTTAAATTCTGTTTTCCAAGTATGTAGTTTGTGTTGAACAATGTAGCTATATAAACCCCATGTAGAGGATTGCCAACCCCGTATAAAACAGTCATCATAACCAGGGTGTGTATGCCAGTCATTTTTGTATCTAAAGGGGAACCCTTTAGGTTGTACTGTAGGCACCAAATGTAAAAGCAAGGGGTTGTGATTACTAGATTGTTGAGATAGGGAAATAGCTTTCATGTTAGTGAACTACTATAGGCAAAAATGGTTGACCAAGATTTTGTCTATGTTATTTGCAATAGCTTTCCGCCTCCAGGTATAATTAAAACTGCTCGCCTTTTTATAAGGCCGGACTGGTGTAAGAAGATCTGAAAAGTTCTAATCTGGTAAAAATGGATGGGAAGACCACCCATTTTATCAACCGGAGATGAAGAATGATTGTAGTCCCCCATTAATATCCAGCAGTCAGTTATAGATTGAGCTTGCTATATAATATCTTGCCATAGCACATCTCGTTCTTGATAAAAATTACTTGCTTATATAACTGTGAATAACATATGAAAACCGCTAGTGTTAGAAACATGAGCAGTGAGTTGTTGTGATGTATAGGATTGTATATCTACATGCCATACATTAGCATCCCACAACAACATTATACTTGCAAGGAAAGAAGTGTAATTAAAAGGAAAATAAGACCAAGTAGAAGGCAATTTATTGTGTAGAATAGATAGGTTATGTGCATTCAGTATGTTCTCAACCAAGCCTACTAATGTAGGCTTATATAATGTTAGAAGTTTGAACACATCACTAATATGATGCGATGAGTTCATTCCTCTAACATTCCATGTTAAACAGGTCATTTAATAGAAAAGGCGCTCCTTAGCTTTCTTTTAGAAGGAGCTTCTGATTGAGTAGAGGCTTTGATATTCTGCATGTAATTGGGATTCTTATCAACATATGATGAGACGTCAACATTTTCTTCAAGTTGTGGTTCCTCTGTGATAATATCTACTATGTTCTCTAATTCATCTGGCAGCAAAGTAGGAGGCAAACCTGAATCCAAAAATTGAAGATCATCTGACAAATTAACACGTGAAGAAGTTTCTGAATTTAGTGTGGCAACATGTATCTGAGGAAGTTGAATTCTCTGTACGGTTATTATTATCATCATGCTGTGCAGAAGAAGTAGAGGCAGTATTATTAGTCGATCTACGAACCCATTGTGGTCTAGTCTAAACATCATGAGTTGATTCTTTGTGTCCAAATTTCATGCATTACTTTCACTTGAAAGGAATAAATTCATATTCGACAGTTATATCTTTCTTGATGCCTGTGTGAAGCAAAATAGGAATTGAGTTTGGTAAATCAGAAGAAACAGTAATAGCAACCAGAACTCTCGCAAAATTTTTGTATGATTTTGAAACTGTCTTTTCATCACACATTACTGGTTTGCCTATGAAACTAGAGATCATTGACAAAGCAGCAACTGACCACATCTCCATGTCAAGATCACAAAATCGAATCCAAATCTGGACTTTAGTAGAATTGAATTTGTCAAAGTTATAAACTTGTTCCCACTTATCCGTTAGTAATAATCTACGAAAGTATGAATAAGTAGTACTTCGTAGAACGGCATCGCAATCTGATTCGAGCATAAACTGGACGGTGAAGTGGTACTGAGGAGCAATATGAATGCGGAATTCACCCAATGGTTTCTAGACTTTGCTGATGAACTCTTTCAACTTGTTGTATGATAGGCGAAATTCTATGGGATAAAGAACGATTGTGTTCGACCAAATTCTCAGGCAGAAACACATAACCCTCTGTTGGTTGAGTGAAACTTAAGTGAACAAGGTTTAGAGACGCTCTCTTGCCGGAAGCAGCCTCGGCGTAGGTAGTAGGTGCAGGAGACGACGAAGATGGCTTGGAGGAGGCGTTGGCAGGAGAGGAGGAGGAAGGATCGGCAGTTTGTTACGTGATGGATATGGGAAGTTACTGTAACCTCTTTCCGCCATGTTATATAATGGAATATATGTATACAATAACAATGAATTACTAGGGTCATTAGTTATATTAAATAACCAGCCATTAAAGGACAAGGAACTGAAAGGTAAGTTATTGATGAATTAAATAATCAAGAGACCAAGTGTGTATATATATATATATATACACGTAGATTTGAAATTCAAAAGTAAATATAGTTTATCACTGGAATAATATAAATCAGAAAAATTATATTAAGTAAGTGAATCACGTTATTAATTAATGTTCAAAATCAGATACGTTATATCAAGTATTAAAATCAACGTTATAAATCAGAAAATCGCAGCTGCACAAGAAATCGGCCCGGACCTAAGATGGGTTGACCCAAGTTTTCTGGGTGGACCCACAGGAAGATGGGTCGACACAGGGGTTGACCCAATCGGCCCCAGATCTGTTTTATGTGACGTGGATTTCTAATATCAATGGTTCGGATTTTAGTTGAATAAATCCAATGGTCCAGACTTTCTCGTACATCTGTAGATAGACTAACATGGCCTAGCTTTAACCTCATATTTTTTGAGATGCTGCATTGGCTCTACCATTCTCTTCTTCCTCCAAATATTTTCAAAAAATTAGAATATTAGTTCATAGGGTTTTGATTAAAGATTTAAAGATAAGAGATATAAATTTACAAAGGTATTCAGAATTCTGATCAACGTAAGGTAAGTTCTTGAAACTGATTTATATAGGTCTCTCTCTCTCTTTTCCTCATCTTTTAGTATCAAATTTGTGAATTCGTGGCTATTTGGATAATAGATCCAGTTAGGAAAGCCGTGGAATAACAGATCTGGATCAGATTCATGGGTTGGAAAGCTGTCTGGTGAGTGGATTCAAATTATACCTTTTTAAGTAACGGTATATCTATCATTTGCACTCCCGTTTATATTTAATACGATAAACAATTGATAATTATGGAAATTGGCTATTAAACCTGTTTGGAATATGTCGAAATAATTACTGGTGTAATGGACATAAATTTGATTATGTCCTCCATCTGAATTGAGAAATTTCTATAATACTATAATCATGAAACCTGAATTAAGAAGTGAATATAAGAATAAGGTTTAACATGCTTGTTATGGTTAAAAAGAAAAGATTATAGTAGTTGTGAATATTATATGAAACAGAATTTTTTTGCCTAACTTAGAAAATAAGAAAGGAAGGTATGTTACGGACTAAGTTAGTTGGATTCAGAAGAAAAGCAATATATTTGCCTAGATAACCTTTTTCTAAGAACGTAGCCACAATGAAAATAAAATATATAGCTTGCAATTACGGATCTAGATGGGTGTATGTTATGGAAATAAATCACTCTATCTTTTTGTAAATCAAACAAATAAGGTGCATGAAATGTTTTCCTTAAAAAAATAAGGAACATGGAAATTGTGGATAACCGCACCAAGACACGAGGTTAAGTTCAACTTATGGTAGAAGCCTGCCCAAAACCGCTCGGCAAATCCAGCATCCACAAGTGGTCAACTTAATGTAAGAGGTCCGGTGTACAAACATATATAAAAATATATGCATAAAACAGGAAATGAATAAATAAGTAAGTAAATGGTACGTGTGAAAATATACAAGGCGGTAAAGAAATGGATGCTACAACAGTAAACGTCTAGTTAAAAAGGGAAAATGTGATGAATGGGGAATATAACCTATTATAACTGATTATACAAATGAGAAAGTAATATAATTGGTAGGCTTGTCCTAAGGACAAGTGTAAGTATAACATGAGTTAAAATAAATAAAAAGGAAACTTATTAATAAACCTTAGTTAAGAAGAACCAAGTTACTAAGTAAATAACAACAAAAGGTTGTGTTAAGCAAATTCATGGTTAATGAGAAAGAATGTAATAGGCTTATTATTGGTAGACTTATAAATGAGAATTATGAAGTCCAATAAAAGAATAATAATAAGCGGAAGCCCGTTCAGGCGGCATAAAACTGAATGAAGTAAGTAGCCAATTGTGTGCTAATGAACCTGGTAACATGAGATAACAATAAGCTGTACTTATATATATATATATATATATATATATATATATATATCAAGTAACATGTTAACATAAAACATGTGGATTGAAATAGGATGTACTTAATTATAAAGTAAGTAGAACATGTTATTGTAACATGAAGTTGGACAATGAATGACATGGTAATAATGTAAAGAGATTGTAGATTACTTTCATTAATTACAATTTATGGAATAACATATTATGAGCTTATTAATGAACTTAAATGGGTTAAGTTATATCACTGAATTAATAAGCGAGAGGTGTCCATTCCTAAGAGATATAAGGGGATCGGAGAAACCCTGATAACTTGAATTAAAAATAAAATATGGATAATCAAGTTAATTGGTAAGCTGATAAGATAAAGTAGGCGCATGATTAAAAGATTAGACATAGGGTCTAATAACACGTTAGCGTAAGGCGCTTGGACTAGTCCGTACATCCGAAGGTGAAGTACCCAACCGGGTAGGTCATCGGGGTGTCTTGAGACACGGGAGGAGCACGTCCACTTGATTACTCGGCTCGACATGCGGCTTTCGAGAGACGTGGTAAGGTACTCCTTGGTGGCCCTCTGTTGCAGTACATGCTTAGGATGTACTCATAGAGGTGGGGTATGTGCGATACCGCCCGGTGAGTATACTTTGACTGCAACTGTAGGTTGGCAGTCAGAAGACTGTGGCGGATGGCGTTAGGTGATTCGGCAATTGCCTCGGAAGGAGGCTGGGTCAGGACCAATACATGATAGTAATCGTCGGGTACCTGCCATTGGCAGTCATTCGGACGCGGAAAGACTAGAGCAAAACCAAGATACCATCGACCTTTTACTATCGAGGCATGGTGGTTGAGGGCCACGCCAAATTGGATGCTAGATTGTTTGTTAGAGGCACATCATTAGCTCTTGATGTAGTCTTACACTAGTTGAGGGAGGGGCCTGGGTGGGGCCATAGCCACCGTGAAAAATAAGACCATACTGGATATCTGTATTGTATGCCCTTAAATACGTGCCTATACAGATATGGAAATGCTCCCGATCGAGTTCCATGCATTAAATGCGGCTCTATTACAGGACTCAGGTTACAAAAGATAGTACATATGTGTGAGGGTCTAGGTACACGCACTGGGTGGTGTATCATAGACGTTAGGGCATTACTCCGTACGCTTGCGTTGCATAGCGAGGAAGGTTCTACGCGGTAACATGGCATTATGATTCAGATTTACGTACGTCGTTTAGCGTAGGATACGCTTTCGTGGCATGACGGTGGGGACCATGTAAGGAGGGTACTATGGGAAGTGTCTTGATATGTTGGGGGTAGCTACATATATACTATATTAGGTTAATCTACTGGGATGTAGATGGGTACGACGTGTGTGTAAAGCCTTGAATGCTATTAACCCAAAACAACCTAATAAACAAGTAAGTGTAATTGAATGGTATACGTAAGGTTATTTCAGAATGTGTAATTTAAGTCTAGTCACCAGAACTTGTGTTCTGACCCCCTCCTTATAACATACTCGCAGGTTAGATTTATGTCAGAGATATGATAGCTCTGGATACTGGTTTGGCAGTATTATTACTTTGGCAAGGCTATATTTGATTATATTATATTATATTCCATTCCGCTGTGAGATGTTTTCTGAGCTCTGATATATTTTATATCTCTGTCTTTTCTGCAGGATACCAGACAAGCGAAGTCGAGTTTCGATAGATTGGGATTTTTGAAAAAAAAATCGATCTATTAGAACTTGGGTTGTTACAAATATTGCTAATGAGCTACTATGATATATAGTTATTCTTTAAAATATGGTATCACAACAACTTTGAATTCACAAAATTTAGCCATGAATTTTCTTAACCAGGTAGGGTAACTACTACATCTATATCTAAAAAAATTCATAACATAAATTCTCTTTGAATATGACTTATAAGCAAACTCAGTTACTTTCTAGTATATGATATTACATTAATATTCACAACTATGAATACCCAACTTTTTCTAACACTTAAGAAAAAACTGTTAAGAAAGCACATACTAAAGCAGCAAAATTTCAAGCTTCACCAATATTAAATTCAACAAATCTCCTTCCGGTAAGAATTTCTAAAAGCATTGTTCCAAAACCATGTATACTAGCTTTAACAGTCAATCTACCGGTTGTAGCATATTCAAAGGAAATATATCCACTAGATCCCAATTCAGATGTTGTAGCATGACGTCCATGACCAACTTCTTCTCTTTCTTTAGTCAATCCAACAACTGATAATTTTGCAGGGTAACCCACCTAAAGTAATACATTCAAAGGGCATATGCTTTGAGTACATAAGACAAAGGGAAAATTACTTAAGAAAAACTAAAAACTCAAGGCAAGTCTATTGCAAAGAGAACAATACGTGAGATATACATTCTTTACATCATAATTTATGTTTATATTAGGCTTCCATCCTTGTAATAAAAATAATGAAAATCACAGTGACGTTGTAATCTAATGCCTTATGAATGTTCTATTCTGATTTGATATATTTATAAATTTTGCTATAAAAAATGAAAAAGAAGGGAAAAAACTATGGTCAGGGCACTATAGATTTTGTAGTGTAATTACTGCATATAATCAAAGTTCAAATATTTGATTTGATGTGCAACAACATCAAATAAATGAAATAAACAAATGTACTTGAATTTTCCACTTACATAAAATCCTATGTATTTGTGATGTAAACATTTGCATATTCATATACTATTAATAACAAAATGACAAAGTTAAGCAAATGATGTTGTTATAGATCAAGAATTCAGTGGTAACAACATTAAATCATCGCGTATTTTCTTGAATTAATTAACAAATTATTATTATATATTGTAATTATTGGAAACGTTTTGTAAATGTAGTGAATTTATTAAAAAAAATATACTACGAATTTATTATTGAGCCATCGAAAATTATAATGGTAATATATATATATATATATATATATATATATATATATGAGCTATTTTTGTGATTGAATAGTTACACTAGCACAACAGTCATATATTTATGTGACTTTTTTTATCCAGTTGTTACAAAAACAAATGGTATTAAAATATTTTTATTAATGATAATAAATTAAAACTTATTAACATTCATCACTTTTGAAACATATACAATTTACACGTTACAAATTGCAGTTTTTTGACCGTTTCTTTTATTTATTATGATCCAACTTTTCTCTCACTAACATAGCGAACGTTACATTTTGTCTATATAAGAAATGGAATAGACAAAGTAACATATAGAACAATTTTTTCATCTTCTTCTCTCTTCAAAAACCTCCTTATTTTAATTGAAAATTTTACACTAAAAATAGAAAAAAAAAAGCAGTATAGTTTTTTTTAATTTGAGTGCAAATCAGGCTCAATTCATTTGTGCAGGCGAATTGATATAAAGCAGAGACTGTTTTATCCCAGAGGCGGCAGCGAAAGGTACAAACTATTTTGCACCATTAAGCAGATCGCTGAAACGTCTTCAAGAAAGTGACTTTGTTCGCGACTTAACCATTGTTTTCCCAACAAATTGAAGATGTTCTCAAAAAAAACGATGGCTTCGACTGTTACAATTCCGACAAATCAGCAAAGGAGATCTGGGAGGTGCTAAATAAGAAGTATGACATGGAGGAGGCAGGGGCAAAGAAGTATGTTGTTTGTTGCTAACTCAAATATCAGATCACAGACGAATGGTCAGTAGAGATGTAGTCCTATGAGCTTTAGAAAAAAACTCATGAGATCATTTTCGAAGGTATGACTTTAGTTGAATAGTTCTAGATTGCTGTTATTATTGACAAACTGTCCACAATTTGGAAGGACTTTAAAAATGTTTTGAGACATAAGACTAAGAATTTTTCTTAGAAAGCTTGATCACTCACCTCCGTATTGAGGAGGAGGCTCGAAAGAAGGACCATAAAGAGAAAGTGCTGATTGTCACCAATAACAACACTAAAAAGAACAAACCCGCTGTTCTGAAACCAAACCAGAAGTCTTCTAAGGATCAGAACCGCCGGAACAAACAGAATGGGAACCCGCAAGGGAACAAAAAAAGATAGCAGCGATCAACACAAAAGATTGATTATGTACAGTTGTTTTTATGTTACAACTGTGGAAAACCGGGTCATGTGGCACGCAATTGTCGGAACAGGCCAGACCCTGCACCGTAGGCAAACCTGACTGAGGAGCCTCTTATGGCTATGATTATTGAGATTCACTTTATTGGTGGATCAGAGGATTGGTGGGTAGATACTGGTTCTTCTCGCCATATCTACTATGATCGTGATATGTTCACTACATACACGGCCGGTGATGATCAGAAAGTGTTATTGGGAGATTCTCACACCACTAAAGTTGTTAGGATTGGTATTGTGGAAATGAAGTTTACCTATGTTAAGACCGTTATTTTGAAAGATGTAATGCATACTCCAGAGATGAGAAAGAATCTGGTTTTTGGTTTTCTCCTTAATAAGGCTGGGTTTACTAAAGTTATAGGGTTTGATTTGTATACCTTAACTTATAAAGGTATGTTTGTGGGAAAGGGTTATGCATGCGAGGGAATGTTTAAACTTAATGTTGAATCTAATAAAGTAACCAATTCTGCTTACATGTTGTATGATTTTTATATTTGGCGTTCTGGATTATATCATGTTAATAAACGTATAATTCATAACATGGGCACCTTGATATGATTACTAAAATGTCAGAATATGATTTTGATAAATGTGAATTCTGTACTCAAGCTAAAATTACAAAGAAACCACATAAATCTATTGATAGAATATCTTAACTCTTAGGTTTAATTCATTCTGACATATGTGAGGTTGATGGCACATTGACTAGACATGGACACCGCTATTTTATCACTTTTATTGAAGACTGTTCTGGTTTCACTTATATATATCTTATGAAAAATAAAAGTGATGCATTTGACATGTTTAAAACATTCAAAACTGAAATTGAAAATCAATCCAATAAAAATTAAGAGCCTTCGTGGTGATACAGGAATAGAATATGTATCAAGTTCAATTTTGGATTTATATAGACCACATGGTATAATACATGAGAGAACTACACCTTATTCACCTAAAATGAACGGTAAAGCTGAAAGAAAAAATAGGACCTTTACCAAATTAATTGTAGCCATTTTATTAAATTTGGGTGCAACAAAAAATTGGTGGGCAAATATATTATTAACCATGTGTTATGTTTTAAATAGGATCCCTAAACTAAAAAGTGAAATTTCACCTTTTGAAATTTTGAAGAATTACAAACTCAATGTGTCCTATTTTAGAACTTGGGGATGTTTGACATATGTTCGTATTCTAGACCCTAAGAGAATAAAATTGGCAGGTAGAGCATAAAAATGTGTATTTGTTGGCTACGCTATTAATAGCAAAGCATGCAGATTTTATGACTTTAAAACACATAACGTAATTGAATCAAATGATGCAAATTTTTAAGAATTGAAATTTACTTTTAAATTAAGGAATAGTGGGGGTACATCAAGTAATCTTATGCCTATTAGAACAAAACTTAATAAGTATTCTGGAAATGAACCTCGAAGAAGTAAAAGAGCTAGAACCGCAAAAAAAATTGGTTTAGATTTTTGTGCTTTTACTATAGAGGAGGATCCTTTAAACCTCCAAAAGGCCTAATCTTCTTTAGATGCTGATTTTTGGCAAGAGGCTATAAATGATGAGATGGATTCTCCGGAATCCAGTAAGACTTGGCACTTAGTAAATTTACCACCTGGTTGTAAATCTATAGGCTGTAAATGGGTATTTAAAAGAAAATTAAAACCTGATGGCACAGTTGATAAATATAAAGCACGTTTAGTAGCTAAAGGTTTTAAACAAAGAGAAAATGTAGAATTTTTTGATATTTTTTCACCTATAACTAGAATTGCATCCATTCGAGTTTAATTTCGCTTGCATCTATTCATAATTTAATTATACATCAAATGGATATTAAAGCTGTTTTTTATAATGGTGAACTAGAAGAAGAAATCTATATAGAGCAACTTGAAGGATTTGTAGTTCCTGGTTAAGAACATAAAGTTTGCAAATTAGATAAATCGTTATATGTTTTAAAACAAGCCCCTAAGCAATGACATGAAAATTTTGATAACTTGATAATCACACATGTTTTTAATGTTAATGAAAGTGACAAATGCATTGATTATAAATCTGAGAATGACATTTGTACTATCATATGTTTATATGTGGATGACCTACTTATTTTTGGGTCAAACATTCATGCCATAAACACCATTAAATCTTTGTTAAGTGCCAATTTTGACATGGAAGTTCTACGTAAAGAGAGTGTAACCCTTGGTATTAAGATTACTAGGTCCGAAAAGGGACTTTCTTTGAATCAATCTCATTATATCAAGAAGATTCTAAAGAAATACAATTACTTTGATTGCAAACCTACGTGTACACCATATGATCCCATTGTAAAGCTATTTAATAACACTGGTGAAGATGTAAGACAGTCTGAATATACGAGTATCATAGACAGCCTTCAGTATGCCACTGATTGTACTAGACCAGACATTGCCTGTATCGTGGGATTATTGTGCAGGTTTACCAGTAGACCTAATATAATATTGGAATGCTATTGAGTGGGTCATGAGATACCTTAAACGAACTATGAACCTTGGATTACATTATGAAAAGTTTCCAGCTATTCTTGAAAGTTATTCCGATGCAGACTAGAACACTTTATGTGATGATTCAAAAGTGACCAGTGGCTATATATTTAGCATTGCTGGAGGAGTTGTTTCTTGGAAATCCAAGAAACAGACTACTTTGGCTCAGTCTACTATGGAGTCTGAGATGATAACACTAGCCATAGCTAATGAAGAAAGGTTGTGTGTGGTTTGATGTCAGGAATAGAGTTCAAGACTACGTGTCACTCTAGTATAAATTAAATCTTATCCACTATTCAAAGGTTCAAGTCGGAAGACACCTTTTTTTATGCACAATCTTATGTTTTTTGGAACTTCTCGAAAAAAATATTTTTTAAAATTCAAGTGGGGGATTGTTGGAAATTTTTTGTATATGTGATGAAATTATTTAAAAAAAATATACAGTTTCTAAGAACTTATTATTGATTCATTATTGCAATTGAGCCGTTGAAAATTATAACGGTAATATATATATATATATATATATATATATATATATATATATATATGAGCCATTATTGTGATTGAGCAGTTACACTAACAAAACGCTCATATATTTAAGTGACTTTTTATCGAACTGTTACAAAAACAAATGGTATTAAAATATTGCTATGAATGATAGTAAATTTAAACTTATTAACATTCATCACTTTTGAAACGTATATAATTTACATATTATAAATTAACTTTTTCGACCATTTCTTTTAATTATTATGGATTAATTGTGATCCTAATTTCCTTCTACTAACATAGCGAACGTTACATTTTTGCATTCTGACTATATAAGAAATGGAATAGATAAAGTAATATATAGAACAATTTTTTCATCTTCCTCTCTCTTCAAAAACCTCCTTATTTTCATTGAAAATTTTACATTAAAAGAAAAAGAGCAATACATTTTTTTTAAATTTGGGTGCAAATCAAGCTCAATTTGTTTGTGCAACCGATTCGATATTAAAGAAGAGGTTGTTTTATCCTAGAGGCAGCGACAATAGGTACGAACTGCTTTGCACTATTGAGCAGATCGCCGAAATGTCTTCAAGAAAGCGACTTTGTCCGCGACTCAGTCATTGTTTTTACAACAGTGATCAACCATAAAAGAGAAGATTTTGGCTTCAAACCATTATTTTCTTTCCATTATAACTAACCGTTCTAGATTATAAGGAGTTTCAATATTTCATTTTGGTAAACAAAATAATAAATTGGATATTTATTATGGAACTAGGGTGTGTGTTTCTATACCACTGATGTAAAGATAATGAATCAAATCTGGTAGGATTAATTAAGCATATTCAGCAAGACAAAATATGTTCAAATTGAATTCTCAATTGCCAGAAAATACAATTCAAAATTCAAATTCAAGTTCAAATTTTTAGCGCCAAGTTGGTTAAACTACTAAATCATCGGTATCTTTCTCATACGTCTTCAAACTCAGCAAATGAATATACTATGCTGATCAGAAAAACGAGCCCATCGCAATAGAGCCGATCTCATCGTCAAATTCTGAAAGATGTGAATGTATGGTTCATGACAATAGAAGGACAACAAAATAGAGGATTGCAAAAAGAGGTACGGTTTACAGTAATTTCATAATTATCGTTATATTTAAGAATATACATCTATACACATAGTTAGGTATAGAAATTTATCTCTTTCATAATTTTAGATATTTTGGTTCATACGTCGATACACCATATTATATTTATCAATATACCAATCTATTTTTTTTTCAAAAGAGTCTTTTCATATAAATTCAAATTTCACTACTCTTTGCTTTGATTTCAAAAATTAAAAGGACATCTTTTGAATACAAAATGTCAGTTCAAATTCTAGTTATCAACTTTGTCTATCTACTTATTTTTTTTATATCTTGTTTCAAAATATATATTAAAAGCATATAAATCAATAAAAGTATATATTAATATGGTATACAGAAATAACATAAAATTTTCAAAAATTTGATATTGTTATAAAATACAAATTTATATATCTCTTATATGTAGTTTAAACATGCATAGCTTAACTTATATATTTTTCACATATAATTTCATAACAATTTTGGGTTACATTATCACAAACACTATTTGTAACTTAATACTAATTTTGATTTCTTATTAAGATTTATAAAACTTGTATATTTAACTTAATATTTTAGTATAATATATATATATATATATATATGTGTGTGTGTGTGTGTGTGTGTGTGTGATTTTTATGTCTTAAATATGTAATTTAAATATAAAAAGTTATAGTTCAATAGTTTACTTTGTGTTACCAGATTTCATCAAAATAATTTTGTTATAACTATAAGATTTCTTTTAAAGTTTTAACATATAAATGGTTCTTTAGCAAATTAATATTTTTTGATTTCTAAAGTTTAAATTTAAAATTGATTTGTATCAAAAGACTGATGTATATATCATAATAAATTAAATTTTAAGTATCTTTTAAAACTAGTTTTATTTATACAATTATGAATATATGTTACTTCATATGATAAAATTTTATATTCTTTTTAAAAAGATCTTCAATATTTAATATATTATTTTTAAAAGAAGCACCCTACTAAGATTATTTAACTCCACATTTCTCATAGAATCATTCTAAATATTTTACTACTTGTCATGAATATATTTTTAATTACCATTAAACTTTTATCTTTACTATCCTTTCATTATTATCATCAACTCAAGTCTAGAAATTAATGTATATTACCTTTGTTCGATTCAAGTAATTTATAATACATATATGTATTATTGCACAAACGATATCATCACCAAATCATTCTGCATATTATCATTACACATCTTATTTCATACATTACAGTACATCTCAAATTAAAATCATTCAATCACAAGTTGCATTTCATTCAATATATCATTTCATATTGCTTTGCATATGACATTAGAACCAACATACTGCACACACTGCATTACATGTTAACTTTTTTACTTTACACACAACAAGTATACTGTATGGGGAGTTTTTGTCTAATTAGTAATATATATGATTATTAATTAAATACATAACATATTTACTTTGACTTGATTGACTTGTTTGGCTTGATTAATTTATTGACTTGTTTGAATTGTTTGACTTAATTGATTTTTTTGATCTGTTTGACAATAACTTGATTGACTTATTTGACATGGTTAAATTTCATTAGTGGTTAATAGGTTTGTTAGAAATATACTACGCATTTACGGCTGATAGGAGCTTTATAGGTTTTTAGGATAAATAGAAGTTACAAGAATTTTTTGGATTTATGTTTGAATTTATTTGAATTGATGTTTTATGTGACAACAAAACTTAATTAGTTGATTTTTTGGATTAAATTTCTTAAATATTGACTTATCATTCATCTAGTTTTAATATTACTTGATTTATATTGATTTAAGTTGTATCATAGTTTTAAGGAAATATATATATCAGAATTATTTTTTAGTCTAGATTAAAGTTTTAGTTTTAAGGGTATTAGAGTTTAGATTAGGTTTAGTCTTGTGTTAGTTTAAGGAGGAGTTATTAGAAAATTATAGATTTAGGGAGAGTTATAGATTTAAGGGGAGTTATATATAGAATTAGTCACTAGGATTATTCCAAGTTTAGATAGATATACTTTTTGTTGATGACAAAGGGGGAGAAATTATAAAATAGGTATGGTTTAAGGGGGAGTTAGATGGATTTCATGGTGAAAGAGGGAGTAATTGAAGAATTAAATTAATAGGTAATATTAGATATGAATATTTTATAAACCAAGGTTGTCATCATAAAAAAAGGGGAGATTGTTGGAGAATGGAATGTTGATGATGTATTGATGACAACAACCTTGTTTCAATCATTATCATTATTGATTATGAAATGTATACTAACACTTTTATCCAGAATATATATATATATACAGGATTTATATGCAGGAACTAAATATTGAAGACTGTACAATTTAAGAGGTTCAAAGATTTCAAAGGAGAATCAAGACTCATGAGTATCAAGATATCAAAAGTTCAAGATTATCAGAGTAATAGAGACTATTTAGTATGTAAAACTCTGAATAACACTCCAACTCTGTTTTCAAATTATTTCTTTTTAAATTGATTTTAAAACTATTTTCAAATTGATTTCAAACTTCTCTCTAAATGACTTTTAATCATCCAAAGATTTTAAACTTATGATTTCAAATATACTTCCTAAGTTTCTTATGCTTTTATATATATTATAAAGTTTTATAATTATATTATATATAGTTTTTTATCACATATATATATGTATTTTTTAATAATATGTTTAAATCATATTTTATTATGTTTTTATACTTGAAAATATATATTTTAAACAACTAGTTTTATTTCAGGAATTTCCAGAATATATATTGGTTTAAATACTTTGAAAATGATTTAAAATTTATATATATATATATATATATAGCATATGTCGGCATACACATATGTACATGTCGACATATAACCGTCACATTTTATTTGAATTTAAAAGTTGTGTCTTTCATTTTAAAACGCTTCAGAAACGGTTGTGTCTCTTGGAACACTATATAAAGGCCTCATTTTCGAATTTTTTTCATAATCTATCATCCCCTTCTTCCCTACTTAACATACCACCATTATTCTTCTTAATTTTATAAGATTCTACACTTATACTCTGCCGATTTCAATACAAATTATATCATTCTTCTTCTATTTTCAATCTTTATCAAATACTCTCTGTTTGGAAGTGCTACTCAAGGTTTCTAAGGCTATTGTAATAAAAAACCGTGAGGGTATGTTCCTTGTAGCCTAAAAATCAAGGAAAAGGATAGGGTGTGTTCCTTGTAGCCCATAAATCAAGGAAACGAAGTGGTGTTAACCTTGTAGCCGTGAAATCAAGGGTGTTGTAATTGGATACTGATATTAATAAAACTCTGCACAATCTAGCATTGTACGGAACTGGACGTAGGAGCAATCCGAACCAGTATAAAAATCCGGTGTGTTCTTTCTTTTTCTGCATTTTACTTTAGATTATATTTGCATCTGTGATTGTTTCTGTTGTGATAATCATTATGTGATTCATACAGTAGTTTGAGCAATTGTTAATTGGTTAAGAGTTCTATAAATTCTTTAAAACACTATTTACCCCCTCGTTAGTTTTGCCTTAAGATCCTTGATTCCCATCCCTAACAATTTGTATCCCGTGAGTGGATACGATTCGTACCCTAGAAGCGGAAGGGATACGAATTCGTACCCTCGGTATGTGCCGGATGCGAGTTTGCATCCCTCGAGGGGATATGAATTCACATCCCTTGAGGGGATACAAATTTGCATCTCTCGAGGGGATACAAATTTGCATCTCTCGAGGGGATACAAATTCGCATTCCTTGGCATATTATAGGATACAAATTCGTATCCCATGGAGGGATACGAATTCCTAGGATCAAGGACTTAAGATGCCAGTGGTGAGTTGATGGTAAGGTCTGAGGCTAATCTCGTAGCATTGGTTCATCACTGAGTAGTTTGGTTGAGCGTGATCGACTGTCCTTGTACAAATCCATCCGGACTCTAGACGTCTGGGCAACGCTTCTGGGCTGTTGTTTCACGCAATGGGCCGAGTCGGGCGGTCTTCAACTACTCTCATTAACCGACCCAAAAAGTCGGTTAGCAATAATGAACAAAAATAAATAACTATACTTATTTAAAAATAAAAAAACGATACTACATGATTGTTAACAAAACTGCTACTGCTATTCAAAAAACTATTATAATTTAGAAACTACTAATACAATTCTAGAATGCTGCTATAAATAACATTATGAAATCTGTTATGCATAACTATATTGATTTAAAGAAACAAAAACAGAGACTACACTGTGTTATTACTATGTACATCTACAAAAAGTTAATAGTATGAATTGCTACTATAATTTTTAAAAGGTGCTACATAAACATACATTAACTTTATTTTTTTACTATTATAATTTGTAAAAGCTATTACATAAATTTGCTTAAAAATTAATTTATTTTTAAAGAACCAGTAGTGCTATTGCATAATATAATTGCTACACACATAAAAAAATGCTACAAAATGATATTAAAATAATGAAATGGTACTAGAAAATATACATTTACAAGCTATAAATACAAGTGCAAAATAGCATCAAGAACGAACACATAAACTATTTTTTTTTTTTAAAAAAAAAAAAAAAAATGAGATACAAATCAGTATCATTATCCAATGTCATCTTCTGCTTCTATCCCAATTTCATATTGCTTCTCCTTCATCCCTAGCTTTAATCACATAAAACATCATTTATTCATCACTGAATTAACACCTTAATTCTTCGGCCATCTTTGTGTTGCATCACAATCTCCTCCTTCTATCATCGTCAAACTGGTCCCGCCTCCTATATCATTGTCATCGCCAATCTTGAGTGCTACTATCATAAGTTGTTGCTTCTGTCACCGTCTTTGCTCTAGTTTGGACTCCATCACGTGAAAAGAAAAACCCAACTCTAACTTGTCCTTCGTGTTTAAAATAAACAGGCTTAAAAGATAATGAAATTTTCTCATTCTTGCTATTCTTTTGTGTAATGCTAAGGGCACTCATTTTTGCTTTTCATAATACCATGAGTAAAAATAATAAACACAATAAATTTTATATACTTCCTAATACCAAACACAATTCACACGACATTCAACGACCGTGCAAAAGCAATTTGCATGACAAACAACCGCCGATCAACACAGTTTTCCACCATTATCAACCACTGAATTATTGTTGTTTGGTGGTTGATCGCCATCGAAAACGGTGTTGACCTGTCGTTGTTCGCCATGCAAAAAAAATGAATATAATAGATTTGGTAGCCCGTTAAAAAATTTGGTATTAGAAAGAGTATAATATAAAAATTTATGGTATGCTTTAGTAATGGTATTAAAAAGAAGAATACCAGAAACCATTAGCAAAATTCTTTTTTTATATTTGTTTTCGAGAAGGAAGTACCCTATAGTTTGAAAATTAACATGGTTGTTCTTTTAGAGAGTGCCCCTTCTTTATTTATCCAAATTGAATAGAGTACGGCACTTAGCATTCGCTGGTCTGTCTCACCGGTCATGTACATTCATGTTCACCAAATAGAAATAGAAATAAATTAAATCCCACCGTCCATTTTTCTCCCCTATGAAATTCCGGGCATTAGATTTGGTCATTCCAGTCCATCTTGATATGATATCGATTTCGATTTCAATCTCGCGCCAGATAGCCTTTACTTATGATTTAGTGCTTCTTATTTCTATAATTTGGATTAATATATTTGGTCTCGAGGAGCAAGAAAACATGTGTAAATGGTGGAACAAAATATTATGAGGAAGAGAAGGAAGATGAATCAGCAGTGAAATTCATTCACTATGGAGCAAATGTATATATGTAAGTGGTGGTGTATATATCTTATTGTAATGCTACAACTTGGAAAAGTAATTATTTGTGGGATGCATTTGATATGATGCTAAACAAGGTTCATGCATAATTTGCATTAATTGTTTACACTAAGATGGAAAAAAAGTTAAGAGAACTAAATGGGGAGTTATTTTCTAAATTATTCCTCAAATCTTGCTTTAATTATTTTCTGAATATTATAATTTCAAACAGTGAATGAAGTTTTGTTGGATTCCTGATTGGAACAGCTACTCTCCGTCTGTCTTTTTTTATTTTTTGAAATTGGTTTTTATGTATCTTTAGGTAAAAAGAGGTTATAACAACATAGTGAATGACAGAATGAGTGAAACAAAAAAAAAAAGTTAAATGAAATGCATGATTATTTTATTTTTTCAACCATGTTTTTAATTAAACCCGTTAGTTATCTTTTAAATTAGGAAAACACAGCTATGATCGTAAATACATACTATGAATATGATTGGAGAGGAATGTTAGTTCATGCCTTTCTTCTCTACTATTTACTAAGATTTGGGAAAATGAACCCAACCTAAAGATTTGAAATGGAATGTAGTAATTTTGTACATTCCAAACAAGGCAGATAACGTGTGAAATTTTGCTTACTTCCCTGCTTGGAACTGGTTAATACATATTCTACTTCTTGAAAGGTCTTTACCCTAATATCAGCATCACAGTTCATCTCAAAGTGGATAATATCTTCCCTGTGACTACATCTATTTAGTAAAATATATGTTTTTGATTCACTGCTGTATGAAGAAAATGGGATTATTTTAAGATTTTGTAAACCCACCCCTGATAAGGTTTAATTTGCCTCTCCATTTCATATGAATATGATCGCACCTTTGCTAGGGTGTTGTGTTCGAACATTATGTAGCTTGTCAACAAGCTATGATCTACAACTTGTTAAAGTCCTGTACATTGGTCACTTCCGCTATTGTAATCCATAATATGTCAAACCCATTGCAAGGATTGTTTTTAATTTAATCACTCTTGCCACATTGGTACCTCCTCCAGCGTTTGATCATATTTCATCCACATGATGTATATTACATATCTTTTAGCCACCTCTCTTCCAAATGATTTCCACTGGACTAGTGATTTTTCGAAGATAATATGTAGTTAACGTTGGTGTATAATTTTCTGGTATTTCTTTGATAATGTTTCACAAATTCTGTTTTGGAATGCTACAAGTGTAAATTTGTTTTGTCGATGCTTAGTACTTTAATATTATAACCTGGGATAGTGAGAATGTACAAATAATTTATGATGTAATACTTGTGAATCTAAGATATTTCCTTCAAAATCTGTAAGCTTTTATTCAGTTGTTATAGATCTTGGTATATTAATTATTAAGTTAACGTGGTAAAAAACAAATTAATATCAGGAAGCTTTTATGTAAATTAATAAAAGTTCATAGATTTATTCAAATTAAATAGATCGGGTTCATTTAACCTGGTAAAGAATAAATTAATACCAGCAAACTTATCTCCGTGTATTTCTTTTATAAATGTTGAATAAGATAAAATTTCGTTTAACTTTATAGTGATAGATAAAAGGATTGAACTATTAGAGAATTATGCAAAATTTCATGATTGAAGGAGAATCTGACCAATCAAGCTCAGTACGTTTTTTTAATCAATTTTCCGTTCTTTCTTAGTTTGATTAATTCTGTAAAATTATTTGGTTTTATTATCTGTTTTTTTTCTCTTAAGAACTCACCATGGCTATTCAATCCCTGCTTTAGAACTAAAGAACAATTAGCTTATTTGAGAAAGAACATGATCCGTATGAATTATTTTGTGCTGAGTCTGATTTTTGAAGCAATTATTAGCTACTTGATTGAATTGATTTTGGTTAGGATATTTGGTCCACTTTTTTTATTTTTGTTATTCAGTTTTAACTTCTTCTTTTTCCTGATATTAAATCTAATGTTTTCTTCTTCAACAATAATAATTCCCGGTATACTAAGTTAAATATCATTTGACATTATGAAAATAATAAGATGTGTACACCCGGGTTAATATGGGGAAAGAGTAATAATAACGTTACCGAAATTAACTAAAGCTATAACTCACATGGAAGGTTATGGAAAATAAAAATTCAGGTAGTTGGCCCTTGCCATTTGGGGGAAAAAGGGTACGAATGATGATTATGACAACGATGAAAATCAAAAGATGACCACCAGGCATCCAGTGAATGGAAGTCTGTCTCTGAGTAACAGTTATATAACATGTCTTGCTTTTAGTAGTTGATGTGTAATTCTGAGATCTGTACTCATAGAAATAAGTGTATCCTTGTTTAATTGTATCGTAAAATCTTTCTATCTTAAAAGCTTTCTACATGTAAGTTATAAATTCTATATAACTGTATACATCTGTTTTATATATTACAGTCTTAGACCATGTTCCAGGTTTGTTTCATGCTCCAAGGTTGGTTTTATTGTCTTACTAATATGCTTGTAGCTAATAAATAATATATGCAAGTGAAGAAAAAACATGAACATTTGTACATTATCCTTTTATGAATTTTAGATGCAATTCTATTTTACTTCATTGTGCTAAACTGTTAACACAGAAAATATCATAGTATAATTACAACATCTCTGCATAAACGAGTAGCAAATAGATTATTACTGTTGCCGAAATTCTCGTATATTGGAAACATGTGAACATACAATTTAGTAGTGTGGATGTAAAGTATTACATAAAATTAAGTGAAATATTATATTGATAAATTTAAGTGAAGCTCATATGATTCACTGGAAGGTTGAGATGTAAAGTGTGTGCATGTGTATCTCTCCCTTTCATCCCCACATCCCCAAACTGTATATATAAAATATGGCACGCGCGGGCATGCACACATGCGCACACCAACAAAACCGTCCATCCAGTTTGAATTTATTATCTGTTTTAGAAAAAAGAAAATTTGATGAAGGGCTCATACATTTACAAGCTGTAAGACAGAGACAGTTTGGAATGATTATTCTCTTTACAAGCACATAAAATGTTATAATTTATAGTAAAACAAAATTTAAAATATGGCTCTTCAGGAAACTTATCGAGTCCCGGCCTCTTCACATATGTGAGGGAAAGGCTATGTGCACTAATTGACCACCCCCAGAGCTCGGAAAGTCGTGAGAATAGTACCAGGGAGACTGACCTGGGAAGTCCTCTCGCGCTTGAGTATGGGAGCCTTTGGCACTGGGTATCCACCTCTTCAGGAAACTTAGTTGTAAAATAAGCTTGCATCGAAACTAACTATGACTTTGCTAAAACAACCAGCAAAAATCCCTGAAAGTTAATCAGGTGAGAGACAATAGTTCAGGCAGAAAATTAAGATTTTTTTTTTGGGTGGGTGGGTGGGTGTGGGGGGGGGGGGGGAGGGGAGGGGCATGCCATGTTGTATCTCCATTTCGGTCGAAAACTAATAATTTGCACCGGTTGAAGCAGCAATTTCCATTCTTTAACGAGTTTTTCTTTCAATGTATTTTGACATGTTTATTATCTCATTTATATGATCATTGTCTGGTCTTTACATATTTAGTTTAGCATAATATTATTTCTATTTAAATAAATGAAGCATTATCTTACTTATATTCTGATTGAAACGCCGTATTAGCTACATTAAATTAAGTGAAATATTATTTTGATAAATTTAAGTGAAGCTAAAACGAATCAGTGGAAGGTTAAAATATAAAGTGTGTGCATGTAAATGTCTCCCCTTCATCCCTCCACAAACTATATGTATATGTGTGTGTGTGTGTGTGTGTGTGTGTGTGTGTGTGTGTGTATGTATGTGTGTGTGTCTGTGTGTGTGTGTGTGTGCGCGTGTGTATGTGTGTGTGTGTGTGTATATATATATGTGTGTGTGTGTGTGTGTGTGTGTAGCATGTGCGGGCATGCATACGTGCACACACTTACAAATAAGTACTGACCTTTAAGAAGATAATATTTGGTAATCCAAACACCTTTCGAATTTCCAATTTGAACTTATTATCGGTTTTAGGAAAAAGAAAAAAACGATGAAGGACTCATACATTTACAAACAGTAAAATGGACGGTTCGGGAAGATATTTGCAGATAATATTCAGTAATCCAAACACCTTTCAAATTTCCAATTTGAACTTATTATCTGTTTTAGCGAAAAGAAAAAAATGATGAAGAAATCATACATTCACAAGCTGTAAAATGGACGTTCGGAAGGATATTTTGATTATTCTCTTTAGAAGCACATAAAATGTCTTAATTTATAGCAGAACAGATTTTAAATATGCCTCTTCAGGAAACTTATTTCTAAAATAAGCTTGCATCGAAACTAATTATGACATTGCTAAAACAACCCAAAAAAATCCCTGATTTATCAGGTGAGAGACAACAGTTTAGACAGAAAATTAGGAATTCAACGATGTTGCACCAGTTGAAGCAACAATTTCCATTCTTTGACATGAGTTTTTCTTCCAATATATTATTAATCTTTGACACGAGTTTTTCTTCCAATATATTATTAATTTGAAATGTTTTTAATTTTATTTATACAATCTTTATTTAGACTTTACAAATTTCATTTAGCATAATGTTATTTCTATTTATCATAGCAGTTAAAGCGCAAAGGCGCAAAAAGGCGCAAGGCTTGAGCCCTGGGCTTTTTTGAGCCTTCGGCTTTTTTGTGCGACTTTTGTGTAAGTATGAGTTTTTTTGCTAGAAAAAAACTGCATTACAAAATGCTACTAAAATGATAAATTTAGTGACTAAAAAACATAGATTAGTAGGTACGAAGTCACAAATGCAATTTTGAAACTAAAATGATCACAAATTCGATAAAATCAATTATTTAAAACGTAACACTTTAAACTTTAAAATTAAAACATAACTCAATAAATTTTAAAGTATATTTAAATTTCAATTTAAAATTTGAAACATAACTCAGTTAAGATTAAAGTTTGAACCTTTAAACTAATTAGTTTAAATGAAAAACAGATTAAAAAACTGTTGCTAATATTTGAAATACACACACCCCCCCCCATATATATATATATATATATATATATATATATATATATATGAAAATTATATATATATATATATATGTGTGTGTGTATGTATATATATATATATATATATGTATATGTATGTATGTATGTATAAACACACACGTACATGGCGGTGGCAGCAGCAGCGGTTAATGCAGCAACAGTTTCTTTAGTGTCGACTGCGTTAAAACGAAAGGGAAACTCTAAAAATCAAACAAAACTATTCGAATTTGATAGCTGAGAGTCGGATCAGGTCCAAATGAAAGTGGACTTGACATAAAATCAATTATTTTTCGAGGCGCGCTTACTTGAGCTTCAGCGCCTCGAGAAAAAGCGCAAAAGGCGCGCTTTATTTGCGCCTCGGTTAGCCGAGGAGCCTCGAAAGCCAGCGAGACGCAAAGCCAGCGCCTGAGCCTTAGGCGCACCTAGGCGCGCTTAAGCGCACGCCTTAACAACTATGCTATTTATATAAATAGAAGCATTGTGTTACTTATATTCAAGTAAGCGGAACATCATATTAACTACATTAAATTAGATGAAATATTATTTTGATAAATTTAAATGAAGTGCAAATGACTCACTGGAAGTATTGCAAACATTTTTTTAAAAATGACACCAGTACCATGTATATAGTACGATTTATCAAATTATCTTGCGATGTGGGACTATCTTCCATTCAATCAACGCAGCCACTCCATTTACAATACAAAGCCACACGTAACACATATACATAAGACACTAACATGTCAACAATGCAAATGCTGACATTGTTAAATATATGCAAACATTAACGGTGTCCATAGAGATATTCGAGCAAGTTACCATGAAAAATACATGAAAAAAAATACAATTTACACTTGTTTGGTTAAATTTGTGATGTTTGATGGTTAATTACACACGCTATATGTAATATGCACGCGCGCACATACATACGTATTGTGTATGTATATAGAGATGCGAATGTCTAAAACTAAAGCGAAGAGATATCCATGAAGACATTTATGTACATGATACAAAAGCGTATGACATAGCACAAATCCAAGTTATGATATGGGCTAGGATCACATCATAAAGAGAGCTATTAATAAACATTATTGTTTATTGGTTTTTCTAAATTCATAAAATTCATCATTATTTGCCAAGATTAAAATTATATGGTAACTATTAATTTTTGTTTATATTATATGATGCCAGTTACTTGACACTTGTTATAAAATATCATTAAAAAAAACAGAAATGCTAAGATACCCGATTTACTGTTTGTCAATTTCTACGATACAGACTTAAAATGCGGAGGGCCCCATAGTAGAAATGACAAGATTATCCCCATGAATTGAATGACAACTGTTTCACATAGTATGACAAAAAATGTTGTTGGGCATTGTAGCTGTTCTCTTAAAAAAAAAATCATTAAATTCAAATCATCAAATTTAATTTGGCACATATTAACTACATTAAATTAGATAAAATATTATTTTGATAAATTTAAGTGAAGCGCAAACGACTCACTGGAAGTATTGCAAACATATTTTTAACAATGACACCAGTACCATATATATACAACGATTTATCAAATTATCTTGCGATGTGGGACTATCTTCCATTCAATCAACGCACCCACTCCATTTACAATACAAAGCCACACATAACACATATACGTAAGACACTAACATGTCAACAATGCAAATGCTGACATTGTTAAATATATGCAAACATTAACGGTATCCATAGAGATATTCGAGCAAGTTACCATGAAAAATTACAATTTACACTTGTTTGGTTAAATTTGTGATGTTTGATGGTTAATTACACACGCTATATGTCTAAAATTCATCATTATTTGCCAAGATTAAAATTATATGGTTCATTACACACGCTACATTATTGTTTATTGGTTTTTCTAAATTCATAAAATTCATCATTATTTGCCAAGATTAAAATTATATGGTAACTATTAATTTTTGTTTATATTATACGATGCCAGTTACTTGACACTTGTTATAAAATATCATTAAAAAAAAAGAAATGCTAAGATACCCGATTTACTGTTTGTTAATTTCTACGATACAGATTTAAAATGCGGAGGGCCACATAGTAGAAATGACAAGATTACCCCCATGAATTGAATGACAACCGTTTCACATGGTTTGACAAAAAATGTTGTCGGGCATTGTAGCAATTGTCTTAAAAAAATAATCATTAAATTCAAATCATCAAATTTAATTTGGCACATATTCATAAGAAAACTGTTAAAAATGGGAATCTAGTGTGAATAAGTAGAATATAGTGGTTAAATTAAAACCAATACTGTAAATAAGGAATGTCTAAAAAAATATTAATGGCCACAAGTAAATTGGAAAAATAAAAATAAAAAAGAGATAAATGTTTCTTCATATTGTGGTCCAAATTCATGGTCTCATTAAAAAAAAATCTAACCAAATATAAAAGTTAAAATTTTCTCTTGATTATGGTTTCAATTTATGACCATATTCAAATTTCCAAAGCATTTTGTGAATATATTTGTCAGTGAAAAGTTTGACATTATCATAAGTACATATTACTAAGGATGTTCCACATCTATAAATAATGCAGATTGATTACGTGACGTAATTCACTTTCAATATAGTGAGAGCAATCAAAATATGGAATTCGATGTCTTTCGAAGTGAAGGTTTGTATATGTATATGTATATGTATATGTGTATGTGTATATATATGTATATTTTTATTAATAGTTGTCTTGGAAGTACATACTTTTGGTCCGATTGCGAATTTCCAAAAATCCCCTTACAGATCTTTATCTTTATAAATCACTTGTAAATAGGATCAAACTACATTTTTATAAATATTAACAAATTATAATATCATCTGACAATAAGATCTAACAAATAAACATTCTTTACAACATTGTTATTTGATAATTAACAACAAATAAAAAAAATAAACTTAATAAAAATAATTAGATATTGCAACTTAAAAATAAAAATTCGGACTAGTTACACATGATTCAACTTAAAAATATAACTAAACATTAATACAAATTATTTTCTCTTAAATGCGTTAAACATATACAATTTTTTTAAAACATAATTTATGCACGACATGTATATCATCACAGGCGAAGCGCTTGCTATAACACTCGTGTGCGTGTTTTGTGTGTGTGTGTGTGTGTGTGTGTGTGTGTGTGTGTGTGTGTGTGTGTATAATATACTATCGTACAACCGTGCGGATTGATAGCTCTTGAGGGAAATTAAGTTGTGTTTGTCCTCTTTAACTCTGAAGGTTAACATTTTAAAATTCAACATTCAGTTTTCCATTTGGAGACTAGATAATGACGTTGTTGCAACTACTTTTTGGGAGCCCAACGTCCTTGTTTAGTCTGTACAAACGTACTCCGCTTGAAAGTTAGATTTGTATTCTTAAATGATGCAATTTTGAGAACATATATGTTAATCCCGAGCTCATAAGGTAGATATGTGGTCAACTTAATCACAGTCGACTTAGTTTATAAACTAAAGTCTGAGATTTTCTTCCTGAAAAGCTCATAGCGTCATCTGAAATATTTATTGTTTGTCGTAATACTCATTTTCCTAAGTCTAATATCCAAAATGTACAAGTATATAATCAGCATACACAGTGTATGGACTTGCAATTGCTCTGTTGACTACTAATACTTGTATGTAAATTTTAATTTAAAACACATACTTAATTAAAAAATCAATCTTTAATGCCATTTATATGATCCATACCAGCAAATAAAGTAAATTTATGTTCAGCATAATCATCGTTGGAGTAGTGTATAGAACAATAATGTGAGTTTTCTTCCTCAAAGGTCCTTAGTCCTGCCCAAAATGAAGACTAGCCATTGTACGCATGCCGGTCTTTATACTCATTTGTCAAGTAGGATCGATAGCAAAAGTGTTGAATACATACATACATAATTACATAAACGTATAAGAGGAGCGACCCATATCACTTTATCCTCTATTTATGCCCAACTCGATGTAAGCTTTCTACAATCATCAGAATACAATGTTTTTTTATAGGTGTAAAACATATATCATATTTGCAATTAAAAAAATCACCTTATTCCGATCACTACTTCAGATCTCAATTATCTCACTCAATGTCTCGTTTTCAATCTTGAGCGAGACTAGATACTTGGATATTAATGTTTTTTACTTAGTGGACATTCATCTCGTCCAAAATATGAAGATCTCAGGCAAAATTAGAAGCAAAATTTGAGGTAAGATCTCAGTAGAATATCTCATGTAACGTATGTTTTTTAATTGCATATTTCTTTTACTTTTTACGTGGATCCAAAAGAATTCGCCATCTAATGATTTTTTGCAAATATTTATAGATACGTTAAACAAAGATGGGCACAAAATAACGCGGTAAATATTTACAGAGATCATGTTGATGTTAGGTAGAATACGTCTACAAAAAGTTAGTAAATTTTGAATATCGTAGATACCTAAAATAAGCTGGCCACAAAATATGATATGAAAGAATTGGGAAGCAAATCCCTACACACGCGCACGCACACACAAAAAAACTAATATGTGGTGTTTTGTCCTGTATTTGTTGTATAGATGACAAGTAGTGTATGTTAATAATTCTACAAACATGCCACACGTTTTTATCAAGCCAAATTGAATGAACAGTATTCAAGCAAAGTAAGTGCAGAGTGCTTAATTTAAACTGCTCAAATTAAAAATACAGTTAATTTTGGGAAGTTATGTTATTCACTGATTGATTACAACTCATATCAAATCTATAAATTAAATGTGTAATCTTTGGTGTATTGATTTCCACTTCATTACGAAGTTAAACATAAGACAGCATTGCAGATGTATATACATTGTATGGAGAAGACTAACAATTCCCAAAATAATAATAATAATAATAATAATGATGATGATGATGATGATGATGATGATGATGATGATAATAATAATAATAGCTGTGAATGCAGCTCAGGTTAATTTCATTTTAGCGGGCATGGTCAACAAAGAACTGCTTTGGTAACCTGATTAATACCCATATATATGATATGTATCCATACACTGCATCCAGTTCCGCCATTTTGTATCCTCTTATTTAAGCAAATATTGATTGAATATGCGTACGACCGACTTTACTTGTTCAAAAGTACCCTGGTTAACACTTTTAGATACAATGTTTCAAATTTCTGTTGAAAAGTATGATTCATACCCTCATGATTATCTTGTAGAAGAAATTCAATTACATTAACACATGCAAAACAATATCTTAAATGAAATGTGGAAATCACTACTATATTGTTTCTTGTTGACTTGTAGTTTGAATGGATAGAAATGTCAGAATGTATAACTACTATGCATATCATGCATCAAGTGTGAAATCACTACTATATTGTTTCTTGTTGATTTCTAGTTTGAATGGATAGAAATGTCAGAATGTATAAGTACTATGCATATTATGCATCAAATTTTATGCACATGTGTCATTTTTGTTTAAGAACGTTTTTTTAACCAAATAACTTAGGGGACATTTGGTTTATTTTGTTTTTTGTGTTTTGCGTTTTGAGTTTCTAACGGCTACAAAACATGAAAAGAGTGGAGGAATGATGGATGAAATGAAAAAAAGATGGGAGGGTGACGAGGGGAATGGAGGGCCGACTGAAGGAAGAGTTACTTCTCATGCTTCCGTTTATTTTCCAAAACACAAAAAATAAAAAAGAGTTGTTTTCTATTTTGTACATTAACGTTGTTTTCTAAAATAGTTGTTTTTCACAATATCGATGTGTGCGCACTTTCTTATGGATGAATATAAAAGTTGGTAAACCAGCCGCATCCCTAGTTTTTCATCATTTTACGATTTTATAGTACTTCTGGTGAAAACAATAGGTTTAATTCAAAAAATTAAAAACACGATTGTTTGTGTTTTCTGTGTCTAAAAATTGGTTACTTTATATGTTCATTGGCATCAGGACTTTTTTCAAAACAGCCAAAATAAGGCTTGATACTCAAAGGCCATTTTGAAAACTATGGATATTATGTATATGGCATACGTTGATTCTATCACTATGGGTGTTTATAAATCTTACTATTAGGATATTGGTATAATTGGTTTTCATAATTTATTCTTGTTTTATTTTGTTTATAATAATTAGATGAAACATGTGCTCATCAGAGACTTGTAACATAGCTCCCTATACTCCCTCAAATAATGTTTCTTATAGTATCCTGAATATTTCATTATTCATGACTTTGTGTGCTTTTTTCGTCATTTAAGTCTGTTAGAAGGGATTGCAATCTTTAAATACTATGCAAAGTATTTCCTGAAAATAATATAAAAAGGTAAAATAGAAGAAAAAGAAGAACTACAACATATTAAATGAGAGGAGGTCCTTTAGCCCAGCGGTTAAGCATTTTGCCTTGTGCTAATAAAGGTGTGGGTTCAAAATCTAAAAAATGACATGCTAAGAATTTACCATTTGCATACGTTAAAATCAACCATTTATGTAGTGCTGACGGATCAGACTAGGTGCGTTAGGAAGACATATGATTCTGGTTGGAGTGGTTGGAGCAAAATTTGTCATTTTAATTAACAGCACTTACCATGTGCATGTGCTTAAGCAATGCAAATGCAGTCGCAAAATATATATGTTGAGAAATTTTCATCACCCTCCCCCCCCCCCCCCCCCCCCCCCCAAAAAAAAAACCCCGGGTTGATTAAAGCATACCTGATATGTGAGACACAAAGCAAATCCTAAGAGTTTAATGAGAGAGTTATTTATTTATTTATTCATAGTAGTAACATCTACTAAAATGGTCATGATTATATGCATTTCTTATGTTTGTATTTCATAATTATAGTATCCATCTTCTGATGCCATAATACCACTGTATTCATTGATGTTTTACCATTTTTCAGAAGCATGTTAAAAATAAGAAAGAGACCTCAATCGATGATATTCCAAGAGATTTGATCTGTAAAATTGTCTCGTATCTGCCAATACTAGAAGCAGGAAGAGCAAGTATACTATCAAGAAATTGGAGAAACCAATGGACAAAAATACCAGATATAATATTCAATGATTCTACCATCCCCGAGCCTATGCGTGCTAATATTATCAGCATTGTCAATAGAGTATTGTCTCAACATTCGGGGCCTATTAACAGGTTTGAATATCACAATTTACCGGTGATAGGACCCAACCTTAATGAGTGGCTTCTCCAATTGTGCCGAAAAAATGTTCAGTTTTTGAAATGCTCCTTTCAAGATGAAGACACTTGGCTGAATAATGGGCCATGCATCTTGCCTCCTATCTTCTTTTCTTGTATACAGTTAGTGAATGCAGAACTTCATTTCTTCCAAATGAAGGTTCCGGTTCCTTGTAATAGCTTTGATAGTCTTCTTTGTCTACACCTCGAAGATGTTATCATCAGTGGGGATGAATTACAACATTTGATATCCCAGTGTACACTTCTACAAAAGTTGGTACTTAAGAATTTGGTTGGATGTACAATTTTGAAGTTCAGTTCGCCCTGTCTTCGTGAACTGGAAATTTATGGTCGATTTGATGATGTATATTTTGAGAATACACCACATTTAGCTAATTTTTCTATTACCAAGTCAGATTTGTCGACCTTTTACAATGATGAGATGGATGCATGCAATTTAGCAAAATCTTTAGCTGGCACGCTGGAACTGGAGAACCTGAAACTTGGCACTGGTGTTGTCGAGGTATTCTTCCAAGATTGATAATTTTTTATCATTACGAAAATTTTGTATGAAGTTCTACGGTCAAGAAAAATGGAGTCGAATTGCGGGAAGTTTTTTTTCCTTTTTTTCCTCTAGAGTTTTGCCATTATTTATATCAAACTACATACATGTGTCTAAATGCACTTAACACCCGGAACAAATGATGAGACCATTATTGCAATTCCGCGTTGTCAATGAACTTTTATCATGACATTAATTCAAAAACGAGGTTGCTTGAATTGCCATCTTGGTTTAATGTTTTACCTGATCAATTGCCATCAAGTATAGTCCTCATGCCATTCTTGTATATTTCACCTGAATTGCCATCTTGGTTTAATGTTTTACCTGATCAATTGCCATCAAGTATAGTCCTCACGTCATTCTTGTGTATTTCACCTGATTTGCCATTTTGGTTTGATTAGCATCTATGTATACAAAGAGCCATGTGGACTGACATTAGTGTATTTATATTTGACTAGCTAACTATAACGTTTGCGATATTGTAAATTGTAGTTTCTGATATTTGGACCCGAACTTAGCGGACTCCCAGTTTATCTTCAATTAAAGCGACTGCACATCGAGGATATCAATTTACAAAACGAGTTTGACATGGATGTTCTCCGCTGCTTATTGCAAAGCAGTCCGTCTCTCGAAGAACTTCTCATAGATGTAAGCTTTTGAAAAGCGGAACACAAAAACAGTTACATTTCCTAATATCATATATTACTCTATATAAATATCTTAATATGCCAATAATTATCATCCATGCAGGCTGATTCATTTCCATCTGAGCAAGGTGTTGATGATCACCAGAGCTTGTTTTATGGAGATGGATGGGATTCTCTAAAATTCAATAACCTTAAGTATTTTTTCTACCGTGATAGCACATGGGCCTTTGATTTGGTGTTTATAAGATTGGTATTTGAAAATGCACCCATGCTGCAAAGATTTGAACTCGGAATAGATCTAGCGGAGGCTTTAAGTCATGGCATTTACGAACAAATAGATAAGCTACCTAGGCCTGATTCCTTGATTGAGATCAGGTATGGTGTCATTCCCTAGTTATGCATATCAAATGTAACTTTTAAAACTTGTTTCAACTTCTTTTTATTTTTGTGAGTTAATTAGATCTCTTTGTGGAGTACTATTGTATCGTGTATCGGTATTATTTAACCATCAGGTGTACGGAACTTAATCTTCATTTTTTGTGGGAATTTGTATTGAACTGGATAGCTGTTTACTTGTCAGTTCTGTTGAAGAATATGTTTACAGGAGATGAGCTCTTAGATGTTTTATCAGGCAATGTGATAACAGAACAGCGATGTTATCATCAATAAGAACCGTTGCACTCTAGTTGATTGTCTTACAAAGAAAAATAATAGTGTTAACTGTTACGGTATGCAAATTAGTTGATTGCCTTACCTTAATGCTAATTAGTTGTTTTGGGTGAGCAATACTTGTGTGTTAACTGTTACGGTATGCAAATTCAATTAATGTCATGTGTGTTTCCCGAGCACTTTCAAATTCCATCACGCAGGATCTTATCTCCTATTACTGGATTTATTCTTTGTGTTTGTCCATACGATGAAAGATAATACTCAATTTTAATGAAGTACCCAAAGCTTTTTGATTTTTTTTTTCCCAAAATCTAAATGTAATCATGACTCTTTTTCTTAGATAGTTGTGATTAGGACTCCATGCCATGTATTTGACTTTGGAAGTCCAACAATAGAATCCACAGAAATTTGTTTTCACTTCAGAAGCAATGGCAGCATGCCAAATGGTAGTCGTTACTCGTTTTGATTTGTTGTTATGTGAAGCACCTTGAATTGAATCTTGCAACATCGTTTCTCGTCCCATTCTGTTGAAGGTATGTTTGCACAGTCGCTTGCTCGCGGCCACCGAGAGGAATTCCGGAGGCTCATATTATTATTATTTTCAATAAAAAAAAAAATGTGTCCCACTACTTTCTATAGTGGGGCCGCGAGTATATGTGCGACTGTGCTTAGTTTTTCTGTCCGTTAAAACTGGCTTTTTATATCCATATACATCTTGGTGTTTCTAGGATGCACAGTGAGTCTTGAACTTTGCACCTCATTTGGAATCTCTTGTTGATACCCCTTTATGTGGTGTCAACATGACTCCACCTTCCCATTGGTGAAAACCAGAGAAACTCATATAGATTCTCCTGATTTACAATTCGAGACAATTAACGACAAGAACAAAGGCCCATTAAAATTTATCTATAAGGACAACCACCTAATATTTTATCCATAAGGACAATACACTGAAATTAAATTTCGGCTGATACTTCCATCTTCTCCCTCTGTCGCGTATCTCGATTTCATCGTTTATCACGAAATCACAAAAATCACGAAATCCAAAATCGATGAAATCACAAATAAAGACATTAGAATCGAAATTCTCAAACGAAGACAAAAATCACGAAATCAAAATCACGACAAAAAATCAGCCGAAACAGAAACCCTAGAAAACAAAAAAATTGTCGAACAACAAAAAACCATTGGAAATCACAAGTGAATTGAGTAAAAATATTTTTCAAACAATGGAAAACACAATTGAAGAAGTCGAAATTGTTGAAACAATTTTTTCGTGATTGAAAATGTTTTTTTTTTTTTTGCGTTAATAGTATAGCAGTTCGTAGGTGTCATTTTTTTATTTTTTTAGTTATCATTTTTCCTATTTCAACTTTAAAACATAGCAGCAGTTTTTAGGTATCATTTTTCTATTTTTCTAGGTATCATTTTTCATGTTTTAACTTTAGAACATAGCAGCAGTTTTTAGGTATCAATTTGCTATTTTTTTAGGTATCATTTTTACCGTTTTAACTGTGTTATATGTTTTTTTTATGATATTTTGTTGCTGTGTTAATTTTGAAGTTATATTGCTGTATCAGCTTTGAAACTTAGTCGAATTTATTTCATTTTAATCAATCAAACTGTGATATAATTTTTTTTTATATCTTCAAAACATTGCATCAGTATTTAGGTATCATTTTTCTAATATTTTAGGTATCATTTTTACTGTTTTAACTATGTTATGTGTTGTTTTCATGTGATTTTATTGCTGTGTTAATTTTGAAGTTATATTGTTGCATCAACTTTTTAACTCAGTCGAATTGATTTAATTTTATACAATCAAACTGTGATGTAAACATTTTTTGCATTAGTTTTGCTTTAAAACATTGATGCAGTTTGTAGGTATCAGTTTTTTATTTTTTTAAGTATCAGTTTTCATGTTTTAACTGTGCTATGTGTTTTTTCCATGTGATTTTGTTGTTGTGTTAATTTTGCAGTTGTACTGATGCATCAACTTTGTAACTTAGTCGAACTAATTTCATTTTATTCAATCAAACTTTGATGTAAACATTTTTTCCATTAGTTTTACTTCTAAACATTGTATCAGGTTTTAGGTATCAGTTTCCTATTTTCTTAAGTATCAGTTTTACTATTTTAACTCTGTTAATTGTTTTTTCATGTGATTTTTTGTTCTGTTATCAGTTTTATAAGTTGGTAGTGCTAAGCTAAAGTTTTTCTCATATTCACAGTTCATGGATATCAGTTTTTTAATATTGTAGGTAAAAAAAAAATGTATATAAACATAACACAGAAATTACACTAAAAATGATACCTTAAAAAAATATAAAAATGATACGTTAAAACTGCTATGATGTTTAACATAACACATAAACTACAGTAAAAATGATACCTTAAAAAATATAAAAATGATACCTTAAAACTGCTGTGATGTTTAACATAACACATAAATTACATTAAAAATGATACCTTAAAAAATATAAAAATGATTCTTTTAAACTACAGTATTGTTTAACATAATAGAGAAATTACACTAAAAATGATACCTTAAAAAGTATAAAAATGATACCTTAAAACTGATGTGATGTTTAACATAACACATAAACTACAGTAAAAATGATACCTAGAAAAATAGAAAAATGATACCTAAAAACTGCTGCTATGTTTTAAAGTTGAAATAGGAAAAATGATAACTAAAAAAATAAAAAAATGACACCTACGAACTGCTATACTATTAACGAAAAAAAAAAAAAACATTTCCAATCACGAAAAAATTGTTTCAACAATTTCGACTTCTTCAATTGTGTTTTCCATTGTTTGAAAAATATTTTTACTCAATTCACTTGTGATTTCCAATGGTTTTTTGTTGTTCGACAATTTTTTTGTTTTCTAGGGTTTCTGTTTCGGCTGATTTTTTGTCGTGATTTTGATTTCGTGATTTTTGTCTTCGTTTGAGAATTTCGATTCTAATGTCTTTATTTGTGATTTCATCGATTTTGGATTTCGTGATTTTTGTGATTTCGTGATAAACGATGAAATCGAGATACGCGACAGAGGGAGAAGATGGAAGTATCAGCCGAAATTTAATTTCAGTGTATTGTCCTTATGGATAAAATATTAGGTGGTTGTCCTTATAGATAAATTTTAATGGGCCTTTGTTCTTGTCGTTAATTGTCTCGAAGTGTAAATACGAGGACCTTTTTGTCACTATTTATTTCATTAGTCCTCTTTTGTTGAGCATTCATTTCAATTAAAATTTTCAAAACTTTCTACTATGTTATCATTAGCAAATACTTTATATGATTTGAATTAATGCAGCTACTAACACATATATATTTCTAGGACACTAAGAGCATCTCCAACGGTGGAGAATTCACGCTCTGAATCAAAGATATTATGGGGGAAATGGTCCTCAACAGATGTTGAAGATCGTAATATTCAGCAAAATATTATGGGGTCAATTAAGAATTCTAAATTGGTCTGGCGCACCGACTTTATAGGCGTTTGACGAAGCGCGCCGATATTTTCAACGCGCATCGAAAATATCAGTGCGCTTCACCAAACACTGATAAAGTGGCGTGTTTCCCCCTTTAACATTTTAATCTTCTTTTTCCTATCCTAACTCATATTTTATTAAGATGCAATAAATTTTTTCTGTTTTCTTATAAAAGAATTATGTTTACTTAGACCAAAATAAAATAATTTATCTTCAGATCTTAATAATAGCTGGCTAATAACAAGTACAAATGCAATAGAATGCGAATGCTAAAATAAAGAACTACATCATCATTACTGCATAAATTCATACAACCATAAAATAAAACACGATTTCGGACAAGCAAACTTCATAACTAGGTATCGCCATAGTGGTTCTATAATGATTCATATGATCTATTTGCAATTGGTTATGGAGTTGTGCATCTCTAAACATAATCTGACGATCCAAATGATGTTGAATTCCTCTTCTGTTATTTGTGTTTTTGTCGGAATAGTTCGGGTGCTTGCGAAGCACCAACGTATTCGTAGTGGCGTTGCCCTACATCCATATCTCATTCATCTTCTATAATTATGTTGTGCAGAACAATGCAGACAAACATGATTGTGGATATCTTTTTCCTAGGCCACAACCGACATGTGTTAATCCATAAAAATATGGCTCAGGAAATAGGTCGTTTTCACTACATCAGAATCAGGTCGTTATGCTCTAAGTCGTTCCAAACCTTAGGTCGTTAATGTAGTTAGGTCGTTGATACCAAATAGTGGCCTTTAGATCGTTGGTTCAGGGAACATTGTCAGGTCGCTATAAGTTCAAGTCGTTCCAAGTGGTATTTATATGCAAGTAGTACACCAGGTCGTTAAAATTGCATTATACACGAAACATGCACTGACAGATCGTCAACAAGTCAACATGGAGCTCACTAGGCCGTCAATGTAATCGGTCCTTGTCCTTCATCTTCATAAACCAAACTTTTAATTTCTTCACATTTTTTTGGGCTTGTACAATTCTACTAAGTAAAAGCTGGGTGGATGATACATACGAGGACCTTTTTATCACTATTTATTTCATTAGTCCTCTTTTGTCGAGCATTCATTTCAGTTAAAATTTCCAAACTTTCTACTCTGTGATCATTAGCAAATGCTTTATATGACTTGAATTAATGTAGCTACTAACACAGATATTTCTAGGGCACTAACGTGATATGAAGTCACGGACCTCCAAAATTCATCCACCTTTGTTATCTCATATTAAGTAGGGATGTATATCGAATATGACAGTCTGTAGTCCGGCTTGGTCAGAGACTATAAGGTATCCGGTCCGTGTCCATACGATTCTCTTATAAGACATGACATAGACACATCATCTGTGATGACCTCCCCATACATCCTGCACAAACCAAGGAGAAGTGTGTTGTATGACGTGTCAGGCGGATACCGAACGATCATCAAGGTAGAATAACACACACGCAAACATGTCGTATAACTCACAACGCAAGGATAAAATATAATAGGACATATACAACAAATAATAGTAGCGAAGCACAATTGAACAGAATATCAAACTTTTCATATCATCATGAAAATAACCATATATCAACTGGATTACATCGGAGTCTGTAGAATAAGCCTCACTACAGGTTCACTCAGAGTAGCATACATCATCAATATCGGCGGAAACAACATATATATGTATAGTAAAAAATAATACGTCAGCCTTCAACTCGTTGTCGCTCAGCAGCATCGTCCCCATCAAGATCTACTACCTGCCACCTAGTCTGCTCATCCAAAACATAGATGAACAGCCCAAGGTAATAAGAAGGAAATATAAAACCTTGAGTCAGACAACGGTCTTAATGAGCGATAAAACAACTATCAACATTATCATCAATAAAGTATATGAAAAATAGGCAGTTCTGTAACAACCCTGATTTTTGGGCCAATTTAAAATTTATTTTAAGTGATTTTAATGAGTTTTGATATTTAAATAATCTATTTTAAATAATAATGATCACAAAGTTGATTCAAATCGAAGTTAGAATGAATAATTTAATTTTAATTATAAAAAGAGTTAGAAATAGCGCGGTAGTTTGAAAAGTCAAACTTGAACTTTGACTGACCGTACAGGATGCAAAATTTAAAGGATTTTAGTGAAACCAAAAATATTGGAATCTATTTAAAAATATCTTTCCAACGAATCCGAAAAATTGAAATTTCATAGCAGGAATCAAAAGTTATGCCCAAATTAAAATTTAGAAAGGTCGCTAGGTAATTTGCATAGGTCAAAAAGGCTACTTTTCACATATGAAGGAATTTGAACTCGAAACCACTTCCATTGAGTTCAGAATGACATTTCTGCATTGAAAAACAGTAAACACTTATATATTTTGAGTTTTGGGATTTATTTGTTTAAAAATGTATATTAATATTAAATATACTGGCCTTAAAAATAGTCATTTTTCAAACGACCTCTGTTTTCGACGAAACCAGTTTTGTTGGAACCGGAATGTCAAATTATTGCTAGGTTTCAATTTTCAGAATTTTTCGAATTAATATGTGAGCGTGGCAGAGGAAAATATGTTTATACTATTTTAGTTAAATTTAAACGCCTTAAAAATAGCCATTTTTCAAACAGTCTCAGAATTCGGCGAAAATAATTTTGTTGGGTTCGTATCATCAAAACAAAGCTAAAAATGATTTTTCGGTAATTTTTAGAATTAATATATAATTATAATTGATTTTTCAGTGTAAATGGCAATTTTTGACTTTAAAAATTCATTAAAAATTCATACGAGCTCAGAATTGAACGAAATTAATTTTTCTAGGTCCGCAGCATCAAATCATAGCTAAATATATTTTTTGGGAATTTCTGAAGTTAATTTGTGGCCTCGGTGAATTTTCATGTACGGTCAATATTTAATTAATTAATTTTTAATAGGATTTTAAATAAAAAAACGCTACAGGCATCATAATTTGGGCCCGTGACATAGCCCATCGCGTTCAGAAGGCATCAAAACCTTAAGAACGACAGTGAGCAGGCCAAATTTCGAGTTAGTGGGTAAACGGACCTTTATTGGATAATAATCTAATTAAATAATAATATAAATTAAAAAGTCAATCTTTTTATATCTATATTAAAAAGACAATCATTTTAGATTGAAAACAAAAAGATGAAATTTTGACGATGAAAATAAAGAAACGATCTTTTTATATTTTAAAATGAAAGTTGATATTTTTACTTTGTAAAATAGAAAAGATAATATTTTTACATTGTAAAATAGTAAAGTTGATATTTTTACTTTGTAAAATAGAAAAGATAACATTTTTACATTGTAAAATAGTAAAGTTGATATTTTTACTTTGTAAAATAGAAAAGATAATATTTTACATTGTAAAATAGTAAAGTTGATATTTTTACTTTGTAAAATAGAAAAGATAATATTTTTACATTGTAAAATAGTAAAGTTGATATTTTTACATCGTAAAATAGTAAAATTGATATTTTTACATTATAAATATAAAAAGATGATATTTTTGCATTGTACATAAAAAGAAAATGTTTTTACATTGTATGAAATGAAACATGTTTTTTATATGTTATTTATGAATGATTTTTCATCGCATGAAATAAACAACATTTTTTATACATAATTTATGAATGAATTTTCATCACATGAAATAATTAACATCTTTATATGTATTTATGAATGAATTCACAACGTATGAATAAAATTACATTTTTATACGTAATTTAAATGTGAATTTACTTTGCATAACAAAAGTTACATTTTTATATGTAATTTATATATGAAGTTACACCGTATGACAAAAATTGCATTTTTCTATGTAATTAAAATTGAAATTTACATTGCATGATAACAATTACATTTTTCTATGTAATTTAGAAATGAATGATAACGGTAGAATGAAAATTTCATTTTTACATGTAATTAAAATGAGAAATTTTCACTGTAGGATAAAAATTACATTTTTAGATGTAATTTAAATATGAATTTATGTCGTATGATAGGAACTACATTTTTCTATGTAATTAAGATATGAATTTCCATCGCATGATAAAAATTACATTTTTCTATGTAATTTAAATTGATTTTGTGCCGCATGAGAAAAATTACCTTTTTCTGTGTAATTTAGACGTGAATTAGGACGGTAAAATAAAAATGACATTTTTTTAATGTAATTTATATATGAGTTATAACGGTATGATAAAGATTACATTTTTCAATGAAATTGAAATATGAATTTGTATTGTATTATGAAAATTACATTTCTTTATGTAACTGGGACATGAATTTATAATGAAAAATAAAAATTACATTTTTATAATGTAATAAAGAAGTAAGATTCACAAATAAATTAAAAATTACATTTTTATGTAATTAGATAAGAGGATTTGCATCGTAAATTAAAAGTTACATTTTTATGTAATTAGAAATGAGGATTTACAAGGTAAATTAAGAAAATTACATTTTTATATGTAATTAGAAAAGAGGACTTGCATTGTAAATTAAAGATTTCATTTTTTATATGAAATTAGAAATAGGGATTTGCGATGAAAATTAAAAATTTCATTTTTAATGTATTTTAAAAAGTTAAAAATTATCATTGTAATATTAATTACATTTATAATGTAGTTAAAGAGAAAATTTTACAATGAAACTGAAAGATAGAAATTTTACATTATAAATGTTGATTAAAATTTTCAGTGTAGTAAAGAAAGAGAAATTTTACGATGTGAATATAGGAAATGAAGGGAATGCCATATTAATTTATATCTCGAGAAAGTTATATTTTATTTCGACATTGGAATTAAATGACCTGCTCATAATCATCAATTGTTAGTATAATTTAAATTGGTTAAATCCATTAACCAATTATTTATTTGTATATCTATATGCAGTGTGTTGGCTGAAAACCCCACACGGGTATTGGGATGATATTTAACTGACACAAATCCCAATGTTAAATAGTATGTCTATCGTTAGATCGACAGGCTGCGTTAAGCGTTATTATTAAATTTTAACGCTTACACAGTGAAATTTACACACTGGATGTAAATGGATGACTTGATGAATATATTGTTATTGAAATATATATGATGCGTGTGAAATCCATATAATCCAAATTATATGGTGAATGATTGAGTCGCACTCCGATTCAGGTGTTCTTTTAAGAAGAATATTTGTACATTAAAAATCTTTTTATATAAAGAATATTTTTAATAATTATTTTAAAAATATGTTTTCTTTATAATGAATTAAAATATAAAGAGAAATCTTTTAATTAAGATTATTAGAATGTGCAATTATATTTGGTGATATGAAATAAATTGAGATGTGAAGTGGATTTATCGTGGGCGATGTTTTTAAAATGACATTTGTCCTTTAATCCAGTTTACATTGAAATTATTATTTGGAATTTATAAATCTAGTTTACAGATTTTAAAAAGGGCATTTTCTAAAAATCAAATTTTCCAATTTAATATATAAAATTGGAATTAAGTGGAAATTCGATTGGTAATAATCGAGATAGGCTTCTGTAACAGAAGACCGATATTATATATGGAATTTAAGAGGCTTTGCCGTTATTCCATGTATACTGTTAGTCCGATACAGAAATTTATAGCGATTATGTATTGATTTGATTTCTGTGGAATTCCATATTTTGAAAATTGATTTGCGGGTTTTATCGTGAACTGTGTTTTGAAGGACACTAGTTCTTTAACCCGTTTAAGACAAGATTTATTTCTTAAAATAAATAACCTTGTAATAATGACTTTTGATATCAAATTAAAATTGGAGTTTTAATAAATCTTTTAAGAAAGATTTAAAATTTATTTTCATAGATTATCCTTGATAAAATTAATGAGAACCTTTTAATATGAGTATTCTATTTAAAAGAATATTCGGGGTTGGAATGCGGCGAAATGTGTGATTTTCCAATATTTGATTTTTAAATCACAAATTACGCGAGTTATTCAGAAAGACCGGGTTTAACCCATTCTGAATAATCATCACGACGACCAAGAGTCGAAGATGAAGACGGTGGTAGAAGACCGAAGGTTTTCACATCGTTGGGATGATGATGACTGGTATCTTGAATTGGGACTGGACACCCCAAGGCAAGGTATTTGGTAATGATCGTCCAAACGTATTTGGAAATCGACGGACACGTTGTTTCGCTCAGACCCAGAGCGGACTTGTAAATGGATTATGTGCCTGACATTGTATTCTTTTCTACTGTATTTGTTGAACGCTACTGATTATATATTTCTGTTTGGTGGTGAAGAATTTATTCTTCACTTAACACCCTTCTCTAAGACGTATGAGCTTAGAGGTTATATATATATATTGGTAGATGATCAACGATATGGTAGGGTCTGACAATGTGGCATGCTAAGATGCAATTGATCAAGGCTTTGTTGAAAAACAGGCCTTGTGGTAAATGATCAAAGCATAGTCTATTTAGGCATAGCTTTGTGTATATCGTGACTTCGCGAGCCTCACACACCGGCGGAGTCTAAAACGGGAGAAGGGAACGCAGGGAGAGCAGCACGTTTCTTTCTAGCTAGAGTGGTGTCAGTGACCTACCAGCCCTGACATTTTACTTATGTGGATGATGGAATGAGGCGCCTCGGATAGGTCCTATAGGACCGGGAAACGTGTGTTCAGGAATTGCCAATCCACGAAGCTGTATGTGTGGACCGGCCCAGCAGCTTTTCAAGGGTTCACTGCGGGGGATCCTGAGACATTAGCTAGAGTGTCTCGAATCGGTAAGGAGCTCCTCCCTAGCCTTGACTCATGACGGAAACCCAATTTCCAATACGCCCCATGCGGTTTTGATTGTATTACTAGTATGGAGGCATAACATATGGTACCTATGCTTCCTAGGATTGATACATTTACTTTGAAATGTTTTTGAAAAATATATATACACTAATAATAATATCGTTTTTATCGTATTAAGCATCTTTTGACCATTATAAGGTAAAACCCTAACCTCCGGTTTGCGTTGCATTGTGTGATGGGAATTGAGTCTTATGATGGTTTCATTTTTCTAAAAAGCATTGCGTTGTTTTGGCGATTCACTTTAATCTATGCACGACAATCCATTGGAATAAAACCCGTTCCGCGTTAGCGGCGTGGTCCTTGGATTTGCCTATTTACTATTAGTTATATTAGTTAAGAATTCTCACACCAGTCCCACGACTGACCCGTTGTTTGTTTCCACTTTTGCAAACTCGGGTGCCCTCTTTTCCACACGGGCAGTCGAGTAGCCTTTCGCAGATATTCATCTCTTTAGCAGGATCCTGGATTGAAGCCAAAAGCTGTGTCCAGAGTATAGGAAAGTCTTCCGTTGTCTTAGTTATTTTATTTCCAATGCACTGTATTGAATTTAATGTAAAATTTATCTTCCGCTGTAATTAATGTACTCTGATATATATATTCTGTACTCTGATGTAACATTTATTACGATGTTATAAAAGTCTGCTGTTATTGTTCTGATGTTGTTGTTTTCCCAAAGTTAACGTATGCGGGTATTTGAACGGTCTTGGTCGATTTTGCGATCGATTTAGGTCGGGCAAAATCCGTGTTGTTACAGTTGGTATCAGAGCTTTGGTTAGCTCAAATCTTTGGGATACAACTCGTTAGAACTGATCAAAAGACTCATCAGAGATTGGATTAGTAATATCCAATAAGAATACTCATTAGAGATAGGATCAACAGTATCCTAGAATGAGAAAACTCATTAGAGATGGGGTTAGTAATGCCCTAGAATGAGTTCAGAGTCGAAAGATCATAACTAACGTATTTGTAATTATATATATAATCGGAATTTAGAAAATATGATTTTTGAATGTATATAAATTATATATTTTTGAAAATTTAATCAACTAATTGTTGGATGATTGTGTGTGTGAATATTAATTCAACCTATGAAATTATTAGACAATAAATAAAATAATGAAAAATTAAATTAGGTAAATAAACGAATTTTAGCTCATTTCCTTTTCGAGGACGAAAAGTTTTTAAGTGGGGGAGACTGTAACAACCCTGATTTTTGGGCCAATTTAAAATTTATTTTAAGTGATTTTAATGAGTTTTGATATTTAAATAATCTATTTTAAATAATAATGATCACAAAGTTGATTCAAATCGAAGTTAGAATGAATAATTTAATTTTAATTATAAAAAGAGTTAGAAATAGCGCGGTAGTTTGAAAAGTCAAACTTGAACTTTGACTGACCGTACAGGATGCAAAATTTAAGGGATTTTAGTGAAACCAAATATATTGGAATCTATTTAAAAATATCTTTCCAACGAATCCGAAAAATTGAAATTTCATAGCAGGAATCAAAAGTTATGCCCAAATTAAAATTTAGAAAGGTCGCTAGGTAATTTGCATAGGTCAAAAAGGCTACTTTTCACATATGAAGGAATTTGAACTCGAAACCACTTCCATTGAGTTCAGAATGACGAATCTGCATTGAAAAACAGTAAACACTTATATATTTTGAGTTTCGGGATTTATTTGTTTAAAAATGTATATTAATATTAAATATACTGGCCTTAAAAATTGTCATTTTTCAAACGACCTCTGTTTTCAACGAAACCAGTTTTGTTGGAACCGAAATGTCAAATTATTGCTAGGTTTCAATTTTCAGATTTTTTCGAATTAATATGTGAGCGTGGCAGAGGAAAATGTGTTTATACTATTTTAGTTAAATTTAAACGCCTTAAAAATAGTCATTTTTCAAATAGTCTCAGAATTCGACGAAAATAATTTTGTTGGGTTCATATCGTCAAAACAAAGCTAAAAATGATTTTTCGGTAATTTTTAGAATTAATATATAATTATAATTAATTTTTCAGTGTAAATGGACAATTTTTGACTTTAAAAATTCATTAAAAATTCATACGAGCTCAGAATTGAACGAAATTAATTATTCTACGTCCGCAGCGTCAAAACATAGCTAAATATATTTTTTGGGAATTTCTGAAGTTAATTTGTGGCCTCGGTGAATTTTCATGTACGGTCAATATTTAATTAATTAATTTTTAATAAGATTTTAAATAAAAAAAGCTACAAGCATCAGAATTTGGGCCCGAGACATAGCCCATCGCGTTCAGAAGGCGTCAAAACCTTATGAACGACAGTGAACAGGTCAAATTTCGAGTTAGTGGGTAAACGGACCTTTATTGGATAATAATCTAATTAAATAATAATATAAATAAGAGAGAGTACGGCCTCCTTTTCTTCCCCGTCGTTCTACCCGTCCATAGCCGCTCAAAACCAACCCATCATGGCCGAAACTTCTCTCCTCCTTCTCTCCCAATCCACAAAGAATTAGCTTAGGCCGTAGTTAAACTTTTTGAAGCTCTTCTCACTCTCTTTAATATCCAACAAGTTTCATCCCTTTTCATCGACCGTAGGCCAAGAACGAGCACCGCAAACCCGCGGCCTTTACGCCCAAACCGCGCCTCCTCCTTGCAGCCGCACCCTCCCATCTTCCCGGTGAAGATAGCCCTCTCGTAGCTCTCCAATCTCCCGCAAACCGTTCGTAAAACCGTCGACTACATCTCCCGAAATCCGCATTTGAAGATTTGAACACTTCTGAAAATTAAGGTATAATTATTTCAGATTTTGTCACGCTTATTTCCGTTACTGTGTCAGTTGTTAAAGGCTGAATTTTGATTTTTCATATGAATTTGAATTGGAATCATTTCAGATCCGAAATCGTTTTGAATTCAAACACAAGATCTGATCAAAGTTGACAATTCATTTCAGATCCAGCCTAGGTGAGAATTTATTTTTAATTTAATATTAATTAGTTTAATTATTATTCTTTTGTTGTTTAAGGTTGAATGGTGAAAATGAATCGTTATGCGATGGATGTTGTTCTTTGTTGTGAATTCGATTTGTGTTTTGATGATGTGATATTTATCGTTTGTGATGGAATTGGATATGAAAACGTTGGACAGAAAATTAAAGATGACAATTTTAGATCATCTTTTTATATTGAAAATTAGAAGATGGCAATTTTATGTTGATAAATAAGAAGATAATTTTTTTATAGTGAAAATTAAAAGATGAAAACTTTATGATGCTAATAAAAAGATAATCTTTTTATAGTGAAAATTAAAAGAGGAAACTTTAGGATGTAAATAAAAAGACAATCTTTTTATATTTAAATTAAAAAGACAATCTTTTTATATCTATATTAAAAAGACAATCTTTTTAGATTGAAAACAAAAAGATGAAATTTTGACGATGAAAATAAAGAGACGATCTTTTTATATTTTAAAATGAAAGTTGATATTTTTACTTTGTAAAATAGAAAAGATAATATTTTTACATTGTAAAATAGTAAAGTTGATATTTTTACTTTGTAAAATAGAAAAGATAACATTTTTACATTGTAAAATAGTAAAGTTGATATCTTTACTTTGTAAAATAGAAAAGATAATATTTTTACATTGTAAAATAGTAAAGTTGATATTTTTACTTTGTAAAATAGAAAAGATAATATTTTTACATTGTAAAATAGTAAAGTTGATATTTTTACATCGTAAAATAGTAAAATTGATATTTTTACATTATAAATATAAAAAGATGATATTTTTGCATTGTACATAAAAAGAAAATGTTTTTACATTGTATGAAATAAAACATGTTTTTTATATGTTATTTATGAATGATTTTTCATCGCATGAAACAAACAACATTTTTTATACATAATTTATGAATGAATTTTCATCACATGAAATAATTAACATTTTTATATGTATTTATGAATGAATTCACAATGTATGAATAAAATTACATTTTTATACGTAATTTAAATGTGAATTTACTTTGCATAACAAAAGTTACATTTTTATATGTAATTTATATATGAAGTTACACCGTATGACAAAAATTGCATTTTTCTATGTAATTAAAATTGAAATTTACATTGCATGATAACAATTATATTTTTCTGTGTAATTTAGAAATGAATGATAACGGTAGAATGGAAATTTCAGTTTTACATGTAATTAAAATGAGAAATTTTCACTGTAGGATAAAAATTACATTTTTAGATGTAATTTAAATATGAATTTATGTCGTAGATAGGAACTACATTTTTCTATGTATTTAAGATATGAATTTCTATCGCATGATAAAAATTACATTTTTCTATGTAATTTAAATTGATTTTGTGCCGCATGAGAAAAATTACCTTTTTCTGTGTAATTTAGACGTGAATTAGGACGATAAAATAAAAATGACATTTTTTTATGTAATTTATATATGAGTTATAACGGTATGATAAAAGATTACATTTTTCAATGAAATTAAAATATGAATTTGTATTGTATTATGAAAATTACATTTCTTTATGTAACTGGGACATGAATTTATAATGAAAAATAAAAATTACATTTTTATAATGTAATAAAGAAGTAAGATTCACAAATAAATTAAAAATTACATTTTTATGTAATTAGATAAGAGGATTTGCATCGTAAATTAAAAGTTACATTTTTATTTAATTAGAAATGAGGATTTACAAGGTAAATTAAGAAAATTACATTTTTATATGTAATTAGAAAAGAGGACTTGCATTGTAAATTAAAGATTTCATTTTTTATATGAAATTAGAAATAGGGATTTGCGATGAAAATTAAAAATTTCATTTTTAATGTATTTTAAAAAGTTAAATTTTTTCAATGTAATATTAATTACATTTATAATGTAGTTAAAGAGAAAATTTTACAATGAAACTAAAAGATAGAAATTTTACATTATAAATGTTGATTAAAATTTTCAATGTAGTAAAGAAAGAGAAATTTTATGATGTGAATATAGGAAATGAAGGGAATGCCATATTAATTTATATCTCGAGAAAGTTATATTTTATTTCGACATTGGAATTAAATGACCTGCTCATAATCATCAATTGTTAGTATAATTTAAATTGGTTAAATCTATTAACCAATTATTTATTTGTATATCTATATGAAGTGTGTCGGCTGAAAACCCCACACGGGTATTGGGATGATATTTAGCTGACACAAATCCCAATGTTAAATGGTATGTCTATCGTTAGATCGACAGGCTGCGTTAAGCGTTATTATTAAATTTTAACGCTCACACAGTGAAATTTACACACTGGATGTAAATGGATGACTTGATGAATATATTGTTATTGAAATATATATGATGCGTGTGAAATCCATATAATCCAAATTATATGGTGAATGATTGAGTCGCACTCCGATTCAGGTGTTCTTTTAAGAAGAATATTTGTACATTAAAAATCTTTTTATATAAAGAATATTTTTAATAATTATTTTAAAAATATGTTTTCTTTATAATGAATTAACATATAAAAAGAAATCTTTTAATTAAGATTATTAGAATGTGCAATTATATTTGGTGATATGAAATAAATTGAGTTGTGAAGTGGATTTATCGTGGGCGATATTTTTAAAATGACATTTGTCCTTTAATCCAATTTACATTGAAATTATTATTTGGAATTTATAAATCTAGTTTATAGATTTTAAAAAGGGCATTTTCTAAAATTAAATTTTCCAATTTAATATATAAAATTGGAATTAAGTGGAAATTCGATTGGTAATAATCGAGATGGGCTTCTGTAACAGAAGACCGATATTATATATGGAATTTAAGAGGCTTTGCCGTTATTCCATGTATACTATTAGTCCGATACAGAAATTTATAGCGATTATGTGTTGATTTGATTTCTGTGGAATTCCATATTTTGAAAATTGATTTGCGGGTTTTATCGTGAACTGTGTTTTGAAGGACACTAGTTCTTTAACCCATTTAAGACAAGATTTATTTCTTAAAATAAATAACCTTGTAATAATGACTTTTGATATCAAATTAAAATTGGAGTTTTAATAAATCTTTTAAGAAAGATTTGAAATTTATTTTCATAGATTATCCTTGATAAAATTAATGAGAACCTTTTAATATGAGTATTCTATTTAAAAGAATATTCGGGGTTGGAATGCGGCGAAATGTGTGATTTTCCAATATTTGATTTTTAAATCACAAATTAAGCGAGTTATTCAGAAAGACCGGGCTTAACCCATTCTGAATAATCATCACGACGACCAAGAGTCGAAGATGAAGACGGTGGTAGAAGACCGAAGGTTTTCACATCGTTGGGATGATGATGACTGGTATCTTGAATTGGGACTGGACACCCCAAGGCAAGGTATTTGGTAATGATCGTCCAAACGTATTTGGAAATCGACGGACACGTTGTTTCACTCAGACCCAGAGTGGACTTGTAAATGGATTGTGTGTCTGACATTGTATTCTTTTCTACTGTATTTGTTGAATGCTACTGATTATATATTTCTGTTTGGTGGTGAAGAATTTATTCTTCACTTAACACCCTTCTCTAAGACGTATGAGCTTAGAGGTTATATATATATTGGTAGATGATCAACGATATGGTAGGGTCTGACAATGTGGCATGCTAAGATGCAATTGATCAAGGCTTCGTTGAAAAGCAGGCCTTGTGGTAAATGATCAAAGCATAGTCTATTTAGGCATAGCTTTGTGTATATCGTGACTTCACGAGCCTCACACACCGGCGGAGTCTAAAACGGGAGAAGGGAACGCAGGGAGAGCAACACGTTTCTTTCTAGCTAGAGTGGTGTCAGTGACCTACCAGCCCTGACATTTTACTTATGTGGATGATGGAATGAGGCGCCTTGGATAGGTCCTATAGGACCGGGAAATGTGTGTTCAGGAATTGCCAATCCACGAAGCTGTATGTGTGGACCGGCCCTGCAGCTTTCCAAGGGTTCACTGCGGGGGATATTGAGACATTAGCTAGAGTGTCTCGAATCGGTAAGGAGCTCCTCCCTAGCCTTGACTCATGATGGAAACCCAATTTCCAATATGCCCCATGCGGTTTTGATTGTATTACTAGTATAGAGGCATAGCATATGGTACCTATGCTTCCTAGGATTGATACATTTACTTTGAAATGTTTTTGAAAAATATATATACACTAATAATAATATCGTTTTTATCGTATTATGCATCTTTTGACCATTATAAGGTAAAATCCTATCCTCTGGTTTGCGTTGCATTGTGTGATGGGAATTGGGTCTTATGATGGTTTCATTTTTCTAAAAAGCATTGCGTTGTTTTGGCGATTCACTTTAATCTATGCACGACAATCCATTGGAATAAAACCCGTTCCGCGTTAGCGGCGTGGTCCTTGGATTTGCCTATTTACTATTAGTTATATTAGTTAAGAATTCTCACACCAGTCCCACGACTGACCCGTTGTTTGTTTCTACTTTTGCAAACTCGGGTGCCCTCTTTTCCACACGGGCAGTCGAGTAGCTTTTCGCAGATATTCATCTCTTTAGCAGGATCCTGGATTGAAGCCAAAAGCTATGTCCAGAGCATAGGAAAGTCTTCCGCTGTCTTAGTTATTTTATTTCCAATGCACTGTATTGAATTTAATGTAAAATTTATCTTCCACTGTAATTAATGTACTCTGATATATATATATTCTGTACTCTGATGTGACATTTATTACGATGTTATAAAAGTCTGCTGTTATTGTTCTGATGTTGTTGTTTTCCCAAATTTAACGTATGCGGGTATTTGACCGGTCTTGGTCGATTTTGCGATCGATTTAGGTCGGGCAAAATCCGTGTCGTTACAAGTTCAATCATCTGATCTGCCAACACACCAACAGAGAAGAAACCCAAAATCATCTCCTCTACAACCTACAGTGATAACCTTTCCCAGAGAATTAGAGAAGAAATAAACAGTACAACCATAGCAACCAATTATCTAGCGTAGACCATCCTAATCGAGCTCAACACCTCCAGAGCACAAACCCCGAAGGCCGAAACCAACATCAGATAATCACCCACGAGATATCCCCCTTGACATCGGACAATCCACACAAGACGATACAAGCAAAACAATCAACATTCATGACTCTGGCTATCACTATATGCCTTGCCTTAAAACCATCCTTAATCGTATGACTGGCTCATCGTGCCATCCGTCAAAGGCTAATGGTAACCCAAGTACTAGCAAAACTCCATATGCCATCGTGACTCGTATCTAGGCCCATCGTGCCTGCCCAAGGTATTCGACCAATCATCTAATATTTGGGTTCCCCCATTATAACCACACTTTGAGTCAGCTAGAACCTACGACTAATGACGATTCCTTGGCTCTTTATCTCTAGTCATCGTCATCGACAACTATATCCATATGCTTAAGTGCCATCTCGAGCAACCATTATCCACGAGCTCAAATCATCTTCAGTCATCTTCATAACCTTGTTACATCACATCACGATCAACAAACACTTTACTTTGATTCGAATATTCCATCTGAATTCACCTTGAAGCTACATCCATCGTCGAACCAAAAATAAACTTCATTTGGTTAATATTTAATGGATCGTTCATAACTTATTCTATGGATCACGTATGATCCACTCTTCATCGGATCACCAACGATCCATCATGTGCACACGAGACAATCCCTTTTTTTTTGCTATGTGCGCTCTTGACCGATCCAGGATTTTCCCGTGCGCACCATGATCCAGGCAAATCACGAACCGATCCATCCATGTGTACACTGCGTATTTTTAAGACGATCCATCAGTGGATCATTTGGCTAATCCATGCTTTTGCGTAGCGCTCCATCAATTTGCCATGCGCAGCGATCTATCGTGTGCAACTCGAGCCGATCCACTATTTCATCGTGCGCTCCATTGCCATTCTCATTTTTTTCTGATCCAATGCTTCGGCCGTTCCATTGAGTGTGCAATGGTCGATCAATTTGGACGATCCATCATGTATGCCCTTGCCGATCCATCTTCTTTGCGCAGATCCAACACTTTGCCCGATCACTCATTTGCGCAACGATCCCTTGCCAAAACATTGGCCGATCCATACTGTTTGCAATGATCTAATCCAATAGTTTGTCGTTTCCACATGCTGACCTGATCCATCTGTAACACCCCGGACTTTTGAATAATCGATTTAACTAAATTAAAGAATAAATGTTTAGCATTGTTCTAAGGTTTGTAATCAAAAGACTTAGTAGCTCATTTGGTTGGAACATGTGACTTGCGTACAAGAGGTACAGAGTTCGGTCCCCGCCAACGCCATATTTTTGTTTTAGGGGAATGGCTAAAACGCGGCTTAGTGTGAACACGGTTCAAAAAGTAGTTTAGTGTGAAAATGGTTAATTAGGAAGATAGAAATATATATAGATATATTTATAAAAATAAAATAAAATTCAACCTAAAATTTAAGAAAAAAATTCAAAACAGCGGAAGCGGGAAGGCAAAACACCAAACCGACCTATTTTATGGGTCGACCCCCGGGTCGACTCAGGAGGTTTGGAATTGGTCCCGTCGGCCCTAAATGGTCTATGACGAAATTTTATGTTTTAGGGCTTAGGTGGCGATTTCTGGTTGGTCTGTTGACATCATTACTTGGTTTCTAAGGCCTAGATGGATTCTAGAGTGATCTGACAGCTATAAATAAATTCAAAACTCTATAAAAAGACCCATAGACTCAAACCCTAAATCAAAATTAAAACTAAAACAATGGTCGTCATGCTGTCGTCTTGAACCCTAGAGCAGCCGCCACCAATTAGAAGAAGATTAAAGCAACTCAATTCAATCCAACAACAAATTTAACTACAACAAAGGGACGCTAATAAATTCCAGAACTTCGTTGAATGGTGAGCTTGATCACTTTAACAAAATAATTGCTAAATTAATTATGATGTGATATACGTTGGATTATAAGTTGTGGTTGTGAATCTAATTCATATGTTTAATCATGTATATTAACTTTATTCATATTATATGATGTTATGCAAGTTTTATATACGATGTTATGCAAGTCTCATGTATGATGTTATGCAAGATTAATATGATTATGCAAGTTAATATGATTATGCAAGTTTCATATATGATGTTATGCAAGTTAATATGATTATGCAAGTTTCATATATGATGTTATGCAAGTTTCATATATGATGTTATGCAAGTTAATAGGATCACGCAAGTTGTATGCGAGTTATATGATGTTATGTAAGTTTGGATCTAAAATATATGCTACTAGTTCACGATGTTAACTTGTGTCAATGAATCCCTTTTTATAATCCAATCACGTAGGTTTATAACTTTAGTTTTTATCCAAATATGGATGTGGAACATATGCTAGTTCGTATAAGTATTATGTTCATATGTAAGTTTAAGTGATAATTGGATTCACATATATACAAGTTCACACCTTTAAAGTTTAGATCCATATTCAAGTTGACATTTTTATGTTAAAACTATGACATGCATAGTTATGTAAGTTTACACCTTTATGTGGATCCATAGTTTACTCAGGTTAACACCTTTTATTGGATCCATAGTTATGCAAGATGACACATTTATGTTTAGGTTGACGACATACATAGTTTATGTAAGTTTGTGATAATTACCTAGGCTAGTTGGGTGTAAAAATATGTTCATACATGCAAGTTCACACCTTTTAGATCTATGATTTTTGGATCCTTGATAATACAAAGACTATGCAAGTATGTTGTAATTCTTAATTGCAAGTTAGATGCAAATTAGATCTATTATTGTGTGTATGTGACTTTGACGTTTATTCCCTTTTTTTAAGTATTAGACTATTTGCTAGTCTAATATGTATATGTCATGTTAAGCGAACGAATGACGGGGGTACGATGGGGATAATAGTGGATACACACATATTGTGAATTTGGCATGTAATGGCCTAAAAAGGCATGTAATTAATTTTAAGGAATAAAATTAATTAGTGATGAAATTGGTATAATTTATATACCATAAATAGATGAGCATAATTTAGTTGATAAATTAAATTTGAATAGGGAAAGTAATTCAAATTTGGGGAAAATTAATTATGTATAATTAATTGCCTAAGACACGAGGTTGGACTCATTTGTGGTGTAAGACTGCCCGGACCCGCCCGGCAAATCCAGCAGCCACAAATGGTAGCCCAATGTGAGAGGTCAAAGGCCCAAACTAAATGCGTAACAATTGTATGGACACGAGGTTAGGCTCGTTTGTGGTGTAAGACTGCCCGGACCCGCCTGGAAAATCCAGCAGCCACAAATGCCAGTCTAATGTGAGAGGTCCTACAGGGGTTACGGTAGCAATAAATTAAGAAACACTTAACCAAAGTAAAACATGTGGTGGGACATGGGGGTTAAGTGGGTGCCTTGGGTGGCATGAGAAAATACAATTAGTAACACTTAACCAAGGTAACACATGTAAGTGGGACATAGGGGTTAAGTGGGTGCCTTGGGTAGCATGTGGAATTACTAATAGAAACCCTTAACCAAATTTAAAACATGTAAGTGGACATGAAGGGGGTTAAGTGGGATGTACTAGAGGGGACCAAGCCTAGGTGGAAAGCTTGTGTCAAGCATGGGTGAGGGGGGGGGCTTTTCAGTCCAGTAGCCCATTAAGTATCTTTGTGAGCTCGACCCAAATCGAGGACGGGACACACCTACTAGGTCTGATTGTTAGAGGCCAAAACGGGTTAGCGGTGGCAACGCAAGTCCAATGGGGTCACATGCGTGCATGGGTCCGGGCTGGTAGGTAAGACGTTGTTGCATCGTGTGGTTATAAGCCGTGCATTCCTTGTGTGGTATAAGGTTTCCATATTAGGGAGTGATACACCTCACTGTGGGACCTACATGGGTATCTACGAGTTAGGGAGCCGATCGAATGGGGCAGGGTAGTGGGTACACCTAGTGGAGATAGGAGCAGACGACACCTATGTAGTCAGCTAGGGGTACACGAAGCTACCACTATTATTAATAATTATTAAGGGGGTACACCTAGTGGAGATAGGAGCAGGCGACACCTATGACGTCATCTAGGAGTACATGGAATTACCATTATTACTTATTGAAGGGGTACATCTAGTGGGGATAGGTACACGCTGGGTACCTATGATAGTAACCAGAGATATACAGTCAAACATGGAGGATAGTTGGTACATCTAGTAGTATACGAAGCTATCATCATTCTATTTAGCCAAGAGGGATCAAATTTCTAGAGTGACTAGCAGGGGTGCAGTTAGTGTTAGTACAATACAGTACGGTGGAGTATAGTAATTATCCTATATTGATTAGGAAGCGCCATTAACATTATCTCTGTTTCTCTTGATTGCCTTGCCATCCCATGTGGTTCACACAGCCATTACCTTATTCTCCAGCTTATATCTTATCATATTGCTTTAATAATTAGGTTGTTAGAGTTATCGGACTCGCCAGACTTTATGTATGACCCCCTTTGTTTCCACCTCTTTTCTTCCTTCCCCTCCCCCCAGGGTCTAAGGGTGGGACTAGTACTAGTGGAGCTTGATTGGGAGCACTTGGATTTGGATTGCTGAAGTAAAGTTCAGCCTATCATTTTCTTTATGGCTATTTGTAGTAGTGGGATTATGTACTTTGTTTTATCAAGATGGATATTATGTACTTGACTTTGGCTTATGGTTTTTGATGATGTAACCAAACATATTTACCTTCTGCTGCAATAAATAAAGTTTTAAATTTTCAAGTACTGCTTTATATCTGTCTTGTTGTGATTTTCTGTTCTATATTCACTTAAAATGCTCCATGGAAGTTAATGCATTCCCTTTGCGAGTGACATTAATGGACGTGGGGTGTTACACGTGGTATCAGAGCTGAAGGTTACCAGAACAGATAAGATATTTTGGAAAACTATTTTTCAAAAGCATTTTTATAAAGAATACTTTCAAAAATATGTTTGTAGAAGAGTATTTTTGAAAGAAAGGTTTATTTTAAGATCATAATCCCCAAGAGCCATATATCCTTCCTTTGATTCTCCGTTTTGAATCTCTACCTCTTTCTCTTTTTGAGCTCCCCCCTCCACGTATAGATGCTTTTTCTAAGATAAATAAGGACTTTCGTACGAAGGACGGAAAACCACTTCAAGGGACTTAGACGTTTGTCGGGCTAGAAGTTAGTCCAAGGAAGTGGAGGGCTTGTTGGTAGCTTTAAGATAGACAATGGGAGGAAGGTTCAAATAGTTGTTTGGTTAATAAAGGACGAAACCTCATCTTAGTGGGAGGTCACGAATGGAGAATTTGAAGAAGAAGGCTAGTTGTTTTGGAGAAATAGGACACCTTAGGATCGTCCATAGAGGCAAGGACAAAGTACAGGATCTTCTGGAGGGTAGTTGTATTCCCTCACGGCTGGTATACCTGATGGGGGTAGGACCGTCTAGGTTGAAATTTGGTTTTCTTTATCATCCTATTTGAACTTTGTTTGATTCTGGTGCTTCATACTCGTTAGTATCTGCTTCGTTAGTTGAAACACTGCACCTAAATACTAGTCTAGTTAAGGATCCCACCCTAGTCTCAAATCCTGTTGGTGGTTCGTCTCATCCTTCAATGGTTTGTCGGGATTTGAGAGTGTCTATCTTGGGCGTTGGATTTGAATGCAACGCCTTCGTCCTTGGTTTCACGGGCTATAGTTTGATTCTAGAGGTGGATTGGCTAGCCAGGCGGGGTGCCATCCTAGATTGTGAAAGGAGGGTAGTTAGACTATTGATTCATTATGGAAAGACCCTCATATTTCTTTTGACCCTAGGGGTTCAATGATGCTTAGCTGCCTAGAATCTTCTGACGCGTCCAATGATGATTGGGAGTCTGTTTGTGTGGTCCATGAGTATGGAGACGTCTTTGATAAAGTGCGGGGTTTACCCAGAGGCGCGAAATAAGTTTTCGTATGTGCTTAATAGATTAAGCAAAGCCAGTTATGTGATCAACGGTGGTTTTGGAGCAAGACTGGCAAGGACAGCCAGAGTCGGTCAAGTGCTCAATTGGTTGGCCGTCTTACTAGTATCATCTCACGTAGGTCATCTGAATTCGAAGGAGGTATCCCTTGGGTGTTTGTCTGATATTGGTTTAGGCCTTTGAGGCTTGCACTTGGGGGATGTCGAGTTCGACTAGGATGGTCTATGTGAGAGATGGATAGTTGTGATGATTTTGCATGGGATAATATCCTGGTTTTCTCTAGAAGCAGAGAAGAGCATGCTCTACATCTTAGGGAAAGCTTAGGGACCCTACAAGCGCACCAGCTTAAAGCTAAGTTCTCCAAAATACCATTTTTGGAGGAAAGAAGTGAGGATTTTAGGGCATGTGGTCTATAAGGAAGGGTGATATGTTATGGTGGAAGACAGTCGAAAGTCCATGAGAAGAATTACCTTACCCACGACTCAGAATTGGCTGCCTTAGTTTTTGCGCTCAAGTCTTGGCGTCATTATTTGCTTGGTGAGAAGTTTGAGTTGCTTGCAAACTATAAGTCGCTAAAGTACTTGTTCTCTCAGAAAGAGCTAAACCTGAGGCAACAAAGGTCGATGGAGTTCTTGGCGTCCTACGATTTCGAGATAGCATATACCCCTGACAAGGGTTTTTGGTGCTTTCACTGAGAACAATTTGAATTCTCTGTTTTTCTGGATTACTGTTCTACTTTTTGGACCGTTGAGTTCAAAGAAGTTAATCCCCAAATTTTGACGCTTTTAAGTACTTGTTGGCTGATTGTTGAAGAATTATGGCCAAAGGAAAAGTCAAGGAAGTTCAAACCAGTCGAGGGAATGAAGTTGGTGAAGATCAGCAAAATTCGGTCGTGACGAGGTCTCGTGGGCAGAGTTCGGGAGCGGATCGGACAGGTTCAGGAAATCTGAACCGATCGCATAGGGAGAGCTCCGATCCGAACCGAGTAGAAGACGTTGAAGAGGTGCACTCCCCCAACCCGAACCGATCCGGCCAGGTTACTTTGCTCCGATCCGATCCGACACTAGGTGATGCTGGAACCTCTACTCGAGCCCCTCCAAATGCTCCAACTCCAGCCACCAGGATCAATGACCAGATCAATACATCTGCGCCTATCACCCAAGGAGATTTTTCGCGCCTTCTCGACATGCTTGAGAGCACTAGGGAGGCTATGAGAATCCACGAGCGCACCAATCTTATGATGCAAGAGAATATGAGAATCATGAGTAGGGAAATTGGCGAGCTCCACAGGCAGAGAACCCCTTCCCCAGTTCATCATACTGCAATGGATCAGTCTTCTTCTTCTGAGGAAGAAGGGCCCCGCGAAAGAAGGCCACTCGAACGTCCTCAAAATTTGGAGCAAATGACTTTTGGATCTTTGGGATCCCGCGAAGATGTTGCTCGTGTACTAGGACCCAATGATCCGAGCTTGAGAGAGCCTATGCTATTACCAATGCGAGGATCCCATGTTTTGCCTAGAGACCCTAACCTCACCAATCCCACTCAGGGACAAATGCTTCAGCCCCTTCCTCTCGAAATCGACCGGGAACGTAGGGAGCAAAGCAGAGCAGAAGCCGCTAGAAGGAGGAGGGTGTCCCCTGATCAGGAGCCCAGAGGAAACCCGAACATCAGAGCCAGGGAGCCTGAACGGCCCTTGACCAATTCTGACGTATGGGCTATGGTACGCCAGATCATGTATGAGAATCGAAACTACACCAATGAAGATTATGGTATTGAGCGAAGCCATACTCCCTTTACTGATGACATTCTTGACTTTCAGTTCCCCCGACGTTTTAATTTGCCACAGATGGACAGATATAACGGGAGAACTGACCCGGGACAACATTTGATGTGATACGCATGGCTTATGAACGCTGCCGCTGCCCCTGACGCTGTGAAGTGTAAGGCTTTCCCGATTTACTTAGAAGACATAGCATTACTATGATTTACCCGACTTCCTCCTCGATCGATATCGAATTTCAAAGAATTAAGTGAACGTTTTATGAATCAATTCCGACTTCACGCCCGAAAGTCTAAGAATGTTATTGAATTATCGAGAATTAAGCAAGCGCCGGGTGAGTCCTTGAAGTCGTATCTAGACCACTTCAATTTAGCTGTAACAGAAGTCAGCGACCCGCATGAGCCTACCATCTTGATGGCCTTAATGGAAGGAGTTGATCCTGATTCAGAGTTTGGAGATTATCTTTCTGGGAAGCCGCCTCCCACAAGAGAGTTGTTTTATGAGAAGGCCAATATTCAGTTAAGATGGGAGGAAGCAAGGGCAAACAGAAAGAGGAAGTCCGGAGCGACCTCATAAGAAGTTGTTCAAAGTAATGTTGCCGTAAAGCAGTCTGGAGAAAGCTCTGGGAAAGTCGAAGTAAATGTTGGAAACAAGAATGGAAACAATAATAATGGAAACGAGGGCAACAGCAACCGCAATGGGAATGGAAATAGGAGAAACAGGAACCGAGGAAGTAATTCTGACAAAAGACCCCGGTTCCAGACATTTGAAAACTATTCACCGTTGAATGACACGTTAGAGAACATTTATTTGGACATGTATAATGTTTTGCAATACAAAAGACCGCCACCACGAGATTCAACAGAGAAAGAAATCGCTACCGTAAAATTTTGTTTATTTCACGGAACTCACGGACATTCAACAAGCGAATGTCTACACTTGAGAGATGTGGTTGAGAAGTTGTTGCGTGAAGGCAAGTTGGATGAGTATAAGGCTTCCCCAAGGGACAGGGGGCAAGGATCACAGGCCCCAAACCAGAGTCAGTATGCTCCCAAGCCTACAGCGCAACAGAAAGGCAAAGAGATTGTCATTAACACCATAGTAGGTGGACTCCATCCAGCTATCCACAGTTTTAGAGCAATGGACCAATACGTTAATGCAGTTAAGCACATAGATGTGGACGAGTGCGATGATTTGGAAGACATCACCCCTGTGAAGCAGCAGAAGACAATGTTCGATGATGTAGTGTTCCTTGCAGAGACGATACCGAAATCCAGTCACCTACCGAAGATCCGTTGGTTATTACCACTACCATTGGACCGACACTGGTTCATAAGGTACTAGTGGACAATGGAAGCTCTGTCAATATTTTGTTTAAGAAGTCGTTTGATCAAATGAGACTCGAGTCTGGAGATTTGAAGCCCTGTGAAGGTAGGATCCGAGGCTTCAATGGGGCATCGACAGCTCCAATGGGGTATATAGAATTACCCGTAACATTGGGACAAGGGATCGTCGAAGAGTACGAATGCTTCAGTTCGTAGTGCTAGATATAGATACGCCCTACAACATATTTTTAGGAAGGCTTGCCCTTGCAGAACTCAGGGCTTGTATTGCGCCGTGGTGCTTATTGCTAAAGTTCCCAACCGAAGCCGGAACAGGAGTAATGAGAGGAGATCAAGTCTCCGGACGAGCTTGCTATATTGCTGAATTAAAGATGCTGATGAAGGGACTCAACATCGAGACTAAAGGTACCTCACCTCCTCCAAAGGAGGGTTCGACGTAGCAATTAGAGGGATCGGCCCCGAAGGAGTTGCCCAAGGGAATGCCGGAAGACCTGGATCCCAGAGAAGATGAGGAACCTAAAGATAGAAAGGAAACTCCTAATGAAACGACAGTGGATATACCCATTGATGACGCTGATCCAGCAAAAGTTTTGAAGATTGGATCCCAGTTGGATCCGCATCGAGCCAAAGAACTGACTAACTTTCTGAAGGCAAACCTGGATGTGTTTGCCTGGACCCACGCTGACATGTGTGGGATATCACCATCCATCATGAGTCATTCACTGAGTATAAACCCAAAACACCCGCCTGTAAAGCAAAAGAGACGTGTGCTGGGCCCAGAGAGGTCGGCAGCTCTGAAAGAAGAAGTGGAGAAGCTGGAAGAGAACGGATTTATTAGAGATTCGACATATACCGACTGGATATCGAATCCTATTTTGGTAAAGAAGTCAAACGGAAAGTGGCAGACATGTATTGATTTTTCAGACTTGAACAAAGCCTGCCCGAAAGTTAGCTTCCCACTCCCCAGAATAGACTAGCTTGTGGATTTGACGGCGGGACACGAACTTCTTTCTTTCATGGACGCATATTCTGGATATAACCAGATTCCTATGCATGTGCCCGATCAAGAGCACACGAGCTTCATTACAAATTTGGGGTTGTATTGCTATGTGGTCATGCCGTTCGGATTGAAAAATGCTGGAGCTACCTACCAACGCTTGGTGAACAGGATGTTTTATAACCAAATAGGGAAGACTATGGAGGTTTATGTGGACGATATGCTCGTCAAATCAAGACAGTCCCCCAGCCATACGCAAGACCTGACAGAGATGTTCGGTATCCTGCGAAAGTATCGGATGAAGTTAAATCCTTTGAAGTGCTCGTTTGGGGTGGCATCTAGAAAGTTTCTAGGTTTCATCGTGAGCTCCCGAGGGATTGAAATCAATCCCTGTCAAATAGCAGCGATAAGGAACATTGAGGAACCAAGGAGAATCAAAGACGTCCAAAGTCTTGCGGGGAAGTAGCTACGTTGAGTAGATTTATCTCCAAAGCAACAGACTAGTGCGTCCCTTTTTTGACTTGATAAAAAGAGGAAAGAAAAATTTCGAATGGACTCCGGACTGTGTTGAGGCCTTTCGAAATCATTGGACTTACTAGAGAGACCGCCGATTTTGTCGAAGCCAATGGATCATGAAGAGCTGTTTGTTTATCTAGCAGTATCAACTCACCCCGTTAGCACCGCCTTGGTCCGGGAAGAAGACAAGGTGCAAAGGCCGGTATATTACGTAAGTAAGAAATTGGCAGCTGCAGAACGTAACTATCCAAGAATTGACAAGCTTGCTTATAGCCTTCTGATCACCTCACGAAAACTTCGCCATTATTTTCAAGCTCACCTAATAACCATATACACTGATCAGCCTCTGAGATAGGTGTTGCAAAGACCCGAAGCATCGGGACGGTTGATCAAGTGGAATATTGAATTAAGTCAGTTTGATTTAAATTTTCAGCCGCGGAGATCGATCAGGGGGCAAGTTCTGGCTGACTTTATAGTAGAGTTCACAATTCCGGAGGAAGAGATAATCAACGACAAGGTGGTTAAGTCAGAGGAGGAATTAAAATTAGATCAATGGAAGTTGTACATAGACGGAGCCAAGAACGACCGAAGGTCCGGAGCTGGAGTCGTCTTAGTTACTCCTGAAGGACGATCGTTATATTATGCTCTGCGACTAGAATTTTCAGCGACCAATAATGACTCTGAATATGAAGCCCTGATTGCCGGGCTGAAACTTGCTAAGGAATTCGGAATAAAGGCATTGGATATATTCTGCGATTCCAAAATAGTCATCTGCCAAGTGCGAAAGGAGTTTGTGGCCTGGGGACCTCGACTTATTACCTATCTCGGAAAAGTGGAGGAGCTGTTGAGCAATTTGGAACGGTATAACATAATGCATATCCCAAGAGCTGAAAACCAGAAGGCAGACCGACAAGCGAAGCTGGCTAGTTCCGACAATCCAGAGGAAACCGAAATGGTTCCAATTGAGACGTTGGGATCGCCAAGCTTTGAGTCAATGGAAATTGAATTAGCTTTCAAAGCAGAACCGGAGAGGGAGTCGTGGATGACCCCAATCAAGAATTTCCTTAGAAATGGAGTACTCCCGCCAAACAAGAGTGAGAGGCGAGCCATAGTTCGCAAAGCCACCAGATAAATCCTTCAAGATAATACCCTTTATCGGCAAGGATTTTCTATGCCCCTATTACGATGTATAGCGCACGACGACATCAAGCGTGTACTAAAAGAAGTACACGAAGGTGAGTGTGGAGATCATATGGGGGGTCAGACTTTAGCAAAAAAGGTATTGCGGTATAGGTATTTCTGGCCCACTATTAATAAAGATGCAGCTGATTACACACGACGCTGCGACAAATGTCAGAGGTTCGCCAAGATCCCCAGAGCACCACCGACCCAGCTCAAATCGATGGTGAGTCCATGGCCGTTTGCCATGTGGGGAATTGACATCATCGGAGTTTTACCGATTGCCAAACGAGGAGCAAAGTATGCAATAGTCGCCGTGGACTATTTTACAAAGTGGGTGGAAGCTGAGCCCTTAACCAAAATCACAGCGAGAAAGGTGATAAGTTTCGTGGTTAGAAATATCATATGCCGATTTGGGATTCCAAGGACCATTATAAATGATAATGGAACCCAGTTCGATGGTGCCAAATTCAGAAATTTCTGCCAGAAATACAAGATCGATAAGCGGTATACTGCAGTCGCCCACCCGCAGTCAAATGGGAAAGTAAAAGCAATAAATAAAGTCATAAAGTTCATCCTCAAGAAGCAATTGGAACGTGCAAAAGCAAAATGGGTGGATGAATTGCCCTTGGCCTTGTGGGCATATCAGACAACGTTTAAAACAGCTACCGGTCATACTCCTTTCTCTCTCTCGTTTGGCTCAGAAGCAGTAATCCCGGTAGAGCTTGAAGTTCCCCCTCACAGGGTGACATATTATGACCCGATGACGAATCGGGCACTCCTCCTCGAGTCCCTTGATGAAATCGAAGAGAAAAGGGATGAGGCAGATTTGCATGCGTCAAGACATCGACGTCAGATGGCACACTATTTTGATAAGAAAGTTCATTTTAGAACCTTTGAACCAGAAGATTTGGTGCTAAAGCGAGTTTTTCCATCTCTTCCTCACCTCGGTCCAAAGTGAGAAGGACCATTTGTCATCCAACGGAAACTTGAGACATGAGCCTTCATGTTAACGACCGTAGATGGCGAAGAAGTGCCTAGGGCTTGGAATGCCCAACACTTGATGCGATATTTGAATTAGGGATGTTGTATTTTCTTTTGTTTTTTTATGAACCCTGTAAAAAGCACGACTTGCCTTAGAAAAGTCCGTTGATACGAACAAAGGACTATAAAGTGGATGTAGGCTACGACTTAGCCGAACCACTATAAAAATATCGTGTGCCATTTACTTTCCTGCATTATTTATATCTTCAACTATTATTCTATTGTGACTGTAGAATACGAGATGTTAAATTAAAATCTGAAAAGTTGGAGATGGCTTATATGCAGGAACGAACACAACGACTGTTTGTACAATAAGACATAAAAGAATGGGAAGACGACATTCTTAACTCTAACTCTCAAGAATTGAGAGAGAGTATAAAGGACGGGAAGACGACGTCCTCTGAGGCATGAAGGTGCACCCAGATGAGAGACCGCCTCAGCAAGAACTCTAACCTGAATATAAGATAGGAGAGTATAAAAGATGCCAGAAAAGAACAGGCATCAATGACAAAAGGAATGTGACCCCCGTCAGAGAATCGGGAACATTCGGACTTTTTAATTTAATCTTGAATAGTTTTTCAAGACTGACTGGGGGCATATATGTACACACATATTCCTCCCCACTATGACTCCATTACACAACTTTAGTAGGACATGCATTTGCATTTTTACATAAGTAATGGACTGATAACTAATAGGCATTGCAGGAAATGAATTATTTTTATTTACAAATGTTTGAATTTGTATAGGAAAACAGGCAAAAAGAAGATGCGAGGGCCGCACTCGCTGCGACAATTGTGGGCCAATTAAATGCTAAAATATAGCAAAACACTTCATCACTTAGACTTCTGAGCATCCTTCGCCTCTCTTTCAGCATCAGTTAAGATGCGCCTTGGTTTTTTTCTTCCCTGAGACTGAAGTGCTAAAATCGGTTGATTTTTTCCCGGGAGTCGGAACGTTGGAATCAAGAGAAGACTTTTTAGCAAGTTCTTCTGTAATATATCTAGTTGAAAGATTAACAACTAACCTTGATCCCGCATCTACTACTGCGAGAGGATTAAGGCTTTCGGGGTCTAGGTCTTCAACTTTAAGCTACATGCGTTTGTCTTGTTCGGCTTTCAATGCAGCTAAAGTAATGTCATCTGCGCTTTTTGACTCCCCAACTATAGCCACCTCAGGGTCTTCCTCATGTCCCTCATTGCCACTATCATCCTTTAAGGCATCTATCATCTCGCCGTCGTGAGGAGCGTCATCTTTACCCTTGTCTCCTTCATCCTTCTCCGCTGACTTTGCTTCGGCAGTGGTTCCCTGGGGCACTTCTACCTTCTCGGATGGTTCAACAACTGCGGAATGAGAAGCAACAGTTATAAACTCGGAAGAAAATAAAGGTTCCTTCATTGATTGTCCGACTATGCGATGGAAAGTGGAGACAGCTTTGACGAATTGGGGTGAAAAGGTAGAAATACCTTCCGATGATTTCTTAGCTGGATTAGCTATCGCCTCTGAAGCTGATTCAGGAATAGGAGATAAAAGAGATGTCTGAGGGATCGCCGGTTTTTCGGGATCGTATCCCTCTACTTCAGGAGTTTTAACGGCAGTGGAAGAAGAACCAGCCTCCAAGATGTCCTTTTGTTTAGCCTTCCGCTTTTCCTCATCCATGGCGGCAACAATCAGGCGACGCCCCTCGGTTAGGCTCTCCGGCTCATCATCTCTTAGATACTTTTCCATAAGTTTGTCCTCGTCAATGGAATCTACCTTGAGTTCTTCCTTTTCCCATTCAACAATTTGGCTCCACACATGAACCAAGGTAATCGGATAACCATCAATCTAAGGGATGTTTCGGTGACAGATTATATGTGCAAAAAATTCGATCAGTAATTCACCAAAACCCTGCACATCCTCCTGGGCCTCTGCCAGCTGCTTGCGGGATTCTTCATCCGATTTGATGACGCTTTCAACATTACCCTCCGCCAGGGCAGCCCTGTTCTTGGCCTCCATCAACTTGGAAGCCAAGTCAGCATTTTTCTTCTCCAATTCGGCGTTCTTCTTCGCCAACTCAGCCTTTTCTCGCTCAAGGTCAGCATAAGCAAGTTGCATTTTGGCAGCATCTGACTTGGCGTCTTCTGCTTGCTTTTTCAGCTCCGAACGCTCTTGAGTACCAGACTCAAGAAAATCATGATAGCGTTTTTTATATCTTCAAATTGTTGCTTGAAGCTAGCAGCGTCCCGTTGAGCGATAGCAAGTTGAGCCTGTGTATCCTCGAGGTATTTTCCTAAATATTTTAAGGCCCTTGCATCATCTTCTGCGGTCTTCTGCATCGAGTTAGTATTCGTGATTAGATTTCGGATGATTCTGGAAAGGTTACGCGAATACTTGAACATCTCTGAATATTGTTTCTCGACCGCGTCAATTTTTGCTTTGTCCTCATCTGCCCACCTCGAGGAAATAGGCTCAAGAGCAGGTAAGAAAGTCAAGTTTTCAAAGTAGTGATTGGGAAATTGCTCCTCCAGATACGCCCTATTAACTGCAGTTTCAGCATCCAACGGTGGAGGTGCAGGGATTGTCAGCTCGGTATCCTTATGTGTGGAGGGCTCAATGGCCTCCTCACCCTTTCTGGGGCGTTTAGCAGGAACCTTGCGCTTGCTTCGCGAGTCGGTATCTCTCGGCGGGCTCCTTTCCCTACTACGCTTTTCTTGAGAAGAAATTGGGTCTTTTGACTGCGGCCTGTTATCTTCTCGACGACCTTGGTAGCCCTTATATCGCTCTGGATCTGACCGAATGGGAGAGTGAGAGCGCAAGGACCGCGACTGATAAGAATCATAGGGCCTTCTATCCTCCCTACCGCGGCCTTCGCGACGATCATACTCAACATCATGAGGGGGTCTGGTCATGCTGCGGCGTAGTTTCCTAATGTCATAGTAAGCACAAGACATTGTACCTGCACAATAATGCAAGTGGAATTCAGAATCAGTATTCTCATAAGACGTAAGTGCTGTGAAGTGGGGTGCAATTGTGTTAAGTGCATCCTAAGTGGTGTCCCCCCTCCGATAAACCAGAGTCTGATGCCAAGCCAGTGCGAGAGGGCTCTTTGGCCTTAACAGGAGTAGCCTCCTCCGAAGAAGTAAAAACTAAAGGATTTGTGCCAAAATCCTCAGAAGTGTAAATAGTGTCAGGAAGTGGGAGATCTCCCAAGCCCTGAAATGTAGGATCATCAACGGTAGGGGCATCTCTTTGGGAAGCGTCTATTGGCTATTCTTTAGGAGATGGTGATTTCTCAGGAGAAATAACAACCCCAGGAGTGATGTACCCTTCTCGGTGCTTTTCAGGTATGTTGGCCAACTCATCATCTTGAGTTGAACTTGGAGAAGGTGAAGTTTGAAGCGGCATGGTGGGACTTTTCGAGCTCTTGCCCATTTCTGGAGTCACATCCACCGGAGGGATGTATACGTATGGACCTAACCCATGACCTATGCTACGGGTAATGGACAGTAGCCCGTGGTGATGGAGATATTCGTCCTTGAGGACCTCGTCGATAGTTAGAATTTTTTTGTCACCATTGAGCAGCTGATGCATCCGATCAAAATACACTTGACCTGATACTTGCTTTGGATTATCAACTGCAAACAAAAAGAAAACGGATTAATGTGGTGGCGCAGACATTCAGAGTTAAGATTTAGAAAACCAGTGCCTTACTCGATTTTGTCCATCTCCTAGCACACCCCGGCTGTTGCCTTATATAAAACCATTCCAGCTTGGAGTCGCCGGCCTTGCTGCTAAATGGCGCCGAAATTATCTTTCTTTTTGGGACAGACTCGAAGTAAGAGAAAGAAGGAATTTCTCGAGTCCGATGCTTGAAGCTATAAAAGAAATGAACGCCATCAACGGTGAGATCTGTGCCTAAGATCTCGCGGTATGCTACGTATAAGGTATACAGGTAAGCATAGGAGTTGGGATGCAGCTGCATGGCGGCAATCCGCATTTGTCTTAGAAAATCGACGACAAAAGGAGAAAATGGAGGGATAGCCCCAACCATGCACATTAATTGGGTAATTGCCATAAACCCCTCCGGAGGATTATGAGGACGATCAGTCTTCGAAGGCACCAGGGTGTCCTTTTTCAGTATCCCATGCTTTAAGCGTATTCGAGTGAGTCTGTCATTGTCAATCGTCGATTCAACAGAATCTTGAGGTGATTCTAATATGATGGAAGATTCAAATTCGTCAGGAGCTCGAGTATCTCCAACCCCTCCTTCCTCTTCACAGCGCAGGGAAACTTCACTGTCAGAAGGCATTTCACTATTATGCACCTCTACTTCATAATCTGATCCCTCGTCGTCCCATTCAGGGTCTGAGGAAGAAGATATGTCGTCAAGAGTGACTTTAGTAGATGTCTCTGGGATCTCTTTCTTTTCTTCCAGTCTAGAAGAATGTCTTTCGGCCATGATCGCTAAACTATCGAAGAAGTAATAACAGAAGTTAGAGTAAATTAGCCCGTGTCCCCCTGTGCATGTGTATGAACTAAAGTGTGTACGGTGTGTGCATAAGATGTAAAGTTAACACTCGAAAGTGTAGTGCAAAATCTTGGCAAAGCAATGATGTTCAGAGCAGTTCTTGATGTTCGTGTATGTTCGCAGGGCACTATCCTAACTGTTCATGAAGGTGGAAGTTATGTCAAATATTGATTTTAGCCAATTGGACAAAGTATTGTGCTTTAAGTTGGGTGGCCTCGGTTCGGTTCGAGTATACATGATGGAATCGGATCAAAGGCAAAGTCGTGCTTTGGGCAGAAGTTGACGTCCAACCTGATCGGTTCGGGAGCATGTTTTTAGAGTGGACCAGATAGGCTTGAATACCAACACCCCTTCTCCTTTGCTCTGCCCTCCGACCCGATCCGGTCAAGTAACCTCCATTTTCCTCTTTTTCTTTGTGCTCCGACCCGACCTGGTGGAGTAAGCTTCGCCTTCCCTCTTTTCTGACCCGATTTAGTCTCGTAAACCTCTCACTCTTTTCTTCTCCTCCATCTCCCATGCTTCCTCGCCCGAACCGATTCCCTATGCCCTTCGTCTTCCTCTTCCTCCTCAATCACAACCAAACCCAATCCTGTTTTCAAAGCTCCAGTTAGGAAGGGGCGTATACCCTCTCCAACATCCCAGTGCCCCGAGGTGGTGGCAAAGCCACCAGCGACAACGACAGAGGAGGAGATGGCCATGGCGTCGAATCCAAACAACAACCTTACCCAAATCGCCCTATTTAAAAACAAATCCAAACTGTAAAAACGATTGTAACAAGATGGTTTGAGATTATAAAACTACCTATAACTTTAATTCAGGGATTAGAACGAAGATTTTGGGATTTAGGCATTTAGGGTTTCGTTTTCTTGCTGGGGCGATGTCTGGAGAGGTAACGGAAATTGAAAGAAGAAGAAAAGATGGAGGTGAGGCAGCGGATTTATAAGGTATGAGATGACCCTTAATATTCCCACTTTTACCTCCGTTCGGACCGGAAGCCGAACCCATGAACATATGCTTGGCCCATTGTCTCGGCAATAGTGGATTTAAACGAGAACCCGTCCAAGCTGGAATATAAGCCCATGAGAACACTTGCAGCCCATTAGTTTGAGTAATCATGAGTCGAAGGGAAGAGGCCGTTCGGATCGAAATCCGAACTGGAGGGAGTTTCATGTATCAAATCGGCATTTGAATTGAATCGAACTCAAAAGAAAAATAAAGAAAAGACATACCTGGAAGAATCACTGGACATCGAGGAGAGTTCCTAGGATTGTTTAAAAATGAAGAAAATAAATCGTGTATTCTACGACATATGTATAAGAGACGAAAGATACGGCTTCTTGAAGCAACGCGTCTTCGCAAACGAATAGAAACGACTTTTTAACGCTTCAAGTTCAAGAGCTGGTATGCAAACGATGTCAAAGCACGCTCCGTCTTCAACACAAGAATCCTTTGAGGGGGCAAAATGTTAGCCTACTTTGTGAACTAGGCAACACAAAGTCAAGAAATTAGAAGATGGGTAAATGAAGGACACTATGTTCTACGCTCGGTTCGGATCGGAATTATTGGAGTAAAAGCAAACGAGAAGCAAGACAACGAGGGAAGGAAAGCGTTCGGATCGGATCGGAGGAAGTGGGGCCGATCTGATCCCCATATGATGGTCCATCTGATCCGATCCCCATGTGATGGTCCATCCGATCCGATCCCCATATGATGGTCCATCCAATCCGATCCCCATATGATGGTTCATCCGATCCGAACCCAGTGCACCCTGCTACTCCGCACCACGATCTCCTGAATATTCGGGGCAGTTATACCCACTTTCTACCCATGATAGCCACTAACTTGATGTGCTGGCAACACTAGAACTCATCTGATCCCTATAGTCATGGAATGGAGGACGCGTGATCCCGATCCTAACCGAATTCTGGAGGAGTTTCCACTTATAAATAGACCCCTAAGGGTCATTTGAAGGGGACTTTTGGCACCCTGAGAGTTTGAATACCTGTGAGAACCGAATTCCAGCACTCCAAGCAATTCAAATCATCATTCAAAGTATATTTTGAGATAATTGAGTGAATGTATATGAAAAGTGAGTGAAATTGAGTGAATATCTCATTGTATTTTCTTCTACATCATCAAACAAAGTGATATAAAGTGGACGTAGGCTTTTTAACGCCGAACCACTATAAATCCCGTGTCTATTTTTTATTTTCGATCTCATTTTATTTTAATTTTAGTCAATTTGGGTGTTAGAACCACTTTTTGGTCTAACAAACATTGTGGAGGATGCCTTGAGTAGGAAAAAGTTGACATTGAGTCCTTTGTTTGTCGAGTGACGTAGCTTAGAGTTTATATCTACCTTTGACTTTAGACCATCCATTGATTTTGTACCCAGATTGCTAGCGTCCTTGAGGTCAGACCTACGCTTTTGGGACGTGTTGGAGAGGCACAGCGTGATGACCCACAGTTGATGGAGTTAATAGAGAAGCTCATAAGGAGGGAGTCATCAAGCCACCTAAGTAGGTATAACCTAGATGATAAGGGTTGGTTGCGTACGGATGATAGACTTTGTGTATCACGGGATGAGAGCTTTGAGGAAGGCTATTCTTGATGATGCACATCGTTCGAAGATGACCATCCATTCCGGCGGGGATAAGATGTACATGGACATGAGACGAGTTTACTTTTGGGCCGGCATGAAGAAGGACATGGCAGAGTTTGTCGCTAGATGCTTGGTGTGCCAACAAGTAAAAGCAGAGCAAAAGAAGCCCGATGGATTAGTATACCCATTAGAGGTCCCACAATGGAAGTGGGAAAGTGTCTCGATGGATTTTGTTGACGGATTACCAAGATCGAGGAAGGGTAACACGGGGATTTGGGTCATGGTAGACAAACTTACTAAGAGCGCCCATTTCATTCCCGTGAAGAGTAAGAGGACTGCTCCATTGTTAGCCTCTGTATACATTCAAGAAATAGTTCGTTTGCAAGGTGTTCCTTCTAGCATAGTGAGCGACCACGATCCTATCTTTACTAGCGAATTTTGGAAGAGCTTGCAAGAGGCGGTAGGGACTCAGTTATGTTTGAGCACCACATATCATCCTCAGACGGATGGCCAAACCGAGAGGGTGAATCGTATTCTAGAGGACCTATTGAGGTTGTGTGTCTTAGATTTCAGAGGTACATGGGAGGAACATCTTCCTTTGGTGGAGTTCGCATATAATAACAGATTCAGTCTAGCATTGGCATGGCACTGTTCGAGGCTCTTTATGGACGGCCGTGTTGTTCGCCTACATGTTGGTGGGAGTCTACAGATAAGATCTTACTTGGTCCCGATATGATTAGAGAGACTTCGGAAAGATCAATTTGATTCGAAGGAGGATGAAGACAGTGCAAGATAGGCAGAAATCTTATGCAGACAAGAGGAGGATAGATCTTGAATTTGATATTGGGACATAGTCTTTGTCAAGGTGTCTCCATTACGGAACGTCGTTCGCTTTAGGTCCGTTGGGAAGTTAGCACCAAGGTTCGTAGGGCCGTTTCCTATTGAAGAGAGGATTAGGCAGATGACGTATAGAGTGGAGTTTCCCGAGAGACTTAGTGGCGTACACGATGTATTCCTTGTGTCACATTTGAGGAAGTGCTTGCACAAGACCGCGGAAGTGGTAGAGCTGAGCTTGCTTAGAGAGGTGGAGATAGAGCGTGATGCGATGATTCGGCAAGCTCCTACGTGCATTCTTGGGTCGAAGGTTAAGAAGTTGAGGAGTCGAGAGGTCAAGCTAGTCAAAGTGCAATGGGGAGATGATGAAAGCAATGCTACTTGGGAGACGGAAGAGAAGATGCGTTCATTATACCCTTTTCTTTTTCGAGGGTATGTCTTTTAGTTTCTCCTTTATCGCTTACCTTATACTTATCTTATCTTTAGTATGTCCTCTCGTTAGTACCTTTGACCTTTAGATAGCGTAGTCCTATGATTGAAACATGTGTTTGAGACATGTTATGTATGATGGATGCATGTGGATGCAAGTGTTTGCTAGTGGTTGCTCGTTGATGCATATACACACACTTTAGGCACTAGATCGGCTCAGTCACTTCATATTGCATATTGCATATAAATGTGTGTGCATATTTAAGCTAATGGAAGTATAATGGTTGTGCTATCATATGGATGTTGCATTTTGGTGAATGGTTGTGCACACACATGTAGAAATAATATGTATCGATAGGGTTCTTTCGCATACATAATGGATGCATGGCACTATCATGGTTTGCATTAAGGAGGTCAACTGAATCAGTAGACCGCCTGATTTTGCATTAGATTAGGAACACATACACGCACTTTTTGCATATGTTCATACAGCATTAAAAAATCTATAAGGACAATGGATGCCTGTGTTTGATGGTTGTTTTGATGTTAGGAAATGCATTCTCCTTAACTTGGAGATTTCGGGGGCGAAATCCTTTAAGGAGGGGAGAATGTAACACCCCGGATTTTTGAATAATCGAATTAACTAAATTAAAGAATAAATGTTTAGCACTGTTCAAAGGTTTGTAAGAAAAAGTCTTAGTAGCTCATTTGGTTGGAACATGTGACTTGCATACAAGAGGTACAGAGTTCGATCCCCGCCAACGCCATATTTTTGTTTTAGGGGAATGGCTAAAAAGCGGCTTAGTGTGAACGCGGTTCAAAAAGTAGTTTAGTGTGAAAATGGTTAATTAGGAAGATAGAAATATGTATAGATATATTTATAAAAATAAAATAAAATTCAACCTAAAATTTAAGGAAAAATTCAAAACAGCGGAAGCGGGAAGGCAAAACACCAAATCGACCTATTTTATGGGTCGATCCAAGACCTACTGGGTCGACTCCAGGGTCGACTCAGGAGGTTTGGAATTGGTCCCATCGGCCCTAAATGGTCTATGACGAAATTTTATGATTTAGGGCTTAGATGGCGATTTCTGGTTGGTCTGTTGACATCATTACTTGGTTTCTAAGGCCTAGATGGATTCTAGAGTGATCTGACGGCTGTAAATAAATTCAAAACTCTATAAAAAGACCCATAGACTCAAACCCTAAATCAAAATTAAAACTAAAACTATGGCCGTCATGCTGTTGTCTTGAACCCTAGAGCAGCCGCCACCAATTAGAAGAAGATTAAAGCCACTCAATTCAATCCAACAGCAAATTCAACTACAACAAAGGGACGCTAATAAATTCCAGAAATTCGTCGAATGGCGAGTTTGATCACTTTAACAAAATAATTGCTAAATTAATTATGATGTGATATACGTTGGATTATAAGTTGTGATTGTGAATCTAATTCATATGTTTAATCATGTATGTTAACTTGATTCATATTATATGATGTTATGCAAGTTTTATATATGATGTTATGCAAGTTTCATGTATGATGTTATGCAAGATTAATATGATTATGCAAGTTAATATGATTATGCAAGTTTCATATATGATGTTATGCAAGTTAATATGATTATGCAAGTTTCATATATGATGTTATGCAAGTTAATATGATTATGCAAGTTTCATATATGATGTTATGCAAGTTAATATGATTATGCAAGTTTTATATACGATGTTATGCAAGTTTCATATATGATGTTATGCAAGTTAATAGGATCACGCAAGTTGTATGCGAGTTATATGATGTTATGTAAGTTTGGATCTAAAATATATGCTAGTAGTTCATGATGTTAACTTTTGTCAATGAATCCCTTTTTATAATCGAATCACCTAGGTTTATAACATCAGTTTTTATGCGAATATGGATGTGGAACATATGCTAGCTTGTATAAGTATTATGTTCATATGCAAGTTTAAGTGATAATTGGATTCACATATATACAAGTTAACACCTTTAAACTTTAGATCCATATTCAAGTTGACATTTTTATGTTGAAACTATGACATGCATAGTTATGCAAGTTTACACCTTTATGTGGATCCATAGTTTACTTAGGTTAACACCTTTTATTGGATCCATAGTTATGCAAGATGACACCTTTATGTTTAGGTTGACGACATACATAGTTTATGTAAGTTTGTGATAACTACCCAGGCTAGTTGGGTGTAAAACTATGTTCATACATGCATGTTCACACCTTTTAGATATATGATTTTTGGATCCTTGATAATACAAAGACTATGCAAGTATGTTGTAATTCTTAATTGCAAGTTAGATGCAAATTAGATCTATTATTGTGTGTATGTGACTTTGTGACGTTTATTCCCTTTTTTTTTAAGTACTAGACTATTTGCTAGTCTAATATGTATATGTCATGTTAAGCGAACGAATGACGGGGGTACGATGGGGATAATAGTGGATACACACATATTGTGAATTTGGCATGTAATGGCCTAAAAAGGCATGTAATTTATTTTAAGGAATAAAATTAATTAGTGATGAAATTTGTATAATTTATATACCATAAATAGATGAGCATAATTTAGGTGATAAATTAAATATGAATAGGGAAAGTAATTCAAATTTGGGGAAAATTAATTATGTATAATTAATTGCCTAAGACACGAGGTTGGACTCATTTGCGGTGTAAGACTGCCCGGACCCACCGACAAATCCAGCAGCCACAAATGGTAGCCCAATGTGAGAGGTCAAAGGCCCAAACTAAATGCGTAATAGTTGTATGGACACGAGGTTTGGCTCGTTTGTGGTGTAAGACTGCCCGGACCCGCCCGGGAAATCCAGCAGCCACAAATGCCCGTCTAATGTGAGAGGTCCTACAGGGGTTACGGTAGTAATAAATCAAGAACACTTAACCAAATTAAAACATGTGGTTGGACATGGGGGTTAAGTGGGTGCCTTGGGTGGCATAAGGAAATACAATTAGTAACACTTAACCAAGGTAAAACATGTAAGTGGGACATAGGGGTTAAGTGGGTGCCTTGGGTGGCATGTGGAATTACTAACAGAAACCCTTAACCAAATTTAAAACATGTAAGTGGACATGAAGGGGGTTAAGTGGGATGTACTAGAGGGGACCAAGCCTAGGTGGAAAGCTTGTGTCAAGCACGAGGGGGCCCTTTTCAGTCCAGTAGCCCATTAAGTATCTTTGTGAGCTCGACCCAAGTCGAGGACGGGACACGCCTACTGGGTCTGATTGTTAGATGCCAAAACGGGTTATCAGTGGCAACGCAAGTCCAACGGGGTCACGTGCGTGCGTGGGTCCGGGCTGGTAGGTAAGACGTTGTTGCATCGTGTAGTTATAAGCCGTGCATTCCTTGTGTGGTATAAGGTTTCCATATTGGGGAATGATACACCCCACTGTGGGACCTGCACGGGTATCTAAGAGTAGGGAGCCGATCGAATGAGGCAGGATAGTGGGTACACCTAGTGGAGATAGGAGCAGACGACACCTATTTAGTCAGCTAAGGGTACACGAAGCTACCACTATTATTAATAATTATTAAGGGGGTACACCTAGTGGAGATAGGAGCAAGCGACACCTATGACGTCAGCTAGGAGTACATGGAATTACCATTATTACTTATTGAAGGGGTACATCTAGTGGGGATAGGTACACGCTGGGTACCTATGATAACAACTAGAGATATACAGTCAAACATGGAGGACAGTGGGTACATCTAGTAGTACACGAAGCTATCATCGTTCTATTTAGCTAAGAGGGATCAAATTTTTAGAGTGACTAGTAGGGGTGCAGTTAGTGTTAGTATAGTACAGTACGGTACAGTACGGTGGAGTATAGTAATTATCCTATATTGATTAGGAAGCGCCATTTACATTAACTCTGTTTCTCTTGATTGCCTTGCCATACCCATGTGGTTCACACAGTCTTTACCTTATTCTCTAGCTTATATCTTATCATATTGCTTTAATGATTATGTTGTTAGAGTTATCAAACTCGCCAGACTTTATGTCTGCCCCCTTTGTTTCCATCTTTTTTCTTCCTTCCCCCCCCAAGGTTCTAAGGGTGGGACTAGTACTAGTGGAGCTTGATTGGGAGCACTTGGATTTGGATTGCTGAAGTAAAGTTCAGCCTATCATTTTCTTTATGGCTATTTGTAGTAGTGGGATTATGTACTTTGTTTTATCAAGATGGATATTATGTACTTGACTTTGGTTTATGGTTTTTGATGATGTAACCAAACATATTTACCTTCTGCTGCAATAAATAAAGTTTTAAATTTTCAAGTACTGCCTTATTTCTGTCTTGTTGTGATTTTCTGTTCTATATTCACTTAAAATGCTCCATGGAAGTTAATGCATTCCCTTTGCGAGTGACATTAATGGACGTGGGGTGTTACACCATCCCATTTCACGCGATACAGAGTTCCTCTTGAACAATCCACTTGAGCTAACAACCCAATCGTTATGCCACGATCCATCACAACGTTGCAACCAATGATCCATCCATTTGCCAAGCATTCGATCCATTAGATCACACGGATTGCAAATCGACCCAATCCATCCAATGCACACGAACGATCCAATCTCAGCCAAAATTATGTGTACGTTAACTCGATCTGATCTATTTCTATAAACGATGAACATCTATGCACACATCTCATTCAAATCAACCAATGTTAACCAAATGATCAAAATAAATCATCAAACAAGCATTAGCACAACAATAAATCATCATATAATCATATGAAATTCACTAACCATGATAAATTAACAAATGAATCAATAATTGGATCTAACTTAGATAAACAAATGATTTCGATGTTACAATATGGATTAACCGTTATGACCTGCTAAATTAGGTCCTATGGTGTGATCCGAATTGAAAATAGATGTACCTTGATTAGATCTAGGTGAGAAAAACTTGTAATGATGAAATTAAGATCAAACAAACCCATATACTTGATTGAATCCGTGTGAGAGTATCACTCATCAAATCCACAAAATTGATTGAAACCAATGAATCTCTACTTCAGATAGCAAATAACAGAAAAGAACGACCTTTGAGTCAATCAATTTGATGAGATCTAACCTTCTTCGATGTTGATCTTCATTCCTAATTTGTAGATTTATGAATTGAAATGAAGTAAAGAGGGATTTGATTGAGCTGGAGAATCACAAACACCCAACCAAATGAGAAATGAAGAGACTAATATATTCTCTTAACCCTTACCCTCCTATTTATAGCCAACAACCCTTAGCCTTAATGGGCCTCACTGATCATCCCACTAATGACTAATTAGTCTGTATATAAAATTAGCAACACTAAAACAGCGATTCCTCCTAAATTGCTCAGCCAAAACTTAAATTTGACCACTCTATGGAGAAACACCATTTCCGATCCAATGAAATCGATCCCCTCTTCTGATTCGATCTAATAGGACAAAATGGTCACAAATATAATTGATAAAAATCAATGAAATGTCTCACATCCCTATGAACAACATATCAAAATATGAGAATGATTCGACCCTTGTAGAATTAAATAAAAATATTTTACGACTCCGATGCGTGAAATGCGGGTTGTTGCATTCTCCCCTTTTAGGAATTTATCCCTGAAATCCCAAGTAAGCACAAGCAACCAAAACCATTTTGCATGCTATCATCCACGTGCAACCAATCTACCATCCAATCTAGCATCCAATAACCATGCATCCATAGCCTTAACCTAGCACGTGGAATTCTAATAATAACAAAAGTTACAATGGCATAAGGGTGACACGACATCAATGGGTCATACCAATGAAGAGTTCTGGATGGGTCGTCTTCATGCTCTCTTCCGTTTCCAACGTACAATCATCATCATCCTCACTCTATTGTACCTTAACTAGCTTAACCACCTTCCTCCTAAGCTATGTCGTGTCATTCCCCAAAACGCGAAGCGGCTTACAAGGTCTCGAAACTATGGACTCGACTTCTAAGTCTTCATACTGATCCAGAGGTACCACCACATTCAAATCATGCACACACTGTCGCAGAAAAGATACATGAAAAACATTGTGCACACTCAACATCTTCCCAGGTAAATCCAATCTATACGTGAGCTTTCCAATCCGCTCGACTATCGGAAACGATCCAACAAACATTGGAGCTAATTTTTCTTTATTTCTGAATTGAACAACATGCTTCAATGGTGAAATCTTAACGAATACCATATTACCAACATTGAACTCCAAGTCCTTTCGATGCTTATTGGCGTAACTCTTCTGACGATCTTGGACTTCCTTCATTCGTTGTCAAACGATCTCAGTACAATCCAAAGTTTCTGCTATCATCTCATGCCCAAGTATTAGCTTATCGCCAGTCTCTAACCAACATGTTGGAGAAGTACACGGTCTACCATACAACTCCTCGTATGATGCCATCCCAATGCTCGACTAGTAACAGTTTTTGTCTGCAAACTCAACCAAATGTAGATGGTCTTTCCATGATCCCTCGATGTCTAGTACATAGGATCTAAGTAGATCTTCCAATACTCGATTCACTCCCTCGGTTTGACCATCAGTCTGGGGATGATAAGTCGTACTCAAGCATATCTCGGTTGCCAAAGTCTCTTGCAAAATCTTCCAAAATCCAAACAATGGATCTTAATCACTCATTATGCTCTTTGGGATGCCACGGAATCAAACTATCCATTTAATGTATAGCTCAGCCAACTTCGATGTTGTCCTAGTTAACTTGACAGGAATAAATCTTACGCTCATGGTCAAGCGATCCACTATGACCCAAATCCCTTCATTTCCTGCCCTGGTCCTAGGTAGTCCATCGATGCTTACTCCCATTTCCACCTACGAACTTCTACTGGATGAAGTAATACACTTGGCTTCTTATGTTCATCTTTCACCAACTGATAGTTTATGCATTTGGAAATGAAAATTCCAACATCCCTCTTCATATCTTCCCAATAATAAACTCTCTTCATGTCCCGATACATCTTATTACCACTAGGATGAATCATTAACCACTACGCCATAAACGGCCTAACACAACGCCAAAAAATTGTTGGTATAGGCCCAAAAAATGTTGGTATAGGTATCTGGCAAAGTTTTTAGGGTGATGCAATTTTCATTGTTACTACAGACCTCAAAGGAAACATTTTGACTATCGACGGCAACACAACAAAAATTATTACAGTATAACCCTATGTAGATCTATAGCAACATCCTTATGTGTCTATAACAACATTCCAAAAATGTTGCTATATATATTTATACTATTTTTTTTAAATATATATATAATATATATATATATAACAAAAAGGAGAAACAAATGCTACTACACATAATTAAATATTCAAATAGAATTTTTATTCAAACAAATATTTTATTTCAACATTTGAAATAGTATATATTTCTAACTCCACTATTTACAATTCACTGTTAATAACTTAATCAATTACATATACGGATATTCCTCACTACATCTCTAAGTTCACTCATTACATATGTAGTTTCAATTTATACGTACACTAACACTGACAAATATATGCCGAGCTAAAGGCGAGCCATCAGCGGGTCCGGGCGCAGCGCCGGTGGGGGTCTGGGGACCCACAGTCCCGGTGGTGATCGTTAGGTCGAACAAGTGGGCACTGCCCAATCCATACGAATTTGGAAGATCAAGCCTTATTTGAAATAGCTTGTAGGAGCAGATCAAGTGCAGAATCAAGATTTCTTGCTAAGTAGATCTGCAATTTAAGTGCAATGGAACAAACAAAGAAACAACTCAGACCAACCACATATAAGAGTAGCTCATAACATATATATGCACAGTTTCAAGGTTTACCAAACATTTCAGATCAGTGGATCATAGCACAACCAACAATCATGCAATTGGGATGAGCAGATCAGGCAAAGCAATATCATGAAGCAACACAACGTAAGTGTACCAATGCATATATACATAAGTGTATAAGTCTCTAAATGTATACATATGTACATAAGTGTACATATGCATATATGTGCAATATAACAGTGAACAAAGAGATGTCATAACCCACTCACACACAATACACACAAAAATACCTCAAAACCACTAGCAAGAACCACTGAGTTACATGCACTAATCAACTCAGTAGCCATTTTACCCTCGCTGGCATTTCATCAAACATCTCATGCTATTACCCATAGCCCTAATTTCCCTACTGAAGAAAATCTCGAAATTCAACAAATTAATATTTGAAATCTTTAATTGGAACCAAAAATACCAATTTGACTGTAAACCCAACATATTTGGACGATTCTACTCGACATTGAGTAACAACATGAGCCATTTAACAAAACAACAAACTTAATATCGAGCAACTTGGTCCAGACATAAAACAACTACTAGAAGTCACCTGGAATTATATAAAAATAACTTCAGATTTGTAATTGTATAGCTCCTTATCGTCGTCGGAAATTCTTTGTCATTGTTTGAGGATTAGTTGTTGAAATCGCGTCACCTGGAGTTGAAAACCGATGAAACTTGATGCTCGACGTTGGATCTGAAGCTAGTAGCTCTTGTGTCGTAGAAGATAAAATCTGAATAAAACGAAAAATGAAAATCAGATCTGAAAATTTGGGAGTGAAAGAAAATTTTGGGGTAGCAGGTGAATGAAAATTTGGGGAAGGAAACGAAATGAAAATGAAGCGAGTGAATGCAAATGTAAGCGGGAAATAGAGTAATCCAAGTGGAGTGGTTGGACGGTTGATATATTATCTTAACTAATGGTGTGGATCGCCATGTAAGACATGGAAAGGTCTACTATAGCAACACTATGCAAAATGTTGCATCCTGTTACAATTATTTATCTAGAGCAACACATCTTTGTGGCTAAGGTAACAAAAAAATAGAATGTTGTTGTAGAACCAAAATAGTATAGCTATTGTCACATTTTAGCTGACAACACCTTGCAAATCCATTGCATTAGGACGTTTATGGCATAGTGAACTTCGAGTGATCACATTCTCTCATAACCTCATCTCTCAATCCATCAATATCAGGAACAACTAGTCGTTCTTTCTTTCGAAGCCAACCATCTTGTAACACCCTGTACTTTCTTTTAATGTTATAGTAACGAATTAAACAATACTAAATTCAAAATGTGTGAATAAAGGGAAACAGGATACGCCATTGTGTTCGTCTCGAAATTCTGGTTGAGATAGAGTCCGAGTTTGCGTAAACTGGACTTCGTATGAAGAAGTTATGGCCTCCAGAATTTTCAGAAATTCAAATAAATTCAAACATCTTGAGCCAGATTTCAAAATTCAAATAGAAGTCAGTAGCGGGATGGGTGGGAAAATTCCCGCCCAGGTAGGTCGACCCTAGTGTCGACCTCCCCACTTAGAGGTCAACCTGGGGGTCGACCTGGCCTTCGACCAGATCTGATTTTTGAACGACTGATGACTTGCTGCTGAGTCACTAGGGTTTCTGGATGGTCCTGATCTGGTCTGAGTGGCTGTGATTAACCCTAGGTTCATCTGACGGCTATAATTAAACTAAAATTATATATAAACAACTCGATGCTCAACCTAAAAACACACAAAAAAATAATCCTAAAACTGAAATGCCGTCAGTAAAGAACTTGGAGTAGCCATCACCGTTTTCAATTCAAAGACGAGTTAAAAGCTTACATCTAAAATCAAATTAAAACTAGTCTAATTCAATGATCTTCATCAAAGGCGTGCATCTCCAATTTCAGAATTCAGATTTCAGTAATAAAGAATTCCTTTTAGTTTGTAAGTTGGTTATTACGTAGATTTAAACATTCTTTCGATTGAATCATGACATGTTGTAATTGGGATATAGAATGATGCTTATGTATAAGATTTGATTCTCATTTATCTTAAAGTATGGTTGTAATTAATCATGTCTATATGCTTATGGCAATGAACATGTTGTATATTTCATGTCTATATGCTTGTGGCGATGAACATGTTGTATATTAGTCATGTCTATATGCTTGTGGTGATGAACATATTGTATGTTATTAAAATCTATTATGATTTGGGTAATGGATTTATTCTGCCAATTAAATGGTAAAACATGTCATGCTATAATTTGGTGGTTGTTTGCAAGTTTGTGATCTAAAACACATGCTTATATGTTAGATCAACACTCATGTATATTCATGTTAGGTTGAATCTAATTACGTTGTAAAAGTGAAATTGTAGTCCTCTTATGTTTTTTTAACGTCATGCTAAATTGTGATTAAAAATGATTATAATAGCTCTCTTATGTTTTGACATACATAAGATTATATGCTAAGTTGTGGGTTGAAACTGTGATTATATGTTAAACTTCCATGCTAGACCTTTTTCAAGTTTACATGACCATTAGACCCAACTTAGTCACAAGTTCACCTTTACCCATTTAATTAAAGTTAATGATACCTCTATGCCAAGTTACACATGACAAGTTGAAATGTATGTTATTTTATGTTTATTTCATGTCTCTTGTTTATTACCCCTTTTCTTATTTATGGGTTGGGCTAACTTACTAGCCCAACATTTTATGTGATTCATGCGTACATTCGACGGGGGTAGCGATGGGAAATATGAAAATTCATAGCATAGATTTGTTCATTGAATGGTATATTTGATATACCATTTATGTCGAGCATAATCAAAGGATAATTACGGCGTGATTAAATTAAATTTAATCCACATAAATAAATTAGACATATATATATATATATATAGAAAAATATGAATTTAGAAAAGACGAATATGCCTAACCCGAGGTGAGACTGAGTTGTGGTGTAAATCTGCCCGGAACCGACCAACATATCCAGTGACCACAACAAGACCTGTCTAATGTGGGTGGTTAGTGCATCAGGCCCAAAAAGATCCTTAGGTTAGACCGAGTTGTGGTGTAAATCTTCCCGGAACCGACCGACACATCCAATGACCACAACAAGACCTGTCTAATGTGAGTGGTTGGTGCTTTAATAAATTAAAGCTAAGTCAGGATTGGTAGGGTTAAGTAAATTAGGAAAACACTTAACCGATTCAACATGTTAACTAAACGAATGGGCGAGGTTAGGTAAACTTGGACACTTAACCAAATAAACATGTTGATTAGAAAACCCTAGTAACGGGGACCCATTTCAGCAGTAACCCACATAGATGTATCATGGTACCCTGAAACTAGGCAGGGTGGGGCACGATTACTGGGCGGAATTATAAGCGGTCAAAAAGTCGGCAATTGGTGGGCCAGTGTAGGTTGCGACGGAGTATGGGCGTGCACGTACTCCGGAGTGGAAAAATCAAGCACTAGGCATCCGTAGTGTACACTATGCATCTTGAATCATGTCGGGTTGCCACTAGAGCGACTGATACACCCCATGGTGGGACCAACACAGGTAGCTACAGTCAATCGGGGCCGAATGACACAGGATATGAATGCATGCGAGTAGGAGCCGATCATTAAGGGGATCGTTTGTTAAAAACACGTGGGGCTGGTTGAACCAATGTTTCAGTAGGTGCAGAGACTATATTAATGGGTGTGATCACATGTTCCTCTTATCTTATATTAGGGTATTGTCCTATGTTCTGTTATCACTGTCATGATTCCTTTCCTTTTTTAAATACTAGTAATCACTGAACTTACCAGACTTATTGTCTGACCTATTTTCTCTCGTCCTCTTTTCTTCCGTTTCCCCCAAGGTCCACAGGGAGGGAATACTGCAGCTTAGTCAGACTCTTTGCAAGCTTCAAGAAAGTAGATGTATAATTTGGACTCTCTGCTACCTTGGCTATGGCTCTTGGACATTATCCTTGGGGATTTATGCATTTTTACTTTTGATTTATGCTTCTTTATTGAATAATCAAGACAGAAATTATGGTGTATTGTTTTGATGTTATTTTGAGACGATTTGATGTATTGCTTTTGTATTGAACTATGTATGCAATAAATATTTGAATTCCGCTGCTTAAATTTATCTATCTTGTAAATTTTTCTATGTCTTGTACTTATAACCCTCCACCAAAGTTAAGGCATTCCCTTTGTGAGTGACCTTAACGGAGGTGGGGTGTTTCACTTGGTATCAAAGCAAAGGTTTACCAAATCAGATAAGAGTTTTTGAAAAACTATTTTCAAAAGAAATATAAAGAAGCATTTTACAAGAAAGTGTGTTGTTTTAAATTTAAAAAGGCATAATCCCCAAAGCCTTATGCACCATCTTTCTATCTTTCGTTTTGAATCTTTTCTTTTTCGTTTCAGCATAAATGGGAATCTTAACCTTCCAGAGGGTGTACCAATACCTGGCTGGTTCAGGAGGTACTTAGAGGCTAGGGCCAATGACACAGGCCCACCAAATATTCCTCCTCCTCCAGCTGCAACAACTCCTCCTCCTCCTCCTTGTCATGCAAATGCTTTCTCAAAAATTTGTAGGGACTTTAGGGCCATGAGTGGAACGGATTTCAAGGGAACTGAATCATTCGTAGAAGCAAGGAACTGGCTCAAAGAAACTGAGGATCTGTTCGTTATCTTCGAGGTGGACGATAGGCAGAAGATACAGTTAGCTGTATGGTTTCTCAAAGACGAAGCTTCCTATTGGTGGGAAGTCACTAACGCTGAAAGACCAGTTGACACGTGGATGGATTTGAGGATAAGGTTTGAGATGAAATTCCTCTCACAAGCTGAACGAAGTTTACAGCTAGAAAAGTTCTTATCTCCTAAGCAAGGAAGTATGACGGTCAAGGATTACGTCAATCAATTCAATCAGTTGGCCCGATTTGGACTGGACTTAGTGAATACTCCTCATAAGAAGGCTCTCCGTTTTGTCAAGGGATTGAATGAGCTACTTCACAGCTTGACTATAACCCATATACTTATGGGGGTTACTTACGAGAGGTTAGCGGACATGGCACTCTTACATGAGGAAGACAAGGGCAAGAATGAGGCAAAAGCGGAAGTGCCTCAAGATAAGAAGGGGGAAGGGTCGCAGAACAAGAAGGCTGATTCAAAGAAAGGCGAGAAGAACAACAAACCCCATGAAAAGAGAAAGTGTAATTTCTGTGGCATTCCCGGGCGTCTGATCAAAGACTGAAAGAAGAAGAAAAGGAAGATGGGTGGCTGTTTCCACTGTGGTGAGACAGAACACATGGCTAGGGCCTTCCCAAGGAAGCAAGGGCAAGGAGCTGGACCTTCTTCTGGAGGACAAGTTCACGCTCTCACGGCACCTCCTCAAGAATAAGGTAGAAATATTTCTATTGAAAGTTTAGTCTATCTTTTTGATCATCCTGCTCGTACACTATTTGATTCTGGCGCATCGCACTCTTTTATATCTACTGCTTTAGTGGAATCTCTGCACCTAGACACCAGTATAGTAGAGGATCCCTTGGTTGTTTCAAATCCAATCGGGGGCTCAGCCTATTTGTCAATGGTTTGTTTCGATTTAAAAATATCTATTCTAAGCATTGAGTTTAGATGTAATGCCTTTGTTTTGGGCTTCACGGGCTATGGGTTGATTCTAGGCATGGATTGGCTATCCAGTAATGGTGTCGTCCTCGATTGTGAAAAGAGAGTGGTTAGACTTATGACTCGTCTCGGTAACACTCTCGAAATTTCTTGTAATCCCCTGAACTTTGTTATGCTTAGTTATCTAGAATCTCTTGATACAACTGTTGAGAACTTGCAGTATGTAAGGGTAGTCCGTGAATACTCAGATGTGTTTGAAGAGGTAAAGGGCTTACCTCCGAAGAGGGAGATAGACTTCCTTATATATCTCGTTGATAATGCAAAGCCCGTTGCTTTACCCGTTAGGCACATGGCCCCAAGGGAGAGAAAGGAGCTCAACAAGCAAATCAAAGAGCTGCTTGAAAAGGGGTTCATAAGACGGAGTATTTCTGAATGGGGTGCTCCGGTAGTGTTCTCAACTAAAGCTGATGGTTCACTATGCCTGTGTGGATTATAGGGAGCTAAACAAGTTGACCAAGAAGAATAGGCACCCACTTCCGAGAATAGATGATTTGTTCGATCAGCTTGTAGGTGCATCAGTTTTCTCCCAATTAGATTTAGCTACCGGGGTTCACCGGCTAAGAGTGGCTGAGGACAGCATTGATAAGACAGATTCAGAACTCCAGACGATTTCTTCGAGTGGCTTGTCATGCCTTTCGGCTTAACAAACGCACCCTCTTACTTCGTTGATTTAATGAGCAGGGTGTTCCGAGAGTTCCTCAATAAGTTTGTGGTGGTCTTCGTAGACGATATTTTGATCTTCTCAAAGAATGAGGAAGAGCATGCACAACATCTAAAGGAAGTCATGGATACTCTCCGTGCACATCAGTTGAAAGCTAAATTCTCCAAATGCCATTTCTGGAGAGGAGAAGTCAGGTTCCTTGGACACGTGGTGTCCAAAGAGGGGATAGCTGTGGACCCCGCAAAAGTGGTTGCTGTGCAATATTGGAAGGTTCCTCGAAACGCAACCGAAGTCCGAAGCTTTCTCGGGCTAGAAGGCTTTTATACAAAGTTTATCAAATATATTGCAAAAATCTTAGCTCCACTAACAATATTGACAAAGAAGAACCTAACTTTCTATTGGGATTTGGATTGCGATATTGCTTCCCAACATTTGAAAAGGATTCTAATAACAGCCCCAGTTCTGACATTGCCTGATGGAAGCAAGATGTTTACAGTATACACAGATGCATGTGGAATGGGACTAGGCGTTGTTTTGATGCAAGAAGGGAATGTAGTGGCTTATGGTGGAAGACAGTTGAAATTACATGAGAAAAACTACCCAACCCACGACCTAAAGTTGGTAGCCTTCGTTTTTTCGCTTAAGTCTTGGCACCATTATCTCCTAGGTGAGAAATTTGAACTGTATACTGACCATAAATAATTGAAATACTTATTCTCGCAGAAAGATCTCAACTTGAGGCAACAAAGATGGATGGATTTTCTTGCCTCGTATGATTTTGAGATTTCCTACACTCCTGGCAAGGGTAATGTAGTAGCAGACGCCTTGAGTAGAAAGAAACTGACCTTAAGCCCTCTCTTTGTGGAAAGGCAAAGCTTGGAGTTCATAGCAAGCTTTAACTTCAGACCCTCCACTGACTTTGTACCTGGCTTGCTAGCAATGTTAGAAGTGCGAACAACTTTATTAGGCTCAATCGGTGCCGCGCAAAGAGAAGACCCTCAGCTAGCCGAAGTGATGGACAAGTTAATTAGGGGTGAGACTTCTTGTCACCTCAATAGATACTCCATTGATGCCAAGGGCTGGTTGAGACGAGACGGAAGTCTATGTGTCCCATAAGAAAGGGGCTTGGTAAAGGCGGTTCTAGAAGAGGCACACCATTCCAAACTGACCATACACCCAGGCGGGGACAAAATGTATAAATACATCAAGAGAGTTTTCTTTTGGAATGGCATGAAGCAAGACTCAGTTGAATTTGTTTATAAGTGTTTAATATGCCAGCTAGTCAAGGTGGAACAGAAGAAGCCTGGAGGTTTTCTCCATCCTCTAAAGGTCCCACAGTGGAAATGTGACAGTATCTCGATGGACTTTATAGATGGGTTGCCTAGGTCAAGAAGGGGCAATACCAGCATTTGGGTAATAGTGGACATGCTCATAAAAAGCGCCCACATTATACCTGTCAAGAGTAGAAGGACTGCCTCATCTCTAACATCCATATATCTTAAAGAGATAGTTCGACTCCATGGGATACCCTCCAGCATAGTGAGTGATCGAGACCCTATCTTCCGAGCGAGTTTTGGAAGAGTTTACAAGAGGCTGTAGGCACATAGTTATGCTTAAGCACGACCTATCACCCTCAAACCGATGGCCAGACGGAAAGGGTCAACAGAGTATTAGAAGACCTCTTCAGACTATGCATTCTTGACTTCGGAGGTACATGGGAGGATCATCTACCTTTGGTGGAATTTGCTTACAACAATAGCTACCAAGCTACCATAGGCATGGCGCCTTTCGAAGCTCTATATGGAAGACCGTGCAGGTCACCAACTTACTGGTGGGAGTCAACAAACATGCTCATATTTGGACCAGACATAATTAGGGAAACTTCAGAGAAAGTAGACTTGATCCAAAGAAGAATGAAGACTGCCCAAGACAGACAGAAGTCCTATGCAGATAGAAGAAGAACCGACCTTGAGTTCGAAGTTGGAGACAAGGTGTTCCTTAAAGTATCTCCTTTGAGGAACGTCGCTCGCTTTGGATCCGCAGGAAGTTAGCACCAAGATTTGTAGGGCCGTTCCCTATCATCGAGAAGATTGGGAAGAAGGCCTATAGGGTACAACTGCCTGAAAGATTGGCCGGGGTTCATAATATCTTTCATGTCTCTCACCTGCAGAAGTGCTTACACGAGTCTGCGGAAGTGGTGGAACCAAGCATGCTAGAGGAAGAAGAAGTTGAACGAGAAGCAACTATGAGGAGAATTCCAACCCGTATCTTGGGAAAAGAAGTCAAAAAGCTAAGCAACCGTGAAATTTAGCTCGTCAAAGTTCAATGGAGCGACACCAAGGAAGACGCGACTTGGGAAACAGAGGACAGAATACGTGCAGCCTACCCTTTTCTTTTTGAGGGTACATCTTTGATCTCTCTTTCCTTAAGTGTATGCTCCTATCTATCTTTTTAAGTGTATCTTCTATCCTTTATCCTTAGGTAGAACCTTTTTGGTTGTAAACATGTAATTGAAACATGTTATGGTTGCTGGTTACAGGTGACTGCAAGTGGTTGCTCGTGGATGCATATACACACACATTAGGTATTAGATCAGCTCAGTCACTTTCATATTGCATATGCATATATGTATTTGTATATGAATTGAAACTTGATGTGTTGGCATATAGACGTTGCATTTGTATAAATGATTGTGCACTCATGTAGGAAATTTTGAGTAGGAAAAATTTCATACATAATGGACTCATGGCACTGACATAATTTTCATTAAAGAGGTCAATTGAATCAGTGGACCGCCTGATTTTGCATCAGACAAGGACATGTACACACACTATGCATATGATCATGAAACATTAGAAACCTTTTAAGGACGATGGACGCTTGTGCTTGATGTTTGAATAGATGGGTGATTGGATGGTAGGATATAAGTCCTTCCCGACTTGAAGATATCGGGGACGAAATCCTAAAAGGAGGGGAGAATGTAACACCCCGCACTTTATTTTAATGTTATAGTAAAGAATTAAACAATACTTTATTCAAAATGTGAGAACTAAGGGAAACGGGTTACGCCATTGTGTTCGTCTCGGAATTCTGGTTGAGATAGAGTCTGAGTTTGCGTAAATTGGACTTCGTATGAAGAAGTTATGGCCTCCAGAAGTTTCAGAAATTCAAATAAATTCAAACAGCTCGAGCCGGATTTCAAAATTCAAACAGAAATCAGAAGCAGGCTGGACGGGAAAATTCCCGCCCAGGTAGGTCGACCAGGGGGTCGAACCTAGTGTCGACCTCTACCCCTAGAGATCGACCTAGGGGTCGACCTTAGGGTCGACCTGGCCCCCAGCCAGATCTGAATTTTGAACGACTGATGACTTGCTGCTGAGTCACTAGGGTTTCTGAATGGTCCTGATCTGGTCTGAGTGGCTGTGATTAACCCTAGGTTCATCTGATGGCTATAATTAAACTGAAATTCTATATAACCAACTCAATGCTCAACCTAAAAACACACAGAAAAATAATCCTAGAACTGAAATGCCGTCAGTAGAGAACTTGGAGTAGCCATCACCGTTTTCAATTCAAAGACGAGTTAAAAGCTTACACCTAAAATCAAATTAAAACTAGTCTAACTCAATGATCTTCATCAAAGGCGCGCGTCTCCAATTTCAGAATTCAGATTTCAGTAATAAAGAATTCCTTTTAGTTTGTAAGTTGGTTATTACGTAGATTTAAACATTCTTTTGATTTGAATCATGACATGTTGTAATTGGGATATAGAATGATGCTTATGTATAAGATTTGATTCTCGTTTATCTTAAAGTATCAATGTAATTGATCATGTCTGTATGCTTATGGTGATGAACATGTCGGATATTTCATGTCTATATGCTTATGGCGATGAACATGTTGTATATTAATCATGTCTATATGCTTGTGGTGATGAACATATTGTATGTTATTAAAATCTATTATGATTTGGGTAATGGATTTATTCTGCCAATTAAATGGTAAAACATGTCATGCTATAATTTTGTATTTATTTGCAAGTTGTGATCTAAAACACATGCTTATATGTTAGATCAACACTCATGTGTATTCATGTTAGGTTGAATCTAATTATGTTGTAAAAGTGGAATTGTAGTCCTCTTATGTTTTTTTTAACATCATGCTAAATTGTGATTAAAAATGATTATAATAGCTTTCTTATGTTTTGACATATATAAGATTATATGCTAAGTTGTGTGTTGAAACTGTGATTATATGTTAAACTTCCATGCTAGACCTTTGTCAATTTTACATGACCATTAGACCCAACTTAGCCACAAGTTCACCTTTACCCATTTAATTAAAGTTAATGATACCTCTATGCCAAGTTACACATGACAAGTTGAAATGTATGTTATTTTATGTTTATTTCATGTCTCATGTTTATTACCCCTTTTCTTGTTTATGGGTTGGGCTAACTTACTAGCCCAACATTTTATGTGATTCATGCGTACGTTCCACGGGGGTAGCGATGGGAAATATGAACATTCATGGCATAGATTTGTTCATTAAATGGTATATTTGATATACCATTTATGTTGAGCATAATCAAAGGATAATTATGGCATGATTAAATTTAATTTAATCCACATAAAGAAATTAGACATATATATAGAAAAATATGAATTTAGAAAAGAGGAATATGCCTAACCGAGGTTAGACTGAGTTGTGGTGTAAATCTGCCCGGAACCGACCGGCATATCCATTGACCACAACAAGACCTATCTAATGTGGGTGGTTAGTGCATCAGACCCAAAAAGAACCCGAGGTTAGACTGAGTTGTGGTGTAAACCTGCCCGGAACCGACCGGCACATCCAGTGACCATAACAAGACCTGTCTAATGTGAGTGGTTGGTGCTTTAATAAATTAAAGCTAAGTCAGGATTGGTAGGGTTAAGTAAATTAGGAAAACACTTAACCGATTCAACATGTTAACTAAACAAATAGGCACGGATAGGTAAACTTGGACACTTAACCAAATAAACTTGTTGATTAGAAAACCCTATTAATGGGGACCCATTTCAGCAGTAACCCACATAGATGTATCATGGTACCCTGAAACTAGGCAGGGTGGGGCACGATTACTGGGCTGAATTATAAGCAGTCAAAACATTGGCGGTTGGTGGGCCAGTGTAGGTTCCGACGGAGTATGGGCACACACGTACTCTGAAGTGGAAAAATCATGCACTAGGCATCAGTAGTGTGCACTGTGCATGTTGAATCGTGTCGGGTTTCCACCAGAGGGATTGATACACCCCATGGTGGGACCAGCACAGGTAGCTACAGTCAAGCAGGGCCGAATGACATAGGATATGAATGCATGTGAGTAGGAGCCGATCATTAAGGGGATCGTTTGTTATAAACACGTGGGGCTGGTTGAACCAATGGTTAAGTAGGTGTTGAGATTATAGTAATGGGTGTGATCACATGTTCCTCTTATCTTATATTAGGGTATTGTCCTATGTTTTTTATCACTGTCATGATCCCTTTGCTTGTTTAAATACTAGTAATCACTGAACTTACCAGACTTATTGTCTAACCTATTTTCTCTCGTCCTCTTTTCTTCCGTCCTCCCCCCCCCCCCCACGTCCACAGGGAGGGAATACTACAGCTTAGTCAGACTCTTTGCAAGCTTCAAGAAAGTAGATATATGATTTGGACTCTCTCCTACCTTGGCTATGGCTCTTGGACATTATCCTTCGGGATTTATGCATTTTATGCATTTTTACTTTTGGTTTATGCTTCTTTATTGAATAATCAAGACAAAAATTATGGTGTAATGTTTTGAAGTTATTTTGAGACGATTTGATGTAATGCTTTTGTATTGAACTACGTATGCAATAAATATTTGAATTCCGCTGCTTAAATATATCTATCTTGTAAATTTTTCTGCGTCTTGTACCTATAACCCTCCACCAAAGTTAAGGCATTCCCTTTGTGAGTGACCTTAACGGAGGTGGGGTGTTTCACATCTCAGTCAACCTCATATTCCTTATCCTTTTCTGGCTTCAGTCTTGCTTTTAGCTTTTGGATGATCTCGACAAGATTTTCGTCACGCTTTTTGCTTTTGTCAATCCTTTCGATGAGAGTAGGTATTATCACTTATCTTCCCAACATTTCAGGATCTAACTCACACCTAGGCCTGAAATCAAATCCTGCCAAGTACTTGAGGTACTTCCATTCTGAAAACATAGCTCCCAAATTTGCATGTCTTTAACTCAACGCATCTGCCACCGCATTACCTTAACAAGGAGTATAGGCAATACCAAAATCGTAAGATGCCAAAAATTCTAACCAGCATTGCTGCTGAAGATTCAAATCCTTCTGGGAGAAAAATACTTTAACGACGTGTGATCCGTAAATAGCTCGAATCTAACTCCCAACAGGTAATGACTCCATATCTTCAGAGCAAACACGATCGTTACAAACTCCAAACATAAGTCGGATTATTCCTTCATGCGGCTTCAGCTGTCGACTCGCATATGCCACAACTCTATCCTTCTGCGTTAGCACTGCTCCAAGTCTAGTACCACATGCATCAGTGTATACCACCATTTTTTCATTCCCACTTGGAATAGTCAAAATAGGAGAACTCGTTAGTCCTTTCAGGATTCCGAAATCTTGCTCACACTTTGTATCCTATGTGAACACACTATTCTTCTTTGTCAATCCTATTAATAGTGCAACTATCTTGGAGAAATCCTTGATAAATCAACGATAATGTCCCGCCAACCCAAGGAGACTCCTTATATCCGTCGCATTCTTAGGTCTATCTCAGTTCAGGATTGCTGCCATCTTAGCGGGGTCTACCATTATTCTGTTTCCATAAACAACATGGCTTAAGAACCTCACTTCATTCTTTAGAAGTGCCATTTCGAAAACATAGCTCTCAACTGATGCTTTCGCTAGATTTCCAAAGCAGTCTTCAAATATTCGTGAGCCTTGGTTGCAAACACAATTGGTGCACCTCATTCGGACACGCTTCACCGAATGAATCCGCTTCCTAAAAGGTTACTTACTTGCACCTTTAACTCTCACTGTTCTCTTGGTGCGATCAGCCTAAGGGGCATAATGATGGGTCTGGCTCCATCAACCAAATCAATCCTGAATCCTCGCGCTATGGAATTAAAACATTAACCTCTTCAAAGACATCGTCAAGCTCACTAGCGATTGGCACAGATGACAAGCCTTCCCGTGGAATCACAAGTGAATAAAAAAAGCTTACGAAGACACCATCCGCTGACTTACATCGAATTACAACCATTCGACCTTTCCAACCTGTCACCTCGAGCTCCTTGCAATCCACTTTTTCCGCATATCTTTTAAGCCAGTCCATCCCCAAAAATAATCTCAAACCCAACGAAGTTCAACACAAGAAATCAAACACAAATGAGAAACCATGACTCGATAACACTAGACCACGACAAAGCATACACATACTAGACGAACCCCCTACTGGATTAGTCACGATCAATGTCTATCAACATTCTCGATTCTAAATCCAACCAGCATACAAGCTTATTACAGGTAATGAAGGGGGTGCTCTATTATCTATCAGAACTTCAAACAAAACACCCTTGGCAGAAAGCATACCAAAACGACAATATCTTCTCCTAATTCTCATTAGGAGTATAAGAGGAAATCGGAATTGCTTCCAAAACACATGCTTCCACCAGTTGCTTATTCTTCAGAAAATCTGGGTAGTCCTTCTTCTCACTACTACAAATGTGGGCATATTCGACACTAATTTGTGAGTGCTGCATGAAAAGTGTGGCGAAAGCTATGCTTTCTTTGATCTTTTGCAACAATATTCATATGTTGTTGCATTATATGTGAATGCACTGTTGCGGTGGGAATTCTAGTGTTTTGACGTGCAACACCATTTAAAAGCGTAACATTACATGTATATAATCCAGCTCAGTGATCTGCGTTATCAACATATAAAAACCCCAACTGTAGATGCAAGATTAATCCAATGGTTCAAACCATCTATGGTTTTGATGATTCTAAACGTTGGCCATCATCCAGTCATTGACAGCCATGTCATTGGATCATTTTGACGAAATTTTGGCATGATCTTCCCCCTTCACGAAATAATGTAAAACCAATCTGGTCACAAATCGTTCTTCTTCTCTATCATCTAATCGTACTTTCCCCCTTTTTACTATTGACAAAAATTTAAACCTAAATTCACGTCAGTATCACTTCTCTCCTCGAGAGCAAATTTTATTCCGAAAAGGTTGAAGCTTTGAAACACTTTCTAGCTTTGATTGCTCAGGGTGTTGACATCGCTAGTTTTTTCCCTCAGGTTCAGTTTGTATAGCACTATGAATTAGTTGCGCTTATTATAGATCGGATTATGAGTAATTAGTTCATTTGTTACATTTTGGAAAACCCATTCGCTTATGAGTAGTTAGTTGCTTGGATATCCCAAACATAGGAAACCCATTCGCTTACGAGTGATTGGTTGATGAAAGATTAGGTTATGAGTAGTTAGTTGTGCTTTGACCATTGATTTGGGATTTGGGATTATACTGAGATTTATTCGAAGATTATACCCAACAATAAAACTAAAAAAGGAGATGGCGCTGGTGGGTTTGCCAACAGAATTTAGGTTTCGCCCAACTGAGTGGTACCTTTTTGGGCCATGAGAACCGCGCTACTGGCATGAAAAAGACATTGGTTTATTATATAGGACAAGCTAGTTAAGGAATAAGGACTTTACCGTCGAAATTGACTTTAACTTTGCGTTCATTTACATTAACATATAATTATATGCTTGAGGTTTTTTGATAAAGATACATGTGTAGCACTGCTGTGTGCTTGAGGCTACCAATTTCCCAATCCGGACGAGTCGTTCACCCGTATCTAATCTGCTACACGCACAGGTATTTTCCATTCGATTTTGGAAACTAACAATTTCAATGTTTCGATTTTGGAAACGTATGCTTGGTTTTGCATCCATATTATTCCTTACTACATATCATAAAGCAGTAATACAAAATAGTATCATAAGGCAACAAAAGTATCATAAGGCAGCATCAATTCATATCATACACATCCAAAAAATGACATACAATTGTATATTTGAGGTTTTGTGATACATATACAATATGTGTAGCACTGCGGTGTGTTTGCACTGCGGTTTGTTTGTGTAGAGGCTTTGGAAACTACCAATTTCCCGTCCGGATGAGTCGTTCACCGTATCTAATCTGCTACACGCACAAGTATATCCAATTGATTTTGGAAACTACCAATTTCAATGTTACAATTTTGGAAATGTATGCTCAGTATTGCATCCATATTATGCCTTACCAATGTCATAAAGCAATCATACAAAAAAGTATCATAAGGCAGAAAAAGTATCATAAGGCAGCATCAGTTCATACCATACACATCCAAAAATGACATACGCATCCACATCCAAAAGTATAATAAAGTTAACTTAATACATACACATCCAAAAAATGACATTATAGTAGCATCAATTCATACCAGATCAGGGCTTTGCGGGGTTGTGGAACTTCCAATAGATTCGTTAGGGCTTTGCGGCTGTGGGAGAGCCAGTCCGAAGTGAGCAGCCACATGTGATGGACCTGCAACATCAGGATAAGGGGTGGGGTAGTTTGGGCGATCAAATTCTTGATCAACTTCCATATCTACCCATTGATCATTCCTCTGGTTCATTGGGGCTTGGTTATCAACATGTATGTCATGGGTAGCTTCAGGAAATAAGCTTGGCAGGGGGGTAGCACATCAGCTTCTTATATCAATGCGTCAAATCTTTCATCTGAATCCATTTCCCATTTGTAATAATGCAAACATGGAACCACCTGTTCCTCCCTATTTCTCATTAAAAGAAGTTCAGGCCTTGTTCTAGGATGAGCATGGGTACAACGCTGAACCTTAATGAGGTAAATCTTGTTATTGAATTGAGCAACAAAAGTATGGATAATGCCATTGCCTTCATAAAATTGCATTTTCAGGTAGAAAGATGTATGGTCATACTGAGACCAGTTACAGTCGTCAATTGCAAGCACACGTCCCATTGACTTCATTATTTCTTCAACAGCGGGAATATTACTCTTTAGAAACTCGGGAAAGCCATCAACTTTAACCCATGATTCCACTTCTAACGTTGGTTCAGGCTCAAATTCTTCATCAGACCATGCTTGCACCTAAATAGCACCACCAGTTGTTGTAAAAACTTTCAACATTTGCGCATGATCACACTTACTGTATGATGGGCATGATACTAGAAAAGAGTTATTGGGTATTACCCGTATAGGCCACGAATTATGATTCAGAGTCACCTTAAGAATGTCATGCATAGCTTCAAAATTCCAATGTCCCTTAAGACCAGTGGCAGTGATGTATGGAGACGAGTCCTCCATTGATTATTTTTTGAAGTTTCGAAGATTGGGATTTAGGGGATATGGAGATGATGACGCTTTGAAGCTTGAAAGGATGTACGAGGGACCCAATGGATGGTGTCAGGTAAATATGTGAACTGGAAATGCTTGCGCAGAAGCCGAAGCATTCTCAATTCTAAGGTGGAATGAGTGACCAATGGTGAACAGTCAACTGTTATAATTGTATGCATAAGATTTATAAGTTAATTAGATGGCTAAATGCATAGATGCACACAGCACATATGCACTTATCAAATAACTTGTAAATTCAAATTGCAGGATCTGAAATGATGAGGAGAGATACAGCCGAAAGTGGAGGACCTGAAATGACATGGAGAGATACAGTTTTTGGTTCATGGGATTGCTACTTTGTAGAATGCAGACTGATCGTATTTATTGGCACTTGTATTGAAGGTGGTATGTGTTGGCACTTGTACTACTTTTAAATTATGTATTTGATTGTATGTGTTATATTTGAAGAATTGGTATGGTATGTGATGATGAATGTTTTGGAAGGTTTGAATGTGATGATGAATGTAATGGATGTGTTTCTTCTATGTACAAAACTGATATTGCAAAATTTATAATTAAAGCTTTGTATTTGCCTTGTTTTACTATTCCATTTGTTTTTTCCTAATGTTGTATTTCAAGATAATGGTGTTGCATTACATAATACAGTGGTGTTGCGTTACATAAAATAGTAGTAAGTCCACATGACACGTAGACGCCACAGCTGACATGGCATGTGACACGTGTGCAGCTGACGTGGAGAGCCGATGTGTCGTGTGACATGTAGGCAGCTAACATGGAAAGCTGACGTGACCCTGTTATCATGACCTGGTAGCTAGGATCTAACTAATTTTCAAGCAACGCTGAATATTGTTGCATTATGTGCAAATAGTGTTGCATTAAGTCTATAATGCAATGCTTTCTTTCTGTGGCAGTCGATGTGCAAAAGTATTGCTTAGAGGGCTAAGGCAACAGTCGTAGATGCCACGCCCTTCCGGTGTTTCCTATTTGAAAAAAGGGGAAAATGCAACACTTTTACGATCTAAGGCCACTAAAAGCTTGTGTTGAATATGCCCACTTTTGTAGTAGTGTCTTATGTCCAAACTTCTTACAAACAAAACGTATACCTTCCATCCTCAGGTTCATGCAATCCCTGGAGAAATGGCCTTTTCCAACACAATTAAAGCAGATGTCATCCTTCCTAGGTTTCTTCTTTTGGCAATCATTCCCTTTCTGTTGTCTTTTCATTTCTAATTCAGCTTCTTCGTAACATTGGTGCCAGTAAAAGTTTCTTCAAGAGACTCGTTCTTGCTTCCAAAAGCCTTGTCCCAAGTAGCATTGATCTCTTCTTTTCGCTCCTTAACTCGACGTCAAAGTTGCTCCAAAGCCATACTTCTCCTCAAGTCATCCTCTCTGCCCGAAGAAAGATAATCCCCTCGTGGCATAGCAGAATCGACAATAGGTACTTGCACAGGGACACCATGCTCTACTGCAACTTCTGTAGTGGGCATCCTTTTCATGATTGCTGCTATCATTGCCTCGAACATAGCAGGATAATCAGGCATAGCAGTTGTAGCTCCCAACTGGCTACCTTCGCCTTCCCCTTTGTCGCAAGCTCATCCTTAGCAGTGTTTCCCGAACTTCGACATCTCATCCTAAATCTGAAAATAGAATGATTAGTCCATATCAAAGAAAGGTCACAATTGGTGTTCAAGTGCTTACTAATCTGTTAGACCAAGCTATACATGTATATAATATAGTAATCATCCTTTAGGAAAGTACAAATACATCTCCCATACATCATTACGCCCACGAACTTTTGGATAAAATCGATTAACCAAAGATCTGATACCAAACGTGACGACCGCCCTGTACCTCCTGCACAAACCCGTTATATGACATGTCAGGCCGATACGGGATGATCATCAAGGTAGAATAACACACACGGAAACCTGTCGTATAACTCGCAACACAAGGATAAAATATAATATGACATATACAACATGCAATAGTAGCGAAGCACAATTGAACATAATCTCAAACTTTGCATATCATCATGAAAATATGCATACGTCAACTGGATTACATTAGAGTCTGTACAATAAGCCTCACTACAGATTCACTCAGAGTAGCATACATCATCAATATCAGCGGAAACAACACACACACACACACATACACACACACACATATATATATATATATATATATATATATGTGTGTGTGTGTGTGTGTGTAGTAGAAAATAATACGTCAGCCTCCAGCTCGTCGCCCAGCATCGTCCTCATCAAGATCTACTACCTGACACTTAGCATGCCCAACCAAAACATGGATGAACAACCCAAGGTAGTAAGAGGGAAATATAAAACCTTGAGTCACACAACTGTAACACACCACGTCCATTAATGTCACTCACAAAGGGAATGCATTAACTTCCATGGAGGTTTTAAGTGAATATAGAACAGAAAAATTACAACAAGACATATAATAAGTAGTACTTGGAAATCTAAAACTTTATTTCATTGCAGTAGAAATTAAACATGTTCGTTACATTATAAAACCAAAAATCAGAGTCAAGTACAATATCCATCTTGATAAAACAAAATACATAACCCCATTACATAAATAGCCATTAAAGAAGATAACAAGCTGGACTTTACTTTAGCAGTCCAAGCTTTCCAAAAGAGAGATAAAGCAATCCAATCAAACTCCGCTAGAGCTGGGCCCACTCTGAGAACCTGGTGGGGGAAAAAGATAGAAATGGAGGGGGTCAGACATAAAGTCTGGCGAGTATGATAATTCTAACAATACTATTATCAAAATAATTAGACTAAGGCACAAGCTGGAAAATAAGGAAATGTCTATGAACTATTGGGTAAGGAAGAGCAGATAAAGATAATGTTAAAGGCACACCTAATACTAACGAATAATTACTACACTGCACCACACCAGTCACCCTAAAGGTTGATCCCACTCACCGAGCTTAGAAATTATATAAATAGCTTTGTGTACCCCTAGCTGACTACATAGGTGTCGCCTGCCCCTATCTCCGCTAGGTGTACCCCACTACCCACTTTCGTTCGGCTCCCTACTCGTAGATACCCGTGCTGGCCCCACAGTGGGGTGTATCACTCCCCTAAAGTGGCAACCCGATACAACTTGAGGATGCACGGCTTATACCAACACGATGCAACAACGTCTTACCTACCAGCCCGGGTCCACACACGCATATGAAACCCATTGGACTTGCGTTGCCACCGCTACCCCGTTTGGCCTCTTATAGTCAAGCCCAGTATGCGTGTCCCGTCTTCGACTGGGGACGAGCCCACAAAGATACGTTTGGGTTATTGGTTGAAATGGGCCCCCACAAGCTATCCACCTAAGCTTGTCCCCACTAGTATATCCCACTTAACCCTCTTCTTAGTCATGTTCATTCACATGTGTGTTTGGTTAAGTCTTACTAATCGTATTTCAAATGCCACTAAAGGCACTCACTAGATTCCTCATGCCACCCAAAGCACCTATTTAACCCCCATGTCCCACCTTACATGTTTATCTGGTTAAGTATTTCTTAATTCGTTCAGGCCATAACCTCATAAAGACCTCTCACATTAGACTGGCATTTATGGCAGCTGGATTTGCCGGGCGGGTCCGGGCAGGCTTACACCATAAAAGAGTCTAACCTCGTGTCTTTCCAACTGTTATGCTTTAGTTTGGGCCTAGGACCTCTCACATTGGTCTGACATTTGTGACTACTGGATTTACCGGGCGGGTCCGGGCAGTTTTACGTCACAAACGAGTCCAACCTCGTGTCCTAAGCATTGATTAACACTTATAATCTTTTACCCCAGTTTTAAATATATCCCTATTCAAATCATTAATTAATTCCAATTTTAATGATGTCCATAATTGACTCAATTATGGCCATCCACTTACGGTATGCAAAATCATATCAATTGCACCCCAATTTCTTAATATTAAATCCTTAATATTACCCCTACCCCACGTTATACGTTCGCTTATTCAACGCCAAATATATGTTAGACTCGAATAATCTAACTCATAGCACAAAGATAAATTATCACAACATATAGACAAATAAAATAAATCTAATCATAATAGGGGTGAAACTTGCATAAAACTACACATGTCATGGATCTAAAGGTGTCAACTTTTTTGGTTAAATGTCACAACTTACATAATATGATCATAACCCAAGTTCATGTATAAACTTGCATATGTGGTTTATGCAACATAATGATGGTGTGAACTAGCATCTAACACATAGAACTCACACATGTTATAGCATAATTCTAGATCTAAATAGATGTCATAATTCTTGATCTAAATAGATGTCATACAATATGTGAGATTATACATACTAATAAATCTAAACTTGCATAGGTACATGTGATTTATCATGTGAATCATCATAGCCCAAATATATATAATCAACATCATGATTCATAAGCTAACTACAACGTAATAACATCATGGCTTTGTAACATCGCAACCTAGCATAGAATCTTGCAACATATATAATATCATCATAGCATGATTTACAACATATAGGATATCATCATCTCATAACATAGGATTTACAACATACATGATAGCATAAGGTTTACAACAACATATATGACAATTCACATCATTTTCTTATGATCCATATCACATCTTAATCTAATTTGTTTGCTAATAATCTTATTAAAATCATCATACTCACAATTAGAAAAGAAAGAGAGTCTTGGTTTGCTTTAGAGTTGAGTAGAATTAGAGTTTTGATTAGCTTTCTTCCTTCTTAGTTGGCGGCGGCTACACTGAGTTCCATGGCGATGGCATGACAGCGGCTATTCTATTTTTCATGTGATTTTAGAGTGAGAGACTACCTATGTATATATAGAGTTTAGGATTTATTTAGACCGTCAGATCAACTAAAAACTAACCTGAACCATTAAATTAGCCAACTCATCCCTAAAGACACATCAGCAGCTCAAGATTGGGCTCTGCCAAAACCTGGCCGACTGGACCAGGTCGACACCCAAGTCGACTGCGCAGTCGACCTGGTCCTGGGGGTGTCAACTGCCCAGTTGACTCCCCAGTCGACCTGGGTTGTTGGGCGGGAAATTTCCCGCCTGGCCTGTTTGACTTCGAATTTTGAATTTTGAATTTTCTGAAACTTCCGATGGCTATATCTCCTTCATACGAAGTCCAAATCATGCAAACTCGGACTCTATTTCAACCAGAATTCCGAGACGAACACAATGGCGCAACCCGTTTCCCACAATTCTCACGTCTGAGATTAGTTATTCTTTAATTTGTGAATATTTATATTAACAGAATTACGGGGTGTTACATTCTCCCCTCCTTAAAGGATTTCGACCCCGAAATCTTCAAGTCAAGACGAATGTATATCCTAACATCCAATCGTCCATCTACTCAAGTATCAAACCCAGGCATCCATTGTCCTTATAGACTTCTAATGCTTTCATGTTTAAATGCACAGTGTGTGTATGTCCATATCTAATGCAAAATCAGGCGGTCCACTGATTCAGTTGACCTCCTTAATGTAAATCATGATAGTGCCATGCGTCCATTATATATGCAAAAGTTCCTTCATGCTACACATTATCTCTATATGCGTGCACAATCATCATCTGAATGTAGCATCCATATGATAAAAAAATCCTCATACATCCATTTTACTAAATACATCCATATATATGCAATATGCAATATGAAGTGACTGAGCCGATCTAGTGCCTAATAGTGTGTGTATATGCATCCATGAGCAACCACTAGCAAACACTTGCATCAACTTTGCATCCATCATACATAACATGTCTCAAACACATGTTTCAACCATAGGATTATCCTAACTAAAGGTCAAAGATACTAGCGAGAGGACATACTAAAGATAAGATAAGTACAAGCTAAGCGATAAAGGAGAAATTAAAAGACATACCCTCAAAAAGAAAAGGGTACAACGAACGCATCTTCGCTTCTGTCTCCCAAGTAGCGTTGCTCTCATCATCTCCCCATTGCACTTTGACTAGTCTGACCTCTCGATTCCTCAACTTCTTGATCTCCGACCCAAGAATGCATGTAGGAGCTCGTCGAATCGTCGCATCATGCTCTATCTCCACCTCTCTAAGCAAGCTCGGCTCTACCACTTCCGCGGTCTCGTGCAAGCACTTCCTCAAATGTGACACATGGAATACGTCGTGTACACCACTAAGTCTCTCAGGCAACTCCACTCTATACGCCGTCTGTCCAATCTTCCCCTTAATAGGAAACGGCCCTACAAACCTTGGTACTAATTTCCTAAAGGACCCAAAGCGAACAACATTCCGTAATGGAGACACTTTGATAAAGACCATGTCCCCAACATCAAACTCAATATCTGTCCTCCTCTTATCCACATAAGATTTCTGCCTATCTTGCGCCGTCTTCATCCTCCTTCGAATCAAGTCGATCTTTTCCGAAGTCTCTCTAATCATATCGGGCCCGAGTAAGATCTTATCCGTAGATTCCCACCAACATGTAGGTGAACGACAATGTCGTCCATAAAGAGCTTCGAAAGGTGCCATGCCAATGCTGGACTGAAAGCTGTTATTATATGCAAACTCCACCAACGGAAGATGCTCTTCCCACGTACCCCCAAAGTCTAGGATATATAGCCTCAAAAGGTCCTCTAGAATATGATTCACCCTCTCGGTCTGGCCGTCCGTCTGAGGATGATATGCGGTGCTCAAACATAACTGAGTCCCTACCGCTTCTTGCAAGCTCTTCCAAAATTCGCTAGTAAAGATAGGATCACGGTCGCTTACTATGTTAGAAGGAACACCATGCAAACGAGCTATCTCTCGAACGTATACAGAAGCTAACCACGAAGCAGTCCTCTTACTCTTCATGGGAATGAAATGGGCGCTTTTAGTAAGTCTATCTACTATAACCCAAATCCCCGTATTACCCTTCCTTGATCTTGGTAATCCATCCACAAAATCCATCGAGACACTATCCCACTTCCTTTGCGGAACCTCCAATGGGTGAAGCAACCCACCAGGTTTCTTTTGCTCTGCTTTTACTTGTTGGCACACCAAGCATCTAGCGAAATACTTGGCCACATCCCTCTTTATACCGGCCCAAAAGAAAACTCGCTTCATGTCTTTGTACATCTTGTCCCCGCCGGGATGAATGGTCATCTTCGAATGATGTGCTTCGTCAAGAATAGTCTTCCTCAAGTCCTAGTCTCGTGGTACACAAAGTCTACTATCCCTACGTAACCAACCCTTATCATCTAGGGTATACCTACGGAGATGGCTTGATGACTCCCCTCTTTTGAGCTTCTCCACTAACTCAACCAACTGTGGGTCGTCTAGCTGTGCCTCACCAATCCGTCCCAAAAGCGTAGGTCTTACCTCCAAGGATGCTAGCAAACCGGGTACAAAGTCAACGGAAGGTCTAAAGTCAAACATAGAGATGAATTCTAAGTTTCGCTGCTCAACAAACAATAGACTCAAGGACAGCCTTTTCCTACTTAAGGCGTCTGCCACCACGTTACCCTTGCCAGGGGTATATGCTATTTCGAAGTCGTAGGACGCTAAGAATTCCATCCACTTTGCTGCCTTAAGTTCAAGTCCTTCTGAGAGAATAAGTATTTTAAATATTTGTGGTCAGTGAACAATTCAAATTTCTCGCCAACAAGATAATGGCGCCAAGACTTAAGCGCAAAAACAATTGCGGCCAACTCTAGGTCATGCGTAGGGTAATTTTTCTCATGCACCCTTAACTGCTTTCCACCATAGGATATTACCCTTCCCTCTTGCATTAAGACTGCGCCTAGTCCTGTCCCATAAGCATCGGTATAAACAGTAAACGGCTTACTCCCGTCTGGCAGCACTAAGACTGGGGCTGAAGTCAAAGCTCTCTTCAAACGTTGGAACGCATTATCACAATCTACGTCCCATGTGAAAACTAGGTTCTTCTTCGTCAAACGTGTTAATGGAGCTGATATCTTTGCGAAGTCTTTGATAAACTTCCTATAGTAGCCAGCCAACCCCAAGAAACTTCTCACTTCGGTAGCATTTTTAGGGACCTTCCAATCTTGGATGGACACTACCTTCGCGGGATCCACAACTATCCCTTCTTTGGAAACCACGTGCCCTAAGAATCGTACTTCCTTCCTCCAGAAGTGACACTTAGTAAATTTAGCTTTAAGATTATGTGCTCAAAGGGTCTCCAACACTTCCCCAAGATGTAGGGTATGCTCTTCTTCGTCCTTAGAAAAGATCAAGATGTCATCTACAAAGACCACCACAAATTTATTAAGGTACTCCCTAAACACCCTACTGATCAAATCAACAAAGTATGCGGGGGCGTTTGTCAAACCGAAGGGCATCACTAGCCATTCATAGAAACCGTCCGGAGTCCTAAAGGCAGTCTTGTCTATGCTATCCTCAACCACTCTCAACTGATGGAAACCAGTGGCTAAGTCCAACTGCGAAAACACTGAGGCGCCAACTAACTGATCGAAGAGATCGTCAATCCTCGGTAGTGAGTGTCTGTTCTTCTTAGTAAGCTTATTAAGTTCTCTATAGTCCACACGAAGTCTAAGGGACCCATCCGCCTTCGTGGCAAATACTACTGGAGCACCCCACTCCGATATACTTCATCTTATGAACCCCTTCTCAAGCAACTCCTTCACTTGCTTATTGAGTTCCCTCCTTTCACGAGGAGCCATGTGGTGTACTGGCAAAGATACTGGTTTTGCATTATCCACAAGATATATTCGAAAATCTATTTCCTGCTTCGGAGGCAAGCCCTTCACCTCCTCAAACACATCCGAGTATTCTCGGACCACTCTAACAGATCGTAGATTTTCTACCGACGCGTCAAGCGATTCTAGATAACTTAGCATAACGGAATTTATGGGATTACAAAAGATTTTGAGAGTGTTGCCAAGGCGAGTCATGAGCCTATCTACTCTCCTTTCACAATCAAGAACGACCCCATTTCTGGATAACCAATCCATCCTTAAATTAGCCCATAGCCCGTGATGCCCAAAACATAAGCATCACATCTAAAACTCAACGCTAAGTATAGAAATTTTCAAATCCAAACACATCATGGACAAATAAGCTGAGCCCCCAATTGGATTCGAAACAACTAAGGGATCCTCCATTAAACTGGTGTTTAAGTGCAGTGATTCAACTAATGATGTAGAGATAAACGAATGCGATGCGCCCGAATTGAATAAGGTACGGACAGGATGATCAAACAGAAAAACTAAGCTTTCAACAGAAATGGTTCTACCTCGTTCTTGCAGCGGTGGGACCGCTAGAGCCTGGACTTGTCCCCCTGCCTGCCCTGGTGCCATAAGAGCCTGCACCTGTCCTCCCGAGGTAGACCCTTCCCTCTGCCCCTTCTTTGGGCAGTCCTTCACTAGATGTCCCGCTTCACCACAGTGAAAACAGCCAGTCTTCTTTTTCTTTCTACAATCCTTGCTGAGGTGGCCTGGTGTCCCACAGTTAAAGCATCTTTTCTTTCCTTTGCCATTATTGTCTTTACCACCCTTCTTGTTTTGCTGTTGTGGTTTCTTCTGATCCCCTTTCTTCTCGGGTGCCTTATTAGCATTAGCGCCTTTCTCCTCGTGCATGAGTGCCATGTCTACTAGCTTCTCAAAGGTGGCCCCCATAGGGATGTGGGTCATAGCCAACCCCTGCAATGGCTCATTCAAGCCTTTAACGAACCTCAGAGCCTTCTTCTCCGGCATGTTCACTAAGTCCAAGCCAAACCTTGCTAACTGATTAAATTTGTTGACATATTCTTTCACTGATGAGCTTCCTTGCTTTAATGTCAAGAACCTTTCCATATATAGATTCTCTTCTGCCCTTGAGAGAAACTTTGCCTCAAACCTACGTCTGAAATCCGCCCAAGAATCAACAGGACGCTCCCCATTAGTGACCTCCCACCAAAACGAGGCCTCTCCCTTCATTAACCAAGCTGCTAATTTGACTTTCCTCCCTTCTTCTACTTCAAAAATTTCTAGCAATTCTTCCACCTCCTTAAGCCAATCTCTAGCTTCCACAAACGTTTCTGACCCTTGAAAAGGTTTTCCACCCATAGCCTTAAATTCCTTTCAAGTCTTTGCAAAAGTATCAGCATGAGGAGGGGGAGGAGGAGGAGCGGGTGCAACTGGTGGTGGAGGAACATTGGCTGGACCTGCAGCGGCCCTAGCCTCTAATAACCTCCTATACCATCCTGGTATCGTTACACCCTTTGGAAGGTTAAGGTCTTCAGCCATGCTGAAACAAAAAAGGAAAGATTCAAAATGGAGAATTCGAAAGATAAAGATATATGGCTATTGGGGATTATGTTTTTCATAAAAACTTTCCTCTTTAAATTACTCATCAAGACATGTTTTTCAAAACACTTCTTCCAAAAATACTTTAGAAAAATAGTTTTTATAAAAAAATTATCTGTTCTGGTAACCTTAAGCTCTGATACCACGTGTAACACCCCACGTCCATTAATGTCACTCACAAAGGGAATGCATTAACTTCCATGGAGGTTTTAAGTGAATATAGAACAGAAAAATTACAACAAGACAGATAATAAGTAGTACTTGGAAATCTAAAACTTTATTTCATTACAGCGGAAATTAAACATGTTCTTTACATTATAAAACCATAAATCAGAGTCAAGTACAATATCCGTCTTGATAAAACAAAATACATAACCCCATTACATAAATAGCCATTAAAGAAGATAACAAGCTGGACTTTACTTCAGCAGTCCAAGCTTTCCAAAAGAGAGATAAAGCAATCCAATCAAACTCCGCTAGAGCTGGGCCCACTCTGAGAATCTGGCGGGGAAAAAAGATAGAAATGGAGGGGGTCAGACATAATGTCTGGCGAGTATGATAATTCTAACAATACTATTATCAAAATAATTGGACTGAGGCACAAGCTGGAAAATAAGGAAATGTCTATGAACTATTGGGTAAGGAAGAGCAGATAAAGATAACGTTAAAGGCACACCTAATACTAACGAATAATTACTACACTACACCACACCAGTCACCCTAAAGGTTGATCCCACTCACCGAACTTAGAAACTATATAAATAGCTTTGTGTACCCCTAGCTGACTACATAGGTGCCGCCTGCCCCTATCTCTGTTAGGTGTACCCCACTACCCACTTTCGATCGGCTCCCTACTCGTAGATACCCGTGCTGGCCCCACAGTGGGGTGTATCACTCCCCTAAATTGGCAACCCGATACAACTTGAGGATGCACGGCTTATACCTACACGATGCAACAACGTCTTACCTACCAGCCCGGGTCCACACACGCATATGAAACCCGTTGGACTTGCTTTGCCACCGCTACCCCGTTTGGCCTCTTATAGTCAAGCCCAGTATGTGTGTCCCATCCTCGATTGGGGTCGAGCCCACAAAGATACGTTTGGGTTACTGGTTGAAATGGGCCCCCATAAGCTATCTACCTAAGCTTGTCCCCACTAGTATATCCCACTTAACTCTCTTCTTAGTCATGTTCATTCACATGTGTGTTTGGTTAAGTCCTACTAATCGTATTTCAAATGCCACTAAAGGCACTCACTAGATTCCTCATGCCACCCAAGGCACCTACTTAACCCCCATGTCCCACCTTACATATTTATCTGGTTAAGTATTTCTTAATTCATTTAGGCCATAACCTCATAAAGACCTCTCACATTAGACTGGCATTTATGGCAGCTGGATTTGCCGGGCGGGTCCGGGCAGTCTTACACCATAAAAGAGTCTAACCTCGTGTCTTTACAACTGTTATGCTTTAGTTTGGGCCTAGGACCTCTCACATTGGGCTGACATTTGTGACTACTGGATTTGCCGGGCGGGTCCGGGCAGTTTCACGTCACAAACGAGTCCAACCTCGTGTCCTAAGCATTGATTAACACTTAAAATCTTTTACCCCAGTTTTAAATATATCCCTATTCAAATCATTAATTAATTCCAATTTTAATGATGTCCATAATTGACTCAATTATGGCCATCCACTTACGGTATGCAAAATCATATTAATTGCACCCCAATTTCTTAATATTAAATCCTTAATATTACCCCTACCCCACGTTATACATTCGCTTATTCAACGCAAAATATATGTTAGACTCGAATAGTCTAACTCATAGCACAAAGATAAATTATCATAACATATAGAAAAATAAAATAGATCTAATCATAATAGGGGTGAAACTTGCATAAAACTACACATGTCATGGATCTAAAGGTGTCAACTTGTTGGGTTAAATGTCACAACTTACATAATATGGTCATAACCCAAGTTCATGTATAAACTTGCATATGTGGTTTATGCAACATAATGATGGTGTAAACTAGCATCTATCACATAGAACTCACACATGTCATAGCATAATTCTAGATCTAAATAGATGTCATAATTCTAGATCTAAATAGATGTCATACAATATGTGAGATTATACATACTAATAAATCTAAACTTGCATAGGTACATGTGATTTATCATGTGAATCATCATAGCCCAAATATATATAATTAACATCATGATTCATAAGCTAACTGCAACATGATAACATCATGGCTTTGTAACATCGCAACCTAGTATAGGAACTTGCAACATATATAATATCATCATAGCATGATTTACAACATATAGGATATCATCATCACATAACATAGGATTTACAACATATATGATAGCATAAGGTTTACAACAACATATATGACAATTCACATCATATTCTTATGATCCATATCACATTTTAATCTAATTAGTTTGCTTATAATCTTGTTAAAATCACCATACTCACAATTAGAAAAGAAAGAGAGTCTTGATTTGCTTTAGAGTTGAGTAGAATTAGAGTTTTGATTAGCTTTCTTCCTTCTTAGTTGGCGGCGGCTACACTGAGTTCCATGGCGATGGCATGACAGCGGCTATTCTATTTTTCATGTGATTTTAGAGTGAGAGACTACCTAGGTATATATATAGAGTTTAGGATTTATTTAGACCGTCAGATCAACTCAGAACTAACCTGAACCGTTAAATTAGCCAACTCATCCCTAAAGACACATCAGCAGCTCAAGATTGGGCTCTGCCAAAACCTGGCCGACTGGACCAGGTCGACACCCTAGTCGACTGCGCAGATGACCTGGTCCTGGGGGTGTCGACTGCCCAGTTGACTCCCCAGTCGACTTGGGGTGCCTGGCCTGTTTGACTTCGAATTTTGAATTCTGAATTTTCTGAAACTTCCGACGGCCATATCTCCTTCATACGAAGTCCAAATCACGCAAACTCAGACTCTATTTCAACCAGAATTCCGAGACGAACACAATGGCGCAACCCGTTTCCCACAATTCTCACGTTTGAGATTAGTTATTCTTTAATTTGTGAATATTTATATTAACAGAATTACGGGGTGTTACAACAACATTCTTAATGAGCGATAAAACAACTATCAACATTATCTTCAATAAAGTATATGGGAAATAGGCAGTTCAATCATATAATCTTCCTATACATGAATAGAGAAGAAACACAAACCCATCTCCTCCACAACCTACAGTGATAGACTTTCCTAGAGAATTAGAGAAGAAACAAACAGTACATCTATATCAACCAATTATCTAGCGTTGACCATCCTAATCGAGCTCAACACCTCCTTAGCACAAACCCTGAAGGCCGAAACCAACATCAAATAAGCACCCAAGAGATATCTCCGTTAACGTTGGACAATCCACAAGATGATACAAACAAAACAATAAACATTCATGACTCTGGCTATCATTGCCTACCTTACCTTGAAACCATCGTTAATCGTATGATTGGCCCATCGTGCCATCCGTCAAGGGCTAATGGTAACACCAATTCTATTAAAACTCTATACTCCATCATGACTCGAATCTAGGCTCATCATGACTGCCTAAGGTACTCGACCAATCATCTAGTCTTTAGGGTCCCCCATTATACCCTTGATTTGAGTCTGCTAGAACCTCCCACTAACAACGATCCCTTGGCTCTTCATCTCTAGTCATCACCATTGACGACTATATCCATAAGCTCAAGCGCCGTCTCGAGCAACCATTATCCACGAGCTCAAATCATCTTGAGTTGTCTTTATAACCTCGTTGTATCACATCACGATCAACGAACACTTCACTTTGCTTTGAGTATTCTATCTGAATTCACTTTGAAGCCACACCCATCGTTAAACCAAAAATAAACTTCATTTGGTAAATAGTTGATGGATCATTCACAACTTATTCGATGGATCGCGCACGATCCAGTCTTCATTGGATCACCAATGATCCATCTTGTGCACACGAGTTGATCCCTTGTTTTGGCCATGTGCGCTCTTGCCTGATCCATGATTTTCCCATGCGCTCCACGATCCTGGAAAATCACGAACTGATCCATCCATGTGTACTCTGCGTGTTTGTTGGCCGATCCATCAGTGGATCGCTTGGCCGTTCCATGTTTTTGCGCAGCGCTCCACCATTTTGCCATGCACAACGATCTATCATGTGCAACTCGAGCTAATCTACCCTTTCACCATGCGCTCCTTGGCAATTCTTATTTTTGCCTAATCCAATATTCGGCCGATCCATCAAGTGCGCAACGGTCCATCAGCTTTGGGGTGATCCATCGTGTACACCCTTGCCAATCCATCCTCTTTGAGAAGATCCAACACTTTGCCCAATCACTTATTTGTGCAACAATCCCTTGCCAAAACATTGGATAATCCATACTGTTTGTAACGATCTTATCCAGTAATTTGTCGTGGCCCACATGCTGATCCGATCCATCCCATTTCACACGATCCAGAATTCCTCTTGGATGATCCACTTAAGCCACAACCCAATATTTATACCACAATCCATTACAACGTTGCAACCAACGATCCATCCATTTGCCAAGTATTCAATCCATTAAATCATGCCGATTGTAAACCAACCGAATCCATCCAATGCACATGAATGATCTAATCTCATCCCAAATTATGTATACGTTAACTTGATCCAATCTATTTCTACAAACAATGAACATCTATGCACACATTTCATTCAAATCAACCATTTAACTAAGTGATCAAAAAAATTATCAAACAAGCATTAACACAACAATTAATCATTATACAATCATATGAAATTCACCAACCATGATAAATTGATAAACAAATCAATAATTGCATCTAACTTACATAAACATATGATTTCGATGTTAACATATGAATTAACCGCCATAACTTGCTAAATTAGTTCCTATGGTGTGATCTGAATTGAAAATAGACTTACCTTGATTAGATATAGGTGAAACAACTTGAAATGATGAAATTAAGATCAAACAAACGATATGCTTGATTGAATTTGTTTGAGAGATGCTTGTCGCTCACAAAATCCACAAAATTGCTTAAAATCAATGAATCTCTAATCCAGAGAGCGAAGAACAGCCTTTTAAACAATTAATTTGATGCGATCTAACCTTCTTTGATGTTGATCTTCAATCCTAACTTGTAGATCTATGAATTGAAATGAACTGGAGAGGTATTTAGTTGAGCCGGAGAATCACAGACACCCAACCAAACGAGAAATGAAGAGACTAAACTATTCTCTTCACCATACGCTCCTATTTATAACCAATAACCCCTAGCCTTAATGGGCCTAAATAATCAGCCCATTAATGACTATTTAGTCTATCAAAAAAACTAACAATGCTAAAACAATGATTCCTCCCAAACTTCTCAGCCAAAACTTTAATGTGACAACTCTACGAAATTGGAAACACTATTTCCGATACGATGAAATCGATCGCAGCTCCTGACTCAGTCTCATTCAAAAATTATTTCCTAAACAAAAATAACAGGGGTAAAATGGTCACAAATAAAATTTATAAAAATCATGGATATGTCTCACATCCCCATGAACAACATATCAAAATTTGAGAATGATCTGACCCTTGGAAGATTAAATAAAAAATATTTTACGATCCTTTGATGCGTAAAATGCAGGTCCTTACACCATCGTCTAGTCCGATCCAAAATGTTCGATGTTTTCCTACTATTCGAACATTGTTCGTCCGTTGTCCAACTCGTACAAATATTATTCGAACTTAATGCTTGTCCGGTCCATGTTCGTTCGAAACCCTTATTGGATGGGACTAGGACACACCTTCGTCCGGTCCGGTCCAACCAATTTACACCTCTAATACTAAGTTCCTTTTAAGAGAATAAATACTTTAAACTCTTAGGTCATATTAAATATCAAATTATTTGCCATAAAGATAGTGTGTCCACATCTTTAATGCAAACGCTATTGCCATCAACTCTAAATCATGGTTGAATAATTTACTTCATGCTTCTTTAATAACCAAGAAATGTAAGCAATAAATTTATCTTCCTATATCAATACATATCCTAATCCCTAACCATATGGATCACACTGTATTTTGTATCATTCTCCATTCCTTGGTAACGTTGGAACTGATGCTTCGATTAACTTCCTTTTTAGTGTCTAAAAACCAATTTACTACGCAAAAACGAAACATTCAACGAGTATAACTATTGCAAACAATTTCAGCGACACTTATAATTGTTACTAAAAGGGCATGAGCATTTATTTGTAACACTTATAATCGTTGGTATATTTTTTCCCAACAGATATAAATGTGGGCAATAAAAAATTAATTACATAATTAAAACCTAGTAAATTTTATATCTTAACAGCAATGACTGCTGCAGTAACTAATATGATTCACATAATTATAATATGGGCGATATTTAACATGATTAAAAAATAATATTATGTCAATTAAAAAAATTATAACTTAATCAATATTAATAAGCAACATAAGTAATCATGGCAACAAAAAAAAATCATAAACTACTAAAAATAAGTTCAATACATAATTAGGTTTCTAAATTCAATATTTTGGTTAGTAATTTCATGATAACGTCAACTTGAAGTAATAAAAGACAAGATAATTCATATTTAAGTTCAAAAAATACTGAATACGAATTACTTTACAGTAATTTTTCTTTTTTGGGAATAAAAAAACATTCACAATTGGATCATTTTCAAAGTCTTTTATTGCATGATGACCATTAGAACTACCATCTTAATTCTATTATTCCTCCGCTTTTTCTATAAATGTCTACATAGATTGATATGACCAACAACCGCAATTTTTTTACCAATAACAATCAAGATGAATTTACCACCATAATCAGAAGTTTGTTAACCACTTATATACCGAGTTTATGTACATAGAAAACACAAAAGGAAATAGTAAACTACTTTGCTATGATTTCATTGAAAATGGATCATTAGAAATCTGATCACAATCCTAGTCATCAATGTTAGAATTTATTATTAATTTTCTTACAAGAAAGTATAAAGGTATAAAACAAATAGCTGATACCTGGTCCCAATGTTAGTACAATATGAAGAACATCATCGTGGCTATGAAAATGAATATTCGCGAGAATAATAATGTAACGTCCTGAAATTTTAGCGATTTGATAATTAATTAATTTAATTATTTTATTATATTGGTTTGATAATTTGAATGGTTTGAATTCAAATATATTGAATTTTTAACTAATACAAATACTGGACAATAAAAAAATAGTGAAAATAAGGCTCAGGTCCCTAAAAGCAAACTTAATTAGGCTCACATCCAGTGATAAACTTATTATAGATTAGGTCCCTATTTTTCAAAAGTTGCGAAAAAAGTGGAAAAAAAAGTAAAAATAATCCGAATATTATTTTTTAAATAAATAATTCATTCGACCATAATTTCACTAAAAAAAAATTCAAAAACATGCAAAAAAAATAAAATTAAACTGAAAAAAAGAACGATAAATGCAGTTAATTGCATTTTTTCGTGCAATAATTTCAATTTCCTGCGTATATATGTGCAATTATTCCAGTGTTTGTATCCGTTGTTGAATTAGTTCTTTTTTATTTGCATTCAAGTGTGCAATTAAATATGAAACATGCACATTTGCATGCAACATATATGCAAGCAAAACTATAGCATAATTTCCTTTGTGCAATAATTGCATACATGTATGCAAGTATAGGCAATACTTGCATACGTATATGCAAGTTTTTTTTTTTTTTTTTTGGCGTGGACTTCTGGGATTATTTCCAGATTTTACAAATTTTTTTTTTGGTCATGGCCGCACTATTTTTTTTTTTGGAAAAATACGTAGGAGCGAAACAAAAAATGGACCTGAGCGTGACATGACAGGTGGAAGCGGATGCACTATTGTAGGAGGCACACATTCAAAAACAGGGACCGGAATTGTATTGGAAACTATGCGCGGTTTTTTTTTTATTTTGAAAGTTAATAGGGACCTGTAAAAAACGCACCCAAAAAAATAATTCTAAAATAGTCGAAAATAGCAGATTTGACAATATTGTGTAAATTGGATAATTTAATAGATTTATTTCAGTTAGAACTGAATTATAATAACGAATATATTATTTGAATGGAGTCGAACATGTTAATTTATAATATAAATTATAATCGAGCTCGTAATGTCGCGGTAGTTCATAATTTAATGTTGTGAACTTCAACTAAGTGTACATGACTCGTTATAAATCGGATTTCTTCGAGTCAGGAAACGTTCGAATCAAATTGATTATATATTCTTAATGGAAGTGAAAAATCGAGATTTCATGTTATAGATTGTAAGTTATGTCCAAATCAAATTTTTAGAAAGTCGTTGTGGAGTCGTGTATAAGTCATAACGGTTTATTTAATATAATTAAATATTTGTTTCGAATTTGGACAAGATTTTTGAGACGTAGTTATAATTTAATTTATAAAAAAATTCTGTAATTTTTATTTAGAAAAATAAGCAATTTTTTATTTGAAGTATTTTACAACCTATATCAGCGTTTTGGGATATCACAATATAAATTAACTTGTCTATATTATTATATTTTTTGGATTATGGCACATCGCTTGATACGATAGTATTTTTATATTTGTCTATAGCAGTACGTAAGTAAATGAAATTCGTATGTTAATCCTCAAATACTAAATAAAATAAACTTAATAAAATAAACTTGAAGCTTCTGTTGAAAGACAATCTGTTCCTTCGAGATGAAGCCACCATAAAGCTTCTCGTAGAAGCTAACTTTTCCATCTATATAATCGTGCCTCTTTGATGCTCTCTTCTTCCATTTATACAAAATCGCTACTGAAAAATTCAATCAAAAATCAGATAAAATATTACTATTCTTCACCTATAAAACAACAGGATCTTACAATACCTAATTCCCCAAACCAATTCCCGATTCTTCACTTTTCCCATTTCAGCTGAACTAAAATCTTCCAAACAAAAAAAAACCACTTCAATAATTAATTAGAAATAGAATATACAATGGAACAATTCGATTCTTGGATCCGTTTTAACTTTGAGCTCGATAACTGCAATTTCATGTATATATTAAAAAGTGCGATCCTTTTTCGATGATCTCAAAAAAAAAAAAAATCCAGTGGAGAGGAATGGCTTGCGCGACAGCAAGGTGGTTGCTGAGAGGCAAAATCATGGCGCCATGAGAATCTGGAGGACAAGGTGCCTCTCTCGATGGAGTTTGGAGTATTTTGGTGCCGAAGAGCTTCGCACGATTCACTATACCTGTAGCATAGGGTCTGGAGATCGCGATTGTGGTGGCATGTTCGAGCTGGAGTCGAGGCGGTCGTTCGTTAGAAGCTGGAAACACGAGCACGTGGGGGTTGTCGGTGTAAGGTGTTGATGATCAGAGAGAGAGAGGAGAATGGTGGAATCATTTTTGAAATTTTATGGAGAAATGGGGAAGGGAGTTCGGCAGTGGCACTGTTGGGTTCGAAGTTTTGTTGTAGGGAAGAAGATGACCAGAACGTGGATTTAGATATATGTATAAAAAAGTAAAAAGAGGGAAATGAGAAGAAAAGTCCTAACTTTAGATTAGTTTTGTGGTAAAATGTGTTGCTGCATTTTTGGATTGAAGAAGTTTGAGACATGTGTTTCCATTCTGTGAAGAAGATGAGAAGGGGGGATTCGTGTTTTTCTAGATATAATGATAGTGATATTTCTGGGAGCTTTTTGAATATTGAAGATTTAAAAGGGGAGTACTGGTATTCGTTTTCAGCTAAAGTAATTTCGAGCTTTTAAGGAGAGGAGCATTTTGGTGAAGCTTATTTTGGTTTTCACGAAGTAACCAAGGAGAAAGACGACTGAGAAGTGACGAAGTGGTGAGAGTTTGGTACAACAGGTTACTAGTTTTAATCTAAGAAGAAGAGCAACAGAAGTGAACGAAGAAGGGATAAAACTGTTGGCCGAAATTTCTTTCAAAGTAATTAACTTAATTAATGAATTAATAGATCATTAAGGAAATAATTATTTAATTAACCGTTAATATTTATAATTGTGTAATTTGGTCATTTGTTCACTGGAATTGTAGCAACGAGACCCACATCGTGGAGCTAATGTGATGGAGAACTAAACTGCTGGAATTTCGCAATAAAATCAAACGCCTGTTTGATTTTATATGAAACTAAAGAAAAATCATCAATTGCAAACTAGGTGAGTTTACTCACTAACTCTTTCCTGTTTATATTATATAAACAAGTTTTAAATTTATTTATAGCAATTTTATACTGTGTGATAGTTGTTTGGATGATTGGTTGATAAATTAGTTGAAATGATTGATATAGTTATATATTTAAAACCGTTATGGGGTGGACTTCCACCAACTTAGTGCTCATCCCCAAGTGTGACCAACCCAGATTTTGTTCGGATTTTCGGCCAATCATCTTGTGTAATTTCTCTAAAAAGGTCATCTCTAAGGTTCTAACTTCAAGGTTAGCTCCGTTTCTTGAATGTGTTATATCTTCTTCTTAGGCTGGGTTTGTAAAAGGACGTTTGATCACTGACAACATTCTTTTAGCCCAGGAGCTGATTTCGTAGATCGATAAGAAGATAAGAGGCTCCAATGTGGTCGTCAAGCTAGATATGGCGTACGATTATGACCACATGTCATGGTTCTTCATCACCAAGGTTCTGAGTGCCTTTAGTTTCCTAGAACCTCTTATAGACGTTGTTTGGAGGCTTATCTCCAACTATTAGTTTTCCGTTCTCATCAACAGTTCTACTACTGGTTACTTCAGATCTGGGAGAGGTCTTCGCCAGGTAGACCCCCTCTCCCTACTTTGTTTGTCCTTGCCGTTGAGGCTTTCATTCATGGTTTTCAACCCCTAACGATAGCTGGGCAAATTCATAGATTCGGTATCCCAAGGGCTGTCCTCTTATATCTTCCTTGTCTTTCGCTGATAACATTATCATTTTTACAAATGGTAGCCGTTGGTCGATTCGTGGCCTTTTGGGCCTTAAGTGGCAGTATGAGAGATGCTTGGGTCAGCTCGTTAACTCTTATAAAAGATGCTTTGTGCCTGCTAAAGACCTGTCAGCGGCCATATTCTCCTGGATTGAGACAACTATAGGCTTTAAGGCAGCCTCGCTTTCGCTTCCTTAACTTGGCATTGTCCTATACCAAGGCAGGAAGCTCAACTCCATTTTCGATCCCCAAAGTGACAAGGTTAGGGGAAAGATTATCAAGTGGAACGCCACCCTCCTCTCCCAAGCGGGTAGACTGGTTCTCATTAAGTCTGTCCTTGATTCAGTGGCATCTTATATCTTTGCTGCTATGACCCCCACAGCTTCCTTCTTCCGCTCTTACCGGTCTTTGGTTTCTGCGTTTTTTTAGGTATAAAGGATACCGCTCTTTGTCACCACTAGGTTTCTTGGAACTCCATTTGTCATCCCAAAAGTGAGGGAGGCCTGGGACTCTGCAACCCACAGGACGTTTGCACGGCCTTTACCTGCAAGTTATGGGCGAGGTTTGGAGCAAACAACTCCCTTTGGGCGACATTCCTCCATGCTAAGTACCGAAGGCTTTCTAGCACAAATTACATCAGCATTCCATCTTATGCTAGTGAGACGTCGAAATGGATGCAATTCATGAGGGCCTTAACAGATTCACATGGGGCGGTACAACTTGGGATGGCAGTCCCTTCTCGCTTAAGGTAGTATGGAATTCAGTGCGAGTGCCTAGTCCACGCCTCCTTATCTTCTCCTTTGTTTGGAATATCTATATTCCCCCGAAAGTCTCTTTGTTTATATGTAAAACCTTACATAACCGTTTACCAATAGATGAGAACATTCGAAGAATTGGAATTCTATTCATATCCCGGTGCAGGAGCTAAAGAACTGGAAGTCCTGAATTCTCTTTCCATTTGTTGTTCTCTGGGTCTTGCGCAAGAGCTGTCTGGAATTACTTTGGGAATCTGATGAGTTGCCGGGTTCCACTTCAATTGAAGATTCACTGAGATTCTGGTGGGCCGGCACTCAAGTAAATCTCTTTGATCAAGCCTTCTTTGTCTGATCCCTTGTCTAGCCTGCTGGAACATATGGTGTTCATGGAATAAGGCAGTTTTTAATGATGTAGCAACGGACCCTCCTAGCATCATGCAGAAGGTTAGGAATGATGTGTTTCTAGCGTTTCGTGTTAGGTCTTAAAGGGAGCCTTTAGTTCCCGATCTAGAAGTTGGCAGTTACCTTTGATGTTTCGTTGGTAGCGACTATGCCGCGAGCAGGTATTGGTTGAGTTATGCTTTTATTTCTATTTTGGTCTATAGCGGTTTTATGATTTTATCCCTTTTTTCTCTCACCCCCTCCCCCCATATCTTATGTTGTTTGATAGTTGCGCAGATCCTCCCTTTCACATTCCTAAGGTAGATACAGTTGGCGTTGGATGGTACTTTTGTCTCTTCATGCTTGGTGTGCTTGCTAGTGTAGGTGCTGCTAAAGCTTTGGGAGAACTTGAGGTTCTACTCTTGTCATTGGCTGCTTTAGCCTCCTGGGTGTTAAAGGAGAGTCTGGTCCTGCTGCCTTCGGAGTTACTACATCTTTGTGCATGGTTTGCTTTAGATTTCAGAGATTTATTCGGCTTTCGACTCTGTGGTGTTCATATGCTGATGCTGCTTCATCCTTCTTTGGTTTTTTAGGCTGAGCTGGGCAGTTAGAAATTTTTGTTCCTTTCTTGATTCCATTGTTTGTGAGCGTTCACGGTTTCTGCTGACTGCAGAAACTGTTTTAGTGAGCCATTGGAGGATAGCTATATCCTCCCTTATGTTATATTATATTTCAATTCCTAAAAAAATTAATTTTATTTTCCATGATATTTCATATTGGAGTGGAATTGATGCTATTTACATTGATTAACATCTGGGGATGCAGGGAAACAAGTTGGAGGGATCCAACTGGATTCCTCAACATTTATATTACTGTTTGTCATCTATTTGATATATGTTGTGATATATATATATTGTGATTGCGTACGTTGTGTTGAATTACACTGGCCCCAGAATTTTGGTATTTAATACCATGAAATATTTTCAAATGAAGAAAAGGAATTTTGAAATTTAAAAAGGCAATTTATTTCCAAAAAAGGAAATTTGAATTTCGAATAGATTGAAAATAGACACTTTCTTAATGGATAAAATGAGTAGTTAAATTTAAAAGCGATAATTATGGATGAAGGGATTAAGGGGAATGATTATTATTGGATAATTAATATTTGGTTTGAAATCGATATTTTATAATCAAATGTAAAATCGCTATAAGGTTTTAAAGGGATATTTTAAATAGAAATCTATTTTTAACAGATAAATTGAGAAGATTAATTTATAATGACGTTTATAAATTCAGTAAAAGCAAAATATTTATCTTGATATAAATCGAAATATGAGTTCAAGTCTGAATTTATATAGAAAAGTAAAAATTGGATTTGAAAACGATAAGTGTAATTGCATTTGAAGTTAGCAGTTATAAAACGAAATTATAAACGAGATTATACATGTTTGGAATAAAATATGAAATTTTCTATGAATAATTCTAAATAGCGGTTATAAATGGAATTTGGATTTGAGATGTAATTTACAAGTGCAAAATCAAACGGGATTGATAGTATATAAAAGAAATATTATTCACAGTTGAAAGTGAATAGCGATTTAAAAGAAAATGTTTTGCGAATGTGAATTGAGTTAACCTGAAATGGTAGATTTATTCTGAAGTTCAGAATATTAATTGGATTTATAATATTCGAAAGAGAGTTATTTACTGAAATTCGATTCTATCGAATTCAGGAAAGTACTTTTTACTTCCCCTTTTTAAACAAGATTTAATTATTTATTTATCTATTAATTAAATTATTTATTTATTTAAAGCTAATGGATAAGAGTATATTTTAAAAATATATATTTTGGAAGCAAGGATTATAATGCTATCGTTATAGTCAATGTATTATGTAAAAGATGTGGATTCTTAAATTGAATCGAAGAGTTGTGTAAGCAATGTTTTTATTGGAGATTGAAGTTGTGAGCTTTGACTATTTCGAAGTTGAGAATGTTGTCCAATTAAGGTCTGAGAGGTAATTATACCCCTACATGATTGACTTCATGATTGACGGTGGAATGGTTAAGGTTCGGAAGTGAAGGTGGCTAGTAATACGAATAGTTAATGAATAATTAATGGTTTAAGTTATAATAACGATGTTTCTATAACATCGGCTTAATATTTAAAGGATTTTGGAAACATTTCCCAAAATAAAATGAGAAATATTTTATAAACACAGAAAATGAAATGAATTGGTTAACAAGGAATTAAGAAATGGAATATGGAAATGTTTTCCAACATTAATAACATATATTTTCTGAATATAGAAGATAAGTATTCGTGAATATATGGAAATGTCATTTCCAAACTGTGATAAGAGATATTTTTTGGAATACAGAAAATAAAAAGTTTATAATACCTGGAAATATTTTTCCAAGAATATGAGAGTCCGAACAGGTTTTATATCTGGGAAGGATATGGGAAATTAGGAAATGATAATTTTACAAGAAACTAATTTTAAAAGGGTACCAGCGTTGCTTGATGGTTAACCGGTAGAATTTCCATTTGGAAATAGGACAATTGATTGTATGGATGTTCCTTTGATAGTTAAATCACTGACTATCAAAGTTTTTGGTTTATTTTTTTTACTTCCGTTGTCAATACGGAGAGACCGGGATCGGGTTTATTATCTGAAAACCACACCATATTGGCATAAGCGTTGCAAATCAACTTATGCTGAAAATAATTAAAGACAGAGTAAAGTGAAAGGGCTGTTCTGTTAATCCTAGGCAGAAATTGCCCAAGATGGATTAATAGTTCGGTGCCTTCGGTTTGTCCAGTCCCATGACAACGTATATGGATGAATGTATGACAAGGTTTCTAGATGGTCACATACATTGATTTCTTCAAATATACCAAGGATGGTGGCAAGGAATTTATTCACTTAGCTTAACACCCAAAGTGTATTTGTGGATGACAATTAGTGATTTGGCGGATCTGACGATGTGACATTCAAAGTAAATGATGGTAAGATGTTTCGAAAGATAATCGTGACCTCAAGCCTCATCAAATGGAAAATGACAAAAATCGGGTATGTAGCATGGCCAAGTGGGTCATTCCCATTAGGGGTAGTATCACCAGATCTAGAGAAATTTCATTTTTCTTCTTATTTTATTCACTGTTGTATGCTTTCGGTAACAGTTGTCGATCACAACCGTTGGTGATAATATGCTCTGTACACTCAAGTTAAATGAGTGACCAGTCATGTGTGGCTGGGTTGCAAGATGTTCTTGTTGAACCCAACCCAGTGTATTCCTCTATAGACATACACTATCGAAACGTGGTCCAATACCTTGTCATAGCTGGAAATCCATTCTCCAATAAGCGCCTTGTGGTTTTTGATTTTATATTATATATGGAGCGTGAGATGCAAGCGTTCCGCTAGATTGTTATTTATTTGATTTGGACACTATTATAATGGCACTGGATTTTGATATCAAAAATGTTTTGGGTTATCGTATGGTAAAAACCATCCGTGTTTGTGTATGGATCGATTTTATGATTATCCTTTCTTTTCAAAAGGATTTTTGAAAGTTAAATCGAATGGTTGGAGTTTACTTACACCAGTCCCCTGATTGACACATAGTTTATTTTGTTTTGTTTTATCCTAAAACTCTTGGGTGCCAAAATTTGTATGGGCAGTCAGTTAGTCAGGACTTTACATGTTCACTTGGAGGAGCTTGATGCAGGAGGCTTCACCGGTTGGCTATAGACTATGATATTGTCCGTTGTGTACTAAGTCTGTATCTGGAAACAGGTGTTTATAACTGTTCCAGAAATAGCTATTGTGCTCTGATGATGGTTTGTATATATACAAACAGATTTTTATTTCAAATGTTATGTTATCTACTATATTTTATTCGTTCTGCTGTGAGATTTTGTACTCTTCGTTTTCTTTTATTCAAAATTTTCTTTCATTCTATTTCTCATCCTCTGTCTACTTTCTATTAATGTTCCGTATTTCTGTGCAATTTGGGTTGGACATATGGAGTAATTAGTTAACTGAATGGGTACGGAAAGTCGGGCCATTAAAAAAAACATAATTTAGAAAAAACCAATATAGAGAAGTATCCTCTTAAATACATGAAACAATTAGATTGTATAATAACTGCTGACTAACAAGTTTATTTTTATTTTAGTGATATATAAAATAAATCAATTATCAACATCAGTCATCGAGCTTGAAAAAAAATATTTTATCAAAGACTACATCAATTTACATCTAGTTTGGGGGTGCAAAAGAACGCTCCTCATATGTACTTACTAGTAACAACTCATTCTCTATGGTAAAAGGTTAAATTCTATAAATGCTGCAGTCATATCTAATTTCAATTTTCAATTTTCAATGATATAAAATCAAGTGTTAATCAACCATAATATCAAATAACACGAGAGTATAAAATATTTCACATTACATACATTGATATAAATATTTCATTCATATAACCCTTCACATAATCCGTTCAGAGTAAATATAAGTTATTACAAAAATAGACTCTAAGAGCAGCATATAATGATGTCCCCACGGGTGATCGGAGTATAAATAGTGGCAATCGTAAACTTATCGATACATACAACCAAAAGACAAAACAAAACATGCCAGATCTTCTAAATTGCTATACCCTCCTTCTCGTCTTTGGAAGCTTATTCCAAGAAGATACCTAAAAGGCCTTAAATGTCAGCCCACTCAATTTAATACCAGAGAGTTTAAGGGGAAATGCAAAAAATAAGGATTAGTCAAAAAGAAGGGTGTGAATAATAATCTTTCTACCTGACACTACTGATATCTAATAAGACTACTTCGCATAGCGGAACAGGTTCCACCTTGTTAGAGTGATGCTATGAAACATGTGCTGCACTACAATGTTTAGTACAATTTATAATAATAACATTTATAATATGCAACACACAATGAGATCCCATCCCCAATATACTCTCATACTATGCTTTGTAAGGAATTATATTGCTAGGAAACGGAGCCAAATTCTTATTCTATCATTGATTCCCATAACATGCTTCATGATATTGCATCCCAAACACGCCAACCTCCCCTTTCGGGTTCCGTCTTATGCTTTGCTTATTAACTACCAGCTCACATGAAACTGAAAGCTCATTCCCACACCCTCTGTACTGCGCTGGGCAATAAATAGAATATCATTATCTCTAATTTACTTTAATTGATGTTTCCCAATTTCCCATCCGTTGGAACCTCCCAATGTTTCATGAAAATGCAATGTAAAAGCAATGGCCAACAACATAAGCATTTCAATGTATTCTGATCAAAGTCCAACTTTCACTACAATGGCCACGACACCTGTGTCATTCCCAATCTTCTTCGATTTCCCTTTAAGTGTCAAAATCCATGTTTAAGCTATTCTGCGAGGTGTAACCCTTCCGGCTTTGCATAAAAAATATTCAATGCATGTCTCCATACAGATGGTGGCAAGCAATAGAGGCAAACCCTCTATTTCCTTTTAGAAATAATAAAATTTCTCCTTGTCATCATTACCAATGCCAAAAGCCGTAGGGAAAAGCCTCAAAGCATTTGGTTTTGGAAAAGTTCTTTATGTACCCCATTGCATCAAAGGAAGCAATTAACGCAAAGAATTTTATGAAGGCATGTCGTCATAGGCAGTGGCTTCAAGGGTTTCAGAAGCATAAGCTTCGATTTAGAAAACGTAGTTCAAACATATTCACCATGAAGGGATCCTTCACTAAAAGAACCGAAGGAACGGATCAGCAACCTAAAAATATAAATTTATGGAAAACCAATCCTTTTTGATTCCACCGAAAGGTGCAAAGGCAAAAGCCTCTATTCTTCTTAAAGTTATAGTTTAGAAATCCTTCTTTATAAAATATCTTTTTTGGAAAAGCACCCCTTCGGCCTAGCCGAAGGAGTCAAGGTGGAAAGCTCTTGTGAAGCAGTTATCTTACGAAACCAAATATTTATAAATATCAGGACCAATCCGAAACTAGAAGCTAAGAGGTGAATTATGAATACTTCAAATATCATAGTTGTGATATTTCAAGCATTCACCTCTACCGAAGAGTGGTTCCGATATTGCTAGAAGGGTGCTTCTGGATTTAGAAATAACACTGACAGTAATTCTAGGTAAACATATTTACTTCTTTATAAAGCATATATTTTTACCAAATCCAATATATTTGTTGAAATTCAATTGGTTTATGAATAGTATTTTGATTAGAGTATACATATTTTTCTAGTGTTTCGTACTATACAAAAATATAAAATACATGTACACATTAACATAAATGTTAATACCGCGATAAACATAAAATCATTGCTTCACAAAAATAGAGTACATTATTCTCCCAGATGGGATAGATGTGATGAGATTTGGTTGTATAAATGTCCAAGCTATAAGTTTTCTAGCTTTTTCTTTCTTCTTCTCCTAGCTTTTAATGGTTGGTCTCTTCTTAATTTTCTTTTAGGATTTCAGAAAATGAATGTTATTTTAGCATGGTAGGAGAATATGATGCTTATATATAGGTCGAAAGTTTCAACTTTTCCCTTCTCATATCTCCCTTCCTTAAGCATATTTTACCTAGTTACTTTGTTTCTAAGGCCAACCTTATAAATAATTTATTATACACAAATCTCATTCCCACATCTGTCACATTATTCCTGTATAATTAAATTATCGAATAAATGTTTCACTAAACTTAGGGATGTTATTTCCTCCTCCCCATAAGGAATTTCATCCTAGAAATTTAGATAAGGACTAAACAATGATGGCAACATGCAATCAAGCAATAAAGCTATTTACACTAGCGTAACTTATTAATTTCCACTATATAAAGCAGTATAGATCATGCCATAAATAAATCAGGGTAAGCATATTTGATTTTACTTTTGGTTTCCCAAGTGCAATCCCTTTCGTCAGCACTCCTTCGAACTTTCACCAGTTTAACTATCTTGGTTCTCAATTTCCGTTCAATTCTATCTACAATTCTTACTAGTTGACTTACGACAGTTAAATCAGGTTCCACCACCAATTCTTCCAGTGCCTTTGGATCTATGGTAGTACCAAGGTCATCCACATACTTTCGTAAGAGCGACATGTGAAACACGTTATGGACTCCTAAAAAGTTATCCGTTAGCTTCACCCTATAGGCAAGCTTTCCAATCCTTTTCGATATAGGGAAGATCAAATGGACTTTGGCACCAATAAACGAAACACACCCTTTATCGGGTACACTTTGATGAAAATTCTGTCTCCCACCAAAAATTTCAAATCCTTATGGCTTCTATCAGTGTAACTCTTCTTCTTGGACTGAGCATCCTTCATTTTCTTTTGGATGATCTCATTCTTTTTCATGGCTTCTCTTACTAATTTGGGATCAAGAACTAGCCTATCGCCTGTCTTCAACAACCATAATGGCGATTTACATGATGTTCCATATAAAGTTTTGAAAGGTGTCATTCCTATACTAGTTTGGAAACTATTATTATAGGAAATTTTCACTAAGTGTGAATGGTCCTCTCATTAACCACCAACGTCCAAGATGTAAACTCTCAAAAAATCTTCTACTACCTTACTTACTCTTTCGGTCTGCCAATCCAACTGAGGATGATACGCGATACTCATCTTGAGCTCCGTTCCTAATACCTTCTGCAAACTCTTCTAGAACTCATTAGTAAATATTGGATCCCTTTTGCTTACGACACTGTTAGAAACTCCATGAATTCTTACTATATTCTCTATGAATAACCCAGACAAAACAGATGCCATCCTATTAGTCCTTATAGGGATAAAATTTGCACTATTGGTTAGTTTGTCCATGATAACTCATATGCTATCGTCCTCCCTTCTCGTTCTTGGTAAGCCATCTATAATGTCCGTGGATATCGAATCTCACCTCCAAATTGGAATATTTATGCTTGAAGCAAGCGACTGGCTTCTAATGTTCGGCTTTCACTTACTAACAATTCCGGCATTGCTTTACCCACAATCCTACATCCTTCTTCATGTCTTCCGAATAGAAAATCCTTTTCATATCTTGGTACATTTTGGTACTACTAGGATGTATCGTAAACTTAGAATGATGACACTTCCTAAGAACTTATTTCCTTAGGTTACCAATATCTAGAACACATAAAATTTCTTTCTTCTTAACCATCCTTTTTGGTCAAGAATGTATCCTTTTTGGTTATCACTTTCCATTGCAACTCTGAGCTTCCTTATCCTTTCGACTAAAGAAGGATCCTCTTTCTGCCTAGAAGTAATTATTTCAATTAGAACCGACCGAACTTCCAAATACGACACCATGTGTGTACTTCCACCAGAACTTGTTATCACCCTGCTCCTAATATTACATGTAACTAAAGCTTCTAAGTCCTTCCATTCGTTCAACATAGCCAATTATCCTTTGATACGTTCTACTAAGGTCTTCGACAACCTTGTTCCCTTTTCTTGGAGTATATACTATGCTGAAATCATAGGTAATCAGAAAACCCAACCATTTCTGTTGTCGCATATATAATTCTTCTAAGAAAACAAGTATCTAAAAGATTATGGTCTGTAAACAAACCAAACCTTTCACCCAATAAATAATGCCTCCAAATTTTCAAGGAAAAGACCACAAAAACTAGCTCAAGTTCATGATTTAGGTATCATACTTCATGTGGCCTCAATTGTTGGGAAGCATAAGCAATAACTCTTCCATTCTGCATAAGAACAACTCCTAAACACCTTTTGCAAGAATCAACATAAGCAACTAAATCTTGATTTACATCGGGTACCACTAACATAGGAGCATTGGTCAACAAGTGGTTCATATTTTGAAATGATTCCTCATGCTTTTTTGACCATACAAACTTAGCATACTTCTCGGTTAGTTTAGTAAGTGGTGTCACAATCCTTGTAAAGTCACTGGTAAGTATTTTATAGTATCCGGCCAATCGAAGAAAGCTTCGGACTTCCATAACACATTCAAGCCTCTTCCAATTAACAACAACATCAATCTTCGTTGGATCTACCGAAACCCCTTCACTTGAAACCACGTGACCAAAAATTTCACCTTATCTTCCCAAAATTGACACTTAGAAAACTTGCTCATATAGCGTTGCTTCTACAAAGTCTTTAAAAAAAATTCTGAAGATGGCTCCCGTGCTCCTTTATATCTTTTAGAATATACCAATATATCATCTAGAAAAACTAGCATAAATCTGTCCAAGTGCTCCTAAAACAATAGGTTCATCAGATCTGTAAATAATGTAGGCACATTCGTCAATTGAGACGTATAACCATCTATTCATACGATCCATATCTCGTAACAAAGGCTATCAATGGAATGCTATTTTCAGCTATCCTAGGTAAAAATCAATAGCCAGATACAACTGAGAAAATACTTTTTGTCCTCTTAGCTGATCTAGTAAACCATCGATATGAGGCTAAAGGTATTTATTCTTCATCGTCCTTTCATTGAGATTTCGATAGTCAATGCACATTGTCAACATTCCATTGGGCTTCTTCACAAATACAACAGCAAATCTCCTAGGAGAACTATTTGGACGAACAAAGATTCTTTCTCCCAAATAAATAAGATGTGCCTTCATCTCTAAAGGGGTAATTAGATTAGGTGGCCAACTCATTGGCACTGCTCTCAGCATAAGATAAATACGAAACTTGATAGCCCTCTTCGGTGGAAAGCATGTTACTGGTTGGAAGACATCAGCAAACCCCTTGACGACAAAATTGCTACTTTCCTCTCCCTCTGATTCAAAGCACTTAATAATGAAGAAATTCGGAGAATGGATCTTTCCACTAAGAAAGCAATCCTATCATTGCTTTTGGAACGATTCAACAACACCTTTCAACTTTGACAAAATATTCTAGCATCATAATAACTCAACCAGACAACCCACAATTTAATTTTGAAACCACCAAAAGAAAACACAAACTACAAACAAAAGTGTAAACTAGCAATTGAATTTCTAGGTCTCACATCTCATAAAATGGGTCACATAGCCTCCCAATGGTTTAACAACTCTAAAGGATGTAACAAGGTATGAAGGTTTTAGGGACAACTTATCTACTACACATCTAAAGATAAATGAATGTAATGCACCAATGTCTACCAACACTTTAACAGGTAGGCTATAAAACAAAAGTGTACCTTCCGATACAGTTTAACCTTTCTCTTCAACAATCTACCCAGGGGATGAAGGTTCCATAACTAATCCTTCTTCCTTTGCTGCTTACGGATACTTTTTCTTATAGTTCCCAAGCTTATTGCAATTGTAGCACCTGATATTTTGCTTTCCAATAGTGATTATGGGTATAATTTCTTTGCATTCGATCAAGCATTGGCCCTTCTGATGGCACTTAAAGAAAACCACTCAGGCTTTATTCTTCTTTGACTTTCCTCTTTTTTGAGTTTTCTTTCCTTTGAAGAATGTCCTTTTCCATTCCTGAAAGTTCTGGCTTTTGCCGGGTCTCTCAATCCCCTTAAGCATCTCTTCATTACGAATAACCATTTCAACTACAATGTCACTAGTTTCACATAAATAAGGCATGGTTGCTTTTATAATCTCAAACCTAAGCCTGTTTATAAACTTCTAATTTCTTAAGATGACAACATTTATTATTCTACGAGCATAATGAGATAGTTCATGAAACTTAAGCAACATACTCCACTATTGACATCTCTTACTATTTAAACTCATCAAACTTTCTCATCATTAGATATTGGACAACTTCCGAAACAAACCTTTCTCTAAGCATCCTCCAAAAGTCTTCCTAAATTATTCCTTCCTTCGGTGTCCTTACTGTAACTCCATTTCACAAATGCAAAAAATTGTCCTGCAGCTGACTTGATGCCAACTCTTCTTCTTTTCATCTTTCAAGCCTAGGTCTTTAAAGATTCTTTCACAATGTACCAATTAGATATTAACAGCGACAACATCTTCCATTCCAAGTTATTGTTTTCCTCCTAGGCTAATGTAAGCCCCGATCAATTTTGCATAGTTGTTTCCAACTTGCGCTCAGGATTATTTCCTCCAGGACCAACTCCAGCTTAAAACATATGAAGAAAAACCTATAACAACTAATATATATCTGCTGGTGGAGTGGCGACACCTTGGTTCTCGTTAGCCCTTCATACCTAAACTTCATAGCATTAGGTCGAGCATTTCCATCTGTTATAGTGCTTCTACCACCAATATTCAGGTTGTACTCCTCTTCATATCTTACTTCCTTTTTGTAGACAAACTATAGTAAGATATTGAATGACGACCGTAAGATGGTGGGATATATGCATACATATATATAATGCAAATACAAATACGTTATAGTTTTTTTATCCCTACCCTTAGTATATTCCTTTTATTTTTGGGTTTTAGTTAGAAAATATTTTTGAGAAAATGTTATTTAAGTATACATAAAACCTATGTTCTAATACCAAGTTGTAACACCTTATTCGCTATGGCCGAAAGTTAAACGCTACAGATTCTGCAATCGTCTCTAGTTTCAAATTTCCATGATAGAAAATCTGGGACACCCCACCCTAAGACCCACCCTAATAAAGAGCATTAATAAGTAATGCTATCTACTAGAGCGGAGAATAAGGCTGGTTAAGGGGGCCGTTAGTAATTTCGTATTAGACGAGTATTGAGTACGTCGATTGGATGTATAATTTTTTCTTTTCTTTACTCAGGTGGATCGACATACTTAATACTTCTAATAGGAATCCAAAATGGTTAAGGATCATTTCATAACAATAAACAATACATCACAGACTAGAGATCACATTATATTTACATATTGATACAATCAACGAGTACATGTACATGTGCCACATCTCAAATGATTATACAACATAAATACTATAAGGTCGCATGGAATAACTTTACAACTCAAGATTACAAATAAATAACTGAACTAATTCATCAAAGATAGTCCAAGGTATACCCAACAAATTACGAATCAACAACTAAATGTGCAACAACTCGGTCTAACCCGAGCATTAACACACACTGATCAGTCTAGTTTAAAAGTCAGTATAATAATGAATAAGCATGTGATATACAATTATTTATCCTAAAAGTTGAGAACATGTTGATATAAAGGGGTCAGAAGGTTAAATTCACACATCACAACATAAGGAGGAATACACTAGTCTCATGCACTAGCACCAGCACCAGGTAAGTACGACATCATTCTCAACAAACAAGGTGGTCGCAACACTGAAATCATCGAAATCATTATATAAAATCTCAAGAGGGTAAAGCATCAATAAAAGGAGTATTTGACTCCAAACATCATAAATCTCAAAATTAATGGATCAGAATAACAAATGCACTTCTTAAATGTATGATCACTTCTTTCAAGTTAAAATCATCAAACACCAATTCATAAATGAAATCATCATAAATAATGTGTACGTGCCATCGTAATTTAATATAGTCCATTTCGAGCTATTGCCCACTTCAGGCTTTATTATGGCCCATTTTGAGCCTAGCCAAGTACTTATACGTATTCAAATTAGGTGCCCTTACCGCGACCACTTCGGTCTAGTATATCTTGACCACTTCAGTCAAGTGTACATGTATACGTGACTCCCACGATCCCCAACTTTCCCTGAATATAGTATTAGCTCATCCCCCTCAATATGTGCCACTAAATCACAGTGGATAACCCAAACAGGTGTAACTGTGTGTCCTATACCACACATTCTCACTACTTGGTTTACTAGCCGCTTGTCAACTACGCAGTAGAAAACCCAGAAATCATCAAGCCATTGGAAACTACAGAAATCACCAAATCGTAGAAATCATTGAATCACAATCAACGAATCAATAGCTTCAATCAGAAAAAACTAGAAATTAATTTCGTATACCAACATGTCTTATACCATGGGGTTTAAGATATCATTTAATATCCATAACGTCATCCCAAAGGGAGCAGAAAAGTATGGTTTAAATATTGGAAAATATTTTGTTTTACTAAAGCAAGTTTATAAAATGGTTTCCCGAAACCGATTGTATTCTTTCTAAAATCCTAATATATTAAAAAATAGATTTTTATATTATTATTCGAGGCCATTAGTTTCTAAAACTCAAACCAAAATTTATTTTGGCCTCAAACTATAGAGAAACAGTAATTTTATATAAATAAGAAAACTTGTTTAACAATATGAAAGTGCGCTCAATATCATCAAAATCTCCTCAAGAATATCATAATACATCATCATAACTTCATCAAAATCCAAGGTTTAGATTCGTTAAGAGATAAACTTGATTTCTCAAGTTAGAAGGGTAGTAAACCGAGTCACAAAACCATAGAAAATCACTTCAAATCAAGTTTCAAGGAAAAAATATGGCACGGGTAAGCTACAAGAAGCAGGGAAACACTTCCAATCGAAATTCTTAAGGTGGGTCGACCTAGGTAGAAAGCGGGTCGACCCGCTTTATGGACTTTGCTATAGATTGAAATCACGACAAAACCCTAACTTTCAAGCCATATTCCAGCACCTTAACAGTGTCAGGTTAAGCTGAAATTTGATATGCATGTTCAAAAAAACATTCGACTACAACATGAAAATGTATTTACCCCCAAATTCTTAAAGACCAGAAGGATATGACAGTTCAAACTCGGACTTTGGCTGTGATTCTAGCTCAAAAACAATACGATCAACAGTGCTAGAAAAGTTACGTATTATACCTTAAGAAAGCTACAAATAAACACTAAAATCTTGTAAACTAGAAAAGTGTGAGCGCACACTCACCTTACTTGGATATTAGTAGGATATAACGCTTTTCAGAGGAGGATTAGAGCACCATGAACTCAAAAAGCCATGAAACATTGACATGTAGTAACACCGGATTACACAATAACTTCAATTCTTTTAATTAAGAGATAACACTTGAATTGATCAGTAAAACTCGTGAGAAAGGAAAACAGTAAGCCTCTCTCTCAATTTCATGCGGATTGGCTTTGGTTTTGTTGGATTAGAAAGCCAAGAGGCCATGAAATTTACACTGTAAAGCTTTCAGTAGGAGGAATAAAGAATGAGAAAGAAAAGCATCGTTGTTTGTTTTCCTCCATCCAGAAATGTTTCAAACCAAAGAATAATGGGCTACACTATCCATCAAGGCCCAAAAGAGATAATATAGATAATCACCCTTTAATTCCCAATTGCAGTATTTCAAACACTTCTAAATCAGTAAACACACACTACAAATCACTAATTAAATTGTGTTTAGTGCATAAAACACAAACATACTTTATATTAGTCTTCAAAACACTTTAAAAAATGTTTTGAATTATTTCTAACATTTTCGAATTATTTCTAACATTGTATACAAATTTTATATGTTTATCACAATAATTATTTTATAAATGAAACACACTTATAAATTCCACCAACACATACAAATATAAATTATATTGTATTTGATTTATGAAACACAACATATCATGCTTCTTTCAAGAATATAATAAATATGTTTATCAAATAATTTCTTATCTTTTTAAACATAATTGTATGTCTACAACATAGTTTAAACTCCATTGATTTAACAATTTAGGTCAATTAGTTACAACAAACACCTCAAAATCCCAATATTGGTTCATAATCAATATTTATATATTTAAACTGATAACAACTTGATTAGAACACCAATGTTGTCACTAATATTATTAGGAAACATAGTTATATTTTAACAATAAAGTTAACATTCATTATTAATTTAATAAATTAACCCAATTTACTCAAATAAATAATTTATAACTACAAATATTGGTTCACAATAAATATTTATATTTTTATACTAAAAACAATCTAATGAAATCACTGATTCTTGTTTTGTTATTGAAAACAAAGATTTGTGATCCTCTGGAAAGAAGAGAGCACACATATATATAAAGAAAATAATAGACAATAGTTGTCAACATACCTGACAAGTAGCCAGATAAATAAAAACAACTCAAACTATGACCAAATGTCTAGGATGTAGATGGATGAGCTCTGGCATGGTCACCACCCATCATACTTCAAAATCGAATTCCGGCATGGCCACCACTCGATCTGAGGTATATCTACTCCTAAATAATACAAAGGTCACTCCACATTATGTATAAAATGAGCCAAAAACATAATACAAAAAAAAACTCTAGATCTGGTCTCCCATAAGCTCCTCATCTAGAACTGCTCACCAATAACCCCTCATAGAAAAGCAACCTACCTGTATCCTGAAATACGACTCAAAAAAATCGTAAGCTAGCAATGCATGTATATGTATATATGTGTGTGTGTGCGTGTGTGTATTTATAAATACATATATATACACACACACACATATGTGTGTGTGTGTATGTGTGAATAAAATAACAACATAGGAAAAAGAGCTAACTATAATAAACACAAACTCATATATCAATAATAAATACAGATTCTGTTATAACTAAAATTCATTGTGATTCTAATAAACAAATTCAAAATATTTCTAACCTTAAAAAGGAAACTGTCAAACATAAGATCCCTAATCATTTTGTAATAAGGTTTAGTCATCCAATCCAAACAAAAAGAAACAATGTTAATAATTAATTTATCTGCTGTATGAACATTAAAATGAAACATTTTCCGATTTCTATCAAACCAAATAAACCAACAAATAATGCTTACTAATGTATCAAGTATATATCTATTTTTAAAATTGAATCAAATCTAAAATAATTCCAATACAAACCACAATTCATAAGATTATAAGAAAAACTAAAACAAAATTTTTAATACCTATTTAAAATATAACAAGTTTTAATACAAGAAAAAAAATAAATGATCAACATTTTCATCAAAACGATTACAAAAACAACATTTAGAATCAAAACTAATATTTTTCTTTCTTAATTTCTCTAAAATATTTAATTTTTTATTCATAAACAACCGTATATGAAATTTGGCTTTGGGCACAGTGTTTCACTTCCAAATAAATTTAAATTTTAAAATCGAAATGCCTGTAAGATATAGGAACTTATACAGTGATCTAGAGGAGTACTTTAAACTCTTATCAAAGCTCTAAAAAATACTATCGCAATTATTATCAATATAACTCAATGATAGCTTAGCACGTAGCAAGGCAAATTGCCTAAATAGTAAACCATATAATATATTCTCGAATGTAAATTCCCATGGGGATTTAAATTCTCCCTATAGACTTCTTTAACCAATGCATTATTTAACCAACTGATCTCAAATAGATCTTTAAATTCAATTTTAAGGGTTGGTCTAGAAATCCAGGAATCATGCCGAAGGATGTATTATATTCCAAATGAACTATCAAATTAATACCTAAATTAAAAAAAAATTAAAGCATTTCAAAGTGGAAATACAAAAAGAAGATAGTCCATTGTTACTCATATAATCAGTATCAAATATAATTTCACCCCCATTATATTAAAATTGATATTGTCGTCACTTCAGGGTTTCTATATTTCCATAACCATTTAGCTAGCAAAGATGAGTTAAAGTTATATAGATCAATAACCCCAAGTCCCCCATCCTTCTTCGGTCCACAACAAATTCTCCAATTAACTAAACATATGTATCCTCTTCAAATGCTTTCTCCACTCCAAATAAAATTGCGCCTAATTTTGTCAATTTTATCAATTACCTAATTAGGAAAGCAACGTATAGTCATCCAATACGTAGGAATAACTGATAATACAAAATTAATAAGCAGTAATATTCCTACTCTTGATAAAAATCTTCTATTCTATTTATATATTATATTATTGATTTTATTAATAATAATCACCTAATCCTCATTCTTATGTTTTGAAGGCCTAATCTTAAAACCTAAATAGTCAAAAGGGAAACTCGTAATAGAACAGTTTAAGTATTAACAACTTGACTCTCAATCTTATCAAAATCATTAAAAACCATATCCGAACTTTTATCAAATTAATTCCGAGTCCGGAAAGCATCTCAAAACCATGTAGAATAAATTTCCAAGTTATAACATGCTTAGGTAAATGAGAGGAAAATAAAAGAGTATCGTCCGCAAATTGAAGAATAGATAATTCATTGCTAAACTCTCTATTACCTACAGAGCCTAGAACTCATTTTCCCTCTGCTCTCTTATTAATTTTGGTAAATACATCACCCACGAGATTAAACAAAAGAGGCGATAAAGGATCACCTTATCTAAGCCTCCTCTTAGATTGAATTTTCTTTCCTACCACTCCATTAACTATTATGTTAGAACAACCAGATTTGAGTAATAGTATGAACCAATTGACCCACCTTATACTAAAACCCTTAGCTAATAATAACTCACGTATAAAATCCCAATCTACATAATCGAATGCCTTTTCAAAGTCGATTTTCAAAATAGTGCATGTAAAGTTGTTTTTAACACATTGTAACGACCCGGGTTTTCGCGATCCTGAGTAACCGACATATAACCCAATGTCGACTATTCAAGCATCGAAAATACTGGATAGTTAATGAAAGAAAATAGAGGGTGAGAATAGATAAGATAGAAACTTAGAATAGAAGAAGAAGAACTTACAACATCAGAGTAACACGAATCTCACAGCGGAACGAACAACATATAATAGATAACATATCTTTGAAATAAAATCAGTATATGTATATAGTAACATTACCAGAGTACAACACTTAAAACACAGCGGAATAAACAAGAGCTATATAATCCTGAAGCCTCCTGCTCCAAGCTCTCCAAGTATATTTGTAAATCCTGACTACTTGACTGCCCATACAAATTTGGATGCCTAAGAGTTTAGGGAAAACAAAAGAAAATAAACTCCTGGCCAGTCATGGGACTGGTATGAGTAAAACAATTTAAAACAGTTTGATCACTTAAACAATATCTCTTAAGACCACGCCATATAACGGAACGAGTTTTTCCCTTATGAGAATCTAAAACGCTTGGTCCAACATTTAAAAACCTTTTGAATGGAACAATAAATCTTTATGTCAAACTCATTTGATATTATAATAATGTCTATCAATCACACTATAATAATTATCTAGCAGAACGCTTTTATCTCACGTTCCACATACATAATATATAATCAAAAACCGCAGACGCTTACTGGTTAATGAATTCCAACTGGCAAGGTATGGGACCACCTTCCGACAGTGTACCTCTAGATAGGAATACACCGGTTTCAACAAGAACATCTTGTAACCCAAGCTAAACATGACCGGTCACTCATTTCGCTTGAGTGTACCGAATGTATTATCACCAATGGTTGGGATCAGCAACCGTTTCCCGAAAGGGACAACATCGAAATAGATTATAGAAGTAAATGAAACTCTAGATCAGTTGACAATACACCCAAATTGGCAGCTAACCACTTAGCTGTGCGACCTACCCGATTTTATACCATTTCCGGTTGTGAGGTTAGAGGCCAAAATGTACAGATTACACCTTTATTTACTTTGAATATCACATCGTCATACCCACCAAATCACAAACCGATTTCCCCAAAAATACCTTGGGTATACAGCTAAGAGAAACAAATTCCTCTGCCACCAAACAAAAATACGTTTGAAGAGATTAACTTACGTGATCTATTAAATATACTCCGTCAGATTTTCTTCCATATAGGTTGTCGTGGGACTAGACAGACCGAAGGCACTATTCTGTAAACAGGACAGCTCTTGCATAACTTCCTCTTCAATTATCTTCATCATATTTGATCGAACCCTTACGCCCATACTGAGTGGTTTTTAGATAATGAATCTGAATCCGGTCTCTCCGTATTGACAACGGAAAAATGTCAAAAACTTTGATAGTCGGTGATTTAACTATCAAAGAAAAACATGTTTGCAAATAACGATATTGTTTCCAGATGGTAATTCTATCGATCAATCATCAATCAACATTTATTCATTTCTATTTATCATTTCCATATATTCATAAATTCTTTATTTTCTAATTTTAGAAAATATATGTTATTAACTTAGGAAAACGTTTCCATTTTTGACTCATGCATCACTATCTTCTCACATATACCAGTCTCTAACTGTAAACTAGTAAGAGAACAACTCCCTACGTATTAACCCCGAAGGCCGAAACCAACATCAGATCGATACCCAAACAGCTATTCAACTTAACTGATCTCCAGTCAGTTTCTAATTCCTTTAACTCCATTTTAATTCCTATTTCAAACCCTATTTCCTTTTAAATATTTTATTAGAAAAATATTTACTTTAATCTAATTTTCACATAGAAGGTGAAAAATATTTTTTATAAAATCAAAAAAGTTTGATTTCGTATTTAAAACAATATCTCAAATCCAAATTCTATTTATATTTTTCATTTGCACAATATTCATATTATTTCATTTCCAACATTTATAATTCTATTTATTTCACATATAAATATTTCATTTTCAATATTCACTTTGAAAATTTCCTTTTCACATTCTAGTATTTCATATGGTATTTAAAATACCAAATAACATGAATAGTGTCATCATAATCAATCACAGATTTTATATCACATCATATATCACAATATATGAAAGCAAACAGTATTATAATATTGAGGAATCCAGTTGGATCCCTCCAACCTGTCTCCCTGCATCCATAGATGTTAAACAATATAATTAACATCAATTTCATCTCTATATGAAATATTCTGATAACAAAATCAATATTTGATTAACGATTTATATATATCATTATCTATAATTTCAACCAATACATTAGTAATTCAACCAAACAATCAACACACAGTAATCAATCATCATTTATAAACACTAGATAATATTTATAAAAATATAAACTCTACAGAGTTAGTGAGATTTACTCACATTGGTCGGTTTATTGTTAAATAACGATAACCATCATTGATTCAGTTTGAACAATTTATTTTGCTATAATTTGTAATGAGCTCCGAATCATTCCAAACTAGTTCCATGGTGTAGCTCTCGTCCATACGGTCCTAACAGATCCTGTTTTGTCGAATTCCGATAATGTATGTATAAGATATGATAATTACAAGCTGATATATTATTTAAATTAAATTTTGACTTAATTCATTTTGTTTATTTAGGCTTCACTTACCAATATTAGCCCAGTCCTTTTCTGTACCCAACTCCTATTGGTTATTCATGAACCGTCCCATTCATGTTCCACTGCATACTGCATTTTAACGCTCCTTCTGTCCAAACAAACAGCCTGCAAGCTCCTCTTGTAGAATGAAATTTTCGAGATCCTTGCTCCACCCCAACTTCCCGATTTAAACAAAAACCAATGTTCACTGTTTCCTTTTTTAATATATATGTATATGGTCTTTACGTTCACAACAACAGATCCCCCTCTATGCACGCACGATATTGATAACCATCGCACAACCCTCGTCCTTCGAAGGCCATCACCAATGACTTCCCTTCTCTGGACTACCCCATGCTGACTTTTGCCATCGACAACCAATCACAATACGGGTCCGAACCTTTAAATCACCAGCTAACCTAAACTTGCGTTACCTTCTTATCACATAATGTCCCAGATTTGCATTCCATGAATCCCAGAATCGCTGTATAAAACACAGCGAATAATACCCACAATGCCATTTTTCTTTACCTTATTTCCACTTGCATGTGTTTCATTTAGGCACTCCCCATGCTACACACGCTTTCGACCTCCTTCCGGCAAGCCTCCACACAACTCCCATGCCATTTCAAGGCTTCTTCTCTCCCATGCTAACCCTGCTCGAAGCACACATTGGATTCACGGCTTCAGGATTTCTGGAAGCTTACGGTAGAACAGCGATGTATATGTATATATTTGTGAACTATATATTTTTATTATATTTGATTCATATGCTTGAAGACATTTGGAAACTTTAGCTTCGTTGGGTTCGAGAACCAGAAAATGAAGTGGAATCTTGCTGGATTTATAGATGAGGAAGCTTAGCTTTTAAGGTATTGAACACAGCTGCAAAAATAGGTAGCTCCTTAGGTCGCATGATTTTTCACTTAAAGGTCACACTCTGCGTTGAAATAAAGGGTATACGAATACTTAGGCTGTCACTGTTACTGATTGTGAAGGCATAGGCTGTCTTGTTAACAATTCGCATATGGAAGGGCGGCATGACTTAGGGATGAAGGAACACATATATTATTTGGTTTAAAGTTGTTCCTTTGTTTATATATTGTGTATATTTATATAACTGGATGTAACTGTTCAGTTAAAAGGAGACATTTTCTCCCTTTGTACACGTGAGTCTTCAACTGCGTAACAAGGTTCAAGCACCTTGCGTATTTTTCTTTTCTGTTTGTGCCATAACAATTTGCATCCCAAGACATTATTTTGTTAACTATATATATATATATATGTTTCACATTATATTCGATATTTTGAATTATGCTCAGTTGTTACACTTAGAACTTAGGGTAGGTATAGTAAAATAGATCTCTCTCTTTATGTTAGAAAAATACACTTACCCTATTGCAAAAAAGCTCTGTTTCCGTACAAGCTACTATGAACAAAAATAAAATGCAGTCGTGTCGAGTATTGCACCAGATCCCAAAAATATAATAATATAGGTCCGTTAACTTATTCCGTGAAATCTCGAAATAATGATATAGGGTGCAAAACACTTCAAAATAAAAAGTGCTTATTTTCCAAAATAAAAATTACAAAAAAATTCTAAAAATTAAATTCTACCTACATCTAAAAAGATTTTCCCAATTTCGAAACCGATATTTAATTAAAATTAAATAACCGTTATGGCCTATAAGCAATTTCATAGCGACTATTTGGAAATTTTATTTAGCCATAACTTACAATCTATAGAGTGAAATCCCCATTTTTCTCTTCCATTAGAAAAATATCGTCTAACAGATTTGAACATTTCTTGTTTCATAGAAATCCGATTTAAAACGGATTATGTATATTCAATTAATGTTCGATTCGTCAAATTGCGATTGCCGCGCCATTTCGAGCTCGATTTTAATTTTAATAAAATTATACGTTCAACTGTCGTTCATATAATATATTCGATAATATAATTCAACTCTAAACTGAATTATATATTATAAATGATCCAATTCACACAATATTGTGAATTCCACTATTTCCAACTTCGAAAATTAAATATATTAGTATATTATTTATATTAATTAAATATTCAATATTATTTAATCCTGGTCATTATAAATTACCAAACCATTATTTTAAAAATTAAATAAATTAATTATTATACTGTAAAAATACTAGTCGTTACACACATAAATTGATATATTCTTGGACAACGGCTACTCCATCTACTATGTTTCTTCCTTTTCTAAACATAGTCCGAGAACAATCGATAAGATCATTCATCTTTAGACTTAGTCTATTCGATACTTTAGTAATTATCTTAACATAATACTTAATTAAGGAAATTGGTCTAAATTCTTTTAATTTGTTATCTCCTAATTTCTTATGAATAAGAATAACATTTGCAAAGTTAAATCTACCTATTTGTAAATTCCCATTATAAAAATCATTAAATAGATTAATAATATTATATTTCAAAATATCCGAAAATTGTTTATAAAAAAGAATAGAAAAACCATCCAGACCAGAAGCTTTATCACTAGACATATCATTAATAGCCTTCCATATCTCCTGTTCTGAAAATAGCTTGTCTAAGTCTAATAAATCCATCCTAGAATACTTAGGATAAATTTCATTCCATCTAACATTTCTCTTTTTCTTTATTTTAAATCCAAAGATTTTCCTATAACGGTTAGTAAAAGCTTCATTTAAGTCTTTTTGCACAACCAATACAATGTCATCGACAAAAATAGAATGAATGAAATTGTTACGTCTTCTCTTATTAGCCACACTATGAAAAAAATTAGTATTATTATCCCACTGTTCAATCTATTGAATGCGAGCTCTTTGCTTCCATATGAACTTCTCTTTCTCTAGGACTTACTTAAGGCCATTCTTAAGGCTGCAAAGTTGATCCCGCTCAATAGGATTAAGAATCCTATTCTCACTAATCTGATCTAGATCAAACATTTCACAAATAATCTTACCTTTCCCAATTCTAACACTACCAAAAACATATTTATTCCATCTTTTAAGAAAAAAAATCCAAGTTTCCTAACTTCACAACAAATTTTTTAGCTGAATTACCTACATACATATACTTAAAATAAACTAGAGAGTTCCATTTAGAAGCAAGTAAATTAGAAAAGCTAAAATCTAAAAGCCACATTTTCTCAAATTTGAAGCTATTTCTAATGATAAAACTTGACTCACATGAAAGAATTATAGGACAATAGTTCGAATATAAAAAAAGTAATCCCTTTACTCTACAAAAAGAGAATCTATCCTCAATCTCATTACTTATGAAAAATCTATGTAACAGAGCAAAAGAAGGAATATCTCTTACATTAGACTATGTAAATGACATATTATTTGTTGGTATTGCAATCAAATTATTGTTTAAAACGAATTCATTGAACTCCTCCATATCGGAGAAATCACCTTCACAAGGTGATCTATCCCCCAAAAACCTAGTTACATTACCCCCCTACACACACACAATTCATTAATTTGTGGTTAGAATTCTAAAGTCTGAACATTCTTCCCACAATATTCACCTCTCGATTTTCTATGAGCCTCATATACATTAGTAATTCCATCTAGGAGGATAATGGGATATGAAGGGAATGCTTCTTAGGAAATTCCTAAAGAAGCCTAAATTGATTTCCCCGCCAACCTATCATTAGTCCCCCTGTGCTACCAATAACAGGTAGACAAGCCCAGTTACGGAAATGGGAACCCACTAACCTCATATAAAATCTTAAATCTGGGTTATTTATTTTTGTCTCTTGTAATAATGCAATATCAATATGATAATCTTTGAAAAAAGTACTTACTTTATCACATTTTTTAAGATCATTAAGATCCCAAATGTTCCAACTAATTAATCTCAACATCTCAATGAATTAACCCTCTCTAATTCTCTACTCCTAATATAATCAGCATTTAACCAAATATCAGTAAAAACGAATGTTGTATCATCAGCTAACTGAATAACTAACTAGTGGATAAGCTACCTAATGCGAATGAAGTATAGCTACACCCATAAACATAAAACATACCTGAGCCCAACTTCGAAGTGCTACTACTAACATTCAAATCAGGGTACCTACCATAAGATGATGAGGCATGGGATTGATTCTAGCACTGCATTGAATGAGTCCGCTAACAGGGATCAACCTTTTGTGTCTACCCCTTCTAGCCGAGGACGGTAAGGATACCAAAGCTCCGTTAGGAATAGACTCTAATCTATCCACTACTGACTCAGTCTTCTCAACAATATTAATACCATCCTATGAAACCCTGATATCCCTCATCAACTCACTGATCATCAGATATATAGAATATATGGGTCTAGGCAGCAATGATATATACACTATATTTGCCTTATCCAAATAAAATGAAATGGTGGAATCTTTCAATACTACATTAATTTTATAAGTTCCAGTGCCCACAAAACTTGCCAAATCAGCATAATAAACAAAACTGTTATAACTGTTCCCCTCATGACTGGTAACATGACTTCTACATCACCGTGGCATATACCATCCTTCACCCATGTCTGGTTCACTAAATCATCATTTACAGAATTCACTCATGTTACCTCACTAGCCAAAGTAATCTTTTTTATAATACACTGCTCTCACTCTCCCCATAAACACTCATATTAACATCTGAGCAAGAAGGTACACTCATCTTATAACAAACTCACCTTGAAGCTTTCCTTTTATTCCCACTACCAAAACTGAACTGCGCGTCATCAACTCCAAGCATCACTTTATTATTATATAACATACTATCTGAAATGAAATCACAGTTCCCATTCAACTCTTTATTGCTATATAGACAACCAAAATTGTTATCACGCACCCTATGTATCATCCTACCATTATTTGTTATAGTATGAGAGCTTACAAAATTAAATCTCCACTTCCATTTCATTTTTGCATCTCCTTTGTCAACCCTGACCATATTATCATGAACTGGAGAATGTTTATTATAATCTGCACTGTCATTTACCTTCCCATATACCAGAGCATTCTTATTAATTGATGAAGACAGCCTTGCATTATTATAATCCCTCCTCAAACCATTTATAGTATACCCATCCAAACAACTATAATAAACTTCACTATCTCCTATCAACTTTTGTTGATAAAATAGTTTATTTTTATGAAGTGTGAATTATTTAAAAATATTGAATAAGTATGACTGACTACTTGGGCTTGGCGGTGTAAACACTTATATTTTAGCCGAAAATACTTTGCAATTTTCAATCAGTTTTAATTGACTTGGTAAAACTAAAATCCTTTTTATAGATGTGAACCAACTTCCTCAACCAGATTATTACCACGTTCGGATCAAGAAAGGAAAAAAAATACAATAGTTTTTGTTTTCTCTCGAACTCTCTTCTTCTTACTTCACCATTTATTTTTGTCTAAAAAATAAAAATAGAACGAGCAGTTCATTAATTTTAGAAAGTGCAAATCTGAATTGATTTGTAGTGCAAGCTAATTAGTTATTTTGTCTTCGAGGCTATTTTATCCCAAAGACGGCGACGACAAATACGAACTAGTTTGCACCACCGACCAGATCGCCGAATTGTCTTCAAGAAACCGACAAAGTCCGCGACTCAGCCATTGTTTCTCAACAATTTGAAGACAATTTATGAAACAATGGCTTTCATCTTCTTTTGATCCATTTAACCAAACATCTCCCCGAGAAAGGATATATAAGGCTTGTTTCCATTGTTCGCATGTTCCTTTTAACCTCTGCATAAACCCAAACCAATCCATGTGGAATCCCGTCGATATCAAGTCAATTACCTGTAAAGGAATCCTTCCTTTTCAAACAATAAAACAACAAATAGTTAGATAATTTCGAAGCATATTCTATACGCACCAGCTCAACACAGTGGGCGCTCCAGAGTACTGCAGGAGAAGTCGTGTTTGGACATGGAGTGGTCCATCACCACCGATTGGGGCATCCGTTAGCTTTCACCATTGGATCTCGGGTGGAAATTGATGGATCATGGTAGAATGGTGGACTTGTTTAGATTAGATGATCAAGTGCGGAATGGGAAGCTTATTCTATATAGCAAAATATTGGTTGTGAAGTACAAATTTGGCAACCTGAAAGTCCAGTTGCCATTGATTGGTCCATTTTGAGATCATAACAGGTATTCCTTTGGTATAATGGATCTATGATTTTTAATTTGATGAAAAAGTTAACGTTCTGAGAGGTTATTAGCACCAACCGATTTACCAAAAATTTGATTTTACTGCTATCTTAATAATTTTAGAACTTAGTTAATTTTTTCTGATAATTATTCTATTACTAAATAACGAAATACCTGATGGGTTATAATTGATTTCCTTCAGTCAGTTAGTAGCGAAACTAGAATAATGTTAATAATTTTTAGAAAACTGATGATATAAATGATGTAATAGTAAGAATAGAAAGATAAGGTACATGATTAATCAATTATTCGAAAGGGCTCAACCTACTGTAATAAACTGTTTTGTTATGACAAATGTTTAAGTAGCAACATTTGAGCTTTGTTTTTCAAAGCCCTCGTTCATGGGGATATCACGTGAACTAATGTGAATAAGATGATTATACATTTTAATCTAGTACGTTGAATATCATAATGAGCATAAAGTATCCAATGTTGTTTTTGAAGTGGAAGTAAGAGTGGTAAGCATTCTAATATAAACAAATTTAGTGTTGTGTCCTATACAAATTAGTTTTTTCAGTCAAAAAGTGACAAGAGAACAGGAATGTGGTGAGAAATAAATGCTAAACGCATAGCATTTTACTTATGAGTTTACGCTTCTTATATTCCCTAATGACATGGTATGGTAAGTAAAATGTAGAAAATAATATTTTATGTGATTCACTTATGTTAGTCTCTGAGTATACATATATTTTTCTACAAGAAAAATATAAATTTTCAAATATATTGACATCTTAAGAAATAGTAAGCCAACACAGCTAGGTAGTAGATAACAGAATGAGTATCCGCAAGGAAACCATAAAGGACAGCAACGGCCAACCCAAAAGAATGATTCTGGATAATTGTTTCTATATTACAACTGTGGAAAAGCAGGTCATATGACACGAAAGTGTCGGAACAGGCTAAGCCCTACACTGCAGGCTTACCTGACAGAGGAGTCACTTACGGCTACGATTACTGAGATTCACCTTATTGGTGGATTACAGGGTTCGTGGGTAGACATTGGTGCTTCTTGCCATGACTACTATGATCGATATGTTTACTACATACACGGCTGCTGATGATCAGAATGTTTTGTTAGAAAATTCTCACGACATTAAAGTTACAGGGATAACTATTATGATTTCACCTATGCGGAAATAAAATTTACCTCTGGAAAGACAGTGATTCTGAAATATATAATGCATTTGACATGTTTAACACATTCAAAACTGAAATTGAGAATCAAGCAAATAAGAAAATTAAGAGACTACACGGGAAAAAAAGAACAGAATATGAATCTACTTCAATTCTGTATTTTTAATAAATTAGATGATATAGTACATGAGAGAACTACACAACATATTCACCTGATATGAACGGTAAAGCTAAAAGGAAAAAATAAGACCTTTACCGAATTAGTATTTGCCATTTTATTAAATTATGATGCAGCAAAAAATTGGTAGGGCGGTATATTATTAAGCATATGCTATGTTTTGAATAGAATCCCTAAATCTAAACAAAAAATTTCACCTTATGAAATTTTAAAGAATTATAAACCTAGTGTGTCATACTTTAAAACTTGGGGTTGTTTAGCATATGTTCGCATTCCAAACCCTAAGAGAATAAAATCGGCAAGTAGAGCATATGAATGTGTATTTATAGGATATATTAATAGCAAAGCATACAGATTTTATGACCTAAATACACATAATATAATTGAATCAAATGATGCTGATTTTTATGAAATAAAATTTCCTCTTAAATTAAGGAACAGTGGGGCCACTCGTAGTATGCCTATTAGAACAGAACTTAATGAAAATTCTGAAACTGAACCTATAAGAAGTAAAAGATAAAAGAACCGAAAAAGATTTTGGATTGGATTTTTGTGCCTTTACTATAGAGGAGGATCTTTAAACCTCCGAAAGGCCTTATCTTCTTTCGATTCTGACTTTTGGCAAGTGGCTATAAACGATGAGATGGATTCTTTGGAGTCTAATAAGATTTGGCACTTGGTAGATTTACCCTCGATTGTAAACCTATAGGCTGTAAATGGGTACTTAAAAAAACCAAATGGCACTGTCGATAAATATAAAACATGTCTAGTAACTAAAGGTTTTAAACAAAAAGAAAATATAGATTTCTTTGACACTTTTTCACCTGTAACTAGAATTACATCCATTCGGGTATTAATCTCACTTGCTTCTATTTATAATTTATTAATACTCCAAATGGATGTTAAAACCGCTTTTTTGAACGGTGAATTAGAATAAGAAATTTATATGGACCAGTCTGAAGGATTTGTAGTACATGATCAAGAACATAAAGTATGCAAATTAGATAAATCATTAAATGATTTAAATCAAGCACGTAAACAATGACATGAAAAAAAAATGATAACTTAATCATTTCACATGGTTTTAAGTTAATGAAGGTGACAAATGCATTTATTACAAATTTGATAATGACATTTGCACTATTATATGCCTTTATGTAGATGACCTACTCATTTTTGGGTCAAACATTCATGCCATAAACTCAGTCAAATCCTTATTAAGTGCCAATTTTGATGTGAAAGATCTGGGTTGTGACGGCCCGCCCCGCACCAACCGACATTTACTCCAAAGGTGCGCTGTACACATGCCCAGTTAGCACGGAACGGGTCGTCAGAAGGAAAAGGAAGAAGGGAATGAACATACAAAGAACCTGTAGAATGTCTCACAGCGCATAGAACAAAATATAATAATAACATACTTGACATAAAACAGGAGAGACAGTGCATAAGCTAAAAACCAGAACTAAGCATCATAGCAGCGGAAATCCAAAATATAGCTTATTACAACTTTTCAAACTGTCTCAAAGCAAAAGCAAGGTAAAGGAGGTACACTACTAATGCCCAAGTAGCGACCACCAACGACACAGGGAGAATATATATATATATATATATATCATACGTGAAAGTCTCCTGCCCGCCTCCGAATCAGCTACTCGCGCACCACCAGCTAACCTGTCTCTAGTCTGCTCATGTGAGCACCCAGAGTAATAAGAGGAGACATAAAACTCTGGGTCAGACATAAAGCCTGGTATGAGTGATAAGCATCTAAAGTGAACAATAACAGGTATACTAAAACATACCTGAACCTGGACCTGCAACCAAAGAGTTAGCACTACGTACTGTACAACACTCTAAGGTGCCATATCAAAAGGTGTAAAGATACGGAGGTGGGGGAGGTGTGCATGTCATACTGATGGAAAACAATCAAACATAGCATCCATCCTCACATCTCTCACTCAGTGGGTAAAGCATACGATATTCACCACTTCGATCACCCAACATACCTTGCTACGATCACTTTGCCCCATGAAGTCATAAATGGCCTCACTGCACTGATAACGTAGCCACTAATCCTTCTCTATGTCCACTTGCCCCATGGAGTTATTCACCCCATCTGTGCTGGCTCATAGCCTTACCAATCCTTACTATGTCCACTTGCCCCATGGAGTTATTCACCCCATCTGCGCTGGCTCATATCTTACTACGCATCACCTTGCCCCTCAAGTCATAATGACTCTACTGCACTGATAACGTAGTCCATCATTCATTTTTAGTGGTGAATCAAAGTTATGAACATCGACAACTCCTTAGCACACGTCCCGCAGCAAAGCCCAACCATGAAGTGAACTCATCGGTTCCCAACTGGATCCTGAGCTCTAACTTCCCATATTGGACTACCTTTGCATCTCGGGTTATTGGTCAATACTGGGTCGGGTCGGATTCTTTTTAAACTATCGGTTCGGGTCGGGTCCCCTGCATCGCGTCGGTTCAGGTCTTCCTCTGGTACGGTTCGGGTCGGGTGTCCCCCTTCGGGTCGGGTCGGGTGTCTCCCTTCGGTTCGGGTCGGGTGCCACCTCCCATCTAGTTCGTGCCTCTGCTCCGATTCACTCCCTCGTTCTTCACGTGCTCTGATCCGATCCCTCCTTCTCTATCCGATCCGATCCCAGTTAAGTTAGCGTGGCCTTCCTTTTTGCCACTTTTCTCAAGTGTCAGGTTCCGATCCAATCGAATCCCTTGCCCAGATCAACATATCCGATCCGAGCCGCTTTATCCGATCCGATCCGGAACCTGCACTGCTTTCTGAAACTGTTCCAGCAAGTGTTTACGCCATTCGATGATGTTTTCGACCATTCTAACTATTGAAATCAATCACAAAGCATATCATACAGTCGAGCAACATGCATAATCAACCACAAACATCAAAACATCAATATGATATGTTAAAATGGATCAAACATACCCCAAAATCCCATATTTCCCCTTAAGCATGTTTAGGTGAAACTAATGATAGGATTAGCAAAACTTAACCAAATTAACCCAAATTCGTATCAGAGGTCTAAAACATCATTTAAGAATTTATGAACATTTTTCCCGAATTTTATCATGCTTAAATTCGCTAATTAACACTAATTACCCTTAACTAGCCATAATTAGTGTAAAACTATGCAAATCACTCACCTTAACCACAAATAAACTAAGATCTGAAATAAATCTCTGATTTGATGTGAATCCCAATGCTACCAGTAGCTCCAATGTTGATTTGGTGTAGTTCTCCCTTGGTTAGAGGTTGCTAAGCCAAATCCTTGACCAAAAGATGATTTGGAGGTGATTTAGAGGTTGGAGGCCCTTTTTAGGGTTCCTTGGTGATAAGTGGAGGCTAGAAAACTAAAATGGAATGATGCTCTATCTCATTTCAGCCTTCCCATAACCCTAATCCCGAAATGGGTTATGGGCCTACTCACTAATCACCCGATTTGGCCCGGTTAAGAAGTTTTTCACCCTCCAAACCTTATTTCAGCCATATCTCCCAAACGGTAAGTCCGTTTGGCCATTATGACCACTCTACGGAAAGGTAAACCATCAAACGAATCTAATGGAAGTGGTTTCAAGTCAAAATTCCTTTCCAATCAAAAGTTATGGCCAAAACAAGATCAACTAGGGGCAAAATGGTCATTTAAAAATCGACAAAAATCATAAGCATGGGAAATGACTCTAATGGATGTTTCCCAAAGTTACATGACCATACGACTTTTTACGGGAAAAAAATAAATATTCTACGATCCCCCGATGCGTAGAATACGTGTCGTTACCTAGGTAAGGTGAGTGCAATCCTTGATATTAAGATTACTAGGTAAAAGGTGGATTTTCTTTGGATCAATCTCATTAAATTGAGAAGACTCTAAAGAAATACGATCACTTTGACTGTAAACCCGCATGTACACCATATGATCCCAGTGTAAAGTTATTTAAGAACACTGGTGAGGGCGTAAGACAGTCTGATTATTCGAGCATCATTGGCATCCTTCGGGATGCCACAAATTGTACTAGACCTGACATTGCCTATGTAATGGGAATATTGTGGAAGTTTACCGGTAGACCTAGTATAGAGCATTAACATGCTATTGAGAGGGTCATAAGATACATAAAATAAACTATGAACCTTGGATTACATTATGAAAAGTTTTCAGTTGTACTTGAAGGATATTCTGATACAAACTGAAATACTTTATCTGATGATTCTAAAGTGACCAATGGCTATATATATAGCATCGTTGGAGAAGCTGTCTCTTGGAAACCCAAGAAACAGTCTATTTGGACTTAGTCTACTATAGAGACCGAGATAATAGCACTAGCCACAACTAGTGAAGAAGCAGAGAACTAAATAAATCTGCTATTTGAGATCCCCATATGGGAAAAACTGACATGAGTGGTGTAACTATTGCGATAGTTCCACGGCTATTGCAAAAAGTATAGAACCGTTATTACAATGGTAGAAAATGACAGTCATAAGCACAATACTGAAAAATAACATCACATATATAGTACTAAAAATTTGACGACTATTGAAAGAAGGACAGAACCGATATTATAACGGTAAGAAATGACAGTCATACGCACAATATTGTTAGAGAACATCACATATGAAGTGATGACAATTAGCCAGATCCTTGACGAAAGGACTGACCAGAAAGAAAGTCCTTAATGATTCTAAAAGAATAGGACTCTTGCCCTGAGACCGTGGAATCATACACAATGGTAACCCGACCTAAATGAATGGAGATCCCAAGAACTTGGTTCAATAGAAAAAAAAGTTGTGTTATTATTTAGATGAACATGCTAAATTTACATATTAAGAAGCATGTATTCCTGAAGTGATTATAGGATGAGTTGATAGAAACTATTAATGAGATATGTACTCTGTTTGGAGTGGAGTACCTATCTTCAGGAGTACTCTTGATAGACTCACCTATGTGAATGTGGAAATATGGCCGTTTCCTATGGAGTTTTGGGCAAAACTTCTAGAGCATTCACTAAATTGGGATAGACGTGCATGGCCATTAATGCACGGGCTTATTTGATTGCACTATTGAAAAGGTTGTATGTGGTCTGATGTCAGGAATAGAGTTCAAGTCTACGTGTCACTGTAGTAAAAACTGAATCTTATCCACTATGCAAAGGTTCAAGACCCAAGACACCTTTGTTTATGCACAATCTTATGTTTTTAGAAACTGCTCGGAAAATAATTTTTAAAAATTCAAGCGGGGGATTGTTGAAAAAATAGTTTATTTTTATGAAGTGTGAATTATTTAAAATATTGAATAAGTGTATGACTAGCTACTTGGGATTAATGGTGTAAACACTTATACTTTAGCCGAAAATACTTTGCAATTTTCAATCAATTTTAATTGACTTGGTAAAACTGAGATCCTGTTTTATAGATCTGAACCGACTTCCTCAACCAGATTATTACCACGTTCGGATTAGAAAAGAAAAAAATACGACAGTTTTTGTTTTCTCTCAGCCTATCTTCTTCTTACGCCACCATTTATTTTTTCTCCAAAAATAAAAATAGAATGAGCATTTCATTAATTTTAGAAAGTGCAAATCTAAATTGATTTGTAGTGCAAGCAAATCAGTTATTTTGTCCCCGAGGCTGCTTTATCCGAAAGACGGCGGATACAAGTACGAACTAGTTTGCACCACTGACCAAATCGCCGAATCATTTTCAGGAAAGTGACAAAGTATGTGACTCAGCCGTTATTTCTCAACAACATTAGCACTTCAAACTAATTGTATAATATAACATCATCGGTTGGCCTCCAACAAGGTGAATCAATCACCCTTCTCCCATGAAAAACCACAGTTTCAATATCTAGTGTAGAGCCTTCCTTACTGAGAGAACACACATAGCTAATCTCGTTATTATTAGTACCATCATCTCTACCATTCACTGCCATCACAGATCTAAACTTATCCTGCATTAAACACGAGTGTGATTGTCCTTCATTAGATCTCATACCATGTTTTATATGATTCCACCTGCACTTTTGAATGAATGGGGTCCAAGAGTATACTGTCGAATTGATTTCAATCATACCACCACACTTCTACATCAACATGAATAGTATCAACATTTATCAACCATGAAGCCTCTCTACACTCTGCTACACCATTATTTCCAAAATCAGAAAACAGTCTATCTGACGAACTTCGAACCATCACAGGATTACAGTTAACTGCCGTGTTCATTACATCAAAATGTTCCAACATTTCCTTTATCAATTACTCCCGCTTCCCTTATTTTTAGAAAAAGAAGCCTCAAAAATATTTTTTATTTTCCGATAAGCAGTGCTAAAGAAGGAAGCATGTTTCTTTTTATACAACGGCATTGGTAAAAGTGGAAAAACTACCAAACATGAATCACAGAATCACTACTTTCCCATAATACACCATCGCCTAACCCCTTAATGTGACAAGTCAACTTCAAAAACAATTACGCTACTCTTTTTTTCTAACAAGATTCAACCTTTTTGATGATCTTCAAGAACTACATTAGTTTGTGGCAGAACTGCTTGCAGTTGAATTGCAACAACCCTAAAACAGGTTTACCTTTGAAAATATTGGGCAATCAAATTTTCGATGCCTATATTGCCCACAACTAAAACATCTAATTTGATTCCTATAATTTCTCACAATATGATCGAAACCACCACAACAATAACATCGATTGCCTTTGTTGATTCTTCTATTTCTACTCTTCGGTTGAATATTGAATTGATTCTGTGCTGAAACGGAACTCGAGAGTGAACGAGAATTAACCTTCGATTTATAATTCTTTATAAGATTCTTCACATAAAATCAAGATTTTCTAGAGAATGGATGAAAGAAAAGAGGATTTGGTTGAGCTCTAATTTATGTTCATCGCCTAAAAATTGAATTTAGACCTACACACTAAATCAGTGGACATCGCAGAAAATAGTGGTTTTAAGTGGATCTATAATTTAATAGCTAAATCAAAAATGCATAATGGTTGGAATAAGCTAAGTCTTGCGATGTTCACTGATTCTTTTTTTCTTTTCTTTTTTGAATTTTTTCATGGGAGAAATCGGCACTGCCGTAAAACTCCCCCTAGTGCACCTCACCCAGTCTGCGGGGTCATCAGGCTTATGCACAAGGTGAGCCCCCTTATTTGAAGTGCAGCGCGTGAGGCGAAAATTGAACCCTCTCCATCTCCCAGAGAGCTAGGAAACCCCACCACCCACACATGGTAAGCCCCCTTATTTGAACTAAAGTGTGTGATACTTGTTGTTAATATTATAATGAAAGCCACATATTTATTTATCAACAACAACCAGCAAAGCCAATGTTACATTACTATTATTACTATTATCTTAAATCTTACAACATAGTTCAAAAACACAATTCTCTGTTTTATTGTTGACAAGAATACATCTTGTATTTAAAAACCCAACTTGGTAATTTAAAAATTATTTCAACTAATGATTTATCATAAATATTGAAAATATATTTTCCTCTAAAATATTCATTCCCAGTCAATATTATATATTTTCAATATTCATTTTAATCAACAAGGTATAATTTATGAACACATGTTGGAATAGATTACTTATTAAGTTAAGAACATATAATTTATTCCTATCACACCATTAATGAAAACTATAATTCCTTAATTCTTGTTATAAATAATATACTGGTTGGGCTTTCGAACTTATATTTTATTTTCTTCAGATTTAGAATCTAGAAAACGCACAATGGTATGTTCAACTCGGATACCCAAATAGCTAGGTTGTTACACACTCCCCCTTAAATAATTTACATCCCCGCAATTTTCTTAACACAAAACCCAAAATAAATTTCCATTTCAAATAATTGATCCATCATTTATCGACCTGGGAAAAGTTTAGTTTATACAAAAGCCACACAACTTTCAAATGTTTATACTTAATCAATATTCAACTCACCAAAGCTTGAAACTTTATAAATGCTCGGCTCATTAAAATCAAAAATTTCTCCAAACACTATGCCATAAGGATTCAAAACATACAACACCTCTTTAAAAAAGCTAATTATTTAGAATACACACTCATCTTCCTCAAATTATAGTCAAAATAGGAATGTTGCCACAACATCTTTTTTGTTTTAGTTTCAACAGAAGATGGCTGCTGACTCAATTACAACATCAAATGGCCTTGTTATTCATTGTTCTTATGCTATCAACTTGATGATTACAACAATTCCTTAACTAAATTTTGGAGTGGATATTTTAAAAGATCGCTTTTGCTCAAGATTGTTTTTAATTTCAAAACACTTTTAATTAAAATAACAACAATATTTTATCTTTTTATAATTTTAAATACCAAATTTTCAATTAAACATATTCTTTGATTTGATTCAAATAGTATTAAACCATCCATTTATCAGCTTTTATCTCGTTATGTGGTTGCGATGTCGATACAAGAATTCGCTATCACCTCGCCACTCAACTTAAATATCACCATCCAATGTAGTGGTTTAACGCCATTCTCACTAATTATTCATTTATTCTTTTCCAAAAAACTTTTTACTTATCTCACAGATTACTATGCTCGATCATCTCGTCAACATGTTTAAGAAATCCTTATTGATATCGTTGATTAGACGTATCAATAAATATTCCTTAAGATACCCAATGGACAACCTAACATGAAAGAAAGTTCTAAATATTCAAATCACACAATGGTTGTTCTGTTGTTTACTGAAACAATTATTTCGATACAAAAACAACCCAACATTAATCTTCACAACGATTCGCTTAATTTATATTTAAAAGGGGATTAACTCTTATGAATTATTCACTAATATATAATATCGTCTAACCCCAATTATGAATTTTTTTAACTATGCACAGCCGAACAATTCACCTGCTTCCTTTAACACCAAGTAATTTTAACAACACTACAAGATGATAAATTAAATAATAATTAATTTAATATTCATAATTAAGGGAATTGGACGTCTGTCTTGAAATTTTGGTCAAGAAAGACATTTGGTTTGCGTAAAACGGACACTGTATAAAGAAGTTACGAAGGTTTAAAGTTTGTATACGCTCAAGATAGTGTTATATATATATATATAGGGTCCTAAAAATTAGATTTTAGTTCAAAAATTCAAAAAAATCCGTTGGCGGCAAAGTTCATGCCTCAGGGGTGTCGACCCTAAAGCAGGGATGTCGACCCCATAAGGGGGGTCGACCCCAGGATTAACCCCATAAAGGGGGGTCAACCCCCCTAGGGCTGAGGTGGCATTCGATTTTCTGGGGCTAACAGCTATAAATAAAGGTCCATTTCTCTTGTTTTCTTCACTGGAAGTCAATGGAGGCCAAATGTTGCCGGTGCTTGAACTGAACTAAATCCATTTTCCATCAACAATCAACTAAAGCAAACCAATTAGAGATTCAAGTGTAAATCTGCAACTTAATAAGCTTCTCTTCTAGTTCTCTCTTCTTAATCCAAACACTATGAGTTCTAGGTTACTTTTAGATTTAAATGATAAAAAGTAAAATGTGATAGTAATGTGATTTAGACCTATCTAAAATCCTGAATCTAAATTATTCTTGGATCTCAAACTTTAATACGATAGACCTATTTTTATAGATTGAATTCACTTGTGGATAGTTTATCATGTCACCTATGTGGATCCGAACCTTTACCTAGGATTGTGATTAACTTGGATCTATCATTATTTGGACAGTTAAATTTTTGTTTAGTCCTAGATCATCTTGTTGTAATTGGACATATGAATTCCTATTTAGATCCATTCATGCTTGTTGTGACATCCTTATGTTAGATGTAGTTTTATCATCACCTTTTCTCACTAGATCTGTTTTTATGCCCACCTTACTATTATGCCAATTACATGTCTATGCCAATATATATATATATATATATATATATATGCCAGTTGTGCTAGAATAATCACTATTGTCATCTTCCCATCACCTTTCCCTTTTTATTGTTTATGTCTAGGCTACTTTCTAGCCTAGGCATGCAACCAAAATTATGCGAATGCGTTAGTTAGGGAACGGGGAAAATATTAGAATTGGCATAGCTTGGTTAATGAATATGAATATGGACATATAATTCATTGTGAACATAATTGGGGAAAATGGGGCATGAAACCTATAACATAAGGTAAAAAATTGGATAAGAATGAAATGCCTAGGATTACAACTAGAAATTGTAATTGCACTTTTGACACGAGGTTAGGTTGCATTAGTGGTGGAAGTCTGCCCTAACCCAACCGGCATATCCAGCAACCACTAATGTTGAACCTAATGTGAGAGGTCTAAATGCGCATATACGAGATAGGGAGGTTAGGCCCAACTAGTGGAATAAGTCTGCCCAGACCCGACTGACATATCCGTTATCCACAAGATGTAGGCCTAATGTGGGAGGTCTAGCCCAATATAAACCATAAATGGACATGGTAATGAATTGAAATGCTTAACCTAGTTGAATCCATAGGGATTGTGTGAATATAAATAGGGGTTAAGTAAACTTGGTTGAACAATGGAAGGGTTAAGTTAGTATATCTGAGTTGGGTCGGTAATATTCGATATATGCCCACGAGACTTAACCGATTGGGGGTTATGTATTAAAGACACATATAGGTAAGCATAACCGGTAGAAAGATTGGGTTATATAAGTAAGACAACTTTTAGGGTAAATATAACATGTGGAAAACCTAGTGAGGGATAAAAGACAAGGGGGAGAGCTTGTATCATATTTTGTGGGACCCATTTCAATTAGTAACCCGGAGAAGGTATCGAATAGAACACTCCGAACTATTTTGGAGAAGGGGCACGCTTACTAAACTACTTATAAGAGATCAAAACGTGGAGGGCGGTGTGGGCGGCGCAAACCGACCGGGCCATGTGCATGCATGAGCCGGGCAGAAGGGGATAAGACGACCGTGACACTTGTAGATATAGGGTTGTGCATATCAGCGGAGGGTTGCCATGTTAGGACGTGATACATCCTACAGTGGGGCCAGCACAGAGTATCTACGCAGATTAGGGAGCCGATCAATTAGGGTAGTAGTTAGGGTACATTTGGACGTATGCCTAAGTCTACCACCTTATAGTGGAAGTATATCAACTCGGGCTTTCGCGATCCAGGTTATCGACATAAACTCAATGTCGACTATCCAAGCATCGGAAACACCGGAAAGTTAATGAAAGAATTTATAGGGTGAGGATAGATAAGATATAATATTAGAATAGAAGAAGAAGAAGGACATACAATATCAGAGTAACACGAATCTCACACCGGAACGAATAAAATATAGTATACAACATAACTTGGAAATACAAATCTGTAATTTGAGTATAACACTTACATCACAACGGAAATAAATAATAGCTATACAATCCTGAAGCCTGCTGCTCTAGCTCTCCAAGTATATTTGTAAAAACCTGACTACTTGACTGCCCATACAAAATTGGGCACCCAAGAGTTTAGGGAAAACAAAACAAAATAAACTCTGGGTCAGTCGTGGGACTGGTATAAGTAAAACCATTTAAAATAGTTTGAGCAATTAAACGATATCTCATAAGACTACGCCGTATAACGGAACGGGTTTTTCCCTTATGAGAATCCAAAACACTTATTTCAACATTCAAAAACCGTTTGAAAGGAACGATAATCTTTATATCAAACTCATTTGATATTATAATAATGTCTATCAACCACAATATAATAATTATCTAGCAGAACGCTTTCATCTCACGTTCCACATACATAATATATAATCAAAAACCGCGGGTGCTTATTGGGTAATGAATTCCAACTGGCAAGGTATGGGACCAGCTTAGTATATTGTAACGACCCGGAAAATCTGAACCAATTTAAAAAATTTAAATTGGCCAAAATAGTGGATTTTAAATATTTAAAATAAATATTTTAAATAGTAAAGATGAAAACTGAGTTTGAATCAACAATTGAAATGGAATATAATTAATTCTAATTACAAACAAGGCCTGAAATGGCGCGATAGTTTCAAAATTTGAATTCAAACTTTGATTGACTGTACCGGGTGCAAAACAAAACGGATTTGAGTGAAACCAAAAATATTTAAATCTGTTAGTGAATACCTTTCTAACGAATCTGAAAAATCAAAGTTTCATAGCGGAAAGCAAAAGTTATGGCCAAATGAATTTTCAGAAAGGTCGCTATGGAATTTATATAGCCCGTGAAATTGGCCATTTTGCAAACAACCTCGGAATTCGACGAAACCACTTTTGTTGGATTCGGGATGTGAAGTTATTGCCAGATTTCAAATTTCATAATTTTTGAAGCTAGTATGTGAGCGTGGCAAAGGGAAATGTGTTTTGGTCAATTACAGTTAAATTGGATCGACCAGAAATGGGCCTTTTTGCAAACAGTCTCAAAATTCGACGAAACTAGTTTTGTTGGGACCGTATCATCAAAACATAGCTAGATTTATTTTTTTGAAATTTTTCGAATCAGTTTGTGGCCCTGGTAAATTGAAATGTACGTTCAAATTGAATATTGAATGTTATATATTTTAAATCGAAGGAAAACTGACTAAAACATTCGAATGGGCCTTCGAAACATATCCCATTGTGTTCGGAATGGGGGTAAAACGCTAGGGACGACAGTCATTGGGTTTGGATTGGGGTTCGTGTGTGAAAGGAGGTATTTTCGAAATTTAAAAATATATAAATAAATGGAAAAATCTCATTGGCCCATACGATTTTCTCTCTCCCCGACTCTACCTGGCGCACGACGGAAATTGATTCTTACCTTCTCTCCCCATTTTCTTTTGATCCGCTCAATGAAATCCAACACCACAGTTATGGTTTTTGTAGTACTTCTCATGATCTTCAAATCCATATAAGTACTGGATTTTTTCGTGCAGAATTGAAGGAGAATTTGAGCTCGAAAGTCGAGTGCTTCATCTCGCCGCCGCCGTCAACCAGGGCCACCGAAGTGGGCACTGCTCCAGGCTCCAGTGCACCTCTCTCCCCTCTTCCTCGCTGCGAAGGCCGATCGTCAATCCACTTCACTGTTTGATCGAAAAGATCAAACCTAGTTTTGAAGAATTCAGAGAGGTACGGCTGAGTTCATTTTCAACTGTTTTAACACCTTTAAACCGTTGCAAACTTTGAAAAATCATATCTTTTTCGTGTATTGACGAAATTCGATGAAACAGGAAATATCGTGACCGTGTGGACGTCTTCTACATTCTAGAAGAGACCGCATATTTTTCTGAGCCTTCTGCTATTTTTGGTGGAGTGGAACCCAATGTGAGATTTCTAATTTATAAACGATATGGAAAACGACGATGTATAAATTATATAATCGATGTATGAGTTATATAAGCGTTGTACACCTCTTGTATAAGCGTTGTATAAGTTGTACGTTCGATGTATAAGTTGTATATGCGTTGTAAAAATTATATATGTTTTGAAATAGAAGTGAAATGCTATATATATATATATATATATATATATATATATATATATATATATATACGCCCCTCGTCCACAAACCATGGACGATATTTATTGGTTGTGATTGGTGTGAAAATTGATTGATAGCGAATGGTTGATTGGAATTGTTTGTGGTTGATATTGATTGATTGTGGTTGAAAAATACCCGTTTGTGGTTGAGAAATATTTGGTTGAAACCACATAGGATTAGCTTGTGGAAATGAAAAAAATATACATGCCGCCTGCGTGCGAACTAGATGCATGATTCCCCATTGTCAAAAGCTGCGAGGCTGTAAGGTAGAGCGAGGAGCCGTACTAGGGACGGTCCCGGTTTTAACTACCCTGCCGTTATGCTGCCGAAATTTTGAATAATATTCATGTGTTAGAATTATTTCCATTTGTTGAAACTATATTTATTCATTGAATAGAAAACCTTCATGTGTTGAATTGAAACTCATTCGTTGAATAGAAATTCATGTGTTGAATGGTATTCGTGTTTTAAATATAAAAATCACATTTTTAATCTATATATATAAACTATAGAAAACCTTCATGTGTTGAATCGATATTCATTCGTTGGATAGAAATTCATGTGTTGAAGGATATTCGTGTTTTAAATATAAAAATCACATTTTTACTCTATATATATAAACTATAGAAAACCTTCATGTGTTGAATCGATATTCATTCGTTGGATAGAAATTCATGTGTTGAATGGTATTCATGTTTTAAATATAAAAATCAAATTTTTACTATATATATAAAAATCAAATTTTTACTATATATATATAAACTATAGAAAACCTTCATGTGTTGAATCGATATTCATTCGTTGGATAGAAATTCATGTGTTGAATGGTATTCGTGTTTTAAATATAAAAATCACATTTTTACTCTATATATATAAACTATAGAAAACCTTCATGTGTTGAATCGATATTCATTCGTTGGATAGAAATTCATGTGTTGAATGGTCTTCGTGTTTTAAATATAAAAATCACATTTTTACTATATATATATAAACTATAGAAAACCTTCATGTGTTGAATCGATATTCATTCGTTGGATAGAAATTCATGTGTTGAATGGTATTCGTGTTTTAAATATAAAAATCACCTTTTTATCGATATATATAAAATATAGAAAACCTTCATGTGTTGAATCGATATTCATTCGTTGGATGGAAATTCATGTGTTGAATGGTATTCGTGTTTTAAATATAAAAATCACCTTTTTATCGATATATATAAACTATAGAAAACCTTCATGTGTTGAATCAATATTCATTCGTTGAATTGAAATTCATGTGTTGAAAGGTATTCATATTTTGAAAGAAATTGTTTTATAATAAAATTCCAATTTTTATCGTCGATATGAACTATATAAAATAATCTTGTTTTGAAATAAATTGTTTTATAATAAAAATCCTATTTTTATCACCTATATTAACTATATAAAATAGTCGAGTTCTGAAATAAATTGTTTTACGTTAAAAATCACATTTTTATTATATACATGAATTGTTAAAAATAGTGAAGTGCTGAAATAGAAAAAGTTAGATAAAACTATCATTTTTATCAAATGTATGAAATTCATATGGTTTTGAAATCGAAGAATCGATATATATATATAAATAGAATTGAAATATATCGAATAACGACGCTGCAGTTCGTATTTTGAAACCGTGATTTCAAACGATTATACCGGGAGATCCGACCATCGGATTTTCCTGAAACCGCAACCGTTGGGTTCGCTTTGGAAATATCTTTCCAACGGCACCAACTTTGTAAAAATCCAACGGTTGGATTGTCTGGAATGTTTAATTCAAATCTGAAGAAAAACAGCGCCAGAATCGATTATATATATATATATATAAATATAATTATATTTAATCGAATAACGACGCTGTAGTTTGTATTTTGAAATCGAAACTTCAAACGATTATACCGGGAGATCCGACCGTCGGATTTTCCCGAAAATGGAACCGTTGGATTCGTTTTGAAAAGATCTTTCAAATGATGTAAATTTTATGAAGATCCAACGGTTAGATTTTCAGATATGTGTAAATCAAATCTGAAGAAAAACAGTGCCACAGCCGTGTTATGGCCCGAAGCGTCGTTTTGAACAAATTGGCTATTTAATAAATAAAAATAGCGATAAATCATTATAAAATATTATAAACGATATGGATGTGAAATTTAGAAACTAACTGAAGGTTGGTTAAGTCGAATGGTTTCCTGGGTGTTGATCTGATGTTGGTTTCGGCCTTCGGGGTTAATATTTGGGAAATCGTTCTCTTACTGATTTACGGTTAGCGACTAATGAATTGAAATTATGCGTAGTAGTGTTTGCGTAGCACTTGTTTATTATATATGTGATTTGCTCAGAAAGACCGGGTTTATCCCAATCTGAATAACTGAATCGACGATAAGAAATCGAAGATGAAGACGGTGGTCGAAGACCAGAGATCTTCACCTCGTTTGGATGGTAACCGAGGTCCTGATTGGGAGGCATCCCGAAATATGGATAATGAGTGGTGATCGTCCAGACATACGTGGTGATCGATGGGTTTGCGAGGTATATAGTACCTCCGGTTTCGTTCAGACCCAGAACGGACATGCAAATGGACAGTGTGTTTGACATTGGAATTTATTCTGTGTGATTGATAGCTATCAGTTGCACGGTGTGAATTGCCTATGTGGCATGCTAAGATGCAATGATCATGGCTTCTGTTGAAAAACAAAGTCTTGTGGTGATGATCAAAGCACCGCCTGTGTGGCGAAGCTTTGTGTATAACGTGAAATCGCGAGCCTCACACTATGAACAAGAAACGGGAGAAAGTACCTCAGGGAGGGCCTGCGTTTCTTCCTAGCTAGAAGTGGCGTCAGTGGTTTTTACAAGCCTTGACGAGTTTGACTTATGTGGTTGTTGCTGTTGCGAGGCGCCTCAGTTATATCGGTTGATCCGGGACCGATGGAGTCATTTGTTGGATCACTTACGCCCCAAAGGGCGGGGAAACGCAGTGTTCAGGAATTTTAATCCACATTGGTGGACCGGCCCTGACGATCCAAAGGCTTGACAGAGTACTTGCCTGAGGCTCGGGCTAGTGTAACACCCCACCTCCGCCAATGCCTCTCTTGCAAGTACACTAGCTTTGGAGGGGCGTTAAACAACGTAAACATTCATGCAGATATCACAAGACAGAACATGTAAGTAAAAACATAGTATAATAAAGCAGCGGATAAAAACTAACATTTCCAAACCATAGTCAAGTTACATCAAAGTACTTGGTCATTATTTTCCATAAAACAAAGTCTAGAAACATAAACTGAAAACTAGAAAGAAAATCATAAAGTAACTATCCCCAAGGTAGAATAAAGCCATAGCGAGCTCAAGTCCAAACCGTACATGAGCTATCCAGAAAAGCAGCTAAAGATCCAATCTAGGTGCTAGTGTTCCCACCCTGTAAACCAAAGGGGGGGGGGGGGAACGAAAGAAAAGAGGCGAAAGAAAATGGGTCAGTCAAAAGACTGGTAAGTCCTATCTACTATTAGTATAATAACTAATAAAGTTAACTTGGCATGTAAACAGAGGTGAAACATAGGATGGTAACTCGCATGGTTAAAAGTTAACAGGATAGATCAAGTGTGGCATTGCATATACAAGGTTTAGTTTTGCACCAAGTGTACTAGTATTCCAACCCATGTAAAATATAAACAAGAAATGATCCCTTGGCCCAAAGCTGGCCCAATGTCATGAGGTGACCTAAATCAAGGCCCAACTACACGGTCTAGTCAATCGGCTCCCTAAAAGCCTAACTCGTCAAGTGTCGGTGTCATACGGCCCAATCACAAAGTGTAGTCAAACTGTGCTAGGTCCATCCTAGGGTGTATCAAGCCCTAGGGTGCCAACCACGGACACAAATCAAGCACGCACACTCTAAACCTACTGGTGCCTGTGTCTGCTTTTTCAACTCCGGACTATGTGCACGACCATAGTCCGCCTGAACCTACATCGGCGCACCTACTTAGCCGTCGTTTTGGTCGCTTACATGTCAACCCAGTAATCGTGCCCCACCCTAGCCTAGTCCCTAGGGTATCATGATACAACCAAGAGGGTTACTGGTGAAAAGGACCTCATAACTAGGGTTTCCTAACGGGTTAAATGTGATTAACCTGATCCAATCAAGCATCAAGTTGGTTAAGTGTACCCAAGGTTCATGACTTAACCCTATCAACCCATCGTGTTCATGTTGGTTAAGTGTTACGTGGTCCATGACTTAACCCTATCATGTGGCATTAATTAATTTAATGCACCTTAACCTCTCACATTAGACCTTGTTGTGGTTACTAGTTAAGCCGGGCGGGTCCGGGTAGCTTTACACCACAACCTAGTCTAACCTCGGGTTTAAGCACAACATGACCAACTACTCACATTGGGTCCTATTATTTGTAGCCACTAGTTAAGCCGGTCGGTTCTGGGTAGATTTATGCTACAAACTCAACCCAACCTCGAGTTGGCCACACTCATATTTTCTAAGTGTCATGTCCATCATTATGTTTACAAACATAATCACAAGTCAATGTTCATGTCATATTTTAAAACCATGTTTTCATGTCATCAATATTACCCAAACCCAACGCATTCCCATCGCATGTACGTTTCGCATAACATAACATAGATCAAAAGAGGGAACTTGGCAAAAGCATGACAAAAAGGGCATAAGGTAATAAGGTTGGCCACAAGTTAAACATGGTGGCATATGAGGCATAAATATGTTCATTTAAACTTGCATGTTACATTATAAGCCTCAAAACATGCATAATATTCAAACTTAGCGAATAGGTGATACATGGTCCTAGATGACATAGAATGATGACTAGAAGTTCGCATATAACATTATATGCAAGTTATCATAAAGGTTATGAGAGTTCTCATGTTGCATAATGCAACATTTCAACATAAAGCTTATAGCTTTTAGCCCACAAGGTCAAGGTGATAGCTTTACAAACATGCATAGAATAAACCTATGCATAACATGTTAGAATCAAAGAACATATCATACTTAGGCCCAAACTCAAACTTGCAACATGTCACATTTAACTTCATAGTTAGAATCTAAGAGTAGTATAGGGCTTACAATGCTATGAAGACTTATAAAATAAAATAAGATTGAGACGAAGCCACTAGCAACTCTAAACACTCCCAAATAATAAGCTCCAATGAAAACCCTTGAGAAAAAAGCAAAAGATCCTTGCTTTGATGAAGAAAGATTGAACTTTGGCCTTAAATCAAGCTTAGAAACTCTCAAACAAGCTTAGGAACTCTCATATGAATGAAGATGGAGGTTATGACAAGAGGGTGGAGGCCATGATTAAACATTTTGGCATAGTTTAGTTGTAGGATTGATTTATGATGATTTAGGCTAGGTATTAGGGCCTTTTTATAGATGATTAGGTTAGTTTAGACCATAGGATTAACCCTAATTCAGATCTGGGCCATCAATTCACGTCACTAGCCTTCAAAACAGGTCCAAACAGCCAAAATATGTGCACCAGGCCGACCTGGCCGACCAGGGAGGTCGAATCTAGTGTCGACCTGGTTGGGGGGGGGGGGGGGAGGTCGACCCTAGTGTCGACCCCCCTGTCGACCTGTCTGGGCGGGAATTTTCCCGCCCAGTCTGTTTTGGCTGAATTTGAATTCTGAATTCAAATTTGAACTGTTTTTGAACTTGAAATTTTCTAAAAACTTTGACGAGCCATAACTTGGTCATACAGACTCCGATTTTCGAAAACTCGGACTCTATTTCGCGTATTATTCCAAGACGAACGCAATGGCACAACCCGTTTCCCTTGATTCAGATTTTAAAATTTATTTCTGCCTTTATTTACGATTATAGCATGTTATCAAAATTCAGGTTGTTACATTCTCCCCACCTTAAAGGATTTCGTCCCCGAAATCTTCAAGTTAGGAAGGATGTATCCTACCAACCATCATCCATCTATTCATGCATCATCCACGAGCAGTCATTGTCCTTAAAAGATTCTAAATGCTGTATGATCATATGCAAAAGGTGTGTGTATATGCACTTATCTAATGCGAAAATCAGGCGGTTACTGATTCAGTAAACCTCCTTAATGCAAAGTATGTTAGTGAAATGCGTCCAATATGTATGCGAATCCCTAACATAATTCATAATCTCTATATGAGTGCACATACCATTCATCCATATGCAACATCCACGTGATAGCATAACAAGTTTCATCCATGAATAAGCATAAACACTCATGCATATGTGGTATGAAAGTGTGTGAGCCGATCTTGGTGCCTAACGTGTATCATGCATCCAAGAGTATCCACTTGCAAACACTTGCAACCACTTGCAAACATCAAGCATAACATGTTTCAAATACATGTTTCAACCAGGGGTTTCTACCTAAGGTTCTCATGACAAGATTTACGAAACAAGATAAACTAGATAAACATGGATAGCAAAAGATATGCCAACTAGGAAAAGAGATTGAAAATGTACCCTAAAAAAGAAATGGATAAAGCCCACGCATCTTCTCCTCAGTTTCCCAAGTTGCGTCTTCCTCTGCTTCACTCCATTACACCTTAACAAACTTAACTTCTTTGCTTCTTAGCTTCTTTGTCTCCGTTCCCAAGATACGAATCGGAGCTCTCCTCAAGGTTGCCTCTTTCTCAACCTCCATGTCTTCAAGAATGCTAGGTTCAACCACCTCAGCTGACTCATGTAGGCACTTCCGGAGATGCGAGACATGAAAGACATTATGCACTTCGGCCAGTTTCTCGGGCAATTCCACCTTATAAGCCATCTTACCAATTCTCTCTATGATAGGGAAGGGTCCTACGAACCTTGGTGCCAGCTTCCCAACTGCTCCGAAACGAACCACATTACACAAAGGAGAAACCTTCACGAAAACCATGTCTCCCACTTCGAATTCCAAATCTGTCCTTCGCTTGTCAGCATAGGATTTCTGTCTGTCTTGGGCCGCTTTCATCCGTCTTCTCACCAATTCAACTTTCTCGGATGTATCCCGTATCATGTCAGGCCCAAGTATAAGCCTATCCGTTGTCTCCCACCAACAGGATGGTGATCTTCACGACCTCCCATACAAAGCTTCAAATGGTGCCATCCCTATGCTGGCTTGATAGCTATTATTATAGGAAAACTCTAAAAGAGGAAGGTGGTCTTCTCAACTACCACCAAAGTCAAGTACACAAAGCCTCAAAAGATCTTCTAGCACTCTATTCACCCTTTCGGTTTGGCCATCCGTCTGAGGATGATAGGCTGTACTTAGATTCAATCGCGTGCCCATCGCTTCTTGCAGACTATTCCAGAACTGGCTAGGGAAAATTGGGTCACGATCGCTGACTATGCTAGAAGGAACTCCATGCAATCGCACTATCTCTCGAAGATAAACAGATGCTAGCCATGATGCGGTCCTCTTGCTCTTCACTGGAATGAAATGAGCACTCTTCGTAAATCTATCAACTATGACCCATATGCTCGTATTCCCTTTCCTTGACCTAGGCAATCCGTCCACAAAATCCATAGAGATACTTTCCCACTTCCACTGCGGGACCTCCAATGGATGCAATAGCCCACCGGGTTTCTTCGACTCGGCTTTCACTTGTTGGCACACCATGCACTTTGAAACATACTCTGCCACATCTTTCTTCATTCCAGCCCAAAAGAAAATGCGCTTCATATCCCTATACATCTTATCTCCTCCAGGATGTATAGTCATCTTTGAGTGATGCGCTTCTTCGAGAACTTTATGCACCAAGTCTCCTACTTGTGGAACGCATAGCCTTCCATCACGCCTTAGCCAACCCTTGTCATCAATGGTATATCTAGCAAGGTGACTAGACGTCTCACCACGAATCAACTTGTCCATGACCTCGACTATCGTGGATCTTCCTTCTGCGAAGCCCCAACTTGATCAAGAAGCATAGGTCTAAGCTCAAGTGATGCTAAAGAACCCGTCATCGACTCAACAGCCGGGGTGAGATCAAAGGTTGCCAATAACTCTAGGCTCTTCATCTCAACAAACAAGGGACTCAAAGTCAACCTACTTCTGCTTAATGCATCTGCTACAACATTACCCTTGCCAGGGGTATAAGCTATCTCGAAGTCATAAGAGGCCAAGAATTCCATCCACCTTTGCTGCATTAGATTCAGATCTTTCTACGAGAAGAGGTACTTGAGCGACTTGTGATCAGTATATAACTCAAACCTTTCGCCTAGAAGATAGTGGCGCCAGAATTTGAGTGCAAAGACAATCGCCGCCAACTCCAAATCATGAGTGGGATAGTTCTTCTCATGAACTTTAAGTTGCCTACCCCCATAACATATCACTCTTCCTTCCTGCATCAGAACAAAACCTAAACCCATGCCACATGCATCAGTGTACACGGTAAACATCTTACCTCCATCAGGTAATGCCAAAACTGGAGCTGTAGTAAGGGCCGTCTCGAGCCTTTGAAAAGCAAGCTCACACTCTAAGTCCCATGCAAAGACTAATTTCTTCTTCGTCAACTTAGTAAGAGGGGCTGAAATCTTAGCGAAGTCCCTGATGAAATTCCTATAGTAGCCCGCCAGACCGAGAAAGCTTCTTACTTCGGTTGCATTCCTAGGAGTCTTCCAGTCTTGAACCGCAACCACTTTCGCGGGATCCACAGCTATGCCTTGTTTAGAAACTATATGTCCAAGAAACCTAACTTCCTTTCTCCAAAAATGGCATTTGGAGAACTTGGCTATCAACTGATGAGTTCTAAGCGTATCCATTACTTCCTTGAGATGTCTAGCATGTTCTTCCTCATCCTTTGAGAAGATCAGAATATCATCCACGAAGACAACAACAAACTTGTTAAGGAACTCCCTGAACACCCTACTCATCAAATCTATGAAGTAGGCAGGTGCATTAGTCAAACCGAATGGCATGACAAGCCATTCAAAGAATCCATCTGGAGTCCTAAACGCAGTCTTATCAATACTATCCTCAGCCACTCTAAGCTGATGGAATCCGATGGCTAGATCGAGCTGAGAGAAAACAGAAGCACCAACAAGCTGGTCAAAGAGATCATCAATCCTCGGTAACGGGTGTCTATTCTTCTTTGTCAGCTTGTTCAACTCACGATAATCAACACATAGACGAAGCGAACCATCCACCTTAGTAGCGAATACCACAGGAGCACCCCATTCAGAAATGCTTCGCCTAATAAAAATTTTCTCAAGCAACGCCTTAATTTGCTTACTGAGCTCTCTTCTTTCTCGTGGGGCTATGTGCCTAACGGGCAATGAGACTGGCTTGGCATTATCAACAAGATAAATGCGGAAATCTATCTCTCGTTTAGGGGGTAACCCCTTAACCTCTTCAAAGACATCAGGATATTCTCGAACCACCCTTACAGATTGCAGATCATTGATGGACGAGTCAAGAGATTCAAGATAACATAACATGACGGGATCCAGCGGTTTGCAAGAAATCTCTTGGGTATTACCGAGGCAAGTCATGAGTCTCACCACCCTATGCTCACAATCGAGAATGGCTCCATAACTGGACAACCAATCCATGCCCAAAATCAACCCGTATCCCGTGAACCCGAGAACATAAGCATTACACGTGAATTCTACGGTCAAGATAGAAATCTTCAAATCCACACAAATCATAGATAGATGGGCGGAACCCCCAATTGGATTTGAAACACTAACGGGATCCTCAACAAGACTAGTACTTAGGTGCAAACTTTCAACAATGTCAGAAGAAATAAAGGTATGCGATGCGCCAGAATCAAATAAAGTGCGAACAGGAAAGTCAGAAATATAAACAAGACTTTATATAGAAATACTACCTCGGTCCTGAACTAGATCAGTGTTGAGAGCATGCACTTGCCCTCCCGAAGGCCCTGCACGCTGAGTCTGCCCTTGCTTCTTGGGACAATCCTTGCTAAAGTGTCCAGTCTCTCCACAGTGAAAGCACTCGCCCAACTTCCTCTTCGTCTTCCTACAATCTTTAGCTATGTGCCCAACAATCCCACAGAAGTTGCATTTTCTTGGGTCCTTTGCCTTTGCCTTGATGCCCTTGTTGTTCTTGTTGTTCTGATTGCTCTGGTTCCCTCCCCACTTGGAGTCCGTCTTCTTGGTTTGAGTCTCATTAGGCTTGACTTCTTTCTTGCCATTCTTATCGTCTCCTTGAAGCAATGCCATGTCCACTAGGCCTTCAAAAGTGGCCCCCATGGGTATATGAGACAGGGCTAAACCTTGTAACGACTCATTCAACCATCGTGCAAAGCGTAAAGCCTTCTTCTGGGGAGTACTAACCATGTCCAAACCGAATCGAGCAAGCTGGTTAAACTTATTCACATACTCCCTCACTGTCATGTCCCCTTGCTTCAAAGATATAAATTTCTCCAATTGCAGATTTGCTTCAGCAGATGATAGAAACTTAAGCCCAAACCTCGTCCTAAAGTCGGCCCAAGTCTCTATAGGCCTAGTAGCATTGGTGACCTCCCACCAATAAGCAGCTTCCTCTTTCAATAGCCATGCTGCCAACAGAACTTTTCTATGGTCTTTCACATCAAAGATGGAGAAGAGATCTTCAGTTTCTTTCAACCAATTTCTCGCCTCCACAAAAGTCTCCATCTCGATAAAATTCTTGCCACCCATGGCCTTAAAGTCTTTGCAAACTTTTGCGAAATCTGCTTGTGGGTGCTGAGGAGGAGGAGGAGGAACCTCAGTTATGGTGGGAGTGGTTGCTGGGCCCACATCGTTGGCCCTACCTTCCAAGTATCCCCAGAACCATCCGGGAATGGTCACTCCCTCGGGAAGGTTGAGATCGGCCATGCTGAAAAAGGAAAAGATAGATTTAGAATGAGGAAACAAAGGATAGTGCTAATGGCTTTTGGGGAATAGCCTTTTAAAATAAACTAGACTTTTCTTGGAAAATACTTAATTGGTTTTGAAAATAGTTTTTCAAAAGGTAAGTTTTAAAAACACTTTTGCTCAAATCTTGTAAACCTGGCTCTGATACCAAATGTAACACCCCACCTCCGCCAATGCCACTCTTGCAAGTACACTAGCTTTGGAGGGGCGTTAAACAAGGTAAACATGCATGCAGATATCACAAGACAGAACATGTAAGTAAAAATAGAGTAGAATAAAGCAGCGGATAAAAACTAACATTTCCAAACCATAGTCAAGTTACATCAAAGTACTAGGTCATTATTTTCCATAAAACAAAGTCTAGAAACATAAACTGAAAACTAGAAAGAAAATCATAAAGTAACTATCCCCAAGGTAGAATAAAGCCATAGCGAGCTCAAGTCCAAACCGTACATGAGCTATCCAGAAAAGCAGCTAAAGATCCAAGCTAGGTGCTAGTGTTCCCACCCTGTAAACCTGGGGAGGGGGGGGGGGACGAAAGAAAAGAGGCGAAAGAAAATGGGTCAGCCAAAAGACTGGTAAGTTCTATCTACTATTAGTATAAAAACTAATAAAGTTAACTTGGCATGTAAATAGAGGTGAAACATAGGATGATAACTGGCATGTTGAAAAGTTAACAGGATAGATCAAGTGTGGCATCGCATATACAAGGTTTAGTTTTGCACCAAGTGTACTAGTATTCCAACCCATGTCAAATATAAACAAGAAATGATCCCTTGGCCCAAAGCTGGCCCAATGTCATGAGGTGACCTAAATCAAGGCCCAACTACACGGTCTAGTCGATCGGCTCCCTAAAAGCCTAACTCGTCAAGTGTCGGTGTCGTACGGCCCAATCACGAAGTGTAGTCAAACTGTGCTAGGTCCACCCAAGGGTGTATCAAGCCCTAGGGTGCCAACCATGGACACAAATCAAGCACGCACAGTCTAAACCTACTGGTGCCCGTGTCTGCTTTTTCAACTCCGGACTATGTGCACGACCATAGTCCGCCTGAACCTACACCGGCGCACCTACTCAGCCGTCGTTTTGGTCGCTTACATGTCAACCCAGTAATCGTGCCCCACCCTAGCCTAGTCCCTAGGGTATCATGATACAATCAAGAGGGTTACTGGTGAAAAAGACCTCGTAACTAGGGTTTCCTAACGGGTTAAATGTGGTTAACCCGATCCAATCAAGCATCAAGTTGGTTAAGTGTACCCAAGGTCATGACTTAACCCTATCAACCCATCGTGTTCATGTTGGTTAAGTGTTACGTGGTCCATACTTAACCCTATCATGTGGCATTAATTAATTTAATGCACCTTAATCTCTCACATTAGACCTTGTTGTGGTTACTAGTTAAGCCGGGCGGGTCCGGGTAGCTTTACACCACAACCTAGTCTAACCTCGGGTTTAAGCACAACATGACCAACTACTCACATTGGGTCCTATTCTTTGTAGCCACTAGTTAAGCCGGTCGGTTCCGGGTAGATTTATGCTACATACTCAACCCAACCTCGAGTTGGCCACACTCATATTTTCTAAGTGTCATGTCCATCATTATGTTTACAAACATAATCACAAGTCAATGTTCATGTCATATTTTAAAACCATGTTTTCATGTCATTAATATTACCCAAACCCAACGCATTCCCATTGCATGTACGTTTCGCATAACATAACATAGATCAAAAGAGGGAACTTGGCAAAAGCATGACAAAAAGGGCATAAGGTAATAAGGTTGGCCACAAGTTAAACATGGTGGCATATGAGGCATAAATATGTTCATTTAAACCTGCATGTTACATTATAAGCCTCAAAACATGCATAACATTCAAACTTAGCGAATAGGTGATACATGGTCCTAGATGACATAGAATGATGACTAGAAGTTCGCATATAACATTATATGCAAGTTATCATAAAGGTTATGAGAGTTCTCATGTTGCATAATGCAACATTTCAACATAAAGCTTATAGCTTTTAGCCCACAAGGTCAAGGTTATAGCTTTACAAACATGCATAGAATAAACCTATGCATAACATGTTAGAATCAAAGCACATATCATACTTAGGCCCAAACTCAAACTTGCAACATGTCACATTTAACTTCATAGTTAGAATCTAAGAGTAGTATAGGGCTTACAATGCTATGAAGACTTATAAAATAAAATAAGATTGAGACGAAGCCACTAGCAACTCTAAACACTCCCAAATAATAAGCTCCAATGAAAACCCTTGAGAAACAAGCAAAAGATCCTTGCTTTGATGAAGAAAGATTGAACTTTGGCCTTAAATCAAGCTTAGAAACTCTCAAACAAGCTTAGGAACTCTCATATGAATGAAGATGGAGGTAATGACAAGAGGGTGGAGGCCATGATTAAACATTTTGGCATAGTTTAGTTGTAGGATTGATTTATGATGATTTAGGCCAGGTATTAGGGTCTTTTTATAGATGATTAGGTTAGTTTAGACCATAGGATTAACCCTAATTCAGATCTGGGCCATCAATTCACGTCACTAGCCTCCAAAACAGGTCCAAACAGCCAAAATAAGTGCACCAGGCCGACCTGGCCGACCAAGGAGGTCGACCCCCAGGTCGACTCTAGTGTCGACCTAGTTGGGGGGGGGGGGGGGGAGGTCGACCCTAGTGTCGACCCCCCTGTCGACCTGTCTGGGCGGGAATTTTCCTGCCCAGTCTGTTTTGGCTGAATTTGAATTCTGAATTCAAATTTGAACTGTTTTTGAACTTGAAATTTTCTAAAAAACGGGCCATAACTTGGTCATACGGACTCCGATTTTCGAAAATTCGGACTCTATTTCGCGTATTTTTCCGAGACGAACGCAATGGCACAGCCCGTTTCCCTTGATTCAGATTTTAAAATTTATTTCTGCCTTGATTTACGATTATAGCATGTTATCAAAATTCGGGTTGTTACAGCTAGGCAGTCTCGAATTCGGTAAGGACTATCTTTTGCCTTGGTTCATGACGGAAATCCAATTTACAAATACGACATCGTGCGGTTTTGATTGTATATATATACGGCGACATGATATATGGTACCCATTCCGTCTGTGATTGATAGTTATGATTCGAAATTGTTTTTGAAACATGTAAACACTAGTAATAATAACAATTGCTTTTGTTTTATTCGTATTAACCATATTTTGGCCATTATAAGGTAAAACTCTATCCTTCGGTTTGCGTTGCATTGTGTGATGGGAACTGAGTCTTATAATGGCTTCATTTTTATAAAAAGCATTGCGATGTTTAAAAGAATGATTTGTTTTGAAGCACTGGCAATCCAATGGAGTAAACTTGTTCCACAAAAGTGGCGTGGTCCTGTGATTAGCCATATTTTAAATGTGTTGAGTAGATTTCTCATACCAGTCCCATGACTGACTCGTAGTTTGTTTCACTTTCAAACTCGGGTGCCCCTTTTTCCACACGGGCAGCCTTGTATTCATGTTTAGCTGGATTTCTCTGGATAGCTGGAGCTGAAGATGGATTCTATCATTTATCTCTTTTTATGTTGTTCAGCTCCTATTATACATTATGTTTGTTTTTCCGCTGTAGACATTTATGTATAGCTGAACTGTATTTGTACTAAGTATGATCCTGTATACTTTGTAACTCTGATGATTACATTTATCCAGTATATTCTATTGTGCATTGTCTGGTGTATTTATTAATTTCTGTTCTGCTGTTATCTGTTTATGTGTTATATTCCAAGGATTGCCCTTGCCACCATCAGTACGGGGTTTGGGGTCGTCTCATATATCTCTAGAGAGGAATAAACCGGGTTCAACAAGAACATCTTGTAACCCAGGCTAAACATGACCGGTCACTCATTCAGCTTGAGTGTACAGAATGTAGTATCACCAATGGCTAGAATCAGCAACCGTTTCTCGAAAGGAACAAAATCGAAATAGATTATAGAAGTAAATGGAATTTCTCTAGATCAGATGACAATACACCCAAATTGGCTGCTAACCACTTAGTCATGCGGCCTACCCGATTTTATACCATTCCAGTTTGTGAGGCTTGAGGCCAAAACGTACAGATCACAACTTTATTTACTTTGAATGTCACATCGTCATACCCGCTAAATCAAAATTTGATTTCCTCAAAAATACAACTGGCATACAACTAAGAGAAACGAATTCCTCCGCCACCTAACGTAAGTACGTTTGAAGAGATCAACTTACGCGATATATTAAATATACTCTGTTAGACATTCTTCCATACAGGTCGTCCTGGGACTGGACAGACCGAAGGTACTATTATGTAAATCCATCTTAAGCAATTTCTGCCTAGGATTTACTAAATAGCCCTTGCATAACTTCGTGTTCAATTATCTTCATCATTTTTGATTCGTAACGCTAATGCCATGCGGAGTGGTTTTCAGATAATATATCTGATCCCGGTCTCTCCGTATCGACAACGAAAATGGTCAAAATCTTTGAGAGTCGATGATTTAACTATCAAAGGAAAACATGTGTACAAACAACGGTCGTATTCCCAAATGGAAATCTTACCAATCAATCATCATTTCATTTCCCAATTTCCCATTTATCGTTTCCATATATTCATAAATTCATTATTTTTTAAAATTAGAAAATATACGTTATTAACTTTGGAAAATGTTTCCATTTCTGATTCATGCATCAATATCTTCCCACCGCTATCGGTCTCTAACAATAAACTAGTAAGAGAACAACTTCCCAAGCATAAACCCCGAAGGCCGAAACCAATATCAGATCGATACCCAGAAAGCCATTCGACTCAACTAATTTCCAGTCAGTTTCTAATTTCAGTAATTCCATTTAAATTCCTAATTCACCCTAAATTCCTTTATAATATTTTATTTGCAAAATATTTACTTTGATCTAATTTTTCACATAGAATGTGAATAATATGCCTTTATATAATCAAAACAGTTTTATTTCGTATTTTAAAAACAATATCTCAAACTCAAATTCTATTTGTATTTTATTTGTAGAATTATTCATACAAATCTCCTTTTTATTTCTAACACTTAAATCCCATTTATAATTTCCTTTATCTAATTCTATTTATTCTATATAAATCCTTTTTTATAATTCTATTTATTTTCTATAAATCCTTTTATATAATTCTATTTATTTCATATATAAATATTTCATTTTCAATATTCACTTTGAAATTTTCCTTTTTACATTCCAGTATTTCATATTGTATTTAAAATACCAAATAACATGACCAGTTTCATCATAATCGATCACAGATTATATATCACATCATATATCATAATATATGAAAACAAACAGTATTATAAATATTGAGGAATCCAGTTGGATCCCTCCAACCTGTTTCCCTGCATTCACAGATGTTAAACAATATAAATAACATGGATTTATTTCAATATGAAATATTCTGATAAACAGAATCAATATCTGATTAATAATTTATATATATATATATCGTTATCTACAATTTCAACCAATAAATAAGCAATTCAACCAAATAATCAAAACACAACAATCAATCATCATTTATCAATACTAGATTATATTTATAAAAATATAAACTGTATAGAGTAGTGATATTTACTCACATTGGATGGTTTATCGTTAAATAATGATAAATGTCGGTTGATTCAGACAGACAATTTATTTCGCTATAAATTATAACGAGCTCCAATTCACTCCCAGTCAGATCCATGGTGTAGCCGTCGTCCGTATGATCCTACATGATACTGTTTCGTCGAATTCCGATAATATATGAGCAAGTTATGAAAATATTTAAATGGATTTTATATAAAACTAGGCTAACTATTTATTAAAATCGGGCTTACCATTTTCAAAATTGGCTAACTAAAATCAGACCTGCCCCTTTAATTACTTAGCCCATGTTTTAACTAATTAACCTCCCCCTAAAACCCGATTGCCATTCCAGGCGTCTCCCCAAAATCACAATCTCGTTTCCCTTACTTCCTCCTTCTCCCATACTGCACCGCTTATAAGCCAGCGGACGACGACCCCAACCGACCATCTCCTCCGCCGTTCCCTGACGCTCCGCCACCTGAATGGGAGACCTCCCATATCACCGCTTCGATCCAGAAAACGCTGATAACTGAACCCCTTGCTTCTCCAATGTATGCCACTTCGACCATGGTCTAACACCGCACCAGTATTGGTCAACTCGCCACAGCCTCCTCGACACTTCGACTTCAGACCTGACAACCTAAAACCCCATGTCGACGCCGGAATTCCAATAAAACCGAAGACCACTCAAATATTTGATCAACTAATTGAACCTCCATCCTTCGACCACTGGTAACCACCCAACCACTACCAAAAGAAGCGTCATGCCCCCTCCCACTCACACCTGAAGTGGTGGCCCTCAATTCCATATTAGCTCGTCGAAATCGTCCAAAGACTATGGCGACTTCGAGCACCAATACCTACCACTACACTGCTTCATTCAATTCGAGACTCAGCAAGACTATAGAGCTCCCTACCCACTTCAATTTTCTAGTTGAAGGCCTCTTCAAACTAACGAATTAGAAGATAAATTTTGATTAACGTTTTGAAGTTTAGGCTGTGATTTTGAGGGTGGAGGCGCTAATGCCTTTACCACAAAATCTGTTGACTTAGGTTGGAGAAGTTATCGGTGTATTTATAGGATAAAATATTATTTTAATATTCGATTAAATATTAATTTATATTGTATCGTTATCTCTGTTTATCAATTAAAAAGCCATCTGATCACATGCGATATCCAAATTTTATGAAAATGGACATAGAACTAGAGTTTGACATTACGGACCTAACGAAACTTGTTTCGTTGAATTCCAACTCTGTTTGATCACACATTGTATTTTTAACCATCAAAATACTGATTGTTTTTCACATTAAAAATCCGTACGGCCACATACTGACTCCAAAAATCACGAAAATTGAAATCTAACAATAATTTAATATTCCGGGTCCAACAAAATTAGTTTCGTTGAAAACGGAGCTCGTTTGCAAAACTAGCTATTTTTAAAGCTCTAAATAACCTCATTTTAAATATTAACATATTTAAAAATAATTAAATTAAATATATATAAATAAATATTATCGTATATGTATTCACAGAGAATATCATATAGCTCCAAAGTATTTCTATCTGAATTTATAACTCGATATTTCAAATCCATATTAAATCAGTATTCAATTTATATTAAAAATCCATTTATAATATAAATAAATCATTATAAATTATAAAGAAATCCATAGCGACTATTTGAAAATTTGATTTGGACATAAATCAAAATCTACATGACAAAATCCGGATTTTTCTCTTCCAATAGAAAAATATACTCCACCAGCTCTGAACGTTTCTTGTTTCATAGAAATCCGATTTAAAGCGGATTCTGTATATTCATTTAAAATTCGAATCGCCAAATTTTGAACTACCGCGCCATTTCGAGCTTGATTATAATTATAATACAATTGTATTTTCAAACTTCGTTTAAATAATATATTCGTTATTATAATTCAACTCTAAACTGAATTATATATTTTGAATTGTCCAATTCACACAATATTGCCATTTCAGCTAGTTCTGATTATTTCAGAATTAAATATATTATTTAATTATTATATTAATTAAATATTCAAAGTTATTTAATTTAAAATTACCTAACCATTATTTAAATAATTAAATAAATTATTTATTATCCGTTAAAAATACGGGTCGTTACATTCTTTCCCCCTTAAAATAATCTCGTCCTCGAAATTGCTAAGGTAGAAAACAAACCCTATTAACTGGGTTAAATTTTATTTGTTCACTTCTTAACTTCAGTTTCAACTAAACCAGTTTAATTTCAATTATATATTTATTAATTCTTATCAACTAAAATTTTCAAAAATCCTGAAAATTTCCTAACACCCGAAATTTTAAAAAAATTTCTCCAGGGCCTCTTTTGTACTGGTCAATCGGTACAACTACAACTCGCCTCTCTAGGCCTTCTCCAACCCAAAAGAAAATCAAACAGCTAAGCAGCTTGCCAAATCGGCTCATAAAAATCTCATACCTGTATTAAATAAACTTATAACTTTTTGTCGGGCATATCATTATATCCTTTGCATATGTTACCAATTCAACATATACCAATGACATTCCAATCAATATCCAATCAGTTTTTATCCTCAAACCCAATCATCGCTTATGCCCAAGCCAAATTCCATCCTCAACTCAAATATGAATTTTATTTCAGAAATCCATCCATTTACTCACCTAAGTCAAATTATATACCAAATTCCAATTTTACTCGATATTACTCCATTCCAGTACAGTTTCCATTTACCTCTTGACTGGCTTTGATTCAGTTTCAATTTATTTCCACAAATTTTTATATAATTTTGTTTTTAATTCAAACAACCTCTTCTTGGGGTTTTAAACAGCTTCGCTTTTCTCAAAAATCAAACAATCCTTTTTGAAATTCAAATAACTTGTTTTCGCAAAACATTTCCCAAAATAAAACCTTTGGTAGTAACCCGTCACTTAAAAACTCGAAAATGAACATCGATGATGTCATGATCATCATCGGAATTTATTTTCCAGTGACTGATGTGAGTTCAATACTATATCACTTTCAAAACCATTTCTAAACACTTCCATTTTAAAATCAGATCAAAATATCCTTCGCAATGCTTGAAAAACAATTTAAAATCTCCTAGGATTTTAAAATTCTCATATATTTAACCCAAATTCATTTACAAACACCTTTCCAAATTTCCAGAGTTTTAACTTCAATTCTGATTTAAATTTCAGATTCAATTCTCCTCGTAATACTTATACGAATTTTATTTGGTTATATATATATATATATATATATATATAACCATCTCCATTATAATCAGCCAACACATCCAATATACTATACTAATTCCAATATATAGATTTCTTTTATATCAAAATATAATTTGGGTCAAATTATTTAATTACCCTCTTTTCAAAACATACTATGCCGGCTCATTTTATTCAAGGGTTTATAAATCCCTACCGATACAGTGGATCAAACTAATCGACCAAAACTCATAAACAACTCAACCAATAAATCTCCACAATATAAAACAATTTTTATATCAAATAACAAATACGTGCTCATATATATACACTCAAACTCAATCTAAGGCATTACTAACCCCATCTCTACTATGTCACGCCATAGAGCCAAGGTAATTGCTAAACCTTCAGCTTTGATACCACTGTAACGACCCAGGTTTTCGCGATCCTAGTTATCGACATAAACTCAATGTCGACTATCCAAGCATCGGAAATACCGGACAATTAATGAAAGAAGTGAGATGGTAAGGATAGATAAGATAGAAAATTAGAATAGAAGAAGAAGAACATACAATATCAGAGTAAACACGAATCTCACAGCGGAACGAGTAAAATATAGTATACAACATAACATGGAAATACAAATCTATCATTTGTGTATAACACTTACATCACAGAGGAAATAAATAATAGCTATATAATCCGTAAAAACCTGACTACTTGACTGCCCGTTCAAAATTGGGCACCCAAGAGTTTAGGGAAAACAAAACAAAATAAACTCCGGGTCAGTCATGGGACTGGTATGAGTAAAACCATTTAAAACAGTTTGAGCAATTAAACGATATCTCATAAGACCAAGACGTATAATGGTATAGGTTTTTCCCTTATGAGAATCCAAAACACTTGGTCCAACATTAAAAAACCTTTTCAAAGGAACATTAATCTTTATATCAAACTTATTTGATATTATAATAATGTCTATCAACCACAATATAATAATCATCTAGCAGAACTCCTTTCATCTCATGTTCCACATAAATAATATATAATCAAAAACCACAGGTGCTTATTGTGTAGTGAATTCCAACTGGCAAGGTATGGGACCACCTTCCGATAGTGTATCTCTAGAGAGGAATACACCGGGTTCAACAAGAACATCTTGTAATCCAAGCTAAACATGACTGGTCACTCATTTCGCTTGAGTGTACCGAATGTATTATCACCAGCGGTTGCGATCATCAACCATTTCCTGAAAGGGACAGCATCGAAATAGTGTAACAACCCGTATTTTGAATAACATGTTATAACGTAAATCAAGGAAGAATTAAATGTTAAAATCTGAATCAAGGGGAACGGGCTGTGCCATTGCGTTCGTCTCGGAAAAATACACGAAAATGAGTCCGAGTTTTCGAAAATCGGAGTCCGTATGACCAAGTTATGGCCCGCCAAAGTTTTCAGAAAAAATCAAGTTCAAAAACAGTTCGAAATTCAAATCTGGAGCCAAATGGACTGGGCGGGAAAATTCCCGCCCAAGCTCCAGGTCGACTGGGGTGTCGACTGGGGAGTCGACACGCCCACGGGGCAGGTCGACTGCCTAGTCGACACGGGTGTCGACCTGGGTGGTCCGGCCACTTGGGACTGGGTGCACCTGCTGCTGTCTTGTGTCGACCTGGGTGGTCCGGCCACTTGGGCCTGGGTGCACCTGTTGCTGTCTTGGCTCGGTTTTATGGGCATGTGACGGATTTTGAGGGCTCAGATCTATCCTAGGGTTTATCCTATGGCCTAAACTACTCCAAATCTCTATAAAAACACCCTAGGACCTAACCTAAATCACTCAAAATTAATCTAACAACGAAGCGCTGCCCAAATCCCTCTTGATCATGGCCTCCATCTCCAACTCCAAGAGATTATGCATTCAAATCGATCCGAATCAAAGGTGCTAGCTTGCTACATCAAATCAAGGGAGTGGATCAATGTTGCTACGCAAATTTCATGACGATTCTACGACAAGACGATTCATGCTCATAATCCCTTAGCCACACTATGTAAGTTCTAGCTACTTGTAGATCTAAACGATAGTTCTAATGTGACATGGAATAAAATGCGACGAACATAAGTATGCTAGCCTATATGAACCTTGTCATGCCTCTTTTGCTTGAACCTATGACTTTAGGCTATGTTTAGTGACTAAATCAAGTTACTCATGTTGCATTGGACTTAGTTTGCCATGCAAGATTGAACCTTTATTTATGGGATGTTGGCATGAACACTTGGAACCATTTTGACTCGTGAAATATGTGCATGAATTTGACTTGGGGCTTATGCATGTAAAAGAACCCAAAACCCCTTATGATTTCATGTTTATGTGAGGCCAAACCGCTTATGATATTATGCATGTTTGAGGCCAAACCCCTTATGATACCGTGCATGTTTGTGGCCAACCCCTTTATGACATCGTGCATGTTTTGAGGCCAATATGCAATATGCTATTTATGTGAACACCTTTGCCTCAATTTTCACCATGTTTAACTTGTGATTCATTGTAACAACCCGAATTTTAACAACATGTGAAAACAAGAAATCAAGGTATAATTAAAAATGAAATAAATTATATAAAAATATGTTTAGATAGGTAAATAATGGTGATGCATAAGAAGAATTAATTAATATTTGGAAGAGAAGAAAAATTAGTTCGGTAACGGTGTGTGTAACGGAAAAGATAGTAAAATAAGGATAATTAATTTAAGAATCAGGAATTAGGTAAAAAGGACTTCACCATTGCGTTCCTCTCGAAAAAATACGCGAAATAGAATCCGAGTTTTCGAAAATCGGAGTCCGTATGACCAAGATATGGCCAAAACAAGTTTTAGCAGACTTTCTGGCAGACAGAACCGAGTCGACCCAAGAGTCGGCCCTAGAGTCGACCCTAGAGTCGACCTCCCAAGGCCAGGTCGACCCTAGAGTCGACCCTCCCCCTACAGGTCGACCTGGTCGGCCTGGTTTGGCCCAGAACCCATTTTTGAAACCCGGTATGTGTTTTGATGGTCCGGATTGAATCTTGGGTTGATCTAATGGCCTAAATGAGTTTCCTACAACTATAAAAAGACCCTAAGACCTAGCCTAAATCATACTATTTCATTTTAGCACTCATGCAGCCGCCATTAAACCTAGAACTCTAAATTAAAAATACAAAGAACAAAATTATAGAAGAAGAAGGACGATTCTTGAAGGTTACAACTAGAAGCTACAACAACTACGACACTTTAGACAACGAATTTGGGACTATTTGATTTGGGATTTTTTTTGGATTATTTGCTTCATATTGTAAGTTCTATGTTACTTTTTAGGCAAAAACGCTAAAACAATATGGACATGCCATGAATTGAAACCGGATTTATGAACTATTGTTAATCCATGTTTATATTGTTTATCTTTGAATTATAATTTGGGGATATTGCTATGGCAACGTTGCAAGTTAAACTTGTCATGATTTTGATGTTGTTATGAATCACTTGGGCTTAATTGTTTGGCAAGTTGGACTAATACATGTCCATGGAATCACTATGTTTATTGAAATCTTTATGTTGATTAAACCATGCCTATGATGCTAATTAAACCATGTCTATGACTATTGATGGAATTATGCCTGTGATGTTAATATACCCATCATGATTAATGAAAAATTGGGAATTGCTAGGTTATGATGAAGAGTTGGAATCATTATGTCTATAATGTTAGTTGAGAATCATTATGTTAAAAACGCTAAATTGGAATCATTATGTCTATAATGTTAGTTGAGAATCATTATGTTAAAAATGATAAATTGGAATCATTATGTCTATGAGAATCATTATGTTAAAAATGCTAAATTGGAATCCACTATGCCTATTAGGATTACTATGCCTTTAATGTTTCATGTTTGTAATAAAATTATTATTATGCCCGAAATGATTATTATGCCTATGATGTAAAGTTGAAATCATCATGTTAAACTAAGTTGGAACCATTACTATGCCAAGTTATCACCATGTTAGTATTGAAACCATGTGTTATGTTATAGCCTATTTATTATGCAAGTGATGTTGGAATTTTCACATATGCCTATTACATGTTTGGTGTTATTCCCCTCTATCTCTTGAATTGTTTATGCTTGAGAACGAAGTACGTTTATATACGTTGGGGATACGATTGGGTAGAATAGGCAAAACTTGAATAAATTATAAGCATAAACTATGGAATTTGGCATAAGTAGAACATGAAATATGGCACGAAAACTTGACTTGAACATGCCATAACTTGACTTTAAAACATGCCTTAGTTGGGCACGAAATTGACATAGGAACATGCTATGGAAATAGCACGAAATCTGATAAGAACATGGGCATGACTTTAGAAAACAAGAAAGTGGCCAACTCGAGGTTGGGTTGAGTTTGTAGTGTAAATCTGCCCGGAACCGCCCGGCAAATCCAGTTGCTACAAACAATAGGATCCAATGTGGGTAGTTGGTCACATCGCACTTGAACCCGAGGTTGCGTTGAGTTCGTAGCGTAAACCTGCCCGGAACCGCCCGGCAAATCCAGTGGCTACGAACAACAGGATCCGATGTGAGTGGTTCTGTGCATTAACGAATCAATTAATGCCAATTAGGGTTAAGTCATGAACATGAAAAGACAACTTAACTAACTTGAACACGATTTGTAGGGCTAAGTCATGAACTTGAAAACGACAACACTTAGCCAACTTGACATGACACATAGGCGGGTTAAGTCGCGAACCGAAATGACATACTTAACCATCTTGACATGACTAGACTGGAAAAGGATTAAGTCACGAATTACATGACTTAATCTGTTAAGCGGGTTAGGTCACGAATTACATGACCTAATCTATTAGGCGAAACCCTAGACACGACCCCTTTCAGCAGTAACCCTCTAGATGTATCAAGTTACCCTGGGGCTAGGCCGGGTGGGGCACGATTACAGGGCTGATTGTACGAGGTGAACGACGGCAATGAGGTACGCCAGTGTAGGTTCGGTGGACTACGGTCGTGCACGTATCCGGGGCAGACACTGGGTATCCGTAGATTTATCTGTGCATCTTGAATCGTGTTAGGGGCTGACGCCCTTGGGCGGATACACCCGAACGTGGACCCAGCACAAGTGACTACATTCGTGATTAGCCGTATGACACGGACACTTGACGAGCTAGAACTTGTAGGGAGCCGATCGACTAGATAATCGCTCCGTAGGACCCCGTACTTGGGTCAGACCCCGTTTCAGGGTCATTTCATGATATTGGGCCGTGGGATTTATTTCGTGATTAACTAGTGACATGGGCTTAGTATACAAGTACGGTCGATGCAACGAATCTTGAACATGTGATGCTTTATGTGACTTGTCTTGACTTATCAGGATCACCTTAGTTTATCTTGTCCACCTTGACACCATTCTCAAGTCTAGTTCCAGTTCATACATGACATGATGTTTTAACCGTCTTTATACTGAAAGTCACTAGAACTTACTCAGTCTTTATGACTGACCCTTTTTCCTTTCGCCTCTTTTTCTTTCGTTCCCCCCTCCCCCCAGGTTCTCAAGGAGGAAACACTAGCTCTTAGCTTGGATATCATTTGCTTTGGCTCTGCATGTACGGTTTGCTATGGCTGCTTCATTTTACTGCACTTGGGGAATAAGCTGTTTTTCTGTTTTTAAGTTATTGCTTCTTTGGCTATTATTACAAGACGGTTGTAAGGAAGTTGTTATCTGAAATGTTTGTAAAAGACATGGTTTATTTTGGAATGAAATGAAGATTTGTTTTGCTCATAAATTCTTCCGCTGTTTACTTAATTATTTATTTATGTTCTGTATTGTGATAATTCTGTGATGTCATCTCGATAATACCTCTCCAAAACTAGTGCATTCCCTTTGTGAGTGACCCTAGAGGAGGTGGGGTGTTACACTCGGTATCAGAGCAGAAGGTTACCAAGACTGGGCAAAAGTTTTGAAAACCTTTTGAAAAACCATTTACAAAGAAGCACTTTTCAAGAAAAGTTGGTTTATTTTAAAAGGCTATTCCCCAAAAAGCCATTAGCACAATCTTTGTTACCTCGTTTGAATCTTTTCCTTTTTCGTTTTCAGCTTATCATGGCCGACGATCTTAATCTTCCCGAGGGTGTCAATGTACCCACTTGGTTCCATCGTTTCCTCGAGGCTCGGGCTAATGTGGCAGGCCCAGCCAATCCTCCTCATCCTCCTCAACCTCCGCGAGAAACCGCTTTTTCAAAGATATGCAAGGACTTTAAGGCCATGGGCGGAAAGGATTTCCTAGGAACTGAGACTTTTGTTGAGGCACGGAATTGGTTGAAGGAAACCGAAGACTTGTTTGTTATCTTTGAGGTACATGACAATAGGAAAGTACAGTTGGCGGCGTGGCTCATGAAAGAGGAAGCTTCTTATTGGTGGGAAGTCACCAACGCTACTAGGCCCATTGAGACTTGGGCGGACTTTAGAGGGAGATTTGGGCTTAAGTTCTTGTCATCGGCAGAGGAGAGTCTCCAAATGAACGGTTTCTGGCCCTTAAACAAGGAAATATGACAGTTAAAGAATACGTGAACCGTTTCAATCAACTTGCTCGCTTCGGATTGGAGTTAGTCAACACTCCTCAGAAAAAGGCGCTACATTTTGCATGAGGCTTGAACGAGCCACTACATGGTTTGGCCATGACTCATGTGCCCATGGGGGCGACCTTTGAAAGCTTGGTGGATATGGCCCTATTGTATGAGGAAGATAAGAATGGCAAGAAAGAGGTCAAGCCCAACGATTCTCAAAATAAGAAGGTAGACTCCGAGAAAGGAGGCAAAAACGACAACTCACGTGATAAAAGGAAATGCAATTTCTGTGGTACGGAAGGGCACATAGCCAAGGATTGTAGAAAGAGGAAGAGAAAGCAAGGTGAATGTTTTCATTGTGGGGAGACTGGACACATCAGCAAGGACTGCCCTAAGAAGCAGACCGGACCTTCCGGGGGTACTTCTTTAACTTCTTTTTTCAAATGCTTTGTTTTATCTTGTTATCTCCTCGATCTTATCTTGAGAACCATAGGTAGAATCTTTTTGGATGTAAACATGTAATTGAAACATATTATGATTGCAAAATGATTGCAAGTGGTCGCAAGTGGTTGCTCGTGGATGCATGAATACACATTAGGCACTAGATCGGCTCAGTCACAGTTTCATACTTGCATATGCATGAGTGTTTATTTTGGAAACTTGGTTGTGCTATCATTTGGTTGTAGCATATGATTGAATGTTTGTGCACTCATGTAGAAATTTTGAATTATAATAGGAAAATTTTGCATACATATTGGATTCATTTCACTAAACATATTTTGCATTTAGAAAATCAATCAGGCCTGATCATTAGCATTAGATTAGGAACATGTACACACACTCTTTGCATGTGTTCATAAAACATTAGAAGTCTTTTAAGGACCATGGTTGCTTGTGGATGATGTTTTGAGTAGATGGACGATGGATGGTAGGACACATTCTTCTTAACTTGAAGATTTCGGGGACGAAATCCTTTAAGGAGGGGAGAATGTAACAACCCGAATTTTAACAACATGTGAAAACAAGAAATCAAGGTATAATTAAAAATGAAATAAATTATATAAAAATATGTTTAGATAGGTAAATAATGGTGATGCATAAGAAGAATTATTTAATATTTGGAAGAGAAGAAAAATTAGTTCGGTAACGGTGTGTGTAACGGAAAAGATAGTAAAATAAGGATAATTAATTTAAGAATCAAGAATTAGGTAAAATGGACTTCACCATTGTGTTCCTCTCGAAAAAATACGCGAAATGGAGTCCGAGTTTTCGAAAATCGGAGTCCGTATGACCAAGATATGACCAAAACAAGTTTTAGCAGACTTTCTGGCAGACAGAACCGAGTCGACCCTATAGTCGGCCCTAAAGTCGACCCCAGAGTCGACCTCCCCAGGCCAGGTCGACCCTAGAGTCGGCCCTAAAGTCGACCCCAGAGTCGACCTCCCCAGGCCAGGTCGACCCTAGAGTCGGCCCTAAAGTCGACCCCAGAGTCGACCTCCCCAGGCCAGGTCGACCCTAGAGTCGACCCCCCCAACAGGTCGACCTGGACGGCCTAGTTTGGCCCAGAACCCATTTTTGAAGCTCGGTATGTGTTTTGATGGTCCGGATTGACTCTGGGGTTGATCTAATGGCCTAAATGAGTTTCCTACAACTATAAAAAGACCCTAAGACTTAGCCTAAATTATACTATTTCATTTTAGCACTCATGCAGCCGCCATTAAACCTAGAACTCTAAATTAAAAATACAAAGAACAAAATTATAGAAGAAGAAGGACGATTCTTGAAGGTTACAACTAGAAGCTACAACAACTACGACGCTTTAGACAACGAATTTGGGACTATTTGATTTGGGATTTTTATTTGGGTTATTTGCTACATATTGTAAGTTCTATGTTACTTTTTAGGCAAAAACGCTAAAACAATATGGACATGCCACGAATTGAAACCGGATTTAGGAACTATTGTTAATCCACGTTTATATTGTTTATCTTTGAATTATAATTTGGGGATATTGCTATGGCAACGTTGCAAGTTAAACTTGTCATGATTTTGATGTTGTTATGAATCACTTGGGCTTAATTGTTTGGCAAGTTGGACTAATACATGTCCATGGAATCACTATGTTTATTGAAATCTTTATGTTGATTAAACCATGCCTATGATGCTAATTAAACCATGTCTATGACTATTGATGGAATTATGCCTGTGATGTTAATATACCCATCATGATTAATGAAAAATTGGGAATTGCTAGGTTATGATGAAGAGTTGGAATCATTATGTCTATAATGTTAGTTGAGAATCATTATGTTAAAAACGCTAAATTGGAATCATTATGTCTATAATGTTAGTTGAGAATCATTATGTTAAAAATGATAAATTGGAATCATTATGTCTATGAGAATCATTATGTTAAAAATGCTAAATTGGAATCCACTATGCCTATTAGGATTACTATGCCTTTAATGTTTCATGTTTGTAATAAAATTATTATTATGCCCGAAATGATTATTATGCCTATGATGTAAAGTTGAAATCATCATGTTAAACTAAGTTGGAACCATTACTATGCCAAGTTATCACCATGTTAGTATTGATACCATGTGTTATGTTATAGCCTATTTATTATGCAAGTGATGTTGGAATTGTCATATATGCCTATTACATGTTTGGTGTTATTCCCCTCTATCTCTTGAATTGTTTATGCTTGAGAATGAAGTACGTTTATATACGTTGGGGATACGATTGGGTAGAATAGGCAAAACTTGAATAAATTATAAGCATAAACTGTGGAATTTGGCATAAGTAGAACATGAAATATGGCACGAAAACTTGACTTGAACATGCCATAACTTGACTTTAAAACATGCCTTAGTTGGGCACGAAATTGACATAGGAACATGCTATGGAAATAGCACGAAATCTGATAAGAACATGGGCATGACTTTAGAAAACAAGAAAGTGGCCAACTCGAGGTTGGGTTGAGTTTGTAGTGTAAATCTGCCCGGAACCGCCCGGCAAATCCAGTTGCTACAAACAATAGGATCCAATGTGGGTAGTTGGTCACATCGCGCTTGAACCCGAGGTTGGGTTGAGTTCGTAGCGTAAACCTGCCCAGAACCGCCCGGCAAATCCAGTGGCTACGAACAACAGGATTCGATGTGAGTGGTTCGATGCATTAACGAATCAATTAATGCCAATTAGGGTTAAGTCATGAACATGAAAAGACAACTTAACCAACTTGAACACGATTTGTAGGGCTAAGTCATGAACTTGAAAACGACAACACTTAGCCAATTTGACATGACACGTAGGCGGGTTAAGTCGCGAATCGAAATGACATACTTAACCATCTTGACATGACTAGACTGGAAAAGGATTAAGTCACGAATTACATGACTTAATCTGTTTAGCGGGTTAGGTCACGAATTACATGACCTAATCTATTAGGCGAAACCCTAGACACGACCCCTTTCAGCAGTAACCCTCTAGATGTATCAAGGTACCCTGGGGCTAGGCCGGGTGGGGCACGATTACTGGGCTGATTGTAAGAGGTGAACGACGGCAGTGGGGTACGCCAGTGTAGGTTCGGTGGACTACGGTCGTGCACGTATCCGGGGAAGACACTGGGTATCCTTAGATTTATCTGTGCATTTTGAATCGTGTCAGGGGTTGACACCCTAGGGCTGATACACCCGAAGGTGGACCCAGCACAGGTGACTACGTTCGTGATTAGCCGTATGACACGGACACTTGACGAGCTAGAACTTGTAGGGAGCCGATCGACTAGATAATCGCTCCGTAGGACCCCGTACTTGGGTCAGACCCCGTTTCAGCGTCATTTCATGATATTGGGCCGTGGGATTTATTTCGTGATTAATTAGTGACATGGGCTTAGTATACAAGTACGGTCGATGCAACGAATCTTGATCATGTGATGCTTTATTTGACTTGTCTTGACTTATCAGGATCACCATAGTTTATCTTGTCCACCTTGACACCATTCTCAAGTCTAGTTCCAGTTCATACATGACATGATGTTTTAACCGTCTTTACACTGAAAGTCACTAGAACTTACTCAGTCTTTATGACTGACCCTTTTTCCTTTCGCCTCTTTTTCTTTCGTCCCCCCCCCCAAGGTTCTCAGGGAGGAAATACTAGCTCTTAGCTTGGATATCACTTGCTTTGGCTCAGCATGTACGATTTGCTATGGCTGCTTCCTTTTACTGCACTTGGGGAATAAGCTGTTTTACTGTTTTTAAATTATTGCTTCTTTGGCTATTATTACAAGACAGTTGTAAGGAAGTTGTTATCTGAAATGTTTTTAAAAGACATGGTTTATTTTGGAATGAAATGAAGTTCTATTTTGCTCATAAATTCTTCCGCTGTTTACTTAATTATTTATTTATGTTCTGTCTTGTGATAATTCTGTGATGTTATCTCGATAATACCTCTCCAAAACTAGTGCATTCCCTTTGTGAGTGACCCTAGCGGAGGTGGGGTGTTACACTTCGTATCAGAGCAGAAGGTTACCAAGACTGGGCAAAAGTTTTGAAAACCTTTTGAAAAACCATTTACAAAGAAGCACTTTTCAAGAAAAGTTGGTTTATTTTAAAAGGCTATTCCCCAAAAAGCCATTAGCACAATCTTTGTTACCTCGTTTGAATCTTTTCCTTTTTCGTTTTCAGCTTATCATGGCCGACGATCTTAATCTTCCCGAGGGTGTCAATGTACCCACTTGGTTCCGTCGTTTCCTCGAGGCTCGGGCTAATGTGGCAGGCCCAGCCAATCCTCCTTATCCTCCTCAACCTTTGCGAGAAACCTCTTTTTCAAAGATATGCAAGGACTTTAAGGCCATGGGCGGAAAGGATTTCCTAGGAACTGAGACTTTTGTTGAGGCACGGAATTGGTTGAAGGAAACCGAAGACTTGTTTGTTATCTTTGAGGTACATGACAATAGGAAAGTACAGTTGGCGGCGTGGCTCATGAAAGACGAAGCTTCTTATTGGTGGGAAGTCACCAACGCTACTAGGCCCATTGAGACTTGGGCGGACTTTAGAGGGAGATTTGGGCTTAAGTTCTTGTCATCGGCAGAGGAGAGTCTCCAAATGGAACAGTTTCTGGCCCTTAAACAAGGAAATATGACAGTTAAAGAATACGTGAACCGTTTCAATCAACTTGCTCGCTTCGGATTGGAGTTAGTCAACACTCCTCAGAAAAAGGCGCTACGTTTTGCATGAGGCTTGAACGAGCCACTACATGGTTTGTCCATGACTCATGTGCCCATGGGGGCAACCTTTGAAAGCTTGGTGGATATGGCCCAACTGTATGAGGAAGATAAGAAGGGAAAGAAAGAGGTCAAGCCCAACGATTCTCAGAATAAGAAGGTAGACTCCGAGAAAGGAGGCAAGAACGACAACTCACGTGATAAAAGGAAATGCAATTTCTGTGGTACGGAAGGGCACATAGCTAAGGATTGTAGAAAGAGGAAGAGAAAGCAAGGTGAATGTTTTCATTGTGGGGAGACTGGACACATCAGCAAGGACTGCCCTAAGAAGCAGACCGGACCTTCCTGGGGTACATCTTTAACTTCTTTTTCTAGATGCTTTGTTTTATCTTGTTATCTCCTCTATCCTATCTTGAGAACCATAGGTAGAATCTTTTTGGATGTAAACATGTAATTGAAACATGTTATGATTGCAAAATGGTTGCAAGTGGTCGCAAGTGGTTGCTCGTGGATGCATGAATACACATTAGGCACTAGATCGGCTCAGTCACAGTTTCATACTTGCATATGCATGAGTGTTTATTTTGGAAACTTGGTTGTGCTATCATTTGGTTGTTGCATATGATTGAATGTTTGTGCACTCATGTAGAAATTATGAATTATAATAGGAAAATTTTGCATACATATTGGATTCATTTCACTAAACGTATTTTGCATTTAGAAAATCAATCAGGCCTGATCATTAGCATTAGATAAGGAACATATACACACACTCTTTGCATGTGTTCATAAAACATTAGAAGTCTTTTAAGGACCATGGTTTCTTGTGGATGATGTTTTGAGTAGATGGATGATGGATGGTAGGACACATTCTTCTTAACTTGAAGATTTCGGGGACGAAATCCTTTAAGGAGGGGAGAATGTAACAACCTGAACTTTAACAACATGTGAAAACAAGAAATCAAGGTATAATTATAAATGAAATAAATTATATAAAAATATGTTTAGATAGGTAAATAATGGTGATGCATAAGAAGAATTATTTAATATTTGGAAGAGAAGAAAAATTAGTTCGGTAACGGTGTGTGTAACGAAAAAGATAGTAAAATAAGGATAATTAAATTAAGAATCAGGAATTAGGTAAAATGGACTTCACCATTGCGTTCCTCTCGAAAAAATACGCCAAATAGTGTCCGAGTTTTCGAAAATCGGAGTCCGAATGACCAAGATATGGCCAAAACAAGTTTCAGCAGACTTTCTGGCAGACAGAACCGAGTCGACCCCAGAGTCGGCCCTAGAGTCGACCCCAGAGTCGACCTCCCCAGGCCAGGTCGACCCTAGAGTCGACCCTAGAGTCTATCCCCCTACAGGTCGACCTGGTCAGCCTAGTTTGGCCCAGAACCCATTTTTGAAGCCCGGTATGTGTGTTGATGGTCCGGATTGACTCTGGGGTTGATCTAATGGCCTAAATGAGTTTCCTACAACTATAAAAAGACCCTAAGACCTAGCCTAAATCATACTATTTCATTTTAGCACTCATGCAGCCGCCATTAAACCTATAACTCTAAATTAAAAATACAAAGAACAAAATTATAGAAGAAGAAGGACGATTCTTGAAGGTTACAACTAGAAGCTACAACAACTACGACGCTTTAGACAACAAATTTGGGACTATTTGATTTGGGATTTTTATTTGGATTATTTGCTTCATATTGCAAGTTCTATGTTACTTTTTAGGCAAAAACGCTAAAACAATATGGACATGCCATGAATTGAAACCGGATTTATGAACTATTGTTAATCCATGTTTATATTGTTTATCTTTGAATTATAATTTGGGGATATTGCTATGGCAACGTTGCAAGTTAAACTTGTCATGATTTTGATGTTGTTATGAATCACTTGGGCTTAATTGTTTGGCAAGATGGACTAATACATGTCCATGGAATCACTATGTTTATTGAAATCTTTATGTTGATTAAACCATGCCTATGATGCTAATTAAACCATGTCTATGACTATTGATGGAATTATGCCTGTGATGTTAATATACCCATCATGATTAATGAAAAATTGGGAATTTCTAGGTTATGATGAAGAGTTGGAATCATTATGTCTATAATGTTAGTTGAGAATCATTATGTTAAAAACGCTAAATTGTAATCATTATGTCTATAATGTTAGTTGAGAATCATTATGTTAAAAATGATAAATTGGAATCATTATGTCTATGAGAATCATTATGTTAAAAATGCTAAATTGGAATCCACTATGCCTATTAGGATTACTATGCCTTTAATGTTTCATGTTTGTAATAAAATTATTATTATGCCTATGATGTAAAGTTGAAATCATCATGTTAAACTAAGTTGGAACCATTACTATGCCAAGTTATCACCATGTTAGTATTGAAACCATGTGTTATGTTATAGCCTATTTATTATGCAAGTGATGTTGGAATTGTCACATATGCCTATTACATGTTTGGTGTTATTCCCCTCTATCTCTTGAATTGTTTATGCTTAAGAACGAAGTACGTTTATATACGTTGGGGATACGACTGGGTAGAATAGGCAAAACTTGAATAAATTATAAGCATAAACTCTGGAATTTGGCATAAGCAGAACATGAAATATGGCACGAAAACTTGACTTGAACATGCCATAACTTGACTTTAAAACATGCCTTAGTTGGGCACGAAATTGACATAGGAACATGCTATGGAAATAGCACGAAATCTGATAAGAACATGGGCATGACTTTAGAAAACAAGAAAGTGGCCAACTCGAGGTTGGGTTGAGTTTGTAGTGTAAATCTGCCCGGAACCGCCCGGCAAATCTAGTTGCTACAAACAATAGGATCCAATGTGGGTAGTTGGTCACATCGCGCTTGAACCCGAGGTTGGGTTGAGTTCGTAGCGTAAACCTGCCCGGAACCGCCCGACAAATCCAGTGGCTACGAACAACAGGATCCAATGTGAGTGGTTCGGTGCATTAACGAATCAATTAATGCCAATTAGGGTTAAGTCATGAACATGAAAAGACAACTTAACCAACTTGAACACGATTTGTAGGGCTAAGTCATGAACTTGAAAACGACAACACTTAGCCAACTTGACATGACACGTAGGCGGGTTAAGTCGCGAACCGAAATGACATACTTAACCATACTGACATGACTAGACTGGAAAAGGATTAAGTCACGAATTACATGACTTAATCTGTTAAGCGGGTTAGGTCATGAATTACATGACCTAATCTATTAGGCGAAACCCTAGACACGACCCCTTTCAGCAGTAACCCTCTAGATGTATCAAGGTACCCTGGGGCTAGGCCGGGTGGGGCACGATTACTGGGCTGATTGTAAGAGGTGAACGATGGCAGTGGGGTACGCCAGTGTAGGTTCGGTGGACTACGGTCGTGCACGTATCCATGGCAGATACTGGGTATCCATAGATTTATCTGTGCATCTTGAATCGTGTCAGTGGTTGACACCCTAGGGCTGATACACCCGAAGGTGGACCCAGCACAGGTGACTACATTCGTGATTAGCCGTATGACACGGACACTTGACGAGCTAGAACTTGTAGGGAGCCGATCGACTAGATAATCGCTCCATAGGACCCCGTACTTGGGTCAGACCCCGTTTCAGGGTCATTTCATGATATTGGGCCGTGGGATTTTTTTCGTGATTAACTAGTGACATGGGCTTAGTATACAAGTACGGTCGATGCAACGAATCTTGAACATGTGATGCTTTATTTGACTTCTCTTGACTTATCAGGATCACCTTAGTTTATCTTGTCCACCTTGACACCATTCTCAAGTCTAGTTCCAGTTCATACATGACATGATGTTTTAAACGTCTTTACACTGAAAGTCACTAGAACTTACTCAATCTTTATGACTGACCCTTTTTTCCTTTCGCCTCTTTTTCTTTCGTTCCCCCCCCCGGTTCTCAGGGAGGAAACACTAGCTCTTAGCTTGGATATAACTTGCTTTGGCTCAGCATGTACGGTTTGCTATGGCTGCTTCATTTTACTGCACTTGGGGAATAAGCTGTTTTTCTGTTTTTAAGTTATTGCTTCTTTGGCTATTATTACAAGACAGTTGTAAGGAAGTTGTTATCTGAAATGTTTGTAAAAGACATGGTTTATTTTGGAATGAAATAAAGTTCTGTTTTTCTCATAAATTCTTCCGCTGTTTACTTAATTATTTATTTATGTTCTGTCTTGTGATAATTCTGTGATGTTATCTCGATAATACCTCTCCAAAACTAGTGCATTCCCTTTGTGAGTGACCCTAGCTGAGGTGGGGTGTTACATTCATCTTTGCCACCTTGTACCCATCTTTGTCATATTATTCCAAATATGTTGATTCGCTTTCATGTGCGTTGGGGACACGTTTTGGGTAGTTTAGGCAAACTTGAAAATGGGCTATGAACTTGACATGGAATTACATGGAACATGTAATGATAATAAACGTGAATAGGACACGAAAACTTGACATGGGGTTACATGAAAACATAGACTTAAAAAGGGGTCCAAACTTGAGATGAACATGACACGTAGAAAAACATGGAAGTGGCCAACTTGAGGTTGGGTTGAATTTGTTGCATAAATCTGCCCGGACCCGCCCGACAAATCCAGTGGCTACAAACAATAGGACCCAATGTGGGTAGTTGGTCATATCGCGCTTGAAACCCGAGGTTAGACTAGGTTGTGGTGTAAATATGCCCGGACCCGCCCGGCGTAACCAGTAACCACAACAACGTCTAATGTGAGAGGTTGAGAGTGCATTAATTCAATTAATGCCACATGATAAGGTTAAGTAAATATGACTAATGACACTTAACCTATATGACATGAATGGGTAGGTTAAGTGAAAACGGACTTGATTTCTTAATGACACTTAACCGTAAAATACAGTTAGGGGATGGGGTTAAGCTAATCCATACTTAACTAATCCGACTCGGTAATTAGACGAGGTTAAGTAACCTATACTTAACTAATCTAAACACAGTAATTAGATGGAGATAAGTAACCTACACTTAACTAATCTAAACACGGTAATTAGATGGAGTTAAGTAACCTACACTTAACTAATCTAAACACGGTAATTAGATGGAGTTAAGTAACCTACACTTAACTAATCTAAACATGGTAATTAGATGGAGTTAAGTTAACCTAGACTTAACTAATCTAAACACGGTAATTCGATAGGGTTAAGTTAAACACTTAAACAATCTAAACATGATAATTCAATGAGGTTAAGTAACCAATACTTAACCAATTTAACACGATAATTTAATGAGGTTAAGTTAACCAATACTTGACAAATTTGACTCGGTAACTTGATGGGGTTAAGTTAACCTACACTTAACCAATCTAACATAGTAATTGGATAGGGTTTAGACATGAACGGCTTGAATATACTTAACCAACTCGACTCGGTAATTTGATAAGGATAATCTATACTTAACCAACCACGATAACGCGATAAGGTTAAGCCGTGAACTTCTGGATATACTTAACCAACTTGACATTTGTTTTGTAGGGCTAAGTCTTGAGCTTAAATACTTAGCCAATCTTGACATGATTCATTGGCGGGTTAAGTCATGAACTGGAATGACAACACTTAACCCATTAGACAAAAGCCTAGTTTAGGGGACTAGGTGGAAAATCTTTGTTAACAAGGATAACGGGAAAGGGAACTAAGTGATAAACCTTAGTTTAGGATAACTATGTAATAATTCTTAGTCAAGGGTTTTGGACCAGTTCACAGATAAATGAGTAACCCGATACGGTAGGTCATCGCATAAACACACGAGGGGGAGCAAATTATCTGAGTTAGATAAAGGCTCCAACGAACTGGGTGACGAAGCAGTAGCTTCGGGGGACGTGAGGGTACTCTTGGTATCCCTCTGTGAGGTTGCAGATGATCTGCCTGGGCTCGCAGAGGTTAAGGTCTACGGTAGAAGAACCAAGAGTATGCCTTGGTTGCTGTGCGAGCAACCTAAAGACGGAGATAGATTAGCGTGGAGTCGACGATACTTGATTTTTGCCCTGGATAGCGCGTCGTCGACTACCTACCATCTTTAGTCAATCGTGTACGTATACGGAAAGGCAGAGAACTCCCAACAGATCATATACTTGCTATCGAGTTATGGGTGAGTTTGGCCAATAGGTAAGTGGGGCATAGGGGGCTGGAGTATAGTTCTCGTGCATGATTTTTCTTGGATTGCCTTTCAGTAGTTGAGGGAGGGGTCACGTAGGACCATAGCCACGGATACAAAAACAGACCTTGATATCTGCATTCGACAGACGACTTAAAGCTCCCGACCCAGTCTCGTATTTCTTAATTTGCCTTGGCACGGGACTCGGATGGCACATTGAGATACATGTGCAGTTAGACATGGAAAAACGATCCACGGTGCTTACATGGGAAAAAGGGCGCGGTTGACGGGTAGCATAATCCCTAGTAGTCCTAGGTGGCTAAAACCCAAACCGAGATACGAAAACGTTCATTAGGTAGCATAATCCCTAGCGGTCCTAGGTGGCATAAATCCTAGGTGGACACGCGATAGTTCATGGTAAGAAAACATAACCAGATCAAGGGTAGAAGTCCAAAACAACTTCAAGGATAAAATGGTACTACGTTGAGGTGGTATAGATTTACATGGGAAAGCCCGTACGGCCTACGGCAAAGGACTGAACTTATACATGGAAAGAAACATACGAGTTAGGAAAACCTATGTACGCGATATATTAGGTTGACATGGACCATTTCATGACTTTGGTCAAGGGACATTTTATAGTTAACTCATGACACGGGTTGGGATACTAGTACGAGAGGTGCAGAGCAAATACACATGGTAGATACCTCGGGATATTATACTGGATAGAAACCTGACAATGTGATACATTAGTTTATCTTGATACAGTGGTTCATCCTGTTATCTTGGTCTAGCTTATCTATCTTGTCATCATCCTTATGTTTACTTTCAGTTTATGCATGTCATGTTACCTTTACCTGTTTTTATGCTAGAAGTAGGTAGGACTTACCAGTCTTTATGACTGACCTCGTTTTCTTTCGCCTCTTTGTCTTCCATTCCCCCCCCCCCCCAGGTTTTCAGGGAGGAAATGTTGTTGTTTAGTTCGGACCTCTTATGGTTGAAGGTCATCATGTATAGCTGGTCTTCTCTTGGCTATAGCTGCTTCACCGCTTTATTTTGGGGAATAATTTATGAAAAGGTTTTATGCTTCTTTACTATTGCAAGACAGGTTTTGATGTATTCTGATGTAAAAGGCTTTAGACCTTATTTTATATGGTAATGAAATTTGTTTTACTTCCGCTGTTTTATATATGTTCTATCTTGTAATATTTCTGTGCATGTTTACCTCGATAATGCTTCACTAAACCTAGTGCATTCCCTTTGTGAGTGACCCTAGCGGAGGTAGGGTGTTACATTTGGTATCAGAGCAGAAGGTTACCAGACTGGGCAAAAGTTTTTAAAACCTTCTGAAAACTATTTGAGAAACCGTTTATAAAGAAGCATTTTTCAAGAAAAGTTTTTAAAGGCTATTCCCCAAAAGCCATTAGCACTATCCTTTGTTTCCTTGATCGAGTCTCTTTTCCTTTCCTTCCTCCATCCATAGTCACAGTAGTTTTAACTGCGACTAATCCTTGTCTAGCTAAGTAAGAGTTTTCCGTACGATGGAGGGAGTCCCCGAGAGACCTGTTGCCGTGCTATAAGGAAGGATAGTAAGAGCAAAGATAGAGGACACAAGCTTAAAGATAAGCAACTTGTTGATATGGATTAATCCACAAGGGAGGGAAAAAGATGAACAATAAAACCCATGACGAGAGAGTATCTTTGGCATGATAAAACGAGACGCATAGTTAAGAGTTATGGGACGAGGACAAGATCATCGAGAGGGCAATTGTATGCTCTCATTTCTAGCGTACCTAAGAGGGATGGTACCGTTTCTATTGAAGGTTTAGCCTTTCTTTTCTATCATCCCGTCTAGACTTTGTCTTGATCATAGCATCATTTAAGTCTACTTCGATAGTTGAGTCTCTGCACCTTAGTACTAGTGTGGTAGAGGATCCCATTTTTGTCTCAAATCCTGTTGGAGGTTTGGTCCATTTATTCATGACTTGTTTGGAATTGAGAGTGTAAATGCCAAGTGTTGGGATTAGAAGCAATGCTTCTATTGTTGAGCTATGGATGGATCCAAGGGATGAAGTGGTTATCCAGTAAAGGATGCCATTCTCAGTTTTGAAAGGAGGGTAGTTAAACTCTTAACTTGCCTTGGTAATACCCTCGAAGTCTCGTATAACCTTTTGGGTTTTGTCATGGTTAGTTACCAAGAATCTCTTGATGCATTTATCGGAAATCTCTGATCCGATCGAGTAACGTTCGCCAATAAGGCGGATGGTTCATTCCGCTTAAGCATGGGTTATAGGAATCAGCCTAGTAAGTGCGCGTGGTAACATGGATTGGCATCGGTAAACGAGATCCAGAATTCACTAGTGAATTTTGTAGAGCTTGCATGAGTACGCAGATATGTTTGAGTCGAGCATGCTAGGGAAAGAATAAGTGAAAGTGAAACAAGAGGCGACAGTGAAATGAGTTCCAACTCATACCTTGGAAATTGGAATCAAGGAGCTATGAAAATCATGAAGTCAAAGGTGGTCAAGGCACACTGGAATTAAGCTCAAGGAAATGCGGCTTAAACGCGCGCATCATATCTCTTTTTAAGAATATATCGTTGATCCCTGGTTCTCCTGTAGAGCTTGCTTGCATGCTATCGCTTGGTGGATATCTTCTCGATCCTGTTTCCGTTGCAAACCCCGTAAGGAGTTTATCTTGTTTATCTCCTCGATCCTATCTCGGGAACCTTAGGTAGAACCCTATGGATGTAAACATGTATTTGAATCATGTTATGATTGATATGGTTGCCAGTGGTTGCAAGTGGTTGCTCGTGGATGATTGAGTACACATTAGACACTAGGTCGATTTAGTCACATTTCATTTTGCATATGCACGAGTATTTGTACTTGTTTATGAATGAAATTGAATATATTATCATGTGGATGTTGCATGTGGATGAATGGTTGTGCACACATATAGTGTTTATATGACTAGGACTATTTGCATACATGTTGGATTCATGGCACTAAACATATTTTGCATTTAGAAGATCACTCAGGCCTGATCATTTACATTAGATAAGTACATATACACACACCTTTCGCATATGATCATACATCATTTATAATCTTTTAAGGACAATGACTTCTCGTGGATGATGTTTTGAGTAGATGGATGATGGATGGTAGGATACGTTCTTCCTAACTTGAAGATTTCGGGGACGAAATCCTTTAAGGTGGGGAGAATGTAACAACCCGTATTTTGAATAACATGTTATAACGTAAATCAAGGCAAAATTAAATGTTAAAATATGAATCAAGGGGAACGGGCTATTCCATTGCGTTCGTCTCGGAAAAATACGCGAAATAGAGTCCGAGTTTTCAAAAATCGGAGTCCGTATGACCAAGTTTTGGCCCGTCAAAGTTTTCAGAAAAATTCAAGTTCAAAAACAGTTCGAAATTCAAATCTGGAGCCAAACGGACTGGGCGGGAAAATTCCCGCCCAAGCCCCAGGTCAACTGGGGCATCGACTGGGGAGTCGACACGCCCAGGGGGCAGGTCGACTGCCCAGTCGACACAGGTGTCGACCTGGGTGGTCCGGCCACTTGGGCCTGTGTGCACCTGCTGCTGTCTTGGCTCGGTTTTATGGGCCTGTGACGGATTTTGAGGGCTCAGATCTATCCTAGGGTTTATCCTATGTCCTAAACTACTCCAAATCTCTATAAAAACACCCTAGGACCAAACCTAAATCACTCAAAATCAATCTAACAGCGAATTGCTGCCCAAATCCCTCTTGATCATGGCCTCCATCTCCAACTCCAAGAGCTTATGCATTCAAATCGGATTTGAATCAAAGGTGCTAGCTTGCTACATCAAATCAAGGGAGTGGATCAACGTTGCTATGCAAATTTCATGACGATTCTATGACAAGACGATTCATGCTCATAATCCCTTAGCCACGCTATGTAAGTTCTAGCTACTTGTAGATCTAAACGATAGTTCTAATGTGACATGGAATAAAATGCGATGAACATAAGTATGCTAGCCTATATGAACCTTGTCATTCCTCTTTTGCTTGAATCTATGACTTTAGGCTATGTTTAGTGACTAAATCAAGTTACTCATGTTGAATTGGACTTAGTTTGCCATGCAAGATTGAACCTTTATTTGTGGGATGTTGGCATGAACACTTGGAACCATTTTGACTTGTGAAATATGTGCATGAATTTGACTTGGGGCTTATGCATGTAAAAGAACCCAAAACCCCTTATGATTTCATGTTTATGTGAGGCCAAACCCCTTATGATATTATGCATGTTTGAGGCCAAACCCCTTATGATACCGTGCATGTTTGTGGCCAATCCCTTTATGAAGTCGTGCATGTTTTGAGGCCAATATGCAATATGCTAGTTATGTGAACACCTTTGCCTCAATTTTCACCATGTTTAACTTGTGATTTATCTTTGCCACCTTGTACCCATCTTTTCCATATTATTCCAAATATGTTGATTTGCTTTCATGTGCGTTGGGTACACGTTTTGGGTAGTTTAGGCAAACTTGAAAATGGGCTATGAACTTGACATGGAATTACATGGAACATGTAATGATAATAAACGTGAATAGGAGACGAAAACTTGACAACGGGTTACATGAAAACATAGACTTAAAAAGGGGTCTAAACTTGACATGAACATGACACGTAGAAAAACATGGAAGTGGCCAACTCGAGGTTGGGTTGAGTTTGTAGCATAAATCTGCCCGGACCCGCCTGGCAAATCCAGTAGCTACAAACAATAGGACCCAATGTGGGTAGTTGGTCATATCGCGCTTGAAACCCGAGGTTAGACTAGGTTGTGGTGTAAATCTGCCTGGACCCGCCCGGCGTAACCAGTAACCACAACAACTTCTAATGTGAGAGGTTGAGAGTGCATTAATTCAATTAATGCCACATGATAAGGTTAAGTAAATCTGACTAATGACACTTAACCGATATGACATGAATGGGTAGGTTAAGTGAAACTGGACTTGATTTCTTAATGACACTTAACCGTAAAATACAATTAGGGGATGGGGTTAAGCTAATCCATACTTAACTAGTCCAACTCGATAATTAGACTGGGTTAAGTAACCTACACTTAACTAATCTAAACACGGTAATTAGATGGAGTTAAGTAACCTACACATAACTAATCTAAACACGGTAATTAGATGGAGTTAAGTAACCTACACTTAACTAATCTAAACACGGTAATTAGATGGAGTTAAGTAACCTACACTTAACTAATCTAAACACGGTAATTAGATGGAGTTAAGTTAACCTAGACTTAACTAATCTAAACACGGTAATTCGATGGGGTTAAGTTAAACACTTAAACAATCTAAACATGATAATTCAATGAGGTTAAGTAACCAATACTTAACCAATTTTACATGATAATTTTATGAGGTTAAGTTAACCAATACTTAACCAATTTGACCCGGTAACTTGATGAGGTTAAGTTAACCTACACTTAACCAATCTAACATAGTAATTGGATAGGGTTAAGACACGAACGACTTGAATATACTTAACCAACTCGACTCGGTAATTTGATAAGGATAATCTATACTTAACCAACCACGATAACGCGATAAGGTTAAGCCGTGAACTTCTGGATATACTTAACCAACTTGACACATGGTTTGTAGGGCTAAGTCTTGAGCTTAAATACTTAGCCAATCTTGACATGATTCGTAGGTGGGTTAAGTCATGAACTGGAATGACAACACTTAACCCATTAGACAAAACCCTAGTTTAGGGGACTACGTGGAAAATCGTAGTTAACAAGGATAACGGGAAAGGGAACTAAGTGATATACCTTAGTTTAGGATAACTGTTAGACCCAAAAGTGGTTCTAACACCCAAATTGATTAAAAGCAAATAATATGAGATAAGAATGACAATGAAAATGAACACACAGGATTTATAGTGGTTCGGCGAAGAAATGCCTACGTCCACTTATTTTTCACTATATTCAATAATTCAGTTGCAAATACAATGTAAGATTCACTCACAACTCACTTTTGTTCACTCAATTGACTAAAACAAGAAATGAAAGATGATTTGGATTCTCCGGGAGTAATGGAGTTCGGATAATGGAGGTAGTTGAATTCTCAAAGTGCTGAAAAAAGATCCTTCTCTTTGTCTCCAGACGGGGTATTTATTGGTGTGAATTTGCTTGAGACTTGATCCGGGTCGGGCCACGTGTCATCCATCGCACTCTCTTCGGGTTCGGATGAACTATCATGTTGACAACGCATCAAAGGGAAGGATGTTATGGGTATGAACTGGTCATAGCCGGTCCGGATATCCAGGCGCTTTTGCAGGAGAATAACATGGATCATGGGTGCAGGTCGGAGACGTGCAGATAAGGGGTTCGGATCGGGAAACCCGATCCGAACCGGATTGGCTTGGGCGCGACTCTCCTTCTCTAACCTATTCCGCTCCATTGTTATGGCACATAGGTGGCTTTCCGATCCATTCGAGATTTAGTTGCATTCCGATCCGATTAGATATGCCTTACCAATCTACTTAGTAAGAGATCACTGATCCGAACAGAAGACCCTATCCGATCCGAACCGATATGTTGCTCTGACCCGATCCGAACAACTGTAGCTATCAATCTGAATTGTAGTGTTTTCCTCCAATCCGAACCGAAGTCTTATAATTAAAAATACCCTTCAATGTTTGGTTTCTTGACTTTGTGTTGCCTAGTTCACAAAGTAGGCTAACATTTTGCCCCCTCAAAGGATGCTTCTGTTGGAGATGAAGCGTGCTTTGATGTTGTTCGAATACTAGTCCTTGAAATTGAATCTTCAGAAAGTCATTTCTATTCGTTTGTGGAGATGCGTTGCTCCATGAAACCATGTCTCTTATCGCCTATATATATGTCATGAAATGTTTGATTCATTTTCTTCACTTTTGATTTAAGTCCGGAAGTTCTTCACGACACATAGTGCTTCTCTCGGGTATGCTTTTCTTTTATCTCTCTTTTGAACTCAATTCGAGTCGGATGCTAAATTAATGTGTGAAATTTATTCGGTTCGGATTCCGATCCGATGCGTTTTCGTGGATTTGGTTCTTGGACATTGGGCCTTCAGGCAGAGTTGTGATACTGGGCCTTCACTCCGGTTCGAGCGGGTGAGAAAGAATAGGAATATGAGGAGTCAACACCACCCCTTATATAAATCCACCACCGTCTTCTTTCTTTTCTTCTTCTTTTCTGCCGCCGCTTCCAAACCCTAGTATCGAAAACTTCAGAAACTCCAATATCCTGAAACTATTGCTTGTAGATTTCTCAAATCAGACATATAGGTAGCTTTTTTAATCTCGAATAACTTCGTTATAACTGCTCTTGATTTCAATTCGTGGTTGATTGGGATGGTTTAGCCATGGGGCTTTGCTCGAACTCCACGTCGTTACTGGTGGATCCGCCATCACTTCGAGGCGCTGATAGGCTGGAGAGGGCAAATATTGGTCCTCAACTGGAGCTTTGGTGATGGAATGGATTTGTTTGTGAGTGGGGAGAAAGAGGAAGAAGACGAAGAGCGTGATGACAAATTGGAGTTGGTTCGGGTAGGAGACGAAGGAGCAGAAAGGAAGGAGAAGGAAAGGGGATCGGTTCGGGTTGCATACTTTAGAAAGACGGGAAGGAAGGAAAATGTCGGTTCGGGTCGGAGAAGAGAATGGGATAAGGGGTTGAAGTAAATGGACTGGTTAAGTGATGCTGGTTCGGTTCGGATCAGGTCACCCGATCCGATCAGATCAGTCCTTTATCCGAACCCATTGTCCCCCTTGTCTTGAACTGATCTTGCTTTAATGAAACATCCGAACCGACCCTATATCTGTATTTGTATTGAGCCAATTATCATATGCATATCCGAACCGAACCGAACGTATCGAACTTGGCACACAAAGACTACCCAACTAATTCAACTAACATTCACTCTAGACAATAACTTCGTGGACAGTTAGGATAGTGCCCTGCGAACCTAAACGAGAATTAAGAACAACTCTGACTATCACTTTCTCTTCAAAGCTTCGTCTTACATTGCTGTACTTTTATTTTGCATTTCCCACATTTGCTGCACACACTTTAGTTCACACACATACACAAAGGGGGGCACGGGATAATTTACTCTAATCCGTGCTATTGCTTCTTCAATAGTTCCATGACAATGAGGCCCAGACGCTCTTCCCGTCTAGCTGAGAGGAAAGAAGCCCCGGAAACTTCTAACAAAATCACTCTTGAGGATATATCTTCTTCGTCTGATCCGGAATGGGACAGTGAGGGTCCAGATTACGGGGTCGGTCATCGGGAAAGCGACGAGGTGTCTTCAGAGAATGAAGTTTCTCTGGGTTTCGAGGAGGAAGGAGGGATTGGTGATAATCGAGCACCCGATGAATTTGAATCAGCCATCATATTGGAATCACCCTCAGACTCTGTTGAATCAACAATTGACAACGATCGACTTGTTCGAATTTGTCTAAAATATGGAATAATGAAAAGGGACACCCTAGTGCCCTCACGCTCTGACCGTCCCCACAACCCTCCAGAAGGATATATGACGGTCACTCGATTGATGTGCATGGTCGGCGCCATTCCTCCATTCTCTCCTTTCATCGTTGATTTCTTAAGACAAATGCGGATTGCCCCCATGCAGTTGCATCCCAATTCATATGCCTATTTGCATACCTTGTACATAGCATATCGTGAAATCCTAGGCGTAGAGCTCACGTTCGATGATGTTCATTTCTTCTATAATTTCAAGCATCGGACTAGAGAAACTCCATCCTTCTGCTACTTTGAATCAGTCCCAAAAAGGAAGATAATCTCTGCACCATTTAGCAGTAAAGCTGGAGATTCCAGACTAGAATGGTTCTACATAAAGCAACAGCCTGGATGCGCCAGGAGATGGAAAAAATCAAGTAAAGCGTTGGTTTTCTAAATCCGGACTCTATGCACTTGAATCATCACCCTGACTTGTTTTCCTTTTTATTTGCAGTCGACAATCCCAAACAGATATCAGATCAGGTGTTCTTTGATCGGATGCACCGACTTCTTAACGGCGATCAAAAATTCTTGACTATCGACGAGGTCCTTAAAGATGAATACCTTCACTTTCATGGGCTGCTATCTGTTTTTCGTAGCATCGGTCATGGGACGGTCCCTTACGCATACATTCCTCCAGTGGAGGTAGTTCCAGAGATAGGAGAAGGCTCAGGAATTCCTACAGTGCCTCTTCAACCTTCACCTTCTCCATCTTCCACACAAGATGATGAATTGGCTAATCTGGCCGAAAAGCATCGTGAAGGGTATATTGCCCCCGAGGAAACTACTTCTCTAGACAAGTCAAAATCCCCAGCAGAGTCGCCACTTCATGCTTCCCAAGGGGATGCTCCTAGTACTGATGAGCACATATTTCAGGGTTTGGGGGATCTCCCCTTACCTGAGACTATATATACTTCAGAGGATTTCAGGAAGGATCCTTTAGTCTTCACCTCTTCTGAAGAAACCACTCCTGCCAAGGCCAAAGAGCTTGCCCGCACTAGTCTAGCCTCAGACTCGGGTTGGTTGGGGGGAAACACACCACTTAGGACACACTTTACACCACAACACCAGCATTTATTGCACTTCTTTCTCCATGAATCCATTAATTCTAAACTTCGTTTGTTTTACCATGCAGGCACAATGTCTCGATCTTACTACGATATCAGGAAGCTCCGCCGCAGCATGTCCAATCCTCCTCAGGATGTCGAGCATGATCGCCGGGACGATCGTGGTAGGGAAGAGAGAAGACCTTATGATCCTTATCGCTCTCGCTCCTCACGCTCCCGCTCACCAGTTCGGCCAGAGCAAGATAAATACAAAGGTTATCAAAGCCGTGAGGATAGACCACCATCTAAGGACTCCACTTCCACCCATGAAAAGCGGAGTAGGGAGAGAACTCCTCCGAAAGAAACCGGGTCTCGAAGTAAGCACAAGGTCCCTGCCACTAAGCGACCTAGGTCGGATAAAGAGACTACTGGATCCTCTTCACATAGGGACACCAAACTATCAATTCCCGCTCCTCCCCCACTGGATGCGGGAACTGCATTAAAACTGGCATATTTAGAGGAGCAATTTCCCGAGCACTACTTCGAGACTCTAACCTTTCTACCTACCCTTGAACCTATTTCTTCTAATTGGGCAGATGAGGCCAAGGCAAAGATTGATTTGGTGGAAAAACAATATACCGAGATGTTCAAGTATTCACGTAATCTTTCTAGAATCATCCGCACTCTAATGACAAATGCTAATTCAATGCAAAAGACCGCGGAGGAGGATGCTAAGGCCTTAAAAGCTCTAGGAAAAGATTTAGAAGACACTCAAGCTCAGCTAGCTGTCGCTCAAAAGAACGCTTCTAACTTCAAACAACAATTCAAGGACATGCAAAAGCGTTACCATGACTTGCTTGAGTCTCACACTTAGGAGCGCTCTGAACTAAAAAAGCAAGCTGACGAGGCCAAGTCAGAGGCTGCTAAGACACGCCTTGCTTATGCTGAGCTTGAACAGAAAAACGCCGAGTTAGCAAAAAGGAGTGCCGAATTAGAAAAGAAGAATGCTGACTTGGCTTCGAAGTTGTTGGAGGCAGAAAACAGGGCTGCTTTGGCCGAGGGCAATGTGGAATGTGCTATCAAATCTGCGGAGGAAGCCCGCAAGCAACTATCAAAGGCGGAGGCTGATATTCAGGGCTTCGGCGAGCTAATGATTGAATTCTTCGCGCACATTATTCGTCGTCGAAACATTTCTTGGATCGAGGACTATCCATCCACTCTGGTTCAAGTATTGAATCAAATTGTCGAGTGGGAAAAAGAAGAACTTAAGGTCGATTCCCTCGATGAAGATAAACTGATGGAGAAATACTTGAGAGATGATGAACCAGAGCGCCTAGCCGAAGGACGCCGCCTCATTGCTGAGGCCATGGAAGAAGAGAGACGGAAGTCTAAACAAAAAACCATTCTCGAAGCTGGTTCCTCTTCTTCTGCTCCTGCAACTCCCGAAGTAGAAGGGTATGATCCCGAAAATCCGGGAATTTCTCGAACATCTCTGTTATCTCCCATTCCTGAAGCAACACCAGAGGCAGTAGCCACCCCCGCAGAAAAGCCTTCGGAAGGTATCCCTATCTTCTATCCTCAATTTGCCAAAGCTATTTCTACCTTTCGCCACGTGTTTGAACAATCTATGAGAGATCCATTGTTTTCACCTGAGTTGATAACTGTTGATTCTCATCCTGTAGGTGTTGAATCATCTGAAAAGACAGATGTAGCTCAAGGAGCCGCCGCTGGGACGAAGCCCGCAGATAGGGCCAAACAAGGGGAAGACAAGGCTGCTTCTATAGACTTGGGAGAGGGAAGTGAGCCAACTAAGGTCACCACTCCCCGTGATGAAGAAGCGACAGCAGCTTTAAAAGACGATGGCGGAGACGGGGGGCATGAAGAGGAACCCGAAGTCGCAATAACCGGGGAGTCAAAAAGTGCTGATGACGTCACCTTGGCTGCAATGAAGGCTGATCAAGACAAGCGCTTGCAATTAAAAGCTGAAGAGCTAGACCCCGAAGTCCTCAAACCTCTCGCAGTCGTGGATGCGGGATCAAGGTTAGTTGTTAAGCTCTCAACTAGATCGATTACGGAAGAACTCGCTAAAAAATCTTCTCTTGATTCCAGTGCCCCGCCTTCCGGGAAGAAGTCCACTGGCGCCAGTACCGCATCTTCAGGGAAAATGAAATCGAAACGAATCTTGACTGAAGCCGAGAAGGAAGCAAAGGATGCGGAGAAAGCCGCCAAGAAATCTAAGGCTCATTCCAAACCTAAGTAGCGGATTCCCCTGTATCTTTTTAGCATCTTTGTGAACCAATAATTGCTGCTGCAAAAGCAGCTCCTGCACTTTCTTTTTTAGTTATTTCTCTGTACAAATTCATTTATTTGTAAATAAAAATAATTCACTTTCTGCAATGTTTATTTGTTGGTGGTTCTGCACTTATGTAAAAATGCATGTCTATAGTTATGAAACGAAACTGTGGAGGGGGGGGAATATGGGTATGCATATGTGTCCCCAGTCAATTTCCACAAGTTATTCAAGGCTTAACCAAGCAATCTGAAGGCTCCCGATTTTCTGATGGGATAACACTTCCTGTGCTGTCAGTACCTGTCGTTTTTTCTGGCATTTCTTTTATGCTCTCCCTCTTTCCCTTGAGAGTTAGAGTTCGATTTCAGTCATCTGTTTATTCCCCGGTCGTTCAACGGGAAAAAATTTCTTTCTCGGCGCTCAGTCGGAGACGCCTTTATACTCTCTTTCTCTCTGGAAAGTTAGAGTTAGGAGGAGAATTTCCTTTTCAGCGCTCAGTCGGAGACGCTTTTATACTCCCTCTCTTTCTCTGGAGAGTTAGAGTTAGGAAGAGAATTTCTTTTTCAGCGCTCAGTCAGAGACGCTTTTATACTCTCTCTCTCTTTCTCTGGAGAGTTAGAGTTAGGAAGAGAATTTCTTTTTCAGCGCTCAGTCAGAGACGCTTTTATACTCTCTCTCTTTCTCTGGAGAGTTAGAGTTAAGAATGTCGTTTTCTCATTCTTTTATGTCTTATTGCACAAATAATCGTTGTGCTTCTTTTTAAGTCTAAACTGTTTTCAACCTTTTTAGGCTTTGAGCTATCCTGTATTTTATAATCACAACAGAATAACTGATGAATGTAAATGCGGAAAAGTAAATCACACACAATATTTTTATAGTGGTTCAGCTAAGTCGTAGCCTACATCCACTTTATAGTCCTTTATTCATATCATCAGATTTTCCCAAGGCAAGGCATGCCTTATTACAGAGTTCACAGAAAAATTAACAAAAAGTACAGCATTTCTAATCCAAATATCGCATTAAGTGTTGGGCATTCCATGCTCGAGGGACTTCTTCGCCATCTACGGTCGTTAACTTGAAGGTTCCTTTTTCAAGTTTCCGTTGAATGACAAAGGGTCCTTCCCATTTTGGTCCGAGATGAGGAAGGGACGGAAAAACTCTCTTTAACACCAAATCTCCTGGTTCAAAAGTCCTGAGGCGAACTTTTTTGTCATAATAGCGTGCCATCTGACGTCGATCTCTTGCCGCACGCAAATCCGCTTCATCCCTTTTTTCTTCAACTTCATCAAGGGACTCAAGTAAGAGCGCCCGATTCGTCATCGGGTCATAATATGTCACCCTGTGGGAAGGAACTTCCAGTTCAACTGGAATTACTGCTTCTGAGCCAAAGGAAAGAGAGAAAGGGGTATGACCGGTGGCCGTTTTAAATGTTGTTCGATATGCCCACAAAGCTAGGGGCAATTCGTCAACCCATCTTGCCTTTGCATGCTCTAACCGTTTCTTGAGGATGGATTTTATAACTTTGTTTATTGCCTCTACCTGCCCATTCGATTGCGGATAGGCAACTGCAGTATATCGCTTGTCTATCTTATACTTCTGACAGAAATTTCTGAATTCAGTACTATCAAACTGGGTTCCGTTGTCAGTTATAATCGTCCTTGGAATCCCGAACCGGCATATAATATTTCTGACCACAAAACTTATCACCGTTCTTGTTGTGATCTTAGTCAAGGGCTCGGCTTCCACCCACTTCGTAAAATAGTCCACGGCCACTATTGCATACTTGGCTCCTCCTTTAGCAATCGGTAAAACCCCAATGATATCAATTCCCCATGTGGCAAATGGCCAAGGACTCACCATTGATTTAAGTTGGGTCGACGGTGCCCTTGGGATTTTGGCGAATCTCTGGCACCTATCGCAGCGTCGTGAATAATCAGCAGCATCTTTATTGATTGTAGGCCAGAAGTATCCGTATCGCAATATCTTCTTTGCTAAAGTTTGACCTCCTGTATGATCTCCACACTCACCTTCGTGTACTTCTCTTAGTACATGCTTGATGTCGTCGTGTGCGATACATCGTAACAGGGGCATAGAAAATCCTTGCCGATAGAGAGTATCGTCTTGTATGACATATCTGGTAGCTTTGCGAACTACAGCTCTTTTCTCACTTTTCTTTGATGGGAGTGTCCCATTTTTAAGGAAATTCTTGATTGGAGTCATACATGACTCCTTCTCTGGTTCTGCTTCAAAGGTAAATTCAATTTCCATTGACTCAAAGCTTGGCGACTCCAACGTTTCAATTGGAATTACTTCAGTTTCGTCTGGATTGTCAGAACTAGCCAGTTTTGCCAGTCTATCCGCTTTCTGGTTTTCAACTATGGGAATATGCGTTATGTTGTACCGCTCTAAGCTATTCAATAGCTCTTTCACCTTCTTGAGGTAGGCGATAAGTCGAGGTCCTCGGGCCACGAATTCCTCTCGCACTTGACAAACAACAATTTTAGAGTCACAAAATATGTCCATCATTTTCACTCCGAGGTCTTTAGCAAGCTTCAGCCCGGCAATCAGGGCTTCATATTCTGAATCATTGTTAGTTGCTGAAAATTCTAATCGCAGGGCGTAATATAACGATCGTCCCTCGGGAGTGACTAAGACAATTCCAGCTCCGGACCTTCGATCATTCTTGGCTCCATCTGTATATAGTTTCCACGGATTCATCTTTAGTTCATCCTCGGATTTAACCACTCTATCATTGATTATTTCCTCCTCTGGAATGGTGAATTCCGCAATAAAGTCTGCCAGAGCTTGCCCCCTGATTGACTTTCGTGGTTGAAAATTCAAATCAAACTGGCTTAGTTCTATGTTCCATTTGATCAACCTTCCCGATGCTTCGGGTCTCTGCAATACTTGCCTCAAGGGCTGGTCGGTGTATATGGTTATTGGATGGGCTTGGAAATAGTGACGAAGTTTTCGGGATGCGATCAGGAGGCTGTAAGCAAGCTTCTCAATCTTTGGGTAGTTGCGCTCGGCCGCTGCTAATTTCTTACTTACATAATACACCGGCCTCTGTACTTTGTTTTCTTCCCGAACCAGGGCTGTGCTGACAGCGTGAGCCGAGACCGCCAAGTAAACAAACAATTCTTCATGATCTATAGGCTTTGATAAAATTGGCGGTTTCTCTAGCAGTTCCAGCAGATTTCGAAAGGCCTCAACACAATCTGGAGTCCATTGGAAGTTCTTCTTTCCCCCTTTTTATCAAATCAAAAAACGGAACACATTTATCTGTGGCTTTGGAGATGAATCTACTCAGCGCCGCTACTTTCCCTGCCAGACTTTGGACGTCTTTAATTCTTTTCGGTTCTTCTATGTTTCTAATCGCTGCTATCTGGCTAGGGTTGATTTCAATTCCTCGGGAACTCACAATAAAGCCAAGGAACTTTCCCAATGCCACTCCAAATGAGCATTTCAGAGGATTCAATTTCATCCGATACTTTCGCAAGATGCCAAACATTTCCGCTAAGTCTTGCGTATGACTGGAAGACTGCTTCGATTTGACAAGCATATCATCCACATAAACTTCCATAGTTTTTCCTATTTGATCATAAAACATTCTATTTACCAAGCGCTGATAAGTAGCTCCAGCGTTTTTTAACCCGAATGGCATTACAACATAGCAATATAGCCCCAAATTCGTAATGAAACTCGTATGCTCTTGGTCTGGTACGTGCATAGGAATTTGGTTGTATCCAGAGTATGCGTCCATGAAAGAAAGAAGTTCATGACCTGCTGTCGAGTCTACAAGCTGGTCAATCCTAGGAAGTGGGAAACTATCTTTCGGGCAAGCTTTATTCAAATCTGAAAAGTCAATACAAGTCCGCCACTTTCCGTTTGGCTTCTTTACTAAAACGGGATTCGATATCCAGTCGGGATATGTCGAATCTCGAATAAATCCATTTTGCTTCAACTTCTCCACTTCCTCTTTGAGAGCAGCTGACCTCTCTGGGCCCAGCATGCGTCTCTTTTGCTTCACAGGTGGATGCTTCGGATTTACATTCAATTTGTGACTTATAATGGATGGCGATATCCCACACATGTCAGCATGGGTCCAGGCAAACACGTCTAGGTTTGCCTTCAAGAAGTCCGTTAGTTCTTTAGCTCGACGTGGATCCAATTGAGAACCAATTTTCAAAACTTTCGTCGGATCAGCTTCATCAATGGGAATTTCCATGGTCGCTTCATTAGGAGTTGCATTCCTAGCCTCTGGTTCCTCGTCTTTTCTAGGATCCAGGTCTTCAGGTGTTCCTTTGGGCAACTCCTTTGGGGTCAACTTCTCTAATTGCTATGCCGAGTCCCCTTTTGGGGGAGACGAGGCATCCTTACTCTCAACATCGAGTCCTTTCATCAACATTTTTAACTCGGCCACATAGCAGGCTCGTCCGGAAACCTGATCCCCTCTCATTACTCCAGTTCCGGCTTCGGTTGGGAACTTAAGTAACAGACACCAAGGGGCGATACAAACTCTAAATTCAGCGAGGGCAGGTCTCCCCAAAAACGCGTTGTAAGGCGAATCTACGTCCAATACTACGAACTGAAGCATTCGCACTCTTCTACGTTCTCCTTGCCCCAGGGTCACGGGCAACTCTATGTATCCCAGGGGAGCTGTCGACGCCCCGTTGAAGCCTCTAATCCATCCTTCACAAGGCTTCAGATCTTCGGGCTCAAGCTTCATCTGATCAAATGACTTCTTGAACAAGATATTAACGGAGCTTCCGTTGTCTACTAATACCTTATGGACCAAAGCCGGCCCAATAGTGGTAGTAATAACCAACGGATCATTGGTGGGTGATTGTATCCCAGTATTGTCTTGACTTCGAAATACCACGTCGTCAAACATGGTCTTCTGTTGTTTTATTGGAGTGACATCTTCCAAATCATCACCTTCATTCACGTCCAGATGCTTGGCAGCATTCACATACTGATCCATTGATCTGAAACTTCGGATTGCCGGGTGAGGTCCGCCTACTATGGAGTTGATGACAATCCCTTTACCTTTCTACTGCGCTGTAGGCTTAGGAGCAGGTAGGATCTGTTTTGGAGCCTGCTCTCCTTGCCCCCTGTCCCTCGGGGCAACCTTGTACTCATCCAACTTTCCTTCACGCAGCAGCTTTTCAATCACATCCCTCAAATGCCGACATTCATTGGTCGAATGCCCATGAGTTCCGTGAAACAAGCAAAATTTCCCTGTCGCCATTTCTTTCTCGGTCGAATCACGAGGTGGCGGTCTTTTATACTGCAACACATTGTACGTATCCAGGTAAATATTTTCCAGGGTGTCGTTCAATGGTGTGTAATTCTCGTAGTTCTGGAATCGGGGTCTTTTGTTAGGGTCACTTCCCCTATTTCTGTTTCTTCTGTTACCGCTCAAATTACGGTTATTGTTGTTGTTTCCCCCATTTCCAGTATTGCCGTTTCCACCCTTGTTTCCTACATTTACTTCAACCTTGCCAGAATTCTCCCCCGACTGCTTCACGGCGATATTACTCTGCACATTCTCCTTTGAAGCCGTCTCAGACTTTCTCTTTCGGTTTGCCCTGGCCTCCTCTCGCCTTAAATAAATATCGGCTTTTTCGTAGAATATCGCCCTTGTAGGTGGTGTTTTCCCAGAAAGGTAGTCTCCAAACTCAGATTCAGGATCGACCCCTTCCTTCAATGCCATCAGAATAGTGGGCTCATGCGGGTCACTGACCTCAGTTACAGCTTGGTTCAAACGATCAAGATATGCCCTTAAAGATTCTCCTGGTGCCTGTTTGATTCTCGATAATTCAATAACACTTTTGGACTTTCGGGCATGTAGTCGGAACTGGTTCATGAAACGCTCGCTTAGTTCCTTGTAATTAGAAATCGAACGAGGAGGAAGTCGGGTAAACCAGAACAATGCCACATCTTCTAGGTAGATTGGGAATGCTTTACACTTCACTTCATCTGGGGCAGCAGCAGCATTCATGAGCCACGAATATCTCATCAAATGCTGTCCCGGATCAGTCCTTCCATTGTATTTGTCCATTTGTGGCAGGTTAAAGCGTCGGGGAAATTGGAAGTCGAGGATATCGTCGGTGAAGGGAGTATGGCTTCGCTCAATACCATAGTCTTCATTTGTATAATTCCGGCTCTCGGACATAATTTGGCGAACCATCGCCTGTACATCAGCATTAGTTAGGGGCCGCTCAGGTTCCCTGGCCCTAGCATCTGAGTTCCTTCTGGGCTCTTGTTCAGGAGATGCCCTTCTTCTTCGAGCTGCCTCTGCTCGATTCCGTTCCCTGCGTTCCCGGTCGATCTCGGGAAGAGGGGACTGGAGTCTTTGCCCCCGTGTGGGGTCATTTTTTCCTAATGCTCGTGCGATATCCTCACGAGATCCCAAAGATCCAAATGTCAGCTGCTCCACATTCTGAGGTCGTTCGAGTGGCCTTCGTTCACGGGGCCTCTCTTCCTCGGAAGATGAAGATTGATCTACTGGTGTGTAACGAACCGGTGATGGAGTTCTCTGCCGACGGAGTTCACTAATCTCCCGACTCATGAGCCTCATACTCTCCTGCATCATGAGATTAGTGCGCTCGTGAACTTTCATGGCTTCCCTTGTACTCTCAAGCATGTCAAGCAAGCGCGAAAAATCTCCTTGAGTGATGGGCGCAGATGGATTGACCTGATCACCAACCCTGGCAGCTGGAATTGGAGCATTCGTAGGGACTCGAGTAGAGGTTCCAGCTTCACCCAACATCGGGTCGGGTCGGAGGTAAGAAGTCGGATCGGATCGGAGCTGTGGTGCCTGGTCGGATCGGTTCGCAGCGAGCAGCTCAGGTCGGTTCAGATTGGGGGAATGCACTGCTTCAGAGTCTCCTACCCGGATCGGATCGGAGCTCTCCCCCTGCTGTCGGTTCGGATTACCTGCATTGATTCTTCCCGCTGCTGAACTCTGCCCCCGAGACCTTGTTACAACAGCATTTTGCTGATCTTCGTCAGCTCCATTTCCTCGAACAGACTGAACTTCCTTGCCCTTTCCTTTGGCCATGAGTCTTTGACAATCACTTCAACGAATGTAAAAAAGCGGAGAAACTTAAGGATTCACTTCTTTGAACTCAACAGTCCAAAAAGTAGAAAGAGATCCCGGAAAATAAAGAATTTAGATGAGGTTTCTCAGTGAAAGCACCAAAATGTTAGACCCAAAAGTGGTTCTAACACCCAAATTGATTAAAAGCAAATAATATGAGATAAGAATGACAATGAAAATGAACACACAGGATTTATAGTGGTTCGGCGAAGAAATGCCTACGTCCACTTATTTTTCACTATATTCAATAATTCAGTTGCAAATACAATGTAAGATTCACTCACAACTCACTTTTGTTCACTCAATTGACTAAAACAAGAAATGAAAGATGATTTGGATTCTCCGGGAGTAATGGAGTTCGGATAATGGAGGTAGTTGAATTCTCAAAGTGCTGAAAAAAGATCCTTCTCTTTGTCTCCAGACGGGGTATTTATAGGTGTGAATTTGCTTGAGACTTGATCCGGGTCGGGCCACGTGTCATCCATCGCACTCTCTTCGGGTTCGGATGAACTATCATGTTGACAACGCATCAAAGGGAAGGACGTTATGGGTATGAACTGGTCATAGCCGGTCCGGATATCCAGGCGCTTTTGCAGGAGAATAACATGGATCATGGGTGCAGGTCGGAGACGTGCAGATAAGGGGTTCGGATCGGGATACCCGATCCGAACCGGATTGGCTTGGGCGCGACTCTCCTTCTCTAACCTATTCCGCTCCGCTCCATTGTTGTGGCACATAGGTGGCTTTCCGATCCATTCGAGATTTAGTTGCCTTCCGATCCGATTAGATATGCCTTACCAATCTACTTAGTAAGAGATCACCGATCCGAACAGAAGACCCTATCCGATCCGAACCGATATGTTGCTCTGACCCGATCCGAACAACTGTAGCTATCAATCTGAATTGTAGTGTTTTCCTCCAATCCGAACCGAAGTCTTATAATTAAAAATACCCTTCAATGTTTGGTTTCTTGACTTTGTGTTGCCTAGTTCACAAAGTAGGCTAACAATAACTAAGTAATAATTCTTAGTCAAGGGATTTGGACCAGTTCACAGATAGATGAGTAACCCGATATGGTAGGTCATCGCTTAAACACACGAGGGGGAGCAAATTATCTGACTTAGATAAAGGCTCCAATGAACTGGGTGACGAAGCAGTAGCTTCGGGGGACGTGAGTGTACTCTTGGTATCCCTCTGTGAGGTTGCAGATGATCCGCCTGGGCTCACAGAGGTTAAGGTCTGCGGTATAAGAACCAAGAGTATGCCTTGGTTGCTGTGCGAGCTACCTAAAGACGGGGATGGATTAGCGTGGAGTCGACGATACTTGATTTTTGCTCTGGATAGCGCGTCGTCGACTACCTACCATCTTTAGTCAATCGTGTACGTATACGGAATGGCAGAGAACTCCCAACAGACCATATACTTGCTATCGAGTTATGGGTGAGGTTGGCCAATAGGTAAGTGGGGCATAGGGGGCCGGAGTATAGTTCTCGTGCATGATTTTTCTTGGATTGCCTTTCAGTAGTTGATGGAGGGGTCACGTGGGACCATAGCCACAGATACAAAAACAAACCTTGATATCTGCATTTGGCAGACGACTTAAAGCTCCCGACCAAGTCTCGTATTTCTTGATTTGCCCTGGCACGGGACTCGGATGGCACATTGAGATACATGTGCAGTTAGACATGGAAAAACGATTCACGGTGCTTACGTGGGTAAAAGGGCGGTTGACGGGTAGCATAATCCCTTGTAGCCCTAGGTGGCTAAAACTCAAACCGAGATACGAAAACGTTCATTAGGTAGCATAATCCCTAGCGGTCCTAGGTGGCATAAATCCTAGGTGGACACGCGATAGTTCATGGTAAGAAAACATAACCAGATCAAGGGTAGCAGTCCAAAACAACTTCAAGGATATAATGGTACTACGTTGAGGTGGTATAGATTTACATGGGAAAGCCCGTACGGCCTACGACAAAGGACTGAACTTATACATGGAAAGAAACATACGAGTTAGGAAAACCTATGTACGCGATATATTAGGTTGACATGGACCATTTCATGACTTTGGTCAAGGGACATTTTATAGTTAACTCATGACACGGGTTGGGATACTAGTACGGGAGGTGCAGAGCAAATACACATGGTAGATACCTCAGGATTTTATACTTGATAGAAACCTGACAATGTGATACCTTAGTTTATCTTGATACAGTGGTTCATCCTGTTATCTTGGTCTAGCTTATCTATCTTGTCATCATCCTTATGTTTACTTTCAGTTTATGCATGTCATGTTACCTTTACCTGTTTTTATGCTGGAAGTAGGTAGGACTTACCCGTCTTTATGACTGACCCCGTTTTCTTTCGCCTCTTTGTCTTCCATCCCCCCCACCCTAGATTTTCAGGGAGGAAATGTTGTTGTTTAGTTCGGACCTCTTATGCTTGAAGGTCATCATGTATAGCTGGTCTGCTCTTGGCTATGGCTGCTTCACCGCTTTATTTTGGGGAATAATTTATGAAAAGGTTTTATTCTTCTTTACTATTGCAAGATAGGTTTTGATGTATTCTGATGTAAAAGGCTTTAGACCTTATTTTATAAGGTAATGAAATTTGTTTTACTTCCGCTGTTTTATATAAGTTCTGTCTTGTAATATTTCTATGCATGTTTACCTCGATAATGCTTCACCAAACCTAGTGCATTCCCTTTGTGAGTGACCCTAGCGGAGGTGGGGTGTTACAAATAGATTATAGAAGTAAATGGAATTTCTCTAGTTCAGGTGACAATACACACTAATTGGCAGCTAACCACTTAGCCATGCGACCTACCCAATTTTATACCATTCCAGTTTGTGAGGCTTGAGGACAAAACGTACAAATCACACCTTCATTTACTTTGAATGTCACATCGTCATACCCGCCAAATCACATATTGATTTCCTCAAAAATACAACGGGCATACAACTAAGAGAAATGAATTCCTCCACCACCAAATGTTAGTACATTTGAAGCGATCAACTTATGCGATATATTAAATATACTCTATTAGACATTATTCCATATAGGTCGTCCTGGGACAGGACAGACTGAAGTATTATGTAAATCCATCTTAAGCAATTTCAAACTAGGAATTACTAAACAACCCTTGCATAAATCCGTCTTCAATTATCATCATCATATTTTATTCACAACGCTAATGCCATGCAGAGTGGTTTTCAGATAATACATTCGATCCTAGTCTCTCCATATTGACAACGGAAGTTGTCAAAATCTTTGATAGTCGGTGATTTAACTATCAAAGGAAAACATGTGCACAAACAATGGTCGTATTCCCAATTTGAAATCTTACCGATCAATCATCATTTCATTTCCCAATTTCCCATTTATCTTTTCCATATATTCATAAATTCCTTATTTTCTAAAATTAGAAAATATACGTTATTAACTTTGGAAAACGTTTCCATTTCTAATTCACGCATCAATATCTTCCCACCTCTATCAGTCTCTAACTGTAAACTAGTAAGAGAACTGTTAGACCAAAAAGTGGTTCCAACTCCCAAATTGACTAAAATTTCGTTAAAATGAGATCAAAAACAGAAAAGAGACACCGGATTTATAGTGGTTTGGCGTTAAAGAGCCTACATCCACTTTATATCACTTTGTTTGATGATGTAGATGAAAATACAACAAGATATTCACTCAATCTCACTCACTTTTCATTCAATTATACTAAAAATACACTTTGAATGATGATTTGGATTGTTTGGGAGTGCTGGAATTCGGTTCTCAAAGATACTCAAACTCTCAGAGTGCCAAAAGATCCTTTCAAACGACCCTTAGGGGTCTATTTATAGGTGGAAACTTCTCCAGAATTCGGTTCGGATTGGACCTACGTGGCTCCTATCCCACCACTTTCGGGTTCAGATGGATTTTGGTATTGACTGCGCATAGGGTTAGTGGTAGACGTGGGCAGAATGTGGGTGTAACTACCCCGAGTATTAAGTAAAACGTGGGGTAAGAGCTGCTGTAACTTCGGGATCGGATCGGGCATGCTAGCTTGCGTGGGCTCGGATCGAATTTATACCATCCGCTCCGGTCCGGTCTGTAATGGACTCTAACTTGTCTATTTTCTGTTCCACTCTGATCCGCTGTAGTAGTGACCGTCTAATCCGATCCGATCTGCTTTAGGAAGTAGTGTTCCTCAATGCTTGATATCCTAACTTTTTGACTTTGTGTAGCCTAGTTCACAAAGTAGGCTAACATTTTGCCCCCTCAAAGGATGCTTCCGTTGAAGACGAAGCGCGCTTTGATATCATCTCCTCATTGATCTTTGAATTTGAATCGTTGAAAAGTCGTTTCCATCGACGTACAGGGATATACTGCTTAAGAAAGTCACATCTATTGATGTCTATATATACATCACGTTGCGTACGGATTTCTTTCTTCATCTCTTGACAAATTTAAGGGCTTTTCTTGATCTCCAACGACCTTTCTAGGTAATCTCTATCTTTATCTTTATTTTTATTTTGAATTTAACTTGCTTGTTAGGCCTTTTTGTTAAACCCATTCGGTTCGGATTCGATCCGAATGAATTTCCTTCTTGTCTTGCTTAATACTGAACTAGCAGGCCAGGAGCAACTCGTGGGCTTTTATCCCGGTCCGAGCGGAGAGAAAGAGGGGGAATACGAGTAGTCACCGTAACTCTATATAAGTTCATTGCCTTCTTCTTCTTTTCTTTCTTTCATTGTTTTTGTCCAACTGATTCCCACGCTGAAACCCTAGCCTTCAAGAAAGCTTCATAAAACTCGCAAATCCTTCTCATTTTCCTTTAAATCGAACTCGTAAGTAGACTTTTAATCTTAATCTACCTACTTTTGCCTGACTTCGGCTTGGATTCGTTATTATATTAGGCGATTCGAGCATAATTTTTTGCCCAATTCCGTCGCTATGGCCTTTTTTACTTCGCCATCGTCGCTAATGGCTTTAATTCCCTCTCGAGGTGATGGTAGGGGGGTTAAGATCCATCACTGAATCACTTGAGTACGTGGGTACTTTATTTCGTTTGGGACTTTCGATAGAGGATCGGGTTTAACCTTAGAGAGGAGGAAGAGGGAGAAGAAAAGTATAGGGGATCAGCTCGGGTAAGGAAGCATGGAAGACGGAGGAAAAGGAAAGATGGTGAGGTTCACTAGGCCGGATCGGGTCGGGGCAAAAATCAAAAAGGGAAACAGAGCTTACTTGATCGGATCGGGTCGGACTCGCAAACAAAAAGGAGTACATTATTCTCCCAACCGGATCGGACCGGAAAGTGAAAAAAAGGAGGAGAGGGGCATGGTTGCTTAATTCGACCCGGACCGTTCCAGAAGTCCACCTCCGAACCGATCCGACTTTGATTCTTGGGCTCTACTATTTGTCCGAGGCCAAGACAAGGTTGTGCCCCCCCCGATCCGATCCTAATGAACGCATCCGAACCGAACCAAAGAACAATTCAAATTAATGCATAAGAACTTGCTTAACTTGCCAAATCAATTCTCGATATAATCTTCAACTAATGGACAGTTAGGGTAGTGCCTCGCGAACATAAATAATCATTAAGGACTACTCTGAACACTACTTTTCCAAAACTTTGCATTATACTTTCAAGTGTTCACTTTACATCTTCTGCACACACTATACACACTTTAGTTCACACATGTGCACAGGGGGACATGGGCTAATTTACTCTAACTTATGTTATTACTTCTTCGATAGTTTAGTGATCATGGCCGAAAGACGTTCTTCTAGACTGGCAGAAAAGAAAGAGGTCCCAGAGGCATCCAATAAAATCACTCTTGACGACATATGTTCTTCCTCAGACCCTGAATGGGACGACGAGGGATCAGATTATGAAGTAGGGGCGCATGACAACGAAATGCCTTCTGACAGTGAAGTTTCTCTGGGCTATGAAGAGGAAGGAGGGGTTGGAGATAATCGAGCTCCCGACGAATTTGAGTCTGCCATCATATTGGAATCACCTCAAGATTCTATTGAATTGACAATTGACAACAACAGACTTACTCGAATACGCTTAAAGCACGGGATACTGAAAAAGGATACCCTAGTGCCGTCGAAAACCGACCGTCCTCATAATCCTCCAGAGGGATTTATGGCAATCACTCAATTGATGTGCATGGTTGGAGCTATTCCACTGATTTCTCCTTTTGTCGTCGACTTTCAAAGACAAAGGCGGATTGCCTCCATGCAGCTGCATCCCAACTCCTATGCTTACCTGTATACCTTATATGTAGCATACCGCGGGATCTTAGGCACAGAGCTCGCTTTTGATGACGTTCATCTCTTTTATAACTTCAAGCATTGGACTCGAGAAACTCCTTCTTTCTCTTACTTCGAGTCTATCCCAAAAAGAAAAATAATTTCGGCGGCATTCAGCAGCAAGGCCGGCGACTCCAAGCTGGAATGGTTTTATATAAGACAACAGCCAGGATGTTCTAGGCGATGGACAAAATCAAGTAAAGCATTGGTTTTCTAAATATCAACTCTGAGTGTCCATGCCAATACATTAATCTGTTTTTCTTTTATTTGCAGTTGATAGTCCCAAAAAAATATTGGATCAAGTGTATTTTGATCGGATGCATCAGCTCCTCAATGGTGACCAAAAATTTCTAACATTCATGAGGTCCTCAAGGACGAATATCTCCATCACCACGAGTTATTGTCCATTACCCGTAGCATAGGTCACGGGTCAGGTCCATATGTATATATCCCTCCAGTAGAGATAATTCCAGAAATGGGCGAGAGCTCGAAAGGCCCCACAATATCACTTCAAACATCACCTTCTCCAACTTCAACTCAGGACGATGAGCTGGCTAACATACCTGAAAAGCACCGAGAAGGATACATCACTCCTGGGGATGTTATTTCTCCTGAGAAATCACCATCTCCTAAAGAACAGCCAACATGCGCTTCCCAAAGAGATGCCCTTACTGCTGATGATCCTACATTTCAGGGCTTGGGAGATCTCCCTCTACCTGAAACTATTTGGCACAAATCATTTAGTTTTTACATCTTCAGAAGAGACTACTCCTGTTAAGGCCAAACAGCCCACTCGCACTGGCTCGGCTTCAGACTCTGGTTTGTCGGAGGGGGGACACCACTTAGGATGCACTTAACACGATAGCACCCCACTTCACAGCACTCACTTCTTATGAGAATATTGGTTCTATATTCCACTTACATTGTTGTGTAGGTACAATGTCTCGTGCTCACTATGACATCAGCAAACTACGCCGAAGCATGACCAGACCCCCTCGTGACGTTGAGCATGATCGCCGCGAAAGCCGCGGTAGGGAGGATAGAAGGCCTTATGATTCTTATCAATCACGGTCCTCGCGCTCTCGCTCTCCCGTTCTGTCGAATCCAGGGCGATACAAAGGCTACTAAGGCCGTCGAGAAGATGACAAGTCGCAGTCAAAAGAACCAATTTCTTCTCAAGAAAAACGCAGTAGGGAAAGGAGCCCGCCAAGAGATATTGACTCGCGAAGCAAGCGCAAGGTTCCTGCTAAGCGGCCTAGAAAGGGTGAGCAGGCCATTGAGCCCTCCACACATAAGGATACCGAGCTGACATTCCCCGCACCTCCACCATTGGACGCTGAAACTACAGTTAAGCGAGCATACCTGAAGGAGCAGTTCCCCGATCACTATTTTGAGAACCTAGCTTTCTTACTTGCCCTCGAGCCCATTTCCTCAAGGTGGGCGGATGAGGCCAAGGCGAAAATTGATGCAATCGAGAAGCAATATTCAGAGATGTTCAAGTATTCGCGTTACCTTTCCAGAATCATCCGGATTCCAATCACGGATACTAACTCGACGAAGAAGACTGCAGAAGCTGACGCAAAGTCCTTGAAAAATTTGGGGAAAGACCTTGAGGATACACAGGCCCAACTTGCTATCGCTCAACGGGATGCTACTAGCTTCAAGCAACAATTTGATGATCTATAGAAACGTTATCATGACTTGCTCGAGTCCCATACTCAAGAGCGCTCGGAGCTGAAAAAGCAAGCAGAAGACGCCAAGTCGGATAGCGCAAGAATACAACTTGCTTATGCTACTCTTGAGCGAGAAAAGGCCGAGTTAGCGAGGAAGAACGCCGAATTGGAGAAGAAAAACACTGACTTGGCTTCCAATTTGATGGAGGCCGAAAATAGGGCTGCCCTGGCGGAGGGCAATGTTGAAAGTGTCATCAAGTCAGCCGAAGAGTACCGCAAGCAGCTGGCAGAGGCCCAGGTGGATGTGCAGGGCTTTGGTGAATTACTGATCGAATTTTTCGCACATATAATCCGTCACCGAAACATCTCTTGGATCGATGATTATCCGACTACCATGGTCCATATGTGGATCCAAATTGTTGAATAGGAGAAAGAAGAACTCAATGTAGATTCCATCGACTAGGACAAACTCATGGAAAAATATCTAAGAGATGACGAGCCGGCAAGTCTGGCTGAGGGGCGTCGCCTGATTGCTGCTGCCATGGAGGAAGAAAAGAGGAAGGCTAAACAAAAGAACATCCTGGAGGCTGGTTCTTCTTCCACTGCCGCTGAAGCTTCTGAAGTAGAGGGATATGACCCCGAAAACCCGGCGATTCCTCAGGCATCTCTCTTATCCCCTATTCCTGAGACGACGTTAGAGATAGCAGTTACTCCAAGTGACAAATCATCAAAAGGTATTTCTACCTTTTCACCCTAATTCGTCAAAGATGTCTCCTCTTTCCATCACATAGTCGGGCAATCGATGAAGGACCCCTTGTTTTCTCCCGAATTGATAACTGTTGCTTCTCATGCCGCAGGTGTTGAACCGTCCGAGAAGGCAGACGTGCCTCAAGGAACCACTGCCGAAGCAAAGTCAATAGAGAAGGCTGAAGGAGACAAGGGTAAGGCCGACGCTCCTCACGATGGCGAGATGATAGACGCCTTAAAGGATGACAGTGGCAATGAGGGACATGAGGAAGACCCTGAGGTGGCTATAGTTGGGGAGTCAAAAAGCACTGATGACATCACTTTAACTGCCTTGAAAGCCGAACAAGACAAGCGTATGCAGCTTAAAGTTGAAGACCTAGACCCCGAAAGCCTTAAGCCTCTTGCAGTAGTGGATTCTGGATCAAGGTTAGTTGTTAAGCTTTCGACTAGATCTATTATAGAAGAACTTACTAAAAAGTCTTCTCTTGATTCCAGCGTTCCAACTCCTGGGAAAAAATCAACCGATTCCAGCACTTCAGTCTCAGGGAGGTAAAAACCAAAGTGCATCTTAACTGATGCTGAAAAAGAGGCGAAGGATGCTCAGAAGGCTGCTAAAAAATCCAAGTCCACTTCAACGTCTAAGTGATGAAGTGTTTTGCTTTATTTTAGCATTTAATTGGCCCACAATTGTTGCAGCGAGTGTGGCCCTCGCATCTTCTTTTTTCCTGTTTTCCTGTACAAACTCATACGTTTGTAAATAAAAATAATTCATTTCCTGCAATGCCTGTTAGTCGTTAGTTCAGTACTTATGTAAAAATACAAATGCATGTCCTACTAAAGTTGTGTAATGGAGTCATAGTGGAGGGGAATATGAGTGTACCTGTATGCCCCCAGTCAATCTTGAAAAACTATTCAAGATTAAATAAAAAAGTCCGAATGTTCCCGGTTCTCCGACGGGTTCCTTTCGTCATTGATGCCTGTTCTTTTCCGGCATCTTTTACACTCTCCTATCTTATATCCTGGTTAGAGTTCTTGCTGAGGAGGTCTCTCATCCGGGTGCACCTTCACGCCTCAGAGGACGTCGTCTTCCCGTCCTTTATACTCTCTCTCAATTCTTGAGAGTTAGAGTTAAGAATGTCGTATTCCCATTCTTTTATGTCTTATTGTACAAACATTCGTTGTGTTTGTTCCTGCATAAAGGCCATCTCCAACTTTCCAAATTTTAATTTAATATCTCATATTCCACAGTCACAATAGAATAATAGTTGAAGATATAAATAATGCAGGAAAGTAAATGGCACATGATATTTTTATAGTGGTTCGGCTAAGTCGTAGCCTACATCCACTTTATAGTCCTTTGTTCGCATCAACAGACTTTTCTAAGGCAAGTCGTGCCTTTTTACAGGGTTCATAAAAAAAACAAAAGAAAATACAACATCCCTAATTCAAACATCGCATCAAGTGTTGGGCATTCCAAGCCCTAGGCACTTCTTCGCCATCCACGGTCGTTAACCTGAAGGCTCCTGTCTCAAGTTTCCGTTGGACGGCGAATGGTCCTTCCCACTTTGGACCGAGATGAGGGAGGGACAGAAAAACTCGCTTTAGCACCAAATCCTCTGGCTCAAAGGTTCTAAAGCGAACTTTCTTGTCATAATAGCGTGCCATCTGACGTCGATGTCTTGACGCACGCAAGTCTACCTCGTCCCTTTTCTCTTTGACTTCATCAAGGGACTCGAGAAGGAGTGCCTGATTCGTCATCGGGTCATAATATGTCAACCTGTGAGAGGGAACTTCAAGCTCTACTGAGATTACTGCTTCTGAACGAAATGAGAGAGAGAAAGGAGTATGGCCGGTAGCTGTCTTAAACGTTGTCCGATATGCCCACAAAGCCAAGGGCAATTCATCCACCCATTTTGCTTTTGCACGTTCCTACCACTTCTTGAGGATGGTTTTTATGACTTTATTTATTGCTTCTACTTTCCCATTCGACTGTGGATGGGCGACTGCAGTGTACCGCTTGTCAATCTTGTATTTCTGGCAGAAATTTCAGAATTCGGCACCGTAGAACTGGGTTCCATTATCAGTTATAATGGTCCTTGGAATCCTAAATCGACATATGATATTTCTAACCACGAAACTTATCACCTTTCTCGCTATGATTTTGGTTAAGGGCTCAGCTTCCACCCACTTCGTAAAATAGTCCACGGCAACTATTGCATACTTAGCTCCTCCTTTGGCAATTGGTAGAACTCCGATGATGTCAATTCCCCACATGGCAAACGCCCACGGACTCACCATTGACTTGAGCTGGGTCGGTGGTGCTCTGGGGATCTTGGCGAACCTCTGGCATTTGTTGCAGCGCCGCGAGTAATCAGCTGCATCTTTATTAATAGTGGGCCAGAAATACCCATACCGCAACACCTTTTTAGCTAAAGTCTGGACCCCAGTATGATCTCCACACTCACCTTCGTGTACTTCCCTTAGTACACGCTTGATGTCGTCGTGCGCTATACATCGTAACAGGGGCATAGAAAATCCTTACCGATAAAGGGTATTATCTTGAAGGACGTATCTGGTAACTTTACGAACTATGGCTCGCCTCTCACTCTTCTTTGGCAGGAGGACTCCATTTCTAAGGAAATTCTTGATTGAGGTCATCCACGACTCCCTCTCCGGTTCTGCTTCGAAAGCTAATTCAATTTCCATTAAATCAAAGCTTGGTGATCCCAACGTCTCAATTGGAACCATTTCGGTTTCCTCCGGATTGTCGGAGCTTGCCAGCTTCGCTAGCCGGTGTGCCTTCTGGTTTTCGGCTCTTGGGATATGCGTTATGTTATACCGTTCCAAGTTGCTCAACAGCTCCTTCACTTTTCCAAGATAGGTAATAAGTCGAGGTCCCCGGACCACAAACTCGTTTCGCACTTGACAGACGACTATTTTGGAATCGCAGATTATATCTAATGCCTTTATTCCAAATTCCTTAGCAAGTTTCAGCCCGTTAATCAGGGCTTCATATTCAGAGTCATTATTGGTCGCTGAAAATTCTAGTTGCAGAGCATAATATAACGATCGTCCTTCAGGAGTAACTAAGACGACTCCAGCTCCAGACCTTCGGTCGTTCTTGGCTCCGTCTATGTACAACTTCCATGGATCTAATTTTAATTCCTCCACTGATTTGACCACCTTATCATCGATCGTCTCTTCCTCCGGAATTGTGAACTCTGCTATGAAGTCAGCCATAGCTTGCCCCCTGATCGATCTCAGCGGCTGAAAATCAAAATCAAACTAACTTAATTCAATATTCCACTTGATAAACCGTCCCGATGCTTCGGGTCTTTGCAACACCTGTCTCGGAGGCTGATCAGTGTATATGATTATTTGGTGAGCTTGAAAATAATGGCGAAGTTTTCGGGAGGCGGTCAAAAGGCTGTAAGCAAGCTTCTCAATCCTTGGGTAGTTACGTTCTGCAGCTGCCAATTTCTTACTTACGTAATATACCGGCCTTTGCACCTTGTCTTCTTCCCGGACCAAAGCGGTGCTAACGGAGTGAGCGGAGACTGCTAGATAAACAAATAGCTCTTCATGATCTACTGGCTTCGACAAAATCGGTGGTCTCTCTAGTAAGTCCAATAGATTTTGAACGGCCTCAACACAGTCCGGAGTCCATTCAAAATTTTTCTTTCCCTTTTTTATCAAGTCAAAAAACGGGACGCATTTGTCTGTTGCTTTGGAGATAAATCTACTCAACGCAACCACTTTCCCCGTAAGACTTTGGACATCTTTGATTCTTCGTGGTTCCTCAATGTTCCTTATCGCTGCTATTTGACTGGGATTAATTTCAATTCCTCAAGAGCTCACGATGAAACCTAGAAACTTTCCAGATGCCACCCCAAACGAGCACTTCAAAGGATTAAGCTTCATCCGATACTTTCGTAGGATACCGAACATCTCTGCCAAGTCTTGCATATGGCTAGAGGACTGTCTCGATTTGACAAGCATATCTTCCACATAAACCTCCATAGTCTTCCCTATTTGGTTATAAAACATCCTGTTCACCAAGCGTTGGTAGATAGCTCCAGCATTTTTCAATCCGAAAGGCATGACCACATAGCAGTACAACCCCAAATTTGTAATGAAGCTCGTGTGCTCTTGATCCGGTACATGCATAGGAATCTGGTTGTATCCGGAATATGCGTCCATAAAAGAAAGAAGTTCATGTCCCGCCGTCGAATCCACAAGTTGGTCTATTCTGGGGAGTGGGAAGCTATCTTTCGGGCAGGCTTTGTTCAAGTCTGAAAAATCAATACACGTCTGCCACTTTCCGTTTGACTTCTTTACCAAAACAGGATTCGATATCAAGTCGGGATATGTCGAATCTCTAATAAATCTGTTTTCTTTCATCTTCTCCGCTTCTTCTTTCAGAGCTGCCGACCTCTTTGGGCCCAGCACATGTCTCATTTGCTTTATAGGCGGGTGTTTCGGGTTTATACTCAGCGAATGACTCATGATGGATGATGATATCCCACACATGTCAGCGTGGGTCCAGGCAAACACATCCAAGTTTGCCTTCAGAAAGTTAGCTAGTTCTTCGGCTCGGTGCGGATCCAACTGGGATCCAGTCTTCAAAACGTTTGCTGGATCATCTTCATCAATGGGTATATCCACTATCCTTTCGTTAGGAGTTGTTTTTCTATCCTCAGGTTCCTCATCTTCTCTGGGATCCAGGTCTTCAGGCATTCCCTTGGGAAACTCCTTTGGGGCTAATCCCTCTAATTGCTACGCCGAACCCTCCTTTGGAGGAGGCGAAGTGCTTTTAGTCTCGATGTTGAGTCCCTTCATCAGCATCTTTAATTCAGCAATATAACAAGCTCGCCCGGAGACTTGGTCTTCCCTCATTACTCCTGTTCCGGCTTCAGTTGGGAACTTTAGCAATAAGCACCATGGTGCAATATATGCCCTGAACTCTGCAAGGGCAGGCCATCATAAAAATGCATTGTAGGGCGAATCTATATCTAGCACTACGAACTGAAGCATTCGTACTCTTCGACGATCCCCTTGTCCCAATGTTACAGGTAATTCTATATACCCCATTGGAGCTGTCGATGCCCCATTGAAGCCTCGGATCCAACCTTCACAGGGCTTCAAATCTCCAGACTCGAGTCTCATCTGGTCAAAAGACTTCTTAAACAGAATGTTGACAGAGCTTCCATTGTATACTAGTACCTTATGAACCAGTCTCGGCCCAATAGTAGTAGTAATAACCAACGGATCTTCGGCATGTGATTGGATTCCGGTGTCGTCTCTGCTACGGAACACCACATCATCGAACATTGTCCTCTGTTGTTTCATAGGGGTGATATCTTCCAAATCATTGCAGTCGTCCACATCTATGTGCTTAACTGCATTAACGTTTTGGTCCATTGCTCTAAAACTGTGGATAGCTGGATGGAGTCCACCTACTATGGTGTTAATGACAATCCCTTTGCCTTTTTGTTGCGCTGTAGGCTTGGGAGCAGACTGATTCTGGTTTGGGGCTTGTCCTTCTTGCCCCCTGTCCCTTGGGGCAGCCTTATACTCATCCAACTTACCTTCACGCAACAACTTCTCAACTACATCTCTCAAGTGTCGACATTCGTTCGTTGAATGTCCGTGAGTTCCGTAAAATAAACAAAAATTTTCGGTAGCAATTTCTTTCTCTGTCGAATCTCGTGGCGGCGGTTTTTTGTATTGCAAAACCTAATACGTGTCCAAATAAATGTTCTCTAACGTATCATTCAATGGTGAATAATTTTCAAAGGTCTGGAACTGTGGTCTTTTGTTAGAATTACTTCCTCGGTTCCTGTTTCTCCTATTACCATTCCCATTACGGTTGCTGTTGCCCCCGTTTCCATTGTTATTATTTCCATTCTTGTTTCCAACATTCACTTCGACTTTCCCAGAGCTTTCTCCAGGCTGCTTTACAACAACATTACTCTGAACAGCTTCTTTTGAGGCCACTCCTAACTTCCTCTTTCTGTTTGCCCTTGCTTCCTCCCATCTTAACTGAATATTGGCCTTCTCATAAAACAACTCTCTTGTGGGAGGCGGCTTCCCAGAAAGATAATCTCCAAACTCTGAATCAGGATCAAATCCCTCCATTAAGGCCATCAAGATGGTAAGCTCATGAGGGTCGCTAACTTCTGTTACAGCTAAATTGAAACGGTCTAGATACGACTTCAAGGACTCACCCGGCGCTTGCTTAATTCTCGATAATTCGATAACAGTCTTAGACTTTCGGGCGTGAAGTCATAATTGATTCATAAAACGTTCACTTAACTCTTTGAAATTCGATATCGATCGAGGAGGAAGTCGGGTAAACCATAGTAATGCTACGTCTTCTAAGTAAATCATGAAAGCCTTACACTTTACATTGTCAGGAGCAGCTGCAGCATTCATAAACTATGCGTATCGCATCAGATGTTGTCCCGGGTCAGTTCTCCCGTTATATCTGTCCTTCTGCGGCAAATTAAATCGTCGAGGGAACTGAAAGTCAAGAATGTCATCAGTAAAAGGAGTATGGCTTCGCTAAATACCATAATCTTCATTGGTATAGTTTCGACTCTCAGACATGATCTGGCGTACCATAGCCCATACATCAGCATTGGTCAAGGGCCATTCAGGCTCCCTGGCTCTGATGTTAGGGTTTCCTCTGGGCTCCTGATCAGGGGACACCCTCCTTCTGCTAGCAGCTTCTGCTCTGCTTTTCTCCCTACGTTCCCGGTCGATCTCGGGAGGAAGAGGCTGAAGCATTTGTCCCTGAGTGGGGTTGGTAAGGTTAGGATCTCTAGGAAGAACATGAGATCCTCGCATTGGTAACATCATGGGCTCTCTCAAGCTCGGGTCATCGTGTCCTAACACACGAGCAGCGTCCTCGCGGGATCCTAGAGATCCGAAAGTCATTTGTTCCAAATTCTAAGGTCGTTCATGCGGCATTCTTTCATGAGGTCGTTCTTCCTCAGAAGAAGAAGACTGATCCATTGCAGTGTGATGAACTGGGGAAGGGGTCCTCCGCCTGCGGAGCTCGCCAATTTCCCTACTCATGATTCTCATATTCTCTTGCATCATAAGGTTGGTGCGCTCGTTGATTCTCATAGCTTCCCTAGTGCTCTCAAGCATGTCGAGAAGGCGTGAAAAATATCCTTGGGTCACAGGAGCAGATGGATTGATCTGGTCATTGGACCTGGTGGCTGGAGTCGGAGCATTTGGAGGGGCTCGAGTAGAGGTTCCAGATCATCTAGAGTCGGATCGGATCGGAGCAAAGTGACCTGGCCGGATCGGTTCGGGTTGGGGGAGCGCACCTCTTCAACATCTTCTACTCAGTTCGGATCGGAGCTCTAACTCTGCGATCGGTTCGGATTTCCTAACCTAGTCCGATCCGCTCCCGAGCTTTGCTCACGAGACCTCGTCACGACCGGGTTTTGCTGATCTTCACCAACTTCGTTCCCTCGACTGGTTTGAACTTCCTTCCCTTTTCCTTTGGCCATAATTCTTCAACAATCAACCAACAAGTACTTAAAAGCATCGGAAATTGGGGATTAACTTCTTTGAACTTAACGGTCCAAAAAGCAGAACGATAATCTAGAAAAACAGAGAATTCAAATGATTCTCTGTGAAAGCACCAAAATGTTAGACCAAAAAGTGGTTCTAACACCCAAATTGACTAAAATTTCGATAAAATGAGATCAAAAACAGAAAAGAGACACAAGATTTATAGTGGTTCGGCGTTAAAGAGCCTACGTCCACTTTATATCACTTTGTTTGATGATGTAGATGAAAATATAACAAGATATTCACTCAATTTCACTCACTTTTCATATACACTCACTCAATTATACTCAAAATACACTTTCAATTATGATTTGGATTGTTTGGGAGTGTTGGAATTCGGTTCTCAAAGATAATCAAACTCTCAGAGTGCCAAAAGATCCTTTCAAACGACCCTTGGGGTTCTATTTATAGGTGGAAACGTCTCCAGAATTCGGTTTGGATCAGACCTACGTGGCTCATATCCCACCAATTTCGGGTTCAGATGGATTTTGGTATTGACAGCGCATAAGGTTAGTGGTAGACGTAGGCAGAACGTGGGTGTAACTACCCCGAGTATTAAGGAAAACGTGGGGTAAGAGCTGCTGTAACTTCGGGATCGGATCGGGCATGCTATCTTGCGAGGGCTCGGATCGAATTTATACCATCCGCTCCGGTCCGGTCTGTAATGGACTCTAACTTGTCTATTTTCTATTCCACTCTGATCCGCTGTGGTAGTAACCATCCGATTCGATCCGATCTACTTTAGGAAGTAGTGTTCTTCAATGCTTAATATCCTAACTTTTTGACTTTGTGTAGCCTAGTTCACAAAGTAGGCTAACAAGAACAATTTCCCAAGCATAAACCCCGAAGGCCGAAACAAACATCAGATCGATACCCAGAAAGCCATTCAACTCAACTAATTTCCAGTCAGTTTCTAATTTCAGTAATTCCAATTAAATTCTTAATTCACCCCAGTTTCCTTTATAATATTTTATTTGCAAAATATTTACTTTGATCTAATTTTTCACATAGAATGTGAATAATATGTCTTTATATAATCAAAACAGTTTGATTTCGTATTTTAAAAACAAAATCTCAAACTCAAATTTTATTTGTATTTTATTTGTAGAATTATTCATACAAATCTCCTTTTTATTACTAACACTTAAATCTCATTTATAATTTCCTTTATATAATTCTATTTATTCTATATAAATCCTTTTATATAATTCTATTTATTTTTTGTAAATCCTTTTATATAATTCTATTTATTTCATATATAAATATTTCATTTTCAATATTCACTTTGAAATTTTCCTTTTTACATTCCAGTATTTCATATGGTATTTAAAATACCAAATAACATGACCAGTGTCATCATAATCAATCACAGATTATATAAAACATCATATATCACAATATATGAAAACAAACAGTATTATAAATATTGAGGAATCCAGTTGGATCACTCCAACCTGTTTCCCTGCATTCACAGATGTTAAACAATATAAATAATATCGATTTCATTTCAATATGAAATATTCTGATAAAACGAATCAATATTTGACAAACGATTTATACATATATATATCGTTATCTACAGTTTCAACCAATAAATCAACAATTCAACCAAACAAATGACACACAGCAATCAATCATCATTTATCAATACTATATTTTATTTATAAAATATAAACTGTACAGAGTTAGTGAGATTTACTCACATTGGACGGTTTATCGTTAAATAACGATAACTGTCGGTTGATTCAGACAGACAATTTATTACACTATAAATTGTAATGAGCTCCAATTCAGTCCCAATAAGTACCATGGTGTAGTCGCCGTCCTTACGATCCTAACGCATCCTATTTCGTTGAGTTCCGATAATATATGAGCAAGTTATTGTTTGTTACAACCCGCATTTTACGCATCGGAGGATCGTAGAATATTTATTTCTTTCTTATATGAAGTTTTATGGTCATGTGGCTTTGGGAAACGACCATTGGGGTCATTTCCCATGTTCATGATTTTTGCCGATTTTTAAATGACCATTTTGCCCCTAGCTGATCTTGTTTCGGCCATAACTTTTGATTGGAAAGGAGTTTTGATTTGAAACCACTTCCATTGTCTTCGGATGATGGTTTACATTTCCGTAGAGTGGTCACATGTGGAAAATGGACTTACCGTTTGGGAGAAATGGATGAAATAAGGTTTGGAAGGTGAAAAACTGCTTAGCCGGGCCAAATAGGGTGATTAGTGAATGGGCCCATAACCCATTTCGGGATTAGGGTTATGGGGAGGCTGAAAAGGGTTAGGGTTTCATTCCATTTCAGTTTTCTAGCCTCCACTTACCTCTTAGAAACCATAAAAATGGCCTCCAACCTCTACATCACCTCCAAATCACTTCCTAATTAAGGATTAAGCTTAGCAACATCAAATCAAGGGAGATCTTCACCAAATCAAAATTAGAGCTGCTGTTTAGCATTAGTATTCGCGCCATATCAGAGATTTATTTCAGATCTAAGGTTTATTTGTGGCTAAGGTGAGTGATTTGCATTGTTTTTCACTAATTACGGCTAATTAGGGTAATTAGCAAAGATTAACAGAATTATAACTCAGAAAAATCTAGAAAAATTTGTAAAATTCCAGAATATTATTTTATGCCTCTGATATGAATTTGGGTTAATTTGGACTAATTTTGCTAATCCCGGAATTTAGGGGATTAAGGGGTGATTAGTGATAATTAGCGAAATTGTGCATCATAAAAATCTGGAAAAATATTCAAAAATTCTAAAATATTGTTTTAGACCTATGTTAGAAAATTTGGCTAATTTGGTTAAGTTTTACTAATCATGTCACTAGTTTTGCTTAAACATGCTTAAGGGAAAATATGGGGTATTGGCTATATTTGATCCATTTTAACCTATCATATTGATGTTTTGGTGTTTGAGGTCACTTCTACTTGTTGCCATGACTGTATGTTATGCTTTGTGATTGATTAGAATAGTTAGAATGGTCGAAAATGCCGTCGAGTGGCGTAAACAACTCGCTGGTCAAAATGCAGGAAATGGACAGGGACCGGATCAGATGTGGAGGTCCGAACCGAACCGTTCGTGTGGCCCATCCACGATCCGCCCCCTTGCATCCGAACCGAGCTTATATGCTACGAGGTGATTTGAAACCTGGAGGAGATCACGACCGACCCGATCCACCAGAAGTACTCCGATCCGATCCACCATAGTACCCCGAACCGAACCGATGTACTACGATTGGACTTGGAGACCGCGATCCGAGCCAGTGTGCTTTGGAAGAGGCCGATCCGAACCGCCACCAAATGAAGACCATGTCCGATCTGGAGAAGATTGGCACGAATCGATCCAGTGGGGGATACTGAAGGCCGATCTGAACCGCTATGACATGAAGGCGACGATCTGAACCGATCTGATGAAGACCAATAACCCGGGATGCAAAGGTAGTCCAAATGGAAGTTAGAGCTCAGGATCCAGTTGGGAACCAATGAGTTCACTTCATGATTAGGCTTTGCTGCGGAACGTGTGCTAAGGAGTTGCCGACATTCATTGCTTCGATTCACCACTGAAAAGGAATGAAAGACTACGTATCAGTGCAGTAGAGTCATCACGACTCGAGGGGCAAAGTGATCATAGTAAGACTATGAGCCAGTGTAGTGGAGCCATTGTGACTCCATGGGGCAGAGTGGACATAGTAAAGGATTAGTAAGGCTATGAGCCAATGCAATGGGGAGTGTACGACTCCATGGGGCAAAGTGGACATAGCGAAGGATTAGTGGCTATGGATCGGTGCAATGAAGCCAGTGTGACTTCATGGGGCAGAGTGATCATAACAAAGTATTGGGTGATCGAAGTGGTGGACATCGTATGCTTTACGCACTAAGTGAGAGATGTGAGGATGGTTGCTATTCTTGATTGTTTGCCATCACTATGACATGCACACCCCCACCCATGTTATTTTTACACCATTTATTCAGTGGCACCTTAGAGTGTTGTACAGTATGCAGTGCTAACTATTTGGTTGCAGGTTCAGGTTCAGGTATGGTTTAGTATACCTGTTATTGTTCTGTTTAGCTGCTTATTGCTCACACCAGACTTTTGTCTGACCCAGAGTTTTATATCTCTTCTTATTACTTTGGGTGCTCCTAAACAAGCAGACTAGAGACAGGTTAGTTGGTGATGCACGAGTAGCTGATTCGGAGGCGAGCAGGAGGCTTCCACGTATGATATATATAAGATATTCTCCCTGTGTCGTTGGTGGTCACTACTTGGGCATTAGTAGCATACATCCCTTATCTTGCTTTTACCTTTACAGACAGTTTGAAATGATGTAATAATGATGATGTGGAACATAAGCTGTATTTGGATTTTCCGCTGCTATGATAGTTTGTTTCAGCTTATACACTGTCTCACCTGTTTTATGTCAAGTATGTTGTTATTATATTTTATTCCATGCACTGTGAGACATATTACAGGTTCTTTATTGATTCTTCATCTTCTTCCTTTTCTTCTGACGACCGTTCCATGCTAACTGGACATGTGTACAACGCACTTTTGGAGTAAATGTCGGTTAGTGCAGGGCGGGCCGTCACATTTGGTATCTGAGCTCTAGGTTGCGTAGTTAACTTAGGAAAAGACACTAGGGAGAGATAGTATGTGTATGAGAGTGCGTATTTGTGATTACTTTGGTTTTCAAAAGCTATATATATACTATTAGTATAGCTAAGAATGAAGTCGCACTGCACTAGCACCACTATGGAGATGGTTAATCGTTTTTCTCTTTACAGATTGAACGATGAGCTGATACGCAAGAGGTGCTGGTAGAGGAGCCAATAATGGGAATGTTGCTGACATGAGGACGATGTTTACTGACCTCATGAGAGAAATACTTAGGGATGTGCAGGGGGCAGCTCCCAATGCCGGTAATGGTGGTGGTCCAGTAGTTCAGGCACGTAGGGCCGATTTCGCCAAACTGTGCAAGGATTACACTAACCTTGGTGGGAAGCCATTCCACAGAACGGAGTCGGCCACAGATGTTCAGGATTGGTTGGATAGCTATGATCGTATCTTCGAAGACTTGGGTGTCGAGGATGCGATGAAGAGAAGGCTAGCGTCTCGTCAGCTGCAAGGGCGAGCGATGAATTGGTAGAATGCTATTAAGACAGCCACTCCAGAGGATCATGTTACTTGGGATCAGTTTAAGGCTCGCTTTAGCGACAAGTTTATCCCAGCTACTCAGAAGTCGGAATTGTTTAGGAAGTTCTTGGAGCTTATGCAGAATGGTAGGGCAGTCTCGGACTATATTGCTGAGTTCGACACTTTGTCGAAATATGGATTATCCCTTATCGATACTCCTAAGAAGAAGAATGATAAGTTCATTACTGGTTTGGATGGATACTTGGGGGAAAGGCTTATCAACCACATCGATGAGACTTTTGAATCGATTGTGGGGAAAGCTTTGAGATCATAGAGTCTTTACCCTAAGTCAAAGACTGAGATTGCATCTGCAGAAGGGCTGAAGCCGCAAGCAGGCAGTGGAGGCAAGAATAACACTCAGAACAAGAGGAAGCAGAACCAAACTAATGATGGCCAGAAAAAGAGCAAGAAAGATGTTGAGTGCTTCAGCTGTGGTAAGAAGGGTCATTATGCCAAAGAGTGTCGGGCCAAGCCAGTGGACAGGAAGTGCTACAACTGTGGCCAAGTGGGACATCATAAGGATAAATGTCCACAACCTCTTAAGGAGAAGCAGATTGTGAAAGCATATACTATCGGTGCTATTCCTTCTTCGTCGAATGCCCCAACTGCAATGGAAAAGGGAAAGAATGTCGTCATTCAAGGTATGCTTTCTGTTTATGATGTTCCTGTTCGAGTTTTGTTTGATACTGGGGCTTCCCGTTCCTTCATATCTAGTGACCTGGTAGATAGGTTGGTACTGGAACCCGAGATAATCGATAGACCGTTGGTTGTGACGAACCCGATTGGTGGTTCGACTAACCTTAGCATGATTTGCCGAAATTTGGTCTTATCGAGTCATGGATGCATGTTTGTTTGTGATTGCTTTTTTTTGGGCTTTACTGGGTATGACATTATATTGGGGGTCGATTGGCTCTAAAGATATGGGGTGGTGGTAGACCGTGGGGGCTTTTTGGTGACGGTTAGGGCGGATGATGGGCGGAGGGTAGTGTTTGTTATTCTACCTAGTGATGGGGTAATGGCTAGTTTTATAAATTCCCTCGACATCCCACATGATGAGTTGTCAGACATGCCCGTGGTTGGCCAGTATCCGAACGTCTTCGAGGAAGTGACCGGACTTCCACCACAGTGAGAGATTGAGTTCTGTATTGATTTAGTGAAAGATGCCAGACCTATAGTGATGCCACTTCGTCGTATGGCACCAAGGGAGCAGCGAGAACTCGGGGTGCAAGTAAGTAATCTTTTGAAGATGGGGTTTATTAGAAGAAGTGTCTCCGAGTGGGGAGCACCAGTTGTGTTTGCCACTAAGGCAGATGGTTCCCTTCGTTTGTGTGTGGACTATCGCGAGTTGAATAAGGTGACGAGGAAGAATAAGTATCCTCTACCGCGGATAGATGATTTGTTTGATCAACTGGAAGAAGCAAGAGTGTTCTCCCAGTTGGACCTCGCGACAGGATTTCATCAGCTCCAAGTAGCGGCTGAGAGTGTTCCGAAAATGGCATTTAGGACGCCATCTAGATTCTATGAGTGGTTGGTCATGCCATTTGGGTTGACCAATGCACCAACATACTTCGTGGATCTTATGAATCGGGTATTCAGAGATTAGTTGAATAAGTTTGTTCTTGTGTTCGTAGACGACATCCTTGTTTACTCGAGGACAGAGGAAGAACACAAGGGACATTTGAGGATAGTGATGGAGGTGTTGAGAAAACACCAATTGAAAGCGAAATTTTCTAAGTGTCACTTCTGGAGGAGGGAAGTGAGATTCTTGGGCCATGTTGTTTCAGATAATGGTATTGCTGTGGACCTTGCGAAGGTGGCTACGGTACAGGATTGGCCTATGCCCAAGAATGCAACAGACGTAAGATGCATCTTGGGGTTAGCTGGATATTATCGTAAGTTTATCCAGGACTTCTCCAAGATTGCAGCATCGTTGACTCAGTTGACTAAGAAGAATCAAGTCTTCGTCTGGGACGGAGTGTGTGAGAATGCATTCAAGAGTCTATAAGAAAAGTTGACGCATGCGCCAGTGTTAGTCATTCCTAAAGAGAATGAAGAGATGACGGTATACCTGGATGCTTGTGGTACCGGACTAGGTGCTGTATTGATGCAAGGATGTAGAGTTGTAGCTTATGATAGTCAGCAACTTAAGCCGCATGAGAAAAAGTATCCTACCCATGATTTGGAACTGGCAGCGATCGTGTTTGCATTGAAGATGTGGAGACAATATCTCTTGGGAGAGAGATTTGAGTTGTTTACCGATCATAAATCGTTAAAGTATCTCTTCTCTCAGAAGGATTTGAATCTCCGTCAGCAGAGACGGTTAGAGTTCTTGGCTTCATATGACTTTGATATCGCATATAGACCTGGGAAAGGTAATGCGGTAGCCGATGCCTTGAGCAGGGGACATGCCAGTTTAGGGACTATGTTTCCTGAATGGAAGCAACTGGAGTATATCGCAGGGTATGATTTCAGACCAAAGTGCGAATTGGATCCAAAGATGTTAGCTACTTTGACGATCAGACCCACTTTGATTGAGCAGATTGGTTCCAGTCAGAGGGACGATCCTAATCTATTGGAAATCATCTCCAAGTTAGAGATGAATATCGACGGTAAGGAAATGAATTTGTATGAGCTTGATCGAGAAAGATGGCTTCGAAAGAATGGAAGACTAGTTGTACCCAACGTGAATGGTTTGAGAGATGAAGTGCTTGGGGAATGTCATCACTCAAAACTTACTATACACCCCGGTGGTGATAAGATGTATCGAGATATGAAGCAGACATACTACTGGGAAGGGATGAAAAGAGACATTGGGAAGTTTATATCCAAGTGCATGAATTGCCAGCTAGTTTAAGCCGAGCAAAAGAAGCCTAGTGGTTTGTTGCAACCATTAGAGATTCCCAAATGGAAATGGGAGCAAGTCTCGATGGATTTCATTGATGGTTTACCAAGGACTAAATCGGGACATGATAGCATTTGGGTAATTGTGGATCAATTGACTAAGAGTGCTAGATTTATACCAGTCAAATCGACCAGAACGGCAGCTAAGTTAGCAGAACTATATATGAAGTGGGTAGTGAGATTTCATGAAGTACTGAAAAGCATTGTGGGTGACCGAGACCCGTTGTTTACTAGTGGGTTTTGGAAGTGCTTACAAGAGGCTCTAGGGTCAGAATTATATCTTAGTACCGCGTATCATCCTCAAACCGATGGTCAGACAGAGAGGGTGAATCGTATATTGGAAGATCTCTTGAGAGCTTGTATATTGGATTTTGGTGGATCATGGGATGACCATTTGCATCTAGTAGAGTTTGCATATAATAATAACTACCAATCCAGTATTGGTATGGCTCCATATGAAGCTTTGTACGGAAGACCGTGCAACTCACCATCATGTCGGATAGAGACCGGTGAGAAGTTTGTGCTTGGACCAGAAGTGGTAAGGGAAACTTCAGATAGGATTAAGATCATTCAACAACGGATGAAGTCTGTACAGGATAGGCAGAAGTGTTATGCTGACAAGAGGAGAAGAGACTTAAAATTCTCCATTGGTGACTCGGTGTTTGTCAAGGTTTCTCCGTTGAAGAGCGTGATACGATTTGGTAGGGGAGGCAAGTTAGCACCAAGATTTGGTGGCCCATTCCTAGTTCTCGAACAACTTGGGAATTTGGCGTATAGAGTTGACTTACTCGAGAAGATGGCGAGAGTTCACAACGTATTTCATGTTTCCCTGCTAAGGAAGTTCGTGCACGACCCAGATATGACTATTTCACCTGATCAGTTAGAGGACTTCGAAGTGGAACCCGAGGCGGTTGGGAACCGCAAGCCGATTCGTATTTTCAAGCGTGATACGAAGCAACTTCGAAGGAAGGCGGTGAAGCTAGTCAAGGTTCAGTGGGGCGAGAACGAGAATGACTGTACTTGGGAGACAGAGGAGAGCGTTAGGAAGACGTATCCAGAACTCTTTGCCTGGTAAGATTTACTTTGCAATTTAGTTATTCTGCAGGCTAGGATAGACTTTTTTTGCATGTTTGATTGTTGTCTTATGGCTGATAGGCATGCGGGACCCTTTGTGTGTTATGATTAGGGAATTTCGAGGGTGAAATTTCTTAGGGAGGGGAGAATGTAACAACCCGCATTCTACGCATCGGAGGATCGTAGAATATTTCTTCCTTTCTTACATGAAGTCGTATGGTCATGTGGCTTTGGGAAACAACCATTAGGGTCATTTCCCATGTTCATGATTTTTTCCGATTTTTAAATGACCGTTTTGCTCCTAGATGATTTTGTTTCGGCCATAACTTTTGACTGGAAAGGAGTTTTGACCGAAACCACTTCCATTGTCTTTAGATGATGGTTTACCTTTCCGTAGAGTGGTCACATGTGCAAAATGGACTTACCGTTTGGGAGAAATGGTTGAAATAAGGTTTGGAAGGTGAAAAACTGCTTAACCGGGCCAAATAGGGTGATTAGTGAATGGGCCCATAACCCATTTCGAGATTAGGGTTATGGGGAGGCTGAAAAGGGTTAGGGTTTCATTTCATTTCAGTTTTCTAGCATCCACTTACCTCTTAGAAACCATAAAAATGGCCTCCAACCTCTAAATCACCTCCAAATCACTTTCTAATTAAGGATTAAGCTTAGCAACATCAAATCAAGGGAGATCTTCACCAAATCAAGATTAGAGATGCTGTTTAGCATTATTTTTCGTGCCATATCAGAGATTTATTTCAGATCTAAGGCTGATTTGTGGCTAAGATGAGTGATTTGCATTGTTTTTCACTAATTACGGCTAATTAGGGTATTTAGCGAAGATTAGCAAAATTATAACTCAGAAAAATCTAGAAAAATTTGTAAAATTCCAGAATATTATTTTACGCCTCTGATATGAATTTGGGTTAATTTGGACTAATTTTGCTAATCCCGGAATTTAGGGGATTAAGGGGTGATTAGTGATAATTAGAGAAATTATGCATCATAAAAATCTGGAAAAATATTCAAAAATTCTAAAATATTGCTTTAGACCTCTGTTAGAAAATTTGGTTAAGTTTTACTAATAATGTCACTAGTTTTGCTTAAACATGCTTAAGGGAAAATATGAGGTTTTGGCTATGTTTGATCCATTTTAACCTATCATATTGATGTTTTGGTGTTTGAGGTCACTTCTACTTGTTGCCATGACTGTGTGGTATGCTTTGTGATTGATTAGAATAGTTAGAATGGTCTAAAATGCTATCGAATGGCGTAAACAACTCGCTAGACAAAATGCAGGAGATGGCAGGGACCGGATCAGATCGGATGGGGAGATCTGAACCGAACCGTTCGTGTGGCCCATCCGCGATCCTCCCCTTTGCATCTGAACCGAGCCTGCATGCTACGAGTTGACTTGAAACCTGGAGTAGATCACGACTGACCCAATCCACCAGAAGTACCCCGATCCAATCCGGCATAGTACCCCGAACCAAACCGATGTACTACGATTGGACTTGGAGACTGCAATCCGACCCAGTGTGCTTTGGAAGAGGCCGATCCGAACCGCCACCAGATAAAGACCACGATCCGATCCGGAGAAGCTTGGCACAAATCGGTCTAGTGGGGGATACTGAAGGCCGATCCGAACCGCTATGACATGAAGGCGACGATCTGAACTGATCTGATGAAGACCAATAACCCGAGATGCAAAGGTAGTCCAAATGGAAGTTAGAGCTCAGGATCCAGTTGGGAACCAATGAGTTCACTTCATGATTGGGCTTTACTGCGGAATGTGTGTTAAGGAGTTGTCGACATTCATAGCTTCGATTCACCATTGAAAAGGAATGAAGCACTACGTATCAGTGTAGTAGAGTCATCATGACTCGAGAGGCAAAGTGATCGTAGTAAGACTATGAGCCAGTGCAGTGGAGCCATTGTGACTCCATGGGGCAAAGTGGACATAGTAAAGGATTAGTAAGGCTATGAGCCAGTGCAGTAGGGTGTGTACGACCCCATGGGGCAAAGTGGACATAGCGAAGGATTAGTGGCTATTGATCAATGCAATGAAGCCGTTGTGACTTCATGGGGCAGAGTGATCATAGCAAAGTATTGGGTGATCGAAGTGGTGGATATCGTTTGCTTTACGCACTGAGTGAGAGATGTGAGGATGGTTGCTATGCTTGATTGTTTTCCATCACTATGACATGCACACCCCCACCCCCGTTATTTTTACACCATTTATTCAGTGGCACCTTAGAGTGTTGTACAGTATGCAGTGCTAACTCTTTGTTTGCAGGTCCAGGTTCAGGTATGGTTTAGTATACCTGTAATTGTTCTGTTTAGCTGCTTATCGCTCACACCAGACTTTTGTCTGACCGAGAGTTTTATGTCTCTTCTTATTACTCTGGGTGCTCCTAAACGAGCAGACTAGAGACAGGTTAGCTGGTGATGCACGAGTAGTTGATCCGGAGGCAAGAAGGAGGCTTCCCCGTATGATATATATAAGATATTCTCCCTGTGTCATTGGTGGTCACTACTTGGGCATTAGTAGAGTACCTCCCTTATCTTGCTTTTACCTTTAGAGATAGTTTGAAAAGTTGTAATAATGATGATGTGGAACATAAGCTGTATTTGGATTTTCCGCTGCTATGATAGTTTGTTTCAGCTTATACACTATCTCATCTGTTTTATGTCAAGTATGTTGTTATTATATTTTATTCCATGCGCTGTGAGACATATTATAGGTTCTTTATTTATTCTTCGCTTTCTTCCTTCTCTCCCGACGACCGTTCTGTGCTAATTGGACATGTGTACAATGCACTTTTTGAGTAAATGTCGGTTGGTGCAGGGCGGGCCGTCACATTGTTATTACAAGTTATGCAAATATTTAAATGGATTTTATATAAAACTAGGCTAACTTATTTATCAAAATCATGCTTACCATTTTCAAAATCGGCCCACTAAATCCAGACCTGCCCCTTTAATTACTTGGTCCACGTTTTAACTAATTAACGTCCCACTAAAACCCGATTACCATTCCAGGCGTCTCCCCCAAAATCACGATCTCGTTTCCCTTACTTCCTCCTACTCCCACACTGCATCGCCTACAAGCCATCGGACGGCGACCCCAACCGACCATCTCCTCCGTCGTTCCCTGACGCTCCACCACCTGAAATGGCGACCTCCCACATCACCCCATTGATCCATAAAATGATGATAACTGAATCCCTTACTTCACTGATGTATGGCTACTCCGACCATGGTCTGACATCGCACTAGCACCGGTCAACTCGCCACAGTCTCCTCGACACTTCGACTTCAGACCCAACAACCTAAAACTCCATGTCGATGCCTGAATTCCAATAAAACTGAAGACCACTCAAATCTTTGATCAACTAATCGAACCTTCGTCCTCTAACCACCAGTGATTACCCAATTACCGCCAAAAGAACCGTCTTGCTCCCTCCCACTCACGCCTGAAGTGGCGGCCCTCGATTCCGCCTTAGCTCGTCGAAATTGGCCAAAGACTATTGCGATTTTGAGCACCAATACCTACCACTACACGGATTCTTTCAGATTTAGCCAGACTATAAAACTCCCTACCTACTTCAATCTTCTAGTTGAAGGCCTCTTCAAACTTACCACGAATTAGAAGATAAATTTTGATTAAGTTTTCGAAGGTTAGGCTGTGATTCTGAGGGTGGAGGCGCTAATGCCTTGACCATGAAATCTGTTGACTTAGGTTGGAGTAGTTACTAGTGTATTTATAGGATAAGATATTATATTAATATTCAATTAAATATTAATTTATATTGTATCGTTATCTCCGTTTATCGATTAAAAATGCATCTGATCACGTATGATATCCAAATTTTATGAAAATGGACGCACAACAAGAGTTTGACATTACGGACCCAACAAAACTTGTTTCGTCGAATTCCAACTCCGTTTGCTCACACTGCGTATTTTTAACCGTCAAAACACTGATTATTTTTTATATTAAAAATCCATACGGTCACATACTGACTCCAAAAATCACGAAATTTGATATCTAACAATAATTTAATATTTCGGATCCAACAAAATTAGTTTCATCGAAAACGGAGCTCATTTGCAAAACTGGCTATTTTTAAAGCTCTAAATAACCCATTTTAAATATTAATATATTTAAAAATAATTAAATTAAATATAAATAAATAAATATTATCGTATATATATATATATATATTCATGTAGAGTATCATACAGCTCCAAAATATTCCTATCTGAATTTATAACTCGATATTTCAAATCCAGATTAAATCAGTATTCAATTTATATTAAAAATCCATTTATAATATAAATAAATCATTATAAATTATAAAGTAATTCCATAGCGACTATTTGAAAACTTGATTTGGACGTAAATCAAAATCTATACAACGAAATACCGATTTTTTTCTTTTAGTAGAAAAAAATACTCTACCAGCTCTGAATGTTTCTTATTTCATCGAAATCCGATTTAAAACGGATTCTGTATATTCGTTTAATGTTCGAATCACCAAATTTCGAACTGCCGTGCCATTTCGAGCTCGATTATAATTATAATATAATTATACATTCAAACTTCGTTTAAATAATATTTTCGTTATTATAATTCAACTCTAAACTGAATTATATATTTTGAATTGTCCAATTCACACAATATTGCCATTTCAGCTAATTCTGGTAATTTTAGAATTAAATATATTATTTAATTATTATATTAATTAAATATTCAAAAATATTTAATTTAAACCATTAAATTACAAAACCATTATTTAAATTATTAAATTATTTATTTATTATCCATTAAAAATATGGGTCGTTACAGGAAGGGATCATCCCATTCTTGATACACTAGTATTAGTGCAGATTAATCATTAGGGAAGCGTATTCATCCTATCCTTTTTACCTTGTCATATATCCCTTGTATGTAGTTATCTCTCTCTTATCCACTATATATGCCTGTTAAGCTACTTTTATTTATTTACTTGCTAAAAGTAACTGGACTTGCTAGACTTTATGTCTGACATTTTTTGTTTCCTCTTCTTTCTTCCGTTCCCCCCTAAGGTTCTCTGGGCAGGAACACTCAGGCTTGACCATGATTCTGCTTACTTTTGCTGGATCTGGTGAGATGTATGGCTCAAGCTCCTATCCTTATTGCGATGGCTATGTTTTGTTTTTGGGGAATTTTATTTCTTTTATGTACTCTGATAATTTTGAAGCACAAGGCAGTAGCTTTTATGTTGTAATGGGCTTTTGTATTTCAGACATGTGATGCTTTTGGACCACGGTATTTTATGATAAATAAAGTTTTTATTCCACTTTTATTTTATATGTCTATCTTGTAATATTTCTGTTTTGTTTACTTATAATGCTTCACGAAACTTAATGCTTTCCCTTTTGAGTGACATTAACGGATGTGGGGTGTTACACTTATTGTCAAAGCTGAAGGTTACCAAAGTAGATAAAAGTTTTTGAAAACTATTTTCAAAAAGGTTTTAAAAGAAAGCAAAGTCTGTTAAGACTCCCCAAAAAGCTATAAGTGATATCTTTTGATCCCTTATCTGAGTCTCTTTTCTTTTTCTTTTTCAGCATGTCTTGGGAGCCTAATATTCCAGAACGCATTACGATACCAGGCTGTTTCCGTAGGTATCTGGAGGCCATGGCGCCTACCGAAGGCCAAGGAAACGCTCCTCCCCTAACTGCACCCGTTGTTCCTCCACCTCCTCCGCGTGAAGACAACTTCTCTATGATCTGCAAAGATTTCTGGGCTATAGGAGGATGGAAATTCCATGGAACCGGGCCATTCGTAAAGGCAAGGAATTGGCTCAAGGTGACAGAGGACTTGTTTGTTATCTTTGAAGTAGAAGATCAAAGAAAATTCAGTTGGCTGCCTGATTGCTTAAAGACGAAGCTTCATTTTGGTGGAAAGTTACCCAAGCTGGCCATCCAGTGGAAATTTGGGATGACTTTAAACCGATGTTTGAAATGAAGTTTCTTTCCCAAGCTGAGCAAAGAATGCAAATGGATAGGTTCTTAGCATTCAAACAAGGAAACTAGACTGTTAAAGATTATGTGAACAAATTCAACTAGCTGGCAAGATTTGGACTGGAATTGGTGGATACTCCGCATAAGAAAGCTTTGCGGTTTCCTAAAGGGCTGAATGAACCCCTTTATGGGATAGCTATGTCACATATTCCAAGATGGTCAACCTTTGAAAGGCTTGTTGATATGGTCTTGATGCATGAGGAAGGGAAGGGAGTAAAGAAAGAGGTCAAAGCTGAGGAAACAACCAAGAAGATATGGCCTAAGAAAGGACAACAACAATAGAAAAAGAAGAAGGGTAGAAAGAATGACAAGGCAAAGGATAAGAGAAAGTGTCACAGTTTTGGCGAGAGGGCCACTTGGTGTAGGACTACAAAAGAAAGAAGAATTCTTGCTTCAATTGTGGAGAGGTCTGATACTTTGCTAGGGAGTGCAAAAAGAAACAGGGACAAGGTCAGAGGGCAGGATCTTCTGGAGGGCAGGTGTATGCTCTTACGATCAGTGCTCCTGACAAAGGCAGAAAAATTTCTATGGAAGTTTTAATTTCTCTTTCCAATCATCCTATTAGAATTTTTTTTTATTCTAGCGCTTCACATTCATTTATATTCTGTTCTGTGGTTGAATCTCTACACTTAATTACTAGTATGGTGGTGGATCCCATAGTTGCCTCAAACCATATTGGTGGTTCAGCTCATTTATCTATGATTTTTTGGGGTTTGAGAATATCTGTGTTAGGCGTTGAGTTTGAATGCGACGCATATGTGCTCGGTTTTATGTGCTATGATTTAACTATAGGGATGGCTTGGTTAACCACGTATGGTCCATTCTAAATTGTGAGAGGAGGGTCGTTAGACTTTTGACTTTCCATGGGAGGACCCTCGAGATTTTTTATGACCCCCAAGTGTCTGTTATGCTTAGTTTCCTAGAGTCTCTTGATGCATCTATAGATGATTTGCAATCTGTTCCAGTAGTCCGAGATTATTCTGATATTCTCGAGGAGGTCCGGGGTTTACCTCCGAGGCATGAGATCGATTTCCATACATATTTGGTGGACAATGCAAAGTTAGTTGCATTGCCTGTGCGCCATATGGCTCCAAGGGAAAGGAGGGAGTTTAGCAAACAAGTAGGGGAGCTATTTGAAAAAGGGTTTATTAAGAGAAACATATCTAAATGGGTTGCTCCAGTGGTATTTGCAACTAACGCGGATGGTTCACTTCATTTATGTGTAGATTATAGAGAATTGAATATGCTCACCAGGAAGAGTAGGCACCCACTTCCAAGGATAGATGACTTGTTTGACCATCATGTTGGTGCCTCGGTATTCTCCCAGTTAGACTTTTCCATGGGGTTTCATCAGTTGAGGGTAGCTGAGGATAGTATAGACAAAACTTCTTTAAGAACTTCAGATAGTTTCTTTGAATGGCTAGTTATGCCTTTTTGGTTGACGAATTCACCCGCTTATTTTGTCGATCTAATGAGTTGGTGTTTCGGGAGTTTTTAAATAAATTTGCCGTGGTTTTTGTTGATGATAACTTGATCTTCTCCAGAAGCGAAGAAGAGCATGCCCAACATTTGAGAGAGGTTTTGAAAACTCTCCGTGTGCATCATCTTAAGACAAAGTTCTCCAAATGTCATTTTTGGAGAAAAGAGGTGATGTTCTTAGGGCATGTGTTCTCCAAAGAGGGGATAGTCGTAGATCCCGCAAAGGTAGTTGCAATGCAAGATTGGCAAATTTATAAAAATGCAACGAAGGTGAGAAGCTTCCTTGGATTGGCAGGCTATTATAGGACGTTCACTAAGAACTTCACAAAGATATCAGCCCCTCTCACCAGGCCGACGAAGAAGAACTCGACATTTTCATGGGATATAGATTGTGATGTTGCTTTCTAACATTTGAAGAAGGGCTCTGACAAAAGCCCCAGTCTTAGCCTTGCCCGATGGTTCCAAAGTGTTTACGGTTTACACTGATCATGTGGTACAGGGCTTGGTGCATTGCTGATGTAAGAAGCAAAAGTAGTGTGTTATGGGGGTAGATAGTTAAGAGTTCATGAGAAGAACTACCCCACCCATGACTTAGAGTTATCTGCCATAGTGTTTGGGCTTAAGACATTGCGTCATTATTTACTTGGAGAGAAGTTCGAATCATACACCGATCATAAGTCTCTCAATTACTTGTTCTTGCAGAAGGATGTAAATTTAAGGCATCAAAGGTGGATAGAGTTCCTAGCTTCTTATGATTTCGAAATCGCTTATACCCCTGGCAAGGGTAATGTGGAGTTCATATCAACTTTTGATTTTAGACCCTCCATCAATATTTTGCCTGATTTGTTCGCAACGTTGGAAATACGGCCTACTCTTATAGATCAGATAGGAGCTTCACTTTGAGATAATCTACATATTTTAGACATTATAGACAATCTAAGAAAAGGGGAGACTTCTAGTCACTTCAGTAGATATTCCATAGATGAAAAGGGGTGGTTGCGATGAGAGGGAAGGCTTTGTGTTCCTTAAACTGGAAGCTTGATAAAGGCAGTCCTAGAAGAAGCCTACCATTCTAAGATGACTATTCATCCAGGCGGTGATAAGATGTATAAAGACATGAAGAGGGTTTTCTTTTGGGCTGGGATGAAGAAAGATGAGGCAGAATTTGTTTTTCAATGTTTAGTTTGTCATCAAGTTAAAGCTTAGCAAAGGAAGCCTAGTGGTTTACTTCATCCTTCGGAGGTTCCACAGTGGAAGTGGGAGAGCGTCTCTATGGATTTCATAAATGGTTTTCCTAGATCGAAGAAAGGCAACACCAGTATCTAGGTTGTAGTGGATAAACTCACTGAGAGCGCTCATTTCATTCCAGTTAGGAGTAGGAGGATGGCATCATGGTTGGCAGCAATTTATGTTAGTGAGATAGTCCATCTTCATGGAGTACCTTCCATTATCGTGAGCGATCGTGACCACATCTTCACTAGTGAATTTTGGAGAAGCTTGCAAGAAGCATTAGGTACCCAGTTGTGTTTGAGAACCGCTTATCATCCTCAAATCGAATGGCAGACGGAGAGGGTTAATAGAATTCTTGATGATCTTTTAAGCATGTGTGTTCTAAACTTCGGAGGGACCTAGGAAGAGCATCTTCCTTTAGTAGAGTTCACCTACAACAACGGCTACAAAGCTAGCATTGGCATGGCACCCTTTGAAGCATTGTACGGACAACCCTGTAGGTCACCAACTTGTTGGTGGGAATCTATAGAAAGACTCTTACTTGTACCTGGCATGATTTGAGAAATGTCCAAGAAAATTGATCTTATTCGATGGCGAATGAAGACAGCTCAAGGTAGGCGAAAATCCCATGTAGACAAGAGAAGGGATGACATCGAATTCGAAGTGGGAGACTTAGTTTTTCTCAAAGTATCACCTTCGAGGAATATGGTTTGCTTCAGATCGATAGGGAAGTTGGCACCTAGGTTTATGGAACCATTTCCCGTAACCGAGAGGATTGGCCAAGTGGCCTATAAAGTAAGGCTTCCAGAATATCTGTCCGGTGTTCATGATGTTTTCGATGCATCTCATCTGCGGAAGTGTTTGCATGACACCGCGGAAGTTGTTGAGCCAAGCATATTGGAAGAAGTGGAAGTAGAGCGGGAGGCGACAGTCAAACAAGTCCCTACCCGTATTCTTGGATCAGAAGTTAAGAAGATACACAATAAAGATCAAGCTGATAAAGTTTCAATGGGGATATAACCCAAAGGATGCAACTTGGGAGACTGAAGGAAATATTCGTGCTTCGTACCCGTTTCTTTTCGAGGATATATTCTTAACTCCTTTTCCAAAGTTTTATCTATGCTTGCTTCTATCATTTGAGTATGTCCTATCAATAGTATTCTCGACCTTTAGATAGGAATCTTATGAATGTAAACATGTGTTTGAGACATTTTACGTTTGACGGATGCAAGTGGATGCAAGTGTTTGCTAGTGGTTGCCTGTGGATGCATATACACACAAATTAGGCACTAGAACGGCTCAATGACTCTCATACTGCATATGGATGTGTGTGCATTTTTCTTTCCTTTTAATGTATGAAAATGGATGTTTTGCATTTGGGTGAATGAGTGTGCACACATTTAAAACTTACATGTTATAGTAGGATTATTTGCATACATATTGGATTCATAGCACCAACATACATTGCATTAAGGAGGTCGACTGAATCAGTAGACTGCCTAATCTTCACATTAGCATTGGGACATATACACACACCTTCGCGTATATTCAAAAAAGCATTAGAAGTCTTTAAGGACAATGGATGCTAGTGATTGGTGACTGAGTAGATGGGTGATGGATGGTAGGCTCTACATTTTTCTCAACTTAGAGAATTCGCGACGAAATCCTTTAAGTGGGGGGAATGTAACACCCAGTAATTTTAAAAACATTAGAAGAGGATAAATTAAATAATAATTAATTTAATATTCATAATTAAGGGAAATGGACTGCGCCATTGCGTCCGTCTCAAAATTTTAGTCAAGATAGACATTTGGTTTGCATAAAATGGACACCGTATGAAGAATTTATGTAGGTTTGAAGTTTGTATACGTGCAAGATAGTTATATATAAATAGGGTCCAAAAAATCTGATTTCAGTTCAAAATTCGAAAAATCCGTTGGCGGCAAAGTTCCCGCTGCAGGGGTGTCGACACTAAACCCAGGGTGTCGACCTCATAAGGAAGGGAGGTCGACCCCAAAAGGGGGGGTCGACCCCCCTAAGACTGAGGTGGCATTCGCTTTTCTGGGGCTTGCAGTTATAAATAAAGGTCCATTTCTCTTGTTTTCTTCATTGTAAGTCAATGGATGTCAAATGCTGTTGATGCCTGAACTGAACTAAATCCTTTTTTTCATCAAGCGTACATCTGCAACTCAATAAGCTTCTCTTCTAGTTCTCTCTTCTTAATCCAAACATTGTGAGTTCTAGGTTACTACTAGATCTAAATGATTAAAAGTAAAACATAATAGTAATGTGATTTGGATCTGTCTAAAATTATGAATCTATGTTATTCTTAGATCTCAAACTTTAATATGCTAAATCTATTTTTATAGATTGAATTCACTTGTGGATAGTTTATCATGTCACCTTTGTGGATCTGAACCTTTACCTAAGATTGTGGTTAACTTGGATATATCATTATTTGGATAGTTAAGTTCTTGTTTAGTTCTACATCATCTTGTTGTAATTAGACATATGAATTCCTATTTAGATCCATTCATGCTTCTTTGACATCCTTATTATGTTAGATCTAGTTTTATCATCACCTTTGCTCACTATATTTGTTTTTATGTCCACCTTATTATTATGCCAATTATATGTCTATGCCAATATATATATATATATATATATATATGTGTGTGTTTATGCCAGTTATGTTAGAATAATCACTATTGTCATCTTCTCATCACCTTTCGCTTTTTATTGTTCATGACTAGGCTACTTTCTAGCCTAAGCATGCCGCCAAAAGTATGCGAATGCGTTTAGTTAGGGAACGAGGGTAAATATTAGAATTGGTATAACTTGGTTAATGAATATGGACATATAATTCACTATGAACATAATTGGGAAAAAAAGGGGCATGAAACCCATAACCTATAACCTATAACGACATGGGTAAAAAATTGGATAAGAATTAAATACCTAGGATTACAACTAGAAATTGTAATTGCACTTATGACACGAGGTTAGGTTGCATTAGTGGTGGAAGTCTGCCTGGACCCGACCAGAATATCTAGCAACCACTAATGTTGAACCTAATGTGAGAGGTCTAAGTGCGCAAATACGAGATGGGCAAAGACACGAGGTTAGGCCCAACTTGTGGAATAAGTCTGCCCAGACCCGACCGACATATCTAGCATCCACAAGCCGTAGGCCTAATGTGGGAGGTCTAGCCTAATATAAACCATAAATGGACATGGTAATGAATTGAAATACTTAACCTAGTTGAATCCATAGGGATTGCGTGAGTATAAATAGAGGTTAAGTAAACTTCGTTGAACAATGGAAGGGTTAAGTTAGTATATCTGAGTTGGGTGGGTAACATTTGATATAGGCCCACAAGACTTAACCGATTGGGGGTTATGTATTAAAGACACCTATAGGTAAGCATAACTCGTAGAAAGATTGGGGTTATATAAGTAAGACACCATTTAGGGTAAATATAACATGTGGAAAACCTAGTGGGGGATAAAAGACAAGGAGGAGAGCTTGCTTCATATTGTGTTGGACCTGTTTCAGTTAGTAACCCGGAGTAGGTATCGAATAGGATACTCCGAACTAGGTCGGAGAAGGGGTACGCTTACTGAACTGATTGTAAGAGATCCAAATATAGAGGACAGTGTGGGGGGAGCAAACCGACCGGGCCATGTGCGTGCATGAGCCGTGTAGAAGGGAATAAGACGACAGTGACACCTGCATATATGGGGCTGTGTACATCAACGGAGGGTTGCCACTTTAGAACGTGATACATCCTACGGTGGAGCCAACACAGAGTATCTACATGACTAGTGAACCAATCGATTAGGGTAATAGTTAGGGTAAATTTGGACGTATGCCTAAGTCCACCACCCCCGTAATGGAAAGCCCGGATTGAGTTGAGAACACGACAAATCAGAACACAAATAGAAGAACATTTCATTGCGTATTACAACAATTTACATCAGAGTACAAGAATATACAGAGTATCAACAAATAATATACATTTGACAAATATCAGAGATTTACAAATTACAATGCAGCGGAAAATAATACAAAACACAACTGAAAGAGAAACACGGATACAAAGCTTTCCGAATATCATTCCAGTTGTAAAACAGGTTCCTATGAATATAAATCTACAAAACCAAAACTACTAGTTGCCCGTGTGGAAATAGGGTCCCCCAGAGTTAAGGTTAAAACAATAAACTCCAGGTGTCATGTGACCGGTGTGAGAACTAAAAGCAGTTGTTAAATCTTTTATTTTTAAAAGTAAATCAAGAGACCACGCCGTATAGTATGGAAAGGGTTTCTTGCCAAGAATACCAATGCATAGAATAAACAGCGCAATGCTTTTTAGAAAAATGAAGCTATTATAAGAATCAGGTCCCATCACATAATGCAACACAAGCCGGAGGATAGAGTTTTACCTTATAATAGCAAAACATGCTTGGTATGTTTAAAACAAATCATTTTGATACAATTATAATGTAAAGTGTATGAAAACAACTTCAAATATAAATGTATCAATCATAGATGGCATAGTGCCCCATCCCACTATGTCGCCATACTAGGCTCTAAAAATAAAACCGAATGTCACGTACTGGAAATTTGATTTCCGTCATGAGTCGAGGCAAGGGTCTTCGAGACACTCTAGCTAATGCCTTAGGATCCGCAGTAGACCCTTGGATCCTCCAAGGCCGGTCCTCCCTTACGTTTGACGATTAGCAATTCTTGAACACATGTTTCCCGGTCCGATAGGACCTATATCCATCGGCTCCGTAGAGACTGGTATATCCGAGGCACCTCACATTCCAACAACCACAATGGTAAAAATAATATAAATGTCAGGGCTTGCAAAACCCCGATACCACATATAGCTAGAAAGAAATATCATGTCCTCCTTGGGTTCCCTTATCCCTTTTTAACTTATACCGAGGTGTGAGGCTCGCGAATTAACACTATACACAAAGCTATGCTATATTAAAGTCATGCTTTGATCATCAACCACAAGACTCTGCTTTTCAACAGAAGCCTTGATCATTTGCATCTTAGCATGCCACATAGGCAATTCATGCAATGCGACTGATATCTATCAATATATAACCTCTGAGCTCGTGCGTCTCAGAGAAGGGCGTTAAGCAAGAGAAAAAATTCTCCGTCGTCAAATAGATATATATCTAATAGAAATCAATCTACGCACAATATAATCCAATGTCAAATACACATCCACTTACAAGTTCGTTCTAGGCCTGAATGAAACCGGAGGCATCTTATTCCTCGTCCCATATGTCCAATATAGAAGAGAGGTCCCCGCATATCCGGTCGATCTCCAAGTACGTCTTGACGATCACCACTCATTACCTTGTCTTGGGTGTACAGCCCAATCAAGACATCAGTAATCATCCAAACGATGTGAGGACCTCCAGTCTTCAACTACCGTCTTCATCTTCAACTTATCGTCGAATAAGTTATTTAGAATGGGTATAAACCCGGTCTTTCCGAATAACTCGCGTACATAACAAACAAGTGCTATAAAACACAACATATGCCTCATTCCAATTCTGAATATTCTTTTGGTCAAATATTCGTATCCTTTGGGAAAGGTTCTCATTAATTTTATCAAAGATAAATTCTTTAAATTTATTCTTTAATCTTCCGATATCATTTCAATCCATATTATGGTTTTCTAAACTAGTCGGGATTAGCGCACCGTACCGAAGTAATCATTTGTCTAATTTTCCAATCCCAACCTATTCATCCCATGGAGCAAAACTGATAATACCCCATATTAACACCGTGGTGTTATCGGTAAAATTAATTACCATTTCACGTTCTAATCTACTTAAAGATTTAACTATCGCTTTGGAGTAAAACCAGTGATACTCCATTCTCGATCATTTCAATCTGATTAAAGTTTCATTAAAACTCCACTAAGTTTTAATCTTCCCAAAAATCAATATTAATGATTATATAACTTGGGAAATCATATCCTGTCTTTAACTGGGTTAAAGAACCAATGCCATTTAAAACACGGTTCACGATAAACCCAAGATCACATTCCATTTCATTCCAATTACTAATATAACTGGAAATTCTAATAATCTTAATTAGAAGATTTATTCTTTTCACATGGGGTTTTAGAACAGTGTTACTGAAGACACCATTCCATCACTCTCTAACCGTAAATTAGTAAGCGAATAATTCCCTAAGTATTAATTCCGAAGGCCGAAATCAACATCAGATCAATACCCAGGAAACCATTCAACTTAGCTAATTTCCAGTTAGATTCCATCAGTCTCTAATCGCAAAATTAGTAAGAGAACAATTCCCTAAGTATTAATCCCGAAGGCTGAAACAACATCAGATCAATACCCAGGAAACCATTCAACGTAGATAGTCTCCAGTTAGATTCCAATTTTCTTAACTGCATTGGGTTTAAGAACAACATTTTTAAGGACACCATTCACGACAAATCCAAAATTCAATTCAATTCAATTTCAGTAAAATATTAATTAATTTGTAAACTTCATTAAATCTTAATAAAAAGATTTAATCTTTTCTCAACTGGGTTTAAGAACAGTGTTACTGAAGACACCGTTCACGACATACCCAAATCCCATTTGATATTAAATACAAGGCTCTGAATAGAAAATATATCGGCTTATATTCGATATCAAATTCTGAAACCAACGAATATCGTATTGGAATAACGATATATATATCTTCCAAATTCCTCCAGAATATCCGTATAATCACGGAATCCACTATCGAAACATTCCGAAGATAATTTCTATTTAAATCCATTCCTATTCTTATATTGGAAATTTCTGCTTATATTAAAACCATTCACAAATCCAATTTATTTATTTAAAAATTATTGGATTTCAAATCTAGTTAATAGCTCGTTCATTTTGATAAAATATAAATTTATCTTTTCAAATATGGAATTTTTCATCCTAATTGTTTCCAAATCATTTATTATGATTTTTGACAAATTATTTATATTTTTAATAATTTTATCAAGGCCCGTACAATCGATTTCCATAAACGGTCATCGAACTGCACTTACATCGACATTTCCCAAAATTGATTTGGAGAAAATTCCAAATCCAACCATTAGATTTCAAATCTCTTGTATTATTTAGAAAGCACTTTTCGATACGAACCCAACGGTTCCAGTTTTAGGAAAATCCGACGGTCGGATCTCCTGTAATGTCCATTCGAAGTCAACGGTCGAAATTTGAGAACTACCACGGCGCGGCGCGTTCTATACATATTTTGTCAATTTCCATTTATAACATATTTTATAAATCATTTTAAATTTGTTTTAAAAACGATTCTAAATTCATTTTCAATTTTAAATCAAAATTGAATATTCCTTATCATTATAATACATAAATGATAATATTTTCAAAATATCAGATTTTGAAATCATTTCCTTTTCGATATTCATTATAAAAATGAATAAAATCGACATAAATATCGTTTACGTCAAAATGGCGTTAATCTAATCAACATAGCTTTATATATTTAAGAATATTCAGGTACATCCCAAATCGGACATCAAAATTAGATTTTGATCTTTTACTGAATATTATTTTAAAATATTCATTATTTTAAAATATTGTTATTTTAAGTATTTATGCTTTCTGAACCGGAATCAGACACAGTCAATTACCATATAATGTTACGTATACGAATTTGATACAACATATGTATATAACAACAATGATAAACAATCAGCCATCATCCAGAGCGCATTCTACACTGCATAAGCATTAAATATAAATATTTAACGCTTATAACAGTCTGTCAATGTAATAACCCGGAAATGCGAGCCAGTTTAAAATTTTTATTTTGCCAATTTTAGCGAATTTTGAATATTTAAAATGATTATTTTAAATAATATCGACAAGAAATTTATTTTGAATACAATTCGAACGAATATATTTATATACGTCGTCGTTAGAATATAAATAATTATATATAATTAAAAAAGGAATTGAAAATGGCGCGGTAGTTCGATAATTCAATTTCAAACTTTAATTGAATGTACCAGGTGCAAAATAAACCGGATTTTAGTGAAACAAAAAATAATAGGATCTAATTGAGAATATCTTTCCAACCAATCCGAAAAATCAAAATTTCATAGCGGGGATCAAAAGATATGTCCAGTAGAAAATTCTGAATAGTCGCTATGGAATTCAGGCCCTTAAAAATGGAAATTTTGCAAACAACCTCGGATTTCGACGAAACCACTTTTGTTGGATTCGTGATGTCAAGTTATTGCTAAATTCCAATTTTCATGATTTTTCGGATCAATATGTGAGCGTGGCAAAGGAAAACGCGTTTGACCAGTTTTAGTTGATTTTAATCGACTGGAAAATGGTCATTTTTCCAACGGTCTCAGAATTCGACGAAATTAGTTTTGTTAGGACCGTATCGTCAATACGAAGCTAGAAAATATTTTTCTGGAATTTTTTGAGTTAGTGCGTGGCCCCGGTAAATTGAAATGTGCGTTTAAATTGAATATATAAAGATTTATATTTTAAATCTGACGAAAACGGATCGTAACAGTCGAATTGGCCTACGATACATATCCCATTTTGTTCGGAATGGGGGTGAAACGCTATGGACGACAGTTGGTGGGCCTGATTTCGAGTTCGTATTAAAAAGTCAACTTTTTGAATTTTAAAAATAAATAAAATAATATAATAACTTTCCATTTAAACCCCCCTCCTCTATTCTTTTCTTCCCCGACAGATTTTTGCAATTAAAAAAAAGTAAAAATAAAATAACCCTAACGTCCGCCATCTTTCCCTCCGATCTGCCACCCCCGTCGCGCCGCTCCAGCCTCCTACCACCGCAGCCATCGATCCCTCACCTCCCCCTCTTCCAGGTTGCGAAGCTTCTCCCCCCTCCATCTCAAAACACCCCAACCCCCATATGAAACCGTGCCGCCCCGACACCCTAGGTTCACCGCCAGCGAGCATCGCCACCCCCGGATCGCCAGCGACCTCCCCGACTATCCCCAGCCTCCACAACCACTAATGGGCCCCTTTTTGTTCGAAACCCCCCTTTTCTTCTTCTTTGCTGGAATTAGAGGCTCCCGCATCATCCGAGAAGGCCGTCGCCAACCCCATTTCAAAACATCGATAAATGTAAGCTTCTTTGATTTTTATTCTATTCATGTGTTGAGAATAATTTTTGTTTGAATAAAAATAAGATTTTTATATAGAGAAAGCATAGATTTTTATATAGAGAAAGCATAGATTTTTAAATACGAAAGGATTAGATTTTTATGTTGATAAAAAAATTATATTTTTATGATAATAAAGTTGTCCCTTTTATTTTAGAAGTAGCGGTATAAAAATAGAATTTTTATCTATATAGTAGCGGTATAAAAATAGAATTTTTATCTATATAGTAACGGTATAAAAATAGAATTTTTATCTATATAGTAGCGGTGTAAAAATTCTATTTTTATATATTAAATAGCGAAGTAAAAATTCGATTTTTATATATTGAATAGCGAAGTAAAAATTCGATTTTTATATATTCAATAGCGAAGTAAAAATTCGATTTTTATATATTGAATAGCAAAGTAAAAATTCGATTTTTATATATTGAATAGCGAAGTAAAATTCGATTTTTATACATTGAATAGCGAAATAAAAATGTGATTTTTATATATGTAGTGACTACGGGCAGCGAAAGTGACAAAAGACGAAAAGGTGAAGATTTCCTACATAAGAAGAGTCGTGGCGTTTGGATTAGCTTTGGTGAGAATTTCTCACTTTAACTCTCCTTTTCTAGTTATATAAATATATACTAGGATGCAGACGGTGCTCAGCAGCACCCGACACCCGTCGTCCACAGACCATGGACGGCTTGTTTGTTTTATTGATGTGTTGTGAAAATTGATTGTGTTGTGGGATGATAGAATACTAAAATATTCTTGTGTTGAAAGAAAATAAAATATTTATATAGTTAAAAATATTTTGTCGTTAAAAATATAATTTTTAACGTGAATGTGAATAAATAAATAATTATAAACAAATCGGCCGATTTTTTTATGTACACTGATTTGACTGATATTGATTGGGACGATAAATTTTACACATCGCCCAACTGCACAAATAAAATCTGTGTTTGTTGATTTGAAACCCCACACGGGTATTGGGATAAAACACGGCATACACTAATCCCAATAATTAGTTGTATGTCGATCGATGGATCGACAAGCTATTATAAGCGTTAGATATCTATATTTGATGCTTATACAGTGTAGTGCACTTTGGATGATGGTTGATTATTTATCGTTGCTATTATATACATGTGTTGTATGGAATACATATAATTAACTTTATATGGTAATTGATTGGGCCTCATTCCAATCGGGAAAATAAAGAATATTATAAAATAAAGGTTCATGTGTTGACCGTACTCATCCGTTGAGATTAGTCATGTGTTGAACGAAATATTTTAACATTAAAATTTACATCTTTATCATTATAAAATAAAGGTTCATGTGTTGACAGTACTCATCCGTTGAGATTAGTCATGTGTTGAACGAAGTATTTTAACAATAAAATTTACATCTTTATCATATATAAAATTAGAAATTAACTGGAAAATAGATGAGATGAGTGGTCTCCTGGATATTGATCTGATGTTGGTTTCGGCCTTCCGGGTTAACATTTAGGGAATCGTTCTCTTACTAATTTACTGTTGGAGTCTGATTTGAAATCAAACGAAAGATATCATATTTTTTTAAATATATTGAAAAACAAAAATAGTCACACGTGGACAGTACTCATCCGTTGAGATTAGTCATGTGTTGACAAAAATATAGATTCACATATTGAATAGAATAAATATTCATTTGTTGAATAGAATAACGGAATTTTTGAAATATATAAGGCCTTGTTAATTAGAGATGCGCCATTTTGACGCGAACGATATTATATCGATTATATTCGTTTTTATAATTGAATTGAATATAAAAGTAATTTGAATTGAATTGAATATAAAAGAAATTTGATTTGAATTGAATATAAAAGAAATTTGATTTGAATTGAATAGAAAGCGAATTTGATTTGAATTGAATAGAAAGCGAATTTGATTTGAATTGAATAGAAAGCGAATTTGATTTGAATTGAATAGAAAGCGAATTTGATTTGAATTGAATGGAAAGCGAATTTGATTTGAATTGAATAGAAAGCAAATTTGATTTGAAATGAATAGAAAGCGAATTTGATTTGAATTGAATTGAAAGCGAATTTGATATGAATTGAATAAAAAACGAATTTGATTTGAATTGAATATAGAATGAATTGAAATTTGAATTGAATTGGAAATGGAAGTTGAAATGTTTTCAAACGAATTTAAAACTATTTATAAAATTCATTTTAAATAGAAATCAACGAAATATATATTTTATATATTATATATATATATTATAATGACCTGAATAGAACGCGCCGCGCCGCGGCAGTTCGCGAATTTCGACCATTGACTTCGAACGGATATTACGGGAGATCCGACCGTCGGATTCTCCTAAAACTAGAACCGTTGGGTTCGTATCGAAAAGAGCTTTCTAACGAATATTAGAAATTTGAAATCTAACGGTTGGATTTGGAGATACGTCTAAATCAAATTTGGAAAAGGTCGCTGTAAGTGCAGTTCGATGGCCGTTGATGGAAATCGACTGTACAGGCCTTGATAAAATAATTAAAAATAGTAATAATTTGTGTGAAATAATAAGAAATGATTTGGGAAAAATTGGGATGAAAAACTCCATATTTGAAAAGATAAAAATAGATTTTTTATCGAAATGAGCCAGTTTTGAACTGAAATTAAAACACATTTATTTTTAAATAAATAAATTGGATTTGAAATGGGTTTTAAATTGAATTGATTTGTGGGTTTATCGTGAACAGTGTTTTAAATAACACTTGTTCTTTAACCCGATAATAAATGGAATGTGATTTGGGTTTATCACGAATTGTGTTTTAAACGACATTAGTTATTTAACCCAGATTAGGGAGTTTTAATGAATCTGCAATTTGATTTAAATGTGAATTGATAATTTAAATTATCAAATTTGGAAAATGAGCGAGAATGGAGTATCACCAGTTTTGCTCCAAAGAGATAGTTAAATCTTTAATTAGATTTGAACGTGGAATGGTAATTAATTTTACCGATAACATTGTGGTGTTAGATATGGAGTATTACTAGTTTTGCTTCATAGGATGAATAGGTTGGGATTGGGAATTAAAATAAATAATTACTTCGGTGTGGTTCGTTAATCCCGACTAATTTGGAAAACCATAATTTGGTTTGATATGACATCCAATGGAAGATTCAAGAATAAATTTTTAAGGATTTATCTTTGATAAAATTAATGGGAACCTTTCCCTAAGAATTGAAATTTAGAAACTAGCTGTAGGTTAGTTAAGAAGAATGGTTTCCTGGATATTGATCTGATGTTGGTTTCGGCCTTCGGGGTTAATATTTGGGAAATTGCTCTCTTACTGATTTACGGTTAGCGACTAATGAATTGGAATGAGGCATATGTTGTGTTTGTGTAACATTTGTTTTTAATATACGCGGGTTGTTCGGAAAGGCCGGGTTTATACCCATTCTGAATAACCGATTCGACGATAAGTCGAAGATGATGATGGTGGTCGAAGACCAGAAGTCTTTACATCGTTTGGATAATTACTGATGATCCTGATTGGGCTATACACCCAAGAGGATGGAAATAGTTGGTGGTCGTCCAGACGTACTTGGAGATCGATGGATATGCGAGGAAAGTGCCTCCGGTTTCGTTCAGACCCAGAACGAACTTGTTAATGGATTGTGTGTCTGACATTGGATTTTATTCTGTGTTGATTGATTTCTGTTAAATATATATCTGTTTGGCGGTAGGGAATTTATTCTCTTGCTTAACGCCCTTCTCTGAGACGTATGACCTTAGAGGTTATATATCGATAGATATCAATCGCATCGCATGAATTGCCTGTGTGGCACGCTGAGTTGCATGGATCAAGGCTTCTGTTGAAAAGCAAAGTCTTGTGGTTGATGATCAAAGCACTGCCTTTGTGGTATAGCTTTGTGTATAACGTGAATTCGCGAGCCTCACACCTCGGTATGAGTCAAAAATGGGATAAGGACTGCAGGGAGAGAACGACATTTCTTTCTAGCTTTGGTGGTGTCAGTGACTTACCAGCCCTGACATTTATATAATTTTCACCTATGTGGTTGTTGGATGAGGCGCCTCGATTTTAGGTCTGTTAGGACCGGGAAACGTGTGTTCAGGAATTTCCAATCCTCAAACATAATTGAGGACCGGCCCTGAAGATCCAGGGGTTACCCAGAGTGTGTAGTCCCGAGGCATATGCTAGAGTGTCTCGAAACGGAGAGGAGCTAGCCCCTTGCTTCGACTCATGACGGAAATCCAATTTCCAATATGTGTATTTCGGTTTTATTTGTAGAGCCTAGTATGGCGACATGATAGATGGTACCCATGCCGCCTAGGATTGATATTTATGATTGAAAATGTTTTGACACTATACACTTATAATAGTATCAAATGATTTGTTCTAAAACGTACCAAGCATGTTTGGCTATTATAAGGGAAAACTCTATCCTCCGTCTTGCGTTGCATTGTGTGATGGGACCTGGGTCTTATAATAGCTTCATTTTTCGAAAAAGCATTGCGTTGTTTATTCTATGCACTGGTATTCTTGGGAGGAAACCCGTTCCCTGTTATACAGCTTGGTCCCTTGAATTACTCTCTTTTAAAGTAAAGCTTTAAATAACTGTTTTAGTTCTCACACCAATCACATGACTGGCCTGGAGTTTATTGTTTTAACCTAAACTCTGGGTGCCCTTATTTTCGACACGGGCAGCTAGTAGTTTTGGTTTTGCAGATTTATATTCACAGGATCCTGGTTTACAGCTGGAATGATATCCGGAAAGCTCTGTATCCGTATATCACCTTCAGTTGTGCTTTGTATTATTTTCCGCTGCTATGTAATTTATTGTAATCTCTGATATTTATCGAATGTATATTTATTCATACTCGGTATATTCTTGTATATGATGGAATTGTTGTAATTAACAATGAAATGTTCTTATGTCTGCGTTCTTTTGTGTGTTGTTCTCAAGGTAATCTGCTCTTTCCCTTCACGGGGAAGTAACGGGTTCTTACAGTCAACCAATTGATTGACCTACAACTAAACGATTGGGATTGATGTACATCAAATATCATCCCAATAGCCCTGTGGGATTTCAACCAACAAATACTGAATATTATTTGTGTAGTTGGGCGATGAGCAAAATATATCATCCCAATCAATATCAGTCAAATGGGTGTACATAACAAATCATTCGATTCGTAAATGAATATTTATTTTATTCATATACACGTTAAAAATTATATTTTTAACTATAAAATATTTATTTCAACTTATGAATATTTTATTCAGTCCATTTCACATCACCAACAATTTTTACAGCACAATCAAACAAACAAGTCATCCATGGTATGTGGACGACAGGTGTCGGGTGCTGCTAAGCACCATCTGCATCCTAGTGTATATTCTAACTAGAAAATAAAATTTAAAGTGAGAAGTTATCACCTTTGGGATCCACTCCTCCAGATTTATTTCTGAATTTCCGAATTGTTTTGATTTGTCCGAAATTCCATCGCAGTCCTTTCCACGCTTTTCATAATAAAAATCACATTTTTAATATGAAGTTGATATATTAAAAATCCTATGTTTACTTCGCTATTTCATATATAATAAAAAACATCTTTTTTTCGCTACTTCATACATATAAAAATGGAATTTTTACATAGCTAAAAATTATATTTTTAATTTGCTGTTATATTATAAAAATCATATTTTTACTTCACCACTTCATATATAAAAATTATATTTTCATATATCCACATATATAAAAATTATATTTTTTTTACTACTCCAAATATATTAAAATTGTATTTTTATTTCAAATCTATATATATATATATAAAATCGTATTTCGATTTTATTAATCATATAAGAAAAATCTTATTTTTATATCGCTACATATCTTAAGAAGATTACATTTTTATTTCACTACCATATGCATAAAAATCATATCTTTATTTAACCTACTTCATAATAAAAATTATAGCTTTAAATAAAATAAAAGTCTTAGATTTAAATAAAATAAAAGTCTTAGCTTTAAATAAAATAAAAATCTTAGCTTTAAATAAAAGAAAAATCTTAGCGTTAAATAAAATAAAATCTTATTTTTATCTCGCTTTCATATATGAAAAAATCTCATCTTCATGTATATAAAAACCTCGTCTTCATGTATATAAAAAAAATCATATTTTTACATGATTAAAAACCCTATCTTTCATAATTAAAAATCTAATCTTTTCGCATTTAAAAATCAAATCTGTATATACTATATAAATAAAAATCAAATATTTTTATCTCGCTTTACATATAATCAAAAATCGAATTCTTATAAGCTAATACACATATAAAAATCTATTTTTTTATTACATAAAATAAATAAATAAAAACTCACTGATTTAGATCGTCGGAGGGGGTCAGAGGCGGCGTCATCGCTTGAGGTAGTGGGGTGGGGCCTGCATTGGCCAGCGGTGGGTCTCAGGTGGTGGAGGATCGGATTTTGTTCGATTTGGTGAGGGGTTTAATCGGTGGAGGAGGGAGGAGAGAGAGAAGGGGAGATCGGAGGGGGGCACTGGCTGCGAGCGGCGGATGTAACGACCCAGAAAATCTGAACCAATTTAAAATTTTTAAATTGGCTAAAATAATGGATTTTAAATATTTAAAATAAATATTTTAAATAAAGGCGATGAAAACGGAGTTTGAATCGACATTTGAAAACGAATATAATTAATTATAATTATATGTAGAATTGAAAATGGCGCGGTAGTTCGATAATTCGATTTCAAACTTCAATTGAATATACCGGGTGCAAAACAATCCGGATTTTAGTGAAACCAAAAATAATGGAACCTAATTGATAATATCTTTCTAACGAATCCGACCAATCGAAATTTGATAGCGGGAATCAAAAGTTATGTCCAGTTGAAAATTCTGAATAGTCGCTATGGAATTCAGGCCCTTAAAAGTGGATATTTTGCAAATGACCTCGGATTTCGACGAAACCACTTTTGTTGGATCCGCAGGGTCAAGTTATTGTTAGGTTTCAAATTTCATAATTTTTCGAATTAATATGTGAGCGTGGCAAAGGAAAACGCGTTTGACCAGTTTCAGTTGATTTTAATCGACTGGAAATTGGCCATTTTTCAAACGGTCTCAGAATTCGACGAAACTAGTTTTGTTAGGACCGTATCGTCAATACGAAGTTAGAAAATATTTTTCTGGAATTTTTCTAGTCAGTATGTGGCCTCGGTAATTTGAAATGTGCGTTTAAAATTCAATATAATGATTTAAATATAAATTCAAAAGGAAACTGATTGTAACAATCAAATTAGCTTGCGATACATATCCCATTGTGTTCGGAATGGGGGTAAAACGCTATGGACGACAGGCGGTGAGCCTCGTTTAGAGGTCGCAGGTAAAAGTCAACTTTTTGAAAAATTAAATAATAAAATAATTAAAATAAATTTTAATTTCCCCCTCCCTCCTTCCTTTATATCCTTTCTGGCCCCCCCCCCCTTTTTTAAAATTCAATCGTTCAGGAAAAAAAAAAAAAAAAAACCCTAAACCTAATCGATCGCCGAGCCACCGCCGAACCACTCAACCACCACCGCTCCGCCCAGTCGGTCGACCTCCCGCCTCCTCATTCGAGCCCCCCCCCCAAATCGCAATCGCCGACGGCATCTTCTTCTCCCCCCCCCTCTCGTTCGCGACGCTGAAGCCGCCGATACCCCCCCTGAAGTGCCGCCGACGACCTCTTCTTTCCCCCCCTCTTCTTCGCAGACAAAGGTAAGCGTTTCTATTTTATTTTTATTTTTAATTCTGTAAAATACTTTTTTTTTGGGATTAAATACTGATTTTAATAAAATGAAAAACTAATTTTGTTAAAAGAGAAAAAAAAACCGATTTTTATAATTTTAATAAACTGAATTTTATAAAAATAAAAACTGATTTTGAAATAAAGATCAGATTTGTAGCGAAGTAAAAATCATATTTTTATTTAGTGAAAGTCGAAGTAAAAATCATATTTTTATTTAGTGAAAGTCGAAGTAAAAATCATATTTTTATATATTGAATAGCATCGTAAAAATTCGATTTTTACATATGTAGAGAATACGGGCGAAAGCGACAAAAGGCGAAGATTTCTATAAAGGAAGTATCGTGCAGTTGGATAGCTATTGGTGAGATTTCTGATTTAAAAATTATATATGTGTTGACAATGAAAGTGAATTGCTATATATAAATATCTATATCTATATATATATATATATATATACGCCCCTCGTCCACAAACCATGGACGATATTTATTGGTTGAAATTTGTGTGAAAATTGATTGATAGCGATTGATTGCTTGGGATTGTTTGTGATAGATATTGGTTGATTGTGGTTGAAAAATACCCATTTGTGGTTGTGAATTATTTGGTTGAAACCACATAGGATTAGTTTGTGGAAATGAAATAAATATATACATGCCGCCTGCGTGCGAATTAGATGCATGATTCCCATTGTCAAAAACCGCGAGGTTTTAAGGTAGAGCGAGGAGCCGTACTAGGGACGGTGCCGGTTTAACTACCCTGCCGTTATGCTGCCGAAATTTTGAATAATATTTGTGTGTTTGAATTATTTTCATATGCTTAAACTATATTTATTCCTTATATAGAAAACATTCATGTGTTGAATTGATATTCATTCGTTGTTTAGAAATTCATGTGTTGAATGGTATTCATATTTTGAAATAAATTGTTCGATAATAAAAATCACATTTTTATCTATATATAAAAACTATAGAAAACATTCATGTGTTGAATTGATATTCATTCGTTGTTTAGAAATTCATGTGTTGAATGGTATTCATATTTTGAAATAAATTGTTCGATAATAAAAATCACATTTTTATCTATATATAGAAACTATAGAAAACATTCATGTGTTGAATTTATATTCATTCGTTGTTTAGAAATTCATGTGTTGAATGGTATTCATATTTTGAAATAAATCGTTTGATAATAAAAATCACATTTTTTATCTATATATAAAAACTATAGGAAACATTCATGTGTTGAATTGATATTCATTCGTTGTTTAGAAATTCATGTGTTGAATGGTATTCATATTTTGAAATAAATTGTTCGATAATAAAAATCACATTTTTATCTATATATAAAAACTATAGGAAACATTCATGTGTTGAATTGATATTCATTCGTTGTTTAGAAATTCATGTGTTGAATGGTATTCATATTTTGAAATAAATTGTTTGATAATAAAAATCTTTTTTTTTTATCGACTATATGATCTATATAGAAGAATAGTGTTTTGAAATGAATTGCTTTACAATAAAAATCACATTTTTATTGTATGCATAAATAGTTGAAATGTGAAATGTTAAAAATAGCCACTTGTTCAAACTAAACATATATGAGTTGAAATATTCATTAATTAGCTAATGAAATGATTTGCACCTATTTATGTAACATTAGAATGAATGGTGTTTTTAAACCAAATAGAAATCAAATATGAAGTTGAATAGAAAATGAAAAATGATATGAACTGTATATATATGTACATGCATATTCATTGAACAGGTTATAGCAAAGGGGCTAGAGAAGAGGAATAAAATTTTGTGCCCGACAAATAGGTACACATTTACTGATTTGTTTGGGTGATGATTTTAAGCCTGTTGGCTAGCCGCTTGGCTTTTTCTTTTTCTTTTTGAGATTAGAAGGACCGGGACGCTATTTGCGATTTCCCGATGCTCCCGGTGCAGGGGAGGTTATGGCGAAATTTTTCCAAAATTTAAGGAGTTAGAAAATTTTTTTTGAAGTAAAAACGATATTGAAATCGTTGAATGAACTATATTTATATAAATATATAAATATAAATAAAATTAAAACGAAACGAAGCCGTGCAGTTCGCATTTTGAAACCGTGATTTCAAACGACTAGTGCGGGAAATCCGACCATTGGATTTTCCCGAAACCTCAACCGTCGGGTTCGCCTTGGAAATATCTTTCCAACGGCACCAACCTTGTAAAAATCCAACGGTTGGATTATCTGGAATGTTTAATTCAAATCTGAAGAAAAACAGCGCCAGAAGCGATTATATTTATATATATATAAATATAATTATAATTATATTTAATCGAATAACGACGCTGCAGTTCGTATTTTGAAATCGAAAATTCAAACGATTGTACCGGGAGATCCGACCGTCGGATTTTCCCGAAACTGGAACCGTTGGGTTCGTTTTGAAAAGACCTTTCTAATGATGTAAATTTGGTGAGGATCCAACGGTTAGATTTTCAGATATGTGTAAATCAAATCTGAAGAAAAACAGCGCCACGGCCGCCTTATGGCCCGAAGCGTCGTTTTGAATAAAATGGCTATTTTAAAATAAATAAAAATAGCGATAAATAGTTATAAAATATCCTAAGCGATATGGAATGGAAATAAACTGAATTTGCTCGATTTATGTTGTATTTGATGGTTGAATGTGTTTGGTGTAAAAATTACATTAAAGAACAATATTGGTGTTGTCGAATAATTTAACCATTAAAATAAATCGATTTGAAATTCTAAATATACGTGAATTATTTGAAAAGGCCGAGTTAATTCTCATTTCGAATAATTGACCGACGATTGAAAGTCGAAGATGAAGACGATGGTCGAAGACCGGAGATCTTCACCTCGTTTGGATGGTAACCGAGGTCCTGATTGGGAGGCATCCCGAAATATGGATAATGAGTGGTGATCGTCTAGACGTACGTGGTGATCGAAGGGTTTGCGAGGTATTTAGTGCCTCCGGTTTCGTTCAGACCCAGAACGGACTTGTAAATGGACTGTGTGTCTGACATTGGAGTTTATTCTGTGTTGATTGATTTCTGTTAAATATACATCTGTTTGGCGGCGGAGAATTTATTCTTTTGCTTAACGCCCTTCTCTGAGACGTACGAGCTCAGAGGTTGTATATCGATGGACATCAATCGCATGGCGTGAATTGCCTGTGTGGCATGCTAAGATGCAGTGATCAGGACTTCTGTTGAAAAGCAAAGTCTTGTGGTGATGATCAAAGCACCGCCTGTGTGGCGTAGCTTTGTGTATAACGTGAATTCGCGAGCCTCACACCCCGGTTTGAGCCTAAAACGGGAGGAAGGACCTCAGGGAGGACATGCGTTTCTTTCTAGCTAGGGTGGTGTCAGTGACCTACCAGCCCTGACATTTATATACTTTTCACCTATGTGGTTGTTGCTGTTGCGAGGCGCCTCGGTTTGATCGGACGATCCGGGTCCGATGGAGTCATTCGTTGGCTCGTTTACGCCCCAAAGGGCGGGGAAACGTATTGTTCAGGCATAATAATCCACATCGGTGGACCGGCCCTGTCGCTCCAAGGCTTGCCTGCGCGCTTGCCTGTGGCTCGGGCTAGAGTCACGAATTCGGTAAGGACTATCTTTTGCCTTGGTTCATGACGGAAAACCAATTTCCAAATACGTGACTGTGCGGTTTTGATTGTATACCTATATATGGCGACATAGTGGTATGGGGCATTAATGCCGTCTATGATTGATAGTTATGATTTGAAATTGTTTTCAAAACATATAAACACTAGCAATAATATCAAATGCCTTTGTTTATTTCGTATCAAGCATATCTTGGCCGTTATAAGGTAAAAACTCTATCCTCCGGTTTGCGTTGCATTGTGTGATGGGAACTGAGTCTTATAACGGCTTCATTTTTATAAAAAGCATAGCGATGTTTAAAAGAAAGATTTGTTTTAAAGCACTGGCAATCCAATGGAGTAAACCCGTTCCACGAAAGTGGCGTGGTCCTGTGATTAGCCAATTATATATGTGTTGAGTGGATTTCTCATACCAGTCCCATGACTGACTCGTAGTTTGTTTCACTCTCAAACTCGGGTGCCCCTTTTTCTACACGGGCAGCCTTGTATTCAGGTTAAGCTGGTTCTTTCTGGATAGCTGGAGCTGAAGATGGATTCTATCATTTATTTCTTTTTATGCTGTTCAACTCCTATTGTACATATTTTGTTTATTTCTGCTGTAGACATTTATGTATAGCTGAACTGTATTTGTGCTAAGTAAGATCCTGTATACTGTGTAACTCTGATGATTACTTTTATCCAGTATATTTTGTTGTTCATTCTGGTGTATTTATTTAATTCTGTTCTGCTATTATCTGTTTCTGTGTTATATTCCAAAAGATAACCTTGTTTCCGTGAGAACGGGAATTCGGGTCGTCTCAGCGGAGGAGAATGGATGTCGGCGGCGGTGGGTTGGCTTGGGCAGAGCGCGATTTTTGTTTTCTTTTCTTTGAAAACTGAACGGGAGATATTAAGGCGGGGGGGGGGGGGGGGAGAAAAGAAATATATATTATTATTTTTTTATTTTTTTATTTCCCTCCATAATGGTTGATTTTCCATCAAAACTCTGTTCGAGGCCCAACGGTTCTTGTCCCTAGCATAATACCCCCATTCTGACGCAATGTGATATGTCTCACAAACCAATTCGGTTGTTTCGATCATTTTTCGTTAATATTCAATTTTATTTCCTTATATTTTAATTCCAAACGTACATTTTAATTTACCGGGGTCACATATGGACTCCAAAAATTCCAAAAAAAATAAATCTGGTTATGTTTTGACGATATGGTTCTAACAAAACTAATTTTGTCGAATTTGGAGACCGTTTGAAAAACAGTCACTTTTTAGTCGATCAAATTCAAACTGAAATGGGCAAACACGTTTAAATCCACCACGCTCACATATTAATTCCTAACATTATGAATTTTGGAATCTAGCAATATTTTGACATTCCAGATCCAACAAAAGTGGTTTCGTCGAAAACGGAGGTAGTTTGCAAAATCTCTATTTTTAAGGGCTATATTTCTATAGCGACTATTTTGAATTTTCAATTGGCCATAACTTTTTAATCCCGCTATGAAATTTGGATTTTCCAGATTCATGTGAAAGATATTTTCATATAGGTTCAAATATTTTTGGTTTCATTAAAATCCGGTTTATTTTGAATCTTGTGCATTCATTTGAAATTTGAAATCGAATTTTCAAACTACCGCACCATTTTCAATTCCTTTTATAATTAAAATAAATATTTATATTCTAACTTCGATTTAAATAAATATATACATTCAAATTATATTCAAAATAAATTTCTCGTCATTATTATTTAAAATAAATCATTTTAGATATTCAAAATTCATTAAATCGCCAAAATAAAAAAAATTGGTTCAGATTTCCCGGGTTGTTACAATCTCCCCCACTTAAAATCTTTTCGTCCTCGAAAAGGAATGGAGCTGAAAGTTGTTTAACTAATCAACTAAACTTTCATTTTGGCTTTCATTCTTCAACTTTTCAGTTTCTAAGAATTTCTAATTTTTCAAAATTTTGGCTAGCACCCTAAATTTTCGAATTTTTTTCCATAACCTCCTTTGTAAGGGGAGCATCGAGGAAATCCCCAAACCACCACACAGGTCCTCTCATTTCAAAAGGAAAAGGAAAAAGGCAAGCGGCTAGCCAATCGGCTCATAAAATCATCCAAACCCAATAAATTAGTAAACATGTACCTATTTGTCGGACATACAATTTTATTCCTCTGCTTAGCTTCCCTACTATGACCTGTTCAATGTATATACATGTATATGCATGAAATCTCAAACAATTTTCAAGTCAGTTCAATATTTGATTCAATTTCGCTTATTAGTTCAAAATTTTAATAAATCAACCAATAATCAAACAACCCAATAAGCAATCAATTAGTTGATTATCGTTTCAAATTCATAATATATATATATATATGAATCATGTTTTTGATGCCAAGTCACAACAATAGACCCTATCTAGTTTTGGTTCTCACACCAGTCAATTAGAAATATATAGAAATCCAACTTTCTAAATTTGAACACAAATACTGATGATGTCCGGACATAAACAGAATTATCCCCGAGTGACTAGAGTGTGATTCTATATCTACCCAGTATATTAAAACTTTGAATATATGTTTGCAAGGTTTATATGCAAAATTCTTTATATACTCGATTGTCCAAATTAAATATAAAATAAATAATCAAATACGTATTACAAGATTTAAATTTTCAAAACAATATTTGTTTTTATTTTAATTTTAAAAACACTCTTTCGACTCATTTTAGGATACCAATGATCCCATCTCTAACGGGTCATTCTTATTGGATGTTGCTAATCCAATCTCTAATGAGTTCTTTCATTTAGTTCTAATGTGTCTTGTTTTCGAGCTCTGTAAACCAAAGCTCCGATACCACGCTGACACGACCCAAACTTCCCCGTAAAGGAAAGCCCGGATTGTGTTGAGAACACGACAAATTAGAACACAAACAGAAGAACATTTCATTGCTTATTACAACAATTTACATAAGAGGACAAGAATATACAGAGTATCAACAAATAATATACATTTGATAAATATCAAAGATTTACAAATTACAATGCAGCGGAAAATATTACAAAACACAACTGAAAAAGATACACGGATACAGAGCTTTCCGAATATCATTCCACCTGTAAACTAGGATCCTATAAATATAAATCTGCAAAACCAAAACTACTAGCTGCCCGTGTGGAAATAGGGGCACCCATAGTTTAGGTTAAAACAATAAACTCCAGGTCATTTTGATACTATTATAATGTAAAGTGTATGAAAACAACTTCAAATATAAATGTATCAATCATAGACGGCACAGTGCCCTATCCCACTAAGTCGCCATACTAGGCTCTACAAATAAAACTGAATGTAACATATTGGAAACTGGATTTCCGTCATGAGTCGAGGCAAGGGATGTACTCCTCGCTGGCTTCGATACACTCTAGCTAATGCCGCAGGATCTCCCGCAGTAGACCCTTGGACATCCAAGGCCGGTCCTCCTTATGTTTGAGGATTGGCAATTCCTGAACACACGTTTCCCGGTCATATAGGACCTATATCCATCGGCTCCATAAAGACTAATATATCCGAGGCGCCTCGCATTCCAACAACCACAAAGGTAAAAAATAATATAACTGTCAGGGCTTGTAAAACCCCGACAACACCCATAGCTAGAAAGAAACGTCAAGCCCTCCTTGGCTTCCCTTATCCCGTTTTTAACTCATACCGAGTTGTGAGGCTCGCGAATCAATGCCATACACAAAGCTATGCTATATTAAATCTATGCTTTGATCATCAACCACAAGACTCTGCTTTTCAACAGAAGCCTTGATCATTTGCATCTCAGTGTGCCACATAGGCAATTCATGCCATGCGACTGATATCTATCGATATATAACCTCTGAGCTCGTACATCTCAGAGAAGGGCGTTAAGCAAGAGAATAAATTCTCCACCGCCAAAAAGATATATATCTAATAGAAATCAATCTACACAGAATAAAATCCAATGTCAGACACATATCCATTTACAAGTTCGTTCTGGGTCTGAACGAAACCGGAGGCACCTTATTCCTCGTCACATATGTCCAATACAGGAGAGAGGTCCTCGCATATCCGGTCGATCTCCAAGTACGTCTGGATGATCACCACTTATTACCTTGTCTTGGGTGTATAGCCCAAATAAGACATCAGTAATCACCCAAACCATGTGATGACCTCTGGTCTTCAACCACCGTCTTCATCTTCGACTTATCGTCGAATCAGTTATTCAGAATGGGTATAAATCCGGACTTTCCAAATAACTCGCGTATATAATAAACAAGTGCTATAAAACACAACATACGCCTCACTCCAATTCTGAATATTCTTTTATTTAAATATTCATACCCACTGGGAAAGGTTCCCATTAATCTTATCAAAGATAAGTTCTTCAAATTTGTTCTTTAATCTTCTTTTGGATATCATTTCAAACCATATTAAGGTTTTCCAAACTAGTCGGGATTAGCGCACCTTACCGAAGTAATCATTTATTAAATTTCCCAATCCTAACCTGTTCATCCCATGGAGCAAAACTGGTAATACCCCATATCTAACACCATGGTGTTATCGGTAAAATTAATTACCATTTCACGTTCAAATCTACTTGAAGATTTAAATATCGCTTTGGAGCAAAATTAGTGATACACCATTCTTAATTATTTCAATCTGATTAAAGATTCATTAAAACTCCACTTTATTTTGATCTTCCCAAAAATCAATATTAATGATTATATAACATGGGAAATCGTATCCTGTCTTCAATTGGGTTAAAGAACCAATGCCATTTAAAACACGGTTCATGATAAACCCAAGATCACATTCCATTTCATTCCAATTACTAAATATAACTGGAAATTCTAATAATCTTAATTAAAAATTTATTGTTTTCATATGGGGTTTGAGAACAGTGTTACTGAAGACACCATTCCATCAGTCTCAAACCGAAAATTAGTAAGAGAACAATTCCCTAAGTATTAACCGCGAAAGCCGAAACCAACATCAGATCAATACCCAGGAAACCATTCAACTTAGCTAATCTCGAGTTAGAATCCATCAGTCTCTAATCGTAAATTAGTAAGAGTACAATTCCCTAAGTATTAATCCCGAAGGCCGAAACCAACATCAGATCAATACCCAGGAAACCATTTAACTTAGCTAATCTCAAGTTAGATTCCAATTTTCTTAACTCTATTTGGTTTAAGAACAACATTTTTAATGATATTAAGAACAGTGTTACTGAAGACACCGTTCACGACAAACCCAAATCCTATTTGATATTAAATACAAGGCTCTGAATAGAAAGTATATCGGCTTATATTAAATATCAAATTCTGAAACCAACAAATATCATATTGGAATAATAATATATAAATCTTCCAAATTCCTCCACAATATCTATATAATCACGGAATCCAATATCGAAACATTCCGAAGATAATTTCGATTCAAATCCATTCCAATTCTTATATTGGAAATTTCTAGTTATATTATAACCATTCACAAATCCAATTTGTTTATTTAAAAATTATTGGATTTCAAATCTAGTTCAAAACTTGTTCATTTCGATAAAAATATATTTTTATCTTTTCAAATATGGAATTATTCATCTCAATTCTTTCCAAATCATTTATTATGATTTTATACAAATTATTTATATTTTTAATAATTTTATCAAGGCCCATACATTCGATTTCCATAAACGGTCATCGAACTGCACTTACAGCGATCTTTTCCAAATTTGACTTGGACATAATACCAAATCCTGCCATTAGATTTCAAATCTCCCATACTCATTGGAAAGCTCTTTTCGATACAAACAGAACGGTTCTTATTTTAGGAGAATCCGACGGTCGGATCTCCCGTAATGTCCATTCAAAGTCAATGGTCGAAATTCGCAAACTACTGCAGCGTGGCACGTTCTTTTCATGCCATTAAATATATATATATTATATATATTTCATCGATTTCCATTTAAAACGTATTTTATAAATCGTTTTAACTTCGTTTTAAAAACGATTCTAACTTCATTTTCAATTTTAAATCAAAATTGAATATTCCTTATCATTATAATATATAAATGATATTATTTTCAAAATATCAAATTTTGAAATCATTTCCTTTTCGATACTCATTATAAAAATGAATACAATCGATATAAATATTATTTACCTCAAAATGGCGTTAATCTAATCAACATGGATTTATATATTTAAATATATTCGTGTCCATCCCAAATCGGACATCAAAATCAGATTTTGATCTTTTACTGAATATTATTTTAAAATATTCATTATTTTAAAGTATCGTTATTTTAAAATATTTATTCTTTTTGAATTGGAATCAGACACAGTTAATTACCATATAATGTTATTTATATGGATTTCATAGAACACATGTATATGACAATAGTGATAAACAATCAACCATCATCCGGAGTGCATTCTACACTGCATATGCATTAAATATAAATATTTAACGCTTATAACAATCTGTCAACCAATTGATTGACATACAACTAAACGATTGGGATTAGTGTACGTCAAATATCATCCGAATACCCCTGTGGGATTTCAACCAACAAATACTGAATATTGTTTGTGCAGTTGGGCGATGTGTAAAATATATCGTCCCAATCAATATTAGTCAAATGGCTGCATGTAAACAAATCGTTCGATTTGTAAATGAATATTTATTTTATTCGTATACATGTTAAAAATTATATTTTTAACTATATTATATTTATTTCAACTTATGAATATTTTATCCAGTCCATTTCACATCACCAACAATTTTCACAACACAATCAAACAAACAAGTCGTCCATGGTCTGTGGATGACGGGTGTCGGGTGCTGCTAAGCATCGTCTGCGTCCTAGTATATATTCTAATTAGAAAATAAAATTTAAAGTGAGAAGTTCACACCTTTATGATTCACTCCTCCAGTTTTATTTCTGAATTTCTGAATCATTTGGATTTGTCTGAAATTCCAATGCAGTCCTTTCCACGCCGTTCATAATAAAAATCACATTTTTAATATGAAGTTTATATATTAAAAATCATATTTTTACTTTGACATTTTATATATAATAAAAATCATATTTTTATCACTACTTCATACACATAAAAATCGAATTTTTACATAGCTAAAAATTATATTTTCACTTCGCTATTATATTATAAAAATCTTATTTTTACTTCGCCGCTTCATATATAAAAATTATATTTTTATATCTCTACATATATAAAAATTATATTTTTTTTACCACTCCAAATATATGAAAATTATATTTTTATTTCAAATCTATATATATATATATATATATATCGTATTTTGATTTTGCTAATCAGATAATAAAAATCATATTTTTATATCGCTACATATCTTATGAAGATTACATTCTTATTTCCCAACCATAAGTATAAAAATCATATCTTTATTTAACCTACTTCATAATAAAAATCATAGCTTTAAATAAAATAAAAATCTTAGCTTTAAATAAAATAAAAATCTTAGTTTTAAATAAAATAAGAGTCTTAGCTTTAAGTAAAATAAAAATCTTAGCTTTCAATAAAATAAAAATATTAGCTTTAAATAAAATAAAAATCTTATTTTTATCTCGCTCTCATATATATAAAAATCTCATCTTCATGTATGTAAAAACCTCATCTTCATGTATATAAAAAAAATCGTATTTTTACACGATTAAAAATCCTATCCTTTATAATTAAAAATCTAATCTTTTTGCATTTAAAAATCATATATTTATATGCCATATAAATAAAAATTAAATCTTTTTACCTCGCTTTACATGTAATCAAAAATCGAATTCTTATAAGCTAATACATATATAAAAATCGATTTTTTTATTACATAAAATAAATAAATAACTCACTGATTTAGATCTTCGGAGGGGGTCAGAGGCGGCGTCATCGCCTGAGGTGGCAGGGTGGAGCCTGCATTGGTCGGTGGTGGGCCTCAGGTGGTGGAGGATCGGATTTTGGTCGATTTGGGGAGGGGTTTAATCGGTGGAGGATGGAGGAGAGAGAGGAGAGGAGATCGGAGGGGGGCGTTGGCTGCGAGCAGCGGAGGAGGGGGTGGAGATTGGACGTCAGTGGCGGCGAGTTGTCTAGGGAAGAGCGCGATTTTGGTTTTTTCTTTGAAAGCTGAACGGGAGAGATAAAGGTGGGGGGGGGGAGAAAAGAAATATGTATTTTTATTATTTTATTTCCCTCCGTAAAGGTTGAATTTCCATCTGAACTCTGTTCAAGGCCCAACGACTGCCGTCCCTAGCGTTATACCCCCATTTAGGATGCAATGGGATATGTATAATATGCCAATTCGGCTGTTTCGATCAGTTTTCGTTTAAATTAAATTGTAATTCCTTATATTTTAATTTCAAACGTACATTTTATACCGGGGCCACATACGGATCCCAAAAATTCCAGAAAAATAAACCTTGCTATGTTCTGACGATACGTTCCTAACAAAACTATTTTCATCGAATTTGGAGACCGTTTGAAAAGCGGTCACTTTTCAGTCGATTAAATTCAAACTGAAATTGCCAAGTGCTTTTAAATACACCACGCTCACATATTAATTCCAAAATTTATGAATTTTGGAATCCAGCAATAATTTGACATTCTGGATCCAACAAAAGTGGTTTCATCGAAAACAGAGATTATTTGCGAAATCTCTATTTTTAAGGGCTATATTTCTATAGCGACTATTCTGAATTTTCAATTAGGCATAACTTTTTATTCCCGCTATGAAATTTGGATTTTTCACATTTGTTGGAAGTATATTTTCAAACAGATTCAAATATTTTTGGTTTCACTAAAATCCGGTATTTTTTGAATCCTATACATTCATTTGAATTTTGAAATTGAATTTTCAAACTGCCACGCCATTTCCAATTCCTTTTATAATTAAAATAAATATTTATATTTTAACTTCGATTTAAATAAATATATACGTTCAAATTCTATTCAAAAAAATTTCTTGTTATCATTTTAAATATTCAAAATTAATTAAATCGCCAAAATAAAAAATTTAAAATTCTTCTGATTTTCCGGGTTGTTACAATCCCATTCTTAATATACTAGTATTAGTTCAGAGTAATCATTAGGGAAGCGTACTCATCCTACCCTGTTTACCTTGTCATACCTGCCTTTTATGTAGTTATCTCTCTCTTATCCACTTTATATGCCTGTCATTACTTTTATTTACTTACTAAAAGTAACTAGACTCACCAAACTTTATGTCTGACCTTTTTTGTTTCCTCTTCTTTCTTCTGTTTCCCCTGTAGGTTCTCAAGGCGGGAACACTCAGGCTTGACCGTGATTCTGGTTACTTTTGCTGGAGCTGCTGAGACGTATGTCTTAGGCTCCTATCCTTGTTCCTATGGCTATTTTTTGATTTGGGGAATTTTATTTCTTTTATGTACTCTGATAATTTTGAAGTACAAGATAGTAGCTTTTATGTTGTAATGGGCTTTTGTATTTCGGACATGTGATGTTTTTGGACCATGGTATTTTATGATAAATAAAGTTTTTATTTTGTTGTTATTTTATATGTATGTCTTGTAATATTTCAGTTTTGTTTACTTATAACGCTTCACGAAACTTAATGCATTCCCTTTTGAGTGACATTAACGGACGTGGGGTGTCACAGTTCCGCTGTGCAGCTCTGGTTTGCTTCAATTTTACACCATGTTATCTCATCGTAAAGCTAGTCTTTGATTACCTTGGCTTAATTTTCTTCCCCACCTCATTTATTTAATATTACAACGAAAATAAACACCAAAAGGATGGCTTTAAATTTTTCTTAAAAATTTAAACCCAAGGCTAACGCACCAAAGAGGACAATGGATGAAATATCCAGATATGATACCACATGAAATACTATGGAATGAATTATATTCCTGAACATATTCCCTACGCATGGACTACACACGGCTTGATGGACAAGAGTGATAGGATAAGGATAAAAATAACGACTAAAACGAAATAATAGACACGAGTGTTATCCTTTTGTGTCTAACACATGTATTATTCTAGTTTTGTTCTGTGTTTATTGTATTTTTTCTGAACCTTTTCTCTGATACCATATGTGACACCCAACCCTGAGAGCCACCTTAATAACAAGCATTAACAAGTAATGTCACCTACTAGAGTAGAGAATAGGCTGATTAGGGAAGACCATCCGTAATTTCGTACTAGACGAGTATTGCGTATGTCGATTAAGCATATAAAATTTTCATTTCTTTTCTCAGGTGGATCGACAAACTTAATACGTCTAATAGGAAACCACGATGGTTAAGGATCATTTCAAAAAACATATAAATACATCACATATCACAGAACAATTACATATTGATAAAATCACTGAGTACATGTACACCTGCCATATCTCAAATGATCATACAACATAAATACAATTAAATCACATAGAAAACTCTACAACAACTCGAAAATACAAATAAATAACTGAAATAAGTCTTTATAGATAGTCCAAGATATACCCATTAACCCAGGAATAAACAACAACTAACTTTGTCTAACCGATCATTAACACACACGAGTCAGTCTAGTTACAGTTCAATATAATATTGAATAAGCATGTGATATACAACTATTTATTCTAAGAGTGGAGAATATAATGAAATAAAAGGGTCATAAGGTTAAATTCACATATCACAACATAAGGAGGAGTATACTAGTCTCACGTACTAGCACTAGGCTAAGTACGACATCATTATCAATTAACAAGGTGGTTGCGACACTGAAATCATCGTTATCATCATACAAAATCTTCAGAGGGTAATGCATCAATAAAAAGGAGTACTTCACTCTAAAACATCATAAATCTCAAAATAAATGGATTAAAATCCCAAATGTACTTCGCAAAAGTATGATCACTTTTATCAAGTTAAAATCATCAAACACCAATTCATCGAAAGAAATCATCATAAATAATGTGCACGTGTCATCATAATTTGATATAGCCCATTTTGAGTTATTGACCACTTCGAGATTTATTATGACCTACTTCGAGCCGAGCTAAGTACTTATACGTATTCAAATTAGGCGTCCGTTACTACGACCACTTCGGTCGAGTATATCCTTACCACTTCGGTCAAGCGAATACGTATACATGACTCCTCCGAGCCCCGACTTCCCTTGAAGCTTGTACCGGCTCATCCCCCTTAATATGCGCCACTGACTCACGGTTAGTGACCCAAATAGTGGTAACTATGTTTCCTGTACCACATGTTCTCACTGCTTGGTTTACTTGCCACTTGTCAACTATGCACTTGAAAACCCAAAAATCATCAAACCACTGGAAACTACAGATTCACCAAATCATAGAAATCACTGAGTTACAATCAATGTTTTAATAGCTTCGATCAGACAAAACTGGAAATTAACCAATTTCGTATAACATAATATCTCATACCATGGGGTTTACGATATTGTTTAATATCCATAACGTAATCTCGAAGGGTGCAAAAAAATGTGGTTTATATATTGGAATATACTTGATTTTACTGAAATAAGTTTGTAAAACGATTTCCTGAAACCAATTGTATTCTTTCTAAAATTCTTATATATTTAAAAATAATAGATTTTTATGCTATTGTTCGAGATCGTTAATTTCCAAAACTAAAACCAAAACTTATTTTGTCTTCGAAGTATAGAGAAACAATAATTGTATATAAATAAGAAAACTTGTTTAACAATGTGGAATGTGCTCAATATCATCAAAAACTCCTCAATAATCTCAATAATACATCATCATAAATTCACCAAAATCAGAGGTTTGGATAGTGAAGAGATAAACCTAGTTTTTCAAGTTAATAAAGTAGTAAACCAAGTCACAAAACTACAAAAATCACTTAAAATCGTGTTTCTAGGCAAAAATATGACACAGGAAATCTACAGGAAGCAAGCTAACACTTCTCTACTAAATTCTTAACGTGGTTCGACCCATACAATTCACTGGGTTGACCCAGGTAGAAAGTAGGTCGACCCACTTTATGGACTTTGCTCTAGATTGAAATCATTACGAAACCATAACTTCCAAGCCATATTCCGGCACCTTGACGATGTCAGATTGAGATGAAATTTGACATGCATATCTACAAAGCATTCTACTACAAAGAAAAAAGATTTACCCCAAAATACTTAAAGACCAGAAAGATATGACCACCCAAAGTTGGATTTTAGTTGTGATTTAAGCTTAGAAACATTATGATCAACAAAGCAAGAAAAGTTACGTAGGAAAACTATAGATGAACATGAAATCTTGTAAACTAGAAAAGCGTGAGTGCAAATTCATCTTGCCTGGATATTAGAAGGATTTCAAGCTTGGTGGAGGCGGATTAGAGCACCAGGAACTCATAAAACCATGAAACATTGACATGCATTAGCACTTGATTACGCAATAACTTCAAAAAATTTAATTAAGAGATAACACTTGAATTTTCAGTGAAACTCATGCGAAAGGAGAATCGTAAGTCTCTCTCTTGATTTCATGAGGATTGGCTTGGGTTTTTGTGAATTAAAAAGCCAAGTGGACATGACATTTACACTATAAAGCTTTTAACAGAAGGAGGAAGAAAGAATGAGAAAGAAAAGTGTCAGTGTTTGTTTTCCACCATCCAGAATTTTCTCAAACCAAAGAATAATGGGCTACACCATCAATCAAGGCCCAAAAGAGATAATATAGTAAATCAAGATTTAATTCCCAATTATAATACTTTAATCGCTTCTAAATCACTAAACATACACTACAAATCACTAATTAATTTTTTTTAATAAGTAAAACACAAGCACACTTTATATTAGGCTTTAAAACACTTTAAATAATGTTTACAATTAATTCTAACATTGCATAAATTTTTTATATTTTCATCACAATTATTTTACTACTGAAACACACTTACAAATTTCACCAACACATACAAATACCAGTTAGATTGTATTTGATATATAAAGCACAACATATGATGCTTCTTTCAAGAAGTGCATTGATTATAAATATGTTTATCAAATAATTCTATATCTTTTGAAAAATATTTGTATTTCTACAACACGGTTTAAAATCTCCGCATATTTAACAAATTAGATCAATCAACTACAAAAATACCTAAAAACCCCAATATTGATTCATAAACAATATTTATATTTTTAAATTGTCAATGACCCAATTAAAACACCAATGTTGTTGCTAATATTATTGAGAAACATAGTTATATTTTAACAATAAAATTTACATCCATTATTGATTTAATAAATTAAATTAGTTTACATAAAATAAATATTTTATAACTATAAATATTGATTCATAACAAATATTTATATTTTATACTAAAAATAATCCAATTAAATCATTGATTGTTGTTGTTATTATTATAATGAAAGCTGCAAATTTATTTACTAACAGAAACAAACAAATCCAATGTTACATTTTTATTATTACCTTAATTCTTACAACATAGCTCAATAACACAATTCTCTATTTTATTGTTGGCAAGAATACAAATTGTATTTAAAAACCCAACTTGGTAATTTAATAATTATTTCAACAAACGATTTATCATAAATATTGAAAAAAAATCCTCTTAAATATTGATCCTCAATTTATAATATATATTTTTAATATTCACTTTAATTGACAAGGTATAATTTATGAACATATGTTGTAATAAATTACTTATTAAACTAAGAACATATAGTTTATTCCAATCACACCAATTATGAGAACCACAATTCCTTAACTCTTGTTTTAAATAATATATGAGTTGGGCTTCCCGACTCATATTTTATTTTCTTTAGATTTAAAATCTAGAAAACGCACAATGGTATGTTCAACCCGGATACCCAAAAATCCGGTTTATTACAAGATCAAGTGTTAATCAATCGTAACATCAGATAACTCGAAAGTACGAAAGAACATTCATTGATATAAATAGTTCATTCGTACAACCCTTTGCATAACCCATCTAGAGAAAATATAAGTTATTAAAAAATAAACTTTGAGAGAAACATATGACAGTGCCTCATTGGGTGATCAAAGTATAAACAGTGGCAGTTGTGGAATTGCCGATACATACAACCAAAAGACAAAATAAAACACAACGGATCTCCTAAATAATTATAACTTCCTGCTCCTCTCCAGAAGCTTATTCAAAGAAGATGCCTGAAAGACCTTAATGCTCAGCCTACTTAATTATGTACTCAAGAGTTTAAGGGGAAAAGCAAAAACTGTGAGTCGGTTAAAAAGACTTGAAACGACCCAAACTTCCCTGTAAAGGAAAGCCCAGATTGAGTTGAGAACACGATAAATCAGAACACCAACAGAGAAACATTTCATTGCTTATTACAACAATTTAGATCAGAATATACAGAGTATGAATAAATAATATACATCAGAAAATATCAGAGATTTAAAATTACAATGCAGTGGAAAAATAATACATAACACAACTGAAAGAAATACACGGATACAGAGCATTCTAAATATAGCTCCAGCTGTAAACCAGGATCCTATGAATTAATATCTGCAAACCAAAATTACTAGCTGCCCGTGTGGAAAATAGGGGCTCCCAGAGTTTAGGTTAAAACAATAAACTCCAGGTCAGTCATGTGACTAGTGTAAGAACTAAAAACAGTTATTAAATCTTTACTTTAAAAATAAAATAAATCAAGGGACCATGCCGTATAATATGGAACGGGTTTCCTCCCAAGAATACCAGTGCATAGAACAAACAGCGCAATGCTTTTTGAAAAAAATGAAGCAATTATAAGTCTTAGGTCCAATCACATAATGCAACGCAAGCCGGAGGATAGAATTTTACCTTATAATAGACAAACATGCTTGGTACGTTTAAAACTAATCATTTTGATACTATTATAGTGTAAAGTGTATGAAAACAACTTCAAATATAAATGTATCAATCATAGGCGGCATGGGTACCATCTATCATGTCGCCATATTAGGCTCTACAATCGAAATCGGAATGTCACGTATTGGAAATTGGATTTCCGTCATGAGTCTGGGCAAGGGATGTACTCCTAACTGCTTCAAGATACTCCAGAAAATGCCTCGGGACTACACACTTGGGCAACCCCTGGATCCTCCAAGGTCGGTCCTCCCTTATGTTTGAGGATTGGCAATTCCTGAACTCACGTTTCCCCGCCATACAGGGCGTAATTGAGCCAGTTGACTCAATATCCATCGGCTCCGTAGTAGTCGATATATCTGAGGCGCCTCGCAATCCAACAACCACATAGGTAAAAATATATAAATGTCCGGGCTCCATACCATGACACCACCCATAGCTAGAAAGAAACGTCATGTCCTCCTTGGGTCCCTTATACTGTTTTTGACTCATACTGAGGCGTGAGGCTCGCGAATTAACGCTATCCACAAAACTATGCTATATTAAAGCCGTGCTTTGCTCATCAACCACAAGACTTTGCTTTTCGACTGAAGCCTTGATCATTTGCATCTCAGCATGCTGCGCAGGCAATACACGCCATGCAACTGATGTCCATCGACATATAACCTTTGAGCTCGTACGTCTCATAGAAGGGTGCTAAGAAAGAGAATAAATTCTCCGTCACTAAATATATATATATATTTAATAGAGATGAATCAACACAGAATAAAATCCAATGTCCGACACACATCCATTTACTAGTTCATTCTGGATCTGAACGAAACCGGAGGCACCTTATTCCTCATCCCATATGTCTAATAAAGAAAAGAGGTCCTCGCATATCCGGTCGATCTCCAAGTACGTCTGGACGATCACCACTTATTACTTGTCCTGGGTGTACAACCCAATCAGGACATAAGTAATCATCCAAACGATATGAAGACCTCCGATCTTCAAACACCGTCTTCATCGTCGACTTATCGTTGAATCAGTTATTCAGAATGGGCATAAACCTAGCCTTTCCGAATAACTCGCGTATATTATAAACAAGTGCTATAAAAACACAACGTACGCCTCATTCCAATCCAGAATATTCTTTTATTCAAATATTCTTATAATTTGGGAAAGGTTTCCATTAATTTTATCAAAGATAAATTCTTAAAATTTATTCTTTAATCTTCCTTTGGATATCAATTCAAACCAAATTAAGGTTTATCCAAACTAGTCGGGATTAACACACCTTACTGATGTAATCATTTCTTTTTTCCTAATCCCAACCTATTCATCCCATGGAAAAAAACTGATAATACTCCATATCTAATACCACGGTGTTATCGCTAAAATTAATTACCATTTCACGTTCAAATCTATTTGAAGATTTAACTATCGCCTGGGGTAAAACTGGTGATACTCCGTTCTCGACATTTCCCAAATATGATAATTTAAATTATCACATTCGCATTTCAATCTAATTAAAGATTCATTAAAACTCCACTTAGTTTTAATCTTCCCAATAATCAATATTAATGATTATTAACTTTGGAAACAAAACCAATCGCATCGATAACCTACATCGTACTATTGATTTCTGCCGATATATAACCTCTAAGCTCGTACGTTTTAGAGAAGGGTGTTAAGCAAGAGAATAAATTCTCTGCTACCAAACTGATGTATATTTAGCAGAGATCAACCATACAGTTCGAAATAGAATGTTAGACATGCAATCCTGTCTTTAACTGGTTAAAAAACTAATGTCATTTATAACACAGTTCACGATAAACCCAAATCACATTCTAGTAATTATGGAATCTTTACGGAAAATAGATCAATACATAATCGATGTCAATTTCTGTATCCGACTAGTAATATAAATGGAATAACGACAAAGCCTTTTGAATTCCATATATATTAACAGTCTTCCTCCATAGAAGCTCATTTCTATTACTATCAAATCGAATTCCATTCAATTCCAATTTAATATATTAATTTGTAAAACTTTACTTTGGAAAATTCCCCTTAAATCTTAACAATTTTTATATAAATTCCAAATCACATTTCACTGCAAATCGGGTTAAAGAACGAATGTCGTTTAAAACACAGTTCATAATAAACCCAAATCACATTCCATTTTATTCTAATTAAATGTTAATTAACTGGAAACACTAATAATCTTACTAAAAAGAATTATTCTTTTCACATGGGGTTTAAGAACAGTGTTAATGAAGACACCATTCACAACAAATCCAAAATCCAAAACTTTTATTCAAATTCAATTAAATATTAATTAAATGGAAAACTTCACTTAATCTTAATTAGAAGATTTATTCTTTTCTCGACTGGGCTTAAGAACATTGTTACTGAAGACACCATTCAAGACAAACCCAAAATCCAATTCATCATTAAATACAAGCCTCCGAATAGAAATTATATCAGCTTATATTCAGTATCAAATCCTGAGATCAACAAATATCGTATTGGGAATAATGATATATATATCTTCCAAATTCCTCCACAATATCCGTATAATCACGGAATCCAATATCGAAATATTCCTAAGATAATTTTGATTCAAATCCATTTTAATCCATAGATTGGAAATTCTGCTTATTTTTAAAACCATTTCAAATCCAACTTATTTATTTAAAAATATTTGGATTATAATTCTAGTTCATAACTAGTTCATTCTAATAAAAATATATTTTTATCTTTATAGATGTGAAATTTTTCATCCAAATCATTGATTATGATTTTACACAAATTATTAATATATTTAATAATTTTATCAAGGCCCGTACAGTCGATTTCCATAAACGGTCATCGAACTGCACTTACAGCGACCTTTTCCAAATTTGATTTGGACATAATTCCAAATCCAACCATTAGATTTCTAATCTTTTGTATTCGTTGGAAATCTCTTTTTGATAAGAACCAAACGGTTTTGGTTTCAGGAGAATCTGACGGTCGGATCTCCCGTAATGTCAATTCGAAGTCAATGGTCGAAATTCGCGAATTACCGTGGCGCGGCGCATTCTATTCAGGCCATTAAATATATATGATATTTATATTATATATATTTCATCGATTTCCATTTAAAACGTATTTTATAAATCGTTTTAAATTCGTTTTCAAAACGATTTCAACTTCGTATTAAATTTTAAATCAAAATTGAATATTCCATATCATTAATATATATATATATGATAATATTTTCAAAACATTAGATTTTGAAATCACTTCCTTTACGATATTCATCATAAAAATGAATAAAATCGATATAAATATCGTTCACGTTGGCATTAACCTAATCAACACGGCTTTGTATATTTAAATATTTTCGTGTCATCACAAATCAGTCATCAAAATCATATTTTCATTCATTACTGAATATTATTTTAAAATAATAGTTATTTTAAAATATTCATTATTCATTATTTTTAAATATTTGTTAATTTAAAATATTCGTTCTTTCCGAATTGGAATCAAACACAGTCAATTACCATATAATTTTATTTATATGGATTTCATACACACATGTATAAGACAATAATCAAACACAGTCAACCATCATCCACAGTGCATTACACGACTGCATAAGCATTAAATATAAATAATCAATGCTTATAACAGCCTGTCAACCAATTGATTGACATACAACTAAATATTGGGATTAGTGTATGCCATATCATCCCAATTCCCATGTGGGGTTTTCAAACAACAAACACTGATTATTATATATGCAATTGGGCAATGTATAAAATATATCGTCCGAATCAATATCAGTCAAATGCGTGTAAATAAACAAATCGTCTGATTTGTAAATGAATATTTATTTTATTCGTATACATGTTAAAAATTATATTTTTAACTATAAAATATTTATTTCATCTCATGAATATTTTGTGCATTTCATTTGTACGATAAAAATGATATTTTTATTGTTCTAATATTTTTAGAAAATTTCAACAGCATAACAGCGCGATACTAGAACCGAAATAAGGTCTAGCCTTATCCCTCGTCTAATAATGGCTCGCGCCATATACAAACCAAATTTTAATCAATTCATTTCATTTTCTAGACCAAATTTAACCGAATAATCTAATCAACCAAACAACCAAACAAACATGGTTTCAAGCAAAGGTGTCGGGTGCTTCTAAGCACCGTCTGCATCCTAGTATATATATATTTAACTAGAAAATAAATTAAAGTGAAAAGCTCCCACCTTTGGGATCCACTCCTCCAGTTTTATTTTTGAATTTCTAACCGTTTGGATTCTCCCGAAATTTCAACGTCGTCTTTTCACCCCTGTTCATATTAAAAATCACATTTTAATATGATGTTTATATATTTAAAAAACGCATTTTTATATCGCTATATATATATATATAAGATCACATTTTTGATATCGCTACATATATAAAAATCATATTTTTATTTCGCTACATATATAAAAATAATATTTTTATATTCTCCATTATATATCCTACTTTTATATTATGAAAAATCATATCTTTTCCTTTTAAAAAATCAAATCCTTTCGTTTTTAAAAATCTCCTCTTTTCATATTTAAAAATCAAATCTATATGTTAATAAAAATCAAACTTTTTATAATTAAAATCAAACTTTTTATAATTAAAAATCAAACCATTTTATAATTACAAATCAAACCTTTTTATAATTAAAAATCAAACCTTTTCATATCATATTTTTATAACCAAAAATCATAACTTTTTATACAATGCTTTTGAATTACATTAAACTAACTATTTAAAATAAAACTTACAAGGTTTCCAGAGAATAGGGTCCACAAACTGATGGTGGTGGTTGGAGGAGGGGCGGGGATCACCAGCGGTCGGCGCAGCGAAGCAATGGTGGTTGGCGGCGGGTTTCAGGGTTTGGCACGGCTAAGGTTTTGGTTTGGAGAGGCTTGGGGCTCGGGGTTTCGATTGGAGGGAGGAGGAGCGGGGGGAAGGTGGCGACAGGCTGGGGGGGTGCAGCGCCTGGCTCCGGCGGTAGCAGCGATGGTGTGCTGAAAGGGGGAAGCGACAAGTTTTATCGAAGAAAAGGGGGGCGCGATAATTTTGACCGGGGAGGGATGTTTGACCAAGGGTTTGAAGAGGGATACCAATATATATATATATATATATATTATTTTTTTATTTTCCTTAAAGTTGATTTTTCATTTAACCTCCAAATCGAACCCAACGACTGTCTTCCCTAGTGTAATACCCCCATTCTGGACATAATGGGATATGTCCGATAAGCCAATTCGACTGTCACAATCAGTTGTCATTAAAATTACAATATGAATTAATATTACGGTCAATATTGAATTTAAAGTACATTTTAATTTACCTGGGCCACGTACTCACTCCAAAAATTCCTAAAAAATAAATCTAGCTATGTTTTGACGATACGGTCCTAACAAAACTAATTTCGTTGAATTTGGAGACCGTTTGAAAAACGGTCATTTTTCAGTCGATTAAATTCAAACTAAAAGTGCCAAACACGTTTAAATCCACCATGCTCACATATTAATTCCAAAAATTAAGAAAATTGGAATCTAGCAATAATTTGACATTTCGGATCCAACAAAAGTGGTTTTGTCGAAATGGAGGTCGTTTACAAAATCGCTATTTTTAAGGGCTATATATTATATAAAGTTCCATAGCGACTATTCTGAATTTTCAACTAGACATAACTTTTTATTCCTGCTATGAAATTTGTATTTTTCACATTCGTTGGAAAAATATTTTCAAACAGGTTCAAATATTTCTGTTTTACTAAAATCCGGTTTATGTTGAATCCTGTACATTCATTTGAAATTTGAAATCGAAATTTCAAACTACCGCACCATTTTCAATTCCTTTTATAATTAAAATAAATATTTATATTCTAACTTTGAATCAAATAAAATTTTATATTCTAATTCTATTCAAAATGAATTTCTAGTCGTAATTATTTAAAATAAATCATTTAAATATTAAAATTCATTAAACTTGCCAAAATAAATATTTTAAATTAGTTCTGATTTTCCGGGTTGTTACAATCTCCAACACTTGAATCTTTTCGTCCTCGAAAAGGAACGGAGCTGAAAGTTGTTTAACTAATCATCTCAACTTTAAGTTTGGCATTCATTCTTCAACTTTTCAGCTTCTAAGATTTTTCAAATTCTTCAAAAATTTGGCTAATAAACTAAATTTTCGAAATTTTTTGCCATAATTTCCTTTGTACGAGGAGACATTTAAAATCTCAACCAGCCACATAGGGCCCTCATCATCCAAAAAGAAAAAGCCAATTGGCTCATAAAATCATCCAAACCCAATAAATTAGTAAACATGTACCTATTTGTCAGGCATACAATTTTATTCCTCTTCTTAGCTTCCCTGCCATGACCTGTTCAATGTATATACATGTATATGCATGCATTTGCAATCAATTTTCAAGTCAGTTCAATATTTGATTCAATTTGGCTTAATGGTCCAACATTTTAATTAATCAAACCAATAATCAAACAATACAATTAGTAATCAATTAGTTGATCGTCGTTTCAAACATATAACTTGTATATATGTTCTCAAAATCATGTTTTGATGCCAATTCACAACAATAACCTTATCTAATTTTGGTTCTCACACTAGTCAATTAGAAATATATAGACATCCCACTTTCAAAACTCGAACTTGAATTCTGATGATATAGCTGCAATCATCAGAATCTTCTCCAGGCATCTAGAGTGTGATTCTATATCTATCCAGTATATTAAAACTTCGAATATACGTTCATGACATGTATATGAAAAATCTCATATACTTGATTTTCCAAAATAAAATAAAATAAAGCACTCAAATACATATAATTAGATTAAATTTTCAAAACAAAATTGGTTTTCATTTTTATTTTAAAAATAACATTCATCGGACTCATTCTAGGATACTACTGATCCTATCTCTAACGAGTCATTCTCATTGGATATTACTAATCCAATCTCTAATGAGTTCTTTCGTTTGGTTTTAATGTGTCTTGTTCTCGAGCTTTATAAACCAAAGCTCTAATACCAACTGAAACAACCCAAACTTCCCGTAAAGGAAAGCCTGGATTGAGTTGAGAACACGAAAAATCGAAATACCAACAGAAAAACATTTCACTGCTTATTACAACAATTTACATCAGAGTACAAGAATATACAGAGTATGAATAAATAATGTACATCGGAAAATCAGAGATTTAAAATTGTAATCCAGCGGAAAAATAATACATAACACAATTGAAAGAAATACACGGAACAGAGCGTTCTAAATATAGCTCCAGCTGTAAAGCAGGATCCTGTGAATATAATATCCGCGAACCAAAACTACTAGCTGCCCGTTTGGAAAATAGAGGCACCCAGAGTTTAGGTTAAAACAATAAACTCCAGGTCAATCATTTGATTGGTGTGAGAACTAAAAACAGTTATTAAATCTTTACTTTAAAAATAAAGTAAATCAAGAGACCACGCCGTATAACACGGAAAGGGTTTCCTCCCAAGAATACCAGTGCATAGAACAAACAACGCAATACTTTTTGAAAAAAATGAAGCTATTATAAGACTCGGGTCCCATCACACAATGCAACTTAAGCCGAAGGATAGAGTTTTACCTTATAATAGACAAACATGCTTGGTACGTTTAAAACAAATCATTTTGATACTATTATAGTGTAAAGTGTATGAAAACAATTTCAAATATAAACGTATCAATCATAGGCGGCATGAGTACCATCTATCATGTCGCCATACTAGGCTCTACAATCAAAACCGAAAAGTCACGCATTGGAAACTGGATTTCTGTCATGAGTCTAGGCAAGGGATGTTCTCCTAACCGCTTCGAGACACTCTAACAAATGCCTGGGGACTACACACTCTGGGCAACCCCTGGATCCTCCAAGGTCGGTCCTCTCTTATGTTTGAGGATTGACAATTCCTGAACACACGTTTCCCCTCCCTATAGGGCGTTATTGAGCCAGATGACTCAATATCCATCGGCTCACTAGTAATCAATATATCTGAGGCGCCTCGCAATCTAACAACCACATAATTAAAAATATATAAATTTCTGGGCTCCATACCATGACACCACCCATAGCTAGAAAGAAACGTCATGTCCTCCTTGGGTCCTTATCCCGTTTTTGACTCATACCGAGGTGTGAGGCTCGCGAATAAATGCTATACACAAAGCTATGCTATATTAAAGTCGTGCTCTGATCATCAACCACAAGACTTTGTTTTTCAACAGAAGCCTTGATCATTTGCATCTCAGCATGCCACATAGGAAATTCACGCCATGCGACTGATGTCTATCGATATATAACCTCTGAGCTCGTACGTCTCAGAGAAGGGTGTTAAGTAAGAGAATAAATTATCCGCCACCAAACAAATATATACTTAATAAAGATCAATCAAAACAGAATAAAATACAATGTCAGACACACATCCTTTTACTAGTTCATTCTGGGTCTGAACGAAACCAGAGGCACCATATTCCTCGTCCTATATGTCCAATACAGGAGAGAGGTCCTCACATATTCGGTCGATCTCCAAGTACATTTGGATGATCACCACTTATTACCTTGTCTTGGGTGTACAACCCAATCAAGACATCAGTAATCATCCAAATGATGTGAAGACCTCCGGTCTTCAACCACCAACTTCATCTTCGACTTACGTCGAATTAGTTATTTAGAATGGGTATAAACCCGGCCTTTCCGAATAACTCGCGTATATTATAAACAAGTGCTATAAAAACACAACATACGCCTCATTCCAATCCAGAATATTCTTTTATTCAAATATTCTTATACTTTGGGAAGGGTTCTCATTAATTTTATTAAAGACAAATTCTTTAAATTTATTCTTTAGCCTTTCTTTGGATATCAATTCAAACCAAATTAAGGTTTATCCAAACTAGTCGGGATTAACACACCTTACCGATGTAATCATTTCTTTTATTTCCCAATCCCAATTTATTCATCCCATGGAGCAAAACTGGTAACACTCCATATCTAACACCACAGAGTTACCGGTAACATTAATTACCGTTTTACGTTCAAATCTAATTAAAGATTTAACTATCGCCTAGAGTAAAACTGGTGATACTCCATTCTCGATCATTTCCCAAATTTGATAATTTAAATTATCACATTCGCATTTCAATCTAATTAAACATTCACTAAAACTTCACTTAGTTTTAATCTTCCCAAAAATCAATATTAATAATTATTTAACTTTGGAAACACAAACATGTCGCATCGACAATCTACATCGTACTATTGATTTCTGCCGATATATAACCTCTAAGCTCATATGTTTTAGAGAAGGGTGTTAAGAAAGAGAATAAATTCTCCACCACCAAACAGATGTATATTTAGCAGAGATCAACCATACAATTAGAAATACAATGTTAGACATGTAATCCTGTCTTTAACTGGGTTAAAGAACTAATGTCATTTAAAACACGGTTCACGATAAACCCAAATCACATTCCATTAATTATGGAATCTTCAAGGAAAATAGATCAATATATAATCGATATCAATTTCTGTATCCGACTAATAATATAAATGGAATAACGACAACTCCTTTTAAATTCCATATATATTAACAGTTGTAACAACCCGAAAAGTTCCGATCCTAATTATTGATACTAATACATATCCTGTATCATATATTGACTAATCAAACACCAAAAATTAACAGATCATTAATAGAAAGAAGTTAGAAGATTAGAAATAGAGAGAAAGAAAGTTAGAGTAGAACAAAAAGGAGAACTGGACACACCAGAGTCATAGTATAACGAATGTCATAGCGGAACTGAATAAAATATATTATATAACATCTTGAAATACATAATTGTATTACATACATCATCAGAGTACAACTCATACATAACACAGCGGAAATAAACTCGATATATCTAATGTTCAAGACCCTTCTCCAAGCTCCATCAAGTGAATCTGTAAAATCTTGAAACTACTTGACTACCCGTACAAATTTGGGCACCCAAGAGTTTAGGGAAAACACAGAAAAATAAACTCTGGGTCAGTCATGGAACTGGTGTGACTAAACAATTTGAAAACAGATTGGATTCTGATTATGACAAGGTATGGAGCCACCTGCAGATATTGTATCTCTGGAGGCGAATACACTAGGTTCAACAAGAACGTCTTGCAACCCGACCCACACATAACCGACCACTCATTTCGCTTGAGTGTATCGAATGTATATCACTAACGGTTGGGATCAGCAACCGTTTCCCGAAATGGGACAACATCGAAAAAGATTAAAGAAGCAAACGGAATTTCTCTAGATGTACGATTATACACACTAATGGGAGCAACCCATATAGCCATGTTGCCTGCCTGATTCTTGTCATTTCACAGTTATGAGGCTTGAGGTTTGAATTCACCTTTACAACGCCTGATCACCATTTACTTTGAATGCCACATAGCCAGATCCATCAAATCACTAATTGACATCCACAAAAATATTCTGGGAGTTAGTGCCACCAATAGAAATACGTCTATACAAATCAATGTACGTGACTCTAAAGAAATACTCTGTCAGACATTCGTCCATACAAGTCATCCAGGAACAGGATGAACCGAAGGAACTCTTCTATTGCGTCTAATGTAGGTATCACCCCATGGATCAGTAGTGATTAGTCCTTGCAAATCCGAAGATTTCAATGACGACAAAATCACTATCTAAATAACTTCAGGAGCGACCCAGGAAAATTTATCAAGTGGTTCTTCCGCTCATGAAGGTCTACGGTCTTCACTCTTTCCATAAGTATATCTACAAGTTAGTTTACGAACGTAAAGCTAGTTTGAAGTGGTTTTGGGTCCAGTTCCCATCCTGGTCTCTTCAAAATAACAAGTAGGGAATATTTGATAGTCAGTGTTTTACTATCAAATTTAAGTAGTGTAGATAGATAAATAAACCAATTTATTTAAAATTATTACGTAACCTATATAAATTTTCATAACTTGTCCCTTCGGATTAATTTACTTGTACGAATCTTATTCTAATTTCAAAATAGTAATTGCTACAAGTCAATTAAAATAAATACGTGTCAACATTCTGTAACGACCCGCATTCTACGCATCATAGGATCGTAGAATATTTATTTCTGTCACATACAAAGTCGTATGGTCATGTAACTTTGGAAGACGACTATTAGGGTCATTTCCCACGTCCATGTTTTTTCCCGATTTTTAAATGACCATTTTACCCCTAGTTGGTACTGTTTTGGCCGTAACTTTTGATTGGAAATGAATTTTGACCTGAAACCACTTCCATTGGCTCCGGATGATGGTTTCTCTTTCCGTAGAGTGGTCAACTTAGCCAAACGGACTCACCGTTTGGGAGATATGGCTGAAACAAGTTCTAGATGGTGAAAAACAGCTTAATTGGGCTTAACCGGGTAATTAGCAACTAGGCCCAGAAGGGAATTTCGAGTTTAGAGGTATAGGAGGACTGATTAGGGTTAGGGAATCACTTTCATTTCAGTTTTGAGCTGCCACAAACCTTCTTGAGACCCTAGTAATGGCTTCCATCCTCTAAAACCACTCCAAAACACATTTTAGTGAAGATTAAACCTAAACTACATCAAAGCAAGGCCAAATAGCAACAAAGCAAGGTTAGAGCTGCTGTTAGACATCAGTATTCACCCAAATCAGTGAGGTTTCAGTTCTGAGAATTTTGTTTGTGGCCAAGGTGAGTGATTAGCATTGTTTTGACACTAATTATAGTTAATTAAGGGTAATTAGTGAAGATTAGCGAATTTACACACTAATAAATTCTGGAAAAATATCTATAAATTCGAAAATAATATTTTATGCCTCTGGTAGAAATTTGGTTTAATTTGGTTAAGTGTTGTTAATTCTATCACTAGTTTCACTTAAACATGATTAAGAGGGACTATGGGAAAATGTGAGGTTTTAGCCACTTTTGATCCATTTTGATTCATTTGAATTGTTGTCTGCTGTTTGTGGTTGCTATCATGTGTTGCTATGACTCTATGGTGTGTTTTATGATTGATTAGAAGTGTTAAATTTGTCGAAAACGCCGTCGAATGGCGTAGAAAGCTCGCTGGAAAGTTGCAGAAGTGTGTAGGTTCCGAACCGGATCGGATCGGAGTAGGGGTCGGATCGGATTTGTGAACTGACCAAAGGAATTCGAACTGGATTGGAACTTGTCACTGGAGGAGGGTTGGCGAGAAGGAAGGCCGTTTACTTAGAGTTGGAGTTGGACAGAGGATCGGATCGAAGCCATGGAGCAGGATCGGATCGGAGTAAGCTAAAGAGCGGGATCGGATCGGATAAGGGGATCGGGTCGGGTAGCCGAATCGAACCAAGGTGATGGCATCTCCAGCAGCGTGGGACTTCAGGGACAACAAGGGAGACCCGGACCGCGACTCTGAAGGACTCGGAAGTAGTTGAAGAAATGGCGGCAGAAGCAGGACACCCGAACCAAACCGAGTGGAGAACCGAACCGAAGGAGCACCGAACCGGATGGAGTACTGTGACCCGAACCGAACCGAGTGGAGAACCCGAACCGAAGGAGCACCGAACCGGATTGGAGCTGCGATTACGCGATGACTCTTTTGAAGACCAACTCCAACTCGATCAAAACCCGAGATGCAAAGGAAGTCCAAGTGGGAAGTTAGAACTCAAGATTTAGATGGGAATCAACGAGTTCGCTTCATGATGGGCTTTACTGCGGGACGCGTGCCAAGGGGTTATCGATGTCTATAGCTTTGGACCACTATGGTAGGAGGTACGAAGGCGGATTCAGGGCCATTATGGCATTGGTAGAACCAAGGGCTACGACCAATGTGGTGGGTCATTGAAATGTTTGGTCATGACTCCATGTGTTTAGCTTGGTCACAGCAGAGTTTCTACAAGTCGGGATTCGTCGTTACCTTAATTTGTCTAGTGTTCCAAAGTGGTAGATATCGTATGCTTTACGCACTGAGTGAGAGATGTGAGGATGATTGCTATGGATGGTTTGTTTGCTATCATTATGACATACACACCCCACCCCCGTATTCTTTACACCGTTCATTATGGCACCTTAGAGTACTGTACGGTATGTGGTACTAACTCTTTGGTTGCAGGTCCAGGTTCAGGTACGGTTTAGTATACCTGTTATTATTCTGTTTAGATGCTTATCGCTCATACCAGGCTTTATGTCTGACCCAGAGTTTTATGTCTCCTCTTATTACTCTGGGTGCTCACACGAGCAGACTAGAGACAGGTTAGCTGGTGATGCACGGGTAGATGATCCGGAGACGAGCAGGAGGCTTCCACGTAATATATATAGTATTCTCCCTGTGTTGTTGAAGATCACTGCTTGGGCATTGGTGGTGTATCTTCTGTTTTAGCTTCCTTTTGTTTAGAGGCAGTAAATTTGGAAAGTTGTAATAAGCTGTATTTGGATTTCCGCTACTCTGATGTTGATATTGGTTTTAGTTATCAGCTTATGCACTGTCTCACCCGTTTTATGTCAAGTATATTATTATTATATTTTATCCCATGCGCTGTGAGACATTCTATAGGTTCCTTGATTAGTTCATTCCCTTCTTCCCTTTTCTTGGCGACCGTTCTATGCTAGTCGGGCATGTGTACAGCGCACTTTTGGACGAAATGCCGGCTGGTGGAGCGGGCCGTCACACTTGGTATTAGAGCTCTAGGTTGCATAGTTAACCTAGGGAAGTTATCAGGGAGAGATAATATACGTATACGAGAGCGTATTTGTGATTACTTTGGTTTTTAAAAGCTATATATATATACTATTAGTAGTAGTAGTATAAGGATGAAGTCGTACTGCACTAGCACCACTATAGAGTCGTTAATCGTTTCCTTTTTCAGATTGACGATGAGCCGATATACTAGAGGTGCTGGTAGGGGAGCCAATAATGGGGATGCTACTGACATGAGGACGATGTTTACTGACCTCATGAGAGAGATGCTTAGAGATGTACAGAGGGCAGCTCCCAATGGTGGAAATGGTGGTGGTCCAATAGTGCAGGCGCCAAGAGTCGGCTTCGCCAAGCTGAATAAGGATTATACTAGCCTTGGTGGGAAGCCGTTCCACGGAACGGAGTCGGCCACGGATGTTCAGGATTGGTTGGATAGTTGCGAACGTATCTTCGAGGATTTGGGTATCGAGGATGCGATGAAGAGAAAGCTAGCGTCCCGTCAGCTGCAAGGGCGGGCAATGAATTGGTGGAATGCTATAAAGGCAGCTACTCCAGAAGATCAGATTACTTGGGAGCAGTTTAAGGCTCGCTTTAGCGAGAAGTTCATTCCTGCTGCTCAGAAGTCAGTGCTGTTTAAGAAATTCTTGGAGCTCAAGCAGAATGGCAGAGCTGTCTCGGAGTATATTGCTGAATTCGACACTTTGTCAAAATATGGGTTATCTCTTGTTGATACTGCCGAGAAAAAGAATGAGAAATTCATAACTGGTTTGGATCGGTACTTGGGGGAAAAGCTTATTAACCACATCGATGAGACGTTTGAGTCGATTGTGGGGAAAGCATTAAGATCAGAAAGCCTCTAACCTAAGCCGAAGACTGAGGTTGCAACCGCAGATGAGCCAAAGCCACAAGCAAGTGGTGGAGGCAAGGGTGGTTCCCAGAATAAGAGAAAGCAGAGTCAGACTAAGGATGGCCAGAAGAAAAAGAATAAACAAGATGTTGAGTGCTTCAGCTGTGGTAATAAGGGCCATTATGCTAGTAATTGTCGGGCCAAGCCAGCGAATAGGAAGTGCTTCAATTGTGGCCAAATGGGACATCATAAGGACAAGTGTCCACAGCCCCCCAAAGAAAAGCAAATGGTGAAAGCATACGCCCTTAATGTTATTCCTTCTTCGTGGAATGCCCCAACTGCGGCGGAGAAGGGAAAGAATGTCGTCATTCAAGGTATGCTTTCTGTTTATGATGTTCCTATTAGAGTTTTGTTTGATACCGGAGCTTCCTGTTCTTTCATATCTAGTGACCTGGTAGATAGGTTGGGATTGGAGCCCGAGATTGTCGATAAACCTTTAGTAGTGACAAACCTGATTGGTGGTTCGACTAGCCTTAGCATGATTTGTCGTAATGTGGTCTTATCGAGTCATGGATGCATGTTTGTTTATGATTGTTTTGTTTTGGGCTTTACTGGGTTTGGCATTATTTTGGGAGTAGATTGGCTCCGAAGATACGGGGTGGTGGTAGACTGTGAGGGCTTTTTAGTGACAGCTAGAGCGGATGATGGGCGGAGGATAGTGTTTGGTGGCCTACCCAGTGAGGGGGTATTGGCTAGTTTTCTAAACTCCCTCGATATTCCACATAGTGAGTTATCAGGTTTGCCCGTGGTTGGCCAGTATCCGGATGTTTTCGAGGAAGTGACCGGGCTTCCACCCCACCGAGAGATTGAGTTCCGTATTGATTTGGTAAAAGACGCCAGACCTATAGTAATGCAACTTCGTCGTATGGCACCAAGAGAGCAGCGAGAGCTCGAGGTGCAAGTTAGCGATCTTTTGAAGAAGGGATTTATCAGAAGGAGTGTTTCTGAATGGGGAGCACCAGTTGTGTTTGCTACCAAGGCGGATGGTTCCCTTCGTTTGTGTGTAGACTACCGCGAGTTGAATAAAGTGACGAGGAAGAATAAGTATCCTCTACCGCGGATAGATGATTTGTTCGATCAGTTGAGTGGAGCGAGAATATTTTCTCAGTTGGATCTCGCGACAGGTTTTCATCAGCTTAGAGTGGAAGCTGAGAGTATAGCTAAAACGGCATTTCGGACGCCGTCTGGATTTTATGAGTGGTTGGTCATGCCATTCGGGCTGACCAATGCCCCAGCATATTTTGTGGATCATATGAACAGGGTATTCAGGAATCAGTTGAATAAGTTTATCCTTGTGTTCGTTGATGATATTTTGATCTATTTGAGGATAGAGGAAGAACACAAGGAACATTTAAGAGTAGTGATGGAGGTGTTGAGAAAACACCAATTAAAAGCAAATTTTCTAAGTGTCACTTCTGGAAGAGGGAAGTGAGGTTCTTAGGCCATGTTGTATCAGAGAATGGTATTGCCGTGGACCCGGCGAAGGCGGCCACGGTACAGGATTGGCCTACACCCAAGAATGCAACAGATGTAAGAAGTTTCTTGGGGTTAGCTGGATATTATCGCAAGTTTATCCAAGTTTTCTCCAAGATAGCAGCACCATTGACCCAGTTGACCAAGAAGAATCAAGCTTTTGTCTGGGATGAAAGGTGCGAGAATGCATTCAAGAGTCTAAAGGACAAGTTGACAAGCGCACCAGTGTTAGTCATTCCTGAGGGGAATGAAGAGATGACGGTATACACGTATGCCTGTGGTATCGGACTGGGCGCTGTATTGATGCAAGGCGGAGGGTTGTAGCTTATGCAAGTCGACAATTGAAACCGCACGGGAGAAGATACCCTACCCATGATTTAGAATTGGCAGCGATCGTGTTTGCATTAAAGATGTGGAGACACTATCTTTTGGTAGAAAGATTTGAGCTGTTTACAGATCATAAGTCGTTGAAGTATCTCTTCTCCCAGAAGGATTTAAATCTCCGGCAACAAAGGTGGTTAGGGTTCTTAGCTTCCTATGATTTTGACATCGCATATACACCGGGAAAGGGCAATGCGGTGGCTGATGCATTGAGTAGGAGACATACCAGCCTGGGGGCTATGTTTCTAGAATGGAAGCAACTGGAGTACATCGCTGGGTATGATTTCAGACCAAAGTGCGAATTGGATCCAGAAATGTTAGCAAGTTTGACGATCAGACCAACTTTAATTGAGCGAATTGGCACTAGTCAGAGGGACGATCCTAACCTATAGGAAATCATCTCCAAGTTAAAGATGGGTATCGATGAGGAGATGAACAAGTATGGGCTTGATCGAGATGGATGGCTTAGAAAGAATGGAAAACTTATTGTACCCAATGTCAATGGATTGAGAGATGAAGTGCTTAGAGAATGTCATCACTCAAAGCTGACTATACACCCTGGTGGTAACAAGGTGTATCGAGGTATGAAGCGGACTTACTACTGGGAAGGGATGAAAAGAGACGTTGGGAAGTTTATATCTAAGTGCATGAATTGCCAGCTAGTTAAAGCCGAACAAAAGAAGCCTAGTGGGTTGTTACAACCATTAGAAATTCCCGAATGGAAATGGGAGCAAGCCTCGATGGATTTCATCGATGGTTTACCGAGGACTAGATCGGGACATGATAGCATTTGGGTAATTGTGGATCGACTGACTAAAAGTGCAAGATTTATACCAGTCAAATCGACCAGAACGGCAGCTAATTTAGCAAAATTGTATATGAAGTGGGTAGTGAGATTTCATGGAGTACCTAAAAGCATTGTGAGCGACCGAGACCCGTTGTTTACTAGTGGGTTTTGGAAGAGCTTACAAGGGGCTCTAGGGTCAGAGTTACATCTCAGTACCGCATATCATCCTCAGACCGACGGTCAGACGGAGAGGGTGAATCGTATTTTGGAAGATCTCTTGAGAGCATGTATATTGGATTTTGGTGGATCATGGGATGACCATTTGCATCTAGTAGAGTTTGCATATAATAATAGCTACCAATCCAGTATCGGTATGGCTCCATATGAAGCTTTGTACGGAAGACCGTGCAACTCACCATCATGTTGGATAGAGACTGGCGAGAAGTTTGTGCTTGGACCAGATGTGGTGAAGGAAACTTCAGATAAGATTAAGGTCATTCAATAACGAATGAAAGCTGCTCAAGATAGGCAGAAGAGTTATGCCGATGAGAGGAGAAGAGACTTGAAATTCTCCGTTGGTGACTTGGTGTTTGTCAAGATCTCTCCGTTGAAGAGCGTGATACGATTTGGCAGGAGAGGCAAATTAGCACCAAGATTTGTTGGCCCATTCCCTGTTCTTGAATTAGTCGGGAATTTGGCATATAGAGTTGGCTTACCAGAGAAAATGGCGGGAGTTCACAATGTATTTCATGTTTCCCAACTAAGGAAGTTCGTTCACGACTCAGATGTGACTATTTCACCTGATCAATTAGAGGACTTCGAAGTAGAACCCGAGGCGGTTGGGAACCGCAAGCCGATTCGTATTGTGGGACACGATATGAAACAACTTCGAAGGAAGGCGGTGAAGCTAGTCAAGATCCAGTGGGGCGAGAATGAGAGTGATTGTACATGGGAGATAGAGGAGAGCATTAGGAAGGCATATCCAGAACTTTTTGCCTGGTAAGATTTACTTTGTAATTTAGTTTTCCGCATGCTAGGGTAGACTTGTTTTGCTTGTTTGATTGTTGTTTTATGATTGATAGGCATGCGGGACCTTTGTGTATGTTCTGATTAGGGAATTTCGGGGACGAAATTTCTTAAGGGGGGAGAGTGTAACGACTCGCATTCTACGCATCATAGGATCGTAGAATATTTATTTCTGTCACATACGAAGTCGTATGGTCATGTAACTTTGGGAGACGACTATTAGGGTCATTTCCCATGTCCATTATTTTTCCCGATTTTTAAATGACCATTTTACCCCTAGTTGGTACTGTTTTGGCCGTAACTTTTGACTGGAAAGGAATTTTAACCTGAAACCACTTCCATTGGCTCCGGATGATGGTTTCTCTTTCCGTAAAGTGGTCACATTAGCCAAACGGACTCACCGTTTGGGAGATATGGCTGAAACAAGTTCCAGATGGTGAAAAACAGCTTAATTGGGCTTAACCGGGTCAACTAGGCCCAGAAGGGAATTTCAAGTTTAGAGGTATAGGAGGACTAATTAGGATTAGGGAATCACTTTCATTTCAGTTTTGAGCCGCCACAAACCTTCTTGAGACCCTAGTAATGGCTTTCATCCTCTAAAACCACTCCAAAACACATTTTAGTGAAGATTAAACCTAAACTACATCAAAGTAACGCCAAATAGCAACAAAGCAAGGTTAGAGCTGCTGTTAGACATCGGTATTCACCCAAATCAGCGAGGTTTCAGTTCTGAGAATTTTGTTTGTGGCCAAGGTGAGTGATTAGCATTGTTTTGACACTAATTACAGTTAATTAATGGTAATTAGTGAAGATTAGCGAATTTACACACTAATAAATTCTGGAAAAATATCTATAAACTCGAAAATAATATTTTATGCCTCTGGTTGAAATTTGGTTTAATTTGGTTAAGTGTTGTTAATCCTATCACTAGTTTCACTTAAACATGATTAAGAGGGACTATGGGAAAATGTGAGGTTTTAGCCACTTTTGATCCATTTTGATTCATTTGAATTGTTGTTTGCTGTTTGTGGTTGCTATCATGTGTTGCTATGACTCTATGGTGTTTTTATGATTGATTAGAAGTGTTAAATTTGTCGAAAACGCCGTCGAATGGCGTAGAAAGCTCGCTGGAAAGTTGCAGAAGTGTGCAGGTTCCGAACCGGATCGGATCGGAGTAGGGGTCGGATCGGATTTGTGAACTGACCAAAGGAATTCGAACTGGATTGGAACTTGTCACTGGAGGAGGGTTGGCGAGAAGGAAGGCCGTTTACTTAGATTTGGAGTTGGACAGAGGATCGGATCGGAGCCATGGAGCAGGATCGGATCGGAGTAAGCTAAAGAGCGGGATCGGATCGGATAAGGGGATCGGGTCGGGTAGCCGAATCGAACCAAGGTGATGGCATCTCTAGCAGCGTGGGACTTCAACGACAACAAGGGAGACCCGGACCGCGACTCTGAAGGACTCGGAAGTAGTTGAAGAAATGGCGGCAGAAGCAGGACACCCGAACCGAACCGAGTGGAGAACCCGAACCGAAGGAGCACCGAACCGGATGGAGTACTGTGACCCGAACCGAACCGAGTGGAGAACCCGAACCGAAGGAGCACCGAACCGGATTGGAGCTGCGATTACGCGACGACTCTTTTGAAGACCAACTCCAAATCGATCAAAACCCGAGATACAAAGGAAGTCCAAATGGGAAGTTAGAACTCAAGATTTAGATGGGAATCAACGAGTTCGCTTTATGATGGGCTTTGCTGCGGGACGCGTGCCAAGGGGTTATCGATGTCTATAGCTTTGGACCACTATGGTAGGAGGTACGAAGGCAGATTCAGGGCCATTATGGCATTGGTAGAACCAAGGGCTACGACCAATGTGGTGGGTCATTGAAATGTTTGGTCATGACTCCATGTGTTTAGCTTGGTCACAGCAGGGTTTCTACAAGTCGGGATTCGTCGTTACCTTAATTTGTCTAGTGTTCCAAAGTGGTAGATATCGTATGCTTTACGCACTGAGTGAGAGATGTGAGGATGATTGCTATGGATGGTTTGTTTGCTATCATTATGACATACACACCCCACCCCCGTATTCTTTACACCGTTCATTATGGCACCTTAGAGTACTGTACGGTATGTGGTACTAACTCTTTGGTTGCAGGTCCAGGTTCAGGTATGGTTTAGTATACCTGTTATTATTATGTTTAGATGTTTATCGCTCATACCAGGCTTTATGTCTGACCCAGAGTTTTATGTCTCCTCTTATTACTCTGGGTGCTCACACGAGCAGACTAGAGACAGGTTAGCTGGTGATGCACGGGTAGATGATCCGGAGACGAGCAGGAGGCTTCCACGTAATATATATAGTATTCTCCCTGTGTTGTTGAAGATCACTGCTTGGGCATTGGTGGTGTATCTTCTGTTTTAGCTTCCTTTTGTTTAGAGACAGTAAATTTGGAAAGTTGTAATAAGCTGTATTTGGATTTCCGCTACTCTGATGTTGATATTGGTTTTAGTTATCAGCTTATGCACTGTCTCACCTGTTTTATGTCAAGTATATTATTATTATTATTATATTTTATCCCATGCGCTGTGAGACATTCTACAGGTTCCTTGATTAGTTCATTCCCTTCTTCCCTTTTCTTGGCGACCGTTCTATGCTAGTCGGGCATGTGTACAGCGCACTTTTGGAGGAAATGCCGGCTGGTGTGGGGCGGGCCGTCACACATTCTATTTAATTCGCTTACATTCAGTTGATCACTTCACGGCACAATGGACAATTCACAATAATCATTCATCACAGCAATATCAATCAACACTGATTCAACGTTTCATTTCAAACTAATAATAGTTTGAAATATTTAATCTCTTCCATAATATTTAATAAAAGATCTTTGGAAATAATTTAATACTTTTATTTAAACTTTAATAACGATATTTGTAATCATTTATTCAATCGGGTCTTCTTCCATTTCCCTTTGCTATTATGAACTTACGATGGTTACATTCTTATATATAATATTTTCATAACATGCCGATTTGATCTAGTTATCTTAAACAAATCTTAACTTTAATTTCAAACAGCAATTGGTCCAAGATGGTTAAAATTAAATAAAAACCGGTCAATGTTTTATTTTCACTAATCTAAATTAGAGTGATCACTTCAAGGCATAACAAATAATTAACAACAATCATTTACCAGCATCAACAATGGCTTAACGTTAAATTTTAAATTCAATAACAGTTTGAAATATGTGCACACGAGTAACAATTTATTTCATGTTACATTTATTCACTATTTTTTTTAGGAAATAAATTAATCGATTTATCTCAACTTTTATTTTGTTTTTAATTTATGTGTATATACATATACTTCTCCTATTCAAATGAAATAAATCGAACTGATTAAGATAAAAGAAATTTTATTAGACACCATAAGTCCCCAAACCCGTATTACCAAAATATTCGGCGTCGACTTCCTCACACCAGTGTTCTTCTTCCCGAACTCTTGTTTATTATATATATACTTAAATTGTTTTTCATTTAAACTTATGGATTTTAAATAATATATTTTCCCATTTTTTCATATATAGTTCAGGCCCAAGGCCCACTTATATATGACAGCCCATACTCCTTCGTTTTCCAGACTCGTTCCTTTCTTTCTCTTGTGACTTCCAGGTAAAACAAAATCAAGTTGAAACATGGAATTGGCCAATAAAAAAATGGATCAGCTCATTTCGATCCCTTCTTTTTATTGATCACCCCATTCTTTGTTCTCTTGCCATGCTATGCCCAGGCATAAATCCAAACGAAAACGTCGCATCCTAACATTACAAAATCTTGGAGCGACATGAGGTGATCCTTCAATTTTGCATTGCCATTCCTTTCTCTTCTTCCCATTTCCTTTTCTTCTTCCTCACGTACCCTGCTCGACCTGTGCACATGCACAAACCCCTCCATCGCCATCATGGTGCTCCGGCCATCCCCGCAAGTCAAGTTCACCTTCATGTTCTCATATCTACCACAAAAAACCTTATACTCCATTGTTGTCAAAATTTAAGCCTCAGCCGAAGGTTCATGATTTTACCCGTCTTCTCAAAACACCTCGCATCGCCTCCATGGTCCACCGACCATCATCAAACTCCAGTCGATTGAAGCTGACTCTACCCCCGACCAAACCTCTAGGTGTGCACTCATACTTCATTGCTTCAAAGGAACAGTTCGCCCCCAAATTCATATTACCCAGAATGGTGTTGATTATCTATAAAAATCAAAATTTACAAATTTACTTGTTTAAAATTTTTGATTGCATTTTTCTATTGATCTTCTACCTACCCTGGCCATCTGACTTCGACGCCATAGCTCATGATCAACCCCATCGCCAGAATTTGATCGAACTTCCTTTTCTAATTAATACAAAATTTCTCACTATTTATATCACTAAAATTCTTGATTTCGATATTAAAATTCATGGTTTTTCAATCTAATTCTATCCGCATACTTGAATCGCCACATTTTGTTGTTTGAAATTTTCTCTTTTATCGCTTCTTTACTGTTTTTCATCAATATCCTATAAGGTACGTTATTATTTGGAGTGAAATAAATTTTAAGGTATACTTGAGATAAAAATAGAACAATTTTCATGTTGACCCAATCCTTAGAACAACCAAGATTCATGTTATTGATTTCTTCATTTAATATATGAGGTATAGGTTCTTACTGTGAAACACACAACTGCATATTCAAAACATACAGTAAAGTACAACCTCAAATTTGAGTACTTAATCGCGTGCAATCTGTACCAAGTTATTTGTTAAAAAATATGTTGATGAAAGCACACATGAGATCATACTATAAATTTTCATAGAGAAGTGTTAGGGATTTAGTTTACTCACTAAATTTTGTTTGATGTCATACTTTTGTTTTTCTTCAAACGATCTGTTCTAATCTATTATGTGCAGAATTTAACCCTTAACTCACTTCAAATGTTGAATCATACATCAAAGTTTGAATCCTACCTAGAATTTAACATAACTTTAGAAAAAATCCAAGTGTTTACTCACCTTATTGCCTACGTATGTGTTTGTTGTTCTTACTTTACATCTCCAGGTTTGCCCAAAATTTAAGTTAAATCTAATTATCCTAGAGATTGACTCCTTAGTTAACTTAATATTTCCATCTGGTAGAATGGATGCATATCACTATAAATTCATTTTGAATCCTACTATGACTGAGAACAAAGAGTATAGCAATGAGAGTTGTTTTGCGTTTGACAGACTTCAGCTTTACTTCGTTTCCAATATACAGACATATATATATATATATGTTGTTAAATGACTTGTATCCTCAACCCCAATTCAAATATGCAACCTATTCTAATTTGATATGTTGATATAAGAAACAGATAGGATTTTTCACAATCATCTTAATAAAAGATGTAGCTTACAAAATAATATTCATTGTCCTGTATGTATTTGTGTTAACTGTTTATGCTTTGCTTTTTGATTAATTCTTATAATATCAGGAAATCACACAAACCAAAATGTATACATCTAACTACATATGCTTAGATCAAAACAGAAACATTTATGAATTATGATAGGAAAGGAAATAGGGGAGTTTACTCACAAAATTGACTACTGCTGTGTTTTGGTTCACTGTCCTTTGTATTTAATTTCCAAGCTTTTTACTTCATGGTACTCGGCCATTACTCCTTTTATGGTTATGCTTCTTTGTTTACATATGTTTTCCAGTGATGTGTGTGAATATATGTGGTGATGTGGTGTATATATATAGGTGAATGGTTGAGGCATAAGTCGTGTTGGTCTTAAGTCATGCAGGGTGTTTATAGGCAGCCTGAAGTGAAGGTGATTTTTGATTGGAATGAAATGTGATGCAAGTCATTGACAGTAATTTCTTTCCTAGTCTATATGTTGTGCAGGCCAATAGGAAGTAATGTACACAATGATGTGCTAAGGATTATGGAATTAGGCTTTGTAGTGCATAGGTGTGCAGACTGCTTAGACTGGCTTTATAGTGGTGATAGGAGGCATGTGTGCAGTAGCCCTATGTACCATTCAATCACTATCTTCATACTTGGCTCCTAAGTAATACAACTACGCCATGTTCCATCTACACCTAGATGCATGTACCATATATAAATAAACTAAACTTAGCATCTAGGCAAGCATCACTTCTTTTAAATGCCCATGTTCTTGCTGCAACATTATTGACTTGTGTATGTACTTTCATGTATAACAAATAGATCCTTAGTCTCCATGTAAACTCAAATCATAGATGTCCATGTCCTAGGTGTAGAATCATGTGCATGCTGATCAGAAATATCAAGTAACCAAGTTCTACTTGTACATCCATGGACATATATATGTCCTATATATACTAACATATGAAGTAAAATAAAATTTTCCTTTAAGTAGATCTTACTTAAGGTAACTTCTATATCTATATGACTTAAATGCAAGTTTGAATGTAAGCAAAGATGTGAAAACAATAAACACTTGTCATAGGTTAATTCAATGACTTTTATCTTATTAAAATTATCAAACAAATGAATATCTTGCCTTTAATTATATCTTCTTATATATACTTATATGATACGCCGAATTTTGTTGATAAAAAAGTATCATCATTAAATGTTTTGATCTATGAAGTAATCAAATTCCACTTGTATAATTTCTTATTTAACATCAAGTAAAAATCCCAATTATATCATATGTTAAAAAAAAATCAAATTTCCCTTTTTATTTACTTCGGTAATTTTATATTCTTATGAGTTTAAGTGCAAATTATGATAAAACATCGATTACTTATGTTATATGCATCTATACATTGGTTACAGAAATTTAGAAATCATTTAAAACTATATTTTATATATATTTGGAATTTTCTGACATTTCCCAAAATTAAATTACCAGTATGATTTATACATTTTAGATTATAAAATTAGTCCAAAAGTTGGGTCGTTACAATCTACCCCTCTTAAAAAACAATCGTCCCCGAAATTAAAGAGTAACGAGGAGATTCTAGTTGTATCCAAAATCATAGACTTATCTCACCACATTCCTGGGTCATCCCTTAACAATCCTAACAACCAAGGCATTTAGGACATGCATGTTGTCTACCCAAAATATCTTACTGCAATCAAACAATTCAACTCACACATTAGCAATTTGACATTTATCACAGTTATTTCAATAAATAGAAATATCGGTTACTACCACTGGAAAATATTTTCATTCTATATTCACGCATTACTATTCTTCTACACTTATTAGTTCCTAATCATAAATTGCTAGGAAAAAAATCCTCTAAGTATCAACCCCGAAGACCGAAATCAACATCAGATCAACACTCAAAAAATTATTCAACTTAACCAATCTCTAGTTAGGTTCCAATTTCTTAACTCCACATCTTATTTCCTGTCAACCCAAATATCTCTGATTATGGTTGAAAAATATTCCAGCTCATTAGTCTGAATTAATCCTGTTTAAATATCTCTATCTGTTTCAAAATTTCTTTTCAAGCTTCAATCCAGTTTAATTCCATTTAACTTAACTTTACTATTTCAATCCTGTTTCAGTTGAATTTTCCAATTCCTAACTCCTGGGATTATTTCAAAACAGTCTAGTATATCATATCTCTATTTCATTTTAATTCAAAACTTTTGAATTTATCCAAAAAAAAATTTTCCTCAAACATTTTTCCTGTTTTTCTTATTTGTATATTTCATTCTCTATAAAAATTCAATTTGGTTCATCATATAACCATTTCAATTTTATAATCTGATATTAGATTATATTAGCAACCAACATAGCCAATAATAATAATTTCAGAAAATTAATCCTTTTATATCAAAATATAATTTTGAGTAAATTATTTTATTTACCCAACCTTTAAAAATGATACTGTGTCGAATTACTCTATTCAAGAGTTTAGAAACACCCATTGATGCAGTTTTGACTACTGTGTCGACTAGAATTCATAAATCACTCGATAAACTAAACTACACAATATAAAATGGTTTTAATATAATTTTCAAATACGCGCTCACATATATACATTCAAACTCAATTTAGGGTATTACTAACCCCATCTCTATCGAGTTACACCATAGAGCTAAGGTAATTACTAAACCATTGCTCTGATACCAATTGTAACGACCAGAAAAGTTCTGATCCTGATTATTGATACTAATACATATCCTGTATCATATATTGACTAATCAAACATCAGAAATTAACAGATCGTTAATAGAAAGAAGTTAGAGGATTAGAAATAGAGAGAAAGAAAATTAGAGTAGAAGAAAAAGGAGAACTGGACACAACAGAATCAGAGTATAACGAATGTCACATCAGAACTGAATAAAATATATTATATAACATCTTGAAATACAAAACTGTATTACATACATCATCTAAGTACAGCTCATACATAACACAACGGAAATAAACTAGATATATCTAATGTTGAAGACCCTATTCCAAGATCCATCAAGTCAATCTATAAAATCCTGAAGCTACTTGACTGCCCGTCCAAATTTGGGCACCTAAGAGTTTAGGGAAAACACAGAAAAATAAACTCTGAGTCAGTCATGGGACTGGTGCGAGTAAACGATTTTAAAATAGATTGATTTTAAAGTTCAAAATCTTTTCAAAAGAAAAGATAATCATAAGGCCAAATCCACACATAAATACGAATGGTTTTTACCTTACAATAACCCAAAACATTTTGAAATCAATATTTTATCTGATATTATATAATGCCTAAATACAAATAAATATCAATCTACCGGAATAATTACATCTCACGCTCTACATATATAGTATATAATCAAAACTGCGGGCGCTTATTGGAGATTGGATTCCGACTATGACAAGGTATGGAGCCACCTTCCGATAGTGTATCTCTAGAGGCGAATACACTGGGTTCAACAAGAACGTTTTGCAATCTGGCCCACACATGACCGACCACTCATTTCGCTTGAGTGTATCGATTGTATATCACCAACGGTTGGGATCAGCAACCGTTTCCCGAAAAGGGATAGCATCAAAAAAGATCAAAGAAGCAAACGGAATTTCTCTAGATAGGCGATTATACACCCTAATGGGAGCGACCCACATAGCCGTGCTGCCTGCACGATTTTCGTCATTTCCCAGTTGTGAGGCTTGAGGTTTGAATTCACCATTAGAACGTCTGATCACCATTTACTTTGAATGCCACATTGTCAGATCCGTCAAATCATAATTGACATCCGCAAAATATTCCGGGTGTTAGCGCCACCAACAGAAGTACATTTGTAAAAATCAATGTACGTGACCCTAAAGAAATACTCTATCAGATATTCGTCCATACAAGTCATCTAGGAACAGGATGAACAGAAGGCACTCTCCTACTGCGTCTAATATAGGTATCACCCCATGGATCAGTAGCGAGTAGTCCTTGCAAATCCGAAGATTTGAATGACGACAGAATCACTGTCAAAATATCTTTAGGAGCGACTCAGAGAAATTTATCAAGTGGTTCTTCTGCTCGTGAAGGTCTATGGTCTTCACTCTTACCATAAGTATACTTGCAAGTTAACTTATGAATGTAAAGCTAGTTTGAAGTGGTTTTGGGTCCAGTTCCCATCTCGGTCTCTTCGAACTAACATGTAAGGAATATCTGATAGTCATTGTTTTACTATCAAATTTAAGCAGTGCAAATAGATAAATAAACCAATTTATTTAAAATTATTATGTACCCTATATAAATTTTCATAACTTGTCCCTTTGGATTAATTTACTTGTATGAATCTTATTCTAATTTCAAAACAGTAATTGGTACAAGACAATTAAAATAAAAACGTGTCAACATTCTATTTAATTAGCTTACATTCAATTGATCACTTCACGACACAATGGACAATTCATAATAATCATTAATCACAGCAATATCAATCAACACTGATTCAATGTTTCATTTCAAACTAATAATAGTGATATTTGTAATCATTTATTCGATCACTTCTTCTTCCATTTCTCTTTGTTATTATGAACTTACTATGGTTACATTCTTATATATATATATATATAATATTTTCATAACATGCCTATTTGATCTAATTATCTTATATAAATCTTGTCTTTAATTTCAAACTGCAATTGGTCTAGGATGGTTAAAATTAAATAAAAACGGGTCAATGTTTTATTTTCACTAATCTATATTAGATTGATCACTTCATGTCATAACAAATAATTAACAACAATCATTTACCCCAACATCAATAATGGGTTAACGTTAAATTTTAAATTCAATAACATTTTGAAATATGTGCACCAATTTATTTCATATTACATTTATTCTCAATTTTTTAGGAAATAAATTAATTGATCTATCTCAACTTTTATTTTGTTTTTAATTTATGTGTATATGGTACTTCTCCTATTCAAATGAAATAAATCAAATTGATTAAGATAAAAGAAAATTTAATAGACCCCGTAAGTCCCCAAACCCGTATAACCAAAATATTCGGTGCCGACTTCCTCACACCAGTCTTCTTCTTCCCAAACTCTTCTTTATTATGTATATATACTTAAATAGTTTTTCATTTAAACTTATGGATTTTAAAAAATATATTTTCCCTTTTCTCATATATAGTTCAGGCCCAAGGCCCACTTATCTCTGATAGTGCATACTCCTTCGTTTTCCAGACCTGTTCCTTTCTTTCTCTTGTGGCTGCCAGGTAAAAACAAAATCAAGTTGAAAAGTGGAACTGGCAAATAAAGAAAACGGATCAGCTCATTTGATCACCCCATTCTTTGTTCCCTTTCCATGCCATGCCCAGACATGAATCCAAACGAAAACGTCGCGTCTTGTCATTACAAAATCCTGGATCGACCTGAGGTGATCCTTCAATTTTGCCTTGCCATTCCTTTCTCTTCTTCCCATTTCCTTTTCTTCTTCCTTGGGTACCCTGCTCGACCTGTGCACATGTACAAACCCCTCCATCACCATCATGATGCTCCGGCCATTCCCGCAAGTCAAGTTCACCTTCATGATCTCATATCTACTACTAAAAAACCTTATACTCCATTATTGCCAAAATTTAAGCCTTAGCCGAAACTTCATGATTTTACCCATCCCCTCAAAAACACCTCGCATCGACTCCATGGTCCATCGATGATCACCAGACTCCGGTCGATTGAAGCTGACTCTACCCACGTCCAAACCCTCCAGGTGTGCACTCATACGTCATTGCATCGAACACACGGTTCGCCCCCAAATTCATATTACCCAAAACAGTGTTGATTATCTATAAAGATCAAAATTTACAAATTTACTTGTTTAAAATTTTTGATTGTATTTTTCTATTGATCTTCTACCTACCCTGGCCATCTGACTTCGACGCCATAGTTCACGATCAACCCCCTCGCCAGAATTTGATCGAAATTCCTTTTTTGGTTAACACAAAATTTCTCAGTACTTAGATCACTAAAAATCTTGATTTTGATATTAAAATTCTTGGTTTTTAAATCTGATTCTATCTCATTCTTGAATCGCCATATTTTGTTGTTTGAAATTTTCAATTTTATCGCTTCTTTACTGTTGTTCATCATATCCTATAAGGTATGTTATAATTTGGAGTGAAATAAATTTTAAGGTATACTTGAGATAAAAATAAAATAGTATTCATCTTGACCCACTCCTTAGAACAACCAGGATTCAAGTTATTGATTCCTTCATTAAAGATATGAGGTATAGGTTCCTACTGTGAAACACAAAGCTGCATATTCAAAACATACAGCAAAGTACAACCTTAAACCTGAGTACTTAATCACATGCAATCTATACTAACTTATTTGTTCAAAAGCATGTTGATGAAAGCACATATGAGATCATACTATAAATTTTCATAGAGAAGTGTTAGGGATTTAGTTTACGCAATAAATTTTGTTTGCTGTCATACTTTTGTTTTTCTTCAAACGATCGGTTCTAATCTATTATGTGCATAATTTAACCCTTAACCCACTTCAAATGTTGAATCATACATCAAAGTTTGAATCCTACCTAGAATTTAACATAACATTAGAAAAAATCCAAGTGTTTACTCACCTTATTGCATATGATTGTGTTTCTTGTTCTTACTTTACATCTCCAGGTTTGCCTAAAAGTTTAAGTTAAATCTAATTATCCTAGAGATGGACTCCTTAGTTAACTTAATATTTCCATCCTGTATAATGGATACATATCACTACAAATTCAGTTTGAATACTATTATGACCGAGAAAAGAAAGTAGAGTAATGAGAGTTGTTTTGCATTTGAAAGACTTCAGCTTTACTTCGTTTCCAATATACAGACATATATATATATATGTTGTAAAATGACTTATATCCTCAACCCCAATTCAAATATGCAACCTATTCTAATTTGATATGTTGATATAAGCAACAGATAGGATTTTTCACAATCATCTTAATAAAAGATGTAGCTTACAAAATAATATTCACTGTTCTATATGTATTTGTGTTCACTGTTTATGCTTTGCTTTTTGATTAATTCTTATAATATCAGGAAATCACACAAACCAAAATGTATACATCTAACTACATAAGCTTAGATCAAAATAGAAACATTTATGAATTATGATAGGAAAGGAAATAGGGGAGTTTAATCACGATATTGATTACTGTTGTGTTTTGGTTCAATGTCCTTTGTACTTAATTTCCAAGCTTTTTACTTCATGGTACTCGGCCATTATTCCTTCCATGGTTATGCTTCTTTGTTTACATATGTTTTCCAGTGAAGTGTGTGAATATACGTGGTGATGTGGTGTGTATATATATAGGTGAATGGTTGAGGCATAAGTCAGGTAGGTCTTAAGTCATGCAGGGTGTTTACAGGTAGCCTAAAGTGAAGGTGATTTTTGATTGAAATGAAATGTGATGCAAGTCATTGACAGTAATTTCTTTCCTAGTCTATATGTTGTGCAGGCCAATAGGAAGTAATGTACACAATGATGTGCTAAGGATTATGGAAATAGGCTTTGTAGTGCATAGGTGTGCATAATGCTTAGACTGGCTTTACAGTGGTGATAGGAGGCATGTGTGCAGTAGCCCTATGTAGTGTGATGTACCATTCAATCACTATCTTCATACTTAGATCCTAAGTAATACAACTATGCCATGTTCATACTACACCTAGATGCATGTACCATATATAAATAAACTAAACATAGCATCTAGGAAAGCATCACTCCTTTTAAATGCCCATGTTCTTGCTGCAACAATATTGACTTATGTATGTACTTTCATGTATTAACAAATAGATCCTTAGTCCCCATGCAAACTCAAATCATAGATGTCCATGTCCTAGGTGTAGAATCATGTACATATGCATGTTGATCAGAAATATCAAGTAACCAGGTTCTACTTGTACATCCATGGACATATATATGTCCAATATACATTTACATATGAAGTAAAATACAATTTGCCTTCAAGTAGATCTTACTTAAGGTAACTTCTATATCTATAAGACTTAAATGCAAGTTTGAATGTAAGCAAAGATGTGAAAACAATAAACACTTCTCATATGTTAATTCAATGACTTTTATCTTATTAAAATTATCAGACAAATGAATATCTTGCCTCTAATTATATCTTCCTATATATACTTATATGACATGCCAAATTTTGTACAAAATAAAGTATCATCATTAAATGTCTTGATCTATGAAGTAACTGAATTCCACTTGTATAATTTCTTATTTAACTTAAGTAAAAATCCCAATTATATCATATGTGAAATAATTCAAATTACCCTTTTTATTTACTTCGGTAATTTTATATGCTTATGTGTTTAAATGCAAATTATGATAAAACATCGATTACTGATGTTATATGCATCTATACATTGGTTACATGAATTTAGAAATCTTTTAAAACTATATTTCATATATATTTGGAATTATCTGACATTTCCCCAAATTAAATTACCAGTATAATTTACACATTTTAGATTATAAAATTATTCCAAAAGCTGGGTCATTACAACAGTCTTCCTCCACAGTAGATCATTTTGATTACTATCAAATCGAATTCCATTCAATTCCAATTTAATATATTAAATTGGAAAAATGACTTTGGAAAATTCCCATTAAATCTTAATAAAAAGATTTATAAATTCCAAATCACATTTCACTACAAATCGGGTTAAAGAACGAATGTCGTTTAAAACACAATTCACAATAAACCCAAATCACATTCCATTTTATTCCAATTAAATGTTAATTAACTGGAAACACTAATAATCTTAATAAAAAGATTTATTCTTTTCACACGGGTTTAAGAACAGCGTTAATGAAGACACCATTCACGACAAACCCAAAATCCAATTCTTTTATTCAATTCCAATTAAATGGAAAATTTCACTAAATCTTAATTAGAAGATTTATTCTTTTCTCAACTAGGCTTAAAAACAGTGTTAATGAAGACACCATTCACGACAAACCCAAAATCCAATTCATTATTAAATACAAGGCTCTAAAAAGAAATTATATCGGCTTATATTCAATATCAAATCCTGAGATCAACAAATATCGTATTGGGAATAATGATATATATATATATATATATATCAAATTCCTCCACAATATCCGTATAATCACGGAATCCAATATCGAAATATTCCGAAGATAATTTCGATTCAAATCCATTCCAATTCATATCTTGGAAATTCTAGTTATTTTTAAAACCATTTCAAATCCAACTTATTTACATAAAAATATTGGATTATAATTCTAGTTCATAACTTGTTCATTCTGATAAAAATATATTTTTATCTTTACAAACGTGAAATTTTTCATCTAAATTCTTTCTAAATCATTTATTATGATTTTACACAAATTATTAATATTTTTAATAATTTTATCAAGGCCCGTACAGTCGATTTCAATAAACGGTCATCGAACTGCACTTACAGCGACCTTTTCCAAATTTGATTTGGAAATAATTCCAAATCCAACCATTAGATTTCAAATCTTCTATATTCATTGGAATGCTCTTTTCGATACGAACCCGATGGTTTCGGTTTTAGGAGAATCCGATGATCAAATCTCCCTTAATGTCAATTCGAAGTCAATGGTCGAAATTCGAAAACTGTCGCGGCGTGGCGTGTTCTATTCAGGCCATTAAATATATATATAATATATATTATACATATTTCTTCGATTTCCATTTAAAATGTATTTTATAAATCGTTTTAAATTCGTTTTCAAAATGATTTCAACTTCATATTCAATTTTAAATCAAAATTTAATATTTCATATCATTAATATATATATATATATATATATATGATAATATTTTCAAAACATTAGATTTTGAAATCACTTCCTTTTCGATATTCATTATAAAAATGAATAAAATCGATTTAAATATCGTTCACATCAAAATGGCATTAACCTAATCAACATGGCTTTATATATTTAAGTATTTTCGTATCCATCCCAAATCGAACATCAAAATCATATTTTGATCCATTACTGAATATTATTTTGAAATATTATTTATTTTAAAATATTCATTGTTCATCATTTTTAAATATTTGTTAATTTAAAATATTCGTTCTTTCCGAATTGGAATCAGACACTGTCAATTACCATATAATTTTATTTATATGGATTTCATACACACATGTACACAACAATAATCAAACATAATCAACCATCATCTAGAGTGCATTACACGTCTGCGTAAGCATTAAATATAAATAATCAATGCTTGTAACAGCTTGTCAACTAATCGGTTGACATACAAATAATTATTGGGATTAGTGTATGTCCAATATCATCCCAATACCCGTGTGGGGTTTTCAAACAACAAAGACTGATTATTATTTGTGTAGTTGGGCGATGTGTTAAATATATCGTCGCAATCAATATCAGTCAAATGCGTGTACATAAACAAATCGTCCAATTTGTAAATGAATATTTATTTTATTCATATACACATTAAAAATTATATTTTTAACTATTAAATATTTATTTCATCTCATGAATATTTTATACATTTCTCTTATATGATAAAAATGATATTTTTATTGTTCTAATATTTTTAGAAAATTTCGGCAGCATAACGACGTGATACTAGAACCGGAATAAGGTCTAGCCTTATCCTTCTCCTAATAATGTCTTCCACGATATACAAAGCAAATTCTAATCAATTCATTTCATTTTTAAGACCAAATTCAACCAAATAATCCAATCAACCAAACAACCAAACAAACATGGTCTCAAACAAAGGTATCAGGTGCTTCTAAGCACCGTCTGCATCCTAGTATACATATTTAACTAGAAAATAAATTAAATTGAGAAGTTCTCACCTTTGGGATCCACTCCTCCAGTTTTATTTCTGAATTTCTGAACCGTTTGGATTCGCCTGAAATTCCAGCGCAGTCTTTTCTCTGCTGTTCATATTAAAAATCACATTTTTAATATGATGTTTATATATTTAAAAATTGCATTTTTATGTCGCTATATATATATATATATAAAAGATCACATTTTTGATATCGCTACATATATAAAAATCATATTTTTATTTCGCTACATATATAAAAATAATATTTTTATATTATCTATTATATAAAAAATCCTATTATTAATTCGCTACTTATATAAAAATGATATTTTTATATTCTCTATTTTATAAAAATCCTATTTTTAATTCGCTACTTATATAAAAATAATATTTTTATATTCTCTATTATATAAAAATCCTATTTTTATATTATGAAAAATCATATCTTTTCCTTTTAAAAAATCTGATCTTTTCGTTTTTAAAAATCTCCTCTTCTCATATTTAAAAATCAAATCTTCATCACTTTAAAAATCAAATCTTTATGTTAATAAAACTCAAACTTTTTGTAATTAAAAATCAAATCTTTTATAATTAAAAATTGAACCTTTTTATAATTACAAATCAAACCTTTTTATAATTCAAAATCAAACCTTTTCATATCGTATTTTTATAACCAAAAATCATAAATTTTATTAGAATGATTTTGAATTATAATAAACTAAATATTTAAAATAAATTAAAATAAAACTTACACGGTTTTCAGCAAATGGTGTCCACAAACTGATGGAGGTGGTCGGAGGAGGGGCGGGGGATCACCAGCGGTCGGCGCAGCGGAACAATGGTGGTTGGCAGGGGGTTTAAGGGTCTGGCATGGCTACTATTTCAGTTTGGAGGGGCTTGGGGGCTCGGTGTTTCGATTGGAGGGAGGAGGAGCAGGGGGAAGGTGGCGACGGGTTGGGGGGTGCGGCGCCGGGCTCTGGCGGTGGTAGTGGTGGCGCGCTGAAAGGGAGAAGCAACGGGTTTTATTGAAGAAAAGGGGGCACGATAATTTTTACCTAGGAGGGATGTTTGACCAAGGGTTTGAAGAGGGATACGAATTTATAATTTATATTTTTAATTTAATTTATTTTCCATAAAGTTGCTTTTTCATTTAACCTTCAAATCGAACCCAACGACCGTCGTCCTTAGCGTAATACCCCCATTCCGGACGCAACGGGATATGTCTGGTAAGCCAATTCGACAGTTACAATCAGTTGTCATTAAAATTACAATATAAATTAATATTACGGTCAATACTGAATTTAATGTACATTTTAATTCACCGGGGCCACATACTCACTCCAAAGATCCCCGAAAAATAAATCTAGCTATGTTTGATGATACGGTTCTAACAAAACTAATTTTGTTGAATTTGGAGGCCATTTGAAAAACGGTCATTTTCCAATCGATTAAATTCAAACTAAAAGTGCCAAACACGTTTAAATTCATCACGCTCACACATTAATTTCGAAAATTATGAAAATTGGAATCTAGCATTAATTTGACATTCCGGATCCAACAAAAGTGGTTTCGTCGAAAATGGAGGTCGTTTACAAAATCGCTATTTTTAAAGGCTATATATTTTATAAAATTAGGATTACAGATTAGGGGAGCGGATTGGGGTTACCCGAACCGATCCGACTTGGCATGTTAGATCCAAAATTGGCTCTAACACCCAAATGAATAATGATTCTACTGAAATGAAATCAAAAAATGGAGAAAACACACAATTTATAGTGGTTCGGCATTAAATAGCCTACGTCCACTTTCTACTCTTTGAATTGATGTCTTGAATGCAAGTACGACAACGATTTTCACTCAATTCTCCTTTATATAATACATTGATTCACTCAATTTCCTTCACAATATGATTCAAAAGATGATTGTAATCTGAATAAGCTGATGAAATATGGATAGCAAAGGAGTTTGAGTTCTGAAAGTGCCAAAAAGATCCTTTGAAATGAGCCTTGGAGGTGTATTTATAGGTGGAAAATGCCTCTGAAGTGGCTCCGGGTCGGGTACAAGTGGTCTCTATCCCATTATTGTCGGGTTCGGACGGAATATGGTGGCAACAGCACATCAGACTAGTGGCAAACGTGGGGAGAACGTGGATATAACCGCTCCGGGTCTTGATGAAACACGAGCTGTAACCGCTGCTGCTTCAATTCTCTGGGTTCAGGTCAGAACTATTACATATTAGGTAGTGGATCGGGGTTACCCGAACTGATCCGATTTGGCCTACGCTCCTTCCTTCTTTGCTCTACGTTGTGCTACCTCTGCCAAGGAGATCCGTTCCAAATTGACTAAAAAACATTCTTCATTCTTTTTATCTTTTAATCTTTGTGTAGCCTGGTTCATAAAGTAGGCTAACATTTTGCCCCCTCAAAGGACACTTCTATTTAAGATAGAGCGTACTTTGACATTATTTGCTCACTATTTTCTGAATTTGAACTATTGAATAGTCGCTTCCATTTGTTTGTTGGGACACGTTGTGTCATGAAGTCATGTCTCTTTTTACCTATAAATACACCAAAAAGTTCACGGATTCCTTTCTTCGTTCCAAACAGTTTTGAGAACTTTGAATTTCGTCTAGCAGCTCCTCCAGGTAAGCTCTTCGTTTATTTATTTATTTATTTTTAAATTCATTTTGTATGCCAAGTCATTGTGTGTGATTCCATCTGGGTTTGGGCTCCGATCCGAATAGCTTTTCTCACACTTCGTTATCATTGAACGAATGGGCTAAATTCTTGTATGGGCCAGTACTCTGGTCCGATAGGGATTATATGTTAGGAATATTAAGAGCCGTTCCAGCTCTATATAAATTCACTTTCCATCCCCTTCCTCCTTCTTTCCTTCACTGTCAACATCTTCTAATTTTTGCAAAAGAGAGAAAAAACCCTAATTTCTAAAAAATCAAAATCTTCTTCGATTCTCGAAATAATCATATAGGTAGGTTGCAAAACTCCGTTTAATTCCCTTTTAATCGATTTCGATTCAAGTTCATGGGTAATTTGGACGATTTGAGTGTGGTTCTTAACTGGCCTTAGGGCCATGACCCTCTCCCCTCCCCCTCGCCATCGTTGTCAGTGGCCTTATCGCCATCTCGAGGTAATAACGGAGGGGATTTTGGAGTTAAGGTTGAACGCATCAGCACGTAAGTGCTTGGCTTTGATTCAGTTTTGGGCATGAGATTGGGTTCAGTGTTGGTTGAGGAAGAAAGAAGATGAAGAAGAAGAAGAGGAAAAAGTCTCGGATTGGTTCGGGTGAAGAGGTATAAGAGTAAAGAGGAGAGGGGGTTCCAACTGACCGAATCAGGTCGGAGTGAAAAAAGGATAAAAACGAGGTATGTCCAACCGGTTCGGGTTGGAGTGACAGACATGGTCATGGAAGTATATGGGCACTCGGACCGATCCTGATCAGGAAGAGTACCAACCTCCGAACCGAACCGATATGCTCGAGATACATTAACTTCTGCTTTGGACCACACATGATCCTGCTTCCAGTCCAAACCCTTTCCTTTGTGGGTGCCCGATCCGAACCCTTAAATATATACATCCGAACCGAATTGAAACCATCAATTCAACGCATAAAAAATGTCTGACTTGCTCAATCAATGCTTGCCTTGACTTACAACTTAATAAACAGTTAGGATAGTGCCTTATGAATATGATCAAATATTTAAGACTATTCTGAACATTACTGTTTCGCCAGAACTGTGCATTATGCTCTTGTGTGTTTGCTTTGCATCCTTTGCACACATAGCACACACTTTAGTTCACACACGTACATAGGGTGATACAGGCTATCTTACTCTAGCTTATGCTATCGTTTCTTCAGTTGTTTAGCGATCATGGCAGAGAGACGTTCATCTAGGTTAGCAGAAAAGAGAGAAGTTGCAGAAACTTCCGAGAAACTCACTCCTGATGACATATCCTCTCCCTCAGACCCTGAATGGGATGATGAGGGCCCAGATAATGAAGTGGAAGCACACAATAGTGAAATACCTTCTGATAGTGAAGTTTCTCTTGGTGATGAAGAGGAAGGAGGGATGGGGGATGATCGTGCTTTCGATGAGTTTGAAACTGCCGCTATATTGGAGTTACCAAAAGATTCTGTTGAGTCGACGATCGATGATGATAGATTCGTACGAATATGTCTAAAGCATGGAATATTAAAAAGAGATACCCTGGTGCCATCGAAAATAGATCGCCCCCACAATCCACCTAAAGGATTTATGGCAATTACTCGATTGATGTGTCTGGTTGGGGCTATTCCACCGTTTCCGCCTTTTGTCGTTGATTTTCTGAGACAGATGTGGATTGCCCCCATGCAATTATATCCCAACTCTTATGCTTATTTATACACCTTGTACATAACATAAAAAGAAGTTTTAGGTATAGAGCGTACCTTCGATGACGTCCACTTTTTTTTATAATTTCAAGCATCGGACTCAAGAGACTCCTTCCTTCTCATATTTTGAATCAGTCCCGAAAAGGAAAATTATTACTGTTCCATTTAGCAGCAAGGCTGGCGATTCTAAACTTGAATGGTTTTATATCAGACAGCAGCCGGGGTGTGCTAGGGGATGGACCAAATCAAGTAAAGCACTGACCTTTTAGATTTCAATTTTAAATGCACATGCCAACGCATTAATTTGCTTTCTTTTTCATTTGTAGTTGATAATCCAAAGCAAATATCGGATCAATTATAATTTGATCATTTGCATCGGCTTCTCAATGGCGATCAAACGTTCCTAACCATCGACGAAGTTCTTAAGGATGAGTATCTCCATCATCACGGGTTACTATCTATTACCCATAGTATAGGTCATGGGATGGGTCCATATGTATACATACCTCCGGTCGACATTATTCATGAGACGGACGAGGGCTCGAAAGGTCCTACAATACCTCTTCAGACTCCACCTTCTCCATCCTCAACTCGGGACGATCAGTTAGCCAGCATAACTGAAAAGCACAGAGAAGGGTATACCGTCCCTGATGATGCTATTTCTCCTGAGAAGTCAACATCCCCTAAAGAGCTGCTAATAGATGCTTCTCAAGGAGATGCTCCTAATACTGACGATTCCACATTTAAGGGTTTAGGAAATCTTCCCCTGCCCGAAACTATCTATACTTTAGAGGATTTTGGCACGAATCCTTTAACCTTCATTTCTTCAGAAGAGACTACTCCCATTTAAGGCCAGAGAGCCCGCTCATGCTAGTCTGGATTCAGACTCAGGTTTGTTGGGGGGAACACCACTTAGGATGCACATAACACATTAGCATCGCATGTCACAGCACTCATGTCTTATGTGAGCATTGATTTAGAATTCCACTTATATTGTTGTGTAGGTACAATGTCCCTCCCTTACTATGATGTTAGGAAAATTCTTCGTACCATGCCTAGACCTCCTTCCGACACCGAGCATGATTTCTGTGATAGACGGGGCAGAGATGACAGAAGGCCTCATGATTCTCATCGACCACACACCTCACGATCTCGTTCTCCTGTCCAGTCGGATCCACACAGGTACAAAAGCCACCAAAGTCGTCGTGGGGAAGACACATCACAATCCAAAGATCGAACTTCTCCCCAGGACAAATATAATTGAGAAAAAAGTCCACCGAAACACACCGATTCATGGGACAAACACAAAGCTTCTGAGAAGCGATCTGGAAAAGGCGATGCAACCATCGTTCCTGCTAAGCGGAAATACATTGAACTATCATACTGCAAACCCCCACCGCTGGATGTTGATTCCAAAATTAAACTGGCATATCTGGAGAAGCAGTTCTTAGATCACTACTTTGAGAATCTAACTTTCTTACCAGCCTTGAGCCTATTTCTTCAAAATGGGCAGATGAAGCTAAAGCAAAGATTGACGCAGTTGAGAAACAATACTCGGAGATGTACAAGTATTCACGCAATCTCTCCAGAATCATTTGGGCCTTAATTACAGACGTTGATGCAATGAAGAAGGCTGCAGATTTCGATGAGAATGCTTTGAAAAATCTGGAGAAGTACTTAGAAGATACACAAGCTCAACTCATCATTGCTCAACGTGATGCCAACAACTTCAAACAGTAATTTGAGGAATTACAAAAGCGTTATCATGACTTGCTGGAATCTCACAGTCAAGAAAGTTTGGAGTTGAAGAAACAAGCAGAAGACACTAAGTCAAACAGTGTCAAAATGCAACTGGCTTACAATACTCTAGAGCAAGAGAAGTCCGAGTTAGCGAGGAAGAAGTCTAAGCTGGAGAAACGAAATGCTGACATGGAGTCCAAGTTAATGGAAGCCGAGACTAGGGCTTCCTTAGCTGAGGGGAATGTGGATAGCGCTATTAAGTCTGCTGAAGAAACCCATAAACAGCTATCAGAGGCTCAAGAAGAATTGCACGGCTTTGGCGAACTAATGATTGAATTCTTTGCACACATAATCCATCGCCGAAACATCTCTTGGATCGAAGACTATCCGACTACCTTAGTTCACGTATAGAGTCAAATCATCCAATGGGAAAAAGAGGAACTTAAGGTAGACTTCGTTGATGAAGACAAACTCATGAAGACGTATCTGAGAGATGATGAACCGACACGTCTGGCCGAGGGGCGTCGCCTTATTGCTGCTGCCATGGAGGAGGAGAAACGCCTGGCCAAACAAAAGAATATCCTTGAAGTTGGTTCTTCTTCTGCTACTGCTGAAACTACTGGAGTTGAGGGATATGATCCCGAGAATCCGGGAATTCCTAGAGCGTCTCTTTTATCTCCTATACTCGAATCAGCGTCAGAGACGGTAGCCGCCCCAATTGAGAAATCATCAGAAGGTATTTCTAACTTCTCACCTCAATTTGTCAAGGCCGTCTCCACCTTTCATTACATCATTGGGCAATCGATCGAGGATCCTTTATTTTCTCATGAGTTGATAATTGTTGCTACTCATTCTATGGGTGCTGAACTAGCCGAGAAGACCGATGAGCCTCGGGGAGCCTCCATTAGGGAAGAATCCATGGAAAAGACTCAAGGAGGAAAGGATAAGGCTACCATCGTCGAATTCAGAGGGGGAGCTGAACCATCTAAGGCCGACACTTCTCATGATGACGAAATGATAGATGCCTTGAAGACGACAATGGTAATGAGGGGCATGAAGAAGATCCTAATGTCGCTATAACTGGGGATTCGAAAAATGCTGATGACATGACTTTGGCTGAAATGAAAGCCGAACAAGAGAAGCGCATGCAGCTGAAAGTCGAGGACTTAAACCCCGAAAGCCTTAAGCCCCTTGCAGCGGTGGATCCTGGCTCGAGGTAAGTTGTTAAGCTTTCAACTAGGTCAATTATAGAAGAGCTTGCTAAAAAATCTTCTCTTGATTCTAGTGTTCCGACTCCTGGGAAGAAATCTACCAATTCTGGTACTAAAACTATAGAGAAGAAAAGGCCAAAGCATCTCATGTCTGATGCCGAAAAAGAAGCTAGAAATGCTCTTAAGGTTGGCTAAAAATCTAAGTCTGCTCCAAAGCTCAAGTGATAATGTGCTTTGTTTTATTTTATTTTGATATTCCACTGGTCCGCTATCATTGTAGTGAGTGCGGCCCTCGCGTCTTTTGCTTAGTCTTCCTGTATAAACCTATATATTTGTGAATATAGTGGTTTGTTCCCTGCAATGTCTGATATCCGTAAATTTAACATTTAGGTAAAAATGTAAACGAACAACATGTCATATCACAGTTATATAATAAAGTTGTTATTAAGGGGAACATATGTACATATATATACCTCCAATCAACCTTGGATAACTGATTAAGACTTATTCAAGATTGATTAAATTCAAAATTTTGCTGTCCCCGATTCTCTGACAGGGCCATTTTCTTTTCGTCATTGATGCTTATTCTTTTTAGCATCTTTATACTCTCATGTCTCATAACCAGGTTAGAGTATTACTGAGGCGGTCTCTTATCGCGGTGCACCTTCACGCCTCAAGGGACGTCATCTTCCCGTCCTTTGTACTCTCTCTTGTTTCATGAGAGTTAGAGTTAGGAATGTCATCTTCCCATTCTTTGCATCTTATCATGCAAACGGTCATTTTGTTTGCTCCTGCACATGGGTTGTCTCCAATTTTTGAAATTTAATTTAGTTTTTTGTGTTTCATTGTCATGATAGAATAATGGTTAAAGATATAAATAATGCAGGAAAGTAAATGACACACGGTATTTTTATAGTGGTTTAGCTAAGTCGTAGCATACATCCACTTCATAATCCTTTGTTCATATAAACAATTGTTTTAAGGCAAGTCGTGCCTTTTTACATAGCTTATAAAAACAAAAAGAAAGACATTTCATATTTAGCTCAGGTATCGTCGTAAGTGCTGAGCGTTCCAAGCTCTAGGAATCTCTTCACGGTCCACGGTCGTTAGCCTGAATGCTCCTGTATCAAGTTTCCGTTGGATGGTGTATGGCCCTTCCCATTTTGGACCCAATTGGGTTGAAGGCGGGAAGACTCGCTTCAATACTAAGTCTCCTGGTTCAAAGGTTTTGAAGCGAACTTTCCGGTCATAATAACGTGCTACTTGATGTCGATGTCTTGAGGCACACAAGTCTGCCTCGTCTCTTTTTTCTTCAACCGTATCAAGAGACTCTAGGAGGAGTGTTCTCTTTGTCATCGGGTCATGCTATGCGACTTGAAGAGAAGGGACTTCCAATTCTATCGGGATTACTGCTTCTGACCCAAAGAAAAGTGAATAGGGAGTATGGCCGGTGGTCGTCTTAAAGGTTGTCCTATAGGCCCACAAAGCTAGTGGTAACTTATCTACCCATTTGGCTTTGGCCCGCTCCAACTGCTTCTTGAGAATAGATTTAATGACCTTGTTTCTGGCTTCGACCTGGCCATTTGACTGCGGGTGAGCTACAGCAGTGTACCGTTTATCAATCTTGTACTTCTGGCAGAAGTTTCTGAATTCGATGCAGTCAAACTGTGTCCCATTATCAGTTATGATGGTCTTCGGTATCCCAAATCGACAGATAATGTTTCTGACCATAAAACTGATCACCTTTCTTGCGGTGATCGTTGTTAAAGGTTCAGCTTCCACCCATTTCGTGAAATAGTCCACGACGATGATCGCGTACTTAGCTCCCCCTCTGGAAATAGGTAATGCTCCAATAATATAAATCCCCCACATGGAAAACGGCCATGGACGTACAATCGACTTAAGATGAGTCGGAGGCGCTCTGGGAATCTTGGCAAATCTTTGACATCTGTCGCAGCATCGTGAATAATCAGTCGCGTCTTTATTCACGGTAGGCCAAAAATATCCATACCGTAATACTTTCTTTGCTACGGTTTGGCCCCCGGTGTGGTCCCCACACTCACCTTCATGTACTTCTTGCATTACAAGTTTGATGTCGTCGTGTGCGATACACCGTAGTAGGGGCATTGAAAACCCCTGGCGATAAAGGACATCGTCCTGTAAAATGTATCTTACAGCCTTATATATTACAGCTCGTCTTTCGCTCTTCTTCAACAGGATGGTTCCATTCTTGAGAAAATGCTTGATCGGTGTCATCCATGATTCTCTCTCTGGATCGACTTCCAAGGCTAGTTCCACTTCCATCAGGTCGAAACTCGGTGATTCCAAAACCTCTAACGGAACCATTTCAGTTTATTTGGGATTATCAGAACTTTCTAGCTTTTCCAACCGATCTGCTTTGTGATTTTCTGTTCTTGGAATATGCGTTATGATGTAGTGCTCCAAACTACCCAAAAACACCTTTACCTTTTTGAGATAAGTAACAAGTCGAGGCCCTTTAGCAATAAATTAATCCTAGACCTGGCGTACAACTATCTTGGAATCGCAACATATATCTAGTGTCTTCACCCCTAGTTCCTTGGCGGGTTTCAGCCTATCAATCAGGGCTTCATACTCGAAATCGTTATTGGAAGTAGCAAACTCTAATCGCAATGCATAGTAAATAGATCGTCCTTTAGGAGTTATTAAAACAACTCCAGCGCCGGACCTTCGATCATTTTTCGCTCCGTCCGTATATAGCTTCCACGGACTATGCTCTAACTCTTGGTCCAAAGTAACTACCTTGTAACCCACTGTTTCCTCTTCGGGAATTGTGAATTCGGCTATAAAGTTGGCGAATGCCTGCCCCCTTATTGATTTTCGGGGCTGAAAACTTAAATCAAATTAACTCAACTCGATGTTCCATTTAAGTAACCGCCCCGATGCTTCGGGTTTTTGCAACACTTGTCTTAAAGGATGATCGTTGTATACAACTATCGGGTGAGCCCGAAAGTAATGACGAAGTTTGCAGGAAGCAATCAGGAGGCTATAAGAAAGTTTTTCTATCTTCGGATAATTACGTTCTGCAGCAGTTAGCTTCTTGCTCACATAGTACACTGGTCTTTGGGCTTTGTCCTCTTCACGTACCAATGTTGTACTGATGGCATGAGATGATACCATTAGGTAGACAAACAAATCCTCATGTTCCACGGGTTTTGATAATATTGGATGCTTTTCTAACAAGTCTAATAAATTTTGGAAAGCCTCCACACAGTCGGGGGTCCACTTAAAATTTCGTTTTCCTCGTTTTAATAGATCGAAGAAATGTACGCACTTATCTGTGGCTTTGGAGATAAATCTGCTCAATGCAGCAACTTTTCCGGCTAGGATTTGAACATCCTTGATCTTTCGTGGTTCTTTAGTATTACTTATTGCTTCTATTTGACTAGGATTTATCTCAATTCCTCTAGAACTCATGATAAACCCAAGGAATTTTCCAGATGCGACCCCAAACTAGCATTTTAGGGGGGTTCAACTTCATTCCATACCTTCGAAGAATATCAAACATTTCAGCTAAGTCCCTTGTATGGTCTGAAGATCGTTTAGACTTCACAAGCATGTCATCCACGTAAACCTCCATGGTTTTCCCGATTTGATTATAGAACATGCGGTTGACCAAACGCTGATACATGGCTCCTGCATTCTTTAATCCAAATGGCATTACCACATAACAATATAACCCCAAGTCTGTGATGAAACTTGTATGCTCCTGATCTATTATGTGCATGCGAATTTGATTGTACCCCGAATAGGCATCCATAAAGGATAAAAGCTCGTGTCCAACCGTCGAATCTACTTGCTGATCAATTCTGGGAAGAGGAAAGCTATCCTTCGGGAAAGCCTTGTTCAAATCAGAGAAGTCGATACATGTACGCCACTTCCTGTTTAATTTTTTGACCAGGACAAGATTTGATATCCAGTCGGGATATTTCGAATCCTTAATGAATCCATTATCCTTTAATTTCTCTACCTCTTCTTTCAAAGATACTGACCGCTCTAGGCCTAACATCCGTCTCTACTGTTTGACCGGTGGGTGCTTTGGATTAATACAAAAAGAATGGCTCATAATGGCAAGCGAAATCTCACACATGTCAGCATGAGTCCAAGTAAACACATCCAGATTTTCCCTTAAGAAATCAGCCAGCTCTTTCGCTCGAACTGGATCTAGTTGTGAGCCGATCTTTAATACTTTTGTCGAATCTGTCTCATCATTAGGTATATCTATTGTTATCTCGTTGGGAGTCACCTTTCTATCCTCAGGTTCTCTATCCTCTCTGGGATCTATATCCTCGAGCACATCTAAAGGCGACTCTCTTGGGGTTGGACCCCTTAATTGCTATGCTGAGTTTTCCTTCGAAGGGGGAGAATCGTCCTTAGCTTCTATATTCAACCCCTTCATTAGCATCTTCAACTCCGTCATGTAACAAGCTCGTCCCGTAGCTTGATTGCCTCTCATCACCCCAATTCCTGCGTCAGTCGGGAATTTAAACAGCAAGCACCAAGGTGCAATACATACCCTAAACTCGGCAAGGGCCGATCGGCCTAGGATGGCGTTGTAGGGCGACTCTACATCCAAAACTACAAATGGCAGGATCCTTACTCTCTGGCGATCTCCCTTCCCTAATGTCACTGGTAATTCTACGTAACCCATCGGAGCCGTCGATGCCCCATTATAGCCACGTATCCATCCTTCGCAGGGCTTTAGATCTTTTGCTTCAAGTCTCATTTGTTCAAAAGCTTTCTTGAAGAGGATAGTGACCGAGCTTCCGTTGTCCACCAACACTTTATGGACTAAAGCAGGGCTGATGGTTATGGTAATTACCAGTGGATCTTCAGTTGGGGATTGAATTCCGAAATCAACTCTACTATGGAATATGACGTCATCTGACATTGTCTTTTGTTGTTTTACTGGAGTAATGTCTTCGAGGTTACTGCATTCTCCTACCTCAAAGTGCTTGGTGGCATTGACATACTGATCCATCGCTTTGAAACTACGACTAGGTTGGTGGGGTACATCTATAATGGTATTGATAACGATCCCCTTACCTTTCTGCTGGGCTGTGGGTTTTGAAGTAGGCTAGTTTTGGTTCGGGGCTTGTCCCCCTTGCCCCCGGTCCCTTGGGGCAACCTTGTACTCATCTAACTTCCCTTCCCGTAGCAATTTTTCAACTATATCTCTCAAATGACGGCATTCGTTGGTGGAATGACCGTGGGTTCCATGGAACAAACAAAACTTTCCCGTTGCGATCTCTTTTTCAGTGGAGTCTCTGGGTGGTGCTTTTTTGTATTGCAATATGCTATATGTGTCCAAATAAATGTTTTCCAAGGTATCATTCAATGGCGAATAGTTTTTTAAAGTTTGGAATTGAGGTCTTTTGCTGGAATTATTCCCTCGGTTCCTACTTCTCCTATTGTCGTTTCCATTCTTGCTGTTGTTACCTCCATTCTGGTTGCCGACATTCACTTCAACCTTCCATAAACTGTCATCAGATTGTTTCACAGCAACATTACTTTGGACACCTTCCCTCTCGTCCCCTTCGGACTTTCTCTTCCTGTTTGCATGAGCTTCTTCTCGCTTTAAGCGAATATTAGCTTTTTCATAAAATAATTCCCTAGTAGGGGTCGGTTTCCCAGATAGATAATCCCCAACTTCTGCGTCCGGGTCAACTCCTTCTATTAAAGCCATTAGAATAGTGGGTTCTTGAGGGTCACTAACTTCGGTGACAGCCAGGTTGAAGCGGTCCAAATATGATTTCAGATATTCGCCTGGAGCCTGTTTAATCCTTAACAACTCTATGATGCTTTTGGATTTGCGGGCGTGAAGTCGAAACTGGTTCATAAAGCGCTCACTTAATTCTTTGAAATTTGACACTAACCGTGGAGGGAGTCGGGTGAACCGCATTAATGCCACGTCTTCTAGGTAAATTGGAAAGGCCTTGCATTTTATAGCATCTGGAGCTGCTGCAGCATTCATAAACCATGCGTACCTCATCAAATGTTGTCCCGGGTCCGTTCTCCCTGAATATCGATCCATTTGTGGAAAGTTGAATCGCCGAGGGAACTGGAAGTCCAATATATCATCTTGAAGGGGGTATGACTTCTCTTAATGCCCCAGTCCTCACTAGTGTATCGTCAGCTTTCGGACATAACCTGACGCACCATTGCCCATACATCGGCATTTGTTAATGTCTGCACAGGTTCTCTAGGTCTGGTATTCGGATTACCCTTGGGTTCCTGATTAGGGGATAACCTCTTATTTCTAGCGGCGGCTGCTCTACATTGCTCCCTGCGCTCCCGGTCGATCTCAGGAGGAAGGGGCTGAAGAAGTTGCTGTTGCGTAGGACTAGTAATGTTAGGATCCTGGGTAGAACATAGGATCCACGCATGGGCAACAACATAGGGTCTTTCAAGCATGGGTCATCAGGCCCTAACACACGAGCAGTCTTCGCGGGATCCTAAAGATCCAAAGGTTAACTGATCAAGATTCTGAGGTCGCTCAAGCGGTCTTCTTTCATGAGGACGTCCCTCATCTGAAGAAGATGAATAATCTGCAGCAAGGCGACGTGTTGGGGAAGGTGTCTTTTGCCTTCGGAGCACCTTGAGTTCCCTACTCATGGCGATCATGTTCTCTTGCACGTGAAGACTGTCATGTTTATGGGCTTCCAATGCCTCCTTAGTACTATGGAGCATTTCAAGAAAGTATGAAAAATTTCCTTGTGTGACGGGTGCAGATGGGTCAGGCTAATCATTGGTCATAGCAGTTGGAATCAGAGCATTGGCAGGAGCTCGAGTAGAAGTTCCAGCTTCACTTTGATTCTGGTCGGATCGGAGCATAGTGATACGACAGGACCGGTTCGGATGGGAAGAGTGGGTGGCTTCAACGTTGCTGGATCGGATCGGATTAGGGTCATTGGTTCGGATCAGTCCTTCCTGACCGAAGCGTCCTGCTCCAGAATCTTAACCATGCGACCTCATCACAACCATCGTTTGCTGATCTTCGTTCACTTCGTTCTCTCGATTACTTTGGATTTCCTTGCCTTTTCCTTTGGCCATAATTTCCAATTCTTCAGTGATAAACCAACAGGTACTTAAAGATGTCAAAAACAGAGGATTAACTTCTTTGAACTTTGAAGGTCCAAATAGTATAATGATAATCCCAAAAAGCGAAGAATTCAAAAAGGTCTCGATGAAAGCACTGAAATGTTAGATCAAAAATTGGCTCGAACACCCAAACGAATAATGATTCTACAGAAATGAAATCAAAAAATGGAGAAAACATGCAATTTATAGTGGTTCGGCATTAAATAGCCTACGTCCACTTTCTACTCTTTGAATTGATGTCTTGAATGCAAGTACAACAACGATTTTCACTCAATTCTCCTTTATATAATACATTGATTCACTCAATGTCCTTCACAATATGATTCAAAAGATGATTGTAATCTGAATAAGCTGATGAAATTCGGATAGCAAAGGAGTTTGAGTTTTGAAAGTGCCTAAAAGATCCTTTGAAATGAGCCTTGGAGGTGTATTTATAGGTGGAAAATGCCTCTGAAGTGGCTCCGGGTCGGGTACACGTGGTCTCCATCCCATTATTGTCGGGTTCGGATGGAATATGGTGGCAACAGGGCATCAGATTAGTGGCAAATGTGGGGAGAACGTGGAAATAACCACTGCGGGTCTTGAGGAAACACGGGTTGTAACCACTGCTGCTTCAATTCTATGGGTTCGGATCGGAAGTATTACAGATTAGGGGAGCGGATCGGGGTTACCCGAACCGATCCGATTTGGCATGCGTTCCTTCCTTCTTTGCACTAAGCTGTGCTGCCTCTACCAAGGAGATCCGATCCGACTTGACTAAAAAACATTCTTCATTCTTTTTATCTTTTAATCTTTGTATAGCCTAGTCCACAAAGTAGGCTAACAATGGAGGTCGTTTACAAAATCACTATTTCTAAGGGCTATATATTATATAAAATTCCATAGCGACTATTCTGAATTTTCAACTGGACATAACTTCTTATTCCCGCTATGAAATCTGGATTTTTCACATTAGTTGGAAAGATATTTTCAAACAGATTCAAATATTTCTTAATTTACTAAAATCCGGTTTATTTTGAATCCTGTACATTCATTTCAAATTTGAAATTGAAATTTCAAACTACTGCGCCATTTTCAATTCCTTTTATAATTAAAATAAATATTTATATTCTAACTTCGATTTAACTAAAATTTTATGTTCTAATTCTATTCAAAATAAATTTCTAGTCGTAATTATTTAAAATAAATCATTTTAAATATTCAAAATTCAGTAAAATTGCCAAAATAAAAATTTTAAATTGGTTCTGATTTTCCAGGTTGTTACGAGACTGGTGTGAATAATAATCTTGCAATCCAACACCATTAATATCCAATGAGACTATGCCACATAGAGGAACGAGTTTCCCTGTCGTTAGAACCATGCTGCGAAACATGGCTAACTCTATGCTCTTGTACTACAATGTTTAGTATTTAATACATTTTATAACAATAACATTTATAATATGCAACAGACAATGATTCTCATCCCTCGTTATACTCTTATATTGTGCTTTGAAAGGAATTATATTGCTAGAGAATGGAGCTAAAGCCTTATTCTATCATTGACTCCCATACTATGCTTCGTGATATCGCATCCCATTAATAAGGAACCAACATTGACACGACCCAAACTCGCCCTTATGAGAAAGCCTGGATTGAGTTGAGAACACGAAAAATCAGAACACAAACAGAAGAACCTTTCATTGTTATTACAACAATTTACATCAGAGTACAAGAATATAACTGAGTAAGAATAAATAATATACATCAGAAAAATATCAGAGGTTTAAATTACAATGTAGCAAAAAATAATACATAACACAACTGAAAGAGATACACGGATATAAAGCTTTTCGAATATAGTTCAAACTGTAAACCATGATCCTGTAGAATAGAAATCTGCAAAACCAAAACTACTAGCTTCCCGTGTGGAAAATATGGGCATCCAGAGTTTAGGTTAAAACAATAAACTCCAGGTCAGTCATGGGACTGGTATGAGAACAAAAACTGTTACTTAAAACTTTACTTTAAAGTAGAGTAAATCAAGGGATCATGCTGTATAACATGAAACGGGTTCCTCCCAAGAATACTAGTGCATAAAACAAATATCACAATTCTTTTTGAAAAAAAGAAGCTATTATAAGACTTAGGTCCCATCGTACAATGCAACGCAAGCCGGAGGATAGGATTTTCCCTTATAATAGCCAAACATGCTTGGTACGTTTAAAACAAATCATTTGATACTATAATAAGTGTATAGTGTCAAAAATAGCTTTAAATATAAATGTATCAATCATAGACGACATAGTATCTAATGCTACAATGTCGCCATACTAGTTCTGCAATCAAAATCGCATAATGTCGTATTGGAAATTGGATTCCATCTGTGAACCAAGGAAAGGGATCATCCTTCCGATTCGAAACAATCTAGCCTACCATGTCTCAGGATACAACCGCAACTGCACCTGGAGCGTCAGGGCCAGTCACTAAGTGAATTAATAATCCCTGAACAATACGTTTCCCTGCCCTATGGGGCGTAATGGTCAGTATGTCGGTCATATCTTCCATCGGCCCCATAGTGACCAATATATCAGAGGCGCCTCGCTATCCATCAAATAATATGCAACATCCACATAAGTAAATGTCTGGGCTCTATACCATGACGCCACTTCTAGCTAGAAAGAAATGCATGTCCTCCCTGAGGTCCTCTCCCGTTTCTGGTTCACATCGGGGTGTGAGGCTTGCGAATTAACGTTATACACAAAGTTATGCTATTTAAGGTCGTGCTTTGATCATCAACCACAAGACTCTGTTTTTCAACAGAAGCCTTGATCCTTTGCATCTCAGCATGCCACAATGACAATTCATGCCATGCGACTGATGTTTATCGATATATAACCCCTGAGCTCGTACGTCTCAGAGAAGGGTGTTAAGTAAGAGAATAAATTCTCCGCCACCCAACAGATGTATATTTAATAGAGATCAATCAACACAGAATAAAATCCAATGTCAGACACACATCCATTTATAAGTTCATTCTGGGTCTGAACGATACCGGAGGCACCTTATTCGTCGTCCCGTATGTCCAATACAGGAGAGAGGTCCTCGCATATCCGGTCGATCTCCAAGTACGTCTAGACGATCACCACTTATTACCCTGTCTTGGGTGTATAGCCCAATCAAGACATCAGTAATCACCCAAACGATGTGAAGACCTCCGGTCTTCAACCACCATCTTCATCGTCGACTTATTGTCGTATTAATTATTCAAAATGGGATAAACCCGGTCTTTTTGAACAACTCTCGTATCTTAAAAACAAGTTCTATAAAAAAACAACATACACTTAATCCAATCCAGAACATTCTTTTATTTAAATATTCTTTTCACAATTTAAACCAAATTAAGGTTTCCCAAACTAGTCGGGATTAGCGAACCTTACCGAAGTAACCATTTATTATTTTTCCTGATCCCTACCTATTCATCCCATGGAGCAAAACTGGTAATACTCCATATTTAACACCACGTTGTTATCGGTAAAATTAATTACCATTTCACGTTCAAATCTAATTAAAGATTTAACTATAGCCTGGAGTAAAACTGGTGGTACTCCATTCTCGATCATTACCCAAATTTGATAATTTAAATTGTCACATTCACATTTCAATCTAATTAAAGATTCATTAAAACTCTAGTTTAGTTTTAATCTCAAAATTCATTTCTTAATGATTATCCAACTTTAGGAAAATAAATCCTGTCATTACGAATGTCATTTAAAACACAGTTCACGATAAACCCAAAATCACATCCCGATAATTATGGAATCTTCATGGAAAATCGATCAATATATATATATATATATATATATATAAAATCGATATAAATTTCTATATCCGACTAATAATATAAATGGAATAACGACAAGGCCATTTGAATTCCATATATATTAACAGTCTTCCTCCACAGAAGCTCACTTCGATTATTACCAAATCGAATTCTATTCAATCCCAATTTATTATATTAAATTGGAAAACTTTACTTTGGAAAATTTTCAATTAAATCTTAATAAAAATATTTATAAATTCCTAATCCCATTTTACTGTTAATCGGGTTAAAGAACGAATGTCGTTAAAAACACAGTCCATAATAAACCCAATTCGTATTCCATTTTATTCCCATTACTAAATATAATTGGAAACTCTAATAATCTTAATTAAAAGATTTATTCTTTTCACATGGGGTTTAAGAATAGTGTTACCGAAGACACCATTCACGACAAACCCAAAATTCAATTCTTTTATTCAATTCCAATTAAATATTAATTAAATGGAAAACTTCACTAAATCTTAATTAAAAATGTATTCCTTTCTCAGCTGAGTTTAAGAATAGTGTTATTTAAGACACCGTTCACGAGAAACCCAAAATCACATTTGATATTAAATACAAGGCTCTGAATAGAAATTATATCGGCTTATATTCAATATCAAATTCTGAAACTGACAAATATCGTATTGGGAATAACGATACATATATCTTCCAAATTCCTCAACAATACCTGTATAGTCATGGAATCCAATATTGAAATCTCCCGAAGATGATTTCTATTCAAATCCCTTCCAATTCATACATTGGAAAATCCTGGTTATATTGAAACCCTTTATAAATCCAATTTATTTATTTAAAAGTTATTGGATTATCCTTCTAGTTAATAACTAGTTCATTTTGACAAAAAAAATTGTAACGACCTGCATTCTACGCATCATAGGATCGTAGAATATTTATTTCTTTCACATACGAAGTCGTATGGTCATGTAACTTTGGGAGACGACTATTGTGGTCATTTCCCATGTTCATGATTTTTCCCGAATTTTAAATGACCATTTTACCCTTTGTTGGCACTGTTTTGGCCATAACTTTTGACTGGAAAGGAATTTTGATCTGAAACCACTTCCATTGGCTCCGAATGATGGTTTCTCTTTCCGTAGAGTGGTCACAATAGCCAAACGGGCTTACCGTTTGGGAGATATGGCTGAAACAAGTTTCAGATGGTGAAAAACAGCTTAATTGGGCTTAACCGGGTGATTAGCAGCTAGGCCCAAGGGAAATTTCGGGTTTAGAGGTATAGGAGGACTGATTAGGGTTAGGTTATCACTTTCATTTCAGTTTTGAGCCGCCACAAACCTTCTTGAGACCTTAGTAATGGCCTTCATCCTTTAAAACCACTCCAAAACATATTTTTAGTGAAGATTAAGCCTAAACTACATCAAAGCAAGGCCAAATAGCAACAAAACAAGGTTGGAGCTGCTGCTATACATAAGAATTCGACCCAAACAGAGAGTATTTCAGATTTGGTGTTTCATTTGTGGCCAAAGTGAGTGATAGCATCATTTTTACACTAATTACAGTTAATTAAGGGTGATTAGTGAAGATTAGCGAATTTATACACCAATAAATTCTGGGAAAATTCTTAAAATTCTAAAATAATGTTTTAAGGCTCTGTTAGAAATTTGGGTTAATTTCGATGTGTTTTGCTAATCGTATGCTTAAACATGATTAAGGAGGATTATAGGAAAATGTGAGGTTTTAACCACTTTTGATCCATTTTGGTTCATTTGAATTGTTGTTAGGTGTTTGTGGTTGTTCTTATATGTTGATATGACTCTATGGTATGCTTTATGATTGATTAGAATAGTTAGATTAGTCGAAAATGTCGTCGAATGGCGTAGAAAGCTTGCTGGAAAGTTGCAGAAGTGTGCAGGTTCCGAACCGGTTCGGATCGGAGAAAGGGGTCGGATCGGATTGTGAACTGACCAAGGGGATTCGAACTGGATTGGAACTTGTCACTGGAGGAGGCTCGGCGAGAATGAAGGCCTTTTGCTTAGAGTTGGAGTGGACAAGGGGATCGGATCGGAAGAATAATTGGAGGCCAGATCGGATCAACTTGGAGATGCAGGGCTCGGATCGGAAGTAAACATTTGGGAGGACAAGCAAGGGGGAAGGCCATGCGGATCAGATGACAAGGAGGGATCGGATCGGAATACGTGAAGAAATAAGGGAGCGGATCGGAGCGCTGGAAGGAAGGACACCCGACCCAACTCGGAGGAGGACACCGACCCGACCCGGAGTGAAGCACCCGACCCGAATCGAATGGAAGATGGCAAGGATGGAGGACCGACCCGAACCGACGCTACCGAACCGAACCGAGTTCTAGGACTGTTACTGCGCGACAACTCTTCTGAAGACCCACTCCAATTCGACTAAACCCGAGATGCAAAGGAAGTCCAAATGAGAAGTTAGAGCTTAAGATTTAGGTGGGAATCAACGAGTTCACTTCATGGTTGGGCTTTGCTGCGGGACGCGTGCTAAGGAGTTATCGACGTCTATAGCTTTGGACCACTATGGTAGGAGGTACGAAGGCGGATTCAGGGCCATTATGGCATCGGTAGAACCAAGGGCTATGACCAATGAAGTGGGTCATTGAAATGTTTGGTCATGACTCCAAGTGTTTGGCTTGGTCACAGCAGGGTTTCTACAAGTCGGGATTCGTCGTTACCTCAGTTTGTCTAGTGTTCCAAAGTGGTAGATATCGTACGCTTTACGCACTGAGTGAGAGATGTGAGGATGGTCGCTATGGATGATTTGTTTGCTATCATTGTGACATGCACACCCCACCCCGTATTCTTACACCATTTATTTTGGCACCTTGGAGTATTGTACAGTATGTGGTACTAACTCTTTGGTTGCAGGTCCAGGTTCAGGTATGGCTTAGTATACCTGTTATTATTCTGTTTAGATGCTTATCGCTCATACCAGGCTTTATGTCTGACCCAGAGTTTTATGTCTCCTCTTATTACTCTGGGTGCTCACACGAGCAGACTAGAGACAGGTTAGCTGGTGATGCACGGGTAGATGATCCGGAGACGAGCAGGAGGCTTCCACGTAATATATATAGTATTCTCCCTGTGTTGTTGAAGATCACTGCTTGGGCATTGTTGGTGTATCTTCTACTTCAGCTTTCTTTTGTTTAGAGACAGTAAATTTGGAAAATTGTAATAAGCTGTATTTGGATTTCCGCTGCTTTGATGATTGATGTTGATTTTAGTTATCAGCTTATGCACTGTCTCGCCTGTTTTGTGTCAAGTATGTTATTATTATATTTTATTCCATGCGCTGTGAGACATTCTACAGGTTCTTTGATTAGTTCATTCCCTTCTTTCCTTTCTTATGACGACCGTCTTGTGCTAGTCGGGCATGTGTACAGCGCACTTTTGGAGGAAATGCAGGCTGGTGCGAGGCGGGCCGTCACACTTGGTATCAGAGCTCTAGGTTGCGTAGTTAACCTAGGGAAGTTATCAGGGAGAGATATTATACGTATACGAGAGAGCGTATTTGTGATTACTTTGGTTTTTAAAAGCTATATATATATATACTATTAGTAGTATAAGGATGAAGTCGTACTGCACTAGCACCACTATGGAGTCGTTAATCGTTTCCTTTTTCAGATTGACGATGAGCCGATATACTAGAGGTGCCGGTAGGGGAGCCAATAATGGGAATGCTGCTGACATGAGGACGATGTTTACAGACCTCATGAGGGAGATGCTTAGAGATGTACAGAGGGCAGCTCCCAATGGTGGAAATGGTGGTGGTCCAATAGTGCAGGCGCCAAGGGTCGACTTCGCCAAGCTGAATAAGGACTATACTAGCCTTGGTGGGAAGCCGTTCCACGGAACGGAGTCGGCTACGGATGTTCGAGATTGGGTGGATAGTTGCGAACGTATCTTTGAGGATTTGGGTATCGAGGATGCGATGAAGAGAAAGCTAGCGTCCCGTCAGCTGCAAGGGCGGGCGATGAATTGGTGGAATGCTATAAAGGCAGCTACTCCCGAAGATCAGATTACTTGGGAGCAGTTTAAGGCTCGCTTTAGTGAGAAGTTCATTCCAGCTGCTCAGAAGTCAATGTTGTTTAAGAAATTCTTGGAGCTCAAGCAGAATGGCAGAGCTGTCTCGGAGTATATTGCTGAATTTGACACTTTGTCAAAATATGGGTTATCTCTTATTGATACTGCCGAGAAAAAGAATGAGAAATTCATAACTGGTTTGGATCAGTACTTGGGGGAAAAACTTATTAACCACATCGATGAGACGTTTGAATCGATTGTGGGGAAAGCATTAAGATCGGAAAGTCTTTACCCTAAGCCGAAGACTGAGGTTGCATCCGCAGATGAGCCAAAGCCACAAGCTAGTGGTGGAGGCAAAGGTGGTTCCCAGAATAAGAGGAAACAGAATCAGACTAAGTATGGCCAGAAGAAAAAGAATAAGCAGGATGTGGAGTGCTTCAGCTGTGGTAAGAAGGGCCACTATGCTAGTAATTGTCGGGCCAAGCCAGCGGATAGGAAGTGCTTCAATTGTGGCCAAATGGGACATCACAAGGACAAGTGTCCACAGCCCCCTAAGGAAAAGCAAATGGTGAAAGCATATGCTCTTAATGCTATTCCTTCTTCGTCGAATGCCCCAACTGCGGCGGAGAAGGGAAAGAATGTCGTCATTCAAGGTATGCTTTCTGTTTATGATGTTCCTGTTAGAGTTTTGTTTGATACCGGAGCTTCCAGTTCTTTCATATCTAGTGACCTGGTAGATAGGTTGGGATTGGAGCCCGAGATTGTCGATAGACCTTTAGTAGTGACGAACCCGATTGGTGGTTCGACTAGCCTTAGCATGATTTTTCGTAATGTGGTTCTATCGAGTCATGGATGCATGTTTGTTTGTGATTGCTTTGTTTTGGGCTTTACTGGGTTTGGCATTATTTTGGGAGTAGATTGGCTCCAAAGATACGGGGTGGTGGTAGACTGTGAGGGCTTGTTGGTGACAGCTAGAGCGGATGATGGGCGGAGGATAGTGTTTGGTGGTCTACCCAGTAAGGGGGTATTGGCTAGTTTTCTAAACTCCCTCGACATTCCGCATAGTGAGTTGTCAGGTTTGCCCGTGGTTGGCCAGTATCCGGATGTTTTCGAAGAAGTGACCGGACTTCCACCACACCGAGAGATTGAGTTTCGTATTGATTTGGTAAAGGATGCCAGGCCTACAGTGATGCCACTTCGTCGTATGGCACCAAGAGAGCAGCGAGAGCTCGAGGTGCAAGTCAGCGATCTTTTGAATAAGGGATTTATCAGAAGGAGTGTTTCTGAATGGGGAGCACCAGTTGTGTTTGCTACCAAGGCGGATGGTTCCCTTCGTTTGTGTGTAGACTACCGCGAGTTGAATAAAGTGACGAGGAAGAATAAGTATCCTCTACCGCGGATAGATGATTTGTTCGATCAGTTGAGTGGCACGAGAATATTTTCTCAGTTGGATCTCGCGACAGGTTTTCATCAGCTTAGAGTGGAAGCTGAGAGTAAAGCTAAAACGGCATTTCGAACGCCGTCTGGATTTTATGAATGGTTGGTTATGCCATTTGGGCTGACCAATGCCCCAGCATATTTTGTGGATCTTATGAATAGGGTATTCAGAGATCAGTTGAATAAGTTTGTCCTTGTGTTCGTTGATGATATTTTGGTCTATTCGAGGATAGAGGAAGAACACAAGGAACATTTAAGAGTGGCAATGGAGGTGTTGAGAAAACACCAATTGAAAGCAAAGTTTTCTAAGTGTCACTTCTGGAAGAGGGAAGTGAGGTTCTTGGGCCATGTTGTATCAGAGAATGGTATTGCCGTGGACCCGGCGAAGGTGGCTACGGTACAAGATTGGCCTACGCCCAAGAATGCAACAGATGTAAGAAGTTTCTTGGGGTTAGCTGGATATTATCGTAAGTTTATCCAAGGTTTCTCCAAGATAGCAGCACCATTGACCCAGTTGACCAAGAAGAATCAAGCTTTTGTCTGGGATGAAAGGTGCGAGAATGCATTTAAAAATCTAAAGGACAAGTTGACAAGCGCACCAGTGTTAGTCATTCCTAAGGGGGATGAAGAGATGACGGTATACACGGATGCCTGTGGTACCGGACTGGGTGCTGTATTGATGCAAGGCGGTAGGGTTGTAGCTTATGCAAGTCGGCAATTGAAACCGCACGAGAGGAGATACCCTACCCATGATTTAGAATTGGCAGCAATCGTGCTCGCGTTAAAGATGTGGAGACACTATCTCTTGGGAGAAAGATTTGAGCTGTTTACAGATCATAAGTCGTTGAAGTATCTGTTCTCCCAGAAGGATTTAAATCTCCGCAAGCAGAGATGGTTAGAGTTCTTAGCTTCCTATGATTTCGACATCGCATACACACCGGGAAAGGGCAATGCGGTGGCTGATGCATTGAGTAGAAGACATGCCAGCTTAGGGTCTATGTTCCTTGAATGGAAGCAACTGGAGTTTATCGCAAGTTTTGATTTCAGACCAAAGTGCGAATTGGATCCAGAAATGTTAGCAAGTTTGACGATCAGGCCCACTTTGATTGAGCGGATCGGCTCTAGTCAGAGGGACGATCCTAACCTATTGGAAATCATCTCCAAGTTAGAGATGGGTATCGATGAGGAGATGAACAAGTATGGGCTTGATCGGGATAGGTGGCTTAGAAAGAATGGAAAGCTTGTTGTACCCAATGTCAATGGATTGAGGGATGAAGTGCTTAGATAATGTCATCACTCAAAGCTGACTATACACCCCGATGGTAATAAGATGTATAGAGACATGAAACAGACTTACTACTGGGAAGGAATGAAAAGAGACGTTGGGAAGTTTATATCCAAGTGCATGAACTGCCAGCTAGTTAAAGCTGAGCAAAAGAAGCCTAGTGGGTTGTTACAGCCCTTAGAAATTCCCGAATGGAAATGGGAGCAAGTCTCGATGGATTTCATCGATGGGTTACCAAGGACTAGATTGGGATATGACAGCATTTGGGTAATTGTAGATCGACTGACTAAAAGCGCAAGGTTTATACCAGTCAAATCGACTAGAACGGCAGCTAAGTTAGCAGAATTATATATGAAGTGGGTAGTGAGATTTCATGGAGTACCCAAAAGCATTGTGAGCGACCGAGACCCGTTGTTCACTAGTGGGTTTTGGAAGAGCTTACAAGAGGCTCTAGGGTCAGAGTTACATCTCAGTACCGCATATCATCCTCAGACCGACGGTCAGACGGAGAGGGTGAACCGTATTTTGGAAGACCTCTTGAGAGCATGTATATTGGATTTCGGTGGATCATGGGATGACCATTTGCATCTAGTAGAGTTCACATATAATAATAGCTACCAATCCAGTATCGGTATGGCTCCTTTTGAAGCTTTGTACGGAAGACCGTGTAACTCACCATCATGTTGGATAGAGACTGGCGAGAAGTTTATGCTTGGACCAGATGTGGTGAGGGAAACTTCAGATAAAATCAAGACCATTCAACAACGAATGAAGGCTGCCCAAGATAGGCAGAAGAGTTATGCTGATAAGAGGAGAAGAGACCTAAAATTCTCCGTGGGTGACTTGGTGTTTGTCAAGATTTCTCCGTTGAAGAGCGTAATACGATTTGGCAGGAAAGGCAAGTTGGCACCAAGATTCGTTGGCCCATTCCCTGTTCTTGAACTAGTCGGGAATTTGGCATATAGAATTGATTTACCGGAGAAGATGGCAGGAGTTCATAACGTATTTCATGTTTCCCAACTAAGGAAGTTCGTTCACGACTCAGATATGACTATCTCACCTGATCAGTTAGAGGACTTCGAAGTAGAACCCGAGGCGGTTGGGAACCGCAAGCCGGCCCGTATTGTCGCACACGACGGGAAGCAACTTCGAAGGAAGTCGGTGAAGCTAGTCAAAGTACAGTGGAGCGAAGACGAGAATGATTGTACTTGGGAAACAGAAGAGGACATAAGGAAGAAGTATCCAGAACTCATTGTCTGGTAAGATTTTATTAGCGATTTAGTTTTCCGCATGCTAGGATAGACTTGTTTGCTTGCTTTGCATGTTTGATTATTGTATGTGGTTGTTAGGCATGCGGGATCCTGTGTATGTTTTGGGTTAAGGGATTTCGGGGACGAAATTTCTTAAGGGGGGGAGAGTGTAACGACCCGCATTCTACGCATCATAGGATCGTAGAATATTTATTTCTTTCACATACGAAGTCGTATGGTCATGTAACTTTGGGAGACGACTATTGTGGTCATTTCCCATGTTCATGATTTTTCCCGATTTTTAAATGACCATTTTACCCCTTGTTGGCACTGTTTTGGCCATAACTTTTGACTGGAAAGGAATTTTGACCTGAAACCACTTCCATTGGCTCCAGATGATGGTTTCTCTTTCCGTAGAGTGGTCACAATAGCCAAACGGGCTTACCGTTTGGGAGATATGGCTGAAACAAGTTTCAGATGGTGAAAAACAGCTTAATTGGGCTTAACCGGGTGATTAGCAGCTAGGCCCAAGGGAAATTTCGGGTTTAGAGGTATAGGAGGACTGATTAGGGTTAGGTTATCACTTTCATTTCAGTTTTGAGCCGCCACAAACCTTCTTGAGACCTTAGTAATGGCCTCCATCCTCTAAAACTACTCCAAAACATATTTTTAGTGAAGATTAAGCCTAAACTACATCAAAGCAAGGCCAAATAGCAACAAAACAAGGTTGGAGCTGCTGCTATACATAAGAATTCGACCCAAACAGAGAGTATTTCAGATTTGGTGTTTCATTTGTGGCCAAAGTGAGTGATAGCATCATTTTTACACTAATTACAGTTAATTAAGGGTGATTAGTGAAGATTAGCGAATTTATACACCAATAAATTCTGGGAAAATTCTTAAAATTCTAAAATAATGTTTTAAGGCTCTGTTAGAAATTTGGGTTAATTTCGATGTGTTTTGCTAATCGTATGCTTAAACATGATTAAGGAGGATTATAGGAAAATGTGAGGTTTTAACCACTTTTGATCCATTTTGGTTCATTTGAATTGTTGTTAGGTGTTTGTGGTTGTTCTTATATGTTGATATGACTCTATGGTATGCTTTATGATTGATTAGAATAGTTAGATTAGTCGAAAATGTCGTCGAATGGCGTAGAAAGCTTGCTGGAAAGTTGCAGAAGTGTGCAGGTTCCGAACCGGTTCGGATCGGAGAAAGGGGTCGGATCGGATTGTGAACTGACCAAGGGGATTCGAACTGGATTGGAACTTGTCACTGGAGGAGGCTCGGCGAGAAGGAAGGCCTTTTGCTTAGAGTTGGAGTGGACAAGGGGATCGGATCGGAAGAATAATTGGAGGCCAGATCGGATCGACTTGGAGATGCAGGGCTCGGATCGGAAGTAAACATTTGGGAGGACTAGCAAGGGGGAAGGCCATGCGGATCAGATGACAAGGAGGGATCGGATCGGAATACGTGAAGAAATAAGGGAGCGGATCGGAGCGCTGGAAGGAAGGACACCCGACCCAACTCGGAGGAGGACACCGACCCGACCCGGAGTGAAGCACCCGACCCGAATCGAATGGAAGATGGCAAGGATGGAGGACCGACCCGAACCGACGCTACCGAACCGAACCGAGTTCTAGGACTGTTACTGCGCGACAACTCTTCTGAAGACCCACTCCAATTCGACTAAACCCGAGATGCAAAGGAAGTCCAAATGAGAAGTTAGAGCTTAAGATTTAGGTGGGAATCAACGAGTTCACTTCATGGTTGGGCTTTGCTGCGGGACGCGTGCTAAGGAGTTATCGACGTCTATAGCTTTGGACCACTATGGTAGGAGGTACGAAGGCGGATTCAGAGCCATTATGGCATCGGTAGAACCAAGGGCTATGACCAATGAAGTGGGTCATTGAAATGTTTGGTCATGACTCCAAGTGTTTGGCTTGGTCACAGCAGGGTTTCTACAAGTCGGGATTCGTCGTTACCTCAGTTTGTCTAGTGTTCCAAAGTGGTAGATATCGTACGCTTTACGCACTGAGTGAGAGATGTGAGGATGGTCGCTATGGATGATTTGTTTGCTATCATTGTGACATGCACACCCCACCCCGTATTCTTACACCATTTATTTTGGCACCTTGGAGTATTGTACGGTATGTGGTACTAACTCTTTGGTTGCAGGTCCAGGTTCAGGTATGGCTTAGTATACCTGTTATTATTCTGTTTAGATGCTTATCGCTCATACCAGGCTTTATGTCTGACCCAAAGTTTTATGTCTCCTCTTATTACTTTGGGTGCTCACACGAGCAGACTAGAGACAGGTTAGCTGGTGATGCACGGGTAGATGATCCGGAGACGAGCAGGAGGCTTCCACGTAATATATATAGTATTCTCCCTGTGTTGTTGAAGATCACTGCTTGGGCATTGTTGGTGTATCTTCTACTTCAGCTTTCTTTTGTTTAGAGACAGTAAATTTGGAAAATTGTAATAAGCTGTATTTGGATTTCCGCTGCTTTGATGATTGATGTTGATTTTAGTTATCAGCTTATGCACTGTCTCGCCTGTTTTGTGTCAAGAATGTTATTATTATATTTTATTCCATGCGCTGTGAGACATTCTACAGGTTCTTTGATTAGTTCATTCCCTTCTTTCCTTTCTTATGACGACCGTCTTGTGCTAGTCGGGCATGTGTACAGCGCACTTTTGGAGGAAATGCAGGCTGGTGCGAGGCGGGCCGTCACAAAAATTATACTTTATCTTTACAAATGTGGAATTTTTCATCCCAATTCTTACCAAATCATTTATTATGATTTTACACAAATTATTGATATTTTTAATAATTTTATTAAGGCCCATTCAGTCGATTTCCGTAAACGGTCATCGAACAGCACTTACAACAACCTTTTCCAAATTTTATTTAGACATAATTTCAAATCCAACCGTTAGATTTCAAATCTCTTATATTCGTTGGAAAGCTCATTTCGATACGAACCCAATGGTTCCTGTTTTAGGAGAATCCGATAGTTGGATCTCCCATAATATCAATTCAAATTCAATGGTCGAAATTCACGAACGGTCGCGGCGCCATTCAGGCCATTAAATATATATATATACACACACACACACATATATATATACATATATAATATATTATATATATTGCATTGATTTCCATTTAAAACGTATTTTGTAAATCGTTTATAAATTCGTTTTATAACGATTCCCACTTTCATTTCAATTTTAAATCAAAATTGAATACACCTTATCATTATAATAAATAAATGATAGTATTTTCAAAATATCAGATTTTGAAACCATTTCCATTTTCATATTCATTATAAAAATGAATAAAATCGATATAAATATCATTCACGTCAAAATGGCGCATATTTAATCAACACAGCTTCATATAATTCAATTTTTTCGTGTCCATCCCAAAATTGGACATCAAATTCACATTTTAATCCTTTACTGAATATTATTTTAAAATATTCGTTATTCCTGAGTTGGAATCAAACACAGTCAATTATCATATAATGTTATTTATATGGTTTTCATACAAAACATGTACATAATAATAATGATACACAATCAACCATCATCCAGAGTGCAATTTACAACTATGTAAGCGTTAAAAATAAATAATTAACGCTCATCACAACCTGTCAACCCATCGATTGACATACTGCTAATTATTGGGATCATTGTATGTCAAATATCATCCCAATACCCATGTGGGTTTTCAAACAACAAATACTGGTTATTATTTGTGCAGTTGGGTGATGTGTAAAATTTATCGTCCCAATCAGTATCAGATAAATGGGTGTATGTAAACAAATCGTTCAATCTGTAAATGAATATTTATTTTCATTTCAGGAGAATTTTATATCGTTCATATATACGCTAAAAATTATATTTTTAATGGTAAAATATTTTATTCACACATGAATATTTTATACAGTTCATTTATACAATAAAAATGATATTTTTATTGTTCTAACATTTTATTCAACACATACAATCAATAACCACAATACAGCCCATTCAATCCAAACAAACAATCACGGTTTGTACAATAAATGGCGTCGGGTGCTATTAAGCACCGTCTGCATCCTAGTATATATTTAACTGTAAATTAAATTGAGTGATAAAGAGCTCCCACCTTGATTATTTTGTCGCTAAATATTGCCAAACGATCAATTGATCAAATATGACATTTTCCTCCACCAAAAATTGAGACGAGCTCCAAATCTCTCCAAATCAGTTTCATTGCGAAGCTCTCGCCAATACGATTCCAACGATCCAGTTCTGCTAAATTCCGAGTTCGTATGAAAAGTTATACTTTTTTACAAGATTCATGTACATATATATATATATATATATATATATATCATTAAACATTAATTAAATAGTTAATTACCCTCATTTCTTCCTTAATCTCTTCTCTAATCCCTTCTCCCTCAAATGTGCAACACGCTCCAAAACAGCCCTTCAACCATTCATGTAACTTCATGCTCCTCTCTCAACCTCTTCACTTCACTAAATTCCATGAAACCAAAACCATTCTTCTTCTTTTCCAACTCTCTCCAACTTCATCTATAAATCACTAAGCTCGAACATCATTTCTCCATTGTCTCTACAGCCCCAAAACGCACAATGTATGAAAAAAGCTCGACAATTTTCAACACCGAATTGCTTTAAACTTTGCATAGGAGTGCTAAAAACCCTAACGAACTCAAATCCATACTCTAAAACAAGCATTGATACACCAAACACAAGAATCACCTAAACCTAGCTCGCATTTTTTACGTGTTCTCCTTACTGTAAAAAACGCGGTGCAAAAAATCATCACCAAACTCCACCAAACTCATATAGATCGAAGCATACACTCATATGAGTTCAAAGAACTAAGCTTTGCAATTTATAGATTTTTCTTTGATTTTTTCTTAAATTTAGAAGATTGCAAAATTTGGGTTCAAAGAAGAAAAAGGGCTGCGGTTGAAGGAGGATTTTAATTAGGTTAGAGAAGTGTTTAAGATGTTATACAGTAGGGGCAAATATATTTTTTTATTAGTTTTATATTTTATTATACTCAAATATCACTTATTTTCATTGTTTAAAAATCCATGTGATCAACTATGGATCCCGCTTTCGATGAACATTGACATGCAGCTACTCTTCGACAGTTCTATCGTGCAGCTAGGGTTGAAGCAAGTCATCGACATGGAGGGAGATGGGTTGAAGGGAGAATAGAGTAGTGTTCTTGGTGAGGAGGCACACCCGATGGCGTCGGAAAAATGAACTCCGGTGGTGTATGTCGAAGTGCGACAGCAGGGTTCAAGGTCGAGAGCTACAGGTCAGAATTTAAACGTTGGAGCCAGATGTTAAATCGATGGTATGTATGATCTCATGGTGTTGAACGGAGTTGATTGGCGTCGATTGGTGGGGCTATGGTGTTGCGAGGTGAAGTGCGTCACCTGAAGTGACAATGGGGAGCAGCCAGTCGAGATTCTGGGGAGGGCGACGAACTTGGGTTTGAGGTGATGGAAGGGTGCAGAATCAGGTGGCGAGTTGACTCATGGCATCGGCGGTGGCAATTGACGAATGGGGAAGGAGCGGTTGATGGTCAAAGGAGGGGCCAACGGCTTAGTTATAGGTTAGAGGGAACGGAAATTCGATTTGGGGAAGAAGGGTTTACGCGGTCACGTGAGATAAGGGTGAGTAGGGTGTTGTTTTAATTAGTTTGAATTAATTTGGTGTTTTAAATCATGTTTTAAATCATGTTTTAACTTACAAAAGATATCTAGCTCATACGAAGTGGGATTCGCGCACCGTCAGTTGCGTTGGATTCATAACGGAAAAATACTACATGTATGTAGTGGATCAGAATTATTATGGGAAGTCTGGATTTTTATCTAATTTCAAATGTAGTTTGAAATTAGATAAAATAGCGAGAAATCAACAATGGGAACGGATGGTGAGTTTAACTCACACCTATCGCAATACTGTTGTACCGTATAATAATATTGAACTGTATTACATATGTATGTGCTGATATATGAACTGTGATGCAGAGGGGAAGGTTGGAGGAATCCAGCAGGATTCCTCAATATGATTGTTACTGTATTAATATTCATACGTTGTATTATAAATTGAATGTGTGTTAAACCTGACTGTTGACCCCATTGATTATATAACATTGTTATATCAGAAATTGTCATGACGTAAATATATTATTTTATATAATATATTGAGTTTGTCTGTTTCACACAATTTGGTGTGTTTAGCATGACTAGACTGAACTGGGAAATAATACGAATTGGAATCAGAACTGAGAAATTTATAGAAATGGTTTTGGAATAAAACAATCTTATAAATTATTTTATTTTAAAACCAATTTTAGTTACTTTATTATATAACTTTTTAACTCTTTTATTTTTAAAAATATGTTTTTAACTTAATTATTTTATCCTTTTATTTAAAATCAATTTTCAATTACTTTACTTTGTGTGTATATATATATATATATATATTGAAATGTAATACGCCGGTTTTATAGGGTTTAGAAGTGATAATTGGATTATAACACATCAGCAATGATTTAGAAATCTCAATATTCCACCGTATTAAATATTTATCGATATTTACATCTTCAAAGGAATATTTTTAAAGATGTAAATAAATATAGAAATGGTTTTGGGTTTTGTCGTGACAATGTGTTAATTACATTCGTCTTTAACCCTCTCAGATTATATCATGGAAGTAAACATAATTGAATCTTTAAACAAATGTTTAAAGATAATTATAAAGGAAGTGTTTTGGTTTGTTGTAAACAGTGTTTTAGCAACACTTGTTTTTAAACCCCTTTAATATAGTTAAACTAGAATTATACAGTTTAACGAGTCTGGATATACATAGATCTTTAAATAATGGATTTTAAAGATAGAAACAAGTATAGAAATCTTGCAGGATAAAGATATTGAAAAAGATATGTAACTTATAAAAGAGAAGGGGTTCTTTATTAAGCAATGGTTTTAACCTCTTTGATTATATTTTAACAAATTTTAGAAATGGATTATAGTTATACTTATACCAGAGGGATAAGTATATGAATACGTTTTGAAGTATTGAAGTTAGAATGGAAATCTTGAAAATGAATATGAATATACTTATACTAGAGGGATAAGTATAATATTACATTTTTAGCAGTCAAGACTATAAAGGAATAAGGAATTCATAGAATATATACATATGTCTTTTATATGTATAAGTTGAATATATACGCTAGTATATGAAGGAATATTAATAGAGTATGAGTCATTGATTAATAAGGGAAGTCTTAACTGAAAAATGAGTTTTATTAGTTAAAGAAGTTTTACTAATAAAGGATTATTAATCGAGTATGAGTTATTGATTAATAAGCGAAGTAGTATTTGACAAATGAGTTTTATTAGTTAAAAGGAGTTTTACTAATAACAAAAGTTTTAATTAATGAAAGATTAATTAAATGGGAATGGGATTAGAAGCCGTTTATATGAGTTAACTGTGCTTCGACTGTTTATCGCGCTTCATGATCTTGATATTGCCTTTGAATGTTTATTCGTTTGTTATGGAAATTAAGCAAGGCTGTTTTCCATATATAATCGTCCATTGTATGAATTTTAATCAGTTAATCAATTATAGAACTTGACCTTAAATCTAGCAACTGGTTTTGAGGAAACCGGGATTGGTAAGTGTTCTACTTATCGAAAACCACTTCAAAACTAGTATACAGGTTCTTGTTTTGGAAGCGGTTATGAAGTGAAGGCTATGTGGCGATTCGAGATCTGTTGAGATGCTCGAACACATGTAGTGATTCAAAGATCTATGAAGGAGTCTATGTGTGATTCCAAGATCTGTTGATGTATTTGAATCCATGCGTGATTCCGAGATCTACCAAGGAATCAATGTGTGATTCCAAGATCTATTGAGCTGTGGGATTCCGTATGGGAGTTCTTGTTCTGCTCAAGTGGTGAAGACTCGTGTGAAATATGACAAACGAAACCTCAACATTGTAAATGACAGAAAACAAAGTAGGAGCACAATCTGGGGTTTTGCTAACCTGCGGCATGATATACTGACTCCATATCTAGTGTATGCTTATTATCGAATCATTGCGGGAGCTCTTTGAAGTTGCGCATGGGAGTTGGGTATATTTGGTTCCACGTGGTGCATTTCGGTGTTTTCTTGCGTGGGACAGTTGTGTTTACCTTATGGTATATTTTATTTAGAGACATACAATGCTCGGAGGTACTTTTGGACCCTTATGCATGGAGTTCGGATCTGTATTGAGAGATCTCTGATGGAAAATCCAATATGCGAACCTGCCTTATCGGTTTTTTTTGTATACTTAATAGTTGTCGAATGTAACCAATGTAACCATTCCTTCTATGTGAATTTATTTATATTCTACATACTAGACATTATCTATTTAAAACTATACTTCTCTTAATAAATGGTTGGATGTTATTGAGGAGATAACTATTACGGATATGCGTACGGCCTCCCATTGTAGTGAGATATGTGTTACGTAAATGTTGAGTTATCTCACGCGGTTGCTAGCCTAATTTGGGTGTTATTTTGAGGTAATGCTTGGGTCAGACCGAGTATATTTGCAGATCAGATTTGGATTTCTTTGGGGTTTCATAAGAGGAGTTGGTGACGAGACATATACCCGTATTCTTTTATTTATTCCGCTGTGTATGTTATTGTATGTATCAGCAATTGTAAGGACATGTTGTTATAACTGTTCAGGCTGATTCATTATGTACTCTAATTGATGTGTGTATATTTTAAAAAAATTCCTCTTTTTGTAAAGAGCACTATTATTATTAAAGTTTATTCGTTCCGTTGTGAGATTCTGTTTTGTATCCCTTTTCTTCTATTCTTTTATCTTCTTTCTTTTCCCCTAACTATCAGACTTTATGGTACTTGATTTGAGATACATGAATACAAAGGATGTATTAGTATTGATTTTCAAGAGCTGAAAAGTCGGGTCGTTACAGCCTGCAAGTATTCTACTTGGCTATCGTCATTTGTTCCATTCGTGGATGGGTCAACACCATATTCTCCAAATCCTAATGTATGTATTGTATGATAGCATGAAATCAACTACATAATGCATTCAACATGATTTTGTCATTATGTAGGTAATTTACTTACCATTTTCATGAATTAAGATTGGTGGATTTTTGTACTTCACTTTGGAATAATCCAAGACCTTTTCCAATGCCTCTGGGATTGTAGAATTATTCCACCAATTATTCAACCCATACTCACTCGTCGAAGCTAAAACCTGGTTATACTAGCTTCCTATAAGATCAAACCAAAGTGAGAGTATTAAGATTTATCATATGAAGTACATACCTTAGTCGATCCTTCATCTAAAAAGCCTGCATTACCAACACAGATGAAAATTTGAAAAATATTTGTCCATTTTTAATAGTTTTTACTATAATAAATGATAATAAGTCTACGATATAACAAAATCTTGGAATGGATAACTAGTTGTTCAGTACAACCTATTATTGTTTGAGTGTATAAATTTAGTAGCAATGTTTGTTAAGGAACGAAAATAACTCATTCCACTAACATGGGGAAAATATCGGTAGATTATTATAAACTCACGAGGTGCATAGGCTACGAAGTGTCTAACATAATCTCTCTGATTTTGGCCCAAACTGTTTGGCATATTTCTCACATAAATTAGTTTGTAGTGAGTAATTCCAATGAAATTAGATGAATATTTTAGTTTTCTAGAATCTTCAAAACTGAATGAAGGCAATTGTGATCCTACTCTCTCTTTCATGGCTGCAGGGTAATCCCTGTACACAAGTGGATCCATAAACCTGTTACAATCTGGATGATGACATGAAATAGTTCAAGATTTAACATAATGGTTTAATATTACGATATAATAATGATTTGTTATATGGTGGCATATCCAAGAACTATACATTACTGGAAGCAAAAATAGATTGAAAGTAAGGTTTTGTTTTCAAGATAACAAGTTTTAAGCAGAGAGCTCCTAAGTAATTAGTTTTAAGGAAAATTTATAGAAAAATGATAAGTTTATTTACCTTTTTAAGTTATGCGAGAAAATGATAAGTCTATTTATCATTATTTTTGAATAACTGAAAATGATAAATTCATTTATCTTTTTTATGTAATCTGTCATTTAAAATAATTTTTCAGAAATGTTGTCTTTAAAATATATTATCATGGGCTGGAAAGCCCTTTGGTTGATTGAAAACTATGGGTAACCATAGTAAACATTCTGATTGGAGGCAAAGGTTTAGAGCTATTTCTCGGCAAAAGTTATGGTTAAAGGAAAAAAACATTGTGAACATGGATGATGTATACTGTTGGACCTTCGCTGCAAATCAATTGAGATTTGGAAGCATATTTAATGATGATGACAATACTAACCATCCGATATGAAAATCCATCAATCTATCTCTTGCACTAATGTCTTCTTGTGACTTTGTGAATGGTTCAAACCAATAAGCCGCAATAGTTACTCCTATGATTCCTCCTTCTATTGACTAGATAGAATTTTATTTCCGAAAAAAACAAGTGTTAAAAATGATCAAACTTTACTATGAGTATCGAACGAACACACATACACACATATAAAGAATTTGTTTCAAGGGGAGATCTAGTGGTTGAGATTGGTTGTGTCTAAATTTGTGTCACCAATTTGTGTTTAAATAAACTTTCCCATATATATATATATATATATATATATATATATATATATATATATATTAGGCTCATTCATAAAGTATCACAAAATATGATACCTTATACTTTTCTTTATACAACATAGAGGATGATAAATGTAAATGCAAAAGACGGTGAGCAACAATATATAGTTCTTTTGTGGAATCTCCTTTCGAGCAATTACCCATCATACCAAAAGGCCAGGAGCAGCACCGAGGTGGAGTCGTTCCACTATCATAGCCTCCAAATGAATCTAAGTTTGGTTCATTAATTGTTACCCACTTTTTCACTCTATTCCGAAATTCTTTGAAGCATACATCTTCATAGGCCACACCATCTTTTCATTTCATATACACATAAAAAACATTTCTTTTATGGCACAATAGCTATTTATTTGATCATCGCACACAACTAATATTTTTTAGGATTGAAAATTTACATGATTCTTGGGCTTAAGAGACCTTCATACTCATCTTGTATTGCAAGTGGAAGATCGAAGTGATACATGCTGAATACCTATATAAGTATTGAAATTTGTTACATAGATTATAAAATCACAACATCCTATAAATAGTAGCATATTTTACCATAGCTAACAAGTTCGTCGATCAGATTATCGTAGTATTCTAAGCCTTTAGGATTTATAGGTCCCCTTCCATTTGAAAGAATTACAACTCACAGCATTGATTTTTAGTGCTATGCGTCCAAGTAAAAAATGAAAGAAAACATGTAATACGTATGTCGAGAATAAGTCAAGGCCACGATATAAAGAATCGATATGCATCCAAACCTAGATCATGCATCAGCTTCACATCTTCCTGTCAAATAAGTGAAATAACATAATTCCTTGCTTCATATATAATTCCAACAATATGATTTACTCGATAAGTTATTTGATTATATTTTCATTTTTGTAAGTTGAAATTACAGTAGATATGAACAAGATTTTGAATAGAAATGAAGACAAAAAATTTACTTTTATTATTGAGTTTGAATGAACTGATTGATGATACAAACTATACAACTAGGGGTATATATATATATATATATATATATATATATATATATATATATATATATATATATATATATATATGCTGAACGGTCGAAAGTAATAACGGAAGAATAAAATGTATGTAATGGGCTAAGCCCAAGCCCATATAGGCTGCTGTACAATTATCTAATGTAATGTATGACATAGTTACCTAGAGAAGTTAGGCTGACACTTTTTTATTCTTCAATCTTCCCTCTCGTAACTAGGGTTTCCTGAAACCCTAGTTTAGAAATTCTGAATCAAATCGTTCCAATTTGTCCTCAAAAATACTTAAATTGATATTATTTTTCGATGTCTTTGCTGGATCTAAGAGGATCTTCACTTGATGATCTCAAATTTGAGTGCTTTGTTGCGGATTCGGTTGTTCTGGTTCTTGATTGCTTCAGATCCAATGTTTCACAGTTCTCTTGAATGTTGATAGCATTTTTGGTGGCTTTGGAATCTTCAGATGTAGAAATTTCAACTTTGTGAGATCTATCTTCAACCACATTCAGATCCATTCTAAATTTGGTAATTTTTTTAACTAAAATAGCTTTTGTCAGAATAGCTGCCCTTTGAAACACTCTAGGTATATGATTTACTTGAATCTGGCCTTTTTGCACTAATTCTCTGACGAAATGAATGTCAATTTTTATATGCTTTGTCATGGCATGTTGTATAGGATTTTCTGTCATATAAACAACACTTCTGCTGTCACACCATAGTATAGGCTTCACATTTGTTTTAAGTTTAAGCTCGCTTAGTAAAGACTGTAACCATTTGATCTCTACTTCTGCATTAGCAATACTGTTATACTCTACTTCAGTACTAGATCACGAAATTGTAGGTTGCTTTTTAGCGCACAATGATTTTAGACTGTTACCATAGTATATACAGTAACCTGATGTTGATCTTCTATCATCTGGATCTGATGCCCAATTTGCATCTGCATAACCTATGATATTTTGTTGTTGACTTGCTCTCAGTGTTAATCCAAAACTGATAGTTCCTTTGAGATAGCGTAAAATTCTTTTGATTGCTTTCTAGTGTAGATCCATAGGTTCCTGCATAAATTTTGAGAGTTTATTAACATTGAAAGCAATGTCTGGTCCTGTTATAGTGGCATATTTCAATGCTCCTACAACACTTCTATATTTAGTAATATTTGATATTGCTTCCCCTTTGTATTTAGAATAATGTTGATTTGTAACCATTGGTGTAGGCTAGGGTTTAGCATTTATCATCTTAGTTTTGACAAGTAACTTAGTTATGTACTTTCTTTGACATAGTATAATTTCATTATCTGATCTATTAACTTCTATGCCCAGAAAGTAACTCAATTTGCCTAAGTCTTTAATTGAAAATTCCCGGTTTAGATAATGAGTTAACTTGTCAATTTCTAAGATATTACTGCCAATAACAATTAAATCACCTACATAAATCAGTATGTAAAATGAGCCATTTATCTTAACAAATAATGAGTTATCTGATTTAGTAGACTGATAACCTAAATTTGATAATGTATTCTTCAGTCTATCAAACTAGACTCGTGGGGCCTGTTTCAACCCATAAATGGATTTATTAAGCTTGCATACATAATTATTATTTTTACAATAGCCTTCAGGCTGTTTCATGTATATTTCCTCTTCAAGGAAACTATTTAATAAAGCATTATTGACATCATGGTGTCTAATATGCCATTTATTGCATAAAGCAATTGTAAGGATTAGTCTTATAGTTGTGGGTTTTACTACAGGTGAAAATGTTTGATTAAAATCAAATCTAAATTCCTATGTAAAACCCTTTGCTACAAGTCTAGCCTTATATTTATTTATAGTACCATCCGGATTTTTCTTTAATTGTATGTCCATCTGCAGCCAACTATACTTTTATTAGCAGGTGGACATACTAGATTCCATGTATTATTTTTAGTAGAGCATTATACTCATCATCCATGGCTGCTTTCCAGTTTTTATTACATATAGACTGTTCAAAAGAAACGGGTTCTTCATAACTGGACTGTGCAGCAAATACTTTTGGTTTAAAAATACCACTTTTTGCCATTGTAGTCAATGGATGACCAGAGTGTGTTTGAGGCTCATTGGGTGATGAGATGTTATTATCTTCAAATTCTAATGAATATTCTGATCTAGTAGATTCGCCATCTGAATTATTGTTTGAATTTTGATCTTCTTCTTGTACAGGTGTTTGAGAGGCATGGCTGAGTTGCTGAGAGTGATCATGATTTGTAGTTTGTGATTGCCTAGAACCAACAGCCCCATTGCCATCCACTTGCTGCCATATTTCTACACACTCTGTTATTGAAGGTATTGAAACTTTCGCATTGATAACTTTTGCAGTAGTTTTTATTTCTTTTCTTTGAAATGGAAACACCATTTCATTGAATATCACATGCCTGCTTATGTATATTATTCCCATGCTGTCAATACACTTGTACCCTTTTTGATTAGTAGTATAACCAATAAAAGTACATGGTATTGATCTGAAATCAAGTTTGTTAGTATTATATAGTCTCAAGTAAGTATAACACTGACATCCAAAGGTTTTCAGGTTATTATAATCTGGTTTAATATTTATAACTTTTCAAATGGGGTGAGGTCCTTTAGTACTTTTGTTGGTGATCTTTTGATTAAATAAACTGCAGTACTAAAGGCCTCTAGCTAGAATTTTAATGGAAGTTTAGCCTGAGCTAGCAAAGTTAAACCTGTCTCCACCAAGTGTCTGTGTTTTCTCTCTATTAAACCATTTTGCTAAGATGTATAGGGACATGTTGTCCTGTGTACAATACCCTTATTTATATAAAATAATTACATAGCCTTTTGAACTCGCTGCCTCCATCAGATTATAGAATTTTGACATGATAATTAATTTGCTTTTAAATTATTGTGATGAAGTTAATAACAGCATTGTATGTGTCAGATTTTAATTTTAAGAAATATATCCAAGTAAATCCTGTATAAGCATCAATGAAAGATATATAATACTTATAACCAAAATCTAAACTAATAGGAGTTGTATCCCATAAACCAGTGGCAATGAGTTGTAATGGCTCATCATATTTAGTATTAGAATCAATAAAAGGAAGCTTACGACTCTTTCCCATTTGACAGTAATCACATATGTAAGGCAAATCAATATTGTCATGCATAATACCATTATTAGATAGTATTTTCATTACTCTTCTAGTACTTGGATGCCCAAGTTTACAATGCTAAAGATCAAAGACATTTTTGCTGCTATCGGCATTATTCATTTCATTCATGTTACAACTTTTATCTTCCTTAGCTACAGTGTTGCAATTAACAGTGTTGAACTTGTACAGTCCTCTCTCCATTTTACCCTGTAAAATGATTTCCTTAGTTAGGATGTCTTTAACTAAGTAGTGTTTAGGGTAAAACTCAATAAATACTTCGTTATCTTGAGCAAATTGTGATACACTGATTAATTTCTTTTTGATCTTTGGCACTCTTAGTAGATTATGTAAAAACAATTGTTTTTTGCCATTTAGACAAGCACTGCCAATATGTGAAACACTGATACACTTACCATTGCCCATAGAAAAGGAATGTTTACCTCTGTATTCTTTTCCATCAAGATTTAAGTTTTCAAGATTGTTGGTAAGATGATGTGTTTCCCCTAAATCTGGGTACCAGCTTTCATCTTGAACTGTCTCCAGTCTTGCCACATCATTTTGATAGCTATTTGTGTTTGTATTATCACAATTTCTTCCATTTGATTGAGCTTGAGCAATGTTAACATTAGAATTTCCATTGTTTCTCTGACCTTGACTTGCTGTGTAGCTAGAGTTGAATCTGAAATAGCAATTCATAGCCGTGTGACCAATTTTCTCACAAATCTGGCATATTGGTCGATTGTTGTTGTTCCACCTTCCTCTACCTATGGCTCTTCTTGCACCACCACCTCTAGTGTGTCTGTTCATTTCTTATGTTGCCTTGGTTTTTCCCTTTAAATGTTGTAGCAAGATTTGCTGAAAAAACTGTCTCTTGAATTCTTTTTGCATTGATTCTTGCCTTATGTGATAGTAAAATACTATTAACTTCATCTATTGGTGGAAATGTCTTTTGAGAGGTATTAACTGTAATGACAACTTTATATTCATTGTTTAATCCATTCATTAAGTAGAGAACTTGATCGGAATTTGATACCCTGTTGCCAGTTGCGTTTAGTAAATCGCACAATTTCTTTACTTTTGATAAATACTCCCTCATAGATAGATCATTCATCTTTATGCTTCGTAACTGATTCTTGTAATGTAGTACCTTTGCTGATGATTGACTATTGTATTCCCTTTCAACAGTTGTCCAAATTTCATAGGATGAATTACATCCAATCACTTGTGGCAATAAATTTGCACTTATGGAAGACAGTAACCATGAACTTATAAGCCTATCTTGTCTGTGATACTTTATATAATTATCATTAGGCACTGTTTTATTACTTTGATCAGTAATAAATCTTGCTGGAACATCAACAGTTCCTAGGATGTATCCTTCAAGGCCATATCCTTGTATAATTGTTTCCACTTGTAATTTCCAAAGAAGATAGTTATCTTCTTCTAAATGAACTATTATTAACTGACTTTGTGGACTAATAACAGTTTTAATTAATTGTTGTGTTGGTGTATTTGGATTAATTGGATCAGAACTTGATGATACTGAATATGAATTATCTACCATTTGGTATCCAATGATGATTATGGTCAAGAAACCAACATTCAGTAACCAAAAGATGCTGAGACTATTCAGAAATTGAAGATTATCCCCTGAATAGGCAAGTAGCAGCTGAATTTGATTCAATCATGAGTTTTTTCTTTAGAAAATAGAACTCTGGGAACAATTCTGGCGTGGCTCTACTTGTTTTTGTTATTTTCTTTGTTTCTTGAATTATCTTCTGGTGATTTTTGCGTTACAAGAAGAAAATAATCTGTACACCAATTGACGCAGCCCAATCTTGATAGAATCTTGATTGTTGGCAAGACAATGATTCAGTGAAACAAAGTTTTCTTCCTCAAATGATGGGTTCAATGAACTTCTGATGAGAAATACTCAGATGATGAGACCTCTCTGATGAGTAGCCAACCCAAAACACAATCACTGCTGAATGGTTTCTCAGATTTGCCGTTAGCTTTACAAGATCTGATACCAAGTTCAAATTACAGCAGATATGAACAAGATTTTAAATAGAAATGAAGACAGAAAATTTACTTTTATTATTGAATTTAAATAAACTGATAGATTGACACATACTGTACAACCAGGCACATATATATAGTGATATATATGCTGAATGGTTGAAAGCAACAACGGAAGAATAAAATGTAAGTAATGGGCTAAGACCAGGCCTATATAGACTGATGTACAATTATCTAATGTAATATATGATATAGTTATCCAAAGAAGTTAGGTTGACACTTCATTATTCTTCAATATTGTACAATTTTTTTTAAGAAAAACATAACGAAGAAACATATTACCTTATATTTGTGATACTGATCAGCTGCTATATCACCAGTTTTATTGTCCAAGGTCAATGCCTATTGTAACGACCCGGAAAATCCGAACCAATTTAAATTTTTTTAATTGGCTAAAATAGTGGATTTTAAATATTTTAAATAAATATTTTAAATAATAAAGATGAAAACTGAGTTTGAATCGACAATGGAAAAGGAATATAATTAATTCTAATTATAAACAAGGCCTGAAATGGTGCGGTAATTTCAAATTTTGAATTCAAACTTTGATTGACTGTACCGGGTGCAAAACAAAACGGATTTGAGTGAAACCAAAAATATTTAAATCTGTTAGTGAATACCTTTCTAACGAATCTGAAAAATCGAAGTTTCATAGCAGAAAGCAAAAGTTATGGCCAAATGAATTTTCAGAAAGGTTGCTATGGAATTTATATAGCCTGTGAAATTGGCCATTTTGCAAATGACCTCGGAATTCGACGAAACCACTTTTGTTGGATCCGGGATGTGAAGTTATTGCTAGGTTTCAAATTTCAAATTTTTTGAAGCTAGTATGTGAACGTGGCAAAGGAAAATGTGTTTTGGTCAAATACATTTAAATTGGATCGACCAGAAATGGGCCATTTTTCAAACGGTCTCATAATTCAACGAAACTAGTTTTGTTGGGACTGTATCATCAAAACATAGCTGGATTTATTTTTCTGGAATTTTTCGAATCACTTTGTGGCCCTGGCAAATTGAAATGTACGTTCAAATCAAATATTGAATGTTTTATATTGTAATTTGAAGGAAAACTGGCTGAAACAGTCGAATGGGCCTACGAAACATATCCCATTGTGTTCGGAATGGGGGTAAAACGCTGGGAACGACAGTCGTTGGGTTTGACTGGGAGTCCGTTGGTGAAAACCCTATTTTTAAAATTAATTATATAACGGACCAATCAGGAAATTGCTTTCATAAATTAAAACAAAATAAAAATCGAAACCCCCCACTGTAACACGCCACCTCTGCTAGGGTCACTCACAAAGGGAATGCCCTAGTTTTGGATTGGTATTATCGAGATAACATCACAGAATTATCACAAGACAGAACATAAATAAATAACTAAGTAAACAGCGGAAGAATTTATGAGCAAAACAGAACTTCATTTCATTCCAAAATAAACCATGTCTTTTACAAACATTTCAAATAACTTTATTACAACTGTCTTGTAATAATAGCCAAAGAAGCAATAACTTAAAAACAGAAAAAAAATAGCTTATTCCCCAAGTGCAGTAAAATGAAGCAGTCATAGCAAACCGTACATGCTGAGCCAGAGCAAGTGATATCCTAGCTAAGAGCTAGTGTTTCCTCCCTGAGAACCTGGGGGGGAAACGAAAGAAAAAGAGGCGAAAGGAAAAGGGTCAGTCATAAAGACTGAGTAAGTTTTAGTGACTTTCAGTGTAGAAACGATTAAAACAACCTGTCATGTATGAACTGGAACTAAACTTAAGAATGGTGTCAAGGTGAACAAGATAGACTAAGGTGATCAGGATAAGTCAAGACAAGTCAAGTAAAGCATCACATGTTCGAGATCCATTGCATCGACTTCACTAGTATACTAAGCCCATGTCACAAGTTAATCACGAAATAAATCCCACGGCCCAATGTCATGAAATGACCCTGAAATGGGGTCTGACCCAATTACGGGGTCCTACGGAGCGATTATCTAGTCGATCGGCTCCTTACAAGTTCTAGCTCGCCAAGTGTCCGTGTCATACGGCTAATCACGAATGTAGTCACCTATGCTGGGTCCACCTTCGGGTGTATCAGCCCTAGGGTGTCAACCCCTGACACGATTCAAGATGCACAGATAAATCTACGGATACCCAGTGTCTGCCCCGGATACGTGCACGATCGTAGTCTGCCGAACCTACACTGGCGTACCCCACTGCCGTCATTCACCTCTTACAATCAGCCCAGTAATCGTGCCCCACCCGGCCTAGCCCCAGGGTACCTTGATACATCTAGAGGGTTACTGCTGAAAGGGGTCGTGTCTAGAGTTTTCGCCTAATAGATTAGGTCATGTAATTCGTGACCTAACCTGCCTAACAGATTAAGTCATGTAATTCGTGACTTAATCCTTTTCTAGTCTAGTCATGTCAAGATGGTTAAGTATGTCATTTCAGTTCGCGACTTAACCCGCCTACGTGTCATGTCAAGTTGGCTAAGTGTTGTCGTCTTCAAGTTCATGACTTAGCCCTACAAACCGTGTTCAAGTTGGTTAAATTGTCTTTTCATGTTCATGACTTAACCCTAATTGGCATTAATTGATTCGTTAATGCACCGAACCACTCACATTGGATCCTGTTGTTCGTAGCCACTGGATTTGCCGGGCGGTTCCGGGCAGGTTTACGCTACGAACTCAACCCAACCTCGGGTTTCAAGCGCGATGTGACCAACTACCCACATTGGAACCTATTGTTTGTAGCAACTGGATTTGCCGGGCGGTTCCGGGCAGATTTACACTACAAACTCAACCCAACCTCGAGTTGGCCACCTTCTTGTTTTCTAAAGTCATGCCCATGTTCTTATCTGATTTTGCTATTTCCACATCATGTTCATATGTCAACTTCGTGCCCAACTAAGGCATGTTTAAAGTCAAGTTATGGCATGTTCAAGTCAAGTTTTCGTGCCATATTTCATGTTCTACTTATGCCAAATTTCACAGTTTATGCTTATAATTAATTCAAGTTTTGCCTATTCTACCCAATCGTATCCCCAACGTATATAAACGTACTTCGTTCACAAGCATAAACAATTCAAGAGATAAAGGGGGAATAACACCAAACATGTGATAGGCATATGTGACAATTCCAACATTACTTGCATAATAAACAGGCTATAACACATCACATGGTTGCAATACTAGTATGATGATAACTTGGCATAGTAATGATTCCAACTTAATTTAACATGATGATTTCAAATTTACATCATAGGCATAATAATCATTGCGTGCATAATAATAATTTTATTATAAACATGAAACATTAAAGGCATAGTAATCCTAATAGGCATAGTGGATTCCAATTTAGCATTTTTAACATAATAATTCTCATAGACATAATGATTCCAATTTACCATAATGATTCTCATCTAACATTATAAACATAATGGTTCCAACTTAGCATTTTTAACATAATGATTCTCAACTAACATTATAGACATAATGATTCCAATTTAGCGTTTTTAACATAATGATTCTCAACTAACATTATAAACATAACGATTCCAATTTAGCATTTTTAACATAATGATTCTCAACTAACATTATAGACACAATGATTCCAATTGAGCATTTTTAACATAATGATTCTCAACTAACATTATAAACATAATGGTTCCAATTTAGCATTTTTAACATAATAATTCTCATAGGCATAATGATTCCAATTGAGCATTTTTAACATAATGATTCTCAATTAACGTTATAGACATAATGATTCCAATTTAGCGTTTTTAACATATCTAACATTAAAAACATTATAATTCTAACTTTTCATCATAACCTAGCGATACCCAATTTTTTTCATTAATCATGATGGTTATATTAACATCACACGCATAATTCCATCAATAGTCATAGCCATGGTTTAATTAGCATCATAGGCATGGCTTAATCAACATAAAGATTTCAATAAACATAGCGATTTCATGGACATGTATTAGTCCAACTTGCCAAACAATTAAGCTCAAGTGATTCATAACAACATCAAAATCATAATAAGTTTATCTTGCAAAGTTGCCATAGCAATATCCCCAAATTATAATTCAAAGATAAACAATATAAACAATGGATTAACATTAGTTCCTAAATCCGGTTTCAATTCATGGCATGTCCATATTATTTTAGCGTTTTTTCCTAAAAAGTAACATAGAACTTACAATATGAAGCAAATAACCCAAATAAAATAGTCCCAAATTCGTTGTCTAAAGCGTCGTAGTTGTTGTAGCTTCTAGTTGTAGCCTTCAAGAATCGTCCTCTATCTTCTATAATTTTATTCTTTGTATTTTTAATTCAGAGCTCTAGGTTTCATGGCGGTGGCCTGAGGCTAAAATGTGATAGTATGATTTAGGCTAGGTCTTAGGTTCTTTTTATAATGTTTGTGAGTTGTTTTAGACCGTCGATGGAGCTTGATTCAATAATAGCCGTTTGTTTGAAGGAGAGGCCAACCAGAAGCTGACACCTAGCCCTAGTGACAAGGCAAAGCTCAGAAAATCGACCAAACATAGACCAGGCCAGCCAGGGTGGGCTGGGTTCGACCTGGCTCTGGGCTAGGTCGACAGCCCAGTCGACACCGTGTCGACTTGGCAGTCGACATAGGTGTCGACAACCCAGTCGACCTATAGCCCAGGTCGACTGCCAAGTCGACCTGGGTGCCTTAGGCGGGATTTTTCCCGTCCTGGCCAATTGGGCCCGATTTTGAATTTTAAACCTGTTTTTCTAAGCTGTTTTCGTCTGTTTGAATTTTAACCTGAATTCTGAAACTTCCGGAGGCCATATCTTCTTCTTATGGACTCCGTTTTTCGAAAACTCGGACACTATTTTGCGTATTTTTCCGAGACGAACACAATGGCGTATCCCCTTTCCCTAAATTCTTTGATTTGAAATTAATTATTCTTTAATTTGTGAATTTCACTGTTATAGAATACACGGGGTGTTACATTCTCCCCCACTTAAAAGGATTTCGTCCCGAAATCTTCAAGTTTAGGAAAAATATATATCCTAACATCCAAACATCCATCTACTCATCCATCAAACATGAGTATCCATTGTCCTTAAAAGACTTCTAATGCTTTATGATCATATGCGAAGTGTGTGTATATGTTCCTTAGCTAATGCTAATGATCAGGCCTGATTGATCTTCTAAATGCAAAATATGTTTAGTGAAATGAATCCAATATGTATGCAATTTTTTTTCCTATTATAATTCATAATTTCTACATGAGTGCTCGAACATTCAATCATATGCAACAACCAAATGATGGCACAACCAAGTTTCCAAAATAAACACTCATGCATATGCAACATGAAAATGTGTCTGAGCCGATCTAGTGCCTAATGTGTATTCATGCATCTACGAGCAACCACTTGCGACCACTTGCAACCATTTTGCAATCATAACATGTTTCAATTACATGTTTACATCCAAAAAGATTCTACCTATGGTTCTCAAGATAGGATCGAGGAGAGAAATAAGATAAAACAAAGCATATAGAATAGGTTAACGATGTACCGCTAGAAGGTCCGGTCTGCTTCTCAGGGCAGTCTTTGCTGATGTGTCCAGTCTTCCCACAATGGAAACATTCACCTTGCTTTCTCTTCCTCTTTCTACAATCCTTGGCTATGTGCCCTTCCGTACCACAGTAATTGCATTTCCTTTTATCACGTGGGTTGTTGTTCTTGCCTCCCTTCTCGGAGTCTACGTTCTTATTCTTAGAATCGTTAGGCTTGACCTCTTTCTTCCCTTGAGAGTTTTCTGCCCCTGTCTCCTTCTTGCCCTTATCTTCTTCGTTCAGCAGTGCCATCTGCACCAACCTTTCGTACGTAGCTCCCATGGGTATATGGGTCATGGCCAAACTGTGTAATGGCTCATTCAACCCTTTGACAAAGCGGAGAGCCTTTTTGTGCGGGGTGTTGACTAGGTCTAGTCCGAACCTAGCCAGCTCGTCGAACTGATTAACGTACTCTTTGACTGTCATATTTCCTTGTTTAAGAAATAAAAATTTCTCCAACTGCGAACTCCTTTCGGCTTCTGAGAGAAATTTAGCCTCAAACCTTGCCCTAAAGTCCTCCCATGTTTCCACTGGTCTTTCTGCATTAGTGACTTCCCACCAGTAGGAAGCCTCGCCCTTTAGTAGCCACACTGCCAGTTGTACTTTCTGCCTATCTTCTACCTCAAAGATGACGAATAAGTCCTCGGTTTCTTTCAGCCAATTTCTAGCTGCCACGAAGGACTTCGTTCCATGAAAGTCCTTTCCTCCTATAGCCTTAAAATCTTTACATATCTTAGCAAAAGTGTTTCCCCGCGGGGGAGGTGGAGGAAGAGCTGTTGCTGCAGCTGGATGATTTCCTGCAGCTGGGGGAGGAGGAACGGTAGGACCTGGCTGGGTGGCCCTTGCTTCTAAGAATCGTCTAAACCAACCAGGTATTGGTACACCCTCTGGCAAGTTAAGTTCTTCGGACATGCTGAAACAAGAAGGATAGATTCAAAACGAAGGATAAGAGATAGTACCTATGGCTTTTGGGGAATAGCCTTTAAAAACATTTTCTTGGAAAATGCTTCTTTGTAAATGGTTTTGAAAAAATTCAAAAGGTTTTCAAAACTTTTGCCCAGTCTTGGTAACCTTCTGCTCTGATACCAAGTGTAACACCCCACCTCTGCTAGGGTCACTCACAAAGGGAATGCCCTAGTTTTGGAGGGGTATTATCGAGATAACATCACAGAATTATCACAAGACAGAACATAAATAAATAACTAAGTAAACAGCGGAAGAATTTATGAGCAAAACAGAACTTCATTTCATTCCAAAATAAACCATGTCTTTTACAAAGATTTCAAATAACTTTATTACAACTGTCTTGTAATAATAGCCAAAGAAGCAATAACTTAAAAACAGAAGAAAAAAAACAGCTTATTCCCCAAGTGCAGTAAAATGAAGCAGCCATAGCAAACCGTACATGCTGAGCCAGAGCAAGTGATATCCAAGCTAAGAGCTAGTGTTTCCTCCCTGAGAACCTGGGGGGGAAACGAAAGAAAAAGAGGCAAAAGGAAAAGGGTCAGTCATAAAGATTGAGTAAGTTCTAGTGACTTTCAGTGTAGAAACGGTTAAAACAACCTGTCATGTATGAACTGGAACTAAACTTAAAAATTGTGTCAAGGTGAACAAGATAGACTAAGGTGATCAGGATAAGTCAAGACAAGTCAAGTAAAGCATCACATGTTCGAGATCCGTTGCATCGACTTCACTAGTACACTAAGCCCATGTCACAAGTTAATCACGAAATAAATCCCACGGCCCAATGTCATGAAATGACCCTGAAACGGGGTCTGACCCAAGTACGGGGTCCTACGGAGCGATTATCTAGTCGATCGGCTCCCTACAAGTTCTAGCTCGCCAAGTGTCCGTGTCATACGGCTAATCACGAATGTAGTCACCTGTGCTGGGTCCACCTTCAGGTGTATCAGCCCTAGGGTGTCAACCCCTGACACGATTCAAGATGTACAGATAAATCTACGGATACCCAGTGTCTGCCCCGGATACGTGCACGATCGTAGTCCGCCGAACCTACACTGGCGTACCCCACTGCCGTCGTTCACCTCTTACAATCAGCCCAGTAATCATGCCCCACCCGGCCTAGCCCCAGGGTACCTTGATACATCTAGAGGGTTACTGCTGAAAGGGGTCGTGTCTAGGGTTTTCGCCTAATAGATTAGGTCATGTAATTCGTGACCTAACCTGCCTAACAGATTAAGTCATGTAATTCGTGACTTAATCCTTTTCTAGTCTAGTCATGTCAAGATGGTTAAGTATGTCATTTCAGTTCGCGACTTAACCCGCCTACGTGTCATGTCAAGTTGGCTAAGTGTTGTCGTTTTCAAGTTCATGACTTAGCCCTACAAACCGTGTTCAAGTTGGTTAAGTTGTCTTTTCATGTTCATGACTTAACCCTAATTGGCATTAATTGATTCGTTAATGCACCGAACCACTCACATTGGATCCTGTTGTTCGTAGCCACTGGATTTGCCGGGCGGTTCCGGGCAGGTTTACGCTACGAACTCAACCCAACCTCGGGTTTCAAGCGCGATGTGACCAACTACCCACATTGGATCCTATTATTTGTAGCAACTGGATTTGCCGGGCGGTTCCGGGCAGATTTACACTACAAACTCAACCCAACCTCGAGTTGGCCACCTTCTTGTTTTCTAAAGTCATGCCCATGTTCTTATCAGATTTTGCTATTTCCACATCATGTTCATATGTCAACTTCATGCCCAACTAAGGCATGTTTAAAGTCAAGTTATGGCATGTTCAAGTCAAGTTTTCGTGCCATATTTCATGTTCTACTTATGCCAAATTTCACAGTTTATGCTTATAATTAATTCAAGTTTTGCCTATTCTACCCAATCGTATCCCCAACGTATATAAACGTACTTCGTTCACAAGCATAAACAATTCAAGAGATAAAGGGGGAATAACACCAAACATGTGATAGGCGTATGTGACAATTCCAACAATACTTGCATAATAAACAGGCTATAACACATCACATGGTTGCAATACTATGATGATGATAACTTGGCATAGTAATGATTCCAACTTAATTTAACATGATGATTTCAACTTTTCATCATAGGCATAATAATCATTGCGTGCATAATAATAATTTTATTATAAACATGAAACATTAAAGGCATAGTAATCCTAATAGGCATAGTGGATTCCAATTTAGCATTTTTAACATAATAATTCTCATAGACATAATGATTCCAATTTACCATAATGATTCTCATCTAACATTATAAACATAATGGTTCCAACTTAGCATTTTTGACATAATGATTCTCAACTAACATTATAGACATAATGATTCCAATTTAGCGTTTTTAACATAATGATTCTCAACTAACATTATAAACATAACGGTTCCAATTTAGCATTTTTAACATAATGATTCTCAACTAACATTATAGACACAATGATTCCAATTGAGCATTTTTAACATAATGATTCTCAACTAACATTATAAACATAATGGTTCCAATTTAGCATTTTTAACATAATAATTCTCATAGGCATAATGATTCCAATTGAGCATTTTTAACATAATGATTCTCAATTAACATTATAGACATAATGATTCCAATTTAGCGTTTTTAACATATCTAACATTATAAACATAATAATTCTAACTTTTCATCATAACCTAGCGATACCCAATTTTTTTCATTAATCATGATGGTTATATTAACATCAAACGCATAATTCCATCAATAGTCATAGCCATGGTTTAATTAGCATCATAGGCATGGCTTAATCAACATAAAGATTTCAATAAACATAGCGATTCCATGGACATGTATTAGTCCAACTTGCCAAACAATTAAGCTCAAGTGATTCATAACAACATCAAAATCATGACAAGTTTATCTTGCAAAGTTGCCATAGCAATATCCCCAAATTATAATTCAAAGATAAACAATATAAACAATGGATTAACATTAGTTCCTAAATCCGGTTTCAATTCATGGCATGTCCATATTGTTTTAGCGTTTTTGCCTAAAAAGTAACATAGAACTTACAATATGAAGCAAATAACCCAAATAAAATAGTCCCAAAATCGTTGTCTAAAGCGTCGTAGTTGTTGTAGCTTCTAGTTGTAGCCTTCAAGAATCGTCCTCTATAATTTTATTCTTTGTATTTTTAATTCAGAGCTCTAGGTTTCATGGCGGCGGCCTGAGGCTAAAATGAGATAGTATGATTTAGGCTAGGTCTTAGGTCCTTTTTATAATGTTTGTGAGTTGTTTTAGACCGTCGATGGAGCTTGATTCAATAATAGCCGTTTGTTTGAAGGAGAGGCCAACCAGAAGCTGACACCTAGCCCTAGTGACAAGGCAAGGCTCAGAAAATCGACCAAACATAGACCAGGCCAGCCAGGGTGGGCTGGGTTCGACCTGGCTCTGGGCCAGGTCGACAGCCCAGTCGACACCGTGTCGACTTGGCAGTCGACATGGGTGTCGACAGCCCTGTCGACTGCCAAGTCGACCTGGGTGCCTTAGGCGGTAATTTTCCCGCCCTGGCCAATTGGGCCCGATTTTGAATTTTAAACCTGTTTTTCTGAGCTGTTTTCGTCTGTTTGAATTTTAACCTGAATTCTGAAACTTCCGGAGGCCATATCTTCTTCATACGGACTCCGTTTTTCGAAAACTCGGACTCTATTTTGCGTATTTTTCCGAGACGAACACAATGGCGTATCCCATTTCCCTTAATTCTTTGATTTGAAATTAATTATTCTTTAATTTGTGAATTTCACTGTTATAGAATACACGGGGTGTTACACCCACCCCCCGTATCCAGCGATTTCGACGATCCTCGTCCTCCCCCGTTCCAGCTCACTTTCCCGCCGCCTCCGACCAAATTGAGCTTCGCCGCCACCAGAATTCGAGAGCCCTCCCTTCCCTCTTCAGATCCGACCAGGTCTCAGCCCCCATCGTCTCATTTGGTATCAGAGCTTTTGTTAAGCTTAGTTCTGGAATATAACATATTAACGAACTCGTCAGAAATAGAACCAGTAGTGTTCTAGGATGGGTAACTCAGTACAAATAGGATCAGCAATATCCTAGTATGAGTATAGAAGAATCAGAACAACTCGTTAGAGATAGGGTCAGAAGTGCCCTAGAACGAGTCGAGAGTTATATGTTTTTAAATAACGTATTTGTGATTATATATAAAGTCTGGTTTTAGAAATATAATTTTTGAATATATAAAAGATATATATTTGAAAAGTTAAAAACAAATTGCTTGTTGTTTGCATTGTGTGATGGTAGATTTGATTAATTAAAATTATTGAAACAATAGTTAATTTAATTAATAAGAGAATGAATGGTAGGATTTATTCGATTAACTCACACATTGAAATGATTCAAAAATAGATAGAAATATATACTTGTGCATTATATATGTTTGAACAGGTAATTGGATAGCTGTTGAGTAAAGAATTTATTTGCGTGCCCGACAAATAGGTAAACCTTAATGAGTTGGATGCGAAATATTATTATATCAACTCCTGTGAATGCCATTCGATGCGGAGTGCTGGTTATTCTGTGTGTAAAAATAAACGTCACCATAGGATAGTAACAATTAATTTTGAACTACATTACATGACATACTTCTGGAAGATAGGCATACTTCATCATATACCACATAAGCATTTGGAGCTTATGTGACGAGGTGGAAGATTTACCATACGACCGAGAGGCTTGTATGGCGATGACTATATTTTACAGGTTGAACTGATGACTGATATGACCATATAAAAATGTAACGATAAATTGCGAGATTAATAAAAACCCCACACGTGTCTGGAGTTGGCAATAATCACGTCTCTCTAGTCATTAGATACGACACATGGATTATTTATTTCCCACACGGGACGAGGTGACGAGGATTTATCCTCTGGAGCAATTAAAATACACACTCCCTCAAGCTTTGACACGGTGACGAGAATTTATTCTCTGGAGTTATTATCTATACACGCTCCCCTGTAAACACCAGAATATGTCACTATAAATATGTGTATGCTTATTAGGATTTATTGGGTACCTAATACGGCCCAATAAATTTCCAAACCTCTCCCCGTACAAAGGAGGTTATGGCGAAATTTTTCGAAAATTCCGGGTGTTAGCCAAATTTTTGAAGAATTTGAAAATTCTCAGAAACTGAAAAGTTGGAGAATGGAAGCCAGATTGAACGTAGAGTTGTTTAATCAAACCACTTTCGACTTTATTCCTTTTCAGGAACGAAAATTTTAAGTGGGGGAGATTGTAACGACCCGGAAAATCTGAACCAATTAAAATTTTTTAAATTGGCTAAAATAGTGGATTTTAAATATTTTAAATAATAAAGATGAAAACTGAGTTTGAATCGAAATTGAAAAGGAATATAATTAATTCTAATTATAAACAAGGCCTGAAATGGCGCTGTAGTTTCAAATTTTGAATTCAAACTTTGACTGACTGTACCGGGTGCAAAACAAAACGGATTTGAGTGAAAACAAAAATATTTAAATCTGTTAGTGAATACCTTTCTAACGAATCTGAAAAATCGAAGTTTCATAGTGGAAAGCAAAAGTTATGGCCAAATGAATTTTCAGAAAGGTCGCTATGGAATTTATATAGCCCGTGAAATTGGTCATTTTGCAAACAACCTCGGAATTCGATGAAACAACTTTTGTTGGATCCGCGATGTGAAGTTATTGCTAAGTTTCAAATTTCATAATTTTTGAAGCTAGTATGTGAGAGTGGCAAAGGAAAATGTGTTTTGGTCAAATACGGTTAAATTGGATCGATCAGAAATAGGCCATTTTTCAAACGGTCTCAGAATTCGACGAAACTAGTTTTGTTGGGACCGTATCGTCAAAATATAGCAGGATTTATTTTTCTAGAATTTTTTGAATCAGTTTGTGGCCCTGGCAAATTGAAATGTACGTTCAAATTAAATATTGAATGTTTTATATTTTAATTTGAAGGAAAACTGACTGAAACAGTCGAATGGGCCTACAAAACATATCCTATTGTGTTCGGAATGGGGGTAAAACGCTATGAACGACAGTCGTTGGGTTTGAATTGGAGTCCGTTGGTGAAAACTCTAATTTTAAAATTAATTATACAACGGACCAATCAGGAATTTCCTTTCACAAATTAAAATATAAAAAATCGACCCTCCCCGCCCCCCATGTCCAGCGATATCGACGATCCTCGTCCTCCCCCCTTCCAGCTCACTTTCCCGCCGCCTCCGACCAAACTGAGCTCCGCCGCCACCAGAATTCGAGAGTCCTCCCTTCCCTCTTCAGATCCGACCAGGTCTCAGCCCCCATCGTCTCACCTATCAAGGCATTAAGAAATCTAACAAACTATGCAATCTGTTTAATTTTCCTACACTAGTAGCTATATGAGTAGTTACATTATTTTGAACATTGGTTAATGGATATTAATGATATTTTAATCCAAGGACTAGGGAGAGATACTTTGTCCCATATGAGACATCCAAACGAGTAGTTATATTATGTAAAAGAACATATGCTTAATGATATAAATACCGGAATGTGTAAAGGGCGTCCAAATGCTTTCCTTTTTCCCATCCTCTAAAGCTGCTGCTTCTAACTGCAATTCATATTGAAGATCCAACACAAAAGAGTAATCATTCCCTTGTCTTTTTTGTTGGTTGCACTTTGCTAACATAAATGCCATAACTGTTGTAGATTGATTAGAAAGAATTTTTTACAAAATTAATTTTAGAGAGAAAGAGATGAAGAAGTTTTTTTTTGGAAGACAAACTTTATTCCTTTTTCTTTTCTTAATTGCTGATTGACAAATATATGCCCTTATTTATACAAATCTAATTAATAGATAAGTGCAAACACATCATCCTTATCCTTATCCTCTTCACAAGAATATTCGAGATAAGGATAATTTTATACCAAATAAAAAACCTACAATTAAGACAACATTTATTGCAAATTTAATTTATCTCAACAATGTCTCCCCTAAATTAAACTTGCTTCTCACTCCCAATCTTTCTGCATTTCTCCTGAAACTTTGTCCACTAAGTGGTTTCGTGAAGATATCCGCCATTTGTTCTCCTGTTTTGCAGTATTCAACCTGGACATCACCTTTATTCACTAGATCCCTCAAGAAATGATATCGAATGCGGATATGTTTGGTCCTTCCATGAAGAATGGGATCCTTCGTGACTGAAATAGTTGAGCTATTATCAAAAAATAAAATCATTAGCTTCTCTTGCTTATGATAGAGACTTTCCAAAATTCCACGCAGCCAAATCAATTGACATCCTGCAAATGACGTAGCGACATATTCATCTTTCGTTGTAGAGAGCGCAACAATTTGTTGTTTCTTCGAGCTCCATGAGACAGCTCCACTTCCAAGGTGAAAGACATAACCAAACGTGCTTCTGCTATCATCAATACTCCCTGCTAAGTCACTATCTGTGTAACCAATAAGGTTAACTGAACTAGTAGCTTCATAAAAAATTCCATGATCAGCGGTTCCTTTCACATATCTCAGTATTTTTTTGGCAGCCTCCCAATGGTTTAGAATAAGGTTTCTCCATGAATCTGCTCATAAGGCTAACAGCGTACATAATGTCAGGCCTTGTGGCTGTTAGATACATTAGATTTCCAACAAGGCTCCTGAACATGGTAGAATTAATAAGTTTGCCTTCACCTTCTTTAGATAGCTTCAAACCTGTAATGCATAGAGTAGAAACTGGATTAGCATTTTCCATCTTAAACTTCTTCAAGATATCTTTTGCATAGCTCTCCTGTGAAATAAAAATTTCTTTCTGAGTTTGTTGCACTTCAATGCTAAGAAAATGATGAAGTTCTCCCAAATCTGTCATCATGAATTCTGCCATCATTGAAAGCTTGAACTCATTCAACATCTTCATGTTATTTCCTGTAAAGATTAGATCATCAACATAGAGACTAACAGCCATGAACTTTCCTTGAGAATCTTCCTTAATATAGAGAGTATGCTCATATGGACATTTTTGAAATCCATGTTTCTCAAAGTAGGAATTGATCCGGCTGTACCATGCTCGGGGTGATTGGTTTAACCCGCACAAAGCCTTTTTTAGCTTGTAAACTTTATCCTCTTCTCCTTTCTTGACAAATCCTTGTGGTTGGTCAACATACACTTCTTCTTTCAGCACACCATTTAAGAACGCAGATTTTACGTCCATTTGAAACAACTTCCAATTTTTTTGAGCCGCTAGAGAAATAAGCAAACGAACAGTCTCAAGTCTTGAAACGGGAGCAAACACCTCTGTAAAATCTTCTCCTTCTTTTTGTTTGTACTCTTTTGCGACTAGTCTTGCCTTGTGCTTGTTAATAGAGCCATCTGGAATCATCTTTGTTTTGTACACCCATTTTACTCCAATAGAATGCTTGTGTGGTGGAAAATTTGTAAGCTCCCATGTATCATTGTTTTGAATTGAGTCAATCTCTTCTTTCATGGCTTTTCTCCATTTAATTCATGATTCGCATCATTAAAAGAAATTGGATCTTCCCCTGCAAAAAAAGCAAAGAATACAACATTATTTGATTCAACTTCATCAGTGACATCATATAATTCCTTAAGATCCCTCATCCTTCTTGGTGGACTTGGTGAGGAATTTGTGTTGCTTGAATAAGTTGGGGAAGAAGGAACATTTTCTTCAACAGTGTCATCCTCCATATTTTCTGCCTCTATTTCAAAAGGATAAAAAGGCAAATTCTCCTTTTCAACTTCTGTGTACTCAAATAATGAGTTTTCATCAAACCGGACATCTCAACTTATCACAACCTTCTTGGTCATGGGATTATACAGCTTGTATGCCTTGCTTCTTTCACTGTAGCCAATGAAAATACATTTTTCGGATTTGTCTTCTAACTTATTTCTCATTGAATCTGGGACATGAGAGTAGGCAATGCTCCCAAATACTTTTTGATGATGAACACTAGGCTTTTTACCATACCATGCTTCATGTGGTGTGCAATTTTTTAGGACCCTTGTGGGTGACCTGTTAATGAGATACACAGCACAAGAAACAGCTTCATCCCAAAATCTTCTTGACATCCTCTTGTTTCTAAGCAAAAATCTAGCCATCTACATAATTGTTCGATTCTTTCTTTCACACACACCATTTTGTTGTGGTGTATGGCGAACTGTCATTTCATGCCGAATGCCACTATCTTTGCAATATTTTTCAAACATATTTGAAATATATTCGCCTCCACGATCAGTCCATAACGTGTTGATTTTTAGCCCAGTATAATTTTCCACTTTTGCTTTGAAATCTTTAAATTTTTGGAAAGCTGCTGTTTTTTCTTTAACAAAATACACCCAAACTTTTCGTGAGTAATCATCAATAAATGAAATAAAATAACGATTACCTCCAAAAGATGTCACAGGCATTGGGCCACAAAGATCTGAATGAATAAGTTGTAATGGTCTTTCTGCTCGCCATGCGGATTGTGAAGGAAATGCATCTTTGTGTTGCTTTCCGAACTGACATGCTTCACAAACTTCGTTAAGATGATTAATTTTTGGCAAGCCTGTGACCATCATCTTACTTGAAAGCATCTCCAAGTTTCCATAATTTAGGTGGCCATATCTTTCATGCCACAGCCTTGAAACTCCTTTATCAACACCAGCAAAACAGAAAATATTTTGATTTTGAAGATTGAGTGAGAAAAGATTATTTGAAGCAACTCCGACCTTTGCAATAACTTGATTTCTTATTGACAAATAGCACGCATATCATGAAAATGGACATCGTATTCTTTTTATAAGAGATGACCTACACTGAACAAATTATTTTGAAGGCCAGGGACAAAATATACTTCACCCATTTTCTCCATTTTTCCAGCTTTCGTGATGAAAGCAATCTCACCAACACCGCTAATTTTATATGACTTTCCATCTCCCACTTTAACTTCTCCATGATCATATTCGAGTAATTTTGAAAATAATTTTTTGTTACCTGTCATATGTTTGCTGGCTCCACTATCTATGTACCAAACATCATCAAAGTTTTCGCCATGAGATACGAGCAACAAAGTCTCTTGATTATGATTTTCTTCATTTTTATGTCCATGCACCATGTTTGCTTCATGCTTTTCTTCCTCCTTGAACCAGCAATCTCTTGCCAAGTGACCAGGTTTGTGGCAATTATAACATTCAAAATAGCCACGACCTCTTCCTCTTTGATTTCCTCGTCCTCTTCCTCTTTGAGAACCTCTGAAATTTTGATTCAATCCACTTTCTTTGCTTCCATAATTACCTCTTCCGCGAGCATATGATCCTTGACCTCTAAAATTTCTTCCTCTTCCATGACCACGGCCTCTACTTCTTTGATCTTTGGATTCTTCATTCTTCTCATTTAAAGATAACTTTGATTGGAGTGCTTGCTCCACACTTGTTTCTTTCTTATTCTTGTTTAACCTCTCTTCATGAGCTTGTAATGAGCCTGTGAGTTCATCGATGGTCATGGCGTCCAAGTCCTTGGATTCTTCAATGGCTACCATCTTGTAGTCAAATTTTGAATCAAGAGAACGAAGGATTTTTTTCAATGACACGAGTATCATCCATAGTTCCACCATTCCTTTTTATTTGGTTTACTACAGATAATACCCGTGAACAATACTCCGAAACAGATTCCGACTCTTTTTTATGCAAGCCTTCAAACTCCCATCGAAGAGTCTGTAACCGAACTCTTTTTACCTTTTCATCTCCGCTAAATGAATTTGCTAAAATTTCTCATGCTTGCTTTGCTGTTGTAGCACCTTCTATTTTCTCCCAAGCAGCTTCATATGATTGTACTCCTTGGTAGATCCATAACAAGGCCTTTTTGTCTTTCTTTCTTGACTTTCTCAGATTTTCTTTTTGAGCATTTTTTAATTCTTCTTCATTTTCAACTTCTTCATACCCATCTTCAACTATATCTCATTCCTCTTGAGATCCAAAAAGGGCCTTCATTTGGATACTCCATTTTCCGTAATTATCTTTGGTTAATTGAGGAACATAAGCGAAGGGAATAGAATTGCTCATTCTGATTGAACAAGGCTCTGATACCAATTTGTTGTAGATTGATTGGAAAGAATTTTTTAGAAAATTAATTTTAGAGAGAAAGAGATGAAGAAGTTTTTTTGGGAAGACAAACTTTATTCCTTTTTCTTTTCTTAATTGCTAATTGACAAATACATGCCCTTATTTATACAAATCCAATTAATAGATAAGTGCAAACACATCATCCTTATGCTTATCCTCTTCACAATAATATTCGAGATAAGGATAATTTTACACCAAATAAAAAACCTACAATTAAGACAACATTTATTGCAAATTTAATTTCAATAATAACTAATGTTCAAGCCTCTAAGCTAGAAGTAAGACTCAATATGGCCGTGATAATAAGCCAGCACATATCATATCAAGCAATTAAATATCATATAAGAAACATATGGATATTCAGGCATTTCAAATTCTATACATAACCTATTTATATACAAGTAAACATAAATTAATACTATGATACATCATGCCCGACATGATGGAACCTCTCAGCAAGTTTCATAGCAATAATATATTAGTTAGTTATAACTGGATTAAGCTACAGAATAGATTACCTGAAAAGCAGAGGTGCCAGCTCCGAATACAAACTCAGATGGAAAATCACTTTCTTTATACCAAATGAAGAAGAAGAAGAAGGAGAAGAAGCAGCAGCAGCAGCAGCAGCAGCAAGTGAAGATGTTACTGTTGCAAAGAACAAAAGAAAGCTCAGGAAGTAGCCTTCTCATTATCCATTCTCAACATGGTGCTGTATATGCATTAATGAAGTACTATTCAGCCACATTTTTATACTGTTGCTGCTGTAGATATATAATAAAATATATAAGGGATATGGTTTCACGTGAAAAAGATATAATTCGGTTTCAAGTGGGAGTCGTGGACGCGTTTTTAGTTTGTTTTATCGATACCGATCAATGGAAAAATAAAACGCTGCGGATAGGCAGAGCTGGTCCTTCAGCTGGGCAAACTGGGCAACAGGCCAGGGCCCAGCTATCAAGAGGGCCCAGGTAATTCAAAACTATTTTTATACATAATTTGATATCAACAACCGATGTTTCATTTTTGTTGGGTTGTTTTTCTCCCATTTTATCACTCGTGTGCTTATATATTATGGCAGTTTAATGAAAAGTAATGTGGGATTAGATCAGTTGCCTAGTTAAGTTGTTAGTAAATATGTTTGTATAGTGGGAACAAGAACTTATAGAGTATGTAAGTTTTAGAAGCATTTTATCACCGTTTCAAATTGGTTTTTTGGTGTACAGTACAACCTTGCAAGCATTCCTGATTAAATGCAAGCTAGAAAGAAAGAGGATTCAAGTTCAGGTTGAGGCAACAGCAAGCCATGTTCATCCTACACCTCCTGAGGGGATGACTGCTAATATGCTTCGTTAGATCGAGGAACTACCACCTACTGCATTTCACAGGGACTCTATATATATGCTGCTGAGATCACTATGGTATATTTTACATTCTGTTGAGTTCATCCAGTATTAAAAGTAGATTTGATTTTATTGTCACATGATTTTAGCAATATTAGTCATACACTACTGATGTTTAGAAAATAGCAACTATCGACATCGTATGTATATTAAAAAATATTGCCACTGTATTTATATTAGAAACTGTTGATATATACAATTGCATTTTGGGAGGTTGGTGATGGAAGCAGACATGTACGATTATCATAGGATGACAAATGCATTTTAGCTTAAGACATGTTTGGAAACAATTGCTACAATCAAATAGTGAGGTTTCATCCAGATGACTATATCCTTTCCTTGAAATACTTTGCAGTAATCAGAAAGCAATTCACGAAGATTTTAATTCCATCAAAAACTGTATTCATTTCAGCATGTGCTAGTTTCACAAATGATTTCTTTTATTTACTGTTTCCACACGCCCATGGACCTATGTAAGCTGCGTCTAAAACTACTGCTGCTGTTATTTCACGTTTGTACTTCCAGCGATAAAAGTATGGTCCTTAATTCCTTATGCTTGCAAATGCACTAACCAAGGATAGCAGTCAGCACATGTCACATTGACACAGCCTATGACAGAGCGCACTTGTATAATTTGTGATCCCAAAGCGGGGCGCAGATGGATAGGATCGAAGGAAGACAATGATCATCTAATAAAATTCGGACAATAATCATCTCATAAAACTAGGTGAACAAAAAATATAGTTACAAGTTTTTGATATGGTCGTGCTTCAGATAATTGACACCTCCATGTGTAGTACATGCATGAAATGTAAAATTGAATCAGAAATGATTGAATCAATAAATGGATATATATGAGATGGGCACAAAAGTGGTAGGGCTAAGCATTATTCATGTTGGAGGATTACGACGCATCCAACATAGACAAGAATTAATAACAAAGACTGACAAGAAAAGAGAAGATAGCAGTAACAAGCAAATTCCTCGTAATAAACCTTTATTAATCTCTAAAAAATAATTGAGAATTTATCTCAATTTCAAAAAACAAGTTTTTTTCCCCTTTCCTTCAAGTACAAATAAATCTATCCCTAATGACATCCTTATATAGACAAATGAAAAGACTAGATATATAACCAATTAACCCCTAAAATATCTTCAAAATAAATTGTTTTTAAAACTCGCTCGAAATAAATCTTTTCTAAAATATCTCAATAGATCGATAAAATCCGCAGCAGATACTTAAATTTTGCAACTTCCAATTTCTCCATCTTCAATATACATGTGATAAATATCACAAAACATACACTATTTTCATACTATTTCGATGATATGTCTTGCTTTGGTACACTAACGGTATGAATATAAAAGTTACAACTATAACAATACAAATATAGAAGATACACAATAACGACACAAGCATAGCAGGTAAACCAACTCATTAAGATCAAATTCCTTCTTCAGTATAAGTTCTTTGAGTTTTTGCCAATAGTTTTTTTCATTTGCATGTTGGACATATCTGTACCCATACTCACCCATGTCATTTTTTACATTTAATAATTCCAACACTCATCTCTTATTTTCAGTAGTTATAATCCTTACGTGGTTCTTCTTCTTTATCACTTCCATTTTCTCTTCGTCATCTTTGGAAAACTTCAGTCCTGTTTCTCAAATATGATCTTGGAGAGATGTGTTCTAGGTCACTTTCTTTTTTTTAGCCTTCTCATTAAGTGATCCACTTCTCTGTTGACTTCCCTCTCCTTAATTAGCTATAACAGTATCATCTTAAGTGTCATTGTACAAACCTTCTGCATCCTTAGGATTTGAGCTAACACCTATTTTTTGTGTTACCTTTTGTTTCCCATTCCCTTTTGATTGCATCCCATGAACCGACTTGCTGTTTTCAAAAGACCATTTGACATGCTCAATCAAAAGTTATTAGCATTCTCAGAACTAATGTTCATAAGGTTTTTTTGTTTGAATATTCTCACTTAGGAAGAGGTTTCTAAATTGTTCGTCCGCTCTTCGATGCTATATACCAAAAATGAAAAATAAATTTAAAAAGAAATGTAATACAACCAACTAAACAATAAAACTTGTCAAATTATAATCTCCTCTTAGTCCACTGGGATTAGCTTTCTTGATTTCAAAAATCGGATTTTCATATGATTGGTTATGCTTATTTATCTTACCAAAGCTACCTACTATCATCTTTTAGCTATGCTCTTTACTAGAAAATTCCTTGTTGTAAGATTTTAGAGTTTTTTTTTTTTCCAAAAATACGCTTTTATATTGATCAGTGTCATTGATAGAATCTGCTAAGTAGTGAGCCTAACAATAGCAGAGATGCTTGTCCTCTACCGATGTCCAACTATCGAAAATAATACAAATATTAGTTGTGTTTGGAGCTGCTTTATCGTTGACTTCAAAAATATCATTATTTCCACTCCATGAAGACGGCGATTTAGAATGAAATGCCTATTATTGTTGTGAATCTTATTGAGAAGACCAAGCATTTCATGAAGCCATTTGTTGATGGTTTCATGTTTAGAAAATTGATTCAGTGATATGATTGAAAATTTGAAGTGAGAAGAAGTTTGAAGGAAGAAAAATATTTAAAGAGGGAAATATAACCGTTAGAGGAGAAAATAACTATTACCAAGCATTGACAGTGTGAGCACTGCTCAACAGAGGTTTGTTCGGGTCCATGTCGAGTAAACGCCTACGACATGTGTATACTAAATAAGCGCTCATGCCCAATTTATGATTCTGAATCTAAACCATATGTCTAGCGCCTGCATAAAATCTTAGAAAACCATTATTCACCCCCTTTGAATTCAAAGCAAAATTCGCCATTGTTGGAGATGACCTTCCGTTATTGTACACATACCAAATATTACCAAGAGTTGTCTAGCTAAAGCCTAAAATAACAGGGCATTTTAAGGACATAAAGGGGAAAACGCGTGTAGAATTCTCGTTTTTTCCCACAGATAAACTTAGGGTCTGTTTAGTTTCACTTTGATTTGTGTTTTATGTTTTCAACATGCACTATAAAAAAATGATAATTTCTTTCACAATTCTCAACCATTGCGAGGTAGACGAAAAATGGGGGAGATGGATTATTTCTTTGTCCTTTTGTAATGTCCTAAAACACGAAATATATAACAAAATTGTTTTCTATTTTTTGTGTTAATTTTATTTTTTAAAGTTGTTTGTTTTCTAACAATCCATAAGGAATGCACAAATTAAAAACGAGAACTGCTAGAACGACCGGCTATTTTGCGGTCAAAACAAACGGATCCAGAAACCTACAAATGCAATTCATTGGGGCAGCTCAATCGTAAGGCTTATAATATTGCCGTAATATTTGACCAATGCAAAGCCGGTTGATGTAGCATTTAGCGAACTAAAGAGTCAACCCATTTCTATTTATTAAAATAAAGGAAAAATGAAAATCATAAAATGAGTTTTTGGACCCGTTTAAGGCTAAATATGGGTTTCCTAAATCACTTTAGAAAAAAAAAAGATGATTAAGAAAAATAAACATAGAATTATTAAGAAAAACATTCTTAACACTTTGTAATATTAAATGGTTTTCTAAGAACGTTTGATCTTAGGCGGTTTTTTGAACCTTTGTTCTGTAAAAAGAAGAAAAAAATGGAAGAGTTCATGCTTTCTTTACCTTACATGCTCAAACTCCTACCGTTGGAGCATGGTGAAGTGAAAAATCAACTACTCTTAGATTTTGCTTTTCCTACAACAGAAGATGCTCTAACCATAAAGAAGCATAACGTTAGTCCACATGCTCATATCTTACTTATTCAGTCATTTCAAGACGTTTCCAAAAGTATAATGATGAATAAAACACATTAATAGTCAAATTTGATGTGTATAATTATTTCAATTCTTTATGGTGTTAAGGTGTTGAGACTGAAAAGTATGACCATACGTTCACATAAATTTTATGAATGCAAACCGCTTTCAAAAATTTATTACAACAGCATATGGCTTCCAAACTAATTAAAAAATGAGCTTGTCTAGCCATGCAAAGGAAAAAATTATCATGGGACTGCTGTTTTTTTTTCTTCTCATAATTATAATTACAAGGCTCATTATATTTGAAATCTAATAGCGAAGGCCCTCTTACTAAGAGTCGACTAACATCTTGTGCTACCAGTCACTTGTTCTAACAGAAAACCTCATCTATAGGACTGTCAGTCCCTTGATTCATGTCAAGAATCATGTCGGCTTCTCTCAAAAGCAACGGTCACTCACAAACCATGCTAAGGGGTGATGGGTTTATATAAAAGTAGCAGGAGCTGAACGAGACAACATAAGGGGTGATGGGTTTATATAAAACCATGCTAAGGAGTTAAACGTGTAAGGTCGTCCCCTAATAAATCTTAACAATTAAACGTGTAGGGTCGTCCCCTAATATATCTATAAAAAATTAATTTTAATTTATTAATTAATCAACGTTTGAACGTAAAATATATAGACCATATAAAAAGGAATTTGGCCTATATATGATCTTACTTCATTAGTATAACAATTAAATAATTAGTGATTTAATTATTGCACTATATATATATATATATATTGTAACACCCCGAATTTTAGTTAATACTAAAATTCACTAATTACAGGATAAATAATCTCAGATGAGGGAATTGGGGGTAACGGGCTGCGTCATTGCGTTCGTCTCGGAAAAATACGCGAAATAGAGTCCGAGTTTTCGAGAATCGGAGTCCGTATGGCCCGGTTATGGCCCAAAGAAGTTTTCAGAAAATTCGAAGTTAAAAACAGATTTAAAATTCAGTTCTAAAACAAGTTTGGAGCCAAAAGCGGAAAGGGCGGGAAAGCTCCCGCCTAGCCCCGTGTCGACAGGCATGTCGACAGGGGTGTCGACAGCCCTGTCGACAGGGGTGTCGACACAGGGTGTCGGCCCTGTTGATCTGGGTGCACCAGATCTTGTTTTTGGGTTAGTCTTGGGCTGTGTTCTAGAGGGTTCCGAAATCTGATGGTCCTAATCTAATTTGGGGCTAATCCTATGGTCTAAAAACACTACCTAATCCTATAAATAAGACCCCAACGCTACCCTAATTTATTCATAATTAGATCTTGTAACTAAACTATGGCAAAATGAAACTTGATCATGGCCTCCACAAATCAATGAAGAGAGTTGCAAGCTAATCAACCTCTAATCAACATCTTCTTCAACTAAAGCAACTAGTTCTACTTCATAAGTTTGCTAATCTTGGTTTTGGTGAGTTTCTATCACTTTGATGATCAATTGCTAAATTAAGTAGATGAGATATGATGAGATCTATGGTTTTGCATGAGGATTAATGGGTTTTCAAGTCATATGATATGATGTGAATATGCTAATCTATGTTTAATATTAATCCTATGTTTATGCATGTTGAATATGTGAGTTTATGCAAGTTGGATATGTGGGTTTATGCAAGTTAAGTATGTGGGTTTATGCAAGTTAAGTGGTGGGTTTATGCATAATAAGTAATTGATTCTATGCATGCTAAGTATGTGGTTTTATGCATGCTAAGTGTTTGGTATTATGCATAAATCATGACATGCAAGTTTACCCTTTTAAATGTGATGCATACATACGCAAGATGACACCTTTATATGCTATGTATATATATATATATATATATATATATATATATATATGCATGTTTACCCTCCTTTAAGATGCAAGTCATATATGCAAGTTCAACATGTTAAGCAAGTTATGTGTATGCTTATATGCAAGTTCAACATGTTATGCAAGTTATGTGTATGCTTATATGCAAGTTCAACATGTTATGCAAATTATGTGTATGCTTATATGCAAGCTCAACATGTTATGCAAGTTATGTGTATGAGGTTATGCAAGTTATGTGCATGATGTTATGCAAGTTATGTGTATGTTGATATGCAAGTTATGTTTATGATATTATGCAAGTTATGTGTATGATAACATGTAACATGTTGTGCAAGTTCACATCTTTAAGACACATGCAAGTTCACCTTTGTATAACCTATGAACACTTATGCAAGTTGCCTTTATATATGACATATGTATGTTCATGCAAGTTGGGTTATTTAGTAATGCTAGTTGGGTTAATATCATGATGTAAGTGGACACCTTTTAACCCATGTTAATGCTAATGTATGCTAAGTGAAACCCATGTTAATTGTGAAAGAATCTTCTCTTGGAAATATGTCGTGTTAGCATAAGTACGTGGGAAACGATGGGGTTAATAGACATGTTAATGAAATGGTGTGAAATGGTTATGATTAAGCATACCATAAAATGAATAAGCATAAGTGGGAATTTACCTATTGAGTTAGGTCTACCCCATGGGAATTTACCTATTGAGTTAGGTCTACCCATGTTATGGAATTGGGAATTTACCTATTGAGTTAGGTCTACCCATATTCTTGTAAATGTGAATATTAATTAGGGATAATTAATAAATATGGGGGTGATTACTTAGGTGTAATTAATCGACTAAGACACGAGGTTGGACTCATTTGTAGTGTAAAACTGCCCGGACCCTACCGGCTTAACCAGTTGCTACAAATGTTAGCCCAATGTAGGAGGTCTTAGGCACAAATTAAATGTGTGATTAAAGTAAAGACACGAGGTTAGACTCTGTTATGACGTAAAACTGCCCGGACCCTACCGGCTTAACCAGTTGTCATTAAAGCCAGTCTAATGTGGGAGGTCTTTATGGGAGATCACGGTCTTAATTAATTAAGAAACACTTAACCATATTAGCATGTAGTGGGACATGAGGGGTTAAGTGGGTGCCTTGGGTGGCATGTGGAAATGTAGTAGTTGCCCTGGGTGGCAATAGAAAATACGATTAGAATACTTAACCAAAGTGGAACATGTAATTAAACATGATTAAAGGGTTAAGTAAGTGCCATGGGTGGCATGTGAAAATACGATTAGAATACTTAACCAAAGTGGAACATGTAATTAAACATGATTAAAGGGTTAAGTAAGTGCCATGGGTGGCATGTGAAAATACGATTAGAATACTTAACCAAAGTGGAACATGTAATTAAACATGATTAAAGGGTTAAGTAAGTGCCATGGGTGGCATGTGAAAATCTAGTGGGTACCTTGTATGACAATTAGAATATGATTAAATGACTTAGCCAAAATTTATAACATGTAAGTGGACATGGTTAAAGGGTTAAGTGGGATTCACTAGAAATAGCAAGCTTAGGTGGTAGCTTGTGGGGGCCCATTTCAACCAATATCCCAAACGTATCTTAGTAGGCTCGACTCTAGGTAAGTGACGGGACACGCATATTGGGCTTGACTATAAGAGGCCAAACCGGGTTAGCGGTGGCAACGCAGGACCAACGGGTTTCATATGCGTGTGTGGACCCGGGCTGTTTGGTAAGTCGTTGTTGCATCGTGTAGATATAAAGCCGTGCACCATTGATATCAGGTTGCCACTTTGGGTAATGATACACCCCATCGTGGGACCAGCACGGGTGTCTACGTAAGGGAGCCGATCGCTTGGGGAGTAGTGGGTACACCTATGTAGTCAGATAGGGGTACACGAAACTACTAAATTACTAAGTACACTTATGGGGATCAACCTTTAAGTAGGAATGACTGGTGTGGTGCAGTGTAGTAATTATCCTTGGGTGGGTGGATGCGTCTTTACGGTTATCTTAGTTTATCCTAAGTCTACCAAGCTGCTTAGTGTAGCCATTCATCCCCAGACGTTACCGTATATCAAGCTTATGTCTTCTCTGGTTACTTTAATGATTGTATTGTTAAAGTTATAGGACTCGCTCAGACTTATGTCTGACCCCGTTGTTTTTATCTTTTTCCCAACCCTCAGGTTATCAGAGTGGGCCCAGTACGAGTGGGCTTTGATCGGGCTGCTTTATTCTCTCTTGGAGCTTGGACCATAGATGTAGAGCTCAGCTTACCCTTTCTTTTATGGCTATCAGTTCATGTATTGGGATCATGTACTTTTATTTATCAGGATGGATATTTTGTACTTGACTTTTATTATGGTTTTGTGATGTAACCAAACATGTTTTACTTTCCGCTGCAATGAAATGATGTTTTAAAAGTTTCATGTATTACTTATATCTGTCCTGTTGTAAATTTTCTGTTCTATATTCACTTAAAATACTCCATCGATGTTATGGCATTCCCTTAGCGAGTGACCGTAGTGGGTGTGGGGTGTTACATATATATATATATATATTAGTGATTTTGGATATATATGATTTTAATCGACGTTTGAACGCGCCCTAATATAGTTTAGGAGTTAAACGTGTAGTGTGCAGCTTTATGGGTTAGAGTGTCCCTTTGTTTATAAGTCTGTAAATGCAGTGCTAAGATTTATTAGTACGAGAGTTGTGACAGCCCGCCCAGCACCAGCCGACATTTCCTTCGAAATGCGTTGTGCTAATGCCTGACTAGCACGGAACGGTCGTCAAAAGAAATGAAGCAAGATGATGAATCGTCGGAAACTTGTAGTATATTTCACAGCGCATGGAACAAAGTATAATAATAACATAACTTGATATAAAACATGCGAGACAATGCATAAGCTGAAAACTAAACCATCATAGCAGCAAAAAAGGTCAAAATACAGCTTATGATCTAAACCATCATTATTACAACTTTTAAAAAAACTGTCTCTAATGAAAAATAGGAAGGTACACCACTAATGCTTAAAGTAGTGACCAACCACAACACAGGGATAATATATGGAAATGATACTTGTAAGCCTCCTGCTCATCTCCGGACATCTACTCGAGCATAACCAACTAACCTATCTCTAGTCTGCTTGTTTAGGAGCACCCAGAGTAATAAAAAGAGACATAAAACTCTAGGTCAGACAAAAGTATGGTATGAGCGAGAAGCAGCAAAAACAGAACAATAACAGGTATACATAACCATACCTGACTGGACCTGCAACTAAAGAGTCAGCACAATAGGATGTACAATACTCTAAGGTGACACTAACACATGGTGTGGAAACAATGAGGAGGGGGTGTGCACGTCATGGTGATAGCAAACATCAAACATAGCAATTATGCTCACATCTCTCACTCAATGCGTAAAGTATACGATATCCACCACTTTGATCACCGAATACTTTGATGTGATCACTTTGCCCTTAGACGTCATAATAACCTCATTGCACTGATCCACATCCACTAATCCTTTGCTATGTCCACTTTGCCCCTTTGGAGTCATAACGACTCCACTCCACTAGCTCATAGCCGTGCTACGATCACTTTGCCCATTTGGAGTAATGGTTACTCCACTGCAATGATCCATAGCCTAACATATGTCTCTCAGTGGTGAATCAACGTAATGGACATCGATAACCCCTTTGCACACGTCCCGCAGCAAAATCCAACTCACGAAGTTAACTTGTGGTTCCGGTCTAGATCCTGAGTTCTAACCTCCCATTTGGACTAACTTTGCATCTCAGGTTTTGGTCTCCCCCGGTTCATGGTTCAGTTTCCATTCGGATCAAGATAAGCAGCAGCTCACGGTTCGAGGTACACTCATCTTGTGACACCATGGTCTTCTCGTGCTGATGGTTTGTGAAACCTGGTCTGGTCCGGCTCGTGGAGGTAGTTCGTGATCAGGTGGGTCATGGTGCTCCATTCCGTTTCGCGACCTTGTTTGGTTCGTGAGGGAAACACCAGCTCATGATCCTCCTCCCCAACTCGGCTCGTGGATGGTCCCTGCTCCGGTTCGTGACTCATAATCGTGGTCTAAGCTCCAGGTTGGCTCGTAGTTACATGCTCGGCTCGTGAAGGGTGCCTCACGGGCAAAGAGGGTCGGTTCGTGATAGTTCTTCACGATCCGGGGGGGAGGGGGTCTGACCGGTTTCTACAACTATTCCAGCAAGCAATTTACGCTATACGATGGCATTTTCGACCATTCTGACTTTACTAAGCAATCATAAATCATACCATATAGTAATAACAATATGCATAATCAAGCATAAACACAAAAACAACAATATGACATGTTTATACGAATCAAACATGCCAAAAAACCCATGTTTTCCCCTTAGTCATGTTTAATCAAATCTGACATTAGGATTAGCAAAACATGTCCAAAGTAACCCAAATTTCTAATAAAAGCATAAAATAATATTCCGAAATTTCTAAATATTTTTCCAGATTTTTAACATGCATAATTTCGCTAATTATCACAAATCACCCCGAATTTAGCCGTAATTAGTGAAAAACAATGCAAATCACTCACATTAGCCACAAATAAACTATAGATCAGAAAATATCTCCGATATGGTTCAAATACCAATGCAAAGCAGTAGCTCTGTCTCCAATTTGATGTTGATTAGCTTATTAGACGATTAACGATGATTTGGGAGTGATTTAGAAGGTGGAGGTCATTGCTAGGGTTAGAGGAAGTTAGATGACGTCCGGAAAATTGAAAATAACCGTTCTCTAACTCATTTTAGCTCTCCCATAACCTAATCCCGAAATGGTTTACGGGCTCATTCACTAATTACCCTCCTAAGCCCACTTATTCAGTTTTCACCTTCCAAACCTTGTTTCAGTCATATCTCCCAAACGTTAAGTCTGTTTCGCTAATGTGGCCACTCTACAGAAACGTAAACCATCATTTGAATCCAATGGAAGTGGTTTCAGGTCAAAACTCCTTACCAATCAAAAGTTATATACGAAACAAAATTCACTAGGGATAAAACGGTATTTTAAAATGCGGCAAGCATCGTGAACATGGGAAATGACCACAATAGTTGTCCCCCAAAGTTACACGACCATATGATTTCATATGAAAAGGAAATAAATATTCTACGATCCCCCGATGCGTAGAATGCGGGTCGTTACATTCATTTCCCCTTAAGAAATTTCGCCCCCAAAATTCCTTAACCGAAACATACAATGGTATCCCGCATGCCTATCAACCATTTGCAACAGTCAAACATACACAACAACACAATAAGCCTATCCTAGCATGTAGTTTACTAACAAGGGGGTAACTAAATATCAATCTAAATCTTACCAGTCAAAGAATTCTAGATACAACCTCCTTATATTCTCCTCTGTTTCCCAAGTACAGTCATTCTCGTTATGTAACACCCCATATTTTTAAAACATGACATAAGGGATAATTAAAGAATACTTAATTTTTATAAGAAGAATTAATGAAAACGGGCTACGCTATTGCATTCATCTCGGAATTCTGCTTGGAATAGATCCGAGTTTGCGTAAATCGGATATCATACGAAGAAGTTATGAAGCTTAAAAGATTTCAGCTTAAAACAGAATTTAAATTAAAATAATAATTAAAAATAAAAAACAAATCCGAAATTTGAAATTAGTGAAAAGGGGAAAGCGGGAAAATTTCCGCTAGTGGTGTCGACCGCCCCAGGGGGTGTCGACATGGGTGTCGACCCCCCATAGGGGGTGTCGACCCGCATCTTCCCACATCTGGCCGACGTGTTTTGGTGGTCTAGGGCTGATGTGTCCTTCTGGGATTGGCTGGATGATATGTCTTTCTGGTCTGGGCGGTTCAGATGGATCCTAATCTAATCTAAAGGTCCTAATACACCTAGTACTCCTATATATAGACACCTAAACCTAACCCTAATTTCATTACACTAATCCATGGCGCCTCCATGCTGCTCAAATCTAAATTAACCTTTCCTTTCTTCTCCACCAAAGCAAATCAGAATAAGAGTATTCAAATTGGAAGATAAGAATCAAATTTTACAACAATAGTTTAGCTAATCAAATTCAGAAATCAGAATTTAGATCTATCCTCTCTCTGAATCCTGTCGCTGTGAGTCTGTGTTACTTTCACATATAATTAAAAAGTAATTTTGATAGGATTGTAAATTGGATTTAATGATCATGCCTGTAAGTAAGACAAATCAAGTTTTGTAAATTCCCTATCTTTCAGATTCATACCCAAATTACTGTTATCATATGCCTATTTGATCTATTTTGTTGTTCTATGTCAGTTCATGTTTCATATGCCAATTTTATGCCAATTTTGAGGTCATGATTCTCTTCCCTTCTTCTTTTCCTTTTCCTTTTTCTTTATGAGATTAGGCTAACTTTGAGCCTAACATATTGCATTGAGATTTGCATGTGAATAACGTTGGAACGATTGGGAAAAGTTCGGGGAAATTTTGAATAATATGTAATTGGACATAAATTGATTTGGGACATAAATTGGTACAATTTATATACATGGAATTATAGGCATGACTTGGATTGGAATTATAAACGTAACTTGAATTGGAAATTATGGGTAATTGGAGTATATGTTATAATTCATAACTTGAAATTGGGTTTGAGTAAAAGAAGAGATAATGAACGCCTAAGACACGAGGTTAGACTAGCTTGCGGTACAAGTCTGTCCGGAACCGCCCGGCATATCCAGCAACCACAAATGACAGTCTAATGTGAGAAGTCAAAGAAAGAAATTAGATGCATAATAAAGCAAAGACATGAGGTTAGATTCGGTTTGCGGTATAAGCCTGCCCGTAACCACCTGGCAAATCCAAGAACCGCAAAATGGTAATCTAATGTGGGAGGTCTTGCAAGATTACGGTTATAATAAATTAATAAACACTTAACCAATATAAGACATGTGATTAGACATGTGGATGATAAAGGGTTAAGTGGGTAACATGGGTAGCATGTGAAACATAATAAAAGCACTTAACCAAGATGAGACATGTGATTAGACATGGGGATAAAGAGGGGTTAAGTGGGAATTTCTAGTGGGGACCAAGCTTAGGAAGGAAGCTTGTGTCAAGTGAGTGGACCCTTTTCAACCAGTAACCCATTTTAGTATCTATATGAGCTCGAACTAGGTCGAGGACAGGGACACGCTTACTGGGGTTGATTGGAAGAGGTCAATAAAGAGTTAGCGATGGTAGTGCAAGTCCAACGGAGTCATGTGCGTGCGTGGGCCCGGGCTGGTAGGTAAGACGTTGTTACAACGTGTAGATATAAACTGTGCATTTCAGTAGTATCGGGTTTGCCACCTTAGGGAGTGGTACACCCAACTGTGGGACTAGCACATGTATCTACGAGGTTAGGTAGCCGATCGAATGGGAAGGGTGGTGGGTGCAACTAGTGGTGGTAAGGGCAAGTGGGGCACCTACAAGAGTAGCTAGGGGCACACGAAGCTACCATTATTATGAGTAGTAGAAAGGGATCTTCTTTTAGTATGTAACTAGTATGTTGGTATGGTGCAGAGCATGTCTTGTAGTGGTTAGAAGCGCAATCGATGTCCTACCTTACTTACCTTGTTTACCTTGTCATATCTGCTTATGTTACAATCATCTCTTATATCCAGTTTATGTTCTTATCATGTTACTTTACTGATTATATTGTTAAAGTCACTAGACTCGCCAGACTTATGTCTGACCCCTTTTTGTTTCGCCTCTTTTCTTTCTTTTACCCCTAGGTCCTCAAAGTAGGATTAGTGAAGCTTGACTTGGATTCCTTTCTTCTTGAAGTACTTGGAAGTATTGAAAGTAATGCTCAGCTTTATCTCTTTTCTATTATGGCTATTTGGAGTGGAATTATGGTTTCACTTTATGTACCCTGATAATAATTTTGTTCAAGATGGATATTTGTGTACTTGGCTCTAGTATGTGGTTTTGATGTTGGAACCAAACATGTTTTTCTTTTCCGCTGCAATGAATAAATTTTGAATTTTCCTAAGTACCATTTTATATATTTTTCTTGTGATATTCTGTTCTACACTCTTATAATACTCCAAGAAAGTTTATGCATTCCCCTTGTAAGTGACATTAATGGACATGGGGTGTTATACGTGGTATAAGAGCTGAAGGTTACCAGAACAGATAAAAGATTTTGAAAACCGTTTTCAAAAAGACTTTTTAGAAAGAATTATTTTCAGAAACATGTTTTAAAGAGGGTATTTTCAAGATAAAAGTTTATTATGAAAAACATAATCCCCAAAAGTCATATATCTATCTTTCGATTCTTGGTTTTGAATCTCTTCCCTTTTCCTTTCAGTATGTCTGGGGAACCCCTTATACCCGAGGGCGTACAGATACCAGGTTGGTTCAGAAGGTATCTAGAGGCTAGGGCTACTGCCGCAGGCCCAGCTGACGTTCTCCTCCCCCAACTGCACTGCTCTTCCTCCTCCTCCTCATGTAGATGCTTTTCTAAAATATGCAAGGACTACCGTGTGATGGGCGGAAAACTGTTTTATGGTACTGGAACATTTGTTGAGGCTCGGAATTGGCTCAAGGAAGTGAAAGATTTGTTTGGTATCTTTGAGATAGACGAGGGAAGGAAGGTTTAGCTAGCTATCTGGTTAATGAAGGATGAAGCTTCATTTTGGTGGGAAGTGACTAATGGAGGACGTGCAGTGGAGACATGGATTGATTTTAGGCGAAGGTTCGAGTTGAAATTTCTTTCACAAGCGGAGGAGAGTTTATACATGGAGAGGTTCTTGGCTTTGAAACAAGAGAGTTCGTCTATGAAGGAGTACGTTAACAAGTTTAACCAGTTAGCAAGATTTGGTATGGAATTAGTTAATACACGACACAAGAAGGCCTTGAGATTTGCCAATGGTCTAAATGAACCATTACACGGGTTGACTATGTCCTACATTCCTATGGGGGCTACTTTCGAGAATCTTGTTGACATGGCGTTGATGCATGAAGAGGAGAAAGGCGCTAATGTGGATAAAGCACATGATAAGAAAGGGGATCCAAAGAAGGCACAACAACAACAAAAGAAGGCGACAAGGATAACAAGGGTTCATAGAAAAGGAAGTGTCACAATTGTGGAATACCTAGCCATTTGAAGAAGGACTGTAGGAAGAAGAAGAAGACGGGTTGCTTCCAATGTGGTGAGGCAGGACATATGATTAAAGACTGCCCAAGGTGGCAAGGACAAGGGCAAGGACAGAGGAAAGGGTCTACTTCTGGAGGGCAGGTTCATGCTCTCATGGCACCTAGACAAGAGAGAGGTAGAAACATTTCTGTTGAAAGTTTGATTTTCCTTTTCGATCATCCTTTACGTACTTTGTTTGATTCTAGCGCTTCAAATTCGTTTATATCTGCTTCTGTTATTGAGTTTCTGCACCTAGATACTAGTATTGTAGTGGATCCCGTGGTTGCCTCAAATCCTATTGGTGTTACGTCTCATCTCTCTATGTTATGTTGGGATTTGAGAATATATGTGTATGGCGTTGTGTAACACCCCACCTCCGCTAGGGTCACTCACAAAGGGAATGCCCTAGTTTTGGAGGGGTATTATCTAGTAAACAGGCACAGAGATAACACAAGACAGAACATAGATAAAATAGAGTATATAAAGCAGCGGATATAAACTTTAAAACCAAATCTCATTACTGAAAAATAGAGTCAAAACCTCTTACATCAAAATGCCAAGTCATTACTTCATTACATCAAGTTCTAAAGAAGCAAAGTACTTAAAACAACATAAGTAAAATATTATTCCCCAAAAAGTGCATGACTGCAGCCATAGCATATCTCAAGACCAAACCATACATGAGCTGTCAGAAAGCAAGCAAAGTCCAAGCTGAGAGCTAGATTTTCCCCCTTGAGAACCTGGGGGGGAAACGAAAGACAAAGAGGCGAAAGAAAACGGGTCAGTCAAAAAGACTGGTAAGCCCTAGTGACTATCAGCATAGAAACCAGTAAAGTTAACAAGACATGAATAAACTGGAATTAAACATAGGAATGATGATAAGTCTGACATGATAACTAAGCTAACAAGATAACTCAAGTCTAACATTGCGTATTCAAGGTTTGCCATACCAACTATACTGGTATACTAATCCCGTGTCAACAATAAATCAAGAAATAATCCCTTGGCCCAATATCGTGAAGTGACCCAATTCGGGGTCCAACGGTATGATCTAATCGATCGGCTCCCTACAAGTCTAGCTCGTCGTGTGTCTGTGTCATACGGCCCTGTCACGAATGTAGTCACATGTGCTAGGTCCACCATAGGGTGTATCAAGCCCTAGGGTGCCAACCACCGACACGAATCAAGAATGCACAGATAATCCTACTGATGCCCAATGCCTGCTTTTTCAACTCCGGAATAAGTGCATGACCCTAGTCCGCCTGAACCTACAATGGCGCACCAACTCAGCCGTCGTTCTGGTCGCTTACAATCAGCCCAGCAATCGTGCCCCACCCTGCCTAGTCCTAGGGTACCGTGATACATCTAGTGGGTTACTGCTGAAAAGGACCGTGTAACTAGGGTTTCGTTCAGTAGGTTAAGTTGTCATTTAAAATCGAGACTTAACCCCATCTACGTGTCATGTCAAATTGACTAAGTGTGTCGTTCTAGTTCAAGACTTAGTCCTACGAATCATGTGTTAGGTTGGTTAAGTGTGTTCAAGCGGTTTATGACTTTATCCTATCAAATCAACGTGTCAAATTGGTTAAGTATATTCAAGTGGTCCATGACTTAACCCTATCCAGTGGCATTAATTTACTTAATGCACCCCTAACTTCTCACATTAGACTTGGTTATGGTTACTGGATGTGCCGGGTGGGTCCGGGCAGTTTTACACCATAACCTAGTCTAACCTCGGGTTTCGAGTGCAATATGACCAACTACTCACATTGGGTCCTATTGTTTCCAGTTACTGGATTCGGCGGGCGGTTCCGGGTAGATTTATACTGCAAACTCAACCCAACCTCAAGTTGGCCACATTCAAGTTATCTAAGTGTCATGTCCCAAATTCATATTTTCAAGTATAATTTCATGTCAAGTTCATGTTCCTATCCAAGCTTAAGTTATAACGATATTCATGTTTTCAAGTTCATACTAAATTCAGGTTTTCCTAAACTACTCAAATCGCATCCCCAACGCTCGTGAATTCGAATCAAGGCAATAGATGTAACTAGGGAATAACATAACAAGGATGGGTATAAAGTGGCAAAGGTGATTTCAAGGCAAGCATGGTGTAACTTGAGATATGATCATAACATCATTGGCATATGAAATAAGGTGATAAACATAGCAATAAATGACATAAGATGAAAATCCTAAACTTGTGACTAGCAAAAGTTTCAACATCACAACATCACAGGCATGTTAAAATAATGATAGGGTTTAGGTTATGACATGAACATGCCCCTAAATCAAGTTCTTATCAGTATTCCACAAATCAAGGTTCAATATGAACGGTACTAGGTTCAAGGTGAATAGATCTAGGGTGAACAAGAGTAGATCTAAAATAATAGATCAAAAAGGAATAGTCACAGATCAAAGATATACAAGAGTAGGTCTCAAGTAGTTATCACGTATATGTTCAAATTCAATTTACACATGTCCATATTAAGTTTAGAGTTTATATCTAAGAGTAACTGGGGCTTACAGATCGTGGTTTTTGAGAACTAAGAATAGAAATTGTCATAGGATCGTTGTTGAGATGTTGATCTATTCCCTTGAATTGTTGTAGAAACGTTGGCCTTCGATTTGGATCTAGTTTGAATGTTTAAGCTTCAAGTTGGAGGCGGTAGCCATGGTTCAAGAGGAGACTTAGCATTATAATGGTGTTAGAAAGATTTGTTGTGGATTAGCCTAGGTCTTAGGGTGTTTTTATAGTTGCAACAACTAGTTTAGGCCATAGGATAACCCTAGAATCGATCTGAACCGCCAAAAATCGTCATAGGCCCTCAAACAAGCCAACAGGGTCAAGCAGGAGCAACCATGCCCAAACTAGGTTCGAGGACCAGGTCGACACCCAAGTTGACTGCGCAGTCGACCTGGTCCTGGGGGTGTCGACTCCCGAGTCGACCTGGGGTGCTGGGCGGGAAATTTCCTGCCTAGTCTATCTGGGTTTTGAAATTCGAATTCGAACTTGAATTCGAACTGTTTTGAACTTTGAAAATTTCTGAAACTTTGGGGAGCCATAACTTGGTCATACGGACTCCGATTTTCGAAAACACGGACTTGATTTCATGCAGAATTCCGAGATGAACGCAATGGTGCAACCCATTTCCCTTGGTTCTTAGTTTAAAATTTAATTCTGCCTAGATTTATGGTTATAACATGTTATCAAAATACGGGTTGTTACACGTTGAGTTCGAATGCAACGCTTATGTGCTTGGCTTCATGGGCTATGGGTTGATTCTAGGAATGGATTGGCTAACCAGGTATGGTGCGATTCTCGAATGTGAAAAGAGGGTAGTTAGGTTGTTGACTTGCTTGGGTAATACCCTCGATATCTTATGTGATCCTAACGGTTTTGTTATGCTTAGCTACCTAGAATCTCTTGACACATCCATTGATGATTTGCAGTCTGTTCGAGTAGTCCGTGAGTATGCAGATGTCTTTGAGGAGGTTATGGGCTTACCTCCAAAACGCGTATATATTTAATGGATAATGCAAAGCCAGTTGCATTGCCTGTGTGCCACATGGCTTCAAGAGAAAGAAGGGAGCTTAGTAAACAAGTGAAAGAGTTGCTTGAGAAAGGGTTTATAAGAAGAAGTATCTCAGAATGGGGTGCTCCTGTTGTTTTTGCAACGAAGGCTGATGGTTCGCTTAGATTGTGCATGGACTATAGGGAGCTGAATAAGCTTACGAAGAAGAACAAAACCCATTGTCGAGGATAGATGATTTGTTCAATCAGTTGGTTGGTGCTTCGGTTTTCTCGCAATTGGACTAATATATGTGTATGGCATTGAGTTCGAATGCAATGCTTATGTACTTGGCTTCACGAGCTATGGGTTGATTCTAGGAATGGATTAGCTAACCAGGTATGGTGCCATTCTCGACTGTGAAAAGAGGGTAGTTAGACTGTTGACTAGCTTGGGTAATACTCTCGATATCTTATGTGATCCTAAGGATTCCGTTATGCTTAGCTACCTAGAATGTCTTGACACATCCATTTATGATTTGCAGTCTGTTCGAGTAGTCCGTGAGTATGCAGATGTCTTTGAGGAGGTTAGGGGCTTAACTCTAAAACGCGAGATAGATTTCCATATATATATTTGATGGACAATGCAAAGCCAGTTGCATTGCCTGTGCACCACATGGCTCCAAGAGAAAGAAGGGAGCTTAGTAAACAAGTGAAAGAGTTGCTTGAGAAAGGGTTCATAAGAAGAAGTATCTCTGAGTGGGGTGCTCCTGTTGTTTTTGCCACGAAGGCTGATGGTACGCTTAGATTATGCGTGGACTATCGGAAGCTGAATAAGCTCACGAAGAAGAACAAATACCCATTGCCGAGGATAGATGATTTGTTCAATCAGTTGGTTGGTGCTTCGGTTTTCTTGCAGTTGGACTTAGCTACAGGATTACATCAGTTAATGGTATATAAGGATAGTATAGATAAGACTGATTTTAGGACTCCCGACGGTTTCTTCGAATGGCTCGTCATGCCTTTTGGTTTGACGAATGCTCCCACCTATTTCGTAGATTTGATGAGTAAGGTGGTCTTTGTGGATGATATCTTGATATTCTCTTGAAGTAGGGAAGAACATGCCCTACATCTTAGGGAAGTCTTAGAGACCCTCCGAGCACATCAACTCAAAGCTAAGTTCTCCAAATGTCATTTTTGGAGAAAGGAAGTGAGGTTCTTAGGGCACGTGGTCTCTAAGGAAGGGATAGCAGCGGATCCCACGAAGCTGGTAGCAATCCAAGATTGGAAGGTTCCTAGAAACGCAACGGAAGTAAGAAGTCTTCTAGGGTTGGCAGGCTATTATAGAAAGTTCATCAAGGATTTGCCAAGATATTGGCCCCACTTATATGGTTGACGAAAAAGAATTTTACCTTTTCTTGGGATGTCAACTGTCATGATGCTTTTTAACGATTGAAGAAGGCATTGTCGACAGGTACAGTTTTAGTTTTGCCAGATGGGAGTAAACAGTTCACAGTGTATACCGATGCTTGCGGGATAGGGCTTAGCACAGTTTTGATGCAAGAGGGAAGGGTGATATGTTATGGTGGAAGGCAGTTGAAGGTCTATGAGAAGAATTACCCCACCCACGACTTAGAATTTGGTGTCATAGTTTTCGCGCTTAAGTCTTAGCGCCGTTACTTGCTTGGTGAGAGGTTTGAGTTGTATACAGACCATAATTCACTAAAATACTTGTTCTCTCAAAAAGATCTAAACTTAAGGCAACAGAGATGGATGGAGTTCTTAGCATCCTACGATTTTAAGATTGCATATACCCCTGGCAAGGGTAACTTTGTAGCTGACGCCCTGAGTAGAAATAAGTTGACTTTGAGTCCTTTGTTTGTCGAGTGGCAGAGTTTAGAGTATATATCTACCTTTGACTTTAGACCCTTTATCGATTATGTACCCGGTTTGTTGGCGCCATTAGAAGTGCGACCTACGCTTTTGGGTCAGATAGGTGCGGCACAGCGAGGTGACCCACAGTTGATAGAGATAGTAGACAAGCTCATAAGAGGGGAGTCTTCGAGCCATCTTAGTAGGTATACTATCGATGACAAAGGTTGGTTGCGTAGGGATGGGAGACTTTGCATATCTCGAGACAAGAGTTTGAGAAAGACAATCCTTGAAGAAACACATCGTTCTAAGATAACCATACATCCCGGTGGTGACAAGATGTATAGGGACATGAAGCGAGTTTACTTTTGTGCCGGAATGAAGAAGGATGTGGCCGAGTTTGTTTCTAGATGCTTAGTGTGCCAACAAGTCAAGGTTGAGCAAAAGAAGCCTGGTGGTTTGATTCACCCTTTAGAGGTTCCAAAGTGGAAATGGGAAAGAGTTTCCATGGATTTCGTTGACGGGTTGTCGAGCTCAAGGAAGGGTAATACTGGGATTCGGGTAGTAGTGGATAGACTTACCAAGAGCGCCCATTTCATTCCCGTCAAGAGTAAAAGAACAACAACATGGTTAGCATCTATTTATCTCTGAGAGATAGTTTGTATACACAGCATACCTTCTAGTATTATAAGCGATCGAGATCCCATTTTCACTAGTGAGTTTTGGAAGAGCTTGCAAGAGGCGGTAGGAACACAATTGTGTTCGAGCATCGCTTATCACCCTCAGATGATGGCCAAACAGAAAGAGTGAATCGGGTTCTACAAGATCTTTTGAGATTATGCATCTTGGACTTTGGAGGAACATGGGAGGAACACCTTCCATTAGTAGAGTTCGCCTACAACAAAAGCTATCAGACCAGTATTGGCATGGCACCTTTTAAAGCTTTATATGGACGACCTTGCCGATCACCAACTTGTTGGTGGGAATCTACGAATAAGATTTTGCTTGGGCCCGAGATGATTAAGGAAACTTCATAGAAGATAGACCTGATTCAAAGACGCATGAAGACGGCACACGACCGACAAAAATCATATGCTGAAGAGAGAAGGACCGATATTGAGTTCAGTGTTGGAGAGATGGTCTTTATTAAATTACCACCATTGAGGAATGTAGTTCGTTTTGGGTCTATAGGGAAATTGGCACCAAGATTCGTAAGACCATTCCCCATTACAGAGCGAACTGGACAGATTGCTTACAGAGTGAAGTTGCCTGAGAAGCTTAGTGGTGTTCATGACGTATTTCATGTGTTGCATTTGAGGAAGTGTTTACATGTGTAATGACCCGGATATTGCGCCGGTTAAATTTGAATATTTAATACAGTTTTAAATATTAATGTGATAAATTAAATGAATATTTATATTAAGTTATCAGTTTAATAATCAATTTCGATTTAATATCGAATATATTAAACCATCGTAATACGAAAAATAATTCTGTTCGAGATTTACAACTGAATTAAATACAGTTCAGACTTCTGTTTGAATTCGAATAATAATATTAATTTATTATCGCAAAATTTGTTGTTTTAAAATTTGATTTATATCAATTTAAATAAATATCTTCCATAGACGATCGAAATGGACTTCGTGACCTATCTCAGTGTGTCCGGAATAGGGGTATTACCCTAGAATTGTCAGTTGTTGGGTTCAGAGAGGAGTTCGGAATCAGGGTGTATTTTAAATTAGAGGATACCGGTTTAAATATAAATAAAATAAAAATAAAACTCCTTCAATTCATTTTCCTCCACAAGAAAAAATAATCAGATGTGCTCCTTATTTCCTCCATAAAATATTAGCCTCGTTGTTCCTTTCTAAACCGAAGGAGCAAAATCGCGTGGCTTTCTTCTACTCCATGCGTTCACTGTATAAATCGAGAGTTCCCCTTTTCATTTGCTAGATCGCTCCTCTTTGTTTCTTTCCAACTCAAAACCGAAACCAGTAACCCCCTTTTTCCTTCGTTTATTTACCTTAACGCAAATCGATTTCCATCGAAGAAAGGGGATCGAAGTCGGAAATCATAAATTAATATCGCTCATAGTCAGGAGGAAATCGCGTTCAAGAAAACAAAAAGGGGAATCACGTTTGAGGACCATGAGTTCAACTGAAGCTCGATACCGCTGGAGGAGCTCGTGGATTTGGGATATGGAATTGATAGTCCGAATTGCTGCTGTGTTGAGGTATGCGTATGGGTGGGGAATCACTACGATTTTAAAAGTGTTGTCGATATCTGGGTTGAGTTTGACAGCGAGGAGTGTTGTTTCGAGAAGTGTAGAAGGGAGACTGATGTTCGGATTTTGCATAGTTACTATTGATTCGAGGCAGTGGATTTCGAATGATAGTGGATGGAGTTCGGAGTGGTGAGAGCTGTTAATGACCGTATGGTGTTCGACGGAATGCCATAGAGAATGGAGCAGATATTAGAGGGTGCTGAGGGCAGTTGGGGAAGCTGCTGTAATTGGAAGTAAATGGGGAAGGTAATTAAATAAATTATTTAGTCAATATTTAATTTATTTAATATAGTAGTTAATTTAATGGGATAATCGTTTAATCGATAAATATAAAATCCATAGACTAATAGTTGAGTATGCAAATTTATGTTTTACTTGGTTAATTAAAATATATAGGAAAATTAGTTATTCGTTTAAAAAGTAAATTTAAATGAATAGATGTTTAACCTGTAAATTTAAATAAAATTATCGTAGGTACATGATAAAATTCATTCGAGGCGATTCAGAGCAGTAAGATTTGAATTTCACAGGATATTCTGCAAATAAAAATACACGGTGAGTAAATCTCACCTTTTATTTAGAAATTTATTTTTATATAGTTAAAAATAATTGTCTGTGCTTGTTTGAATGTTGTCTGATTGTTTTAAAATATATATTAGTTATTTAGGATATATATATATATATTGGGTTGATGATTGGTTGGATTCCCGCAGTCTCGTTAGCGGATGCCCGCGGTACCATAGCGGATGATTACCCTATACGCCCCACGCTATGATTAGTGGATGACCTTCATACCGCGATATCCTGCCTCGAAGCAGGATAGGTATTATTTATGTGCTAACATCTGTGGATGCAGGAAAACAGGTTGGAGGAATCCAACTGGATTCCTCAAAAATATATTATCTGTTGTTGTTTGTTTGGTTTCATATATATATATTCATATATGATGTGTTAAAAATCAAATGATTGAAAATTGGTTGATTTGATTGTTTAAATATCACTGGGGCTTGGGATATTGATTTATAAAATACCCTAAAAGGGTATTTGAGATTTTAAAAATTGAATTCTATTTTTTTAAATAGGATTTAAATTTTTAATGAACTACAGGAAATATTTACTTGTTTTGAAGATATATAAAACAAGTATAGAATTTATAAACTTTGTTTATAAAGGAAAATATGGGATTTGAATTGAATTTATAAACATTGTTTATAAATGGAAAGGTGGGATTTGAATTGAAGTTATAAACGTTGTTTATAAATAATGCAGAGAATTCAAATGGACTTTAAACTATAGAATTTGAATATAGAATTCAAATGGACTTTAGAACTATAGAATTTGAATAGAGAATTCAAATGGGCTTTAAACTATAGAATTTGAAAATAGAATTCAAATGAGGTTTAAATAAAGAGAATTCAAAAAGTGATTGAATTGGAATTTGGATAAGAAGTCGATAAGGAAACGAGAGTATGAGTATAATTAGAATTTGTTAATACGCAAGTTAAAATATATTTGAACATGTCATGTTCAAATATGAAGGTGAAATAGACTGAAGAGTTAAGTAACAAGTTTATTTAACAAATTTAGTTAAAACGATTGGCATAGTTAAAATAGATTGGACAGGTATAGACATACAGGAGACAGGTTTGGAATAAAGTGTTAGAAGTGAAATAAATAGAGTGCCCGACAAAAAGGTACGTATTTAATTCATATATGAGATTTTATGCGCCGTATCGGCTAGCCGCTTGGCTTTTTCTTTTTCTTTTTGAGATGAGAAGGACCGGGAAAGCTATTAGAAATTTCCCAATGCTCCCGGTACAAAGGAGGTTATGGCGAATTTTTCCGGGAATTTAAGGAGATAGAATATTTTTAAGATAATTTGATAGTTAGAAATTAACATATCAAAATATATAGAAGTCGATAAGAAAATGAACTTAGAAATAGAATAGTATAATCAAAAAGGAAGTATAAGAATAAAACCTCGTAAGGATAAAAGAGAAAGTATATATGTGTTTAAAAGTGAAGAAGTAGTGGTATGGTATTGATTATTCGAGTAAGTAGTCTTGTCTGTTTTCACGTTAAATGTTATTCAGTCAAGGTCTGAGAGGTAATTATACCCCAACTTGGTTGATTTCATGATATACCGATAATTAGCAAGATTCAGGCTCGAAGATCAATGTGGAATAAGAATTAGTTAAATACTGTATTTGGGTTGTCGTAACGATGTTTTACACAACATCTGTTTTAACCCAAATATGTGCAAAGCTTGGAAATAGAATAATGAACGTTACCTAAGTATAGAAATAAACGAGTCGGAAAAGAGATAAGTAATTGGAGTATTTTCCAATTATAAATAAAATATATTTTCTAAAAGTTTAGAAAATAAAGGAAGGCGATATATGGAAATGTTTTCCAAAGAACGTATAAGGCCAATATGGTTATTGAAAATATTTGGTTAACAAATATTGATAAGAAATAGAGAAGAGATTTAATTAATGGAATATTAATTAAAGGCTCAGTGATTGTTGGATGTTTGGATGAACACTTGTTCTATTCGATAGTTAAATCATCGACTATTGAAACACTTGTTTTTATTCGATAGTTAAATCACAGACTATCGAAGTTTTGACCATCGTTGTCAATATGGAGAGACCGGTTGGATTATTATCCGAAGAACCACTCCATATCGGCAGTAGCGTGCAAATCAGATTATATAAAGATAATCGAAGATGGAGTAGAGTTCTATTAATAGAAATAGTGCCTTCAGTTCATCCTGTTCCTGGGTGACTTGTATGGATGAATGTCTGACAGAGTGTTTCCAGAAAGGTCACGTACATTGATTTCTTCAACCGTACCAAGAGTGGAAGCGGAGAAGGAAACTTCTTTTAGCTAACACGTAATGTACTGTTGTAGACATCAATTAGTGATTTTCGATGGATCTGACGATGTGACATTCGAAGTGAATCTGGTGTGATGATAAAGCGTAGCTTCTAGCCTCATCAACCGGTAAATGACAGAAATCGGGCAAGCAGCATGGCTATGTAGGTCGCACCTATTAGGGTGTATAATCACCTGATCTAGAGTTTCATTTACTTCTAAAAATCTATTGTCGATGCTATCCCATTCGGGAAACGGTTGCTGATCCCAATCGTTGGTGATATACATTCGATACACTCAAGCGAAATGAGTGGTCGGTCATGTGTGGCTGAGTTGCAAGATGTTCTTGTTGAACTCGGTGTATTCTCCTCTAGAGATATACCAGCGGAAGGTGGTTCCATACCTTGTCATAGTTGGAAAACCAAATACCCAATATGTGCTTGCGGTTTTGATTGTATATTATATAGGTGGAACGTGAGATGAAAACGTTCCACTAGATTGTTATCTACTTGATTTAGACATTATTATAATATCAAAGAGTTTTGATATAAAGATAAGTCAAGTTTTGGATTCTCATAAGGGAAAAACCCGTTCCGTGTTATACGGCGTGGTCTTATGAGATATCATTTAGTTTCCTGAAACTGTTTTAAACTGTTTACTCATACCAGTCCCATAACTGACCCGGAGTTTATTTTTTTTGTTCTACCTAAACTCTTGGGTGCCTAAATTTGTACGGGCAGTCAAGTAGTTCAGGATTTTTCAGATATATCTAAAGGAGCTTGGAGCAGGAGGCTTCAGCGTTATCTAGTTATAGTGGTTCCGTTGTGTTGTAAGTGTTGTACTCTGATAAGTGTATGTTATACAGTGAAGATTTTGTATTTCAAAGATATGATATATTATATTTTGTTCCGCTGCGATGTGAGATTCTGTGTTGTTATTTATCTTCTTCTTCTATCTCTTTCTTCTAAAAAAAAATGTTTCGTATTTTCGTGATATTTGGGTTGGACGTATGATGTATATAGTCAACTCGGATGTTACGGAAATCTGGGTCATTACAGTTGGTATCAGAGCTTATGTTGAGCGAATACCTAGGCTTGTTGGATTGTGCTCATTAGAGATAGGATCAGTAGTATCCTAGAATGAGTTGAGTGTATATATATACAAGAGAGCGTACTTGTTATTTGATATAAAAACTGTTTTATATTGTGTTGACTAGTCTGTTGAGTGGATTATGAATTTTGGTCGAATCGTGCGACGCCACGATGTCGATAGGAGTTTATAAACATTGAACAGAAGATTGGACATGATATTGTTTTTAAATAGTTAAGTTGATTGTTAGGATTATAATCAAATTATATTATAAAAACTGAAATAGTTATATATATAACTAGTGGAATTTGTATAGAAATAAGATATACAAATGAGATGAATTAAAATTGAATTCCAACCAGAATTCAGAATTTTAAATCCTGGGAGTTTGAAAAATATTTTTTCTAAATGGATTTTGGAAGAAATATAGCACTGAACTCATTCAGTAGCTGGGAAATAATTCTGATGATGGTCGCAACATCATCAGTGTTCATTTTCGAGTTTCTAAGTGATGAATTGCTGCCTTAGAAAAGTTTTTGATGGAATTTGTTTGAATAGAAACAAGTGGTTTGAAAATTCAAATGTTTTGAATTTGAGATAGATATAATTATATGTATATATTTATATAACTTCAAAAGGAATTTTGAAATGGGAATTGGAATATAGATTTCAAATAGAAGTAAAATAAAGGAATTTGAATATATATATATATATATATATAATTCAAATAGAAGTGAAATAGAATTTGAATTCAAAGGAATTCAAATGAGTTTGAATAAAGAAATTCAAATGGAATTTGAATATTTCAAATATAAGGGGATTCAAATATAGAATTTGAACATAGAAATTGAAATAGGATTTGAATAAAGACAATTTCAAATAGAAAGTGCATAAGAAAAATTGGAATGGAATTTGAATTCAAAGGAATTCAAATGGATTTAAATAAAGAAAAGTCAAATAGAGATTTGAATATTAGAATTCAAATGGAATTTGGTTAAAAAGAATTTCAAAGAGAATATAAAGTTGAGGTTGAATATTAGAATTCAAATAAAATATAAAGTTTGAAATAGAATTTGAATTCAAAGGAGTTGAAATAGAATTTAAATTCAAATGATTTCAAATAGAAATTGAATAAAGGATTTCAAACGGAATTTGAATAAGGGATTTGAAATGGGTTTTGAAGATAAGAAATTCAAATAGGAATTAAAGATAAGAAATTCAAATAGGAATTGAAGATAAGAAATTCAAATAGAAATTGAAGATAAAGAAATTCAAATAGAAATTGAAGATAAAGAAAATTCAAATGGAATTTGAATATTTGCAAATATAAAGGAAATTCAAATATAGAGTTGAATGAAGAAATTCAAATGAATTTGAATATTGTAAATATATAGGATTTGAATATTTGAAGTGAAATAGATCGGGAATATTATGTTGAAATGGAAAAATGGATTTGATATATATTAAAAATATATCAGAATGGAGTTGAATTTATTATAAACAAAGTTAAAACGTTTATATTTATAAATATAATTAAAACGAGCTCGCCGTAGCGCGACAGTTCGAAAATTGGCGATTCGAACTTCAATTTAGTATACAGAACTCAATTGAAGTTGGAATTCTTTGAAATAAGAATCGTCGGGACCGCAATAGTTTTCAAATAAAAGAGAAAAATCTGGATTTCGTCGTATAGATTTTGAGTTATGTCAAAATCAAATTTTTAGAAAAGCAGCGCCAGAACCATTATAAAACCATAACGGTTTAATTAAATAAATAAAAGGATTTTTAGGGAATAAAATCCGAATTGGCATTAGAAAAATCCAGACTGGAGATATAAAATAAATATGAACTTCAGTAAAGTAAGTGAAATGATTTTTAAAACAAAAATCATATTTTTAAATGGTTAAATAGAATTGACTAAATTGGAGAATAATTAGTTAAGGGAAATTTGAGTCGAAATTGGGTTTTTGATAAGTGAAAGAGAATTGAGAATTTATATTCGAAATCGAATATATAACTCGAGTTGAAAATATAATTAGATTAGTTTATAATTAAGTTGACATATATTTGAATAAGATATATTCAAATAAAAAGAGTGAAATAGGCAAAACGGTTAATTAGCAACTAGTTAATGGGAATTTGAATGATTGAAATTAAATTTAACTTAAGTAAGTTAAATGGATCAAAATGAATAAATTGAGTAAAATCAATGTGAATATGAATTGGGTGTGAATAAAGGAAAAAAAACAAAAGAGTCAAAAAGAAAATATAATTGTAAATCAAATATAAAGGAAATATATTTGTAACACAAATGCAAAGGATGTTATGTGTAAACAAATAGAAAGAGAAATACTTGTAAAAACATTTACAAATAGAATTTAGAAGAGAATATTTGTAAAACATTTACAAATAGATTCAATGGAAATATTTATTTATAGAAAATAAATAGAATGTTATAAATGAGATATTTATTGGGTAAATAAATAGAATTTAATCAAAGGAATTTTAGAAGATGAATAGAAAATGGAAATATGTTTTTAACAGATAAATAGAAGAGATAAATTTATAAATAACAGTTTATAAATTAAATTAGGCATTTATCATTCGATAAATGGAATATATAAGTCTGAACTTATATAGAGAAGAGATATTGGTTTTTAACACCGATAATTATAAATAGAAGGGGTACACAACACTTGTATAAGTGAAGTAACGTTATTAAAGAGAACATTTATAAAGTGCAGAACCGTTACTAAAAGAAAATCTTTATAAATGAATAAATGTTATCCAATAGGAGTTATTCGAATAGGAGAAGTCGATTAGAGTTAGAATAAATTGATTTGAGTAAGAATTAACCAGTTAAAGTTAATAAGTTAGTCATTCAATTAGAATTTATCGAATATTTGTTATTCAAATTAAGAGTTAACCAGATAGGGTAAATTGAACATAGTTAATCGAATTAGGATTTAATGGAATGTTAGTTATTCAATTAAAGTTGATCGAATATAGTTCTGGAGATAGAGTTTGTCAAACATAGTTACCCAGGATAAGTTGCCATTTCGTACGACTGCTAGCGTAATTCGCAGGGCTGCAGATAGCCTAGGGCGGTCGGATGTTTCCTGGGGGGGATCAGGCGTAACCATTATGATCACTGCGATCTAGAGTCAAGCGAGTGGAGTTAAATCAAATATTAATTATTCAGATAGAATTAAAGGAGTTATCGAATATAGTTTATTCGAAAGGAATTATCGAATTTGGTTATTCAGAAGGAGTTGTCGATTATTAGTAAATCGAAGGAGTTATCGATTATTTGTTAATCGAAATGAATTATCGATTATAGTTTAATCGAAAAGAGTTATCGATTACTTAAATCGAAGTGAGTTATAGAATATTAGTTATTCAGATAGAATTAAAGGAGTTATCGAATATTGGTTATTCGATGGAGTTAATCGATAAGAGTTAAATCCAATAGAGTTAATTGAAAGGAGTAAATCGAATATAGTTTATTCGAAGAAGGGTTTTCGAATCTAGTTATTCGAAAGAGAGATTATCGAATATAGTTATTCGAAGGGAGGAGTTATCGAATAGGGATTTATTCGAAAGAGAGTTATGAATGGAATATGAAATGTTGAGTATCAACATAAATAAGTTTTGAAAGGATAAATGGGTTTGTAGCACTTTTTCTAACTTTGCAATTTCGAGGACGAAATTATTTTAAGTGAGGAAGAATGTAATGACCCGGATATTCCGCCGGTTAAATTTGAATATTTAATACGGTTTTAAACATTAATGTGATAAATTAAATGAATATTTATATTAAGTTATCAGTTTAATAATCAATTTCGATTTAATATTGAATATATTAAACCATCGTAATACGAAAAATAATTATGTTCGAGATTTACAACTGAATTAAATACAGTTCAGACTTCTGTTTGAATTCGAATAATAATATTAATTTATTATCGCAAAATTTGTTGTTTTAAAATTTGATTTATATCAATTTAAATAAATATCTTCCATAGACGATCGAAATGGACTTCGTGACCTATCCCAGTGTGTCCGGAATAGGGGTATTACCCTAGAATTGTCAGTTGTTGGGTTCAGAGAGGAGTTCGGAATCAGGGTGTATTTTAAATTAGAGGATACTGGTTCAAATATAAATAAAATAAAAATAAAACGCCTTCAATTCATTTTCCTCCACAAGAAAAAAAAAATCAGATGTGCTCCTTATTTCCTCCATAAAATATTAGCCTCGTTGTTCCTTTCTAAACCTAAGGAGCAAAATCGCGTGGCTTTCTTCTACTCCATGCATTCACTGTATAAATCGAGAGTTCCCCTTTTCATTTGCTAGATCGCTCCTCTTTGTTTCTCTCCAACTCAAAACCGAAACCAGTAACCCCCTTTTTCCTTCGTTTATTTACCTTAACGCAAATCGATTTCCATCGAAGAAAGGGGATCGAAGTCGGAAATCATAAATTAATATCGCTCATAGTCAGGAGGAAATCGCGTTCAAGAAAACAAAAAGGGGAATCACGTTTGAGGACCACGAGTTCAACTGAAGCTCGATACCGCTGGAGGAGCTCGTGGATTTGGGATATGGAATTGATAGTCCGAATTGCTGCTGTATTGAGGTATGCGTATGGGTGGGGAATCACTGCGATTTTAAAAGTGTTGTCGATATCTGGGTTGAGTTTGACAGCGAGGAGTGTTGTTTCGAGAAGTGCAGAAGGGAGACTGATGTTCGGATTTTGCATAGTTACTATTGATCCGAGGCAGTGGAGTTCGAATGATAGTGGATGGAGTTCGGAGTGGTGAGAGCTGTTAATGACCGTATGGTGTTCGACGGAATGCCATAGAGAATGGAGCAGATATTAGAGGGTGCTGAGGGCAGTTGGGGAAGCTGCTGTAATTGGAAGTAAATGGGGAAGGTAATTAAATAAATTATTTAGTCAATATTTAATTTATTTAATATAGTAGTTAATTTAATGGGATAATCGTTTAATCGATAAATATAAAATCCATAGACTAATAGTTGAGTATGCAAATTTATGTTTTACTTGGTTAATTAAAATATATAGGAAAATTAGTTATTCGTTCAAATAGTAAATTTAAATGAATAGATGTTTAACCTGTAAATTTAAATAAAATTATCGTAGGTACACAATAAAATTCATTCGAGGCGATTCAGAGCAGTAAGATTTGAATTTCACAGGATATTCGGCAAATAAAAATACACGGTGAGTAAATCTCACCTTTTATTTAGAAATTTATTTTTATATAGTTAAAAATAATTGTCTGTGCTTGTTTGAATGCTGTCTGATTGTTTTAAAATATATATTAGTTATTTAGGATATATATATATATATATATATTGGGTTGATGATTGGTTGGATTCCCGCAGTCTCATTAGCGGATGCCCGCGGTACCATAGCGGATGATTACCCTATACGCCCCACGCTATGATTAGTGGATGACCTTCATACCGCGATATCCTGCCTCGAAGCAGGATAGGTATTATTTATGTGCTAACATCTGTGGATGCAGGAAAACAGGTTGGAGGAATCCAACTGGATTCCTCAAAAATATATTATCTGTTGTTGTTTGTTTGGTTTCATATGTATATTCATATATGATGTGTTAAAAATCAAATGATTGAAAATTGGTTGATTTGATTGTTTATATATCACTGGGGCTTGGGATATTGATTTATAAAATACCCTGAAAGGGTATTTGAGATTTTAAAAATTGAATTCTATTTTTTTAAATAGGATTTGAATTTTTAATGAACTATAGGAAATATTTACTTGTTTTGAAGATATATAAAACAAGTATAGAATTTATAAACTTTGTTTATAAAGGAAAATATGGGATTTGAATTGAATTTATTAACATTGTTTATAGATGGAAAGGTGTGATTTGGATTGAAGTTATAAACGTTGTTTATAAATAATGCAGAGAATTCAAATGGACTTTAAACTATAAAATTTGAATATAGAATTCAAATGGACTTTAGAACTATAGAATTTGAATAGAGAATTCAAATGGACTTTAAACTATAGAATTTGAAAATAGAATTCAAATGAGGTTTAAATAAAGAGAATTCAAAAAGAGATTGAATTGGAATTTGAATAAGAAGTCGATAAGGAAACGAGTGTATGAGTATAATTAGAATTTGTTAATATGCAAGTTAAAATATATTTGAACATGTCATGTTCAAATATGAAGGTGAAATAGACTGAAGAGTTAAGTAACAAGTTTATTTAACAAATTTAGTTAAAACGATTGGTATAGTTAAAATAGATTGGACAGGTATAGACATACAGGAGACAGGTTTGGAATAAAGTGTTAGAAGTGAAATAAATAGAGTGCCCGACAAAAAGGTACGTATTTAATTCATATATGAGATTTTATGCGCCGTATCGGCTAGCCGCTTGGCTTTTTCTTTTTCTTTTTGAGATGAGAAGGACTGGGAAAGCTATTTGAAATTTCCCGATGCTCCCGGTACAAAGGAGGTTATGGCGAATTTTTCCGAGAATTTAAGGAGATAGAATATTTTTAAGATAATTTGATAGTTAGAAATTAACATATCAAAATATATAGAAGTCGATAAGAAAACGAACTTAGAAATAGAATAGTATAATCAAAAAGGAAGTATAAGAATAAAACCTCGTAAGGATAAAACAGAAAGTATATATGTGTTTAAAAGTTAAGAAGTAGTGGTATGGTATTGATTATTCGAGTAAGTAGTCTTGTCTGTTTTGACGTTAAATGTTATTCAGTCAAGGCCTGAGAGGTAATTATACCCCAACTTGGTTGATTTCATGATATACCGATAAGTAGCAAGATTCAGGCTCGAAGATCAATGTGGAATAAGAATTAGTTAAATACTGTATTTGGGTTGTCGTAACGATGTTTTACACAACATCTGTTTTAACCCAAATATGTGCAAAGCTTGGAAATAGAATAATGAACGTTTCTTAAGTATAGAAATAAACGAGTCGGAAAAGAGATAAGTAATTGGAGTATTTTCCAATTATAAATAAAGTATATTTACTAAAAGTTTAGAAAATAAAGGAAGGCGATATATGGAAATGTTTTCCAAAGAACGTATAAGGCCAATATGGTTATTGAAAATATTTGGTTAACAAATATTGATAAGAAATAGAGAAGAGATTTAATTAATGAAATATTAATTAGAGGCTCAGTGATTGTTGGATGTTTGGATGAACACTTGTTCTATTCGATAGTTAAATCATCGACTATCGAAACACTTGTTTTTATTCGATAGTTAAATCACAGACTATCGAAGTTTTGACCATCGTTGTCAATATGGAGAGACCGGTTGGATTATTATCCGAAGAACCACTCCATATCGGCAGTAGCATGCGAATCAGATTATATAAAGATAATCAAAGACGGAGTAGAGTGCAAGGACTTTTTCTATTAATAGAAATAGTGCCTTCAGTTCATCCTGTTCCTGGGTGACTTGTATGGATGAATGTCTGATAGAGTGTTTCCAGAAAGGTCATGTACATTGATTTCTTCAACCGTACCAAGAGTGGAAGCGGAGAAGGAAACTTCTTTTAGCTAACACGTAATGTACTGTTGTAGACATCAATTAGTGATTTTCGATGGATCTGACGATGTGACATTCGAAGTGAATTTGGTGTGATGATAAAGCGTAGCTTCTAGCCTCATCAACCGGTAAATGACAGAAATCGGGCAAGCAGCATGGCTATGTAGGTGTAACACCCCATTATTCTATGACATTCAGATTCTCAAATTAAAGTATAATTAATTTTTAAAAGAAATATTAAAAGAAAAAGATCCATGCAGATTGTTTAATTTAAGTATTGTAACTAACATGAAAAAAAAAGAGGTAAGGAGAGAACAATAATTATTATTGTTCTAAGACTTATTAACAAAAGCCTCTGTAGCTCAGTTGGTTAAGGCATTGGATTGGTAGCACGGAGGTCGGGGGTTCGAACCCCGGCGGCGGCATAATTTTTTTTATCTTTGTTTTAGAGAGGGCCAACTAAACATGCAAATATATGTACGTATACAAATTTAAAATTTGAAAGGATAAGAACGTACATATAAGGAAATAAAGAATATATATATATACATATGAGAAATATAAATATATATATATACAAAAATATATGTATACGAAAGATAAAATTCAAGATAAGGCTACAGTCAATGATATATGGCAACATCATTTGAATTTTGAAAATAAAATGAAAGTTGTGCGTATATATATACGCGTAAAATGGTCGTTAGAGGAATTGTATACATATAAGAATATTTCATGTGAATAAAACAGTTAAATAAATTCCAGAAATTCAAAAGTTTGAAAATCAAACTTTTACGCCAAAATAGCTTGTGGGACCCAATGCTGACTCAGCACTGCGTGTATGATAAGGTTTGGCTAGATTCATCTACGTACCTAGACTATTTTCTTAACTAGGTTCAATGCTGACTCAGCGCTGCGTGTACGATAAGGTCTTGAGCAGCTATATAAACAGCCCTAGTCTTCATTCTCTTTGCACCAATTCTCTTCTATCCTTATGCTGCTAAGATTCATGGCTTCTTCCCCTCCTCTAAATTTTCTTAAATAAATAAAATAAAATATGATTCAAGATGAGGAGATGCTGCTAAAAGACTTTTAAGGAGGGATTCAAATCAAAGTTTCAAGTGAAGAATTCAAAGGCTAGCTCAAACAAGTTTCAAGCAACGACGCACGAATCATAGCCACGCTTTCCTTCTTTTCTAGATCTATTTTCCGTAAGTTGGTTATTTCTAGATCTGAATATTTTGTTTTATTTGTGACATGAAATTAAAGGAATAAAGGAATATGCCAAATCTCTCTCTCTCTCTCTCTCTCTTCGAATCTGTGTTTATACTCTTAGACTGAATTAAGAACTGTTATGATTCGAGGACAAATAAGACTGTAACCGTGACTATGACTATAGAACTGTGGCCTTTGAAAGCATATGCCTTTGGACTATGACATAAGCCTTTGATTTTGGGATGTATAAACATTATCTATGACAATGACTTATAAATATGGGAATTATTTTCCTTTTGGACTATGAACATCGCATATGACTATGGACATTTCCTATGACTGTGACTATGACTAAAAGGATTATTTCCTTGACTAGGCCTATACCTTTGATTTAGACATAAACTATTACTTATGACATAATGAGGACAACTGTGATTTTGACACCCATGATTTATGATTAGGAAAATATTGCTTTAGTTTTGTGATTGAGAAGTTGGGTCTAAACCCAATTATTTATTCTACCTGTTCCTTGGTTTTTCTTTGGTTTTAAGACAGTGGGAATTTACCTATTAAGTTAGGTCTACCCACGTTCTTGAACCTATTTTGCCCATTCTTTGGTTTTAAGACAGTGGGAATTTACCTATTTAGTTAGGTCTACCCATATTCTTGAACCTGCATTGTTATCCAAACCTTTTTATGCCAATTATTCCTTCTTGTCATTTTGATTCATTCCCTTTTTATCTACGAATCTAGATTTATTTATAATCTAGGTTGAATCACGATTATTCGAACGGTGGGAATGCGATTTGGGGAAAAACATGGAAGTGAATATGAATGTAATTGTAAACTTTGAAATTGGCATAATTTGGAATATGTATTATGACATGCATATTAAAATGAAAACGGGGAAATTTGACATGGATTAGGGAATATGTGATTTTGACATATTAAATTTAGCGTTAGTAAGTAAGCTAAATTTTAGGCATAAAATGTAAACTAGAAAAATAATTCTAGTTTTGCCATAAATTGTGAATTAGGATGTTAAACCAAGATTGGGTTAATTAAGGTTGATTTGGAATAAGTATATTAGCACAATTTTGAATTTATTCATAATTGTGAGCAATTGTCATGTTTAGAATAAATTATGGTTAGCGACACTAAATTTGGTTTAATTTACATACCAAAAAGTATAAATATGATAAATAAGAGAGAATGGGCCATAATAATAAATGTGACAATGTACATTAAAAGAGTAGTAATGAAATAAGTAAATTAGGAGTAATTTACTTATAGAATTCGTCATAAATGTTAAATTGTTCATTTACCACAAAATATGTAACTTGGTTAAGTTTTGGCCATAAATTATAAACTAGGATATTTAATCTAGTTTCGGCAATGAAATAGGAAATGGCCTAAACTGCATGTTGGGTTAGGACTTGGGCCTAGAATATAAGTATACTAGTAGGCTTGACAAATAAATATAGGCCAAATTTGTCTAAAAAGGGGAAATGGGCTTTTGAAATAAATTGTTAACAATTTATAAACAAAAGAAAAGTATTTTGATAACATCCCTTTTTATAACACATAGACCAGAAGGTTCTAGGGTGACAGAGAGGATAGTGTCTAGGCTTGGGTTTGGAAAATACAAGTTTCCTGCCCTCCCTGGCTATCCCTAACTGATCCGAAGGACGGGATGGTTGTTTTCAAAACCAGATTTGGAAATTAATCAAAAACCCTTTGAACTTAGAAAACATGAATATGCCTAACCCGAGGTTAGACTGAGTTGCGGTGTAAACCTGCCCGGAACCGACCGGCACATCCAGTAACCGCAGCAATATCTGTCTAATGTGAGAGGTTGCGGCTTTAATTTATTAATTAAAGCTAGAACAAGAATGGGAGAGTTAAGTCCATAGAAACACTTAACCAATTTAACACAGTTAAGCAAGAATGGGTGGGTTAAGTCCATAGGAACACTTAACCGACTTAACAAAGTTAAGCTAGAATGGGAAGGTTAAGTCCATAGGAACACTTAACCAACCTAACACGGTTAAGCTAGAATGGGAAGGTTAAGGAACGCTTAACCAACTTAGCACAGTTAAAGCTAGAATGGGAGGGTTAAGTCTATGGGAATACTTATCCAAATTAACATGTTGACTAGACTAGAAGGTGGGGTTAAGTAAAGTTAATACACTTAGCCAATTTAACATGTTAATTAGACTAGAGGTTGGGGTTAAGTAATACACTTAGCCAAATTAATATGTTAACTGGACTAGACCATAGGGTTAAGTAAACTTGAACGCTTAACCATCAGAATATGATAAATGAATAGGGATAAGTAAAAAGCATGAAGGGATAACACTTAACCAGTGTAATAGGATAAGGGAAGAGGGTTAAGATAGCTTGAATCGACTAAAGACACTTAACCAACCCAACCTATAACGACCCAAATTTTTGACTGTTTAAATCGACAATAAACCACACATGTCGACCCAAACGAATCGCCAACCCAGAAAGTTATTTGGAAAAAAAAGAAAAAGAAGAAAGGAAGAAAAACAAACACAGAACCTCACAGCGGAAGGACAACATATAATAAACAAATAATAATTCAAAACATTTAAACATATACATTTGAATTACAACATTCAATTCAATCAGAGTTATACACTTACTTACAGTAATGCAGCGGAAATAAAATGTAGTGGATACATATATCAAACTCCGTCTTCGATCTCCAAGGCCAAATAATCTTCGTTAACTGCAACATCTGCTGACCCGAGCGTATTGCATAAAAGAAACACAACAAACACTCGGATCAGCACTAAATCATCTCATATTAGTCAAATTTAAAATATGAAATAACATTGGTGTCATGGGTACAGTAACTCAAGAGATGTTACGGGATTTTTCCATCTCTCAAGGATCCGTTAAACTAATACATACGTAGTATAACACGCTATTACAATAGTGTTTATTCAGTAAAGTATAATATCAAAAATAGCGTAAGCGGGATTACCATGTTACCCTTACGCCGTTATACCATTGCTGTACAGTTTGCATATAACACACCAGTACGTCGGTGGATAGGGATGCGCCGTGATATGACAACGTTAAATCAAAATCGTAGGGGCTCGATCAGGATAATATGACAAGGCACTGAGGAATACCCCGGTAGGATTCTACCGAATTCGCGGCCCCCAGGCCGGTGGTAACGCATAGCCGCAACTACCGCCCACCTCGAACGACATTCCCATATTCAAAAGGTGCACCCAAATCGATCATAATAGTGATAGAAATGGTTTCGAAGGAGTGCGTTCGATCAGAGATGCGATCTCATTAACCTGGGTATGGCTCCTGTTTTAGTCATTTCAATTATGACCCGAAGGTCAAGGCTAATCCATCATCGTTCTCTTTCTTCAAATCCAGTAATCACCTCCATACCATCCTACTCCGGTTCTGGAACTTCCACCGCGTACACAGTTGTCAAAGTGGTATCGACACTGACAGAGAGTATGCCTTATGTCGACTCCGGTCTCCTTAACAACCGAACGTTTACATTTTTCACATCGGTCGGTGCTTTTCCATTTCACAACAGTTCGTATTCATATCAAAATATCATATTTTGATTCGAGCTCATTTTATATTCAAAAGAATAAAATTTCATATCAAAATATTTCGATCATTCCCAAACCGATTATATTTCAAACCAGGATTTATTTCCATATCGTTACATTATATTCATACATCATATTTCAAATCGATATATATATATATATATTTATACAGAATATACCTCATTCCACACGATTTCAGTTATTCCAAATCGAATCACATTTGAACCCATTCATATTCAAATAGGATATATATATATTTCCATATCTATTTATTTCAATTCTTGAAATCACCTTTCATATTCACAAAGAATAAAGTCTACCTTTTCCGTATAAAATCGATTAAAATCAATTCATATTCAAAAAGAATATAACATTCTTTCGACTCCATTTGAACCAACGATCTAAACCCAAACACTTTCCATTAGGAAGGAGAATTAAAATTTATATAAAATTTTATGAAATAAATACTTAAAAATAAACCATATATAAAACTCACTGATATAAATTATTAGAGTATACTAAGAAATTAAATTACTATATATATATAAAACAAGGTTTTACTAAATGATTTCTAAATAATAATGCATAAAAACTTTACTTGAAATAAGGTAGATATATAGTTTAAAATAAAATAAAATAAATTTAAAATGGATATTTCTCCTTCCTAATTTCATCACTCGAATCAAATCCCAATCTCAATGGAGTTACCCCATTTCAAAGTCTTGTTTCAAACCCCTTCAACCATTTTTATATTTCTAGAAATTCAAAACCATACTCGTATATAGTTTTTAAACAATTCGAATATCCACGATTTCCTTTATTCCCAAAATTTTAATTCAAAAGAATTATTTACACTTGAGTCCAACCATTGGAATAAATCCCAAATTATATTTAAATCCGAATTTCAAATTCCAAATTGATTTGGAAATTTTCTCTTAATCATTTCAAATGTCGTCGAGAACCCAGATTTTAAAGAAATAATAATTTATCGAAAATCGATACATTTACTTTAATGAAATTTCACATCGAATATATTTCAAATAATTTTAAAAATTATTTAACCGACCGATGTCCGTATATAATTTTTGCTATCCTATGGCCAAGTGATTTAATTTTTATTTCTCGATATTCAGGGATGGATCTATCATTTCAATCCAAATCAGGGTCACAGAGATTTATCATTTCACTCTGTGTTCTTAATTCATTTTATCGATAAATCCCGGGTTTATTAGATGCCCGCAACATCAAGGTAAAATTGGGATTTATCGTCAATAACATACACCATCATGAACCGAATAAATGAACAATTCAGATAATATTCATCAAACAGTCAAATCGACCAAGGCATCCATCACATCATTTCATTCAAATAGTAAATTGAATCATATTACTGATCAACAAGTGCTCGAAACTTAAATTAGAAATTTAAATTAAATTTAAATAACTAATTATCGAATTTATTTGTATATTACCACTTGCATGTCAAATTTAAATCAATCATCCATCAAACAACACAACCATGTAACCAAATTCACTTCATAATTTAATTCAATAAATACGGGAGTAATTCAGTATTTCGTGAGCGATGAAACACTCACCTTCGGGTTTCAATTTGAATTGAACGTCCAGAAAGGCCCAAAAATTGACAGTCTCGAAAAGCAGCCAGGTTAGTGCCAAAATGTCCGCAACTCCGCCACGATCCCAACGCAACAAACCGTTCGTCAATCCGAGTTCGTATGTAAAAGTTATGGTCATTAGAACATTTTGATATATACGTATATATATATATATATATAATTAATTAAAAATTAAAATAAAACACCTACTTTACACGTCACCTGCTTTACACGTCAGCAAGGCCTCCTTCCCGCTCACCATTCCCGTCCTACAGCAAAACCCGTCGTTTATACCCATACCCGCGCCCACTTTGACCGTCGATTGACACTACCTCGAACCTCCAGATGACCGGCGACCACTGCCATGCCGAAGCTCCCTCCGAGGCGCGTCTTTCCAGACCGGACCCACCTCCTCCGGTCGCCTCTGCTGACCGTGCCGCCACCCCAAAACTCGCCAAATCTGAGCTTTAAACCCCAAAATCCGACGATCTACTCAATGATAAAACGAACGGCCACCACTTACGGACTCGTATGAGTCTCCTCTTCGAAACCTATATCACAATTTCATCGATTGAAGCCTGAATCGAAAACCCCCAATTCGAAATATAGGGTTTCGAATTTCAGATACTTTGACCGAGTTCTCTGACCAACCTAGTCGCTGCATGTCAAAACAAAATATAGATCTGCATTTTACAAGTCGAGAGCTTCGAATCGACATATAATACAATGGGTTTTGAAGGGATTTTATTTTCAGCTTGGATTTTATTTTAGATCTAGGGTTTTGAAATTTTAATTCAGCCATTAGAGAGGAATAGGATGGAGGAAATTGAACACGAGGTGGAAATGGCTGATGTAGGTGTTAAGTGGGATTTTATATATATATATATGGTCAAGACTGATTTACACACACAGATATTGCATATCAAATTCGAACGTACATTTCACATTACCGGGCCCACATACTGACCCCGAAAAATCCGAAAAATTTATTTTTGGTTATGATTTGACGATACGGTTCCAACGAAACTAATTTCGTTGAATTTCGAGACCGTTGGAAAAATGGCCTTTTCGGGTCGATCCAATTTAACTTTCAACTGGTAAAACGCGTTTTCACTCGCCACGCTCACATATTAATTCGAAAAATTCTGAAAATTGAAACCTAGCAATAATTCGACATTCCGGATCCAATAGAAGTGGTTTCGTCGAAAACAGAGGTCGTTTGAAAAATGGCTATTTACAGGCCATTATAAATTCTATAGCGACTATTCTGAATATTCATTTGATCATAACTTTTGATTTCTGTTACGGAATTTCGATTTTTCGGATTCATTGGAAAGATATTAACAAACAGATTTAAATATTTCTCGTTTCGCTAACATCCGATTTGTTTTGAATTCTGTGCAGTCAATTGAAATTTAAAATCGAATTTTCAAACTGCCGCGCCATTTCAGGCTCGTTATATAATTAAAATAAATTTATTCGTTTTTAACTTTAATAAAATAAATTCCCCGTCGTTATTAATTTAAAATAAATTACTTTAAATATTCAAATTCTATAAATTGACCAAAATGGCATTTTCAAATTGGTTCGAAATTTCAGGTTGTTACATTCTCCCCCACTTAAAATCTTTTCGTCCTCGAAAAGAGAACGAACCGATATTAAGCGCATATAAATTTCAAATTCATGTTAAAAATGATATTTCCAAAACAAGTATAGTTGTAAAACTCGTAAATTTTTCTAACTCCCGAAATCACGGAAAATTTCGACAGCATCTCCTTTGTACGGAGAGGTCTGGGGGAAAATCCCAATACATATACGATTCAATATACATCTCATCCAACGATGAGGCATCCCAAAAGTGGGGAAAACAAAATATAAAACCCTCAAAACCATATACCACAAGTACGTACCTCTTTTAGCGTTATATTGCATTTTTATTTACCTTAGCATTTAGCATTTTAGCGCAAGCGAGCTTCGAAGTCATAGCGCACACTCCGTACACCTGCCAATACTTACATATACATGATAATCAAACATATATACAATATATAGCAAATGCATACAACATACATATCAAAATTTCATCGTTTCAATTGCAAAACCATAATATCCGTTACAGGCCAGCGAACAAATCGCTGATTATAACGTATTAGAAGTTGGAATTTGGCCAAAACATACTAGGCAAAAGTTGTTCTTCTCGTTTCAGGCTTTCCGAAATGTCCGGACTCATCGAATTCGGATAATCGGTTTAAAAGTTATGACAGTTTTATCGCAAGTGAACGCTTCAGCCCGAGCGCTGAAAAAATGCAGGTCTGAATGTTCAGGTCAGTTTTCAGCCCTCTAAATCTCAAAATTTTACTTAGCACATTAAGGAAAAGATTTAGCTTACACTCTGGCCTTTCCGAATTGTACTCGCACATTAAAATCCGACGTTTCGTTTGGAAGTTATGGTCGAAACAATATCGATGTATACCTCTGTTTTTAATTTCCTGCACCTACAACTATGTATAAAACTTGAATTTTAGCATAGTAGACATGAAAATTTCAACGGGCGCTATTAACGAAAGTTTTAACTCAGTTTCTAAGGTTTTCAAAAAGTCCAGAGTCGTTAAATTTCGATCAGCCCATCAAAAGTTATAGTCATTTTAATTTCAGCTTGTCGACAATTTCAAATTTTCTTGTAAACATTGATTATTTTATTTGGCGTTTCAAACTTTTCACTACCAAAACCTTGACACCTCAATTTGTCATCAATTCATTGTTCGAGAAGCGGATTCGTATTCGATTGCTTACCTTATATTCGATATTTTCATATTCAATTTCCGGTTTCGTTTCAAGTGTTATATTCGTATAAAACTTGAATTCACTTTAAAATTTTCGACGAACTGGATTCACTCGACCTTTATTACATTAACCAATTTATTTATTCGACGTACAAGTCATGATTTGAAATAACGACCGTTCATGAATTAAATTGATACTTAATTCTCAAACTATTATTATTCGATCCCCTCTACTTAAATAAAGTTATACTTCATCGGATAAACATGCTTTACAATCCAAATTCAAAAGTTCCGTGATGACCCCCAGTTCTTAAGTCCATTCCAAGATTTCAAGGTCTAAAATTCCAATGAAACGAGCATATTAACTGTGAATCGACGTCGTTAATTAGGACGAACTTAATGGCTTGATTCCGGTTTTGTAACCTAAGTTCAAATTAACTTATATGTTTATACTATTTTATAGAAGACATGACATATAAAATTTTAAAACCAAATCTTTAATTACCAAAACATATAAAATTTTGCAAAATATGTTTAATTTAAATTTCAACTTTAAATAACATATTCTAATACCTTTATCAAAATTCATAACATATGAACTTAAACATTTATATCATATGGGATTTAAATCCAAATTCTTTACTTCACAAATTATGATACATTTGAGCAGTCTCCCCCACTTAGACTTTTCAGAATACACATCGATAATGCGTGCACTCATTACCGAGGTCGTTTCTAAGGTCTAAGAAGGAATTACACTCTTTTCGTTTTAAAACCCTTTCGAAACTATTTCCAAACTATTCTATAAAATAATAGTATTTCAAAACTTTTGTAAACTATTATCAAAGCCCAGAATCAATTTCAAGTTCATTTTTATTTTATCTCAAACTGTTTTGCAACCAATTATACCTACTGGATTTTTTTTTTCCGATTTTTCATATTCCTACATTCATTAATTTTTCCTTATTTGATTTACGATTTAATCAACCATAATGGGTAATAACTTTATATTATCACCCACTAAACAAATGCATACATATTTGAATCATAATATATATTTGATATATTTTAAAATATAATCGAAAACCATATTATGTCAAGTCATTCTGTACGATCATTTAGAAATTCCTATCGATTCTATGGCGTCCCATATATCGACCAGAATCTATAAATATTCAACAGAACAATTAACACAACATAAAATCATTTTATATCAAAAATACAAATACGCTCCCTCATATATTCACTCGAACTCATTTTAGGGCATTACTAACCCCATCTCTAATGAGTTAATTCCCAAACAGAGCCAAGGTTATCGCTAACCATCGCTCTGATACCAACTATAACGACCCAAATTTTTGACTGTTTAAATCGACAATAAACCACACATGTCGACCCAAACGAATCGCCAACCCAGATAGTTATTTGGAAAAAAAAGAAAAAGAAGAAAGGAAGAAAAACAAACACAGAACCTCACAGCGGAAGGACAACATATAATAAACAAATAATAATTCAAAACATTTAAACATATACATTTGAATTACAACATTCAATTCAATCAGAGTTATACACTTACTTATAGTAATGCAGCGGAAATAAAATGTAGTGGATACATATATCAAACTCCGTCTTCGATCTCCAAGGCCAAATAATCTTCGTTAACTGCAACATCTGCTGACCCGAGCGTATTGCATAAAAGAAACACAACAAACACTCGGATCAGCACTAAATCATCTCATATTAGTCAAATTTAAAATATGAAATAACATTGGTGTCATGGGTACAGTAACTCAAGAGATGTTACGGGATTTTTCCATCTCTCAAGGATCCGTTAAACTAATACATACGTAGTATAATACTCTATTACAATAGTGTTTATTCAGTAAAGTATAATATCAAAAATAGCGTAAGCGGGATTACCATGTTACCCTTACGCCGTTATACCATTGCCGTACAGTTTGCATATAACACACCAGTACGTCGGTGGATAGGGATGCGCCATGATATGACAACGTTAAATCAAAATCGTAGGGGCTCGATCAGGATAATATGACAAGGCACTGAGGAATACCCCGGTAGGATTCTACCGAATTCGCGGCCCCCAGGCCGGTGGTAACGCATAGCCGCAACTACCGCCCACCTCGAACGACATTCCCATATTCAAAAGGTGCACCCAAATCGATCATAATAGTGATAGAGATGGTTTCGAAGGAGTGCGTTCGATCAGAGATGCGATCTCATTAACCTGGGTATGGCTCCTGTTTTAGTCATTTCAATTATGACCCGAAGGTCAAGGCTAATCCATCATCGTTCTCTTTCTTCAAATCCAGTAATCGCCTCCATACCATCCTACTCCGGTTCTGGAACTTCCACCGCGTACACAGTTGTCAAAGTGGTATCGACACTGACAGAGAGTATGCCTTATGTCGACTCCGGTCTCCTTAACAACCAAACGTTTACATTTTTCACATCGGTCGGTGCTTTTCCATTTCACAACAGTTCGTATTCATATCAAAATATCATATTTTGATTCGAGCTCATTTTATATTCAAAAGAATAAAATTTCATATCAAAATATTTCGATCATTCCCAAACCGATTATATTTCAAACCAGGATTTATTTCCATATCGTTACATTATATTCATACATCATATTTCAAATCGATATATATATATATATATATTTTTATACAGAATATACCTCATTCCACACGATTTCAGTTATTCCAAATCGAATCACATTTGAACCCATTCATATTCAAATAGGATATATATATATTTCCATATCTATTTATTTCAATTCTTGAAATCACCTTTCATATTCACAAAGAATAAAGTCTACCTTTTCCGTATAAAATCGATTAAAATCAATTCATATTCAAAAAGAATATAACATTCTTTCGACTCCATTTGAACCAACGATCTAAACCCAAACACTTTCCATTAGGAAGGAGAATTAAAATTTATATAAAATTTTATGAAATAAATACTTAAAAATAAACCATATATAAAACTCACTGATATAAATTATTAGAGTATACTAAGAAATTAAATTACTATATATATATAAAACAAGGTTTTACTAAATGATTTCTAAATAATAATGCATAAAAACTTTACTTGAAATAAGGTAGATATATAGTTTAAAATAAAATAAAATAAAATAAAATAAATTTAAAATGGATATTTCTCCTTCCTAATTTCATCACTCGAATCAAATCCCAATCTCAATGGAGTTACCCCATTTCAAAGTCTTGTTTCAAACCCCTTCAACCATTTTTATATTTCTAGAAATTCAAAACCATACTCGTATATAGTTTTTAAACAATTCGAATATCCACGATTTCCTTTATTCCCAAAATTTTAATTCAAAAGAATTATTTACACTTGAGTCCAACCATTGGAATAAATCCCAAATTATATTTAAATCCGAATTTCAAATTCCAAATTGATTTGGAAATTTTCTCTTAATCATTTCAAATGTCGTCGAGAACCCAGATTTTAAAGAAATAATAATTTATCGAAAATCGATACATTTCCTTTAATGAAATTTCACATCGAATATATTTCAAATAATTTTAAAAATTATTTAACCGACCGATGTCCGTATATAATTTTTGTTATCCTATGGCCAAGTGATTTAATTTTTATTTCTCGATATTCAGGGATGGATCTATCATTTCAATCCAAATCAGGGTCACAGAGATTTATCATTTCACTCTGTGTTCTTAATTCATTTTATCGATAAATCCCGGGTTTATTAGATGCCCGCAACATCAAGGTAAAATTGGGATTTATCGTCAATAACATACACCATCATGAACCGAATAAATGAACAATTCAGATAATATTCATCAAACAGTCAAATCGACCAAGGCATCCATCACATCATTTCATTCAAATAGTAAATTGAATCATATTACTGATCAACAAGTGCTCGAAACTTAAATTAGAAATTTAAATTAAATTTAAATAACTAATTATCGAATTTATTTGTATATTACCACTTGCATGTCAAATTTAAATCAATCATCCATCAAACAACACAACCATGTAACCAAATTCACTTCATAATTTAATTCAATAAATACGGGAGTAATTCAGTATTTCGTGAGCGATGAAACACTCACCTTCGGGTTTCAATTTGAATTGAACGTCCAGAAAGGCCCAAAAATTGACAGTCTCGAAACGCAGCCAGGTTAGTGCCAAAATGTCCGCAACTCCGCCACGATCCCAACGCAACAAACCGTTCGTCAATCCGAGTTCGTATGTAAAAGTTATGGTCATTAGAACATTTTGATATATACGTATATATATATAATTAATTAAAAATTAAAATAAAACACCTACTTTACACGTCACCAGCTTTACACGTCAGCAAGGCCTCCTCTCCCGCTCACCATTCCCGTCCTACAGCAAAACCCGTCGTTTATACCCATACCCGCGCCCACTTTGACCGTCGATTGACACCACCTCGGACCTCCAGATGACTGGCGACCACTGCCATGCCGAAGCTCCCTCCGAGGCGCGTCTTTCCAGACCGGACCCACCTCCTCCGGTCGCCTCTGCTGACCGTGCCGCCACCCCAAAACTCGCAAAATCTGAGCTTTAAACCCCAAAATCCGACGATCTACTCAATGATAAAACGAACGGCCACCACTTACGGACTCGTATGAGTCTCCTCTTCGAAACCTATATCACAATTTCATCGATTGAAGCCTAAATCGAAAACCCCCAATTCTAAATATAGGGTTTCAAATTTCAGATACTTTGACCGAGTTCTCTGACCAACCTATTCGCTGCATGTCAAAACAAACTATAGATCTGCATTCTACAAGTCGAGAGCTTCGAATCGACATATAATACAATGGGTTTTGAAGGGATTTTATTTTCAGCTTGGATTTTATTTTAGATCTAGGGTTTTGAAATTTTAATTCAGCCATTAGAGAGGAATAGGATGGAGGAAATTGAACATGAGGTGGAAATGGCTGATGTAGGTGTTAAGTGGGATTTTATATATATATATATGGTCAAGACTGATTTACACACACAGATATTGCATATCAAATTCGAACGTACATTTCACATTACCGGGCCCACATACTGACCCCGAAAAATACGAAAAATTTATTTTTGGTTATGATTTGACGATACGGTTCCAACGAAACTAATTTCGTTGAATTTCGAGACCGTTGGAAAAATGGCCTTTTCGGGTCGATCCAATTTAACTTTCAACTGGTAAAACGCGTTTTCACTCGCCACGCTCACATATTAATTCGAAAAATTCTGAAAATTGAAACCTAGCAATAATTCGACATTCCGGATCCAACAGAAGTGGTTTCGTCGAAAACAGAGGTCGTTTGAAAAATGGCTATTTACAGGCCATTATAAATTCTATAGCGACTATTCTGAATATTCATTTGATCATAACTTTTGATTTCTGTTACGGAATTTCGATTTTTCGGATTCATTGGAAAGATATTAACAAACAGATTTAAATATTTCTCGTTTCGCTAACATCCGATTTGTTTTGAATTCTGTGCAGTCAATTGAAATTTAAAATCGAATTTTCAAACTGCCGCGCCATTTCAGGCTCGTTATATAATTAAAATAAATTTATTCGTTTTTAACTTTAATAAAATAAATTCCCCGTCGTTATTAATTAAAAATAAATTACTTTAAATATTCAAATTCTATAAATTGACCAAAATGGCATTTTCAAATTGGTTCGAAATTTCAGGTCGTTACACAACCTGGCGAGAAAGAAAACTAAGTAGTAGACCTCAGTTGAAAAAGGGAATAAGTAGTAAAACTTAGTTAAGAAAACAAGGAATTTGGAAACTAAGTGGTAAACCTTAGTTAGTAGAACTAAGTAGTAATTCTTAGTATAACACGAAGGAGCAGACATCCATCCAGTTTTAAGAAGGCTCCAACGAATTGGGTTACGAAGCCCGAGGCTTCGAGGGGATGTGAGGGTACTCTTGGTATCCCTCTGTGAGGCTGCAGATGATCATCCTGGGCTCACAGAGGTTAAGGTCTGCGTTAGAAGAACCGAGGGTATGCCTTGGTTGCAATATATATGTGGCAACCTAAAGACTAGGATGGACCAGCGTGATTCGGCGAGAAGACGGTAGCCCTGTGATAGCAACTCGTCGTCTACCATCCATCTTGAGTCAATCGAGATACGTGAAGCGGAAAGGCGGAGAACTCCAAAAGACCATATACTTGCTATCTAGTTATGGTTGCGGATGGCCATAGGATAGTGGGGCACCGGGGGCCGGCGTATAGTTCTCATTTTACAAGGTGTGCCTTTCATTAGCTGAGGGAGGGGTCAAGTGGGACCATAGCCACTGGAATAAAAACAGACCTTAGCATCTGCATCGGCAGATATCTGAAAGCTCCCGACCGAGTTCTGTATTCCTTGATTTGCCCTGTCACAGGACTCGGATCGCACATTACAGGACATGTGCATCTAGACAAGCGATAACGATTCGCGATACATGCGTGGGGAAGCCTAGGAACATATACCACTCTAGGTAGTGTGTCCTAGACTTGGGGGCATTGTTCGACAGGTAGCGTAATCCCTAGTTGGACTAGGTGGCATAAACCCTGAACTCGAAAAGCGTTCAGCAGATAGCGTAAAACTATAGTTTAATCTAGAAAGCACTTGATAGAAAACCCTAGACTAGATCTAGGTAATAAATAATAAATGTATGCCTGAAGACAATGGAAACTACAGGGGTTGGGATCACGTTATCGTTACTAGTTGAACACTAGTTAGGTGGTGCAGAGATATAGAAATCAGTATAACAAGGAAATAGCGAAGCGGCGAAGTATTAGAGCGAAGCGGCGAAAGTATTAGAGCGTATCCAGTTTATCTTATCTTAGCATATCTTGTGATTACCTTGTCCAATCTTGTTGACCCTATCGTCATGGTGTAATCTTGTATTCAGTTAATTCATGTCGTTTTGTTTTCCATGTTCACATGCTAGAAGTTACTGAACTTACTCAGGCTTTATGTCTGACTCTGTTTTTCTTTCGTCTTCTTTTCTTCCGTTTCCCCCCCCCCCCAGGTAGTAGAGGAGGGAGTAGTATAGCCCAGGTTAAGTTGGACTGTCACTCTTTCCCAGCTTGAAGATTTATCGAAGTCTTCTTGGATTCTCTTATCAGATGCTATGGCTAGCTCATGCAAAAATTGGGGAATATAAATGTTGTTTTATGCTTCTTTATTTTGTAAGACAGATGATACTCTGATATTGTAAAGAAATCATTGTAAAAATTATTTTATCAATAAAGCAAAGTTTTATCTTCCGCTATTTGATTTCTGTCTGTCTTGTAATTTATCTGCATCTTTTACCCTAAATGCTCCACAGAACTTAATGCATTCCCTTTGTGAGTGACATTAAAGGACGTGGGGTGTTACACGTGGTATCAGAGCTGAAGGTTACCGGATCAGATAAAAGATTTGAAAAAAATATTTTCAAAACGGTTTTTAAAGAAGCATTTTCAAAAAGAAAGGATTTGTTTTAAAGGCATATTCCCCAAAGCCATACGCATTGTCTCCTCTTCCTCTGTTTGAATTCTTGTCTCCTTCTTTCTTGAGTCTCTGGGGCTCCTGGCTTTCTGGGAGGTAACCTCATCGAAGGGCGAAGTAGTGCCCGACTTCCATCTATAGCCGTAGTTGTTTCACTTACGGCCAGTCTTCTTTCAAGGTTATAGGGTTTTCCATGCGATGGAGGCGGCTTTCGAGAGATTTGCCAATGTGGTTACACATGTAAAAGGATGAGGAGTTTGGCAAAAGAGCACAACCCAAGGATGAGGAAAATTATGGATGTAGGCTTGGCTCACGAAGGACGAAGGGATTATAAAACCTAAGACAAGAGGAAGTATCTTTACTATGGTATGATAGGGCATATAATTAAGGACAAAGGACAAGATTTTCAGAAGGGCAAGTACATGCTGAGCATACCTAGGAGATAGGTGGTAAAAGTTTCTCTTGGAAGAATCTAGTTTTTCTGTTCGGATTTAGCACTTCGCATTTGTTTATATTTGCTTCCATAGTTGAGTCTCTGCACCTTAGTACTTGTATAGTAAGAAGATCCCAATCAGTCTCAAACCCAGTGGGTGGTTCGACCCATTTATTTTTGGTTAGTAGGGGTTTGAATAGCTATCGAGTTTGCTTATATCATATCACGTAGATTGTCTAAAGGAGATATTCCTTGGGTGCTTGTCTGATATTGGTTTAGGCCTTTGGGGCTTGTACTTGAGGAATGTCGAGTTCGACTAGGATGGTTTGCGTGAGAGATGGATAGTTGTGGCAGGCGCTCTAAAAAGCGCGTAGTGACCTTTTGACCCTTACAATTATGGCATGATGGATAAGATAGGAGGAGAGACCTCTGATCATCCTAGTATATACACTTGGTTGACATTTGTTCATTTTGGAGATGGAGCTTAGAAACTTCACAATCGTGGAGTAAAAAATTGGTTAAGATACAGTGGAGTAAAGCTCAAGAAGGCTAGATACTAGCAACATACCCTTTTTCTTAAGGGTGCATCCTTGATTTCTTTATTTAGGAGCTTTACGCATAGTTGTTTCTCTCTTTCCAAAGTATATCCTCTAGATCGAATCTGCGATCTTTAGGTAGAAGCCAATGGATGTAAACATGTATTTGAAACATGTTATGGTTGAATGGTTGCAAGTGGTTGCAAATGGTCGCTCATGGATGCATATGCATACGTATTAGACACTAGATCAAGTTCGAACGCTTTCATATAGCATTTACATATATGCATTTGTTTGTAAGTTGAACTTGATATGATATCATATGGATGTTGCATATGAATGTATGATTGTGCACGCATGTAGTATTTACATGACCGGGGATGTTTGCATGCATGATTGGACGCATGGCACTAACATGATTTGCATTAAGGAGGTCAACTGTATCAGTAGACCGCCTGATTTTGCATTAGATAGAGACATATACACACACTATGCATATGAACATGAAAGCATTAGAAATCTTTTAAGGACAATGAATGCATGTGATTAAATGATTGAGTAGATGGGTGATTGGATGGTAGGACACATTCTTCCTAACTTGAAGATTTCGGGGACGAAATCCTTTTAAGTGGGGGAGAATGTAACACCCCATTATTCTATGACATTCAGATTCTCAAATTAAAGTATAATTAATTTTTAAAAGAAAAATTAAAAGAAAAAGATCCATGCAGATTGTTTAATTTAAGTATTGTAACTAACATGAAAAAAAAAGAGGTAAGGAGAGAACAATAATTATTATTGTTCTAAGACTTATTAACAAAAGCCTCTGTAGCTCAGTTGGTTAAGGCATTGGATTGGTAGCATGGAGGTCGGGGGTTCGAACCCCGGCGGCGGCATAATTTTTTTTATCTTTGTTTTAGAGAGGGCCAACTAAACATGCAAATATATGTACGTATACAAATTCAAAATTTGAAAGGATAAGAACGTACATATAAGGAAATAAAGAAAATATATATATATATATACATATGAGAAATATAAATATATATATATATATACAAAAATATATGTATACGAAAGATAAAATTCAAGATAAGGCTACAGTCAATGATATATGGCAACATCATTTGAATTTTGAAAATAAAATGAAAGTTGTGCGTATATATATACGCGTAAAATGGTCGTTAGAGGAATTGTATACATATAAGAATATTTCATGTGAATAAAACAGTTAAATAAATTCCAGAAATTCAAAAGTTTGAAAATCAAACTTTTACGCCAAAATAGCTTGTGGGACCCAATGCTGACTCAGCACTGCGTGTATGATAAGGTTTGGCTAGATTCATCTACGTACCTAGACTATTTTCTTAACTAGGTTCAATGCTGACTCAGCGCTGCGTGTACGATAAGGTCTTGAGCAGCTATATAAACAGCCCTAGTCTTCATTCTCTTTGCACCAATTCTCTTCTATCCTTATGCTGCTAAGATTCATGGCTTCTTCCCCTCCTCTAAATTTTCTTAAATAAATAAAATAAAATATGATTCAAGATGAGGAGATGCTGCTAAAAGACTTTTAAGGAGGGATTCAAATCAAAGTTTCAAGTGAAGAATTCAAAGGCTAGCTCAAACAAGTTTCAAGCAACGACGCACGAATCATAGCCACGCTTTCCTTCTTTTCTAGATCTATTTTCCGTAAGTTGTTTATTTCTAGATCTGAATATTTTGTTTTATTTGTGACATGAAATTAAAGGAATAAAGGAATATGCCAAATCTCTCTCTCTCTCTCTTCGAATCTGTGTTTATACTCTTGGACTGAATTAAGAACTGTTATGATTCGAGGACAAATAAGACTGTAACCGTGACTATGACTATAGAACTGTGGCCTTTGAAAGCATATGCCTTTGGACTATGACATAAGCCTTTGATTTTGGGACGTATAATCATTATCTATGACAATGACTTATGAATATGGGAATTATTTTCCTTTTGGACTATGAACATCGCATATGACTATGGACATTTCCTATGACTGTGACTATGACTAAAAGGATTATTTCCTTGACTAGGCCTATACCTTTGATTTAGACATAAACTATTACTTATGACATAATGAGGACAACTGTGATTTTGACACCCATGATTTATGATTAGGAAAATATTGCTTTAGTTTTGTGATTGAGAAGTTGGGTCTAAACCCAATTATTTATTCTACCTGTTCCTTGGTTTTTCTTTGGTTTTAAGACAGTGGGAATTTACCTATTAAGTTAGGTCTACCCACGTTCTTGAACCTATTTTGCCCATTCTTTGGTTTTAAGACAGTGGGAATTTACCTATTTAGTTAGGTCTACCCATATTCTTGAACCTGCATTGTTATCCAAACCTTTTTATGCCAATTATTCCTTCTTGTCATTTTGATTCATTCCCTTTTTATCTACGAATCTAGATTTATTTATAATCTAGGTTGAATCACGATTATTCGAACGGTGGGAATGCGATTTGGGGAAAAACATGGAAATGAATATGAATGTAATTGTAAACTTTGAAATTGGCATAATTTGGAATATGTATTATGACATGCATATTAAAATGAAAACGGGGAAATTTGACATGGATTAGGGAATATGTGATTTTGACATATTAAATTTAGCGTTAGTAAGTAAGCTAAATTTTAGGCATAAAATGTAAACTAGAAAAATAATTCTAGTTTTGCCATAAATTGTGAATTAGGATGTTAAACCAAGATTGGGTTAATTAAGGTTGATTTGGAATAAGTATATTAGCACAATTTTGAATTTATTCATAATTGTGAGCAATTGTCATGTTTAGAATAAATTATGGTTAGCGACACTAAATTTGGTTTAATTTACATACCAAAAAGTATAAATATGATAAATAAGAGAGAATGGGCCATAATAATAAATGTGACAATGTACATTAAAAGAGTAGTAATGAAATAAGTAAATTAGGAGTAATTTACTTATAGAATTCGTCATAAATGTTAAATTGTTCATTTACCACAAAATATGTAACTTGGTTAAGTTTTGGCCATAAATTATAAACTAGGATATTTAATCTAGTTTCGGCAATGAAATAGGAAATGGCCTAAACTGCATGTTGGGTTAGGACTTGGGCCTAGAATATAAGTATACTAGTAGGCTTGACAAATAAATATAGGCCAAATTTGTCTAAAAAGGGGAAATGGGCTTTTGAAATAAATTGTTAACAATTTATAAACAAAAGAAAAGTATTTTGATAACATCCCTTTTTATAACACATAGACCAAAAGGTTCTAGGGTGACAGAGAGGATAGTGTCTAGGCTTGGGTTTGGAAAATACAAGTTTCCTGCCCTCCCTGGCTATCCCTAACTGATCCGAAGGACGGGATGGTTGTTTTCAAAACCAGATTTGGAAATTAATCAAAAACCCTTTGAACTTAGAAAACATGAATATGCCTAACCCGAGGTTAGACTGAGTTGCGGTGTAAACCTGCCCGGAACCGACCGGCACATCCAGTAACCGCAGCAATATCTGTCTAATGTGAGAGGTTGCGGCTTTAATTTATTAATTAAAGCTAGAACAAGAATGGGAGAGTTAAGTCCATAGAAACACTTAACCAATTTAACACAGTTAAGCAAGAATGGGTGGGTTAAGTCCATAGGAACACTTAACCGACTTAACAAAGTTAAGCTAGAATGGGAAGGTTAAGTCCATAGGAACACTTAACCAACCTAACACGGTTAAGCTAGAATGGGAAGGTTAAGGAACGCTTAACCAACTTAGCACAGTTAAAGCTAGAATGGGAGGGTTAAGTCTATGGGAATACTTATCCAAATTAACATGTTGACTAGACTAGAAGGTGGGGTTAAGTAAAGTTAATACACTTAGCCAATTTAACATGTTAATTAGACTAGAGGTTGGGGTTAAGTAATACACTTAGCCAAATTAATATGTTAACTGGACTAGACCATAGGGTTAAGTAAACTTGAACGCTTAACCATCAGAATATGATAAATGAATAGGGTTAAGTAAAAAGCATGAAGGGATAACACTTAACCAGTGTAATAGGATAAGGGAAGAGGGTTAAGATAGCTTGAATCGACTAAAGACACTTAACCAACCCAACCTGGCGAGAAAGAAAACTAAGTAGTAGACCTCAGTTGAAAAAGGGACTAAGTAGTAAAACTTTGTTAAGAAAACAAGGAATTTGGAAACTAAGTGGTAAACCTTAGTTAGTAGAACTAAGTAGTAATTCTTAGTATAACACGAAGGAGCAGACATCCATCCAGTTTTAAAAAGGCTCCAATGAATTGGGTTACGAAGCCCGAGGCTTCGAGGGGACGTGAGGGTACTCTTGGTATCCCTCTGTGAGGCTTCAGATGATCATCCTGGGCTCACAGAGGTTAAGGTCTGCGTTAGAAGAACCGAGGGTATGCCTTGGTTGCAATATATATGTGGCAACCTAAAGACTAGGATGGACCAGCGTGATTCGGCGAGAAGACGGTAGCCCTGTGATAGCAACTCGTCGTCTACCATCCATCTTGAGTCAATCGAGATACGTGAAGCGGAAAGGCGGAGAACTCCAAAAGACCATATACTTGCTATCTAGTTATGGTTGCGGATGGCCATAGGATAGTGGGGCACCGGGGGCCGGCGTATAGTTCTCATTTTACAAGGTGTGCCTTTCATTAGCTGAGGGAGGGGTCAAGTGGGACCATAGCCACTGGAATAAAAACAGACCTTAGCATCTGCATCGGCAGATATCTGAAAGCTCCCGACCGAGTTCTGTATTCCTTGATTTGCCCTGTCACAGGACTCGGATCGCACATTACAGGACATGTGCATCTAGACAAGCGATAACGATTCGCGATACATGCGTGGGGAAGCCTAGGAACATATACCACTCTAGGTAGTGTGTCCTAGACTTGGGGGCATTGTTCGACAGGTAGCGTAATCCCTAGTTGGACTAGGTGGCATAAACCCTGAACTCGAAAAGCGTTCAGCAGATAGCGTAAAACTATAGTTAAATCTAGAAAGCACTTGATAGAAAACCCTAGACTAGATCTAGGTAATAAATAATAAATGTATGCCTGAAGACAATGGAAACTACAGGGGTTGGGATCACGTTATCGTTACTAGTTGAACACTAGTTAGGTGGTGCAAAGATATAGAAATCAGTATAACAAGGAAATAGCGAAGCGGCGAAGTATTAGAGCGAAGCGGCGAAAGTATTAGAGCGTATCCAGTTTATCTTATCTTAGCAAATCTTGTGATTACCTTGTCCAATCTTGTTGACCCTATCGTCATGGTGTAATCTTGTATTCAGTTAATTCATGTCGTTTTGTTTTCCATGTTCACATGCTAGAAGTTACTGAACTTACTCAGGCTTTATGTCTGACTCTATTTTTCTTTCGTCTTCTTTTCTTCCGTTCCCCCCCCCCCCCCCCCCAGGTAGTAGAGGAGGGAGTAGTATAGCTCAGGTTAAGTTGGACTGTCACTCTTTCCCAGCTTGAAGATTTATCGAATTCTTCTTGGATTCTCTTATCAGATGCTATGGCTAGCTCATGCAAAAATTGGGGAATATAAATGTTGTTTTATGCTTCTTTATTTTGTAAGACAGATGATACTCTGATATTGTAAAGAAATCATTGTACAAATTATTTTATCAATAAAGCAAAGTTTTATCTTCCGCTATTTAATTTCTGTCTGTCTTGTAATTTATCTGCATCTTTTACCCTAAATGCTCCACAGAACTTAATGCATTCCCTTTGTGAGTGACACTAATGGATGTGGGGTGTTACAGTAGGTCGCACCTATTAGGGTGTATAATCACCTGATCTAGAGTTTCATTTACTTCTAAAAATCTATTGTCGATGCTGTCCCATTCAGGAAACGGTTGCTGATCCCAATCGTTGGTGATATACATTTGATACACTCAAGCGAAATGAGTGGTCGGTCATGTGTGGCTGAGTTGCAAGATGTTCTTGTTGAACTCGGTGTATTCTCCTCTAGAGATATACCAGCGGAAGGTGGTTCCATACCTTGTCATAGTTGGAAAACCAAATACCCAATACGTGCTTGCGGTTTTGATTGTATATTATATAGGTGGAACGTGAGATGAAAACGTTCCACTAGATTGTTATCTACTTGATTTACACATTATTATAATATCAAAGAGTTTTGATATAAAGATAAGTCAAGTGTTGGATTCTCATAAGGGAAAAACCCGTTCCGTGTTATACGGCGTGGTCTTATGAGATATCATTTAGTTTTCTGAAACTGTTTTAAACTGTTTACTCATACCAGTCCCATGACTGACCCGGAGTTTATTTGTTTTGTTCTACCTAAACTCTTGGGTGCCTAAATTTGTACGGGCAGTCAAGTAGTTCAGGATTTTTCAGATATATCTAAAGGAGCTTGGAGCAGGAGGCTTCAGCGTTATCTAGTTATAGTGGTTTCGTTGTGTTGTAAGTGTTGTACTCTGATAAGTGTATGTTATACAGTGAAGATTTTGTATTTCAAAGATATGATATATTATATTTTGTTCCGCTGCGATGTGAGATTCTGTGTTGTTATTTATGTTCTTCTTCTATCTCTTTCTTCTAAAAAAAATGTTTCGTATTTTCGTGATATTTGGGTTGAACGTATGATGTATATAGTCAACTCGGATGTTACGAAAATCTGGGTCATTACAACATGATACTATGGAAGTAGTAGAGCCAAGCATGCTTAGAGAAGTGGAAGTCGAACGAGATGCCACGGTTAGACGAGTTCCTACATGCATCCTTGGATCGAAGGTCAAGAAATTACGCAATCGAGAGGTCAAGTTGGTTAAAGTCCAGTAGGGAGATGATCAAGGAGACGCGACTTGGGAAACAGAAGACAAGATACGTGCGTCGTACCCTTTCCTTTTTGAGGTCATGTTCTTAACTTTTCCTTTTTCTACCGCTCACTATGCCATAGATGGCCTACGGCAACCCCAGAGAAGTGATGCAGCAAGTGCCAAAAAGTGTTGCTATAAGCAAAAAATGACCTGTGCAACACATTTTTGGGGTTGCTACGTTGCCTTAGAGTCAATGGCAACTCCTTTGCGACCCTATGGTAACATCAGTACATGTGTTGCCACAGGTACCACTAGAATAAAAACAAAATACCCTTTCACAACTACCAAAAAAAGTTGTAATATGTCTAGTACAGCTGGCATTCGTAATAAAGTCAACCTTTTTTACAACTGTTTCTAGCAGTTGTTAAAATTTGTTTTACAACTGCTAACAGTAATTACACCTCAACTGCTATTAATCAAAGATTTCATAATATTATAATAAATATTATTATAATGCAGTATTTTATTCAAATAAATATTTTATTTCAACACCTCAAATGGTACAATTTTTTGACTCCACTATTGTACATTCACTCGTATATTACACAATCATTCATATTTACATATGTTCCTCACTACATTATCACTCGATTCAATCATATACAGACTCACCCATAAACAAGAAAAAAACACGAAAATGATTATATAAACTACTACCTTTATTTTATTTTCCTTTCTGATGACACGCTCGCAATGCGCAACTTCTCTAGTTCAATCATTAATGGGCTCTAAAACATCGTCATTCCTTCATCATTGATCGCCTTGAATTGGTCTGCATCATGCACATTCATGATAACTTCCAAGCAATAATAAAGATTCACAATAGGAATATATGACATAAAATAGTGCTTATATAGGTATGCATGATTGTTTATATGCTAACACTTAAATTTATCAACATCAAAACCCAAGCAGTTGAATGACTTGATTGTGTAGAACAACAAAACATGCAATAGAAAGTCAATATTAACAATGTAAGTGGGGTTGCTATTGAGCATTTAGTAGTTTCTAAACCAATGTTCATTGACAGAAAGCAAGATAGGATCACCAGATGAGAATCCAAACATTATGCCTAGCATGAAATTTTTGACTACTATACTGGTTCCATCTGGTGGCTCAAACAAAACACTAATTCCACTTGCAACATGATTTATGCAGTCAGCTCCAGCTTTTCTAACATGATAAGGAATTGAATAGCATACAAAGAGAGAAATACCTTACATACTGTTTTATTTTGTTCTTTCTCGGCATCACTTGTTCTGTGTACCATATTCTTCTCCTTCTTGTTGTTTGCAAGCTTTGTTTTCAATCATGAACTCTACTGTACGACTACAAGCCTAGATGAACATGACATAGGAATAACTCTACTGCACAACCAGATGATACAAGACTTGTTATGTTGAAGGCACAAGCAAACATTAGCCACTCCTTCTCAAAAAGCAAAGGAAGTATGACACACTTCCCAAAAGCAGCAAAGCGCCGACCAACAATGCCACCATGCTGACCAACACCACCATTAAGCTAAAGATAAAGAGAACATAGACACATTTTGACATTCCCTAAGGAAAATCCTTCGACCGAATAGATAACATCACCAGTTCCACTGACATAGGATTACCCTACCATCAACAAACTAACAAGGCCAAATCCCTCAAACAACTAACATGAGCTACGCCAAAAAACACAGCATAGAGTAGCATCAAAGAAGATTTCTTGAACCAAATACCAACCCTTCTAGAATCCATTACCAAAAAAAATAAAAGGAGTAACATTCACCCACAAAATTCACCAAACAAACACTTGAATCAACTGACACAACCGACCATAGGGAATAAAACATTCACAAGTCGAATGCCAATAAACCAAACTTCGGTCAAAAGCAAAAGAAAACCAAAGAAAACAGCCTAACCAACCCAAGTAAGATAACCAGCAATATTGAAAACAGACATGGTAATACTTACTAGCTCATCGAAGCACGCTTCAATCCACACCAGTAACCTTAGTTATTGTCAGCCTTTGTTGTAAAATCGCTATAGTCTGATTCTAGTGTAGAAAATACAGAGTTTAGGGGTCACGAGAGGTCACAATAGTATAGCAGACTCCAAACAATCGGTTAAAGGATGTGTTGGCACTGAAGGCAAGCGATGAATCGAGGCATATGAGAGTAAAAAGGCAGTGAAAGTGTCGATTTTGGAAATGGATCTAGAAGAGGAGCGAACACGGTAACGGATCTGGAAGAGGAGCGATTTTGGAAATGAATCTAGAAGAGGAGCGAATTCCGAAACGGATCTGGAAAAGAAATGATTTTGGAAACAGATCTGGATGGATATGGAGATGTAGATTGGAAGAGGTTAGAGATTGGGATGCCTAACGAACCAAATGCACATATTGATTCTAGAGTTTGGCTTACAAAATAATCCATTGAAAAAATATATATTTTATTTTTGAAACTGCAGATTTGGGAATTAGGAGGAAGTTGGGGAGAACGAAATGAGAAAGAAGCGCGTGAATGAAAATGTTAGCAGGAAAGAGAGGTGTGGATTGCTGAGGTGGACGGACGGCTGAGATCTTGTTTTAACTAATGGTGAGGATCACTGAGGTGTTAATTTTTTTTTTCATTTCTTTTAATTAGAATATATCTAGAGCTACTGCAACATTTGCTAATATCTATGCTAACACATTGAAGCATGTGTTGCAATAGACAAAAATCAGCATAGCTGTGGCAACATTGTAGCATACAACACCATGTATTTTTGTTGTGATAGGCCATCTATGGCATAGTGGGTTTGTTTATACTTGTTCTATCGTTTAGTGTATCCTATATATTATATCTTCGACCCTTATGTAGAAAATCCTATGGTTATAAACATGTGTTTGGGACATGTTATAATTGGTGGATGCAAGTGGATGTAAGTGTTTGCTTGTGGTTGCTCGTGGGTGCATTTACACACACATTAGGCACTAGATAGGCTCAATCACTTTCATATTGCATATGAATGAGTGTACATATTTAAGTTAATGGATGTATATTGAATGTGTTATCATATGGATGCTGCATTTGAATGAACGGTTGTGCACTTATATAGAAATGATATATATCATTAGGATTCTTTTGCATACATAATGGACGCATGGCACTATGTTTCGCATCAAGGAGGTCAACCGAATCAGTAGACCGCCTGATCATTGCATTAGATAAGGGACTTATACACACACTTCTGCATACGTTTATACAACATTAGAAATCTTTTAAGGACAATGGATGCTTGAGGATGATGGATGAGTAGATGGATGATGGATGGTAGGATACATTCTTCTTAACTTGAAGATTTCGAGGATGAAATCATTTAAGGAGGGGAGAATGCAACACCCCGTAATTTTAAAACATGACATAAGGGATAATTAAAGAATACTTAATTTTTATAAGAAGAATTAAGGGAAACGGGCCGCGCCATTGTGTTTTCCTCGGAATTCTGCTTGGAATAGAGTCTGAGTATGCATAAATCGGATATCATGTGAAGAAGTTACGAAGCTTAGAAGATTTCAACTTAAAGTAGAATTTAAATTAAAATTATAATTAAAAATCAAAAACGAATTCGAAATTCAAAATCTGCGAAAAGGGTAAAACTGGAAAATTCCCGCTAGTGGTGTTGACCCCCTATAGGGGATGTCGACAGGGGTGTCGACCCCCCTATAGGGTGTCGACCCCCTTCTGCCCAGATCTAGCCGACGTGTTTTGCTGGTCTAGGGATTATGTGTCCTTCTGGGATTGGCTGAATGACGTGTCTTTCTGGTTCAGATGGATCCTAATATAATCTAATGGTCCTAATACACTTAGTACTCCTATAAATATACACCTAAACCTAACCCTAATTCATTACACTAATCCATGGCGCCTCCATGCTGCTCAAATCTAAATTAACCTAGCCTTTCTTCTCACCAAAGCTAATCAGAATAAGAGCATTCAAATTAGAAGACAAGAATAAAATTTTACAAAACGGTTTAGCTAATCAAATTCAAAAATCAGAATTTAGATCTATCCTCTCTCCTAAATCCTGTCGCTGTGAGTCTATGTTACTTACACATAAAATTAAAAAGTAATTGTGATAGGATTGTAAATTGGATTTAATGATCATGCCTATAAGTAAGACGAATCATATCAAGTTTTGTAAATTCCTTATCTTTCAGATTCATACCCAAACTACTGTTATCATATGCCTATTTGATCTATTTTATTGTTCTATGCCAGTTTATGTTTCATATGCCTATTTTATTCCAATTTTGATGTCATGATTCTCTTCCCTTATTCTTTTCCTTTTTCTTTATGAGATTAAGATAACTTCGAGCCTAACATATTGCATTGAGATTTGTGTATGAATAACATTGGAATGATTGGGAAAAGTCCAGGAAAATATTGAATAATATGTAATTGAGCATACATTGATTTGAGACGTAAATTGGTACAATTTATATACATGGAATTATTGGCATGACTTGGATTGGAATTACAAACGTAACTTGAATTGTAAATTATGGGCAATTGGAGTATATGTTATAATTCAGAACTTGAAATTGGATTTGAATAAAAGAAGAGATAATGAATGCCTAAGACATGAGTTAGACTAGTTTGCGGTAGAAGTTTGCCCGGAACCGCCCAGCATATCCAGAAACCGCAAACGATAGTCTAATGTGAGAAGTCAAAGGAAGAAACTAGATGCGTAATAATGCAAAGACACGAGGTTAGATTCAGTTTGCGGTATAAGCCTGCCCGAAACCACCCGAAAAATCCAACAATCGCAAAACGTTAATCTAATATGGGAGGTCATGTAAGACTACGGTTATAATAAATTAATGAACATGTAACCAAGATAAGACATGTGATTAGACATGGGGATGATAAAGGGTTAAGTAGGTAACATGGGTAGCATGTGAAACATAATAAAAGCACTTAACCAAGATGAGACATGTGATTAGACATGGGGATAAAGAGGGGTTAAGTGGGAATTCCTGGTGGGGGCCAAGCTTACGAGGGAAGCTTGTGTCAAGTGAGTGGACCCTTTTCAAAAGTAACCCATTTTAGTATCTATATGAGCTCGAACTAGGTCGAGGACAGGGACACGCTTACTGGGGTTGATTGTAAGAGGTCAATAAAGATTTAGCGATGATAGTGCAAGTCCAACTAAGTCATGTACGTGCGTGGGTCCGGGATAGTAGGTAAAACATTGTTGCATCATGTAGATATAAGCAGGCATTTTAGTAGTATCGGGGTTTCCACCTTAGGGAGTGGTACACCCTATTGTGGGACTAGCACATGTATCTACGAGGTTAGGGAGCCAATCGAATGGGAAGGGTAGTAGGTGCAACTAGTGGTGGTAGGAGCAAGTGGGGAACCTAAGAGAGTAGCTAGGGGTACACGAAGCTACCATTATTATGAGTAGTAGAAATGGATCATCTTTTAGTATGTAACTAGTATGTTGGTACGGTGCAGAGCATATCTTGCAGTGGTTAGAAGCGCAGCCGATGTTCTACCTTACTTACCTTGTTTACCTTGTCATATCTGCTTATGTTACAGTCATCTCTTATATCCAGTTTATGTTCTTATCATGTTACTTTACTGATTATATTGTTAAAGTCACTAGACTCGGCAGACTTATATCTGACCCCTTTTTGTTTTGCCCCTTTTCTTTCTTCCCCCTCCCCCAAGTCCTCAGGGTGGGATTAGTGAAGCTTGACATGGATTCCTTTCTTCTTGAAGTACTTGGAAGTGTTGAAAGTAATGCTCAACTTTATCTATTTTCCATTATGGCTATTTGGTGTGGGATTATGGTTTCACTTTTATGTACTCTGATAATAATTTTGTTCAAGATGGATATTTGTGTGCTTGGCTCTAGCATGTGGTTTTGATGTTGTAACCAAACATGTTTTGCTTTTTCGCTGCAATGAATAAATTTTGAATTTTGCTAAGTACCATTTATATATCTGTTTTGTGCTATTCTGTTCTATACTCTTATAATACTCCATGAAAGTTAATGCATTCCCTTAGTGAGTGACATTAATGGACGTAGGGTGTTACACATTATCACCCCACTGGACCTTCACTAGTTTCACCGTCTTTCTTCGAAGTTGCTTTGTATCATACTCTACAATACGAATTAGCCTGTGGTTCCCAACTGCCTTGGGTTCCACCTCAGTATCATCCAACTGATCCAGTGAAATAGTTACATCGGGGTCGTCCACAAACTTCCTTGGCTGGGAAAAACGAAATACGTTATGAACTCCCGGAACTCTCGCCATCTTATCTGGTAATCCAACTTTATATGCTGAATTTGCAACTTGCTCAAGAACTGGAAACGGACCAACAAATCTTGGAGTTAACTTACCTCTCCCAACAAATCAAATCAAAATTTTCAATGGAGAGATCTGGACAAATACCAAGTCGTCAACGGGGAATTTCAATTCTCTTAGTCTCTTATCAACATAACTCTTTTGCCTATCTTGGGAAGCCTTCATTCGCTATTGAATAACCTTTATCTTGTCTGACGTTTCTCTTATTACTTCTGGCCCAAGCACAAACTTCTCACCGGTTTCTAACCAACATGATGGTGAGTTGCATGGTCTTCCGTACAAGGCTCCAAATGGAGCCATACTGATACTGGATTGGTAACTATTATTATATGCGAACTCAACCAGATGCAAATGTCATCCCATGCCCCTCCAAAATCCAATATGCAAGCTCTTAAGAGATCCTCCAGTACACAATTCACCCTCTTTGTTTGGCCATCGATTTGAGGATGGTATGCAGTACTGAGACATAATTCTAACCCTAAAGCCTCTTGTAAGCTCTTACAAAACCCATTAGTAAATAATGGATCTCGGTCACTCACAATACTTTTAGGTACCCCATGAAGTCTCACCACCCACTTCATATACAGTTCCACTAACTTAGCTATCGTTTTATTCGACTTGACCAGTATGAACCTTGCACTTTTGGTCAATTGATCCACAATCACCCAAATACTATCATGGCCCGATCTAGTCCTTGGTAAACCATCAATGAAATCCATGGGGACTTGTTCCTATTTCAATTTAGGAATTTCCAGTGGTTTTAGCAAACCACTAGGTTTCTTTTTCTCGGCTTTAACTAGCTGGCAATTCATGCATTTGGATATGAACTTTCCAACGTCTCTCTTCATCCCTTCCTAGTAGTTGGTCTGTTTCATGTCTTGGTACATTTTGTTACCACCGGGATGTATAGTCAGTTTTGAGTGATGACATTCTCTAAGCACTTCATCTCTCAATCCACTAACGTTGGGTACAACTAGTCTTCCATTCTTTCTAAGCCATCCATCTTGATCAAGCCCATACTTGTTCCTCTCCTCTTCGATACCTATCTCTAACTTGGAGATGATTTCCAATAGATTAGGATCGTCCCTCTGCATGGAACCAATCCGCTCAATCAAGGTGGATCTGACCTTCAAACTTGCTAACATTTCTGGATCTAATCTGCACTTTGGTCTGAAATCATACCCTGCGATATACTCTAGTTGCTTCCGTTCCAGAAACATAGCCCCTAATCTAGCATGTCTCCTACTTAATGCATCAGCTACCACATTGCCCTTTCCTGGTGTATATGCAATATCGAAATCATAGGAAGCTAAGAATTCTAACCATCTTTGCTGAAGGAGATTCAGATCCTTTTGAGAGAAAAGATACTTTAATGACTTATGATTGGTAAACAACTCAAATCTTTCTCCCAAGAGATAGTGTCTCCACATCTTCAATGCAAACACGATCACTGCCAATTCCAAATCATGGGTAGGGTATCTCTTCTCATGTGGCTTCAGTTGTCAACTAGCATAAGCTACAACCCTACCTCCTTGCATCAGCACAACACCTAGTCTGGTACCACATGCATCCATGTATATCGGCATCTCCTCGTTCTCTTTAGGAATAACTAATATTGGTGTGCATGTTAACTTCTCCTTTAGACCCTTAAATGCCTTCTCACACCTTTCGTCCCAAACAAAAACTTGATTCTCCTTGGTCAACTGAGTTAACGGTGCCGCTATCTTGAAGAAGTCTGGGATAAACTTAAGATAATATACAGCTAACCCTAAGAAACTTCTCACGTCCATTGCATTCTTGGGCATAGACCAATCTTGTACCGTAGCCACTTTCGCAGGATCCACAAAGATACCATTCTATGAAACAACATGGCCCAAGAATCTCACTTCCCTCCTCTAGAAGTGACATTTAGAAATTTTTTATTTCAATTGGTGTTCTCTCAACACCTCCATTACTGTCATCAAATGTTCCTTGTGTTCTTCCTCTGTCCTCGAGTAAACCAAAATGTCGTCCACAAACACAAGAACAAACTTATTCAATTGATCCCTGAATACCCTATTCATAAGATCCACAAAATATGCTGGTGCATTGGTCAACCCGAACGACATGACCAATCACTCATAAAATATAGATGGTCTCCGAAATGCCGTTTTAGGAATACTCTCAACTGCTACTCGGAGCTGATGAAATCCCGTCGCGAGATCAAATTGAGAGAACACTCTTGCTCCACTCAACTGATTAAACAAATCATATATCCGCGGGAGAGGATACTTATTCATCCTCGTCACCTTGTTCAACCAGCGATAGTCCACACACAAGCGAAGGGAACCATCTGCCTTGGTATCAAACACAACCGGTGCCCCCCACTCGGAAACACTCTGATAAATCCCTTCTTCAAAAGATCGCTTACTTGCACCCCGAGCTCCTGCTGCTCCCTTGGCGACGTACGACGAAGCAGCATCACTATAGGTCTGGAATCTTTCACTAAATCAATACAAAACTCGATCTCTCGGTGTGGTGGAAGTCTGGTCACTTCCTCGAAGATTTCTAGATACTCGCCAACAATAGGAACCACTGACAACTCATCATGCAGGATGTCGAGGGAATTTAGAAAACTAGCCATCACCCCTTCACTAGGTAGGATTCCAAACAGTACCCTCCGCCCATCATCCACCCTAACAGTCACTAAAGACCCCTCACAGTCCACCACTACCCCATACCTTAGGAGCCAACCGACTTCCAAAATAATGCCAAACCCAGTAAAGCCCAAAACAAAGCAATCACAAGCAAACATACATCCATGACTCGATAAGACCACATTACGACTGGTCAAACTAAGGCTAGTCGAACCACCAATCGGGTTCGTCACAACTAAAGGTCTATCGACAATCTCGGGTTCCAATCCCAACAAATCTACCAGGTCACTGGATATTAAGGAATGGGAAGCCCCGATATCAAATTACACTTGAGCATGAACATCATAAATAGAAAGCATACTTTGAATGATGATATTCTTTCCCTTCTCCACCGCAGTTGGGTCATTCGACGAAGAAGGAACAACGTTTATAGCATATGCTTTCACAATCCGCATCCCTTTAGGAGGTTATGGACATTTATCCTTAAGATGTCCCACTTGGCCATAATTGAATCACTTCCTACCTGCTGGCTTGGCCCTACAATCTTTGGCATAGTGGCCCTTCTTACCACAGCTATAACACTCGACATCTTTCTAATCTTTCTTTTTCTGACCATCCTAGGTCTGACTCTTCTTCCTCTTATTCTAAGAGTTATTCTTACCTCCACCGCTTGCATGCTGCTTTGTCCCCACTGAAGACATAACAGCGACCTCAGTCTTGGGTCTAGGATAAAGGCTCTCTGATCTCAATGCTTTCCCAACAATCGATTCGAAAGTCTCATCAATATGATTTATAAGCCTTTCCCCCAAATGCTGATCTAAACCAGTTATTAACTTCTTGTTCTTCTCAGTGGTATCGATGAGAGATAATCCATACTTCGATAAGGTATCAAATTCAGCAATATACTCCGAGACTTCTTACCATTCTTCTTAAGCTCCAGAAATTTCCTGAACAATTCTGGCATATGAGTAGTTGGGATAAACTTGTCACCGAATCAGGCCTTAAACTGATTCCATGTAATTTGATCCTCATGAATAGCTGCCTTAATAGCAATCCATCAATTCGTTGCCCATATTTGCAGCTGACGTGATGCTAGCTTTCTCTTCATTGCATCCTCGATTCCCAAATCCTTAAAGATGCGCACACAACTATCTAACCAATCTTGAACTTCCGTAGCTGATTCCGTTCTGTGGAACGGCTTCCCACCAAGACTAGTATAATCCTTGCTAAGCTTGGCGAAATCGACATTAAGCGCCTGCACCGCGGCACCGCCACCATTAGCAGCATTAGAAACTACCCTATGAACATCCCTAAGCATCTCTCTCATGAAGGTAGTAAACATCGTCCCCACATCAGGATCATTCCTATTATTGGCTCCTGAACACGTATTACTCGTATATCGGCTCATTGTTCAGTCTGTAAAGAGAAAATGATTAACCATGTCCATAGTGGTGCCTAATGCATTGCGACTTCATCCTTAGTTGTTTGCAAACAAATTAACGACGGTAAACAATTGTTTAATCCATTCAGCTTTCCTAAGCAACAAGGATTGTTGTAGAGGGTATCGAACTCTGGGACCAAAAATATTTTAATTAATAAATCTAATCAAGTTATTCCATGATTTTAATTGATTGAAAACACAGAAAATAACATCAATTAAATAAAAAGAGAGATTTATATAGTAAGGGAAAACAATTAGGGGATAATGACATAGATTGGATTCACACTCATCAATAGCCAACAAAAAAATATAGATCTAATTCATGTTTTTGTCACCCACATAAATCAACGATAATTAGGTTCTTAGAAACAAATAAGTAAATAACAACAATCATAGCCTATGCAGGAGCTGAGCTCTTAAACAACCATAGACTATCAAGACAGATTCACTAATTAATTTCTTAAATCCTAAAATTAGATCTAAATCCGATAATTGTTAGATCGAACATGAATATACCCTGTGAAGGAGCATAGCTCTTAAATGACACAGAATATGAAGGTTCAGATCTAACCCTTGATTCAGATCCAGATCTACATGTATAAAGTCCTCATCTATTGGCTATATGATTCATGTTGAATCACATCTATTAGCGTCATCATCCCCTAGTCAAAGGGGATTAGCTAGACATAGCTAAAGAAGAAGAGAAAAAGAAACTAAATAACATGAACATAAATAAAATAAAATAACAACTGAGAGAAAGGGAGAAGAAGAGTTTTATTCCAAGAAGAGAATTACAGAATAAAACTAAGTGTCTTTTTACATGAATAAGATACAAGGTATTTATAGTTGTATTGGCCAAGGCTAAGAGGCTCATTACGTAATGTGGGACAAAATCCCTTTTTCAAAATAACCAAGTAGCCAAGTGTGAACACATGTGAATGGAAGGCCTTTCATATGAGCCAATGTGAACGCAACATGAGAGATGCTTTGCAAATGAGCTAATGTGAACGCGTATGAATAGATTTGCAATTGTAATAGCTTGCGGGCATCAAATGACATCAATTTCAATTGTTTTGAGCATGAATAGGAACTCCATAACATCTGCAACAAGCTATCTTTATGAAAAGGCATTGGATTAACATATGCGGTAGAAGGTGGTTAAACAACAACATTTTTTCAAGCTTTAATCTTACTCTCAAAATCAACACTCTTCATACACCAATTCTTCAAGCTTTTCAACAATTATGTGCATTAATCCATTTATCATAAATAATCTGAAAACACAACTATAAATACACAGTATCAATTATTTTAAATATAAAATAAGATAAATAAGCGGATAAAATATACACATTTACGTGTATATCAAATACCCCCACACTTATCTTTTTATTCATCCTCGAATAAACTAAACTAATATATGTCATATTTTCGTAGGAAACACGATTGCATTTAGCGTATGCAACAAGTCGTTAAACCACTGGGTGTCCCCAATAGGACGAGTGTTGTCTCGTGAGGGTTTTCAGCGGATACTACCCACAAAATCCAAAATGTCTTGTGTAATCAAACAATATATTTAAGGTCTTTCACATTCCAAGGACTTTACCTATCTCCAATAATAACGGTTCAATCCTAAATTGTCTATCCCATTGTCGGTGCAAATCTGAATAAAAATTTTCAAGCTGAATCGTAATTCCTTGATAACACTGTATTTTTCTTGAACGTTAAGAGCGTGGTGTCAACCAAAGTTCTACACATCGACAATGTGCACGCAATCATTTATTCATTCTTTTTTTTGGATAATTTTTGCACTAGTGTAACTGTAATAGATTGGTGTGAGTTATGCATAGATGAAGGAAAATTTTTGCAAGTTCTAAAAATATTCTTGATAAGAGGGCAAGTGTATTAGTTAAACTTCAGGCTACAAAAGATAAAATACTACTAAGGCACATATGAACATTTTTATTTCCTTTCATCTCCTCTACTACAATCCTCACTTCCAAGTACGGTATAATGGATTTGGATGGAATGGAACTGAATGCTTTATAGTCAAGAATGATGAATGACTATTTTATTCTGAGAGAATCTCTCTTTATTTCATTTCAATTTTTTTTCTTTCTTTTGTTCTTTTGCATGATGAATGATGAATGGAGATGGAATGGAATGATACCGTACATTATTTCATTTGATTCCTCCTCAACTAGGCAAATCAACACTTCATGAAAGGAAAGTTTTGTGCCCTAGTTATTCTACTTCTATAACCTTAATTCAACATACAAGTCTGGATTGCTGTTATACAAAAGGCTGAAAGGAATGATAAGTAAAGTTTCGTAAGATTGATAACCCATATAAAATAAGATGTGGTATATGGTTATCCTACCTTAAAACAAGTATGGAGTGGGTAGTGTAATATTGGTATAAAAAGTGACGTTTCTAAACCTTTGAAAATAAATCAGTACAAGATTCTTTAGTATACCAATATAAGAAAACTTGTCGAAACATCGATGTAATTCGACTAAAAATTGGGTTTGAATAATGTGGGGTATCGAAGAAGAACGCTAAAATGAGTCATTTCTCCTTAGTTGGGCCAAGTGGATTTTAGATCTTACGATTTTGAAATTTTGAGTGAGAAAAATATTATGCATGAAAACGAACTCAGAAAATCCAACAAATGTAAGTGCAAAATCATTATTATTTGATTTTTTTATTTTTTTTACTTGCACATTCTAATATGAATAACAACGGTTGACACGCTTACTCCAGAACACGACTAACGTCTGCACAGTCTCAAACTAGCATCTTAAAAAGACACATTATGAATCAATGAATAAATAATGTTCATTCCCATCACCCAACAATTCAACTTATCAAACAAGAACCAAGGTGTTATTTATAAATTTAAGTTAATCCTTGTTCAATGAATACCTAGTTCATAACATTTGATTGCATATGTAATGTAAATTTCCCCCTACACTTGAGTGTGACTGTGTCCTCACAGTCGTTAATCAGACATATCTTAGTGAAAGGGAAAAACAAAATAAGAGACTATTTACATATGTACAAAAGAGGGTTAGTGCGTCTTACCGAATGTAATGTGGCTCATGGAGGACCATGAGCTCTTCCTCTTGGTTTGGTATTGGTTTCAAGTAAGGTTTAAGGCGTTGACCATTGACCTTATAGGATGATCCTTCAGTTGGATTCTCAATTTCTACCGCGCCATACGGAAAAACAGTCCATACAGCGTAAGGTCCTGTCCATCTAAATTTTAACTTACCCGGAAATAAATGCAATATTGAGTCATATAACAAAACTTTTTGACCTAGCATGAAAGTTTTACGTAAAATGGATTTATCATGAAAAACTTTCGTCTTGTCCTTGCAAATTCGTTCATTTTCATAGGCATCATTCCGAATTTCATCAAGTTCATTAAGTTGAAGCTTCCAATGTTCACCTGCTTACTCTCAATCAAGATTGGAAGTTTTTATTGCCCATAACGCCCTATGTTCTAGTTCAACTGGCAAGTGACATGGCTTATCAAAAATCAACCGATAAGGGGACATACCTAAGTTTGTTTTGAAAGCGGTGCGGTAAGCCCAAAGAGCGTCGGTTAACTTTTAAGACCAATCTTTACGATTTCGATTCACAGTTTTCTCAAGGATTTGTTTAATCTACCTATTCGATACTTCAACTTGCCCACAAGTTTGAGGATAGTAAGGAGTGGATAACTTATGGTTTATCGAATACTTTTTCATGAGAGCTTCAAAAGAATGATTACAGAAGTGTGTTCCATTATCACTGATTACTGTGCAAGGGGTGCAAAACTTGGAGAAGATGTTTTCTTTCAAGAAGCGCACAACAACCCTGTTATCGTTTGTTTTGCATGGAACATCTTCGACCCATTTAGAAACATAATCTACAACTAAGAGGATGTACAGGTTCCCAAAATAATTAGAGAAGGGTCCCATGAAGTCTATACCCCACACGTCAAAATTTTCGACCTCTAGAATGGGGTTTAGGGGCATTATATTCCGTTTAGAAATTTTCCCTAAGAATTGACATCGATCACAAGTTTTGCAAAAGTCATACGCGTCTTTGAAAAGGTTGGGCTAGTAGAAACCCAATTGGAGAACCTTTCGGCTGTCTTTTTGGGACTGAAGTGACCACCATAGGCTTGGTCATGACAGAAAGAGAGGACACTATGAGTTTCAGTGTCGGGAACAAATCTTCAAATGATTTGGTTGGGACAATACTTGAAAAGATAGGGGTCGTCCCAATAAAAATGTTTCACTTGGGAAAAGAATTTGTGTTTATCCTGCTTAGACCAAAAAGAAGGGGTCTGCTTGGTGACTAAGTAGTTGACAATTTCAGCGAACCAAAGATCAGTGGATAGAGAAAATAGTTGTTCATCTGGGAAATTCTCGTTGATCGGAAGAGGAGAAGATAGGGCATTTGGAAGATGAAACAAGTGGTCTGCAATAACATTGTCAGATCCCTTTTTATCCTTAATGGTAAGGTCAAATTATTGAAGTAAAAGGATCCAACGAATGAAACGAGCCTTAGCATCCTTTTTAGAGAAAAGGTACCTAAGTGCGGAATGATCAGTATGAATGGTGATGTGTGATCCAACTAGATATGGTATGAATTTTTCTAGAGCGAAAACGACTGCCAAGAGTTCATTTTCAGTGGTCGTATAGTTGATTTGAGTGTCGTTCAGTGTCTTACTCGCGTAGTAAATGACATGTAGAATTTTATTGATTCGTTGTCCTAAGACAACGCCAACAGTGAAATTCGAGGCATCACACATGATTTCAAAAGGTAACTTCCATTTGGGAGAGCAGATGATCAGGGCAGAGACAAGTTCATTATTAAGATGATCAAAAGTTGAAATGCAATCAGAATTGAAGTCGAAAGGAACATCCTTACCAAGAAGATTGGTCAAAGGTCGAGTGATTTTGCTAAAATCCTTTATAAAGCGACGATAGAAGCCAGCATGACCTAAAAAGGGTTGGATGTCCTTAACGGATTTGGGAATGGGAAGACTCGAGATAACCTCAATTTTGGCTTTGTCTACTTCAATTCCTTTATTAGAGATGACATGTCCTAAAACAATGCCATGTTTGACCATGAAGTGACACTTTTCCCAGTTAAGCGTTAAATGTTTATCTTTGCAACGGTTTATAACAAGATCCAAGTGATGTAAACACTCAATGTAAGAATCCCCGAGGATGGAAAAATCATCCATGAACATTTCCAAAAATCGCTCGATCATATCATAAAAAAATGCTAATCATGCACCTCTGAAAGGTTGCAGGTGCATTACAGAGACCAAAAGGCATACGACGGTACGCAAATGTACCAAATCGACAAGTGAAAGTGGTTTTCTCTTAGTCCTCAAGGGCGATAGGGATTTGATTATAGCCCGAGTACCCATCAACGAAACAGTAGTACTCATGACCGGTTAGTCGTTCTAACATTTGATCGATGAATGACAGAGGGAAATGATCCTTACGTGTTACAGCATTAAGTTTCCTATAATCAATGCAAACATACCAACCAGTCTGGGTACGGGTTGGGATAAGCTCGTTAGCTTCATTTTGAATCACGGTTATCCCTGATTTCTTAGGTACGACATCAATTGGACTAACCCATCGACTATCGAAAATTGGGTAGATGATTCCATTGTCAAGACATTTAAGGATTTTAGCACGAACTGCTTCTTTCATGACAGGGTTTAGTCGACGTTGGGGATCACGATTAGGTTTGGCATCATCTATAAGGTGGATTCGATGTTGGACTATCAAAGGACTAATCCCCTTTATATCAGCCATGGACCAACCAATTGCTTCCTTATTTTTCTTAAGGATTGGACGGAGCAATTGTTCCTGCTCTAAAGTAAGGTCAGAAGCGATAATGACAGGAAAAGTTTCATTGTCTCCTAAGTAAGCGTACTTAAGATAACTGGGCAGCACTTTGAGTTCAGATTTTGGGGATGACTCAATTGAAGAAATTGGTTGAGGGACATACTCAATTGTGAGTAGCTCGACAGGAATCGAATCAAAGACATTTTCCGGACTATCTTGAAATAAAGTTTTGTAATTTGATTCAATTTCGTTATTCAGATGGTCTAGCTCAGATTCATTATCGTGGACAGCATGGATTTCAGAAAACTGATCCATATAAGAGTTAGGAGAGTTTTCGGTTCTAAAGATGTTTAGTTCGACAGTCATGTTACCAAAAGAAAGTTTCATAGACCCATTTCTACAGTTGATAAGCACATTAGAAGTTGCTAAGAAGGGTCATCCTAAAATCAAAGGGATCTGGTTCGCAGGATTGTTTACCTGTTGAGTTTCTAGGACATTGAAGTCGACTGGAAAGATGGATTCGCCTATTTTGATCAATACATACTCGATTTCACCCATAGGTTTCTTAATTGAACGGTCAGCAAGCTGAAGGGTAACCTTGGTGGGTTTCAGTTCTCCTAGCCCTAATTGGCGATAGACGGAGTATGGAAGCGAGTTAACACTAGCACCTAAGTCTAGCAGGCATTTATCGATTTTCTTGTCCCCAATAGTACATTATATTGTGGGGCAGCCAAGATCTTTGTATTTCACTGGCATTGATTGGGACAAGACCTCGCTTAGAGTTGCCGCTAGAAACACTTTCTTAGGTACTTGTGTATGACTTTTTGAGTGCACAAATCTTTTAGAAATTTTGCGTACTGTGGTACTTGTTGGATAATATCTAAAAGAGGAATGTTCACTTTAACTTGCTTAAATATTTCTAGGATCTTTTCTATTTGATCCGTCTTTTTCCTTGGTCGGAGTCTATGAGCAAATGGAGCGGACGAATCAGTAGGTTGGGCTACTTGAGTTTGAGGATGGTCCTTGTCAGAAATTGGCTTAATGTTTTAATCTGAGTTGGTCGAATTTTCGAGAGGGTTTGGAAGATCGTCCGGTAAAGCATTCGGGTTGACCACATGGTTGTCAATCTTTTTGCTGGATCTAAGAATCGTGATAGCATTCAGTTGACTAACATTTGAATCCTGAATGATGTGAATTTGGTTGGGGTATGAATTTTGTCCTCTAGGGTTTTGAATGGGTTGACTTGGAAACGTATCCTTTTCCCTTTCACTTAATCTAGCATTAAGTTGAGACATTTGCTTTTGAATTTCACTCATTTGTTGATTCATGTTTTGCATATATTATTGCAAGGAGTTGTCTAACTTGTTTTGATTTTCAACACTTTGCTTAGTGATTTGCACTAATAGGTTGCTCACCTCAGATAAATTCCCCTCAATCGTAGAAAGGCCTTTTTCATATTGGGGTGCAACCGTTTGATTGTGGAAAGGCATCTGGTTTGAAGTGTACTGATTTTGCCTAAGAGGAGGGTTCATACCATTGTTCGGAAATGCACGATTCAAAGGTCTGTTCATCAGAGGGTTACTTGGACCAAAAGAAAGATTTGGGTGGTTATTGGGTCTGTTGAAAGCGTTTACTTGCTCAAGGGACTGGGGACAGTCATCACCATGTGATTAGTGTCAAGACATATGTGACACGTATCTTGGGAAAAGTTATTAGACTGAGTGTGTGTTCTAACAACGTTCAGGATGGCATCAACATGAGTATTAGAAGAAGAGGACTCGACAGAATTACTGCTGGATCGCGAATAGAGAGATTTTTCATTGGTTCGTCCAAAAATTCCAAAGCTTCTACATCAGTCTGCTTTAGAAAATTGCCCTGACGCATGGACTCTAACATTTGCCTAGAACTATTATCAAGTTCATCGTATACAGTTTGACATAACGACCATGTTTCATAACCATGATGGGGACAGCTTAACAATAATTCTTTAAGTCTTTCGAAGTATTGCCAAAAAGATTCACACCCTTTTGGTGGAAATTAGTGATTTCGTTTCTGACTCTAGATGTTTTTTATGGGGGGTAGTAATTTTTTAGGAAAATTGCTATAAATTCATCCCATTTTTTAATCGAATTTGGGGGCAAGCTGCGAAACTATTTTTCTGCGGAGTCAGTTAGTGCAAATGGAATCAAACGAAGTTTAATACGATCCTCACATAACTGTTGTAATTTAAAGGTTGCACAAGCATATTCAAATTTCGGTAAGAAACTATATGGTTCATTATGAGAAAAATTTCCGAATTTGCGAAGGATGTTTATCTGACTTGATCGGATTTCAAAGTGGTTACCCACAGGATTGGGTAACTGAATGCAAGAAGGGATAGAGACTCTATCGGGAAGAATTCTGTCCATCAGGGTGCGAGGTGCGGGCTCGTTAGCCATTTCTAAAGGTTGGTCGAGTGAACTGGGTTTTGAGGAAAGAGAAGGTGGCTCGGTTCTAACTAAATGACGAGATTCTTGGTCACGGTTCCAAGTTTGCATGCACTAGAAAGAAGAAGAAGAGAGTTCGTCAAAGAAATTTAGATAATGAAGAAGTTAAGAAAGAGGTGAAAAGGAAAAAGGTTTTGAAAATGGGAGTTTTTTTTTGAAAAAGTACGACCTACAGACTAGCGAGGTTTAAAAGAGAGAAGAAAAAACATATGTTAATTTTTTTTTTTTTTTTTTTTTTGAGGAATTTTGATTTTTTTTTTATACTCAAAACAATCACACACAGAAATTAGCTACAAAGAAATTTTCTGTCCTTAATGGCTCCTAACCCAAAATTATATAGTGACGCGTTTTGATTACTTAGATCAAAAGATTTCTCAGCCAGTTTACGGACATGAGTTATTGTTGCACCAGGAATCACCCTAGCAATGCAGCCGAAGGTTTAAGTACCTTCAGAGTAACAACCAATATAATATTTACGAATCGCCGTAATATTTATAAACAGTTATTTATCTGCCTAATCTAGACACCAAGAAATAATTCATTCCAAATGAATCAACTATCAAAATATAATTAAGACCTAGATGAGCCCGCGACTCCGTTAAGTCCAACGTCTCACCGTTATTACTAGTCAGATTCTACGATGAAATGTAATTTGTAGGCTAAGGAAAGGGTGATGAAATCTCTCACCTTATGTGAATTGGGGTGTTGCCCTTCAGAAAAAGAATACAGATGCAGAAATAATAATCACAGAAATTAAAAGATTTTACAAGCAAGCCGCTGCCCCTGCAAAAGATTTTTACAAGCAATGTCTATATTTTTTTATTTACAACAGAAGTCCCTGTAGAGTTAGAAAATACTCACCAAGATCGGCAGTCTGTCCAGTGCAATTGAGAAGCGCTAGCGCGTTCACACCCCACTTGGTGTGCAACCGCTCGAACACTGAAAAGTACGCTGCTTTTTGTTGTTTTCGATTTTTTTTTTTTGAAGTCAACTAAAATAAAAACTTAACAAACTAAACAAGACTAAATTCAAAAATAAAAAAATAAAAGGGAAGAATTAAGCAAATAAAATCAAAATAAAAATGAAAACTAAGCTCAACGACGAAAACAAAAACCAAATTAAGACTCAACAAAATCAAGACTCGACAAAAACTAAACTAGGCTAGAAAAAAGAGAAAAACATTGAAATAAAATAAAATTAAAGAAGAACCAAAGTTCCAACGCTCACTCCACTCATGTTTAAAATAAGAGAAACGCACTACTCCCAAAATAAAACACGACAATTCAACCAATACAACACGCTCAATTATTTCTTAGAAAAACAAGTACCGAACCCTAGACACTGCTTCTACTTTTGGCTATAAAATACCAAAACTAAGTTCCCAGAAACCCACGCAATTGAGTCCACAACAATTCGCATAATATTTTTCTTTCTTTCTTTCCAACTCCAACCCACAGACTTGATGAAATCGCTTTGTTCCCGATCGGATTTTGGTTTGAATTTTCCCAAATCGGATTCTAAAAGTCGAGTTTGGGTGAAAGTGCGAGGTCTGAGATTTTGAAATCGTTCAACAGCGTTCGAATTGGGTGGTTCTGGACAAGGGGTTTTTATGCTTGGAATTTGGGTATTGCAAATCGGGTATAAGGTCATTGAGGGATCGGATGGCTGTGGGTAGGTTTTCGACAGGAGGGCTCAGACCCGTGTGAAGGTTGGTATTTGCGGTTGTTGGCGCAAAGGAGGGTTTCAGATCTGATAATGTTCGTGGAGATTTTGTGTTTGGATCAGGGAGTTTGCATGATGTGATGGTGGAGGAGGTGACGCGGATTTTGGTGTTGACAGCGATGGATGTTGTATTGGTTTTGGGGATAGGCAGTTGGGGCAATTTGAAGAGGGTGCTGAAATCGCGGGTGTGTGACAGAGAAAGGGTAGATGCGGTGCTCTGAAGGGTTGACGAGGCCGGTATGGTATTGCGTCAAGCTTGGTTTTGATGAGGGTTTGTGGGTGTTTGAGGTGTATCGATGAACTTGGGAATGATGTGTGGGTTCACGGTAGATCTATGTTATGGTGATGAGCAGTATGTTTTAGCGAATGATGATTGTCGGTTGAAGTTTTGTGAAGTGAGGTTTTGTGAAGAAGGGTTAGGTTTGTGGTGATGTCTGGACAAGGGGTCGGTGTTGTATGGCTGTTGATATGAAGGGTGATTGAAGAGGGAGGAGCAGTGAATTGGTGGTTTTTGTGAAATTGAGGGACGTGAAGTTAGTTCAGGTGGTTTATTGGTGGAGCAAAAATTCGTAATTGACGTGAAGTGGATGCTTGCAGTTTATTTGTGGTGAGCAAGGCCTTGGTGTGGTTTAAGTTGGAAGTGATTCAAGACGGAATTGTCATGGTCTAGTATTGGTTGCGAGGTGGAGAAACAAGGAGAAGACGGGATTGACACAGCAAGAAATCAAAGCAAACCAGAAAAAGAACGAGGATGCCAAAAAGGATTTTTTTTTTTAAGTAAAAGCAGAAAAATTTGTAAAATGGGAAAGAAATTGAAAACAAAAATTGGCGAGGTAGTTTTTTTTTTTACTTTTTTGGAAGATTATGGTATTAAATACCAAATCGTCTAAATAAGAAATTTTTTTCTTTATATAAACAAAAATAATTTTGTGTTTTTTAATTTTATTTTATGAAGGAAAACTAAAGAGAAAATAAACAAAAACAAAAAATAAATATATGACCCGAAGAATTATTAATAAAAATTATTTTGGTCCCCGGCAACGGCGCAAAAATTTGTTTGCGAACAAATTAACGACTGTAAACAATTGTTTAATCCGTTCAACTTTCCTAAACAACAAGGATTGTTGTAGACGGTGTCGAACTCTGGGACCAAAAATAATTTAATTTATAAACCCAATCAAGTTATTCCATGATTTTAATTGATTGAAAACACAGAAAATAACAGCAATTAAATAAAAAGAGAGATTTATATAGTAAGAGAAAGCAATTAGGGGATAATGACATAGATTGGATTCACACTCATCAACAGCCAACAAATAAATATAGATCTAATTCATGTTTCTGTCACCCACATAAATCAACGATAATTAGGTTCTTAGAAACAAATAAGTAAATAACAACAAGCCTAGCCTATGCAGGAGCAGAGCTCTTAAACAACCATAGACTATCAGGACAGATTCACTAATTAATTTCTAAAAACCTAAAATTATATCTAAATATGATAATTGTTAGATCGAACACGAATATACCCTGTGAAGGAGCATAGCTCTTAAATGACACAGAATATGAAGGTTCAGATCTAACCCTTGATTCAGATCCAGATCTACATGTATAAAGTACTCATCTATTGGCTATGTGATTCATGTTGAATCATATCTATTAGCGTCATCACCCCCTAATCAAAGGGGATTAGCCAGACATAGCTAAAGAAGAAGAGAAAAAGAAACTAAATAACATGAACTTAAATAAAATAAAATAACAACTGAGAGAAAGGGAGAAGAAGAGTTTTATTCCAAGAAGAGAATTACAGAATAAAACTAAGTGTTTTACATGAATAAGATACAAGGTATTTATAGTTGTATTGGCCAAGGCTAAGAGGCTCATTACACAATGTGGGACAAAATCCCTTTTTCAAAATAACCAAGTAGCTAAGTGTGAAAGCATGTGAATGGAAGGCCTTTCATATGAGCCAATGTGAACGCAACATGAGAGAGATGCCTTGCAAATGGGCTAATGTGAATGCGTATGAATAGATTTGCAATTATAATAGCTTGCGGGCATCAAATGGCATCAATTTCAATTGTTTTGAGCATGAATAGGAACTCAATAACATCTGCAACAAGCTATCTTTATGAAAAGGCATTGGATTAACATATGCGGCAGAAGGTGGTTGAACAGCAACATTTCTTCAAGCTTTAATCTTACTCTCAAATCAACACTCTTCATATACCAATTCTTCAAGATTTTCAACAATTACGTGCATTAATCCATTTATCATAAATAATCTGAAAACACAACTACAAATACACAGTATCAATTATTTTAAATATAAAATAAGATAAATAAGCGGATATAATATACACATTTACGTGTATATAATTAGTCGTACTAATAGCGTATATACATATATATAGCTTTTGAAAACCAAAATATCACAAATATGCACTCTCATATACGTATACTATCTCTCCCTGGTGTCTTCCCCGAGGTTAACTATGCAACCTATAACTCTAATACCAAATTTGACAGCTCGCCCCGCACCAGCCAACATTTCCTCCGAAATGCGCTGTGCCAATGCCCGACTAGCACGGAACGGTCATCAAAAGAAAAGAAGCAAGACGATGAATCATCGAAAACCTGTAGTATATCTCATAGCACATGAAATAAAGTATAATAATAACATAACTTGATATAAAACAGGAGAGATAGTGCATAAACTAAAAACTAAACCATCATGGCAGTGGAAAAAAATTCAAAATACAGCTTATGATCTAAACCATCATTATTACAACTTAAAAAAACTGTCTCTAAAGCAAAATAGGAAGGTACACCACTAATGCCCAAAGTAGTGACCAGCCACAACACAGGGAGAATATACGGAAGTGATACATGTAAGCCTCCTGCTCATCTCCGGATAGCTACTCGTGCACAACCAACTAACCTATCTCTAGTTTGCTCATTTAGGAGCACCCAGAGTAATAAGAAGAGATATAAAACTATGGGTCAGACAAAAGTCTGGTATGAGCGATAAGCAGCAAAAACAGAACAATAACAGGTGTACATAACCATACCTGAACCAGGACCTGCAACCAAAGAGTTAGCACTACAGGATGTACGATACTCTTAAGTGACACTAACACATGGTGTGAAAACAATAGGGAGGGGTGTTCATGTCATGGTGATAGCAAACATCAAACATAGCAATCATCCTCACATCTCTCACTCAGTGCATAAAGTATACAATATCCACCACTTTAATCGCCCAATACTTTACAGTGATCATTTTGCCTTTGGGCGTCATAATAACTCCATTGCACCGATCCACAGCCACTAATCCTTTGCTATATCCCCTTTGGAGTCATAACGACTCCACTGCACTGGGTCATAGCCGTGCTACGATCACTTTTCCCCTTTGGAGTAATGGTCACTCCACTGCACTGATCCATAGCCTAATATCCGTCTTTCAGTGGTGAATCAATGTTATGGACATCGATAACCCCTTTGCATACGTCTTGCAGCAAAATCCAACACACTAAGTTAACTAGTGGTTCCCATCTGGATCCTGAGTTCTAACCTCCCATTTGGACTACCTATGCATCTCGGGTTATGGTCTCCGCCAGTTCATGGTTCAGTTTCCATTCGGTTCAAGATACGCATCAGCTCACGGTTCGGGGTACACTCAGCTCTTAACACCATGGTCTGCTCGTGGTGATTGGTTCATGAAACCTGGTCTGGTCCGGCTCATGGAGGTGGTTCGTTACCTGGTGGGTCGCCGTGCTCTATTTCGGTTCGTGACCTTTTTTGGTTCGGAGGGAAACACCAGCTCGTGATCCTCCTCCCCAATCCGGCTCTTGGATGGTCCCTACTCTGGTTCGTGACTCAAGATCATGGTCCAAGCTCTAGGTAGGCTCCTGGTTGCATGCTCGTCTCGTGAAGGGTGCCTCACGGACGGAGGGGGTCGGTTCGTGATAGTTCTTCACGATCTGAGGGGAGAGGGGGTCTGACCAATGTCTGCAACTATTCCATCAAGCAATTTACGCCATACAACGACGTTTTCGACCATTTTGACTTTGCTAAGCAAACATAAAGCATACCATACAGCAATAATAACATGCATAATCAACCATAAACACCAAAACAACAATATGACATGTTTATATGGATCAAACATACCCAAAACCCCATGTTTTTCCCTTAATCATGTTTAATCAAATCTAAAATTAGGATTAGCAAAACATGTCCAAATTAACCCAAATATCTAACAGAGGCATAAAATAATATTTCGGAATTTCTAAATATTTTTCCAGATTTTTAACATGCATAATTTCACTAATTATCACTAATCACCTCTAATTAGTCATAATTAGTGAAAAATGATGCAAATCAATCACCTTATCCACAAATAAACTACAGATCTGGAAATATTTCTGATATGGTTCAAATCCCAATGCAACACAGCAGCTCTATCTCCAATATGATGTTGATTTGCGTTGATTTGATGTTGATTGGCTTAATTGATGATTAAACAGTGATTTGGGAGTGATTTAGAAGGTGGAGGTCATTGCTAGGGTTAGAGAAGGTAGATTACGGCTAGAAAATTGAAAATAATCGTTCTCTAACTCATTTCAGCTCTCCCATAACCCTTATCCCGAAATGGGTTATGGGACCGTTTACTAATTACCCTCCTAGGCCTACTTAAGTGTTTTTTCACCTTCCAAACCTTATTTCAGCCGTATCTCCCAAACGGTAAGTCCGTTTGGATAATGTGACCACTCTACGGAAAGGTAAACCATCATCCGAATCCAATGAAAGTAGTTTTAGGTCAAAAATCTTTACCAATAAAAAGTTCTAGATGAAACAAAATTTTCTAGGGACAAAACACTCTTTTAAAATTCGGCCAAAATCTTGAACATGAGAAATGACCCCAATAGTCGTCTCCCAAAGTTACACGACCATACAAGTTCGTATGAAAAGAAATAAATATTCTACAATCCCTCGATGCATAGAATGCGGGTCATTACAAGTGTTCCTTTATTGGTAACTGTGTTGTTCCAATATAGGGTGCTCACCTTCCACAAATGTCAAAGCACTTGGCATGTTTTTCATTACCCACTAGGCTACAATATCCGTGTCACTGCTCAACATGATACTCACTGGACAGTGACTTTTCGTGATAATTGCTATGTCTGTACAACGTGTAATGACATTCCTTTACAAGCAAACACTACAGTCATAGGACTAGTGGCACGTCTTGTCATTTGGCTGACAATTGCTTTGGAAATCACAGCACGTAAAGCAAAGTAGAAACAGTGACCTGCCATATCATGGCAGTAGGAAAGCAGTTTCCCTACAGTATTACATCAGGCGAAATAGTTTCGGGCAACACGTAAAGCAAAGTTGTAATAGTGACCGTTCACATCATTATTTGTTTTATTCAGTTGTACACCATGCGGCTATATATCTCTACGAGTTTTGCTCAACTTAACTCAATCAGAAAAGTTTTTTTGAACTAAACTTTGCATTCCTACAACTATGCCTTCATGGCCCTCCTCATGGATTCTGACTAGGATCAAAACTTAGCTCAACTTCTGCCACCTACACCTCGCGCGATTCCCCCTCCTCCTACTTTGACCGCCGTGACCCTTTGCTGACCAGAACCCACGCAGAAACCCCCCTTCCTCTGTCCAGTTGTGCAGATAACATCCCTACCTCCGATTAACAAAGTGAGTGTTTATAATTTCTATTTTTATAAATTCTAACTTTATTTAAACAAGAACTGTTTTTTTTATTTTTATTTTATAAAAGTATAGATTTTGATAATAGAAGTTATGATTTCGATGATCATGAAGTTGTGATTTTTTTGATGATAAAGTTGCAATTTTTACGTCATGAAGGTTAGGATTTTTATTTTAGGAAATCTAAGATTTTTAATTAAAGAAAAGTTTATATTTCTAAATAAGTAAGGAAAAATTATATTTTTATATAACGAAAAGATTACATTTTTGTAAAAGAAAAGCATTGTAAAAAGTTTTGAACTTTAAAAATAAAAGTTAAGAACTTTAAAAAGAAAAAAATATAATCGAAATAGCGATATAAAAATTAGATTTTTATATAGAATAGCAACATAAAAATATGATTTTTATATAGTAGTGATTATAAAAATATGATTTTTATATATAGTTAGAGGAATAAAAATCTGATTTTTATTATATAATTATGTTGAAATAAAAATGTGATTTTTATAGCGTTGAAATAAAAATGTGATTTTTAATATGAACAGCGTAGAAAGACTGCGTTGGCGTGGCAAGCAAATCCAAACGGTTCAGAAATTCAGAATAGAAAGGAGGAGTAGATCCTAAAGGTGAGAACTCCCCCTACGATCCTCTTTATACAGTTATTTATTATGTAACTCAATATATGAATTGTTCCCCGTCGTCCGTGGACCATGGACAACTTGTTTGATTGTTTGGTTTGGATGGTTTGATTATTTGGTTGTTTGGTTGAACGAATTGATTAGAATTTGGTTTTTGTTCGATGTGCGCCATTATTAGGCGAGGGATAAGGCTAGACCTTATTCCGTTTCTAGTATCGCGCCGTTATGCCGCGATTTTTTTTTAAATATGTTAGAACAATAAAAATATCATTTTTATTGTGTAAATGAACTGAATAAAATATTTTATGATTAAAAATATAATTTTATCGTTGATGTGAATAAAATAAATATTCATTTACAAATCATACGATTTGTTTATGAACACACATTTAGCTGATATTAATTGGGCGATAAATTTTACACATTGCCCAACTAAACAAATAAAATTCATTATTGGTTGATCGAAACCCTACACGGGTATTGGGATGATATTGGACATACACTAATCCAAATAATTAGCTGTATGTCGATCGATTGATTGACAGGCTGTATAAGCGTCGAATATTTATATTTGATGCTTATGCAGTGTAGAATGCACTTTGGATGATGGTTGACTGTGTTTGATTGTCGTTGTGTACATGTGTGTATGAAATCCATATAATAATATTATATGCTAATTGACTGTGTCTGATTCCAGTTCAGAAAGAATAAATATTTTAAGATAACGATTATTTTAAAATAATGAATATTTTAAAATGATATTCTATAAAAGATCAAAATCTGATTTTGATGTCTGATTTAGGATGGACACGAAAACATTTAAATATATAAAGCCGTGTTGATTAGATTAACGCCATTTTGGATGTGAACGATATTTATATCGATTTTATTCATTTTTATAATGAATATCGAAAAGGAAATGATTTCAAAAACTAATGTTTTGAAAATATTACCATTTATATATCAATGATATGGAATATTCAATTTTGATTTGAAATTGAATATGAAGTTGAAATCATTTTGAAAACGAATTTAAAACGATTTATAAACTACGTTTCAAAAGGAAATCGATGAAATATATAAATATATATATAATATAATGGCCTGAATAGAACGCGCCGCGCTGCGGTAGTTCGCGAATTTCGACCATTAACTTCGAACGGACATTACGGGAGATCCGACCGTCCGATTCTCCTAAAACCGGAACTGTTGGGTTCGTATCGAAAAGAGCTTTATAATGAATATTAGAGATTTGAAATCAAATGGTTGGATTTGGAATTATGTACAAATCAAATTTGGAAAAGGTCATTGTAAGTGCAGTTCGATGGCCGTTTATGGAAGTCGACTGTACGTCCCTTGATAAAATTATTAAAAATATCAATAGTTAGTGTAAAATCATAGGAAATAATTTGGAAAGAACTGGGATGAAAAATTTCGCATTTGAAAAAATAAAAATATGTTTTTGTCGAAATGAACTAGTTTAACTAGAATTAAAAATCCAATATTTTTAAATAAATAAATTGGATTTGAAATGGTTTTAAAAATAACCAGGATTTCTAATATATGAATTAGAATGGATTTAAATCGAAATTATCATCGGAATATTTCGATATTGTATTCTGTGATTATACAGATATTGTGGAGGAATTTGGAAGATATAGATATATCATTATTCCAAAACGATATTTCTTGATTTCAGAATTTGATATTGAATATATGCTGATATATTTTCTATTTAGAGCCTTGTATTTAATATCAAATTGGATTTCGGGTTTGTCTTGAATGGTATCTTTAATAATACTGTTCTTAAACCCAATGGAGTTAAGGAAATTAGAATTTGACTGGAGATTAGTTAAGTTGAATGGTTTCTTGGGTATTGATCTGATGTTGGTTTTGGCCTTCGAGGTTAATACTTAGGGAATTATTCTCTTACAAATTTACGGTTAGAGACTGATGGGATTTTGGGTTTGTCAAGAACTGTGTTTTAAATGGCACTTTTCTTAAACCCAGGGTGAAAAGAATAAATCTTTTAATTAACATTGTTAGAGTTTCCAATTATATTTAATAATTAGAATAAAATAGAATGTGAATTAGGTTTATTGTAAACTGTGTTTTTAACGACATTCGTTCTTTAACCCGGTTTACGATGAAATGTGATTTGGAGTTTATAACTCTTTTTATTAAGATTTAACGGGAATTTTCCAAAGTAACGGTTTTCCAATTTAATACATTAAATTTCGATTGAATGGAATTCGATTGATAATAATCGAAGTGAACTTCTGTGGAGGAAGACTGTTAATACATATGGAATTTAGAAGGCTTTCCCGTTATTCCATTTATATTATTAGTCGGATACGGAAATCGATATCGATTATATATATTGATTTGGGCTTATCATGAACAGTGTTTTAAATAACACTTGTTCTTTAACCCGATTAACGATGGAATAAGATTTTGGGTTGTCATGAATGGTATCTTTAATAATACTGTTCTTAGACCTAATGGAGTTAAGAAAATCAGAACTAACTGGAGATTAGTTAAGTTAAATGGTTTCCTGGGTATTGATCTGATGTTGGTTTCGGCCTTCTGGGTTAATACTTAGGGAATTGTTCACTTGCTAATTTACGGTTAAAGGCTGATGGAATGGAATGTGATTTTGGGTTTATCGTGAATCGTATTTAAAATGACATTGGTTCTTTAACCAAGTTAAAGAAAGGATATGATTTCCCAAGTTAAACAATCGTTAATATTGATTTTTGGGAAGATTAAAACCAGGTGGAGTTTTAATGCAACTTTAATCAGATTGAAATGATATCCAAAGGAAGATTAAAGAATAAATTTAAAGAATTTATATTTGATAAATTTAATGGGAACCTTTCCCAAGGTATGAGAATATTTGAATAAAGGAATATTCTAGATTGGAATGAGGCGTATGCTGTGTTTTTATTGCACTTGGTTATTATATACGCGAATTATTCAGAAAGACCGGGATCATCCCATTCTGAATAACTGATTCGACGATATGTCGAGGATGAAGACGGTGGTTGAAGACCAGAGGTCTTCACATCGTTTGGATGATTACTGACATCTTGATTGGGCTATACACGTAAGACAAGGTAATAAGTGGTGATCGTCCAGACATACTTGGAGATCGACAGATGGGCGAGGACCTCTTCCCTGTATTAGACATATGGGGGAGGAATAAGGTGTCTCCGGTTTCGTTCAGACCCAGAATGAACTTGTAAATGGATGTGGGTCTGACATCGCATTTCATTCTGTGTGATTGATAGACATTGGTTGCATAGTGTGAATTACCTGTGTGGCATGCTGAGATGCAAATGATCAAGGCTTCTGTTTAAAAGCAGAGTCTTGTGGTTGATGATCAAAGCACAGCTTTAATATAGCGTAGCTTTGTGTAGCATTGATTCGCGAGCCTCACACCCCGGTGTAAACCAGAAATGGGAGAGGACATCAGGGAGGGCATGTGTTTCCTTCTAGCTAGGAGTGGTGTCAGCGTTTTGCAAGCCCTAAAGTTTTACTTATGTGGATGATGAATAGCGAGGTGCCTCGGTTATATCGGTCGATCCTTGGCAGATGGAGTCATTTGGCTCATTTACGCCCCACAGGGCGGGAAAACGTATTGTTCAAGGTTTTTTAATCCACAATGCACTTTTATGGGCCATCCCTGATGATCCAAAGGCCCACCTAAGTCTGGGTCCTGAGACATGGGCTAGATTGTCTTGAAGCGGTGAGGACGATCCCTTGCCTCGGTTCACAGATGGAAATCCAACTTCCAATACGACATTTTGTGGTTTTAATTGTAAACCTATATATGGTGACATAGTGGTATGGGGCACTTATGCCGTCTATGATTGATACTTATGATTGAAATTGTTTTGACACTATACACTTACAGTAATAATAAAACATGAAATTTTACGTACCAAGCATTCTTGGCTATTATAAGGTAAAAACTCTATCCTCCGGCTTGCGTTGCATTGTGTGATGGGACCTGAGTCTTATAATAGCTTCATTATTCTTTATTTATCATTGCGCTGTAGTTTTTATGCACTGGTATTCTTGGGAGGAAACCCATTCCGTGTTATACGGCGTGGTCCCTTGATATACCTAACCTTAAAATCAGATTAATAACTGTTTTAGTTCTCACACCAGTCACATGACTGACCTGGAGTTTATTGTTTTAATCTAAACTCTGGGTTCCCCTATTTTCCACATGGGCAGCTAGTAGTTTTGGTTTTGTGGGTTTATATTCACAGGATCCTGGTTTACAGCTGGAATGATATTCAGAAAGCTCTGTATCCGTATATTCTTTTCATTTGTGTTTTGTATTATTTCCGCTGCATTGTAACTTGTAAATCTCTGATATTTAGTAAATGTGTAATATATATACATGCTCTGTATATTCTTGTATTCTGATGTAAATTGTTGTAATAAGCAATGAAATGTCCTTCTGTTTGTGTTCTGATTGGTCTTGTTCTCAAAGCATTCCGTTCTTCCTCTTCACTTCGGAAACTGGGGAAGTTTCGGGTCCTTACACCTTCCAACGTCACCGTACAATATCAGTTTTTCCGCGGACAAGGCTTCGACGTGTACCAGTTTTCTAAGTTGCACTTCAATATATGTGGGTATATATTGGTTTTAGATACAAAAGGTCGGATCTTTGGCCAAGGGGGTGCAGCCTTGCGGTGTGGGGTACACGTGGGGGTTGTTTTGGGCTGTAAGGTTCACGGGCGGGGTAGTTTTAGGGTAGAGGGGTGTAAAGATGTAGCCTTCAAGTGTTTCAGGTGGTTTAGAGGTGGTGGGTTCCACGGCAAGGAGGAGGTGTTTCTTGGTTTGATGTGGCGGTGGGGGGAGGGCGCGGGTTGGCTGTGGGGCACGGGTAAGGCTGTGGGTCGATGGGAGGAGAGAGAATAATGGAAGAAGGAGGAATAAAAGAGAACAAAAGGAAGAGAGAACGGAAAGGAGGAAAAGCGAGGGAGAGGGTTCTATTTATACACCAAAGCTAGGGTGGTATGTGCAATTATCCCCGCTTAGGTGTCAACATGAGAAAGGATAGATTAAAGGAGAAGTAAGGGCCTTAAGCAAATTTTCCATCCATGGTTTAATTAATTACTTCATGCATTATCCTTAGTGCCACTTCTTATTTTTTGTTCCATAAAAATCATCATTACTTAGGCTATCCATCATGGAAGAATGCAGACAAGAGTTAGTGAGGTGTCAAGGAGGGAGTAAATTAAGTAAACATGTTTTTGATTAACTTAAGGTTGCATTTAATAAAATGACCTTTATACGTCTATAACTCGTATGATCAAACCGTAGGTCCGATTGGTACAAAATTTGAAATATTACTAAATTTCATCAATATAGATCTAATGAAACTTGTCTCGTCGAATTCAAAGACCATTTTAAAAAGGTCCCTTTTGTAAGCTTTTATTTAATTTCAACAAATTTTTTGACATGCGCTTATGTTGCACACGCTCACATACTAACTTCAATTAATATGAAATTTGGAATCTTACAATAATTTAACATTACAGATCTGATGGATCTGGTTTCATCGAAATCCGAGATCATTTTCAAAATATCCATTTTTCAAGTTATTGAAATGATGGTGAATTATCGAATTTCAATATATTTATTCGAATTCGTATTTTTTAAATTGGCTTAAATTTCAAGTCATTACAATCTCCTCCACTTAAAGAATTTTTCTCTCGAAATTGAAATGAAAGAGGTAATAAATAGAAATAATATTCAAAAAACGGGTTTACCTCGCAAACGAGCTATTCTGAGGTATCCACTCTCCAACGGGGATAAGACTTCTGTATACTGTCTTCTGTTTCCCAAGTGCAATCCCCTCGGATCACCGCTCTATTGCACTTTGAGTATCTTCATTGTCTTGTTTCTTAGTTCCTTTACATCCTTGCCAATGATCTGTAAAGTCTCCTTTAGAACTGTTAATAAAGCCACCCAATTGTTCAAGCTGGCCTATGTTGCTATGCCCATTTAGTTTAGCTCCTGTTTTGTGACCCTGCCATATGAGCCCATGTGTGTGCATTCCTATGTGCTTGTGTTGTTGCACCATACATGAGAGTTGTCTTGTTCGTTTGCCACTTGTCTGCAAGTTTTGGTGATTGTTCACTTGAATTTGAACACATGTAAGCTTTGCGTTTTAAACTACTGACCTGGAGATACTTGCATATATACACACACACACATACATACATATGTATGTGCATACATGTATCATGCATGTGTAACTTATAAATGTGATCTTTTTGAATGGCATATGAATTTTCTATTAGCAGACCATTTTATCTGTGTTGTGGTTGTTCAGAATCAGCAAAATTTAAATGTTGGTTCTGATCAGCAAACCGGTATAGATGTATTGGGGCCGATCTATGAGCATTTGAGATACAGTCTGTCTTGTGGTATTTCTAGTGAATCACTGTGAATATCACAAGCTATCTAGACATAGCTTGACGTATATACATATCAGACGAAGTCAAGAAATATGATGATAAACATGCCAAAATTCTGAGGCGAATACAATTTCAAATAAATTTATATCTACTAGAATGTAAATCAATTTATGTTCCAGTTTATTGTGTGTGTTTCTATGAAAGGTATGTTGGTGACTAGACTGACTCTGAAGCGGACTGAAGACAAGTGTGTCAGTGTATGAATGAAATTGTATGTGTTGGTGTATGAATAAATGTAACAGAGTTTGTATATGAAACTGAGTGGTGAGTGTTGTGGTGAGGAACCAATGCAATGAAATGAATTTGAATGTATTATATCAATGACATGTACAATAGTGGAGATAGAAAATATGTACTATTCAAATGTTGAAATATAATATTTATTTGAATAAAAATACTATTTGAATTATAAATTCTATGTTATAACGTCTTATTCAAAATAAATATTTTTTTGTATGTGATGTAGTCGAATAGTACAATTGCAAACACATTTATAATATATATATACAATATATGTTTGTTATCATCAAACAAAAATCATATTGTTATAGAAAATAATCTCCCCCTTTTGACGATGAAAATATATAATAAAATTTTGAATACAATAAATTATAAAGCCCCCCTATATGTATGCTCTTCCTACAACAAAAACTATTACTCATATGTGCATATAAGTAAAGAAAAAATAAATGAATTGAATTCCAAAATAAATAAATAAATCAATAAAAATTCACTCATTAATCAAAATCTTAACCATTCTCCCCCTTTTGTTATCATCAAAAGGATGTAGAAATCGAAATAGTTATGAGACATAGACTAGAAATATAAAATCAAATCAAGAGAGAGAATGTACATTATAAATTTCATTCAATCAAGCAAAAATAATAATATTCTTCAAACTTGGAAAAGTTAACATTGTAGAATGATTGATTTACGATGATTTTTATAAAATGGAGAGAGTTTTAAAACGTATGAATTTCAATTATTTTAAAGTAAATTTTTTTAAAAAAATGAACATGAAATAGCAACAGATTTGGACTATGGTTATAAATTCAAATCAAGTGACCGAAAGCAAATAATCACAAATCCCAAAAACTATCAATCAAAAAATCACAATATATCATAAAATAGTGACACATTTCATAATTCAGAAAATGGATTGATGGGTTGGTTTTTGCATAGCAAGGAAGATTTCATATATTTGTTTATTTTCTTTCCTTTTCCTTTCCTTTTCTTTTTATTTTAAGAGCGCACTAACCACTCATAGCCCATTTGGGATTTTAAATGGGATCGGTCGCAAATTAAATTATAAGTAATCTCTAAACATGCATGACCATATCTAGGTTTTTCAAATGAGGTTAGAGAAAAACTAATTATATAAAAATTCTCCTCAATATTTAAAACCAAAAATAAATGATATAGTTATAGAAGGTACAGAGATGGTTGTGAAATAAATTTCTAAATTAATCGGACTATGAAATATGTTCAACTATACTAGGATTTTTGAATTTTTTTAGTATCTCTTTTTCAAAAAAATAATATAGTCACATTTCCGTCACAAATTTTGAAATAATATATTTTCTAAGATGATTTCAAAAAATAAACTCTCCACATTAAATAAAACCTTGATGGATGACAGAAGGATGATAAGAAAAGAAGATGTTCATGAAATAAGCATCAATTTAAAGATATTATAAAATCTGTTCAAAACCATGAGAATTTTAAGAAATCCCCTCTTATTGTGAAATATATTATAGTTACAACTCATCACAAATTCAAAAAAATTATAAAAATTTTGATGAGTTCCAAATATAGTTCAATTTGGTTAGTGATTTCAAGTATTGAATAATTAATCAAAAATGATTTTAAAACTGCAAACTATCAATTAAAAGAAGGATTCAGAAAGATCTATACAAGATGAGAAACAACAGTTCAAATCAAATCAATCAATTGAATAAGACTTCTAAGATAGATACCACTTGGAGCTCCTAATTACCCATAGAAGTCAATGGAAAACTATACATTGATTTTTCAACATGTCATGCACACATCAGGCCTAAGCAAGTAAATCTAGAAATTTAAGTCCATCTATTAGAACAACAAACTTTCGATGTCAAAAAATAGTAGTTCATAGGAGAATTTTTCACAATTATTTGTATCAAGCATAAGAGATAGATCATGATCCAAGATAGAAGCAGCTCATTTGAAATCACTTGAAGAGATATGTAAATTCCAGGAATCAATGAATCGATCACACAAGATTATCAATTTCAAATCCAAGTAGTGTATGAGATTCAAGATATCAACAATTTCTAATGATTTCAAGAAATAAAATATCCAATCTAAATGACCGTTATTTAAAAGAGAGTTTCAAGATGCAACAAAACAATCCATTTTAAATGATTCTCAATTCAAAAATGTCAAGCCCATCTAAAAATGAATGAAATTATCACAACTAAAAGAATAGTAGTGTGCTATAGTCAATGTAATTTTTCAAATCTTTCCAAAATGAATTAGAAGAAACTCAAAACAACAGAGTTGTATGAAATTTCATTAGCTTTTCATATCATAAGAAAAAATTAAGAATTCCGAATAACAAATTTCAAGATATGATAAGAATGCTTCAGCACTGTTAGGAATTCAGGAATCAGTCGAAGAAATTTAAACTTCAAAACAACTGCAGATATTTACAAATTTGAATTCACAATCTGGAAATCATCAAGGCATGAGAGTTTTAGATAAATGAATCTTATTTCCAGAAAATTATGACAATGTCAATTTGAAGTTAGAAATCTCAAGAAGTGAAAAAAATCGTGACAATGTCATTACACATAAGCATAATAGAGGGAAGAATAAAAGAATAAAACAAACAGAGGGAAGGATAGAAAGGAAGAATGAAAACAAAGAATATAAACAGAAATGAGTTTAGAAATCATACATGATTTACAATTGATGTTGTGGATCTCCACTCGACAGTTAGGGCTAAGGAACATATATTGAATGACATCAATCCAAATATGGAGCAGTCTTTAATTCTTCAAGAAAATCTTTCCTCAGCCAACCTACGGTACATAAATATTTAGGAGATCGAGTGGTCTCATAAAATTTGTAAAACCACTCTTAACTGTATTCATGACTTTCCAAACCTAAACCTGTTTAAATAACAATCCATCTGAATTTATCTTTGCACCCATAGGAACCCAAATCTGTTTGAATTTACTCAGATTCATTTTGTTATCTTTTGGCATCAAAATTCGTTTAAATGGATTGTTATAGAACAGGTTCTTATCTCGTTCATGATTTAAAAATCCATTGAAATTTTTAGATTCCAAATTTACAATTAGAACTTTTCCCAAAAAATTTGAAGGATTTTTGAAATCATTTGAATTCAGCTTTTCAAAATCATCAATTTTTCCAAAGCCGAGACCATTCTTATTATCAAAAGAAAATTGATTTTTCAACAACATATTCAAAGATTTTTCTTTTCAACAACTTATTCAAAGATTTTTCTCCAACTAAAAAACATTTCGAACTCTACTCAAGACCATTGATTTTGGATTTCAAATATTATTCTCGTCTGTTAGCTTTTCAATTTTGGTCTTGGACTCAAAGATTTCGGATTCAATTGATTTCATTGTTCGAACACAAATTTCTTGGATTTTTCAATTTATTTCTCAAGCTCTTTCAAAATTCATTCTGTTTTCAATAGATTTTGTTTCTCAGAAAATTCATGTTCGTAATTTTTGGCAATCTTAAAATTTTCAAATTCTATTTGCAAAAAAATGTTTTTACTTTTTAGTTCAATCTCATTTTCTTTTAAAAATACAATTTCCTTTTCAAGTTTTTGAATATTTTCATTGAGATGAACTAAAATATTTTTCAAATTGAAACAACTTTTCAATTAGAGTTTGAAGAATTTTTAGAGCATTCAAGTTTTGATTGCAAATCATTAATTTTGCATCGCAACTCTGAGTTTTCAGATTTCAAGTTTTTGTTTTTCGATTTGAGACTATCAACAAATTTAGTTAAATCTGTACAATAATGAACTAAATCTTCATATGAAAAGTCTCCATCGCTATCATCATTTGATTCTTTATCAGTAACTCATGTTAAGCATACATCTGAGTCTGGGTTGACTTTTCGGGGTTTTGAGCATCTGTTTTCCTTTCTTCCATACATTGCATCAAGAGTTTTCTAGATATCCTGCGCAGTTAAACAGTGGGAGATATGATTAAACTAATTGTTACTAATAGAAGAATAAATAATATGCATAGCACGAGCGTTGTTAACCTTGTTCCTCTTATCTCGCATACCACCCACATTTTCAATAGTATTCTAATATTCAAAAATAACAGATTTTAATAGAATTCGATTTTCAATTTCCAATTTAAAAAATTATTCCATTGAAAATAATTGGAATATTACTGGACTGGCTCTCGTTAACCTAACAACTAGAACAATCCACGACTCTAGAGTTAATGAAAAATACCAGCTCTGATACTACTTGTAGGATTTAGATTAACACTAGAGGGGGATGAATAGGGTTTATTGCAGTTTTATAGGATATTAAAAATATCACAACACAGATTTCAACGGAGAAAATAAATATAGAAAATAAATGACTTGGAATTTACCCAGCTTCGACAAACCATGCTTATTGCTGCATTACCAAGATTTCTACTAGGTATTAAAACATATTCCCTCTTACAAAACCCTGTAAACTCGCATCCCCTGCTACTGCTTTAATCCTACGTTCAAAACCCTAGACTGATCTTTACCCCCATGATCAAATTTCCTCGAATTACAAACCTGTAACTCGTAGACCAATTTTGAAGTAAACTAGAAAACCTATACAATGTTTTTGAAAAGTAAATAAAAAACCACTCAAAACCCTTGTAAAATTAAAAGGCTGGCTACCCCTTTTTATTCTTAAACAAATCGGGCATCCTCTCTTTACTTTAATAGCCGACCAATTAGGGTTTTTCTTCCCCAAATCAATTCGTGACTTCTGGAGGTTTATGAATTCTCTAATGGCTTCGAAAATGTTGCTTATGGTTGAACGATTTGGGATTGTGATCGAAACTTCAATTGTATGTGAGTATTTAATTTTTCTTGATTGCTTGAATGAATTGTATTGTTTCGATACACTATTGCCTGTGATCAATAGGTTGCTATTTATAGGATTATAAAACCCTAATCCTTCTCTAATTTCATGCGTATAATTTGGTCTTGATTGTTTTGATTACATCTATCGTGAATCTTTTGACTGTTTTCTAGAAACAATCGAATAGATTATATTTCCATTATTAGTTTACTGGAAATATTGATTTTAATTCTCTGCCCAGAATTGGGCTTGCAATTTTCAGTGATTGATTTGAACACTTGCCTGATATATATATATATATATATATATATATATATATATATTGCTTGTGTTGAATTCACTAAAACTGGAAACATTATTTTTGTGGATTTGAATGCTTTCCAGAAATTCTTGCATGTAGAGATATTCCATCTATACTCCTAAAATAATATGCTGCCACATGTGTTATGCCATTGATACGCATAATTCCATGCTTTCCCATTTTCTAGATCAGTCAATTTCTAAAAAGAAAAGTACCATTTCTTTCATCAATTCGTATTAACCCTGAGCACATTGCTATTCTTACTCTTGCACACTGTATTCATTACCTTGTTCCATATTTAAAACACATTGGGCTTGTTTCCATGCTCTTGTGTTCTTGAACTTGTGTTGAACATTGATATGTCCCCTGGTTATGTGCTGATGTGCTTTGCCATACACTTTGATGCATGCTTGAGATCATCTTATAGTGTTGATCTTGGCTTGTGATGGTGTATGCATTTGTGTTGAATATATTCTCGATCATGTTCTTTGCACATCCTATGTATATATGACCTTGTGTTCTTTTGTGTGCTCGACCCTCCCAAGCTTACTGCCTTGACCATGTTACTTTCCACTTCTTTGCATTGGTTGTTCCTGTGCTCCACTGCTCTAGTAGCTTCTTGAAATTATGTTGCATCTTGGTTTAGTTCCTGAAGTATGTCTTTGAATCGAAACAGTTGTTGTACTTATTATATTGATAAGAATAGTTGGTTCACTTGTTAATGCCTGCTGTGCATTCGTGCATTAACATATTTCGACCTGATGCACCTCAAGTTCCATATGCTTGTCCATACTAGTTGCATTGACCTTATCTTGGATTGCTGTTTGACCAGCATTCTGTTTCGTGTCATTTGACCTTGAGTCGTAAAATGCCTGTATTTGTTCTTTGCTATATTTGTGTGCATCACTGTCTTTGTCCTTGTATCATATTACTGGTCTATAGCACTTATGCTTGATGTCCATTTATAGTTTCTTGAGCCTTGTTATGATGTGTACATACACATTTCATGTTGCCTCCTTATATCTTGTCTTATGCACTTCATTTTTACATGCTCGTCCATGTTGCCTTGTGTGGTCTTGTATACCTGCTTCTTGCCATATAGTAAGCACATTATTGTCATTTTGGCCATTTATATTATGCTACCTTGTAAGCCCAATTTTTTTTGATAGTGCACTAAATTCCTATCTGGGCTTGCATTTGTACACCTAAGTTATACTTGCCATTTGCACTACTTTCTGCTATCTTTGGCCATTCCTTGGTGGTGTGCACTTAATTTTGCTATGTGGACTTGAACTCTACCTTTGAATTGAGTATTTACATGTTGACTGATTACTTTTTCAAGCTGGCCCATGTTGCTATGCCCATTTGGTTTATCTTTTGCTTTTTTTAAACCTTCCATATGAGCCCATGTGTGTGTCCTTTGTGCTCGTGCTGTGCATCATATATAAGAGTTGTCTTGTTCATTTGCTAATTGTCTGCATGTTTTGGTGTTTGTTTACTTGAATTTGTACATATATGTGTTTCTCTTTTTAAACTGCTGACCTCGAGTATGCTTGCACATATATATGAGTATATACATACACAAGTATGTGCATACATGTATCATGCATGTGTAATTTATATATATGAGCTGTGTGAATGACAAACATGAATTTTCTATCAGCAGACCACTGTATTTGAGTTGTGGTTGTTTAGAATCAGCAAATTTTAAATGTTGGTTCTGATCAGCAAACCAATATAGATGTGTTGGGGCTGACCTGTAAGCAATAGAGATACAGTCTACCTTGTGGTATTTATAGTGAATCACTGTGAATATCATAAGTAGTCTAGACACAACTAGATGTATATACATATAATACTAAGTCAAGAAATATGATGAGAAACACACCAAAGTTCTAAGGTAGATAAAATTTAAAACAAATTTATATCTACTAGAATGTAAATCAATTTTTGTTCCAGTTTACTGTGTGCGTTTCTGTGACAGGTATGTAGGTGACTAGACTGGCTCTGAAGCAGACTGAAGACAGTGTTTCAGTGTATAAATGTAATTGTATGCGTTAATTTATGAATATATGTAACAGAGTCTGTATATGAAATTGAGTGGTTGAGTGTTATAGTGAAGAGCCAATGTAATGAATGAAATTTGAATGTATTATATTAGTGAGATGTACAATAGTAAAGATAGAAAATATGTACGATTGAAATGTTGAAATATAATGTTTATTTGAATGAAAATACTATTTGAATTATAAATATTATGCAATAGCATCTTATTCAAAATAAATATTTATTTATGTATGTGATGTTGTAGAATAGTACAATTGCAAACACATTTATAATATATATATATATATATATGTTTGTGTGTGTGTGTGTGTGTTTGTTATTATCAAACAAAAATCGTACTGTTATATACAACAGAAAGAACATATTGATTTTCGAGTATAAAACATTTCATAACAACGAAAATAAACATTGCATTACAACATCATATTGCACAACATATTACACCAGGAATACATCAGAGTTAATGTAACAACTCAGAAAATCAGAACCAATTTAAAATTTTTATTTTGGCTATTTTGTTGATTTTTAAATAGTTAAAATAATTTTTAAATAATAATGATTAAAAATTTATTTAAATCGAAGTTAGAATGAATATATTTATTTTAATTATAAAAGAAGTTAGAAATAGTGCGAAAGTTTGAAATTTTGAATTCGAACTTTGACTGAATGTACAGGATGTAAAATAGATCAAATTTTGGTGAAACCAAAAATATTAGAATCTGTTTAAAAATATTATTCCAACGAATCCGAAAAATTGAAATTTCATAGTGGGAATAAAAAGTTATGGTCAAATGAATATTCATAAAAGTCGCTATGGAATTTAATATAATATATAGCCCGTATAAATAGCCATTTTGCAAACGACCTCCGTTTTCGACGAAACCACTTTTGTTGGATCCGGAATGTCAAATTGTTGCTAATTGTAAATTTCCATAATTTTTGGAATTAATATGTGAGCATATTAAATTAAAATGTGTTTTGTCAATTTCAGTCAAATTTAATCAACTAGAAAATGGTCATTTTTCAAACTGTCTCCAAATTCGACGAAACTAGTTTTGTTGAGACTGTATCGTCAAAACAAAGCCAGAAATAATTTTTTGGGTATTTCTGGAATCAGTATGTGGCCCTGATAAATTAAAATGTACATTTAAATTTAATATTGAATGTTTATATTTTAATTTTAAAGAATAACTGACTGAAATAGTCGAATAGGCATATGAAACATATTCCACTGTGTCCGAAATGAAGGTATTTAGTTAGGGGCAACAGTTGTTGGGTTTGAATTGGAGCTCATAGGGATTAGTGAATATTTTTGGAATTAAAGAATTAAAAATATATAATTATAAAAATCGGCCAATCAGAATTCATCTTCCTTTCTGGAAAATCCCGTAACCCTTTGAAATCGATGGCGGCTACAGCAAGAAACTTCTCACCTCAATATTTCTTGATCCACTCAATGAAATCCTCCAGTTCTTAAGGCAATTTGGTAGTGCATTCTCTGTTCTTCAAAACTATGTAAGATTTGTAAAGTATCGTCGCGTATCGAGGGAGAATCACCTTCGTGAACTCGCCACCTTCACGGCGCCGCCGCTCAGCACAGCCGCCACCGCACCTCACTGCGCCACCTTCGAACGGAGCGTCACTCCGAGGTCTTCGACGTGGTGCTAATGTATCGTCATCCCGTGCAACCGTTTGGAAGAAATCAGTAAAGCTGGTTTTGAACGATTTCAGAAAGGGTACAGCAGAGTTAATTTAAACTATTAATAACACTTTTAAGTGTTGCAAATTCATGTTTAATTATAAAAATCATATCTCTCTCATACGTTGACGAAATTCAATGAAACAGAAAGCGTTGGGACCGTAAATTCGAGATCTACATTACATAAGAGGCTGGAGAATTTTTGGAGCCATCTACAATTTTAGAATAAATAAACAGCAAAGTGAGATTTTTGAATCCGAATTAATTAAATAAAATTATATTAGGATGCAGACGGTGTTCAGGAACTCCCGACACCCGTCGTCCATAGACCATGGACAACTTGATTTTTGTGTGGTGTGTAATTGGTTGATTTTCGGTGATTGATTATGGTTGAAATGAAATTGGTTGTTATTATGGCATTAGATTGCGTAGAAAAATGTATTAGGAAATTAAACCCCTTGTAAACGCCGCGAGGCCTAAGGTAGTGCGAGAAGACATACATCGGGATGGTGACGGTTTTAATTACACTACTGTTATGCTACCGAAATTTTCTGAAATATCCTTGTGTTCAAAAATATTCATGTTTTTATATATTGATTGGTTAAATAATATGAAAATTAGATTTTTAAACATATATATATATATATATATGAATATGAAAATGGTCATCATAAGTCAACATAAAATCTATATTTTTGTTGTAAATCAAAAATGGTCATTTGTCTTATAAAATGAATTTATGTTTGATTTTACATTTTTAATGTAAATGGGACATTAAAAATAAACATTTAGATATAAAAATGAATTTACATTTGATTTTACATTTTTAATGTAAATGAGAAATTAAAAATGAAACATTAAAAATGTTCATTGCTATATAAAATATCTTTTCTTTAAAATATACATTTTTAATTTAAATGAAACTTTAAAATGATCATTAGTTAAATAAAAATGTTTTATTTGAAAAACAAAAGAAAAATATATTCATTGATTTGAAATGAAAATATATTTACAATAAAAACTCACATTTTATGGTATATAAGAAAAGATCAAAAATAATCATTATTTAAAATGAAGATTTTTTACCAATAATTCTCATTTCTATTGTAAAGTAAAAATGATCATTTGTTGAAAAAAAAATTATGGTCAACATAAAGAGAACACATTTGTATGTAAAATAAAAAGAATACATTTTTATATGAAATAAAAAGATTACATTTTTCTTTACAATGAAAAGAGATTACATGTGCTTTGCAAATAAAAAGATTACAGTTTTCTTTACAATGAAAAGAGATTACATGTGCTTTGTAAATAAAAAGATTACATTTTTCTTTACGAACAAAAGAAATTTCATTTTTCAATGTAATATAAGAAACAAATAAAGAAATTTCATTTTTCAATATAATATAAGATATAAATAAAGAAATTACATTTTTCAATGTAATATAAGAAATGAATAAAGAAATTACATTTTTCAATGTAATATAAGAAATGAATAAATAAATTACATTTTTCAATGTAATATAAGAAATGAATAAAGAAATTACGTTTTTCAATGTAATAAAAGAATAAATAAAAAATTACATTCTTAATGTAATAAAAGAAAGATAAGGAAAATTACATTTTTAATGTAATATATGATTTCATATATAAAAGAAATCAATGTCGAAATGAAAATGGTGTTGAAATCATTGAATGATATATATATATATATATATATATATATATATATATATATATATATAACGAATGCTGCAGTTCGCGATTTGAAATCGTAAATTCAAACGATTATACCGAGAGATTCGACCGTCGGATTTTCCCAAAACTAGAACCATTGGGTTCGCTTTGGAAAAATCTTTCCAGCGATATAAAATTTGCTAAGATCCAACAGATAGATCTTGAGAATGTGTAAATCATATTTTGATGAAAACAGCGCCAAGGCTGCGTAATGACCCGAAGCGTCGTTTAATAAAAAATGGCAATTTTTATATAAAAAAATAGCGATAAATCATTATAAAATATTGTAAACGATATGAAAAGAAAAAAAATTGACTTAAATTACATATATACGCTAATTATTTGAAAAGACCGAGTTAATTCTCAATTCAAATAATTAATCGACGATTGGAAGTCGAAGATTTGAAGATGGTGGATTGAAGACCGACGATCTTCACATTGAATGGATGACTACTGATGCCCTGGATTGCTTAGCTCCCAGGAAGATGTTACAGTGGTAGTTGTCCGGACGTACCTGTTGACCGTCCAGATATGCGAGAGCCTCACTTCTGTATTGGATATATGGAACGAGAAATAAGGTGTCCCCAGTTTCATTCAGACTTAGAACGGACTTGTAAATGGATGTATGTCTGACATTGGATTTAATTCTATGCTGATTGATTTCTATTTGATATATATCTGCTTGGTGACGGAGGATTTATTCTCTTGCCTAACACCCTTCTCTGAGACGTACGAGCTCAGAGGTTATATATTGGTAGACATCGGTCGCATGGCATGAATTTTCAGTGTGGCATGCCAAGATGCAAATGATCAAGGCTTATTTTTGAAAAGCAGAGCTTTAAGGTTGATGATAAAAGCAAAGCCCATTTTAGTCATAGATTTGTGTACAGCGTAACTTTACGAGTCTCACACCCTAGTATGAACCAGAAACGGGAGAGGACTGCAGGGAGGACATACGTTTCTTTCTAGCTAGAAGTGGTGATAGGGATTTGCAAGCCCTGAGATTTATGTAGATGATGGAATGAGGCGCCTCGGTTTTGAGTCCCTAGTGGCTCTATATTTATGCCCCATAGGGTGGAGAAACTTATTGTTCAGGCATAATTAATCCATTAAAGTATTTATGGATCGGCCCTGAAGATCCAAGGCCCAGTTGCTGCATCCTGAGACATGGTAGGCTAGATTGTCTCGAATTCGGTAAGGACGATCCTTGCCTTGGTTCATGATGGAAATCCAACTTCCAATACGACTCTTGCAGTTTTGATTGTATAACTAGTATGGCGACATAGTATATGGTAGTTATGCCGTCAATGATTAATATATTATGATTGAAATGCTTTTGAAACATATATATATATACTAATAATAATATCAAATCTGTTTTATCGTATCAAGCATTTTTGACCATTATAAGGTAAAACTCTATCCTCCGGTTTGCATTGCATTGTGTGATGGGACTTGAATCTTATAATGGTTTCATTTTTCTAAAAAAGCTTTGCGTTGTTTTAACGATTTACTTTATTTCATGCACTGGCAATCCAATGGAGTAAACCCATTCCGCGTTAGCGATGTGGTCTTGTGATTAGCCTTATTATTAAATAGGTTATGTAAGATTTCTCGTACTAGTCCCATGACTGACTCGTAGTTTGTTTCACTTTGCAAACTCGAGTGGGAAGCCTTGTATATGTTTTAGCAGACTCATTCTGGATTGCTTTGGAGCTGAAGATGGATCTTATCATTTCTGTTATGCTGTTCAGACTTCATTTAGTATATTATGTTTGATTTCGTTGCAGACATTTTTTATTAATCGAAACTGTATTATGTACTAAGTATGATCCTATTATGCTATGTAACTCTAATGATATGTAATTCCCATTGTAAATTGAGGTACTTTATCTGCTATAATTCTATGTTTATGTTCTGCTATTATTGTTTATGTGTAATATTCCAATGATTATCCTTGCTTTCATACTACGGAAGTTTGGGGTCATCACAGTTGGTATTATAGCTTTGGTTAAACTTAGCTCGGAATGTAACATATTAACAAAACTCATCAGAAATAGAATTAACAGAATTCTAAAACGAATAACTCATCATAGATAGGACTAGTAATATCCTAGAATGAGTGTAGCAGGATAAAATTCAACCCAATAGATTCATTTACACTTAAATATATGTCTCTATGCTTTATAATATTTATTCTGTTGGCCCGACTCTTGGTCTGCTATTTGCAGACATAGTAGAAATGAGTGGCAGAAACAGAAGAAGTAGTGTTATGTTTCAACAATCTAATGACACAATTATACCCCCACAACCAGAACCAAATCTAGAAGCTCTAGTAAAGAGGTATCGAAATCTGGGTGGAGAACCATTCTCGGGCAAAGAGTCCGTTATTGAAACACAAGCATGGGTGCGTTCTTATGAGCGAATTTTAGAAGGCTTAAACCTGAGAGATGATCAGAAAAGATTAATAGCATCTTGGGCACTCAAAGGTGAAGCTTTAATATGGTGGGAAACTGTTGCTGAAGAAAATCCAGAAGGTAGTATTACTTGGCAGAGATTTAAAGAAATGTTCGCAGAAAAATTTATTCCTCTAGAAGCTACTGAGCGGCTATATGATGAGTTTTATAATTTGAAACAAGGAGATATGATCATTCGGGAGTATCAGAATAAATTCAAAGAACTTTCTCGCTTTGGCCCAGAACTAAATCAGGATCCTATAAGGAAGAATCTGAGATTTATCCACGGACTTCAAAAGAAATACGAAAGTAGGGTACTTGCTCATGTAAATCTTCCATTTTCCGAGATGATACAAATGGATTATCACTATGAATATATTGATGAGCAACATGGTTTGGAAGAAGAGGAAAGGAGATCTGGTAGCAAAAGAAAGTTTGAAACTGATAGCCCTGAGGCAAGTGCGAAGTCGGATGTCAGTAGAAAGCCCAAAGTCGGGCAGAAAAAGGTAAAGACAGTCATATGTCTCAAGTACAATAAGCAAGGGTATTCAATAAGAAATTGCAAATCATCGAAAAAACAAAGGAAGAATGGATCTAAATCCAATAAGAAATCCCAAGAGAACAGAGAATGCAACATCTGCCATCAGACTGGTCATGTAAAGCAAGATTGCACGCTTTTGGAAACGACCAAAGAACCTCAAGTCAATAAAGTGACAGAAACTCCAGCACCCTCAACTAATAGGGAAAGGCTAGATGTTTCGGAAGGCACTCTTATTGTCAAAAATATTCCAGTTACAGTGTTATTTGACACTGGCGCATCATGAAGTTTCATATCGAGTAACATAGTTAAGAAGTTAAAGCTAACTCTAAAGAATCTTAAAGAATCGATCAGTGTTCACAATCCGATAGGGGCTTCTCTTGTTCTGGTTTATATTGTACAGTGCTAGTCTCCTACTCTTGCTATCGGTTTCCTTTCAATTTAATTATTATGGATCTTTCTAAAACTGATATCATTCTCGGGTAGGATTGGTTGACCAAATATGAAGCCCAAGTTAAATGTGCTGAAAGAGTTGTTAAAGTCAAAACGAAGCTTGGAAATTTTGTTATACCCTATGTAGGCTCAAATTAAGATAGAAAAGAATTTTGGGATGCTCTTGAGGCCACCCGCACTGCTCTTATAAATATTCCTATTGTCAAAAATTATGCGGATGTATTCGAAGAAGTTGATAGCTTACCTACGCGAAGAGAAATTGACTTCAGAATTGATCTAGTTCCGAATGCAAGGCCAGTGGTGCATCCTATTCGAATAATGACATGTAAAGAGAAAGAAGAATTGGGCAGTCAAACTAAACAGCTTTTATGCAAAGGTCTAATCAGGCCTAGTTTCTCAAATTGGAGTGCAGCAGTAGTTTTTGTTCCTAAGTCAGACGATACTCTCAGACTTTGTGTGGATTACTGAGATCTCAACAAGTAGATACTTAAGAATAAATATCCATTGCCCCGTATAGATGATTTATTGGATCGTTTGAATGGAGATAATGTGTTTTCTAAAATGGACCTAGCTACAGGTTTCCATCAACTGCGGATTGCTGAATAATGTGTTCCTTTGACAGCTTTCAGAGGCACAGACATATTTTATGGGTGGTTAGTAATGTCGTTCGGCTTATGCAATGCTCCAACTTATTTTGTCGATTTAATGAATTGAGTATTTCGCGATGTCCTGAATAAATTAGTTCTGCTTTTCATTCGAAGATATTTTAATCTTCTCTAAGTCAACTGCCAAGCATGAAAAACATTTGGAACAAGTTTTGGAAATTCTGAGAAAGAATGTATTAAAGGCCAAATTTTCTAAATGTATATTCTGGCAAGAAGAAGTGAAGTTCCTCGGTCATGTAGTGTCGAAGGAAGGAATTTCAGTGAATCCCAATAAAATCACAGCCATTCAAGATTGGAAGCAGCCTAACACTCCTACAAAAGTCAGAAGTTTCCTAGGATTAGCTGGCTATTATTGGAAATTCGTTAAGGATTATTCGAAACTATCTTGTCCATTAACGAAGCTTACAAAGAAGCACACAAAGTTTAATTGGACACCTGAATGTGAGGTAGCTTTCCAAGAGCTGAAACTAAGGCTGACTACTGCTCCAGTGTTGACTATTATTGATGACAATCAAGATTTGAAAGTATGGACATAAGCTTCTGTCGAAGGTATTGGTGCAGTGTTAATGCAAAGGGACAAAGTCGTTACTTATGCTAGCCGTCAATTGAAGCCAAATGAGAAGAGATACCCCACTCATGATCTTGAGTTGTTAGCCATCATTTTTGCTTTGGAAATATGGAGGCACTATCTTTTGGGTGAGAAGTTTGAATTATATACAGATCATAAATTCTTAAAGTATTTGTTCACCCAAAGGGACTCGAATTTGAGGCAACAACATTGGTTAGAATTTCTTGCGGCCTATTATCTGGACATCTTGTATACTCCCGGGAAAGCCAATGTTATGGCGGATGCGCTTAGCAGAAAGAATGCGGTCGCCGCCAATCTTATCATCGCCAATCTCAACATTACACCTACATTGATTGATAAGATCTCTGCTCTTCAGAAGGATGATGAGTGTGACGGCCGCAAATTTCGCTCGATCCGAATCAGTCGTTAAACCGATCTAGACCGTTCGAAACCCCTGATCGTTTTGAGAACAGGACAAATCAGAATGCAGACGGAAGAACATTTCATTGTTATTACAACGATTCCATCAGATACAAGAATATACAGAGTATAAATGAATAAATTACATAAGATAAATATCAGAGATTACAATAAATTACATAGCAGCGGAAAAATAATACAAAGCACAACTGAAGGTGATATACGGATACAGAGCTTTCCGGATATCATTCTAGCTGTAAACCAGGATCCTGTGAATTATGAATCTGCAAAACCAAAACTACTAGCTGCCCGTGCGGAAAATAGGGGCACCCAGAGTTTAGGTTAAAACAATAAACTCCAGGTCAGTCATGTGACTGGTGTGAGAACTAAAACAGTTATTTAAAGCTTTACTTTAAAAGAGAGTAATTCAAGGGACCACGCCGTATAACACGGAACGGGTTTCTTCCCAAGAATACCAGTGCATAGAATAAACAGCGCAATGATTTTTCGAAAAATGAAGCTATTATAAGACCCAGGTCCCATCACACAATGCAACGCAAGCCGGTGGATAGGGTTTTCCCTTATAATAGCCAAACATGCTTGGTACGTTTAAAACAAATCATTTGATACTATAATAAGTGTATAGTGTCAAAACAATTTCAATCATAAATATCAATCATAGACGGCATGGGTACCATCTATCATGTCGTCATACTAGTTCTACAATTAAAACCGCAATACACGTATTGGAAATTGGATTTCCGTCATGAGTCGAGGCAAAGGGCAAGCTCCTCTCCGCTTTCGAGACACTCTAGCAAATGTCTCAGGACTACACACTCTGGGCAATCCTGGATCTTCAGGGCCGGTCCTCACTTACGTTAGAGGATTAATTATGCCTGAACACATGTTTTCCGGTCCTTACAGACCTAAAATCGAGGCGCCTCGCATTCCAACAACCACATAGGTGAAAAGTATATAAATGTCAGGGCTGGTAAGTCACTAACACCACCAAAGCTAGAAAGAAACGTCGTGCTCTCCCTGCAGTCCGTATCCCGTTTTTAACTCATACCGAGGTGTGAGGGTCGCGAATTCACGTTATACACAAAGCTGCCACGTAGGTCGTGCTTTGATCATCAACCACAAGACTTTGCTTTTCAATAGAAGTCTTGATCCATGCAACTCAGCATGCCACACAGGCAATTCATGCCATGCGATTGATATCTATCGATATATAACCTCTAAGCTCGTACATCTCAAAGAAGGGCGTTAAGCAAGAGAATAAATTCTCCGCCGCCAAACAGATATATATTTAACAGAAATCAATCAACCCAGAATAAAATCCAATGTCAGACACACAATCCATTTACAAGTCCGTTATGGGTCTGAACGAAACCGGAGGCACTTTCCCCGCATATCCATCGATCTCCAGGTATGTCTGGACGACCACCAACTATTTCCGTCCTCTTGGGTGTACATCCCAATCAGGATCGTCAGTAATTATCCAAACGATGTGAAAACTTCCGGTCTTCAACCACCGTCTTCATCTTCGACTTAGCGTCGAATCGGTTAATCAGAATGGGTATAAACCCGGACTTTCCGAACAACCCGCGTATGTTAAAAACAAATGTTACGCAAACACAACATACGCCTCATTCCAATTCAGAATATTCTTTTATTCACAAAATCACATTTTTAGGGAAAGGTTCCCATTAATTTTATCCAAGATAAATCCTTTCAAATTTATCCTTTAATCTTCCTTTGGATGTCATTTCAAACCAAATTATGGTTTTTCAAACTAGTCGAGATTAGCAAACCACACCGAAGTAATTATTTATTTTATTTCCCAATCCCAACCTATTCATCCCATGAAGCAAAACTGGTAATACTCCATATCTAACACCACGGTGTTATCGGTAAAATTAATTACCATTTCACGTTCAAATCTAATTAAAGATTTAACTATCGCTTGGAGCAAAACTGGTGATACTCCATTCTCGCTCATTTCCCAAATTTGATAATTTAGATTACAAATTCACATTTCAATCTAATTGCAGATTCATTAAAACTCCTTTTATTGGGTTAAAGAACTAATGTCTTTTAAAACACAGTTCACGACAAACCCAAATCACATTCTATTTATTATCGAGTTAAAGAACTGGTGTTATTCAAAAAACTGTTCACGATAAACCCACATCAATTCTATTTAAACCCATTTCAAATCCAATTTATTTATTTAAAAATAAACGGGTTTTAATTTCAGTTCAAAACTAGTTCATTTCGATAAAAATCTATTTTTATCTTTTCGAATATGGAGTTTTACATCCCAATTTTTCTGAAACCATTTCTTATGATTATACACAAATTATTACTATTTTTAATAATTTTATCAAGGCCCGTACAGTCGATTTCCAACAACGGCCATCGAACTGCACTTACAGCGACCTTTTCTGAATTTGATTTGGACGTATCTCCAAATCCAACCGTTAGATTTCAAATTTCTAATATTCGTTAGAAAGCTCTTTTCATTACGAACCCAACGGTTCCGGTTTTAGGAGAATCCGACGGTTGGATCTCCCGTAATGTCCGTTTGAAATAAATGGTCGAAATTCATGAACTACCGCGGCGCGGCGCGTTCTATTCAGGCCATTATATTATTTATGTAATATATTTCGTCAATTTCCATTTAAAACGAATTATATAAATAGTTTTAAATTCGTTTCAAAAACAATTTCAACCTTTATTTCAAATTCAAATCAAAGTTGAATTTTCTATTATAAATCTTTTTTTACTTTCATTTCTATTTGATTTCAATTCAAATTGATTTTAATTCGATTCGAATTCATTTCATTTTCTATTCAATTCGAATTCATTATATATTCAATTGAAATCAAATTCGTTATATATTCAATTCATTTCGAAATCGTTTTATATCCAATTCATTTCGAAATCGTTTTATATTCAATTCATTTCGAAATCGTTTTATATTCAATTCATTTCGAAATCGTTTTATATTCAATTCATTTCGAAATCGTTTTATATTCAATTCATTTCGAAATCGCTTTATATTCAATTTTAAATGAATAAAATCGATATAAATATCGTTCCCATCGAAATGGCGTCAATCTAATCCACACGGCTTCATATATTTCTATTTTCAAATATTCTATTTCAAATATTTCTATTTCAAATATTCCTTATTATCAAAATATTTCGTATCTCAAATATTTCTATTTCAAATATTTCTTATTATCAAAATATTCTATTTCAAATATTTCTTATTATCAAAATATTTCGTCCAACACATGACTAATCTCAACGGATGAGGACTGTCAACACATGAACCTTTATTTTATATATTCTTTATTTTCTAAATTGGAATGAGGCCCAATCAATTACCATATAACGTTAATTATATGGATTCCATACACACATGTATAAAATAGCAACGACAAATAATCAACCATCATCCAAAGTGCACTACACTGTATAAGCATCAAATATAGATATCTAACGCTTATAACAGCCTGTCAATCAATCGATCGACATATTTAATCAATCAGGATGAGTGAACTTCAAATTTCATCCCAACACCCGTGTGGGGTTTCAAACAATCAAACACAGATTTTATTTGTGCCGTTGGGCGATGTTTAAAATTTATCGTCCCAATCAATGTCCTCCAAATAGGTGTACATAAACAAACCATCCGGTTTGTAAATGAATATTTATTTATTCACATTCACGTTAAAAATTTTATTTTTAATGATAAAATATTTTATTCAACCTATGAATGTTCTATTCAGTTCATTTATTCAATAAAATGATATTTTTATTTTTCTAACATATTTTGGAAAATTTCGGCGGCATAACGGCATGATACTAGAAACGGGACGAGACCTAGCCTTATCCCCGGTCTAGTGAAGGCCCACGCCATTCACACATCAATCAAATCAATTTCATTTCACCAAACAATTCAATTCAAACCAAATAATCTAAACAACTACACAACCAAACAATTTAGCAAACAAGCCATCCATGGTCTGTGGATGATGGGTGTCGGGTGCTACTAAACACCGTCTGCATCCTATTATATATATAACTAGAAAAAGAGATTTAGAGTGAGAAGTTCTCACCGATAGCTATCCAATATAATGACTCTTCACTGATAGAAATCTTCGCCATTCTCGCCTTTTGTCGCTTTCGTTGTCCGCTTTCACTACATATGTAAAAATCACATTTTTATATACTGATGTCTTTAAAATAAAAATCACATTTTTATTTATTCACTTTCAATTTAAAAATCATATTTTTATAATCACTTCATTTATTTAAAAATCGAAATTTTACATGGCTATTCAATATATAAAAATCGAATTTTTACTTCGCTATTCAATATATAAAAATCGAATTTTTTACTATGCTATTCAATATATAAAAATCGAATTTTTACTATGTTATTCAATATATAAAAATTGAATTTTTACTATGCTATTCAATATATAAAAATCGAATTTTTACTATGCTATTCAATATATAAAAATCGAATTTTTACTATGCTATTCAATATATAAAAATCGAATTTTTACTATGCTATTAAATATATAAAAATTGAATTTTTACTATGCTATTCAATATATAAAAGTCGAATTTTTACTATGCTATTCAATATATAAAAATCGAATTTTTACTATTCTATTCAATATATAAAACTCGAATTTTTACTACTTAAAAATCAAATCTTTTCACTAATCAAAAATCTAACTTTTCCTCATCAAAGATCTAAACTTTCTTCCTACAAAAATTTATTCTTTTTCCTTAGAAAAATACAATCTTTTTCTAATTAAAAATTGTATATATATTTTTATTTCTTATGAAACCATATACGCTTTTCATATATACATATATATATATATATATAATAAGATTGAATTTTTATAGGATGTTTTACATAATAAAAATCACATTTTTACTCACCTAAATAAGTAAAAAAGGAAATAAAAACTCATCATTATTTTCCTAATGCCGAAGGAACCCAAATCGGTGAAGAGGGGAGCATCAACAATCGATTGAAGGGGGATTTTCAAATCGAGGAAGGAAAAGAGAAGCGGGGTGGTCTGAGAACGACTGGTGGGGTCCGGCGATTGTCGTCGCTGGCGGTGGCTCCTGGTGGGCTGCGGCGCTGTCCAGCGTGGAAGGATTTAGGGGGGGCGGTGCTCGCTGTAATTGAGAAGAGGAGGGGAGAGCAGGGTGTAGCGGGAGAAGATGGAAGCGGAGGAAGGGAAGAAGGAAGGAGGAAGAAGAGGAGGGGGTGCGCTAGCCTCTGGCGCAGCGGTGGCCTCCCTGGAGGCGCCGCATCGGGCTAGGGCGCGATGCCCCTTTTTTTTTTCTTTCTGCTAAAACGAAGAAATAAAGGGGGGGCAAAAGTGTAAGGGGAAAAGAGGGTTAAATTTTTTATTTAATTATTTTATTATGGAAAAGTTGACTTTTACATACGAACTCGAAACGAGGCCCACCGCTTGTCGTCCATAGTGTTCTACCCCCATTCCGAACACAACGGGATATGTATCGCAGGCTGATTCGGTCGTTACAATCAGTTTTCGTCAAAATCAACATATAACTCTATATATTGAATTTGAACGCGCATTTCAATTTACTGGGGTCAAATACTAACCCGAAAAATTACAGAAAAATATTTTCTAGCTTCGTATTGATGATACGGTCCTAACAAAACTAGTTTCGTCAAATTCCGAGACCATTGGAAAAATGGTCAATTTCCAGTCGATTAAAATCAACTAAAACTGGTCAAACGCGTTTTCCTTTGCCACGCTCACATATTGAATCGAAAAATTATGAAAATTGGAATCTAGCAATAATTTGACATCACGGATCCAACAAAAGTGGTTTCGTCGAAATCCGAGGTCGTTTGCAAAATTTCCATTTTTTAAGGGCTCGAATTCCATAACGACTATTCAGAATTTTCAACTGGACATATCTTTTGATCCCCGCTATGAAATTTTGATTTTTCGGATTCGTTGGAAAGATATTATCAATTAGATCCTAAAATTGCCAAAATAAATTTCTCGTTGATATTATTTAAAATAATCTATTTTAAATATTCAAAATTCGCTAAAATTGCCAAAATAAAAAAATTAAACTGGCTCGCATTTTCGAGTTATTACAATCTCCCCTCCTTAAAACTTTTCGTCCCCGAAAAGGAACAAAGTCGAAAGTGGTTTGATTAATCAACTCTACGTTCGATCTGGCTTCCATTCTCCAACTTTTCAGTTTTTGAGAATTTTCAAATTCTTCAAAAATTTGGCTAACACCCTAAATTTTCGAAAAATTTCGCCATAACCTCCCCTGCACCGGGAGCCACGGGAAAATCCCGAAATTGCCATATAGGCCTTCTGATCTCAAAAAGAAAAAGAAAAAGCTAAGCGGCTAGCCAATAGGCTCGTAAAATCATCATCACCCAAACAAAACAGTGAATTATAGTAAACATGTACCTATTTGTTGGGCAAAAAAATTTTATTCTCTGCTCTAGCCTCCTTGCTATGACCTGTTCAATGTAAGTATATGTATATGCAAGCAAATGCGACCAATTTTCAATAATATTCAATATTTGGTTCAATTAGGCATAATGGTTCAAAATTATCAAACAAATAAACAGACAACACAATCATCAATCAATTAGTGGATTAGAGTTTTCAAATTCATAAATTTGATATATATACAAAAAAACATGTTTTTGATGCCAATTCACAACAATGTGTTCTAGCTATATTAGTTTTGGTTCTCACACCATTCTAATGGAAATATATAGATATCATACCTTCGAAACACAAAAATAATTACTGACGATGACGCGTCAATCATTAGAATCAGGCCCGTGCGACTAGAGTGTGATTCAATATCTATCCAGTATATTAAAACTTCGAATATACGTTCATGAAGCGTATATGCAAAATCTTTATATACTCGATAGTCCAAATTCAAAATAAATAAATAACCAAATATGTTTAAAACGATTTAAATTTTCAAAACAAAATTGTTTTCATTTGGAAAATATACTCTTCACACTCGTTCTAGGATACTATTGATCCTATCTCTAACGAGTCATTCTAATTGGATATTACTAATCCAATATCTGATGAATTCTTTCGTATGGTTCTAATGTGTCTTGTTCTCGAGCTCTGTAAACCAAACCTCTGATACCAAATGTGACGGCTGCGAATTTCGCTCGATCCGAATCAGTCGTTAAACCGATCTAGACCATTCGAAACCCCTGATCGTTTTGAGAACAGGACAAATCAGAATGCAGACGGAAAAACATTTCATTGTTATTACAACGATTCCATCAGATACAAGAATATACATAGTATAAATGAATAAATTACATACGATAAATATCAGAGATTACAAAAAATTACATAGCAGTGGAAAAATAATACAAAGCACAACTGAAGGTGATATACGGATACAGAGCTTTCCGGATATCATTCCAGCTGTAAACCAGGATCCTGTGAATTATAAATTTGCAAAACCAAAACTACTAGCTGCCCGTGCGGAAAATAGGGGCACCCAGAGTTTAGGTTAAAACAATAAACTCCAGGTCAGTCATGTGACTGGTGTGAGAACTAAAACAATTTTTTAAAGATTTACTTTAAAAGAGAGTAATTCAAGGGACCACGCCGTATAACACGGAACGGGTTTCCTCCCAAGAATACCAGTGCATAGAATAAACAGCGCAATGATTTTTCGAAAAATGAAGCTATTATAAGACCTAGGTCCCATCACACAATGCAACGCAAGCCGGAGGATAGGGTTTTCCCTTATAATAGACAAACATGCTTGGTACGTTTAAAACAAATCATTTGATACTATAATAAGTGTATAGTGTCAAAACAATTTCAATCATAAATATCAATCATAGACGGCATGGGTACCATCTATCATGTCGTCATACTAGTTCTACAATTAAAACCGCAATACACGTATTGGAAATTGGATTTCCGTCATGAGTCGAGGCAAGGGGCAAGCTCCTCTCCGCTTTCGAGACACTCTAGCAAATGTCTCAGGACTACACACTCTGGGCAATCCTGGATCTTCAGGGCCGGTCCTCACTTACGTTAGATGATTAATTATGCCTGAACACAAGTTTCTCGGTCCTTACAGACCTAAAATCGAGGCGCCTCGCATTCCAACAACCACATCGGTGAAAAGTATATAAATGTCAGGGCTGGTAAGTCACTAACACCACCAAAGCTAGAAAGAAACGTCGTGCTCTCCCTGTAGTCCGTATCCCGTTTTTAACTCATACCGGGGTGTAAGGCTCGCGAATTCACATTATACACAAAGCTTCCACGTAGGCTGTGCTTTGATTATCAACCACAAGACTTTGCTTTTCAACAGAAGTCTTGATCCATGCAACTCAACATGCCACACAGGCAATTCATGCCGTGCGATTGAAATCTATCGATATATAACCTCTAAGCTCGTACGTCTCAGAGAAGGGCGTTAAGCAAGAGAATAAATTCTCCGCCGCCAAACAGATATATATTTAACAGAAATCAATCAACACAGAATAAAATCCAATGTCAGACACACAATCCATTTACAAGTCCGTTCTGGGTCTGAACGAAACCGGAGGCACTTTCCTCGCATATCCATCGATCTCCAGGTACGTCTGGACGACCACCAACTATTTCCATCCTCTTGGGTGTACAGCCCAATCAGGATCGTCAGTAATTATCCAAACGATGTGAAGACTTCCGGTCTTCAACCACCGTCTTCATCTTCGACTTATCGTCGAATCGGTTATTCAGAATGGGTATAAACCCGGACTTTCCGAACAACCCGCGTATGTTAAAAACAAATGTTACACAAACACAACATATGCCTCATTCCAATTCAGAATATTCTTTTATTCACAAAATCACATTTTTAGGGAAAGGTTCCCATTAATTTTATCCAAGATAAATCCTTTCAAATTTATCCTTTAATCTTCCTTTGGATGTCATTTCAAAACAAATTATGGTTTTTCAAACTAGTCGAGATTAGCGAACCATACCGAAGTAATTATTTATTTTATTTTCCAATCCCAACCCATTCATCCCATGAAGCAAAACTGGTAATACTCCATATCTAACACCACGGTGTTATCGGTAAATTTAATTACCATTTCACGTTCAAATCTAATTAAAGATTTAACTATCGCTTGGAGCAAAACTGGTGATACTCCATTCTCGCTCATTTCCCAAATTTGATAATTTAGATTACAAATTCACATTTCAATCTAATTGCAGATTCATTAAAACTCCTTTTATTGGGATAAAGAACTAATGTCTTTTAAAACACAGTTCACGACAAACCCAAATCACATTCTATTTATTATCGGGTTAAAGAACTGGTGTTATTCAAAACGCTGTTCACGATAAACCCACATCAATTCTATTTAAACCCATTTCAAATCCAATTTATTTATTTAAAAATAAACGGGTTTTAATTTCAGTTCAAAACTAGTTCATTTCAATAAAAATCTATTTTTATCTTTTCGAATATGGAGTTTAACATCCCAATTTTTCTCAAATCATTTCTTATGATTATACACAAATTATTACTATTTTTAATAATTTTATCAAGGCCCGTACAGTCGATTTCCAACAATGGCCATCGAACTGCACTTACAGCGACCTTTTCTGAATTTGATTTGGACGTATCTCCAAATCCAACCGTTAGATTTCAAATTTCTAATAATCGTTCGAAAGCTCTTTTCGTTACGAACCCAACGGTTCTGGTTTTAGGAGAATCCGACGGTCGGATCTCCCGTAATGTCCGTTTGAAATAAATGGTCGAAATTCACGAACTGTCGCGGCGCGGCGCGTTCTATTCAGGACATTATATTATATATATATAATATATTTCGTCGATTTCCATTTAAAACGAATTATATAAATAGTTTTAAATTCGTTTCAAAAACAATTTCAACCTTTATTTCAAATTCAAATCAAAGTTGAATTTTCTATTATAAATCTTTTTTATTTTCATTTATGTTTGATTTCAATTCAAATCGATTTTAATTCGATTCGAATTCATTTCGTTTTCTATTCAATTCGAATTCATTATATATTCAATTGAAATCAAATTCGTTATATATTCAATTCATTTCGAAATCGTTTTATATTTAATTCATTTCGAAATCGTTTTATATTCAATTCATTTCGAAATCGTTTTATATTCAATTCATATCGAAATCGTTTTATATTCAATTCATTTCGAAATCGCTTTATATTCAATTTTAAATGAATAAACTCGATATAAATATCGTTCATGTCGAAATGGCGTCAATCTAATCCACACGGCTTCATATATTTCAATTTTCAAATATTCTATTTCAAATATTTCTATTTCAAATATTCCTTATTATCAAAATATTTCGTATCTCAAATATTTCTATTTCAAATATTCTATTTCAAATATTTCTTATTATCAAAATATTCTATTTCAAATATTTCTTATTATCAAAATATTTCGTCCAACACATGACTAATCTCAACGGATGAGGACTGTCAACACATGAACCTTTATTTTATATATTCTTTATTTTCTAAATAGGAATGAGGCCCAATCAATTACCATATAACGTTAATTATATGGATTCCATACACACATGTATAAAATAGCAACGACAAATAATCAACCATCATCCAAAGTGCACTACACTGTATAAGCATCAAATATAGATATCTAATGCTTATAACAGTCTGTCAATCAATCGATCGAAATATTTAATCAATCAGGATGAGTGAACTTCAAATTTCATCCCAACATCTATGTGGGGTTTCAAACAATCAAACACATATTTTATTTGTGCAGTTGGGCGATGTGTAAAATTTATCGTCCCAATCAATGTCCTCCAAATAGGTGTACATAAACAAACCATCCGGTTTGTAAATGAATATTTATTTATTCACATTCACGTTAAAAATTTTATTTTTAATGATAAAATATTTTATTCAACCTATGAATGTTCTATTCAGTTCATTTATTCAATAAAATGATATTTTTATTTTTCTAACATATTTTAGAAAATTTCGGCGGCATAACGACACGATACTAGAAACGGGACGAGGCCTAGCCTTATCGCCGGTCTAGTGAAGGCCCACGCCATTCACACATCAATCAAATCAATTTCATTTCACCAAACAATTCAATTCAAACCAAATAATCTAACCAACTACACAACCAAACAATTTAGCAAACAAGCCATCCATGGTCTGTGGATGACGGGTGTCGGGTGCTACTAAACACCGTCTGCATCCTAGTATATATATATAACTAGAAAAAGAGATTTAGAGTGAGAAGTTCTCACCGATAGCTATCCAATACCACGACTCTTCACTGATAGAAATCTTCGCCATTCTTGCCTTTTGTCGCTTTCGTTGTCCGCTTTCACTACATATGTAAAAATCACATTTTTATATACTGATGTCTTTAAAATAAAAATCACATTTTTATTTATTCACTTTCAATTTAAAAATCATATTTTTATAATCACTTCATATATTTAAAAATCGAATTTTTACTATGCTATTCAATATATAAAAATCGAATTTTTACTATGCTATTCAATATATAAAAATCGAATTTTTACTATGCTATTCAATATATAAAAATCGAATTTTTACTATGCTATTCAATATATAAAAATCGAATTTTTACTATGCTATTCAATACATAAAAATCGAATTTTTACTATGCTATGTTATTCAATATATAAAAATCGAATTTTTACTATGTTATTCAATATATAAAAATCGAATTTTTACTACTTAAAAATCAAATATTTTCACTAATCAAAAATCTAACTTTTCCTCATCAAAGATCTAAACTTTCTTCCTATAAAAATCTTTTCTTTTTCCTTAGAAATATACAATCTTTTTCTAATTAAAAATTGTATATATATTTTTATTTCTTATGAAACCATATACGCTTTTCATATATATATATATATAATAAGATTGAATTTTTATAGGATGTTTTACATAATAAAAATCACATTTTTACTCACCTAAATAAGTAAAAACGGAAATAAAAACTCACCATCATTTTCCTAATGCCGAAGGAACCCAAATCGGTGAAGATGGGAGCATCAACAATCGATTGAAGGGGGATTTTCAAATCGAGGAAGGAAAAGAGAAGCGGGGTGGTCTGAGAACGACTGGTGGGGTTCGTCGATTGTTGTCGCTGGCGGCGGCTCCTGGTGGGCTGCGGCGCTGTCCAGCGTGGGAGGATTTGGGGGGGCGGTGCTCGCTGTAATTGAGAAGAGGAGGGGAGGGCAGGGTGTAGCGGGAGAAGATGGAAGCGGAGGAAGGGAAGAAGGAAGGAGGAAGAAGAGGAGGGGGTGCGCCAGCCTCTGGCGCGGCGGTGGCCTCCCTGGAGGCGCCGCATCGGGATAGGGCGCGATGCCCCTTTTTTTTTTCTTTCTGCTAAAACGAAGAAATAAAGGGGGGCCAGAAGTAAAGGGGAAAAGAGGGTTAAATGTTTTTATTTAATTATTTTATTATGGAAAAGTTGACTTTTACATACGAACTCGAAACGAGGCCCACTGCTTGTCGTCCATAGTGTTCTACCCCCATTCCGAACACAATGAGATATGTATCGCAGGCTGATTCGGTTGTTACGATCAGTTTTCGTCAAAATCAACATATAACTCTATATATTGAATTTGAAAGCGCATTTCAATTTACTGGGGTCACATACTAACACGAAAAATTACAGAAAAATATTTTCTAGCTTCGTATTGACGATACGGTCCTAACAAAACTAGTTTCGTCAAATTCTGAGACCGTTGGAAAAATGGTCAATTTCCAGTCGATTAAAATCAACTAAAACTGGTCAAACGCGTTTTCCTTTGCCACACTCACATATTGAATCGAAAAATTATGAAAATTGGAATCTAGTAATAATTTGACATCACGGATCCAACAAAAGTGGTTTCGTCGAAATCCGAGGTCATTTGCAAAATTTCCATTTTTTAAGGGCCCGAATTCCATAGCGACTATTCAGAATTTTCAACTGGAAATATCTTTTGATCCCCGCTATGAAATTTTGATTTTTCGGATTCGTTGAAAAGATATTATCAATTAGATCCTAGTGTTTTTGGTTTCACTAAAATCCGGATTGTTTTGCACCCGGTACATTCAATTGAAGTTTGAAATCAAATTATCGAACTACCGCGCCATTTTCAATTCTATTTATAATTATATATAAATATTTAAATTCTAACGACGACGTATATAATATGTACATTCTAAATATATTCAAAATAAATTTCTCGTCGATATTATTTAAAATAATCTATTTTAAATATTCAAAATTCGCTAAAATTGCCAAAATAAAAAATTTAAACTGGCTCGCATTTTCGGGTTATTACAATGAGTTTATTCAGAGGATTAGCAAAAGAGTTCGGGAAGGCGAACCATCCAGTTTCCAAATTGATAACAAGGTAGTTCTGAGGTTAGAAGGCCAAATTTGTGTCCCGAATATCCCTGAGCTCAGAAGAGAAGTAATGGATGAATGTCATAAATCCAAGCTTTGTATTCATCCAGGGGTGAGCAAGATGTATCATTATCTCAAGCACACTTCTGGTGGAAATCTATGAAAAGAGACATTTCCATTTATGTCAGTAGGTGTTCTACTTGCCAGCAAGTCAATAGTGATCAGCAGAAACCTGCCAGATTGTTACAACCACTAGAGGTTCCAAGTTGGAAACGGGATCAAATCTCCATGGATTTTATTGATGGCTTGCCCCAAACTAAAAAAGGCAATGACAGTATTTGGGTGATCGTTGATCATTTCACGAAGACCACCCATTTTATTCCTGTCAAATCAACTAGAACAGCTCAATGTTTGGCAACAATTTATTTTAAAGAAATTGTCAGACTACATGGAGTTCCCAGTAGCATTGTTAGTGACCGTGATCCGATATTCGCGAGCTAATTATGGGAAGCATTCCAAGAGGAGCTGGGCACAGAATTAAATCTGAGAACCACTTAACATCCTCAAACAGATGGCCAAATTGAGAGGGTGAACCGTATATCGGAAGACTTGTTGCGAGCATGTATTCTTGATTTTGGCAGCTCATGGGAAGATCACTTGTATTTGGTCGAGTTCTCCTATAATAATAGTTACCAAGCAAGCTTGCAAATGTCGCCATTCGAAGAATTGTATGGTAGGCCATGTAGTTCTCCCGCATGTTGGGTGGAACCAGGAAATAGACTAGTATTGGGTCCTGTAACAACCCGTAAAATGCGAGCCAGTTTGAAATTTTTATTTTGGCGATTTTAGCGAATATTGAATATTTAAAATAGATTATTTTAAATAATATCGACGAGAAATTTATTTTGAATAGAATTCGATGTATATATTATACACGTCGTCGTTAGAATATAAATATTTATATATAATTATAAATAGAATTGAAAATGGCGCGGTAGTTCGATAATTCGATTTCAAACTTCAATTGAAAGTACCGGGTGCAAAACAATCCGGATTTTAGTGAAACCAAAAACATTAGGATCTAATTGATAATATCTTTCCAACGAATCCGGGAAATCGAAATTTCATAGCGGGAATCAAAAGATATGTCCAGTTGAAAATTCTGAATAGTCGCTATGGAATTCAGGCCCTTAAAAATGGACATTTCGCAAACGACCTCGGATTTCGACGAAACCAGTTTTGTTGGGTCCGGGATGTCAAATTATTGCTAGGTTTTAAATTTCATAATTTTTAGATTCAATATGTGAGCGTGGCGAAGGAAAACGCGTTTGACCGGTTTCAGTTGATTTTAATCGACTGGAAATTGGCCATTTTTCTAACGGTCTCAGAATTCGACGAAACTAGTTTTGTTAGGACCGTATCGTCAATACGAAGCTAGAAAATATTTTTTTGTAATTTTCCGAGTTAATATGTGACCCCGGTAATTTGAAATGTACGTTTAAAATTCAATATAGTGATTTAAATGTAAATTCAACGGAAACTAATCGAAACGATCAAATCAACCTACGATACATATCCCATTGTGTTCGGAATGGGGGTAATTAGCTATGGACGACAGTCATTGGGCCTCGTTTCGAGTTCGAATTTAAAAGATACTTTTTGAATGGAAAATAAATAAATAAATAAAATAAATATATATATCTCCTTAACTACCCCCCCCCCCTTTCTACCGTTGACTTCAGATTAGAAAAAAAAACCCACGACCGACGCCCAGTCGCCCTTCACCACCCACCGCCGCTCCTCCCTGGCGGAGCCCCCTCGCCACGACCGCCGGAGACTGGCTGCTCCACCCCCTCTCTCCTCCCCCATCTCCGAAAGCCCCCCCGCCCCCCCCCCCCCCCATCTTCTTTTCCGTCCTGTCCCAAACCCCAGGCGATAATCAACTGCTCCAGCCCCCACCGCACCCCCACCGCTCAGTTCCGAACCCTACTACCCCAAATCGACCACTCCCATTTGCCCCAACGCGAAAACCCTAGCCCAAGACCTCCTGACCCCACCGCGATGCCAACCGCCGCCTTCTCCACATCCGGCGCACCCTCCTCTCCCTTAATTCGGCCCCTTCAGCAAAGAAACTGTGAGTTTTAATTTATTTCCATTTAGATTTATTATTAAATCCGAATTTAATTTCTTTTATTTTCAGTTTTTTGTTATATGAGTTAAGATAAAAGGCGTGATTTTTAAAAAATTGTTTTGAAAAATCAGCTTAAAAATTGTTTTGAAAAATCAGCTTAAATTTTTTTTTGAAAAATCAGTTTAAAAATTGTTTTGAAAATCAGTTTAAATATTTATTTGAAAATATATATCGCCTTGTTTAGAAAAATATATATATGATTTTTTTTATCCATGTAGAGTGTCTAAGTAAAAATTCGATTTTTATATATTGAATAGCGAAGTAAAAATTCGATTTTTATATATTGAACAACGAAGTAAAAATTCAATTTTTATATATTGAATAGCAAAGTAAAAATTCGATTTTTATATATAGAATAGCAAAGTAAAAATTCGATTTTTATATATAGAATAGCAAAGTAAAATTTCGATTTTTACATATGTAGAGGATCCGGGCAACGAAAGATGACAAAGATGCGATAGCGATGAAGATTTCTATCAATGAAGTGCCGTGGAGCTAGGATAGCTATATGTGAGAACTTCTCACTCAAAATTCTTTTTCTAGTTATATATATATACTAGGATGCAGACGGTGCTTAGTAGCACCCGACACAATCGTCCACAGACCATGGACTTGTTTGTTTGGTTGCATAGACTAGTTATATGATTTGATTTTAATTTGGTTGTTAGGTGATTTTGATTGATGTGTGAATGGCGTGGGCCTTCACTAGACCGGGGATTAGGCTAGGCCTTGTCCCGTTTCTAGTATCATGCCGTTATGCCGCCGAAATTTTCTAAAATATGTTAGGAAAATAAAAATGTCATTTTATTGAATAAATGAACCGAATAGAATATTCATAGGTTGGATAAAATGTTTTATCGTTAAAAATATAATTTTTAACGTGAAAGTGAATAGATAAATATTTATAAACAAATCGGCCGATTTGTTTATATGCACTGATTTGACTGATATTGATTGGGTCGATAAATTTTACACATCGCCCAACTGCACAACTAAAATCTGTGTTTGATTGTTTGAAAACCCCACACGGGTGTTGGGATGAAATATGAAGTTCACTCATCCTGACTGATTAAATATGTTGATCGATTGATTGACAGGCTGTTATAAGCGTTAGATATCTATATTTGATGCTTATACAGTGTAGTGCACTTTGGTTGATGGTTGATTATCTATCGTTGCTATTATATACATGTGTTGTATGAAAATCCATATAATTAACTTTATATGGTAATTGATTGGGCCTCATTCCAATTTGAAAAATAAAGAATAATATAAAATAAAGGTTCATGTGTTGACAGTTTCATCTATTGAGATTGGTCATGTGTTGAACGAAATATTTTAGTAATAAAATTTACATCTTTATAATATAAAATAAAGGTTCATGTGTTGACAGTTTCATCTATTGAGATTGGTCATGTGTTGAACGAAATATTTTAGTAATAAAATTTACATCTTTATAATATAAAATAAAGGTTCATGTGTTGACAGTACTCATCCATTGAGATTGGTCATGTGTTGAACGAAATATTTTGATAATAACAACTATTTTGAAAAAAAGAAATATTTGAAATATAATATTTGAAAATAGAAATTTATGAAGCCGTGTTGATTAGATTGACGCCATTTTGACGTGAACGATATTTATATCGATTTTAAACGATTTCGAAATGAATTGAATTGAAAACGATTTCGAAATGAATTGAATTGAAAACGATTTCGAAATGAATTGAATTGAAAACGATTTCGAAATGAATTGAATTGAAAATGATTTCAAAATGAATTGAATTGAAAACGATTTCGAAATGAATTGAATTGAAAACGATTTCGAAATGAATTGAATTGAAAACGATTTCAAAATGAATTGAATTGAAAACGATTTCGAAATGAATTGAATTGAAAACGAATTCAAATTGAATTGAAAGCGAATTGAAATGAATTCAAATTGAATTGAAATTTGAATTAAATAGAAATGAATTTTAAAACGAATTTATAAAGAAGAATTCAATTTTGATTTGAATTGAAAAGGAAGTTGAAATTGCTTCTGAAACGAAATTAAAACTATTTATATAATTCGTTTTAAATAGAAATCGACGAAATATATATTATATATATTTTATATATAATATAATGGCCTGAATAGAACGCGCCGCGCCGCGGCAGTTCGCGAATTTCGACCTTTTATTTCAAACGGACATTACGGGAGATCCGACCGTCGGATTCTCCTAAAACCGGAACCGTTGGGTTCGTATCGAAAAGAGCTTTCTAACGAATATTAGAAATTAGAAATCTAACGGTTGGATTTGGAATTATGTCCAAATCAAATTCGAAAAAGGTCGCTGTAAGTGCAGTTCGATGGCCATTGATGGAAATCGACTGTACAGGCCTTGATAAAATTATTAAAAATAGTAATAATTTATGTAAAATCATAAGAAATGATTTGTAAAGAATTGGGATGAAAAACTCCATATTTGAAAAGATAAAAAATTTTATCGAAATGAACTAGTTTTGAACTAGAAATATAATTCTATTTATTTATAAATAAATAAATTGAATTTGAAAAAGGGTTTTAAAAATAACCAAAATTTCCAATGATTGCATTGGAATGGATTTGAATCGAAATTGTCTTCGGAATATTTCGATGTTGGAATTCGTGATTATACAGATGTTGTTATGGAAATTTGAAAGATATATATTTATATCGTTATTTCCAATACGACATTTGTTAATCGTAGAATTTGATATTGAATATAAGCCGATATATTTTCTATTCAGTGCCTTGTATTGAATATCAAATGTGATTTGGGTTTGTCGTGAATGGTGTCTTCACTAACACTGTTCTTGAACCCAGTTGAGAAAAGATTAAATCTTTTTATTTAGATTTAATGAAGTGTATCAATTAAATAATATTTAATTGGAATTGAATTGATATTGATTTTTGGGTTTATCGTGGACAGTGTTTTAAATAACACTCGTTCTTTAACCCGATAATTAATGGAATGTGACTTTGGGTTTATCGTGAACCGTGTTTTAAATGACACGGATTCTTTAACCCAGATAACGATTAAAACTAAGTGGAGTTTTAATGAATCTTTAAATAGATTGAAATGATCGAGGATGGAGTATCACCAGTTTTGCTCCAGGCGATAGTTAAATCTTTAATTAGATTTGAACGTGAAATGGTAATTGAATTTACCGATAACACCGTGGTGTTAGATATGAAGTACTACCAGTTTTACTTCATGGGATGAATAGGTTGGGATTGGGAAATTAAAACAAATGATTACTTCGGTAAGGTTCGCTAATCCCGACTAGTTTTGAATAGATATTTAAAGATAGATTAAAGAATAAATATAAAGAATTTATCTTTGATAAAATTAGTGGGAACCTTTCCCTATGAATGTGAAATTTAGAAACTAACTGTCGGTTAGCCAAGCAGAATGGTTTTCTGGATATTGATCTGATGTTGGTTTCGGCCTTCGGGGTTAATATTTGGGGAATTATTCTCTTGATTAATTTACGGTTAGTGACTGATGAATTGGAATGAGGCGTATATTGTGTTTGTTTACCACTTATTTAAAATATACGCGAGTTATTCGGGAAGACCGGGTTTATCCCATTCTGAATAACTGATACGACGAGAAGTCGAAGATGAAGATGATGGTCGAAGACCGGAAGTCTTCACGTCGTTTGGGTGATTACTGATGATCTTGATTGGGCTGTACACCCAAGAAGATGGAAACAGTTAGTGATCGTCCAGACGTACTTGGAGATCGATGGATATGCGGGGTACTAGGTGCCTCCGATTTCGTTCAGCCCCAGAACGGACTTGTAAATGGATTGTGTGTCTGACATTGGATTTTAGTTCGTGTGATTGATCTCTATTAAATATATATCTGTTTGGCGGCAGAGAATTTATTCTCTTGCTTAACGCCCTTCTCTGAGACGTACGAGCTCAGGGGTTATATATTGATGGATATCAAACGCATGGAGTGAATTGCCTGTGTGGCATGCCTAAGTGGCAATTGATCGAGGCTTCTGTTGAAAAGCAAAGTCTTGTGGTGATGATCAAAGCACGGCCTTTGTGGCGTAGCTTTGTGTAATGTTTACTTCGCGAGTTTCACACCCGGTATGAACCAAAAACGGGAGACGGACCTCAGGGAGGACTTGCGTTTCTTTCTAGCTAAAAGTGGCGTCAGTGGTTTTACACGCCCTGACGAGTTTGACTTATGTGGTTGTTGCTGTTGCGAGGCGCCTCGGATTGATCGGTCGTTCTCGAACCGATGGAGTCATTCGTTGGCTCGTTTGCGCCCCAAAGGGTTGGGAGACGTATTGTTCAGGCATAATAATCCACATCGGTGGACCGGCCCTGACGATCCAGGGGGCAGTTGCGGCTGTTCCTGAGACATGGTAGGCTAGATTGTCTCGAATCGGTTGAGGACTATCTTTTGCCTCGGTTCATAGACGGAAATCCAATTTCCAAATACGTAACATTTGCGGTTTTATTTGTAGAGCTTAGTATGGCGACATAGTGGGATGGGGCACTCATGCCGCCTATGATTGATACTTATGATTTGAAGTTGTTTTATACACTATGCACTTATAATAGTATCAAAAGATTTGTTTTAAACGTATCAAGCATTCTTTGGCTGTTATAAGGGAAAACCCTATCCCCCGGCTTGCGTTGCATTGTGTGATAGGACCTGGGTCTTATAACAGCTTCATTTTTCTTTATTTAGCATTGCGCTGTTTGTTTTATGCACTGGTATTCTTGGGAGGAAACCCGTTCCGTGTTATACGGCGTGGTCCCTTGATTTACCTAATGATTTAAAATAAAGATTAATAACTGTTTTAGTTCTCACACCAGTCACATGACTGACCTGGAGTTTATTGTTTTAACCTAAACTCTGGGTGCCCTTATTTTGACACGGGCAGCTAGTAGTTTTGGTTTTGCAGATTTATATTCACAGGATCCTGGTTTACAGCTGGAACGATATCCGGAAAGCTTTGTATCCGTATATCTCTTTCTAGTTGTGTATTGTATTATTTTCCGCTGCTATGTATTTAAATGTAATTTAAATCTCTGTTATTTCTGTGTAGTATTCATTTATACTCTGCATATTCTTGTAATCTGATGCATTTTTGTAATATACAATGAAATGTTCTTCTATATGCGTTCTGATTTGTCCTGTTCTCAAACGATAGGGCGTTTCGAACGACCTGGATCGGTTTAGCGACTGGTTCGGACCGAGCGAAATATCTTGCCGTCACAGTTGGTATCAGAGCTTTGGTTTACAGAGCTCGAGAACAAGGCACATTAGAACCGTATGAAAGAATTCATCGGATATTGGATTAGTAATATCCAATGGGAATGACTCGTTAGAGATGGGATCAGTAGTATCCTAGAACGAGTGTGAAGAGTAGTGTTTTTGATAAATAAAAGTGAAAACAAACTTTGTTTGAAAATTTAAATCAATTATTCGTATTTGATTATTTATTTATATTGATGTGGACAATCCAGTATATATAGATTTTGCGTATACGTCTGATCCGCGTGTATTCGAAATTTTAATATACTAGATAGATATAGAATTACACTCTAATCGCCCGGAGATGATTTTGATGATGGAGCTCCATCATTAGAATTTATGTTCGAGTGACGAAAGTGGGCTTTCTATATATTTCCTATTGACTGGTGTGAGAACCAAAATTAGATAGGGCTTATTGTTGTGATTTGGCATCAAAAATCTGATTTTTGTATATGTATCAAAATTATGAATTTAAAACTCTAATCCACTAATTGATTGATGTTTGTGTTGGTTGTTTATTTGTTTGATAATTTTGAACCATTATGCCTAATTGAACCAAATATTGAACTATATTGAAAATTGGTCGCATTTGCTTGCATATACATATACTTATATTGAACAGGTCATAGCAAGGATGCTAGAGTCGAAGAATAAAATTTGTTTGCCCGACAAATAGGTACATGTTTACTACATAATTTACTGTTTTGTTTGGGTGATGATGATTTTATGAGCCTATTGGCTAGCCGCTTGGCTTTTTCTTTTTCTTTTTGAGATCTGAAGGACCGGGGAAGCTATTTGAAATTCCCCGATGCTCCCATTGCAGGGGAGGTTATGGCGAATTTTTTTGAAAATTTAGGGTGTTAGCCAAATTTTTGAAAATTTGAAAATTCTCAGAAACTGAAAAGTTGGAGAACGGAAGACTGACCGATCGTAGAGTTGATTAATCAAACCACTTTCGACTTTGTTCCTTTTCGGGGACGAAAAGTTTTAAGTGGGGGAGATTGTAACAACCCGTAAAATGCGAGCCAGTTTGAAATTTTTATTTTGGCGATTTTAGCGAATTTTGAATATTTAAAATAGATTATTTTAAATAATATCGACGAGAAATTTATTTTGAATAGAATTCGACGTATATATTATACGCGTCGTCGTTAGAATATAAATATTTATATATAATTATAAATAGAATTGAAAATGGCGCGGTAGTTCGATAATTCGATTTCAAACTTCAATTGAAAGTACCGGGTGCAAAACAATCCGGATTTTAGTGAAACCAAAAACATTAGGATCTAATTGATAATATCTTTCCAACGAATCCGGGAAATCGAAATTTCATAGCGGGAATCAAAAGATATGTCCAGTTGAAAATTCTGAATAGTCGCTATGGAATTCAGGCCCTTAAAAATGGACATTTCGCAAACGACCTCGGATTTCGACGAAACCAGTTTTGTTGGGTCCGGGATGTCAAATTATTGCTAGGTTTTAAATTTCATAATTTTTAGAATCAATATGTGAGCGTGGCGAAGGAAAACGCGTTTGACCGGTTTCAGTTGATTTTAATCGACTGGAAATTGGCCATTTTTCTAACGGTCTCAGAATTCGACGAAACTAGTTTTGTTAGGACCGTATCGTCAATACGAAGCTAGAAAATATTTTTCTGTAATTTTCCGAGTTAATATGTGACCCCGGTAATTTGAAATGTACGTTTAAAATTCAATATAGTGATTTAAAAGTAAATTCAACGGAAACTAATCGAAACGATCAAATCAACCTACGATACATATCCCATTGTGTTCGGAATGGGGGTAATTAGCTGTGGACGACAGTCGTTGGGCCTTGTTTCGAGTTCGAATTTAAAAGATACTTTTTGAATGGAAAAAAAATAAATAAAATAAATATATATATCTCCTTAACTACCCCCCCCCCCTTTCTACCGTTGACTTCAGATTGGAAAAAAAAAAACCCACGACCGACGCCCAGTCGCCCTTCACCACCCACCGCCGCTCCTCCCTGGCGGAGCCCCCTCGCCACGACCGCCGGAGACTGGCTGCTCCACCCCCTCTCTCCTCCCCCATCTCCGAAAGCGCCGCCGCCCCCCCCCCCCCCCATCTTCTTTTCCGTCCTGTCCCAAACCCCAAGCGATAATCAACTGCTCCAGCCCCCACCGCACCCCCACCGCTCAGTTCCGAACCCTGCTAACCCAAATCGACCACTCCCATTTGCCCCAACGCGAAAACCCTAGCCCAAGACCTCCTGACCCCACCGCGATGCCAACCGCCGCCTTCTCCACATCCGGCGCACCCTCCTCTCCCTTAATTCGGCCCCTTCAGCAAAGAAACTGTGAGTTTTAATTTATTTCCATTTAGATTTATTATTAAATCCGAATTTAATTTCTTTTATTTTCAGTTTTTTGTTATATGAGTTAAGATAAAAGGCGTGATTTTTAAAAAATTGTTTTGAAAAATCAGCTTAAAAATTGTTTTGAAAAATCAGCTTAAAAATTGTTTTGAAAAATCAGTTTAAAAATTGTTTTGAAAATCAGTTTAAATATTTATTTGAAAATATATATCGCCTTGTTTAGAAAAATATATATATGATTTTTTTTATCCATGTAGAGTGTCTAAGTAAAAATTCGATTTTTATATATTGAATAGCGAAGTAAAAATTCGATTTTTATATATTGAACAACGAAGTAAAAATTCGATTTTTATATATTGAATAGCAAAGTAAAAATTCGATTTTTATATATAGAATAGCAAAGTAAAAATTCGATTTTTATATATATAATAGCAAAGTAAAAATTCAATTTTTACATATGTAGAGGATCCGGGCAACGAAGATGACAAAGATGCGATAGCGATGAAGATTTCTATCAATGAAGTGCCGTGGAGCTAGGATAGCTATATGTGAGAACTTCTCACTCAAAATTCTTTTTCTAGTTATATATATATACTAGGATGCAGACGGTGCTTAGTAGCACCCGACACAATCGTCCACAGACCATGGACTTGTTTGTTTGGTTGCATAGACTAGTTATATGATTTGATTTGAATTTGGTTGTTAGGTGATTTTGATTGATGTGTGAATGGCGTGGACCTTCACTAGACAGGGGATTAGGCTAGGCCTTGTCCCGTTTCTAGTATCGGGCCGTTATGCCGCCGAAATTTTCTAAAATATGTTAGGAAAATAAAAATATCATTTTATTGAATAAATGAACCGAATAGAATATTCATAGGTTGAATAAAATGTTTTATCGTTAAAAATATAATTTTTAACGTGAAAGTGAATAGATAAATATTTATAAACAAATCGGCCGATTTGTTTATATGCACTGATTTGACTGATATTGATTGGGTCGATAAATTTTACACATCGCCCAACTGCACAACTAAAATCTGTGTTTGATTGTTTGAAAACCCCACACGGGTGTTGGGATGAAATATGAAGTTCACTCATCCTGACTGATTAAATATGTCGATCGATTGATTGACAGGCTGTTATAAGCGTTAGATATCTATATTTGATGCTTATACAGTGTAGTGCACTTTGGTTGATGGTTGATTATCTATCATTGCTATTATATACATGTGTTGTATGAAAATTCATATAATTAACTTTATATGGTAATTGATTGGGCCTCATTCCAATTTGAAAAATAAAGAATAATATAAAATAAAGGTTCATGTGTTGACAGTTTCATCTATTGAGATTGGTCATGTGTTGAACGAAATATTTTAGTAATAAAATTTACATCTTTATAATATAAAATAAAGGTTCATGTGTTGACAGTTTCATCTATTGAGATTGGTCATGTGTTGAATGAAATATTTTAGTAATAAAATTTACATCTTTATAATATAAAATAAAGGTTCATGTGTTGACAGTACTCATCCATTGAGATTGGTCATGTGTTGAACGAAATATTTTGATAATAACAACTATTTTGAAAAAAAGAAATATTTGAAATATAATATTTGAAAATAGAAATTTATGAAGCCGTGTTGATTAGATTGACGCCATTTTGACGTGAACGATATTTATATCGATTTTAAACGATTTCGAAATTAATTGAATTGAAAACGATTTCGAAATGAATTGAATTGAAAACGATTTCGAAATGAAATGAATTGAAAACGATTTCGAAATGAATTGAATTGAAAACGATTTCGAAATGAATTGAATTGAAAATGATTTCGAAATGAATTGAATTGAAAACGATTTCGAAATGAATTGAATTGAAAACGATTTCAAAATGAATTGAATTGAAAACGATTTCGAAATGAATTGAATTGAAAACGAATTCAAATTGAATTGAAAGCGAATTGAAATGAATTCAAATTGAATTGAAATTTGAATTAAATAGAAATGAATTTTAAAACGAATTTATAAAGAAGAATTCAATTTTGATTTGAATTGAAAAGGAAGTTGAAATTGCTTCTGAAACGAAATTAAAACTATTTATATAATTCGTTTTACGACGAAATATATATTATATATATTTTATATATAGTATAATGGCCTGAATAGAACGCGCCGCGCCGCGGCAGTTCGCGAATTTCGACCTTTTATTTCAAACGGACATTACGGGAGATCCGACCGTCGGATTCTCCTAAAACCGGAACCGTTGGGTTCGTATCGAAAAGAGCTTTCTAACGAATATTAGAAATTAGAAATCTAACGGCTGGATTTGGAATTATGTCCAAATCAAATTCGAAAAAGGTCGCTGTAAGTGCAGTTCGATGGCCATTGATGGAAATCGACTGTACGGGCCTTGATAAAATTATTAAAAATAGTAATAATTTATGTAAAATCATAAGAAATGATTTGTAAAGAATTGGGATGAAAAACTCCATATTTGAAAAGATAAAAATAGATTTTTATCGAAATGAACTAGTTTTGAACTAGAAATATAATTCTATTTATTTATAAATAAATAAATTGAATTTGAAAAAGGGTTTTAAAAATAACCAAAATTTCCAATGATTGCATTGGAATGGATTTGAATCGAAATTGTCTTTGGAATATTTCGATGTTGGAATTCGTGATTATACAGATGTTGTTATGGAAATTTGAAAGATATATATTTATATCGTTATTTCCAATACGACATTTGTTAATCGTAGAATTTGATATTGAATATAAGCCGATATATTTTCTATTCAGTGCCTTGTATTGAATATCAAATGTGATTTGGGTTTGTCGTGAATGGTGTCTTCACTAACACTGTTCTTGAACCCAGTTGAGAAAAGATTAAATCTTTTTATTTAGATTTAATGAAGTGTACCAATTAAATAATATTTAATTGGAATTGAATTGATATTGATTTTTGGGTTTATCGTGGACAGTGTTTTAAATAACACTCGTTCTTTAACCCGATAATTAATGGAATGTGACTTTGGGTTTATCGTGAACCGTGTTTTAAATGACACGGATTCTTTAACCCAGATAACGATTAAAACTAAGTGGAGTTTTAATGAATCTTTAATTAGATTGAAATGATCGAGGATGGAGTATCACCAGTTTTGCTCCAGGCGATAGTTAAATCTTTAATTAGATTTGAACGTGAAATGGTAATTGAATTTACCGATAACACCGTGGTGTTAGATATGAAGTACTACCAGTTTTACTTCATGGGATGAATAGGTTGGGATTGGGAAATTAAAACAAATGATTACTTCGGTAAGGTTCGCTAATCCCGACTAGTTTTGAATAGATATTTAAAGATAGATTAAAGAATAAATATAAAGAATTTATCTTTGATAAAATTAATGGGAACCTTTCCCTATGAATGTGAAATTTAGAAACTAACTGTCGGTTAGCCAAGCAGAATGGTTTTCTGGATATTGATCTGATGTTGGTTTCGGCCTTCGGGGTTAATATTTGGGGAATTATTCTCTTGATTAATTTACGGTTAGTGACTGATGAATTGGAATGAGGCGTATATTGTGTTTGTTTACCACTTATTTAAAATATACGCGAGTTATTCGGGAAGACCGGGTTTATCCCATTCTGAATAACTGATACGACGAGAAGTCGAAGATGAAGACGATGGTCGAAGACCGGAAGTCTTCACGTCGTTTGGGTGATTACTGATGATCTTGATTGGGCTGTACACCCAAGAAGATGGAAACAGTTAGTGATCGTCCAGACGTACTTGGAGATCGATGGATATGCGGGGTACTAGGTGCCTCCGGTTTCGTTCAGCCCCAGAACGGACTTGTAAATGGACTGTGTGTCTGACATTGGATTTTAGTTCGTGTGATTGATCTCTATTAAATATATATCTGTTTGGCGGCAGAGAATTTATTCTCTTGCTTAACGCCCTTCTCTGAGACGTACGAGCTCAGGGGTTATATATTGATGGATATCAAACGCATGGAGTGAATTGCCTGTGTGGCATGCCTAAGTGGCAATTGATCGAGGCTTCTGTTGAAAAGCAAAGTCTTGTGGTGATGATCAAAGCACGGCCTTTGTGGCGTAGCTTTGTGTAACGTTTACTTCGCGAGTTTCACACCCGGTATGAACCAAAAACGGGAGACGGACCTCAGGGAGGACTTGCGTTTCTTTCTAGCTAAAAGTGACGTCAGTGGTTTTACACGCCCTGACGAGTTTGACTTATGTGGTTGTTGCTGTTGCGAGGCGCCTCGGATTGATCGGTCGTTCTCGAACCGATGGAGTCATTCGTTGGCTCGTTTGCGCCCCAAAGGGCGGGGAGACGTATTGTTCAGGCATAATAATCCACATCGGTGGACCGGCCCTGACGATCCAGGGGGCAGTTGCGGCTGTTCCTGAGACATGGTAGGCTAGATTGTCTCGAATCGGTTGAGGACTATCTTTTGCCTCGGTTCATAGATGGAAATCCAATTTCCAAATACGTAACATTTGCGGTTTTATTTGTAGAGCTTAGTATGGCGACATAGTGGGATGGGGCACTCATGCCGCCTATGATTGATACTTATGATTTGAAGTTGTTTTATACACTATGCACTTATAATAGTATCAAAAGATTTGTTTTAAACGTATCAAGCATTCTTTGGCTGTTATAAGGGAAAACCCTATCCCCCGGCTTGCGTTGCATTGTGTGATAGGACCTGGGTCTTATAACAGCTTCATTTTTCTTTATTTAGCATTGCGCTGTTTGTTTTATGCACTGGTATTCTTGGGAGGAAACCCGTTCCGTGTTATACGGCGTGGTCCCTTGATTTACCTAATGATTTAAAATAAAGATTAATAACTGTTTTAGTTCTCACACCAGTCACATGACTGACCTGGAGTTTATTGTTTTAACCTAAACTCTGGGTGCCCTTATTTTGACACGGGCAGCTAGTAGTTTTGGTTTTGCAGATTTATATTCACAGGATCCTGGTTTACAGCTGGAACGATATCCGGAAAGCTTTGTATCCGTATATCTCTTTCTAGTTGTGTATTGTATTATTTTCCGCTGCTATGTATTTAAATGTAATTTAAATCTCTGTTATTTCTGTGTAGTATTCATTTATACTCTGCATATTCTTGTAATCTGATGCATTATTGTAATATACAATGAAATGTTCTTCTGTATGCGTTCTGATTTGTCCTGTTCTCAAACGATAGGGCGTTTCGAACGACCTGGATCGGTTTAGCGACTGGTTCGGACCGAGCGAAATATCTTGACGTCACAGTTGGTATCAGAGCTTTGGTTTACAGAGCTCGAGAACAAGGCACATTAGAACCGTATGAAAGAATTCATCGGATATTGGATTAGTAATATCCAATGGGAATGACTCGTTAGAGATGGGATCAGTAGTATCCTAGAACGAGTGTGAAGAGTAGTGTTTTTGATAAATAAAAGTGAAAACAAACTTTGTTTGAAAATTTAAATCAATTATTCGTATTTGATTATTTATTTATATTGATGTGGACAATCCAGTATATATAGATTTTGCGTATACGTCTGATTCGCGTGTATTCGAAATTTTAATATACTGGATAGATATAGAATTACACTCTAATCACCCGGAGATGATTTTGATGATGGAGATCCATCATTAGAATTTATGTTCGAGTGACGAAAGTGGGCTTTCTATATATTTCCTATTGACTGGTGTGAGAACCAAAATTAGATAGGGCTTATTGTTGTGATTTGGCATCAAAAATCTGATTTTTGTATATGTATCAAAATTATGAATTTAAAACTCTAATCCACTAATTGATTGATGTTTGTGTTGGTTGTTTATTTGTTTGATAATTTTGAACCATTATGCCTAATTGAACCAAATATTGAACTATATTGAAAATTGGTCGCATTTGCTTGCATATACATATACTTATATTGAACAGGTCATAGCAAGGATGCTAGAGTCGAAGAATAAAATTTGTTTGCCCGACAAATAGGTACATGTTTACTACATAATTTACTGTTTTGTTTGGGTGATGATGATTTTATGAGCCTATTGGCTAGCCGCTTGGCTTTTTCTTTTTGAGATCTGAAGGACCGGGGAAGCTATTTGAAATTCCCCGATGCTCCCATTGCAGGGGAGGTTATGGCGAAATTTTTTGAAAATTTAGGGTGTTAGCCAAATTTTTGAAAATTTGAAAATTCTCAGAAACTGAAAAGTTGGAGAACGGAAGCCTGACCGATCGTAGAGTTGATTAATCAAACCACTTTCGACTTTGTTCCTTTTCGGGGACGAAAAGTTTTAAGTGGGGGAGATTGTAACAACCCGTAAAATGCGAGCCAGTTTGAAATTTTTATTTTGGCGATTTTAGCGAATTTTGAATATTTAAAATAGATTATTTTAAATAATATCGACGAGAAATTTATTTTGAATAGAATTCGACGTATATATTATACGCGTCATCGTTAGAATATAAATATTTATATATAATTATAAATAGAATTGAAAATGGCGCGGTAGTTCGATAATTCGATTTCAAACTTCAATTGAAAGTACCGGGTGCAAAACAATCTGGATTTTAGTGAAACCAAAAACATTAGGATCTAATTGATAATATCTTTCCAACGAATCCGGGAAATCGAAATTTCATAGCGGGAATCAAAAGATATGTCCAGTTGAAAATTCTGAATAGTCGCTATGGAATTCAGGCCCTTAAAAATGGACATTTCGCAAACGACCTCGGATTTCGACGAAACCAGTTTTGTTGGGTCCGGGATGTCAAATTATTGCTTGGTTTTAAATTTCATAATTTTTAGAATCAATATGTGAGCGTGGCGAAGGAAAACGCGTTTGACCGGTTTTAGTTGATTTTAATCGACTGGAAATTGGCCATTTTTCTAACGGTCTCAGAATTCGACGAAACTAGTTTTGTTAGGACCGTATCGTCAATACGAAGCTAGAAAATATTTTTCTGTAATTTTCCGAGTTAATATGTGACCCCGGTAATTTGAAATGTACGTTTAAAATTCAATATAGTGATTTAAATGTAAATTCAACGGAAACTAATCGAAACGATCAAATCAACCTACGATACATATCCCATTATGTTCGGAATGGGGGTAATTAGCTATGGACGACAGTCGTTGGGCCTCGTTTCGAGTTCGAATTTAAAAGATACTTTTTGAATGGAAAAAAAAATAAATAAAATAAATATATATATCTCCTTAACTACCCCCCCCCCTTTCTACCGTTGACTTCAGATTAGAAAAAAAAAACCCCACGACCGACGCCCAGTCGCCCTTCACCACCCACCGCCGCTCCTCCCTGGCGGAGCCCCCTCGCCACGACCGCCGGAGACTGGCTGCTCCACCCCCTCTCTCCTCCCCCATCTCCGAAAGCGCCGCCGCCCCCCCCCCCCCCATCTTCTTTTCCGTCCTGTCCCAAACCCCAGGCGATAATCAACTGCTCCAGCCCCCACCGCACCCCCACCGCTCAGTTCCGAACCCTGCTACCCCAAATTGACCACTCCCATTTGCCCCAACGCGAAAACCCTAGCCCAAGACCTCCTGACCCCACCGCGATGCCAACCGCCGCCTTCTCCACATCCGGCGCACCCTCCTCTCCCTTAATTCGGCCCCTTCAGCAAAGAAACTGTGAGTTTTAATTTATTTCCATTTAGATTTATTATTAAATCCGAATTTAATTTCTTTTATTTTCAGTTTTTTGTTATATGAGTTAAGATAAAAGGCGTGATTTTTAAAAAATTGTTTTGAAAAATCAGCTTAAAAATTGTTTTGAAAAATCAGTTTAAAAATTGTTTTGAAAATCAGTTTAAATATTTATTTGAAAATATATATCGCCTTGTTTAGAAAAATATATATATGATTTTTTTTATCCATGTATAGTGTCTAAGTAAAAATTCGATTTTTATATATTGAATAGCGAAGTAAAAATTCGATTTTTATATATTGAACAACGAAGTAAAAATTCGATTTTTATATATTGAATAGCAAAGTAAAAATTCGATTTTTATATATAGAATAGCAAAGTAAAAATTCGATTTTTATATATAGAATAGCAAAGTAAAAATTCGATTTTTACATATGTAGAGGATCCGGGCAACGAAGATGACAAAGATGCGATAGCGATGAAGATTTCTATCAATGAAGTGCCGTGGAGCTAGGATAGCTATATGTGAGAACTTCTCACTCAAAATTCTTTTTCTAGTTATATATATATACTAGGATGCAGACGGTGCTTAGTAGCACCCGACACAATCGTCCACAGACCATGGACTTGTTTGTTTGGTTGCATAGACTAGTTATATGATTTGATTTGAATTTGGTTGTTAGGTGATTTTGATTGATGTGTGAATGGCGTGGGCCTTCACTAGACCGGGGATTAGGCTAGGCCTTGTCCCGTTTCTAGTATCGTGCCGTTATGCCGCCGAAATTTTCTAAAATATGTTAGGAAAATAAAAATATCATTTTATTGAATAAATGAACCGAATAGAATATTCATAGGTTGAATAAAATGTTTTATCGTTAAAAATATAATTTTTAACGTGAAAGTGAATAGATAAATATTTATAAACAAATCGGCCGATTTGTTTATATGCACTGATTTGACTGATATTGATTGGGTCGATAAATTTTACACATCGCCCAACTGCACAACTAAAATTTGTGTTTGATTGTTTGAAAACCCCACACGGGTGTTGGGATGAAATATGAAGTTCACTCATCCTGACTGATTAAATATGTCGATCGATTGATTGACAGGCTGTTATAAGCGTTAGATATCTATATTTGATGCTTATACAGTGTAGTGCACTTTGGTTGATGGTTGATTATCTATCGTTGCTATTATATACATGTGTTGTATGAAAATCCATATAATTAACTTTATATGGTAATTGATTGGGCCTCATTCCAATTTGAAAAATAAAGAATAATATAAAATAAAGGTTCATGTGTTGACAGTTTCATCTATTGAGATTGGTCATGTGTTGAACGAAATATTTTAGTAATAAAATTTACATCTTTATAATATAAAATAAAGGTTCATGTGTTGACAGTACTCATCCATTGAGATTGGTCATGTGTTGAATGAAATATTTTGATAATAACAACTATTTTGAAAAAAAGAAATATTTGAAATATAATATTTGAAAATAGAAATTTATGAAGCCGTGTTGATTAGATTGACGCCATTTTGACGTGAACGATATTTATATCGATTTTAAACGATTTCGAAATGAATTGAATTGAAAACGATTTCGAAATGAATTGAATTGAAAACGATTTCGAAATGAATTGAATTGAAAACGATTTCGAAATGAATTGAATTGAAAACGATTTCGAAATGAATTGAATTGAAAACGATTTCAAAATGAATTGAATTGAAAACGATTTCGAAATTAATTGAATTGAAAACGAATTCAAATTGAATTGAAAGCGAATTGAAATGAATTCAAATTGAATTGAAATTTGAATTAAATAGAAATGAATTTTAAAACGAATTTATAAAGAAGAATTCAATTTTGATTTGAATTGAAAAGGAAGTTGAAATTGCTTCTGAAACGAAATTGAAACTATTTATATAATTTTTTTTAAATAGAAATCGACGAAATATATATTATATATATTTTATATATAATATAATGGCCTGAATAGAACGCGCCGCGCCGCGGCAGTTCGCGAATTTCGACCTTTTATTTCAAACGGACATTACGGGAGATCCGACCGTCGGATTCTCCTAAAACCGGAACCGTTGGGTTCGTATCAAAAAGAGCTTTCTAACGAATATTAGAAATTAGAAATCTAACGGTTGGATTTGGAATTATGTCCAAATCAAATTTGAAAAAGGTCGTTGTAAGTGCAGTTCGATGGCCATTGATGGAAATCGACTGTACGGGCCTTGATAAAATTATTAAAAATAGTAATAATTTATGTAAAATCATAAGAAATGATTTGTAAAGAATTGGGATGAAAAACTCCATATTTGAAAAGATAAAAATAGATTTTTATCGAAATGAACTAGTTTTGAACTAGAAATATAATTCTATTTATTTTTAAATAAATAAATTGAATTTGAAAAAGGGTTTTAAAAATAACCAAAATTTCCAATGATTGCATTGGAATGGATTTGAATCGAAATTGTCTTCGGAATATTTCGATGTTGGAATTCGTGATTATACAGATGTTGTTATGGAAATTTGAAAGATATATATTTATATCGTTATTTCTAATACGACATTTGTTAATCGTAGAATTTGATATTGAATATAAGCCGATATATTTTCTATTCAGTGCCTTGTATTGAATATCAAATGTGATTTGGGTTTGTCGTGAATGGTGTCTTCACTAACACTGTTCTTGAACCCAGTTGAGAAAAGATTAAATCTTTTTATTTAGATTTAATGAAGTGTACCAATTAAATAATATTTAATTGGAATTGAATTGATATTGATTTTTGGGTTTATCGTGGACAGTGTTTTAAATAACACTCGTTCTTTAACCCGATAATTAATGGAATGTGACTTTGGGTTTATCGTGAACCGTGTTTTAAATGACACGGATTCTTTAACCCAGATAACGATTAAAACTAAGTGGAGTTTTAATGAATCTTTAATTAGATTGAAATGATCGAGGATGGAGTATCACCAGTTTTGCTCCAGGCGATAGTTAAATCTTTAATTAGATTTGAACGTGAAATGGTAATTGAATTTACCGATAACACCGTGGTGTTAGATATGAAGTACTACCAGTTTTACTTCATGGGATGAATAGGTTGGGATTGGGAAATTAAAACAAATGATTACTTCGGTAAGGTTCGTTAATCCCGACTAGTTTTGAATAGATATTTAAAGATGGATTAAAGAATAAATATAAAGAATTTATCTTTGATAAAATTAATGGGAACCTTTCCCTATGAATGTGAAATTTAGAAACTAACTGTCGGTTAGCCAAGCAGAATGGTTTTCTGGATATTGATCTGATGTTGGTTTCGGCCTTCGGGGTTAATATTTGGGGAATTATTCTCTTGATTAATTTACGGTTAGTGACTGATGAATTGGAATGAGGCGTATATTGTGTTTGTTTACCACTTATTTAAAATATACGCGAGTTATTCGGGAAGACCGGGTTTATCCCATTCTGAATAACTGATACGACGAGAAGTCGAAGATGAAGACGATGGTCGAAGACCGGAAGTCTTCACGTCGTTTGGGTGATTACTGATGATCTTGATTGGGCTGTACACCCAAGAAGATGGAAACAGTTAGTGATCGTCCAGACGTACTTGGAGATCGATGGATATGCGGGGTACTAGGTGCCTCCGGTTTCGTTCAGCCCCAAAACGGACTTGTAAATGGACTGTGTGTCTGACATTGGATTTTAGTTCGTGTGATTGATCTCTATTAAATATATATCTGTTTGGCGGCAGAGAATTTATTCTCTTGCTTAACGCCCTTCTCTGAGACGTACGAGCTCAGGGGTTATATATTGATGGATATCAAACGCATGGAGTGAATTGCCTGTGTGGCATGCCTAAGTGGCAATTGATCGAGGCTTCTGTTGAAAAGCAAAGTCTTGTGGTGATGATCAAAGCACGGCCTTTGTGGCGTAGCTTTGTGTAACGTTTACTTCGCGAGTTTCACACCCGGTATGAACCAAAAACGGGAGACGGACCTCAGGGAGGACTTGCGTTTCTTTCTAGCTAAAAGTAGCGTCAGTGGTTTTACACGCCCTGACGAGTTTGACTTATGTGGTTGTTGCTGTTGCGAGGCGCCTCGGATTGATCGGTCGTTCTCGAACCGATGGAGTCATTCGTTGGCTCGTTTGCGCCCCAAAGGTGTGAAAACCCGTAACTTCCCCGTAAAGGAAAGCGTCGGATAGTTCGAGAACAAGCCACAACAGAACGCATACAGAAGAACATTTCATTGTATATTACAACAATACATCAGATTACAAGAATATACAGAGTATAAATGAATAATACACGGAAATATCAGAGATTTAAATTACATTTAAATACATCGCAGCAGAAAATAATACAATACACAACTAGAAGAGATATACGGATACAAAGCTTTCCGGATATCGTTCCGGCTGTAAACCAGGATCCTGTGAATATAAATCTGCAAAACCAAAACTACTAGCTGCCCGTGTCAAAATAAGGGCACCCAGAGTTTAGGTTAAAACAATAAACTCCAGGTCAGTCATGTGACTGGTGTGAGAACTAAAACAGTTATCTTTATTTTAAATCATTAGGTAAATCAAGGGACCACGCCGTATAACACGGAACGGGTTTCCTCCCCAGAATACCAGTGCATAAAACAAACAGCGCAATGCTAAATAAAGAAAAATGAAGCTGTTATAAGACCCAGGTCCCATCACACAATGCAACGCAGCCGAGGATAGGGTTTTCCCTTATAACAGCCAAAGAATGCTTGATACGTTTAAAACAAATCGTTGATACTATTGTAAGTGCATAGTGTATAAAACAACTTCAAATCATAAGTATCAATCATTGGCGACATGAGCGTCCCATGCCACTATGTCGCCATAAATAGGTTTACAAATAAAACCGCAAAGTCACGTATTTGGAAATTGGATTTTGTAACGACCCGTGTTCTACACATCATAGGATTGTAGAATATTTATTTCTTTCCCGTGTGAAGTTGTATGGTCAAGTAACTTTGGGAAACATCTATTAGAGTCATTTCCCATGCTTATGATTTTTGTTGATTTTTAAATGACCATTTTACCCCTAGTTGGTACTGTTTTGGCCATAACTTTTGATAGGAAAGGAATTTTGACCTGAACCCACTTCCATTAGATTCGTTTGATGGTTTCTCTTTCCGTAGAGTGGTCATAACAGCCAAACGTACTTACCGTTTGGGAGATATGGCTGAAACAAGGTTTGGAGGGTGAAAAACTGCTTAACCGGGCCAAATCGGGTGATTAGTGAGTAGGCCCATGACCCATTTCGGGATTAGGGTTAGGAGAGGGCTGAGTTGGCCTAGGATTTGATCCCATTTCAGTTTTCTAGCCTCCACTTAGTCCCCAAGAAACCTAATAATGGCCTCCACTCTCTAAAGTCTCCAAATCACCTCCAAACCACTCCAACTTGAAGAAAAAGAGATTAGCAAGATCAAATCAAAGAAGATCTTCACCAAATCAACCTTGAAGTCGCTGTTTTGCATTGGAATCAACATCAAATCCAAGTTTTATTTCAGATCTTGTTTTATTTGTGGCTAAGGTGAGTGATTAGCTTGCTTTATGCACTAATTGGGGTTATTTGGGGTAATTAGTGCTAATTAGTGTTTTTAGACGAAAATAAATTCTGGAAAAATGTTTATAAAATCATAAACGATGTTTTAGACCTCTGATATGAGTTTGAGTTAATTTGGTTAAATTTTGCTAATTGTATCATTAGTTATGCTCACATATGCTTAAGGGAAAACATGGGGTTTTGGGCATGTTTGATCCATTTTACCATGTCATATTGTTGTTTTGGTGTTTGAGGTCACTTATATGTATTGCTATGACACTATGACATGCTTTGTGATTGGTTTCAATAGTTAGAATGGTCGAAAACGCCGTCGAGAGGCGTATAAACACTCGCAGGAATCGGTGCAGGAAATCGGATCGGATCGCCCCCAACCGATCCGAACCGCCCATTTCCCTTCACCACGAACCGAACCGATCGTATAGCGAAGCAAGCTGCGCCACGAGCTGAAGGATCCGAACCGATCCGGGGAGTCGCGATTCAAGACTTGGTGATTGAAGACTCCGACCCGACCCGCCTGGAGGGATAACGAGACGATCCGATCTAGTCAACTTGAGGACAACGAACCGGAGACTTGGAGGAAGGCGAGGAGTTTGGAGCTACGACCAGGAGGCGTGACCCGAGCCGTTTCGTGGTGGGAGAACCCGATCCGATCCGGATGGGACTGGAGGCCACGACCCGATGGTGCACTCCGATCCGATCCGAGGTGGCAGTCACGAACCGAGACAATGAAGACCACGATCCCAATGACGACGAGGGGAATCCGAATCGATCCAGTGGAGGTCCATAACCCGAAATGCAAAGGTAGTTCAAGTGGAAGTTCGAGCTCAGGATCCAGACGGGAACCAATGAGTTCACTTCGTGATTGGGCTTTGCTGCGGGACGCGTGCTAAGGAGTTGTCGATGTCTATGACTTTGGATCACTAGGTGTTGGAGGTAGAGAGACAAACTCGGGCTTTGGATATGGTGCGACTAGGGAGCTACCTACCAATGGAGTGGGGTCATGGAAACGTTGGGCGTGATCCCATAGGTATGGCGTTGGTGGTAGTAGGAATGGACATAGTCGTACAAAGTCGAGTTCTGTCGTTTTAGTAAAGTGCTCTAGTGATCGAAGAAGTGGATGTCGTATGCTTTACGCACTGAGTGAGAGATGGGAGGATGGTTGCTATGCTTGATTGTTTGACATACACATTCCCACCCCCGTATATTTATACATCATATGTTAGTGACATCTTAGAGTATTGTACCGTGTAGTACTAACTCTTTGATTGCAGGTCCAGGTTCAGGTATGACTTAGTATACCTGTTATTATTTTGTTTATGCTTGCTACCACTCATACCAGACTGATGTCTGACCCAGAGTTTTATGTTTCTTCTTATTACTCTGGGTGCTCACACGAGCAGACTAGAGACAGGGATAGCTGGTAGTGCGCTTGGTAGATGGACTGAAGACGAGCAGGAGGCTCCACGTATGATATATAGTTATTCTCCCTGTGTCGTGATCGGTATCTACTTTGGGCATTAGTAGCATACCTATTTTGCTTATCTTGGAGACAGTATTTTGAAGTTTTAATAAGCTGTATTTGATATTTCCGCTACTCTGATGATGTTAGTTCAAGTTTTCAGCTTATGCACTGTCTCATCTGTTTTATGTCAAGTATATGTTGGTTATTATATTTTATCCCATGCGCTGTGAGACATATTACAGGTTCTTTATTTGGTTCATCTTCTTTCTTTCTTATTCTTTGGCGACCGTCCCATGCCAATTGGACATGTGTACAGCGCACAATTGGAGTAAATGTCGGTTGGTGCGGGGCGGGCCGTCACATTTGGTATCAGAGCTCTAGGTTGCGTAATTTACCTAGGGAAAGACACTAGGGAGAGATAGTACGTATATGAGAGCGCGTATTTGTGATTATTTTGGTTTTCAAAAGCTATATCTATATATAGTATTAGTATGTTTAAGAATGAAGTCGCATTGCACTGCACTGGCACCACTATGGAGATGGTTAATCGTTTTCTCTTTAACAGATTTAACGATGAGCCGAGGAAGAGGTGCTGGTAGAGGGGCCAATAATGGGAATCCCCCTGACATGAGGGCTATGTTCACCAACCTCATGAGAGAGATGCTTGTGGATATTCAGAGGGAGGCTCCTAATGTTGCCAATGTTGGAGGTGCAGCGGTGCAAGCGCCTAGGGTCGATTTCGCCAAGCTGAGTAAGGATTACACTAATCTTGGCGGAAAGCCGTTTCACGGAACAGAGTCGGCCACGAACGTTCAGGATTGGTTGGATAACTGTGATCGGATCTTCGATGACTTGGGTATCGAGGATGCAATGAAGAGAAGGCTAGCGTCTCGTCAGCTGCAAGGACGAGCGATGAATTGGTGGAATGCTGTTAGGGCAGCCACACCAGAAGATCAAGTTACTTGGGATCAGTTTAAAGCTCGCTTTAGCGACAAGTATATCCCAGCTGCCCAGAAGTCGGAATTGTTTAGGAAGTTCTTGGAGCTTAAGCAGAATGGGAGGGCAGTATCGGATTATGTTGCTGAGTTCGACACTTTGTCAAAGTATGGGTTATCTCTAATCGATACTCCCGAAAAGAAAAATGAGAAGTTCATCACTGGTTTGGATGAATACTTAGGGGAGAGGCTGATTAATCACATCGATGAGACGTTTGAGTCAATCGTGGGAAAAGTTTTGAGGTCAGAAAGTCTTTACCCTAAGCCGAAGACTGGGGTTGTTGCTGCATCTGCTGAAGAGCCAAAGCCGCAAGCAAGCGGTGGAGGCAAGAATAACTCTCAGAATAAGAGGAAGCAGAACCAAGCTAAGGATGGCCAAAAGAAAAGCAGGAAAGAAGTCGAGTGCTTCAAATGTGGAAAGAAGGGCCATTATGCAAGGGAATGTAGGGCCAAGACAGTGGGAAAGAAGTGCTTTAACTGTGGTCAGGAGGGACATTTTAAGGATAAGTGCCCGCAACCTCTGAAGGAGAATCAGCTTGTGAAAGCATATGCCATCAATGCTGTTCCTTCTTCGTCGAATGCCCCAACTGCGGCGGAGAAAGGAAAGGGAGTCGTCATTTAAGGTATGCTTTCCATTTATGATCTTCCTGTTAGAGTTTTGTTCGATACCGGGGCTTCCCATTCCTTCATATCTAGTGACCTGGTAGATAGGTTGGGATTGGAGCCCGAGTTAGTCGATAGACCATTAGCTGTGACGAACCCGATTGGTGGTTCAACAAACCTCAGTATGATCTGTCGTAATGTGGTCTTATCGAGTCATGGATGTATGTTTGTTTGTGATTGCTTCGTTTTGGGCTTTACTGGGTATGGCATTATTTTGGGAGTCGATTGGCTCCAAAGATACGGGGTGGTGGTAGACTGTGAGGGCTTTTTGGTAACTGTTAGGGCGGATGATGGGCGGAGGGTAGTGTTTGGTAATCTACCCTGTGATGGGGTAATGGCTTGTTTTGTAAATTCCCTCGACATTCCGCATGATGAGTTATCAGGTTTGCCCGTGGTTGGCCAGTACCCGGACATCTTCGAGGAAGTGACCGGACTTCCACCACACCGGGAGATTGAGTTTCGTATTGATTTAGTGAAAGATGCCAGACCTATAGTGATGCCACTTCGTCGTATGGCACCACGAGAACAGCGAGAGCTCGAGATGCAAGTTAGCGATCTTTTGAAGAAGGGATTTATTAGAAGAAGTGTTTCCGAGTGGGGAGCACTAGTTGTGTTTGCTACTAAGGCAGATGGTTCCCTTCGATTGTGTGTGGACTATCGCGAGTTAAATAAGGTGACGAGGAAGAATAAGTATCCTCTACCACGGATAGATGATTTGTTTGATCAACTGGAAGGAGCAAGAGTGTTCTCCCAGTTGGACCTCGCGACAGGATTTCATCAGCTCCGTGTAGCAGCTGATAGTATAGCTAAAACGGCATTTAGGACGCCGTCTGGGTTCTATGAGTGGTTGGTCATGCCATTCGGGTTGACCAATGCACCAGCATACTTCGTGGATCTTATGAATAGAGTATTCAGAGACCAACTGAATAAGTTTGTTCTTGTGTTCGTAGACGATATCCTTGTTTACTCGAGGACAGAAGAGGAACACAAGGAACATCTGAGAATTGTGTTGGAGGTGTTGAGAAGACACCAATTGAAAGCGAAGTTTTCTAAGTGTCACTTCTGGAGGAGAGAAGTGAGATTCTTGGGCCATGTTGTTTCAGAGAATGGTATTGCCGTGGACCCTGCAAAGGTGGCTACGGTACAAGATTGGTCTACGCCCAAGAATGCAAAAGATGTAAGAAGTTTCTTGGGGTTAGCCGGATATTATCGTAAGTTTATCAAAGACTTCTCCAAGACAGCGGCACCGTTGACTCAGTTGACTAAGAAGAATCAAGCCTTCGTTTGGGACGGAGGGTGTGAAAAAGCATTCAAGAGTCTAAAGGAAAAGTTGACGCGTGCGCCAGTGTTGGTCATTCCTAAGGGAAATGAAGAGATGACGGTATACACGGATGCTTGTGGTACCGGACTGGGCGCGGTATTGATGCAAGGAGGAAGGGTTGTAGCTTATGCTAGTCGACAGCTAAAGCCACATGAGAAGAAGTATCCTACCCATGATTTGGAATTAGCAGCGATTGTATTTGCGCTAAAGATGTGGAGACATTACCTCTTGGGAGAAAGATTTGAGCTATTTACCGATCATAAATCGTTAAGGTATCTCTTCTCTCAGAAAGATCTGAATCTCCGTCAGCAGAGATGGTTAGAGTTTTTGGCTTCGTATGATTTTGACATCGCGTATACACCTGGGAAGGGTAATGCGGTAGCCGATGCCTTGAGTAGGAGACATGCCAGCTTAGGGGCAATGTTTCTTGAATGGAAGCAGCTGGAGTATATTGCGGGGTTTGATTTCAGACCAAGGTGCGGATTGGATCCAGTTATGCTATCTAGCTTGACGATCAGACCCACTTTGATTGAGAGGATTGGTTCCAGTCAAAGGAACGACCCTAATTTATTGGAAGTCATCTCCAAGTTGGAAATGAATGTCGATGGGGAGATGGACAAGTATGGGCTTGATCGAGATGGATGGCTTCGGAAGAATGGAAAGCTTGTTGTACCCAATGTCAATGGATTGAGGGATGAAGTGCTTAGAGAATGTCATCACTCAAAGCTAACTATACACCCCGGTGGTAATAAGATGTATCGAGATATGAAGCAGACTTACTACTGGGAAGGGATGAAAAAAGACGTTGGGAAGTTTATATCCAAGTGCATGAATTGCCAGCTAGTTAAAGCCGAGCAAAAGAAGCCTAGTGGGTTGTTGCAACCATTAGAAATTCCCGAATGGAAATGGGAGCAAGTTTCGATGGATTTTATCGATGGTTTACCGAGGACCAGATCGGGACATGATAGCATCTGGGTAATTGTGGATCGACTGACCAAGAGTGCAAGATTCATACCAGTTAAGTCGAATAGAACTGCAGCTAAGTTAGCAGAACTATATATGAAGTGGGTAGTGAGATTCCATGGAGTACCCAAAGGCATTGTGAGTGACCGAGATCCGTTGTTTACTAGTGGATTTTGGAAGAGCTTACAAGAGGCTTTAGGATCAGAATTACATCTCAGTACCGCATATCATCCTCAGACCGACGGTCAGACGGAGAGGGTGAATCGAGTATTAGAAGATCTCTTGAGGGCGTGCATATTGGATTTTAGTGGATCATGGGATGACCATTTGCATCTAGTGGAGTTTGCATATAATAATAGCTACCAATCCAGTATCGGTATGGCTCCATATGAAGCTTTGTACGGAAGACCGTGCAATTCACCATCATGTTGGATAGAGACTGGCGAGAAGTTTGTGCTTGGACCAGATGTGGTGAGAGAAACTTCCGATAAGATCAAGATCATTCGGCAACGAATGAAAGCTGCTCAGGATAGGCAGAAAAGCTATGCTGATAAGAGAAGAAGAGACTTGAAATTCTCCGTTGGTGACTTGGTGTTTGTCAAGATCTCTCCGTTGAAGAGCGTCATACGATTTGGCAGGAGAGGCAAGTTGGCACCAAGATTTGTGGGTCCTTTCCAAGTTCTCGAGGAAGTTGGGAATTTGGCCTATAGAGTTGGCTTACCAGAGAAAATGGCAGGAGTTCACAATGTGTTTCATGTTTCCCAACTAAGGAAGTTCGTTCACGACTCAAATGTGACTATTTCACCTGATCAGTTAGAGGACTTCGAAGTAGAACCTGAGGCGGTTGAGAACCGCAAACCGATTCGTATTGTGGGGCATGATACGAAGCAACTTCGAAGAAAGTCGGTGAAGCTAGTCAAAGTTCAGTGGGGCGAGGACGAAAATGATTGTACTTGGGAGACAGAGGAGAGCATTAGAAAGGCTTATCCAGAACTCTTTGCCTGGTAAGATTTACTTTGCGATTTAGTTATTCCGCATGCTAGGATAGACTTGTTTTGCTTATTTTGCATGTTTGATGGTTGTTTTATGATTGATAGGCATGCGGGACCCTTGTGTGTGTTTTGATTAGGGAATTTCGGGGGCGAAATTTCTTAAGGGGGGGAGAGTGTAACGACCCGTGTTCTACACATCATAGGATTGTAGAATATTTATTTCTTTCCCGTGTGAAGTTGTATGGTCAAGTAACTTTGGGAAACATCTATTAGAGTCATTTCCCATGCTTATGATTTTTGTTGATTTTTAAATGACCATTTTGCCCCTAGTTGGTACTGTTTTGGCCATAACTTTTGATAGGAAAGGAATTTTGACCTGAAACCACTTCCATTAGATTCGTTTGATGGTTTCTCTTTCCGTAGAGTGGTCATAACAGCCAAACGGACTTACCGTTTGGGAGATATGGCTGAAACAAGGTTTGGAGGGTGAAAAACTGCTTAACCGGGCCAAATCGGGTGATTAGTGAGTAGGCCCATGACCCATTTCGGGATTAGGGTTAGGAGAGGGCTGAGTTGGCCTAGGATTTGATCCCATTTCAGTTTTCTAGCCTCCACTTAGTCCCCAAGAAACCTAATAATGGCCTCCACTCTCTAAAGTCTCCAAATCACCTCCAAACCACTCCAACTTGAAGAAAAAGAGATTAATAAGATCAAATCAAAGAAGATCTTCACCAAATCAACCTTGAAGTCGCTGTTTTGCATTGGAATCAACATCAAATCCAAGTTTTATTTCAGATCTTGTTTTATTTGTGGCTAAGGCGAGTGATTAGCTTGCTTTATGCACTAATTGGGGTTATTTGGGGTAATTAGTGCTAATTAGTGTTTTTAGACGAAAATAAATTCTGGAAAAATGTTTATAAAATCATAAACGATGTTTTAGACCTCTGATATGAGTTTGAGTTAATTTGGTTAAATTTTGCTAATTGTATCATTAGTTATGCTCACATATGCTTAAGGGAAAACATGGGGTTTTGGGCATGTTTGATCCATTTTACCATGTCATATTGTTGTTTTGGTGTTTGAGGTCACTTATATGTATTGCTATGACACTATGACATGCTTTGTGATTGGTTTCAATAGTTAGAATGGTCGAAAACGCCGTCGAGAGGCGTATAAACACTCGCAGGAATCGGTGCAGGAAATCGGATCGGATCGCCCCCAACCGATCCGAACCGCCCATTTCCCTTCACCACGAACCGAACCGATCGTATAGCGAAGCAAGCTGCGCCACGAGCTGAAGGATCCGAACCGATCCGGGGAGTCGCGATTCAAGACTTGGTGATTGAAGACTCCGACCCGACCCGCCTGGAGGGATAACGAGACGATCCGATCTAGTCAACTTGAGGACAACGAACCGGAGACTTGGAGGAAGGCGAGGAGTTTGGAGCTACGACCAGGAGGCGTGACCCGAGCCGTTTCGTGGTGGGAGAACCCGATCCGATCCGGATGGGACTGGAGGCCACGACCCGATGGTGCACTCCGATCCGATCCGAGGTGGCAGTCACGAACCGAGACAATGAAGACCACGATCCCAATGACGACGAGGGGAATCCGAATCGATCCAGTGGAGGTCCATAACCCGAAATGCAAAGGTAGTTCAAGTGGAAGTTCGAGCTCAGGATCCAGACGGGAACCAATGAGTTCACTTCGTGATTGGGCTTTGCTGCGGGACGCGTGCTAAGGAGTTGTCGATGTCTATGACTTTGGATCACTAGGTGTTGGAGGTAGAGAGACAAACTCGGGCTTTGGATATGGTGCGACTAGGGAGCTACCTACCAATGGAGTGGGGTCATGGAAACGTTGGGCGTGATCCCATAGGTATGGCGTTGGTGGTAGTAGGAATGGACATAGTCGTACAAAGTCGAGTTCTGTCGTTTTAGTAAAGTGCTCTAGTGATCGAAGAAGTGGATGTCGTATGCTTTACGCACTGAGTGAGAGATGGGAGGATGGTTGCTATGCTTGATTGTTTGACATACACATTCCCACCCCCGTATATTTATACATCATATGTTAGTGACATCTTAGAGTATTGTACCGTGTAGTACTAACTCTTTGATTGCAGGTCCAGGTTCAGGTATGACTTAGTATACCTGTTATTATTCTGTTTATGCTTGCTACCACTCATACCAGACTGATGTCTGACCCAGAGTTTTATGTTTCTTCTTATTACTCTGGGTGCTCACACGAGCAGACTAGAGACAGGGATAGCTGGTAGTGCGCTTGGTAGATGGACTGAAAACGAGCAGGAGGCTCCACGTATGATATATAGTTATTCTCCCTGTGTCGTGATCGGTATCTACTTTGGGCATTAGTAGCATACCTATTTTGCTTATCTTGGAGACAGTATTTTGAAGTTGTAATAAGCTGTATTTGATATTTCCGCTACTCTGATGATGTTAGTTCAAGTTTTCAGCTTATGCACTGTCTCATCTGTTTTATGTCAAGTATATGTTGGTTATTATATTTTATCCCATGCGCTGTGAGACATATTACAGGTTCTTTATTTGGTTCATCTTCTTTCTTTCTTATTCTTTGGCGACCGTCCCATGCCAATTGGACATGTGTACAGCGCACAAGTGGAGTAAATGTCGGTTGGTGCGGGGCGGGCCGTCACAGATTTCCATCTGTGAACCGAGGCAAAAGATAGTCCTCACCGACTTCGAGACTCTCTAGCCCGAGCCTCAGGGTCAGAGCGCATCGACCCTTGGATCCTCAGGGCCAGTCCACCGATGTGGATTAAACTTAAACCCTGAACATGCGTCTCCCCACCCTATGGGGTGTAAGTCTGGTCCGTCTGCCGACCAGAATGCATCGGCCGAAACCGATATAACCGAGGCGCCTCGCAACAGCAACAACCACATAAGTCAAACTCGTCAGGGCGTGTAAAACCACTGACGCCACTTCTAGCTAGAAAGAAACGCATGCCCTCCCTGACGTCCGTCTCCCGTTTTTGGTTCACAACCGGGGTGCGAGGCTCGCGAATTCACGTTACACAAAGTTGTGCCACACAGGCTGTGCTTTGATCATCACCATAAGACTTTGCTTTTCAACAGAAGCCTCGATCTATTGCCACTTAGGCATGCCACACAGGCAATTCACTCTATGTGTTTGATATCCATCAGTATATAACCCCTGAGCTCATACGTCTCAGAGAAGGGCGTTAAGCAAGAGAATAAATTCTCCGCCGCCAAACAGATATATATTTAATAGAAATCAAACACACAGACTAAAATCCAATGTCAGACACACAGTCCATTTACAAGTCCGTTCTGGGGCTGAACGAAACCGGAGGCACCTAGTACCCCGCATATCCATCGATCTCCAAGTACGTCTGGACGATCACTAACTGTTTCCATCTTCTTGGGTGTACAGCCCAATCAAGATCATCAGTAATTACCCAAACGACGTGAAGACTTCCGGTCTTCGACCACCGTCTTCATCTTCGACACCACGTCGAATCAATTATTCAGAATGGGATAAACCCGGTCTTTCTGAATAACTCGCGTATATATTATAAAAGTGTTACACAAACACAACATACGCCTCATTCCAATTCATTAGTCACTAACCGTAAATTAATCAAGAGAGTAATTCCCCAAATATTAACCCCGAAGGCCGAAACCAACATCAGATCAATATCCAGAAAACCATTCTGCTTGGCCAACCGACAGTTAGTTTCTAAATTTCACATTCATAGGGAAATGTTCCCATTAATTTTATCCAAGATAAATTTCTTGAATTTATTCTTCTTTTGAATTTCGATTCAACTAGTCGAGATTAACGAACCTTACCGAAGTAATCATTGGTTTTAATTTCCCAATCCCAACCTATTTATCCCATGAAGTAAAACTGGTAATACTTCATATCTAACACCACAGTGTTATCGGTAAATTCAATTACCATTTCACGTTCAAATCTAATTAAAGATTTAACTATCGCCTGGAGCAAAACTGGTGATACTCCATTTCGATTATTTCAATCTAATTAAAGATTCATTAAAACTCCACTTAGTTTTAATCTGTGACTGGGTTAAAGAATCAGTGTCATTTAAAACACGGTTCACGGTAAACCAAAATCACATCACATTTCAATCAGTCCCTAATTGTAAATTAGCAAGTGAGCAATTCCCTAAGTATTAATCCTGAAGGCCGAAACCAACATCAGATCAATACCTCGGAAACTATTCAACTTAACTAATCTCCAGTTATTTTCTGATTTTCTTAACTCCTTTAGGTCTAAGAACTGTATTATTGAAGATACCGTTCACGACAACCCAAAATCACATTTCATTAATGATCGGGTTAAAGAACGAGTGTTATTTAAAACACTGTTCACGATAAACCCAAAAATCAATATCAATTCAATTCCAATTAAATATCATTTAATTGGTACACTTCATTAAATCTAAATAAAAAGATTTAATCATTTCTCAACTGGGTTCAAGAACAGTGTTAGTGAAGACACCATTCACGACAAACCCAAATCACATTTGATATTCAATATAAGGCTCTGAATAGAAAATATATCGGCTTATATTCAATATCAAATTCTACGATTAACAAATGTCGTATTGGAAATAACGATACAAATATATCTTTCAAATTTCCATAACAACACCTGTATAATCACGAATTCCAACATCGAAATATTCCGAAGACAACTTCGATTCAAATCCACTCCAATGCAATCATTGGAAATTTTGGTTATTTTCAAACCCTTTTCAAATTCAATTTATTTATTCAAAAATAAATAGAATTATATTTCTAGTTCAAAACTAGTTCATTTCGATAAAAAAAACTATTTTTATCTTTTCAAATATGGAATTTTTCATCCCAATTCTTTCTAAATCATTTCTTATGATTTTACACAAATTATTACTATTTTTAATAATTTTATCAAGGCCCGTACAGTCGATTTCCATCAATGGCCATCGAACTGCACTTACAGCGACCTTTTTCAAATTTGATTTGGATATAATTCCAAATCCAACCGTTAGATTTCTAATTCCTAATATTCGTTAGAAAGCTCTTTTCGATTCGAACCCAACGGTTCCGGTTTTAGGAGAATCCGACGGTCGGATCTCCCGCAATATCTGTTTGAAATAAATGGTCGAAATTCACGAACTGCCGCGGCGCGGCGCGTTCTATTCAGGCCATTATATAATATATATAATATATATAATATATATTTCGTCGATTCCTATTTAAAACGAATTATATAAATAGTTTTAAAATCGTTTCAAAAGCAATTTCAACTTTCTTTTCAATTCAAATCAAAATTGAATCTTTCTTTATAAATTCGTTTTAAAATTCATTTCTATTCAATTCAAATTTCAATTCAATTTGAATCCATTTCAATTCACTTTCAATTCAATTTGAATTCGTTTTCAATTCAATTCACTTCGAAATCGTTTTCAATTCAATTCATTTCGAAATCGTTTTCAATTCAATTCATTTCGAAATCGTTTTGAAATCGATATAAATATCGTTCACGTCAAAATGGCGTCAATCTAATCAACACGGCTTCATAAATTTCTATTTTCAAATATTCTATTTCAAATATTTCTTTTTCAAAATAGTTGTTATTATCAAAATATTTCGTTCAACACATGACCAATCTCAATGGATGAGTACTGTCAACACATGAACTTTTATTTTATATTGATAAAGATGTAAACTTTATTATTAAAATATTTCGTTCAACACATGACCAATCTCAATGGATGAGTACTGTCAACACATGAACTTTTATTTAATATTGATAAAGATGTAAACTTTATTACTAAAATATTTCGTTCAACACATGACCAATCTCAATGGATGAGACTGTCAACACATGAACTTTTATTTAATATTGATAAAGATGTAAACTTTATTACTAAAATATTTCGTTCAACACATGACCAATCTCAATGGATGAGACTGTCAACACATGAACTTTTATTTAATATTGATAAAGATGTAAACTTTATTACTAAAATATTTCGTTCAACACATGACCAATCTCAATGGATGAGACTGTCAACACATGAACTTTTATTTAATATTGATAAAGATGTAAACTTTATTACTAAAATATTTCGTTCAACACATGACCAATCTCAATGGATGAGACTGTCAACACATGAACTTTTATTTTATATTGATAAAGATGTAAACTTTATTACTAAAATATTTCGTTCAACACATGACCAATCTCAATGGATGAGTACTGTCAACACATGAACTTTTATTTTATAATATTCTTTATTTTTCAAAATTGGAATGAGGCCCAATCAATCACCATATAAAATTAATTATATGGATTTTCATACAACACATGTATATAATAGCATTGAAAATAATCAACCATCAACCAAAGTGTACTACACTGTATAAGCATCAAATATAGATATTCAACGCTTATAACAGCCTGTCAATCAATCGATCGACATATTTAATCAATCAGGATGAGTGAACTTCAAATTTCATCCCAACACCCGTGTGGGGTTTCAAACAATCAAACACAGATTTTTATTCGTGCAGTTGGGCGATGTGTGAAATTTATCGACCCAATCAATGTCCTTCAAATAGGTGTGCATAAACAAACCGTCTGGTTTGTAAATGAATATTTATTTATCCACATTGACGTTAAAAATTATATTTTTAACGACAAAACATTTTATTCCAACATATGAACTTCTATTCAATTCATTCTTTAAATAAAACGATATTTTTATTTTTCTAACATATTTTAGAAAATTTCGGCGGCATAACGGCACGATACTAGAAACGGGACGAGGCCTAGCCTTATCCCCGGTCTAGTGAAGGCCCACGCCATTCACACATCAATCAAATTCACCAAACAACCAAATTCAAATCAAATCACATAACTAAGCTATGCAACCAAAACAAACAAGTCCATGGTCTGTGGACGGTTGTGTCGGGTGCTACTAAACACCGTCTGCATCCTAGTATATATATATAACTAGAAAAATAAATTGAAAGGTGAGAAATTCTCACAGATAGCTATCCAATCATCTTGACTCTTCTTTGATAGAAATCTTCATCGTTATCGCCTCTTCGTCAGCTTCGTCGCCCGTAGCCACTACATATATAAAAATCGAATTTTTACTTCGCTATCCAATATATAAAAATCATATTTTTACTTTGATATTCAACATATAAAAATCCTATTTTTATCTCGAAGTTCAATATATAAAAATCATATTTTTACTTTGCTATTTTCTATATAAAGATTTCCCTTTTCTAAAATAAAGATTCCACCTTTATAAAAATATAGACTTCGCCTTTTCAAATTTAAAGATTTCGTCTTTATAAAAATCGTGAATTTTAATTAACATTAACTACTATAATTAATTAAAATTACCTTCCATTTCCGTTGTTAATTCACGACAACAGCCCCGGGACTGATGGCGGAGCTTCGAACGGGGTGGCACCGACGTCTCGAGGTGGCAGCAGCTCCGTTCAGGCGACGGTGGGCCCACAGTGGTCGGGTCAGTGGGTTTTGGACTTGAATCGAATGAGAGGAGAGAGGAGAAGCAAAGGGGGAGAGGGCTAAGGTGATGGCCGGCGTCGGGGAGTGTGCAGCAGCTCGGTGGAGGCAGCCAAGGCCCTGGCGGCGGCGCTGGTGAACTAGGGCTCGCGGTTTCTCGTTTGAAGAAGGGGAGGGGGTCTTGGGGAGGCCGACGATGGCCGGGGGGGAATCGAGGTGGTGCGGCGCCGATGGGGCTGGCGGTCGTGGCCTGGCGTCGCGAGATCAAGCGCCCTCGTTTTTTTTTTTCCTTTTTTTTTTTTTCGGGTTAGATCTGAAGGAGTATAGGAGAGAGAGGAGGGAAGGTGAGGATTATATAAAGTTTAATTATTTAATTTTATTCACCTAGAGTTGACTTTTCATTCCAACACCGAATCGAACCCACCGACTGTCGTCCCTAGCTAATCAGCCCCATTCCGAACACAATGGGATATGTATCGTAGGCCAATTCGACCGTTATATTCAGTTTCCGTTGAATTTAAAATATAAATCTTTATATATTCAATTTGAACGTATATTTTGATTTACCGGGCCCACATACGGACTCTGAAAATTACAGAAAAATATTTTCTAGCTTCGTATTGACGTTACGGTCCTAACAAAACTAGTTTCGTCGAATTCTGAGACCGTTGGAAAAATGGCCAATTTCCAGTTGATTAAAATCAACTGAAATGGTCAAACGCGTTTTCCTTTGCCACGCTCACATATTGATTCGAAAAATTATGAAATTTGGAATCTAACAATAATTCGACACCACGGACCCAACAAAACTGGTTTCGTCGAAATCCGAGGTCATTTGCAAAATGTCCATTTTTAAGGGCCTGAATTCCATAGCGACTATTCAGAATTTTCAACTGGACATATCTTTTGATTTCTGCTATCAAATTTTGATTTGTCGGATTCGTTAGAAAGATATTACCAATTAGATTCTATTATTTTTGGTTTCACTAAAATCCGGATTGTTTTGCACCCGGTATGTTCAATTGAAGTTTGAAATCGAATTATCGAACTACCGCGCCATTTTCAATTCTATTTATAATTATATATAATTATTTATATTCTAACGACGACGTATATAATATATACGTTCGATTTATATTCAAAATAAATTTCTCGTCGATATTATTTAAAATAATTCATTTTAAATAATCAAAATTCGATAAAATTGCCCAAAATAAAAAAATTTAAACTGGCCCAGATTTTCGGGTTGTTACAATCTCCCCCACTTAAAACTTTTCGTCCCCGAAAAGGAACAAAGTCGAAAGTGGTTTGATCATTCAACTCAACGTTCGATCCGGCTTCCATTCTCCAACTTTTCAGTTTCTGAGAATTTTCAAAACTTTCAAAAATTTGGCTAACACCCTAAATTTTCGAAAAATTTCGTCATAACCTCCCCTGCACCGGGAGCATCGAGGAATTTCAAATAGCTTCCCCGGTCCTTCAGATCTCAAAAAGAAAAAGAAAAAGCCAAGCGGCTAGCCAATAGGCTCATAAAATCATCATCACCCAAACAAAACAGGAAATTATGTAGTAAACATGTACCTATTTGTCGGGCAAACAAATTTTATTCTCTGCTCTAGCCTCCTTGCTATGACCTGTTCAATGTAAGTACAAGTATATGCAAGCAAACGCAACCAATTTTCTATATCATTCAATATGTGATTCAATTAGGCTAAGTGGCTAAGAATTAGCAAACAAATAAACAATCAACACAAACATCAATCAATTAGTGAATTTGAGTTTCAAATTCATAATTTTGATACATACACAAAAATCATGTTTTGATGCCAAATCACAACAATAGGCCCTATCTAATTTTGGTTCTCACACCAGTCAATAGGAAATATATAGAAATCACACCTTCGGAGCACGAACATAAATATTGATGATGCCATGGTCATTATCAACATCATCTCCGGGCGACTAGGGTGTGATGTTATATCTATCCAATATATTAAAACTTCGAATACACGCTAGCTAGGCGCATACGCAAAAATCTTTATATTTTGGATTGTCCTAATCAATATAAAATAAATAATCAAATACGAACAATTGATTTAGATTTTCAAAACAGAATTTGTTTTCATTTTAAAAATATACTCTTCACACTCGTTCTAGGATACTACTGATCCTATCTCTAACGAGTCATTCCATTGGATATTGCTAATCCAATATCTGATGAATTCTTTCGTATGGTTCCAATGTGCCTTGTTCTCTGAGCTTTGTAAACCAAAGCTCTGATACCAACTGTGAAAACCCGTAACTTCCCCGTAAAGGAAAGCGTCGGATAGTTCGAGAACAAGCCACAACAGAACGCATACAGAAGAACATTTCATTGTATATTACAACAATACATCAGATTACAAGAATATACAGAGTATAAATGAATAATACACGGAAATATCAGAGATTTAAATTACATTTAAATACATCGCAGCGGAAAATAATACAATACACAACTAGAAGAGATATACGGATACAAAGCTTTCCGGATATCGTTCCAGCTGTAAACCAGGATCCTGTGAATATAAATCTGCAAAACCAAAACTACTAGCTGCCCGTGTCAAAATAAGGGCACCCAGAGTTTAGGTTAAAACAATAAACTCCAGGTCAGTCATGTGACTGGTGTGAGAACTAAAACAGTTATCTTTATTTTAAATCATTAGGTAAATCAAGGGACCACGCCGTATAACACGGAACGGATTTCCTCCCCAGAATACCAGTGCATAAAACAAACAGCGCAATGCTAAATAAAGAAAAATGAAGCTGTTATAAGACCCAGGTCCCATCACACAATGCAACGCAGCCGAGGATAGGGTTTTCCCTTATAACAGCCAAAGAATGCTTGATACGTTTAAAACAAATCGTTGATACTATTGTAAGTGCATAGTGTATAAAACAACTTCAAATCATAAGTATCAATCATAGGCGACATGAGCGTCCCATGCCACTATGTCGCCATAAATAGGTTTACAAATAAAACCGCAAAGTCACGTATTTGGAAATTGGATTTCCATCTGTGAACCGAGGCAAAAGATAGTCCTCACCGACTTCGAGACTCTCTAGCCCGAGCCTCAGGGTCAGAGCGCATCGACCCTTGGATCCTCAGGGCCAGTCCACCGATGTGGATTAAACTTAAACCCTGAACATGCGTCTCCCCACCCTATGGGGTGTAAGTCTGGTCCGTCTGCCGACCAGAATGCATCGGCCGAAACCGATATAACCGAGGCGCCTCGCAACAGCAACAACCACATAAGTCAAACTCGTCAGGGCGTGTAAAACCACTGACGCCACTTCTAGCTAGAAAGAAACGCATGCCCTCCCTGACGTCCGTCTCCCGTTTTTGGTTCACAACCGGGGTGCGAGGCTCGCGAATTCACGTTACACAAAGCTGTGCCACACAGGTTGTGCTTTGATCATCACCATAAGACTTTGCTTTTCAACAGAAGCCTCGATCTATTGCCACTTAGGCATGCCACACAGGCAATTCACTCTATGTGTTTGATATCCATCAGTATATAACCCCTGAGCTCATACGTCTCAGAGAAGGGCGTTAAGCAAGAGAATAAATTCTCCGCCGCCAAACAGATATATATTTAATAGAAATCAAACACACAGACTAAAATCCAATGTCAGACACACAGTCCATTTACAAGTCCGTTCTGGGGCTGAACGAAACCGGAGGCACCTAGTACCCCGCATATCCATCGATCTCCAAGTACGTCTGGACGATCACTAACTGTTTCCATCTTCTTGGGTGTACAGCCCAATCAAGATCATCAGTAATTACCCAAACGACGTGAAGACTTCCGGTCTTCGACCACCGTCTTCATCTTCGACACCACGTCGAATCAATTATTCAGAATGGGATAAACCCGGTCTTTCTGAATAACTCGCGTATATATTATAAAAGTGTTACACAAACACAACATACGCCTCATTCCAATTCATTAGTCACTAACCGTAAATTAATCAAGAGAGTAATTCCCCAAATATTAACCCCGAAGGCCGAAACCAACATCAGATCAATATCCAGAAAACCATTCTGCTTGGCCAACCGACAGTTAGTTTCTAAATTTCACATTCATAGGGAAATGTTCCCATTAATTTTATCCAAGATAAATTTCTTGAATTTATTCTTCTTTTGAATTTCGATTCAACTAGTCGAGATTAACGAACCTTACCGAAGTAATCATTGGTTTTAATTTCCCAATCCCAACCTATTTATCCCATGAAGTAAAACTGGTAATACTTCATATCTAACACCACAGTGTTATCGGTAAATTCAATTACCATTTCACGTTCAAATCTAATTAAAGATTTAACTATCGCCTGGAGCAAAACTGGTGATACTCCATTTCGATTATTTCAATCTAATTAAAGATTCATTAAAACTCCACTTAGTTTTAATCTGTGACTGGGTTAAAGAATCAGTGTCATTTAAAACACGGTTCACGGTAAACCCAAAATCACATCACATTTCAATCAGTCCCTAATTGTAAATTAGCAAGTGAGCAATTCCCTAAGTATTAATCCCGAAGGCCGAAACCAACATCAGATCAATACCTCGGAAACTATTCAACTTAACTAATCTCCAGTTAGTTTCTGATTTTCTTAACTCCTTTAGGTCTAAGAACTGTATTATTGAAGATACCGTTCACGACAACCCAAAATCACATTTCATTAATGATCGGGTTAAAGAACGAGTGTTATTTAAAACACTGTTCACGATAAACCCAAAAATCAATATCAATTCAATTCCAATTAAATATCATTTAATTGGTACACTTCATTAAATCTAAATAAAAAGATTTAATCATTTCTCAACTGGGTTCAAGAACAGTGTTAGTGAAGACACCATTCACGACAAACCCAAATCACATTTGATATTCAATATAAGGCTCTGAATAGAAAATATATCGGCTTATATTCAATATCAAATTCTACGATTAACAAATGTCGTATTGGAAATAACGATACAAATATATCTTTCAAATTTCCATAACAACACCTGTATAATCACGAATCCCAACATCGAAATATTCCGAAGACAACTTCGATTCAAATCCACTCCAATGCAATCATTGGAAATTTTGGTTATTTTCAAACCCTTTTCAAATTCAATTTATTTTTTAAAAAATAAATAGAATTATATTTCTAGTTCAAAACTAGTTCATTTCGATAAAAAAAACTATTTTTATCTTTTTAAATATGGAATTTTTCATCCCAATTCTTTCTAAATCATTTCTTATGATTTTACACAAATTATTACTATTTTTAATAATTTTATCAAGGCCCGTACAGTCGATTTCCATCAATGGCCATCGAACTGCACTTACAGCGACCTTTTTCAAATTTGATTTGGATATAATTCCAAATCCATCCGTTAGATTTCTAATTCCTAATATTCTTTAGAAAGCTCTTTTCGATTCGAACCCAACGGTTCCGGTTTTAGGAGAATCCGACGGTCGGATCTCCCGCAATATCTGTTTGAAATAAATGGTCGAAATTCACGAACTGCCGCGGCGCGGCGCGTTCTATTCAGGCCATTATATTATATATATAATATATATAATATATATTTCGTCGATTCCTATTTAAAACGAATTATATAAATAGTTTTAAAATCGTTTCAAAAGCAATTTCAACTTTCTTTTCAATTCAAATCAAAATTGAATCTTTCTTTATAAATTCGTTTTAAAATTCATTTCTATTCAATTCAAATTTCAATTCAATTTGAATCCATTTCAATTCACTTTCAATTCAATTTGAATTCGTTTTCAATTCAATTCACTTCGAAATCGTTTTCAATTCAATTCATTTCGAAATCGTTTTCAATTCAATTCATTTCGAAATCGTTTTGAAATCGATATAAATATCGTTCACGTCAAAATGGCGTCAATCTAATCAACACGGCTTCATAAATTTCTATTTTCAAATATTCTATTTCAAATATTTCTTTTTCAAAATAGTTGTTATTATCAAAATATTTCGTTCAACACATGACCAATCTCAATGGATGAGTACTGTCAACACATGAACTTTTATTTTATATTGATAAAGATGTAAACTTTATTATTAAAATATTTCGTTCAACACATGACCAATCTCAATGGATGAGTACTGTCAACACATGAACTTTTATTTAATATTGATAAAGATGTAAACTTTATTACTAAAATATTTCGTTCAACACATGACCAATCTCAATGGATGAGACTGTCAACACATGAACTTTTATTTAATATTGATAAAGATGTAAACTTTATTACTAAAATATTTCGTTCAACACATGACCAATCTCAATGGATGAGACTGTCAACACATGAACTTTTATTTAATATTGATAAAGATGTAAACTTTATTACTAAAATATTTCGTTCAACACATGACCAATCTCAATGGATGAGACTGTCAACACATGAACTTTTATTTAATATTGATAAAGATGTAAACTTTATTACTAAAATATTTCGTTCAACACATGACCAATCTCAATGGATGAGACTGTCAACACATGAACTTTTATTTTATATTGATAAAGATGTAAACTTTATTACTAAAATATTTCGTTCAACACATGACCAATCTCAATGGATGAGTACTGTCAACACATGAACTTTTATTTTATAATATTCTTTATTTTTCAAAATTGGAATGAGGCCCAATCAATCACCATATAAAATTAATTATATGGATTTTCATACAACACATGTATATAATAGCATTGAAAATAATCAACCATCAACCAAAGTGCACTACACTGTATAAGCATCAAATATAGATATTCAACGCTTATAACAGCCTGTCAATCGATCGATCGACATATTTAATCAATCAGGATGAGTGAACTTCAAATTTCATCCCAACACCCGTGTGGGGTTTCAAACAATCAAACACAGATTTTTATTCGTGTAGTTGGGCGATGTGTGAAATTTATCGACCCAATCAATGTCCTTCAAATAGGTGTGCATAAACAAACCGTCTGGTTTGTAAATGAATATTTATTTATCCACATTCACGTTAAAAATTATATTTTTAACGACAAAACATTTTATTCCAACATATGAACTTCTATTCAATTAATTCTTTAAATAAAACGATATTTTTATTTTTCTAACATATTTTAGAAAATTTCGGCGGCATAACGGCACGATACTAGAAACGGGACGAGGCCTAGCCTTATCCCCGGTCTAGTGAAGGCCCACGCCTTTCACACATCAATCAAATTCACCAAACAACCAAATTCAAATCAAATCACATAACTAAGCTATGCAACCAAAACAAACAAGTCCATGGTCTGTGGACGGTTGTGTCGGGTGCTACTAAACACCGTCTGCATCCTAGTATATATATATAACTAGAAAAATAAATTGAAAGGTGAGAAATTCTCACAGATAGCTATCCAATCATCTTGACTCTTCTTTGATAGAAATCTTCATCGTTATCGCCTCTTCGTCAGCTTCGTCGCCCGTAGCCACTACATATATAAAAATCGAATTTTTACTTCGCTATCCAATATATAAAAATCATATTTTTACTTTGATATTCAACATATAAAAATCCTATTTTTATCTCGAAGTTCAATATATAAAAATCATATTTTTACTTTGCTATTTTCTATATAAAGATTTCCCTTTTCTAAAATAAAGATTCCACCTTTATAAAAATATAGACTTCGCCTTTTCAAATTTAAAGATTTCGTCTTTATAAAAATCGTGAATTTTAATTAACATTAACTACTATAATTAATTAAAATTACCTTCCATTTCCGTTGTTAATTCACGACAACAGCCCCGGGACTGATGGCGGAGCTTCGAACGGGGTGGCACCGACGTCTCGAGGTGGCAGCAGCTCCGTTCAGGCGATAGTGGGCCCACAGTGGTCGGGTCAGTGGGTTTTGGACTTGAATCGAATGAGAGGAGAGAGGAGAAGCAAAGGGGGAGAGGGCTAAGGTGATGGCCGGCGTCGGGGAGTGTGCAGCAGCTCGGTGGAGGCAGCCAAGGCCCTGGCGGCGGCGCTGGTGAACTAGGGCTCGCGGTTTCTCGTTTGAAGAAGGGGAGGGGGTCTTGGGGAGGCCGACGATGGCCGGGGGGGGAATCGAGGTGGTGCGGCGCCGATGGGGCTGGCGGTCGTGGCCTGGCGTCGCGAGATCAAGCGCCCTCGTTTTTTTTTCTTTTTTTTTTTTCGGGTTAGATCTGAAGGAGTATAGGAGAGAGAGGAGGGAAGGTGAGGATTATATAAAGTTTAATTATTTAATTTTATTCACCTAGAGTTGACTTTTCATTCCAACACCGAATCGAACCCACCGACTGTCGTCCCTAGCTAATCAGCCCCATTACGAACACAATGGGATATGTATCGTAGGCCAATTCGACCGTTATATTCAGTTTTCGTTGAATTTAAAATATAAATCTTTATATATTCAATTTGAACGTATATTTTGATTTACCGGGCCCACATACGGACTCTAAAAATTACAGAAAAATATTTTCTAGCTTCGTATTGACGATACGGTCCTAACAAAACTAGTTTCATCGAATTCTGAGACCGTTGGAAAAATGGCCAATTTCCAGTTGATTAAAATCAACTGAAATGGTCAAACGCGTTTTCCTTTGCCACGCTCACATATTGATTCGAAAAATTATGAAATTTGGAATCTAACAATAATTCGACACCACGGACCCAACAAAACTGGTTTCGTCGAAATCCGAGGTCATTTGCAAAATGTCCATTTTTAAGGGCCTGAATTCCATAGCGACTATTCAGAATTTTCAACTGGACATATCTTTTGATTCCTGCTATCAAATTTTGATTTGTCGGATTCGTTAGAAAGATATTACCAATTAGATTCTATTATTTTTGGTTTCACTAAAATCCGGATTGTTTTGCACCCGGTATGTTCAATTGAAGTTTGAAATCGAATTATCGAACTACCGCGCCATTTTTAATTCTATTTATAATTATATATAATTATTTATATTCTAACGACGACGTATATAATATATACGTTCGATTTATATTCAAAATAAATTTCTCGTTGATATTATTTAAAATAATTCATTTTAAATAATCAAAATTCGATAAAATTGCCCAAAATAAAAAATTTTAAACTGGCCCAGATTTTCGGGTTGTTACAAAAGGGCGGGGAGACGTATTGTTCAGGCATAATAATCCACATCGGTGGACCGGCCCTGACGATCCAGGGGGCAGTTGTGGCTGTTCCTGAGACATGGTAGGCTAGATTGTCTCGAATCGGTTGAGTACTATCTTTTGCCTCGGTTCATAGACGGAAATCCAATTTCCAAATACGTAACATTTGCGGTTTTATTTGTAGAGCTTAGTATGGCGACATAGTGGGATGGGGCACTCATGCCGCCCATGATTGATACTTGTGATTTGAAGTTGTTTTATACACTATGCACTTATAATAGTATCAAAAGATTTGTTTTAAACGTATCAAGCATTCTTTGGCTGTTATAAGGGAAAACCCTATCCCCCGGCTTGCGTTGCATTGTGTGATAGGACCTGGGTCTTATAACAGCTTCATTTTTCTTTATTTAGCATTGCGCTGTTTGTTTTATGCACTGGTATTCTTGGGAGGAAACCCGTTCCGTGTTATACGGCGTGGTCCCTTGATTTACCTAATGATTTAAAATAAAGATTAATAACTGTTTTAGTTCTCACACCAGTCACATGACTGACCTGGAGTTTATTGTTTTAACCTAAACTCTGGGTGCCCTTATTTTGACATGGGCAGCTAGTAGTTTTGGTTTTGCAGATTTATATTCACAGGATCCTGGTTTACAGCTGGAACGATATCCGGAAAGCTTTGTATCCGTATATCTCTTTCTAGTTGTGTATTGTATTATTTTCCGCTGCTATGTATTTAAATGTAATTTAAATCTCTGTTATTTCTGTGTAATATTCATTTATACTCTGTATATTCTTGTAATCTGATGCATTGTTGTAATATACAATGAAATGTTCTTCTGTATGCGTTCTGATTTGTCCTGTTCTCAAACGATAGGGCGTTTCGAACGGCCTGGATCGGTTTAGCGACTGGTTCGGACCGAGTGAAATATCTTGCCGTCACAGGTCCCGACATGATTCGCGAAGCTTCGAGTAAAGTTGATTTTATTAAGAAGTGATTACTAACAGCTCAGAGCCGACAGAAAAGTTATGCAAATTCAAGAAGAAGGGATCTAGAATTTGTTGTTGGCGAATGTTTACTTGAGAGTTTCTCCATTAAGAGAAGTAGTTCGTATTGGGAAGACTGGGAAGTTGGCTCCTAGATACATTGGTCCATTCCCTATTCTAGAAAGAATTGGAACTCTCGCTTACAGGGTTCAGTTGCCTGACTAGTTGCCAGGGGCACATGATGTATTCCATGTGTCTCAACTTCGGAAGCATGTACATGATCCAGACTTGATTCTGGAAGAAGTTGCATAGCTAGATTTGGAGATTACCTTGAGCTTAGCAGAAAGAAGGGAGCCGGTAAAGATCATTGGCAAAGAAACCCGAGTTCTGAGGACTAAAAGAATACATTTAGTCAAAGTGCAGTGGAGCGGAGGTCCTAGAGACTGTACATGAGAGACTGAGGATAACATCAAACGGGCTTATCCACAATGCAGAGTGAATATCTCTGACTATCTCTAGTGCAAGGTACATTTACAATATTTTACATTTTCCGTTTTGTTTCCAACTTTACTGTTGTTTCCTTTTCGGGGACGAAAAGTTTTTAAGTGGGGGAGATTGTAACAACCTGAAAAATCAGAACCAATTTAAAAATTTTATTTTGGCTATTTTATTGAATTTTAATTAGTTAAAATAATTTATTTTAAATAGTAACGATTAAAAATGTATTTAAATCGAAGTTAGAACAAATATATTTATTTTAATTATAGAAGGAGTTAGAAATAGCTTGGTAGTTTGAAAATTTGAATTCGAACTTTGACTGAACGTACAGGATGCAAAATAAATCAAATTTTAGTGAAACAAAAAATATTTGAATCTATTTAAAAATGTCTTTCCAACGAATCCAAAAAATTGAAATTTCATAGCGGGAATAAAAAGTTATGGTCAGTTGAATATTCAAAAAAGTCGCTATGGAATTTAATATAAATATAGCCCGTATAAATAGCCATTTTGCAAACGACCTCTGTTTCTGACGAAACCACTTTTGTTGAATCCGGAATGTCAAATTATTGCTAGGTTTAAATTTCCATAATTTTTGGAATTAATATGTGAGCGTAGTAAATTAAAATGTGTTTTGTCAATTTTAGTCAAATTTAATCGACTAGAAAATGGCCATTTTTCAAATGGTCTCCAAATTCAATGAAATTAGATTTGCTAAGACCGTATCCAACAAAGTAGAAATAATTTTTTGGTAATTTCTGGAATCAGTGTGTGGCCCTGGTAAATTAAAATGTACATTCAAATTTAATATTGAATGTTTATATTTTAATTTAAAGAATAACTGACTGAAACAGTCAAACGGGCCTACGAAACATATTCCATTGTGTCCGAAATGGGGGTATTTTGCTAAGGGCAACAGTCGTTGGGTTTGATTTGGAGTTCGTAGGGATTAGTGGATATTTTTGGAATTAAAGAATTAAAAGTATATAATTATTAAAATCGACAAATCAGAATTCATCTTCCTTTCTGAAAAATCCTGTAACCCTTTGAAATCGATGGCGGCTACAGCAAGAAACTTATATCCTCAATATTTCTCGATCCACTCAATGAAATCCTCCAGTTCTTAAGGCAATTTTGTATTGCTTTCTCTGTTCTTCAAAACCATAAAAGGTTTGTAAAGTATCATCGCGTATCAAGGGAGAATCACCTCCATGAAGTCGCCACCTTCATAGCGCCGTCGCTTAGCACAACCGCCACCGTACCTCACCGCGCCACCATCGAACGGAGTGCCACTCCGAGGTCTTCGACGTGGTGCTGGTGGATCGTCATCCCGTGCAACCGTTTGGAAGAAATCAGTAAACCTAGTTTTGAATGATTTCAGAAAGGGTACGGCTGATTTAATTTAAACTATTAATAACACTTTAAATGTTGTAAATTCATGTTTAATTATAAAAATCATATCTCTCTCATACTTTGACAAAATTCGATGAAACAGGAAGCGTTGGGACCATAAATTCGAGATCTACATTTCTAAAGAGGCTGGAGATTTTTTGGTGCCATCTACAATTTTAGAAGAAATAAACAGCAAAGTGAGATTTCTAAATCCGAATTAATTAAATAAAATTATATTAGGATGCAGAAGGAGTTTAGAAACTCCCAACACCCGTCGTCCACAGACCATGGACGACTTGATTGTTTTTTGGTGTGTAATTGGTTGATTTTTTGTGATTGACTATGGTTGAAATGAAATTGGTTGTTATTGTGGCATTAGATTACCTAGGCATTAGATTGCCTAGAAAAATGTATTAGGATATTAAACCCATAATAAAGGCCACGAGGCCTAAGGTAATGCGAGGAGCCGTACATCGGGACGGTGCCGGTTTAAATTACCCTACCATTATGCTACCGAAATTTTCTGAAATATCCTTGTGTTATAAAATATTCATGTTATTATCTGTTGACTATTTAAATAATATGAAAATTAGATTTTTTTCTAATGTGTGTGTGTATATATATATATATATATATGAATATGAAAAAGATCATCATATGTCAACATAAATCAATATTTTTGTTGTAAATCAAAAATGGTCATTTGTCTTGTAAAATGAATTTATATTTGATTTTACGTTTTTAATGTAAATTGGACATTAACAATAAACATTTAGATATAAAAATGAATTAACATTTGATTTTACATTTTTAATGTAAATGAGAAATTAAAAATGAAACATTAAAAATGTCCATTGCTATATAAAATATCTTTTCTTTAAAATATACATTTTTAATATAAATGAAACTTTAAAATGATCATTAGTTAAATAAAAAAAATTATTTGAAAAAGAAAAGAAAAATATATTCATTGATTTGAAATGAAAATATATTTACAATAAAAACTCACATTTTATGGTACATAAGAAAAGATCAAAAATGATCATTATTTAAAATGAAGAATGTTTATCAATAATTCACATTTCTATTGTAAAGTACAAAAGATCATTTGTTGAAAAGAAAAATATGGTCAACATAAAGAGAACACATTTGTATGTAAGATAAAAAGAATACATTTTTATGTGAAATAAAAAGATTACATTTTTCTTTACAATGAAAAGAGATTACATGTGCTTTGTAAATAAAAAGATTACATTTTTCTTTACAAGGTAAAAAGATTACATGTGCTTTGCAAATAAAAAGATTACATTTTTCTTTACGATGAAAAGAAATTTCATTTTTCAACGTAATATAAGAAATAAATAAAGAAATTTCATTTTTCAATGTAATATAAGAAATAAATAAAGAAATTACATTTTTCAATTTAATATAAGAAATGAATAAAGAAATTACAATTTTCAATGTAATATAAGAAATGAATAAAGAAATTACATTTTCCAATGTAATATAAGAAATGAATAAAGAAATTACATTTTTCAATGTAATAAAAGAATAAATAAAAGATTACATTCTTAATGTAATAAAATAAGGATAAGGAAAATTACATTTTTAATGTAATATATGATTTCATATATAAAAGAAATCAATGTTGAAATGAAAATGGTGTTGAAATCATTGAACGATTTATATAAATATGTATATATATATATGTGTATATATATATATATGTATATATATATGAATATAAATTAAAATAAAATGAATCGCGCTACTGCAATTCGCAATTTGAAATCGTAACTTCAAATGATTATACCGAGAGATCCGATCGTCGGATTTTCCCAAAACTAGAACCATAATGTTCGCTTTGAAAAAAATCTTTCCAACGGTATAAAATTTGCTAAGTTCCAATGGTTAGATTTTGATAAATGTGTAAACCAAATTTTAATGAAAATAGCGCTAGTGCCGCGTAATGACGCGAAGCGTCATTCAATAAAAAAGGGCTATCATTGTATAAATAAAAATAGCGATAAATCGTTATAAAATATTATAAATGATATGGAATGAAAAGAATTGAATTGAATTATTTATATTTGCTAATTATTTGGAAAGATCGACTTAATTCTCATTTTAAATAATTAATCGTCAATCGGAAGTCGAAGATTTGAAGACGGTGGATTGAAAACCGGTGAAGAACATTGAATGGATGATTACTGATGCCCTGGATTGGTTAGCTCCCAGGAAGGGGTTACAATGGTAGTTGTCCGGATGTACTTGTTGATCGTTCGGATATGAGAGAGCCTCTCTTCTGTATTGGACATATGGAACGAGGAATAAGGTGTCTCTGGTTTTGTTCAGACCCAGAACGGACTTGTAAATGGATGTATGTCTGACATTGGATTTTATTTTGTGCTGATTGATTTCTATTTAATATATATCTCTTGGTGGCGCAGGATTTATTCTCTTGCTTAACACCCTTCTCTGAGACGTACGAGCTCAGAGGTTATATATTGGTAGACATCGGTCGCATGGCCGTGAATTGTCAGTGCGGCATGCCAAGATGCAAACGATCAAGGATTATTGTTGAAAAGTAGAGCCTTGTGGTTGATGATCAAAGCACAACCCATTTTAGGCATAGCTTTGTATATAGCGTAACTTCACGGGCCTCACACCCCGGTATGAACCAGAAACAGGAGAGGACTGCAGGGAGGACATATGTTTCTTTCTAGCTAGAAGTGGTGATAGGGTTTTGCAAGCCCTGGCAATTTACTTATGTGGATGATGGAATGAGGCGCCTCGGTTTTGAGTCCTTAGTGGTTCTATATTTACGCCCCATAGGGAAGGGAAACGTATTTTTCAGGCATAACTAATCTACTAAAGTTTCAGTTGCGGCTGTATCCTAAGACATGGTAGGCTAGATTGTCTCGAATTCGGTAAGGACGATCCCTTGCCTTGGTTCATGATGGAAATCCAACTTCCAATATGACACATATGGTTTTGATTGTATAACTAGTATGGCGACATAGTACATGGTAGTTATAATGTCTATGATTAATATATTATGATTGAAATTCTTTTGAAACATATAGACACTAGTAATAATATCAAATCTATTTTTTCGTATCAAGCATTTTTGACCATTATAAGGTAAAGCTCTATCCTTCGGTTTGCATTGCATTATGTGATGGGACTTGAGTCTTATAATGCTTTCATTTTCCTAAAAAAGCATTGCGTTGTTTTAAAGATTTACTTTATTTCATGCACTGGCAATCCAATGGAGTAAACCCGTTCCGCGTTAGCGACGTGGTCCTGTGATTAGCCTTATTATTAGATAGGTTATGTAAGATTTCTCATACCAGTCCCATGACTGACTCGTAGTTTGTTTCGCTTTGCAAACCCGGGTGCCCTCTTTTCCACACGGGCAACCTTGTATATAGGTTTTAGCAGACTCATTCTCGATAGCTTTGGAGCTGAAGATGGATCTTATCATTTCTATTATGATGTTCAAACTTCATTTAGTATATTATGTTTGATTCTGCTGCAGACATTTTATATTAAGTTGAAATTGTATTATGTACTAAGTATGATCCTATTATGCCGTGTAACTCTAATGATATGTTATTCCCGGTGTAATTTGAGGTACTTTATCTGCTGTAATTCTATATTTCTGTTCTGCTTTAATTGTTTATGTATTATATTCCAATGATTATCCTTGCTTTCGTACTACGAAAGCTTGGGGTCATCACAGTTAATACAACCGATAAAGTTTAATAATACATAACAACGGAAATAAGAAATAAATGCACAACGGAAATGGTAACATGATTGAGTCTTCTGGGAGAATCCAAAAGAACGTCTATCTTCTGCTCTTGATCCTAATCCAAAATCAACATCCCATAGATAGCTTCCATACATGGCTCTAACAATGAACTTAACTAGTAATCTACATATTATGATGCCCATGTAAAAATAAGAGAACCTGAGTATGTAAGGGAAAACAAATCTATATGTCAGTCATGGGACTGGTATGAGAAACCAAATAGTTGTGTTTATAAGGGTTGTGAGGTAAATCATAAGACCACGTCGCTTAACACGGAAAGGGTGTCCCCTTATGAATATCGATGAACAAAAACTTGCAATTCATTTTTAAAATGAAGCTACCATAAAACTCGCATCACACAATGCAAACACACACCATTACGAATAAGTTTTGCCTTATGATAACCAAATATGCTTGATAAGCGAAAGTTGTTTGATATTATCATTAATGTCTATCTTTGAAAGCTTTTCATAATAAATGTATCAATCCTAACTGACGTAGGTACACATATATTACGTCTACATACATATATAGGTTACAACTAAAACCGTAAAGATTTATACCGGAAGTTGGGTTCCATCAATGACTAAGGAAAAGGATCTTCCTTACCGTGATTTGAAACACCTCTATCAGGATGTCCCAGGATAACCAAGTGCTCCTTCTGTACTGGTAGAGCTGGTCCACTGATAACAGGTGTAGTTCGAGTTTTTCCTGAACATAACGTCTCTCGGTCATGGTCAACCATTTTCCGAGGCACCTCAATCCATCATCCACATAAGTAAATTGCCTGGGCTCCATACCATGACATCACTTATCAAATAGAAGAAAACGTTAGTCCTTATCTATGCTGTACTTTATCTTGTTTCGGCTCATTACCGGTTGTGAGGTCGTGAAGTCACATTCCACAAAACTCTGCTTTGCAACAAAAGCTTTGATCTATCTACCATCAGCACTTAGCATGCCACACTGTCAATTCACAACATATAATCAATAATCACTAAACATATGATCTTTGAGATCGTACATCTTAAAAAGGGTGTTAAGTTGAGATAACCTCTCAACCACCAACTGAAATATGTTTAATAAAAACCAATAAACAAACGTTATAAAATAAAATGTCAGACATACATCCAATACAAGTTCATTCTTGGTTGTGAATGAAACCAAATGCACCTTATTCCTCATACAATAAAGGAGAGAGGCCCTTGCATATTCTGACAATCAACAAGTATGTCCGGACTACTGCCGCTTATAACTTTATAGTAGGAGCTACCCAAGTCATCAGCAAACAGTCCACTCGATTTGAAGATTCTCGGTCTTCCACCATCTTCAATATCGTTGACTTCTAACTCATCGTATAATTATTTGAAATAGGTTGAACCAAGTCTTTTCAAAATAATTAGCGTCTAAACACAAAAATTCTTTCGAATTATCAAATCCCCAATAAGTCTCTTTTTATTGGAAAATATTTCACAAGATTTGATCTTATTATTAATCTTGATTAAGCTGTTGGACTTCCAAAATCATCTTCAAAATTCTTTATTAGCCTTTTAAAAAGGTTTACCAAATTTTAAATTCAATTTGGTAATTTAAAACCTTTAATCTCAAAACGTTTCTTACAACCATTACAAAAGGCATTGCAAAATTGCATATTTCTAATCAACAAGTTTTTATCATTCAAAACATCGTATATTTGGTTAAAAAATCTTTCAAATAATTTATTATAATTTATAATGATTTTTCCCTATTTTTAATAATTAAAAAATAGTCCATTTCAACAAATTCCCATTTCAGGTCCTGAACTACATTAGCGTCGTTTTTATTCAAATTTGATTTGAACACATATCCAATTCTAACCGTTGGATTATAAAAAATTTCTTTGCATTTGAAAACTCTTTTCATTTCGAACCAAACATTTTTTGTTTTGGGAAAATCCGACGGTCGGATCTCTCGGTACGTCAGTTTAAAGCCAATGGTCGAAATTCGCGAACTGCCACTGCGCAACTAGTGCTATTTAGACCCAACTTCGGATTATATTTAAAACGAAGTCGAAATGATTTTAAAATACTTTATTAATTATATAAAACATATATAATAATTTTCGGAAACTGTGTTTCTAATATTCAACTTCAAATTCAATTATTTAAATATTATAATATTATTTAAATCATTAAAATAATGTTATTTTTCAAACTTCAACTTTTGAAATCTAAACTTTCCTGATGTCCATTAAAAAAATAAATAACATAGTTTGAAAAAGAAAATCCAGTTAAAACATTTCTTATACACACAAACCAAACTTCACTTTTCAAAGTTACTATTCATTTTTAATTTAAAACTTGTTTTTGATTAATTTAAGCTTGCATTTATTTAAATGACCTTTATACATCTTCAACTCTTATGATCAAACCGTAATTTAAGTCGATGCAAAATTTGAAATCCTACTATAATTCATCGATATGGATCCAATGAAGCTATCTTGTCGAATTTGGAGACCGTTTGAAAAATGGCATTTTTCAAAGGTTTTATTTAAGGGTCCGTTTGGCACAGGTCCCTATTAAGTTTCAAAATTAGGCCCAGATCCGGTCATAAACATATTATAAAATACATCCTTATTTTTTGAAAATTCATAAAAAATATATGTAAATTCATATTTGGATAAAAGAAGTACTTGCAAAAAAGTTCAGGTGGAAATACAATCCAAAACCACGTTAAATAACATAAAAACATCAAAAATGCAATAAAATGCATCGAAAGATGCACTTATTTCAAAATAGTTGCATACAAGTATGCATCTATTTCATTTTTTGCGTCAAACAGCTGCATACATACATACATGTATGTAGATTTCTTGAAATACGTGTATATTTTCATGCAACAATTCAATTTCTGCATAGATAACATGCAGCATCACATATCTGCATACTTGTATGCAATTATACATAAAAAATTGCATATAAGTATGCAAGTATTGTCATGCCTCAATTCTGCAAAACATTCTTGCATTCAAGTATGCAGTTATGACTGAATAATTGCATACTTGTATGCAATTATTCAGTAGACGTGGACATTTTAGTGCATGTGTATTCAAATAGTTGCATACATGTATGCAACTATTGGCAAAAGTTGCATACATGTAAGCAACTTTTTTTTGGTTTTCATGGACTTCTAGGAATATTTCCAGAATTTTGATTTTTTTTAACCTAACAGCGCTTTTTTTTGGGTAGAAAAACGTAAAAGGAGGAAATTTCAAAAGGAGGGACTGGGTTTGCATTGAAAAGTGGGGAGGGATGTGAGACTAATTAAGTTTGGTTTTAGGGATGTGTGCCTAATTTCCACTTTATTTAATTTTAACCAATTTTTCGATATGCGTTTATATTGTTCATGATCACACTAACTCCGATTAATATGAAATTTGGAATCTTATAATAATTTAATGTTTTGGATCCAATGGAACTAGTTTCATCGAAGTTCGAGATCGTTTGCAAAATGTCCATTTTTTAGGCTATTGAAATGATGTTGAATTATCGAATTTCAGTATATTTATTCAAATTCTTATTTTATTTTTTTGAATTGGCTCAAATTTTGGGGTATTACATACTATCTAACTGGCATTATCAGAGAATCACCAAGTCACTTAATATTTGTTGCATGATAAGTAGTCCCGTGGATATTTAATATCTTATCCCAAAGCCGACTCTAACCTAGTCAATACCACCTAGAGTAAGCAGACTATCATGGAGATTACCGATCTTGCACCCAATTAGCCATTTAATACTTCTTATTTATAGGGAGGTGAGCTATTCGATCACTTAATACCTATTTTGGACTGAACCTGTGACTATGCCCTTATAAGGAAGGGTGAGTCTAATCACTTAATACGCAATAGGCGGATCACACTACTTAATACCTCTAATCCCGAAGAAGGCTCTTTTAAGAATTATTTCCTTTTTGGTCCCTTCTTTAGGAAGGAAAGTGGGTCGTATAGCCATTTAATACTTCAACACTTGAAGTAATCCTTTTAGGATAATTCACGCTATGCAATTAATTATCGTCTCGAATTCTTACAGTTAATTATATCTTATATCGGTTATATATATATCCGACTCCTAGAAAGTGCACACTTCTATCGAATAAGGCAACTAACCTCGCATCATTAACCTACTAAGTCCAATCGTTATTTTTTGGCATGGCAAACTGGTTCTCATAGTGATCCATAACATTGTTTTCATTTTAACAAATAATGAGTACGGTATTAAACAGGAGGTAAGCAATTCTCTTACCTAATACAGACATTTTACAAATCTAAGAAGTAACAAAAACAACCTAGAACATGCTAGTCGTTCACAATGCAGTGTGCAGCTTAGAAATGTAAATGCAACTAGACTATCCTAGTACAAGCTGCCAAACAGTCACTAACACAAACAGGTGTAAACAATATAACAACACAAATCTTAGCAACAAAGCTAGAACAATAACACCCTACTCTCACACAAACTACAGCCGAGAAATTCACCTCGACCATCACATGAACAAACAACAATAATTGCTTGTTGTAGGAATAAATCACTTCTTGCTTATGAGCAAGTAGATAACACACAGCAGCTACCTACATAATCACTTAGCACTCTCTCACCTGATAACCACTACCAATCCTAACACCCAAAGACTACCACACAAAAAAACTGCAGCACTGGCACAAGGAGACATACAAAACGATCCACACCACAACAAATACAACACACCACACAAGTCGAAAACACCCGAGAAATCGAGCACAGTTCAAAGCCAGCAAAGAAGAAATTACCAAACCACCACACAAACTCAAAAGAAAAATGCAATACCATAAAACTCACCAGCACATTACCAAGGCGATCCAAACTCAAGGGTTTTCCTTTTGGTAATTTCTAGCATAGCAAGATGGCAAAGAAAGGGATCGTGAATCAAAAAAAGCCAATCGCCATACAATAATAGCACCGGTAGGGGGTCCATCGCGTGTAGTAGCTAAGACCGAAGGGGAGTTACAAGGCAAAACAGAGCAGTTGAAACCTCGACAAAGACAGGCGATAGAGGAATACTCAAATGTTGTAAATTAGGGTTAGGAAAAAAGGTGGAGGGGGAAAACTCCACATAAACGAAAACTGGCCTAGGGTTGGAAAGGAAGAGGAGATAGAGCGTATGGTATAGAAATTGATAGAGAAATCATGAAAAAAAAAGTTAAAAGAAGGATCAATGAAAATAGCGGTGATCAGGCAGTCGCCATGAAGAGAGGCCAACCTTTTTTCCAGTTAAAGGTATTAATTCTAGATTCTAGAATAAGATAGAAATAGCTCTCTATAACTTCCTATTCCAGGATATTTAATTATCAATTTCTTTATTGGACCAAGAACTTAATGTGGCCACTGATACCCATTAAATCCCCTTTTTAATTCAATTTATTACTATAATGATTATATGACATTAATGGCCTAAATGGTCATATTTACTAACTCATCACACAATATATTAAATGTCATTTATATCAGTTCCATTTAACTATACTAATTCTAATCATCGTAATTCCAAAATATTACTATAGTTATGTTATTCCATTAGTTATTATGTAAATATATAAGATTATTAATATCTGTTTCCCTGATTGGAGTCGCAAAAACTATTCCTATTCATATTCAAATTGCAGTCATTTGGCATTTGTTACCTATTCAATTTATTTCCCCAAAACATCTATGGGTATAATATTTATTCCTTATTTGTAATCTTTTAATTATAGCAATTAACTCCATCATTATTGCTATAAAAAAAATGGTTTCAAAAATTCATTTCCAATTATTATGGGAATCCTTAACATTTATATTCCCACCAAAACAGAAACCATTCAAATTTAAACACATAATATGCATATATTTAATAATAGCATTGTTTACATAGGTTTCAGACAAATAAGGTTATAATATAAGTGTACATTTATTTTTGTTTTAGCATGATATTTACATAATTACTAACTATGTTTTTTTAATTATTATTATTTCATATTCTAGTCTAAACTAACAATTAGAACAACCCTTTTGTGTTTAATTTTATTGAGATTCAAATTCTCTTTAAAATGGTTATTTGCTACAATTTTTGTAAATTTTGCCTAGACTATTTAAAGGATGGTATGTTGAGATATTTCAAATTATAAGAAATAGGAATATTTTATTTGGAATAGATGATGTAAACTACGCAAAAAATGCATAAATTTACACATCTCTTCCTATCTGCTTTGTTTATATTTCTTGTACATTTAAAATAATGCCTTTTATATAAAATAGTAAAAGCGGAAAATTTACAACAGTCAAGTAAAAGTTCCAAACAATATCAAACACAAACATATTTATAATTCCAAAGCAATAAACTGCAAAAATTATATCTTTACACCCAAATCCTATTAATATGGAATAATAACATCATAAATTAAAAACATATATGGACTGGTTTCCAGATTCAGGGTGTTTACAATAACCACAAACTATCCAAAAAAGTTGTATGCAGTATAAGAATATTAAACTAAAATACATACAAATCCATATCAGATTTCATATATATATATATATAATAAAAATAAGATGAATTTGATATTCTTAGGCATACAACCCAGATTTAACACAAAAGAATGATATATGATTCTCTAAACAATGCATATATTTCCTACTCACCTAAAAGCTATCCATATCCAAATCCAAACATAAATTTTAGGCTTATAATTTTCAAATCTTACAGATCTACAATTTGAATAAAAAGGGGATATTTTTTTTTGACAGCAAAAGGTAGTGAATCTAATGATTCACGCCTAGAGATACCATATATATAGAGTTCAGTACAGTACAGGAAACAAAGAATCTATACATCATTTACAAGCCAGCAACAAAATGACAATCATCATAGCCTGACGTATCAGGTACATAAGTAAACTTAAACATAAGAAGCATCATACATAAACAGCAACATGAAGTTAACCACTAATGCGCCTACATTTGCGGTCATGAATTCTTGCAGCGATGGTGTCTACGAACTTCTCCTTGTCCATCCATGCCCACAATAAAACATATTTAAGAATGATGAAGACAATTTTATCAGGTGATTTCATCTTGAATTTGAACTTTCTAGAGTTTCTCTCATGCCATAATATCCAAGTATAAGCGAAGTTAAGTAGAATAAAAAGACTCTTTTTATGTGTGTTGTCTAAATTTGGTAAAAAGGTTAACCAAAAATTTTGCTGGTCTTTGATTGAGTCCCTCCAGCCTAAGTTTAAATCAAGGTACACGATACACTTCGTCCATACATAAAACGCAAAATCACATCTCCAGAAAACATGTTTGTAGTATTCATCAGCTTCATCACAAAAAGCGCAACCGGTATTGACAACAAAACCCTTACGCCTTAGTCTGCAACCGGTATTTAGTCGATCATGAAGCACAATCTACATATGAATCTTAACTTTCAGCGGCACCTTCTTTGTCTTCCACATTCGATCAAACTCCAGTCTTCTACAACCCGAAAAGGTAATCAGTTTATAAACACTTCTAACCCGAAACACCTCCTTACTATCATCATCCATCCACACAAACTCATCTTTTCCTTCAGTTAAATGGACATTCGCAAACCACAAATATAGCTGACAAAGTTGTTGAAGAGCATCACCAAAGACAAGTCGGCAGAAAGATAGTCACCACTTAAAATCAGTAGCCTCAGAGTTATACATATCTCCAACAAAACAGTGTGCGTTACATTCAATTTCAAATAGCTCCTTCAATTCCTCTTTCAATGGTACAGGCAGTAGCCAAGAGTCATGCCAGAATGATATGTTAAACCCATTACGAACCACCACTTTAGTGCCAATCTTAATCCACTGCGAAAAACTCATAACCCCTTTCCAGAAAACAGAGCAGCGTGACCAGTCCCTATTCCAGTCAAAAACACCCCCATAGTAAACATTTATAATCCATTCTTTCCAAAGGGCTTTCTTTTCGCCAAGCATCAACCACAACCATTTGCAAAGAAGTGCAGCATTCATGTCTTTCAAATTAAGCACACCTAATCCACCTTGATCTTTAGCTTTACAAACCTGCCCCCAAGAAACGAGACAACTTAATTTCTTAGTCTCCTTCTCACCCGTCCAGAAAAAATTCCTTCGCAATGTATCAATCATGTCTATGACCCATCCCGGATACCTGAAAAAGGAGAGCCAGTAAAGAGGCAAGGAGGAGAGAACTGAGTTTACCAGCACCAATCTACCTGCTCTAGAGAGGGATCGACCTTTCCATCTAGCCAGCCTCCCACCAACTTTCTCAATGAGATGGATCCAGTCCTTTTTGAAAAGCTTCTTTGGTCTAATGCACATACCCAGATAGTTTAAAGGGAAGTTGTCCTCCTTGCAGTTGAGCATCATTGCACAGTTCTTTGACAGCTCAGCATTGCAACCCAGAGTGTAGACGCTGCTCTTATGAAAGTTAATTTTCAAACCTGATAAACTCTCAAAAGAATACAACAAAAATTTGAGTGTAGCAATGTATTTACAATCGGGTTTACTAAAGATGATAGTGTCATCTGCATAGTGTAAAGAATTGATACCGCCCACCACATGCTCATCCCCAAAGCTCTGTAACATCCTACAAGCAGAACTAACCTTCAGAATACGAGAGAAAACATCAGCCACCAGGTCAAAGAGGAGGGGGGATAAAGGATCCCCTTGCCTTAAACCCCTCTTCGAATAGATAGTACTACCAGCAATACCATTCACACAAATGTTGGATCTGCTCGAAGTCAAGATCATAAGAATCCAGTTAATCCACCTCATAGGAAAGCCCCTTCCAGTAAGAATGTCAATTAAGAATCTCCAATCCATTGTGTCAAAAGCCTTAGCAAAGTCCAATTTGATGATAGCACATGGGACATTATGCCTATCGCAATATGAGATTACCTCCTGAACCAGAACAGCACCATCCAAAATAAATCTACCTCTAATAAAAGACGTTTGAGAGTGGTGAATTAAATCATCCAACTTCTTTTTCAACCTATTCGCCAACACCTTCGTGATTAACTTAAAAGTGGTATTTAAGAGACTAATAGGTCGGAAATCTGCCGCCGTAACATTTCCTTCTTTCTTGGGTATCAAAACAACATTTGCGTAGCTCAACAGCTCAAGTCTAATAGAGCCATCATACAGTTCTTCAAACAGTCTTAAAAAGGGGATATAAATATATACATATTTAGATTTGTAGATTTGAAATAGAAATGGGAAAAGAAGAAAGAAAACTATTAATAAAGATTACCTTTTCATAGAACCAACCCTTTTGAAAAAATCTAGATTCCATATCTCCAATAAATTTTTATTAGATTAAAATATTTTTATACTTTAGAATTTTTAGATGAGGTTGGAGAATTGGGAATGGCAAAGCTTTGTTGCTGCCTCCAGAAATATGAGTAAAATAGTGGGGGTCTACCCCTTAATTTATTAGCATAAAAATGACCTTAAACTATTAGATTTAATTCCATAGAAATCTATCCATCAATGAAAAGTTTTATAATGTAAAACCCTAGTTGTCACACAGATGCAACGACTTACTACTTGGAAGGGTGGTCGACCGCCCTGTCAACCCCCGATCAACCCCTAGGTCAACTTGCCTCCTGTGTCAAGAGGGGTGATAAATGGTAATTATATATTACCATATATACATATATATATATATATATTCTATTTAATTGTTTTTCATCTGTCTTCATATTTTGTCCATACATTTTTCATGCGGACTCCGTCCGCGAAGTTCTAAACATGAAAGTCTACCATAATTCCGTCATGAACGCAACGGTGCAAATTTTGTGGTCAAATTTCATTTTTTGGAATATAACTAAATAACTAATTTAACTGTTGCCAAATTCTGGGGTGTTACAGCCAAAGACAATAGTATGGCACAAACAGAATGGGATGCAATGAGATAGATTATTAGTGAGCCCAAAAAACCATTAGATTCTTCACCAACCAAGAAAAACTAAGAGTTAGACAAATAAATAAAAGAAAATTTGGACAAACCATCTAATATGTTTTTAACATTAAGTTAGATGATTTTGATAAATATAATAGGCTCAAGTCTGCCATACGAAGTAAGAGAGATAGTCTGAATTATCCATTAGATAGACAACCCGGATTACCCGTGAAACATATAGTGAGGATTGGAGATAGATAGTTTGGATTCACCATGGGACTATTAGATCTAGATTAACCCTAGAGGGGGGTGAATAGGGTTTATCACAAATTATCGTAGAGTTTAAATATTATGAGACATTAAAATATTCACATATCACAGAATGCAGCATAAATAAAAATTCAGAAAGTAAATAACCTACAATATACCCAGCTTCGGCAAAATCCTGCCTACTGCTGCATTCCTAAGGTTTCTACTCGGAGTTAATAAAAAATTCTGCTTACAGACACTGTAAACTCGCATTCCCTGCTCCTGTACTAACCCTACGCACAAAACCCTAGATTGACTGATATCCCCTCGACCAGATTTTCCCGTATTACAAACCCATAGCACGTAACCCTAGTTTTTACAAACTCTAGCAACTGTCAGTCAACACCCTGACTGATTCCCCCTAGATTTTTACAGAATTCCAGAAACGGTTCAGATGGAATGAATACAGAACAAAATTAAAACAATACAAATTAAATAAACCCAAAACTAAAACCCTAGTATTAAGAGTAGGTTATCCCCTTTGTTAAAACATGGCCGGCCTTTCTCTCAATCGGTTTAGCCTCGTTCTCGTTGTCTCTAGAAAATAAAAATGGCGACTTCTCAAGAGCTAGGGTTTTCCATACTTCCCCAAATCGATTTTGACTTTGATATCTTTTTGGAATTGATGGAATAGCTTCTCTGATGCTCGATTCTTTGTGACTTTGCTCGATCAGTTTGGGATTGTTCTCTGTCGATCGAAAACCTAAAAATTTGTAAGTGATTTTGTCTTGAATTCTTTAAATTGTTCTTATTGGATTTTCGATACATATATGCCTGTGATGATTGGTTTATTTATAGGATTTAAAATCCTTAAAAATCTCTGATTTCATATACGATGACTTGACTGATTTTGTGCGTGATTTGTGTTGACTTGAGTTCCTATTTTAGCTCCTCGATTGAATTGCTCTGATTTTTTTTCCACTAATGGCGTTAATGAAATGAGTAATTCTGGAAAAATATTTGGCCCTCGATTTTCTCTTGTGTGGTTAACCAAAAATTTGTTTCCTACACTAAATTTGGTTTTGAATTGTTGCCAAAAATTCCTTCAGTGAATTCTGGAAGTATATTTGAGTATGCCATATTAAAAATGCATATATGATCCATGATTTACTCGAAATATCTTCATCCCTTGTGTTTGCTGATTTTCTGTTAACCAATTAAACATTTGCTAAAAGTTCACCGTTTTCTGAAAAATGGGAAACAATTAAATCCCTTGCATTGATTGAGTAAATATGATATGTTTGATCCTTGATTGACTTTGTATATTTGGAAACCAGAAATGACTATTTTCCAAAAACTGTTTGCTGTTAAAATAAAGCTTGCCCTTGTTGATTGAATATATGCATCAAATGTTTGACCTTAAAAAAACTGGTGAGTTAAACAAGTCAATAACAACAAATACTGCACATAATTTCTGCTACTTATTCATGTATATGCATGCACCATTTTCATTTGAACTAGAGACCATATTCCTGCTGTCTTGGTATGCTGCAATCTCATGTGTACTCGAACACTTTTACACAACAACTGTTACTTGTACATTATGGCAGTACACTCCATTAAGTCATGCTTTATTGTCTCACCTTGCTGCTTGTCAATTTTGAATTGTCGTACATAAGCTCCATGTTTATCTAGTACGTAGACATCCATCAATACTGGTGCACCATCTTGTTAAAACTGCTATTGCATAAGAGCATGTGCTTGTGTACATGCAGCACCATTTTGTGTTGAGCAGATCTATTGTTAGCTGAACTGATTGACCATGTTACGTCCACCCATACCACTCATGCATCGTATATACGAGCTGCCTTGAACCATCCTTGTTCAAATCTGTATTTGCTGAAACTTGTACTTGTTTGTGTTGCATGCCATGTCACTTTGCTTTCTCCCATTTCAGTTCATACATATATTTGAAATAGTCTACTTGACCAGATTGCAATTTCATCTTTATGCATATGCACCATTGTGAAAACTGGACATTTATTTGTTGTGTAGTGCTGAAGTGTGTTTTGTACTTCATTACTGTGACCACTTTGAGTTGATCACCTGAGCTTGTATCACTGTCCATTCATGTTCCATATTGTTTGTGAATGAGTATATGATTGTTCTAGCTTTGTTTTGCAACCTTGTTTTGCCATATTTTGTTGTATGCACTCGCAATCCACTGTTTACTCCAGATTTGTACATGTATTTGCCATCCTGACTTACTGCACTTGAAACTTGATCTGTCTTGACCATGTCTTGGTTTTGGACTTGACCACTTTGGCTGTATTGTGCCTGGTTGAGCATATGTACATGCTATATTGATTTGCACCTCCTGCTCGATCACTTATGCCTTGTATCTTGACTTTTGATTTGGACCATGATTTGCTGTGTTGACTTTGTTGCTCGACCCTTGAGCTTGCTATTGACTTTATATTGTGTTGTTTTCATGTGTGTACTGAGTCGAGATGGTCCATGTGGCTACTCCTTAATTGCTCACTGATTGGCGAGGCAGTGCACACGTGTATATCTATACATGTGTGTATATGCAGCACTCAATAAAAAGTCTTGTTCATGCACTGAAATATTTTGTATATACATTGACTGCCTTGTAGTATTTACAGTGTATTACTGTGAATATCACAAGTTATCTAGACATAGTCGGATAAAATGATAAATCAGATCAAGTCATAATAAATGATGAGAAACACACCATAAATCTGAGGAAAATAAATTTTTAAAATAAAAATTATATTCGCTAGAATTTAGAATATTATTTCTATTCCAGATACTGTGTGTGTTTCTGTAAGTGACAAGTATGAAGACTGGACTGACTGAAAGAATGCTATGAAGACAGAAGACAGAAGATTGAAGTAGCGTGTCAGTGAAATGTATAAGTGTCAATGTGTCTGTATAACAGAATGTATGAAACAGTGAACGAAAGTATATATGAAATGAGTTATAGAGTGATTCTGTAGTGAGGAGCTGTGTATATGAAATCTGATAAGACATGAAATGTAATATAGAGATGTACAAATAGTGGAGTATAAAATTTGTACTATTTGATATTGAAATAAAATATTCTATTCAAATAAAATACTATGAATATTTAAATTTCTGTACAGTTGTATTGTGTTTAAATAGAAATAGTATATTCCTGTCTGTTGTGTAGTATATGAAACAGTACAATTACAAACACATATATAATAATATATATTTGGTTATCATCAAACCAAAATCATATAATTGTGTATACAACACTGTTATACACAACAATCTCCCCTTTTTGATGATGACAAACAAATATAAGATTTTGAGCATAAATGTGTTTGAAAAAATGAAATATATTACTCCCCATATTTAAATGCTCCCCCCTACAACAAAAACTCCCTCTAGAAGTGTGCATGAGTGAAACAATTGAAAATTTAATTGGAATTTTCAAAATTAAAATATTTATAAAATATTCACTCATAAATCAAAATCTCAACCCATTCTGCCCCTTTTGTTATCATCAAAAGGATACAGAATTTAAAATTTAGATGAAAAATGACTAAAAATATAATTTCAGCTTAAGAGGAAGAACAGTCATCATAAATCTCAATCAGTCAAACAAAAATCATAATATTCTGGGAACTAGTGGCATATTTCACATTGTAGAGAATGACGGATTTACGATAAAATTTATATAAATGGAGAGAGTTAGTAAAACATATGATTCCAATTATTTTCCAAAGAAGTTTTTATAATTGAACCACAAAAACGGTGATGGATTTGGACTATACTTTTAATTTCAACTTAAGGGACAAAATCAAATAATCTCAAATCCCAATAGCCAATCAACAAATCATAATACGTCATAAGATATTAACACATTTCACAGATTAGAAAATGGATTGATAGACTGATTTTTAAACACCAAGGAGAATGTCATAGAAATTTTTATTTATTCAAAGTATTCTCTTTTCTTTTTCTTTTGATTTAAGAGCACACTGACCATACATAACCAGATCTTGGATTTTTAAATGAGATCAGTTGCAACTTAAATTATAAGTTATCTTTTAACTATGCATGACCAGAGCTTGGATATTTAAATGAGGTTAGAGACACAGTTATATATTAATTATATTTATTATTTTCAGCATTTAAAGGAAAAACTCCTCAGTATATAAAACCAACATATGAATGATAGAAAATGGAGTTGATACAGAGATGGACTGTGAAATAAATTTCTAAATTAATTATATTATGAAATATGCTCGACTGTACTGGGATCATTGAAAATTTTCAATTATCTCTAATTCTGAATAATAACATAGTCCAATTTCTTTCACAAATATTTCCATAGTTTATTCAAAAGATTTTTAAAAATATCAAACTCTCTACATTAATATAAAATTATCATGGGTGGCAGAATGATGATAGATAAAGGAGATGGTCGTGAAATAATAGCTAGTTTAAAGATATTATAATAAATGTTCAACCATCACGAAAATCTAAATAAAGTCTCCTCTTGTTGTGAAATATATTGCAGTCACAATTCATCACAATTTCAAAATCTGTTAATAATTTTGATGAATTATAAATACAGTTCAATTTGGATATAGATTTCCATTTCTGAATGAATAATCAATAAATAATTTTAAAATTGAAAATCAATTACAAGAGGGGTATGGAGATCTATACAAAACAAGTGGAAAAAATTTGTACAAGGCAAAAAGAGTGTGTGGATCTATACAAGGTGAAGATTAAAAACTAAGTACAGATGGGTGAGACAAATATAAGGCACTTCTGATACCACTTGGTGTCCCTATTAATGAGGATTATAACAAAAACACCGGAGACAAACCAGGATATCACAGACAAACAGAAATTGAATCATAAGGTCCAAGCTGACAAGACAAGCAAAATAATTTCAGTTGCAGTCAATTTTAATCAAACAAGTAGTTATCTAAGATTATTTTCAAAAGCAGTATCAGAGCAGCACAGAAACCAATAGAACAGCAGACTTGTCAGTAGAAATTTTTGATGGTCACAAGATATATTCCATGATCCAAGATTATAAAAATATTGTTTATTTTAAATCGTTTGATGGAATATGAAAATATCAGAACTTAATGAATCAATCACACCAGATTATTAATTTTAGATTCAAGATATGTGTGTGATTCAATAAATCAATAATTTCAAATGATTTTAAACTGACAAATTTTCAAATCAAATAATCATGAAATAACAATGAATTTTAGGACCAGATTTTCACAAGTACTTCTGACAAGCCCAAAGAAAAATTCAAATCATTTACATCAAGTTTGATAGATATTCATGATCCAGAATAATTTATTTGAAATCACTTGAATCAATGTCAAATTTTGAAATATAATGAATTGGTCACACAAGGTTGATAATCTCAAATTTAGGAGGTGTACAATTATTCAAAATATCAATAATTTCAGATGATTTCAAACAAATAAATTCTAACCACTATGATCATAAATAACAATGATTTTCAAGATGTATCAATGAGATTCAAGAAAAATTAAAATTTCAAAGCCAATCTGAAAATCAATGAAATTATCACAACTGATAAATAGCAGAGTGCTGTAATGAGTATAATATTTCAAGCTTTTCTAAATTTAATTAGAAGAAAATCAAAACAGCAGAGGTGTACGAAACTTGATCAAATTTTCAGATCTTCAAGAATTTAGAATTCTAATTAACAGTGTTCAAGATATGACAAGAATACATCAACACTGTTATGAATTCAGAAATCAGAAAGATAAACTTCAAAACAATTGCATATATTTACAAACTTAGATTCAAAATCTATAAATGATTAGAATATTAGAGTTTCATACTAATGAAGTGAATTTCCAGAAAATATGAATTCTACAATTGAAAGTTTAAGAAAGGCCAAGAAGTTACAAAGATATGATAGTGACAAATCAAAACAAAGAAAAATAAACAGAAGGGATAGAGGGAGGAATAAACAAAGAAAATAAAAACAAAGAATATTTACAAAGGTGAGTTTAGAGATCATACCAGAATCCAATGTAAATCAGAATCTCTAACTCAACAGATGTGGCTAAGGAACTATGAATGATTCTGTGATATGTAGCAGTTTGAATCTAGTTTTTCTTTAGCAACGCAGCTCCTAAGCCTCCTTCAGTACCTAACTGTTAAGAGGATTGAGTGGTCTAACAAAGGCAGTAAAACCACTCACAGTTATATTCATACGTTTTGGTACCCAAACCTGTTTGTATAATAATCCATTCGAATCTATCTTCGTACCATTTGGAACCCAAATTTGTTTGAATTTAATTAAGTTTGTTTATTTATTTTTGGGATCCAGAATTGTTCAATTGGATTATTACAAAACAAATTTACATCACGTTTATGATTCAAAAATCCTTTGTGATTATCAGAGTTTGAATTTTCATATCGATTCTTTCCAAAGCAGTTTAAAGGATTTTTAAAATCATTTGAGTTCTGATTTTCAAAAACATTATTTTTCTCAAAGCCAAGACCACGTTATTTCCAGTAGAAATTTGGTTTTTCAACAACATATTTAGAGATTTTTCTCCATCAGAAAATTTACACAAAATTGTTTCAAATTGTTGAATTTCAGTTTTAAGATCACCGTTTTCTTTCATTAAATCTGAACAACGATTTTTAGTGATCTTATATCTTTCAAAAGCAGATTCCAAAACAAAATTTTCATCATTAAGCAATTTAATTTTGGTTTGAGATTCAGCAATCTCTGATTCAAATTGTTTTTGTTTTTCAAACTTAAATTTCTTGGATTTTTCAATCTCGATTTCAAGTTCGCTCAAAATCAAATCGCATTTCAACAAATTTTCCTCTTAGCAATTTCAAATTTGGAATTTATATCAGTCTTAAAAATTTCAAATTCCTTCTGTAGAAAACTGTTCAAACTTGGTAACACAAACTTGTTTTCTTTTAAGATCAAAATTTCCTTTTCAAATTTTTGAATGTTTTTATCGAGATGAACAAGATTGGTTTCCAATTTCAAACAATTTTTGCAATCTGAATTTGAAGAATTTTTAAAATATTCAAGTTGTGATTCCAAATCATTAATTTTGCTGGTTAACTCAAGATTTTTAGATTTCAAAAATTTGTTTTTAGATTGGAGTTTATCAACAGATTTAGTTAGATCAGTACACATATAAACTAAATCTTCGTATGAGAAATTTCTTGTCTCATCGTCTGTTGAATCTCCATTGACTGATCCATCTGAATTTTCATCTGTAAATCATGTTAAGCAGAACCATGAATCTGAGTTGACTTTATCAGGTTTCGAGCAAACTGTTGTCGATTTGTCCATACTTCTTATTGATAGTATTCTAAATTTCCTGCACAGTTAAAGAATGCGAGAAAAGTTTAAATTGATTAATAATAAGGCAAGAATAAATAATGTCCATAGCATGAGTATTGATAACTTTGTTCCTTTTATCTGACAAATCTCCTCCATTAACAATAATATTCCAATATTTAATATGAACAGGTTTTACATAGATTTTCATTTTTAGTTTCCAATTTAAAAATTCTTTTCCACTGAAAATAGTTGGAATATTACTGGATTGACTCTCACTAGGCTGACAACTCGGATGACCCATGACTCTAGAGTTAAAGAAAATAGCCGCTCTTATACCACTTGTTGGATCTAGATTAACCGTAGAGGGGGGTGAATAAGGTTTATCACAAATTATCGCAAAGTTTAAATATTACTGGATATTAAAATATTCACAGATCACAGAATGCAGCAGAAATAAAAATACAGAAAGTAAATAACACACGATATACCCAGCTTCGGCAAAATCCTGCCCACTGCTGCATTCCTAAAGTTTCTACTAGGAGTTAATAACAGATCCCACTTACAAACATTGTAAACTCACACTCCCTGCTCCTGCACTAACCCTATGCTCAAAACCCAAGACTGACCGATATCCCCACGACCAGATTTTCCCGTATTACAAACCCATAACACGTAACCCTAGTTTTTACAGACTCTAGCAATTGTCAGTCAACACCCTGGCTGATTCCCCCAAGATTTTTACAGAATTTTAGAACTGTTCATATGGAATGAATACAGAAAAAAATTAAAACAATACAAATTAAATAAACCCAAAACTAAAACCCTAGTATTAAGAGTAGGGTTAACCCCTTTGTTAAAACATGGTCGGCCTTTCTTTCAATAGGTTTAGCCTCATTCTCATTATCTCTGGAAAATAAAAATGGTGGCTTTTCAAGAGCTAAGGTTTTCCATACTTCCCCAAATCAATTTCGACTTCGATAACTTTCTGGAATTGATGGAATAGCTTCTCTGATGCTCGATTCTTTGTGACTTTGCTATATCGGTTTGGGATTGTTCTCTATCGGTCGAAAACCTGAAAATTTGTGAGTGATTTTGTCTTGAATTATTCAAATTGTTCTTATTGGATTTTCGATACACATAAGCTTGTGATGATTGGTTTATTTATAGGATTTAAAATCATTAAAAATCTCTGATTTCATATATGATGATTTGACTGATTTTGTGCGTGATTTTTGTTGCCTCGATTTCCTCTTTTAGCTCCTTGATTGAATTGCTCTGATTTGTTTCCACTTATGGACTTGATGAAATGAGTAATTCTGGAAAAATATTTGGCCCTCGATTTTCTCTTGTGTGATTAACCAAAAATTTGTTTTCTGGGTTGAATTTGGATTTGAACTGTTGCCAAAAATTCCTTTAGTTAATTCTGGATGTATATTTGAGTATGCCATATTCAAACATGCCAAATATGATTCATGATTTACTCGAAATGTCTTCGTCCCTTGTGTTTGCTGATTTTCTGCTAACCAATTAAACACTTGATAAAAGTTCACCATTTTCTGAAAAAACTAGAAACAATTAAATCCCTTGCATTGATTGAGTAAATATGACATGTTCGATCCTTGATTGACTTTGTATATTTGGAAACCAGAAATGACTATTTTCCAAAAACTGTTTGCTGTTAAAATGAAGTTTGCCCTTGTTGATTGAATATATGCATCAAATGTTTGACCTTAAGAAACTAGTGAGTTAAACATGTTAATAACAACAAAAAATGCACATAATTTATGCTACTTATTCGTGTATATGCATGCACCATTTTCATTTGAACAGGAGACCATATTCCTGCTATCTTGGTGTACTGCAATCTCATGTGTACTCGACCACTTTTACACAATTGTTACTTGTACATTATGACAGTACACTCCATTAAGTCATGCTTTATTGTCTCACCTTGCTGCTTGTCCATTTTGAACTGCCATACATAAGCTCCATGTTTTTCTAGTATGTAGACATCCATCAATACTTGTGCACCATCTTGTTAAAACTGCTATTGCATAAGAGCATGTGCTTGTGTACATGCAGCACCATTTTGTGTTGAGCAGATCCATTGTTAGCTGAACTGATTTTGCTGTTGTATATGATTTCATTGCTGCTATCATATGTGTACATTTGACTATGTTACATCCACCCATACCACTCATGCATCGTATATATGAGCTGCCTTGAACCATCCTTGTCCAAATCTATATTTGCTGAAACTTGTACTTGTTTGTATTGCATGCCATGTCACTTTTCTTTCTCCCATTTCAGTTTGTACATATATTTGAAATAGTCTGCTTGACCAGATTGCAGTTTCATCTTTGTGCACATGCACCATTGTGTAAAGTTGACATTCATTTGTTGTGTAGTGCTGAAGTGTGTGTTGTACTTCATTACTGTGACCACTTTGAGTTGATCACCTGAGCTTGTATCACTGTCCATTCATGTGCCATATTGTTTGTGAATCAGTATATGATTGTTCTAGCTTTGTTTTGCAACCCAGTTTTGACATATTTTGCTATGTGCACTAGCAATCCACTGTTTACTCCAGATTTATACATGTATTTGCCATCCTGACTTACTGCACTTGAAAATTGGTCTGTCTTGACCATGTCTTGGTTTTGGACTTGACCACTTTGGCTTACTGCTGCCTGGTTGAGCATATGTACATGCTATATTGATTTGCACCTATTTCTCGATCACTCATGTCTTGTATCTTGACTTTTGAATTGGACCATGATTTGCTGTGTTGACATTGTTGCTCGACCCTTGAGCTTGCTATTGACTTTATATTGAGTTGTTTTCATGTGTGCACTGAGTCGAGATGGTCCATGTGGGTACTCCTCAATTGCTCGCTGATTGGCGAGGCAATGCACACGTGTATATCTATACACGTGTGTATATGCAACCATCAGAAAAAAAATCTTGTCCCTGAAATGAAATATTTTGTATATACACTGACTGCCTTGTGGTATTTAAAGTGTATTATTGTGAATATCACAAGCTGTCTAGACACAGTCGGATAAAATGATAAATCAGATCAAGTCATAAAAAATGATGAGAAACATACCAGAAATCTGAGGCAAATAAATTTTTAAAATAAAAATTATATTCGCTAGAATTTAGAATATTATTTCTGTTCCACATATTGTGTGTGTTTCTGTATGTGACAGGTATGAAGAATGGACTGACTGAAAGAATGCTATGAAGACAGAAGACTGAAGCAGTGTGTCAGTGAAATGTATAAGTGTCAATGTGTCTGTATAACAGAATGTATGAAACAGTGAACGAAAGTATATATGAAATGAGTTATAGAGTGATTCTGTAGTGAGGAGCTGTGTATATGAAATCTGATATGACACGAAATGTAATACAGAGATGTACAAATAGTGGAGTATAAAATTTGTACTGTTTGATATTGAAATAAAATATTCTATTCAAATAAAATACTGTGAATATTTAAATTTCTGTATAGTTGTATTGTGTTTAAATAGAAATAGTATATTTCTGTCTGTTGTGTAGTATATGAAACAATACAATTACGAACACATATATAATAATATATATTTGGTTATCATCAAACCAAAATCATATAATTGTGTATACAACACTGTTATATACAACAGGGACATGTATGCATATAACTATTAATGATTATTGTTTTTATAAACCATTGTGATTTCTAGTGCAATATTGATTGATTGGTTGATGGGAATTGGAATATTAGTAAAGGGAAAACTCTTTTCGCTCAGCGGCATAGTCTATTATATTTCTACTTATCCGAGATGGCATATTATTCATGTCATACTATTTGTCTAACCTTAAGCTTTTTGTTTCTTTGTTGCAACTATCAGATGCTTAGTTGAGTAGCTCGGAAGTAAAATTTTAGGATTTTAGTTCTTTTGGGAAATAAAGTTTGTAGAGATGTACATGAGATGTCGCTAGCTACTTCAGGATTATTTAGAAGTTTGTTGTGTTTATTATTTGATTTTGTAATGATTAGTACTCTTATTAATCAAGGAGGCATCTTCTTGTGCTATTCTTGAAATAATTATGTGTTTATATTTTATTAGAAACCTGAAAAATGAGTTATAAGATTATATGCATACTAAATGTGAAATGAGAACTATGTTAGAAATTGTGCTCGAATTTAGCTTCATATTCATGTGCTTTTGGTGTTGATATCATTAATATGACTATGCTTGATGTTAGAAATTAATACTATATATGACTGCAACATCTGTAGCACTAGGTTTCGGGCCTCGAAGTAAGGGATGTTACAGTTTATGTTGGAAATATTTTTATTAACATTAGGTGAATTATTAAAAACGAGCGTAACGGCACGCGCTCCGCGCGTGATCGTGGCACGCGCTCCGCGCGTGGATTATTATCGACCCATTATTCAAAGGCCAACGCATACATAAATGAAGTTTTGAAAAGAAAAAAAATCAACCACACAAATCCTATTTTTATGGGACCCTTTATTTAAATTTAAAAAAAATCAACTGCACAGATCCTATTTTTATGAGACCCTTTATTTAAATTTTAAAAAAAATCAACTGCACAAACTCTATTTTTATGGGATAGTTTTTAATTTTAAATAAAGGGCAATTTTGGCGTTTCACAGTCGGACCAAAAATATGTGTTTCCAAGAGAATTATTAATAAAAATGTTGGAATAAGTGTATTAATGGCTCCTACATGTGAATAGTCCCACATTATGGAACTATATGAAAGAGGCAAGTATTTATACTTGTTTCTAAGAAGTCATGTTGGGGCCTTGGGGCTCCCAATACATGCTTTGTTGTGAGAAGGGAGAACTTGCATCATGACCACCACATGCGCGCGCGATCAACCGACTAGACTCGACCCAACCCATCCCGGTCCGGTTCGGTTTGGGCTTGGGCCTTGACTTTGTGGTGTCGACACTTATATTTTTGGACCATAAAACATTGCTTTTTTTGAACTGTTTTTTTATGAAAAAAATATTTCTACACTGATAATTTTTCTGTAATGGTAAAAAAAATCATGTCCCGTAATTTCAGCAGATCCGATTTTTTTCTACCACTACTCAGTAAAACCCTAATTCCTGTTCTATATGTATCTTCATCTATAGACAAGAATACACACCGCATTACATAATCTCTTCTTGCCTCCGCCATTAAAATTTTCGAGCAGTATTTATTTTCGAAAGTGCAAATCTGCACTGATTTGTTGTGCAAGCAAATCAATTATTGTTTTTCAAAGGATGTTTTATCCTAGAGGCGGCGGCGAAAGTACGAACTGGTTTGCACCTCTGACCAGATCGCTGAATCGTCTTTAAGAAAACGACGAAGTGCGTGACTTAGCCATTGTTTCCCAAAAGTTTAGTATCAAGGCACAAAGCTACGAAAAACACAAAGAATTTTGAACCTTAAAAAGGTTTTGAAAACATAATCCTAATGAATCAAAGAAGAAATTGGGGTATGGGACAATTTTATAGTGACATGCTTATATTTGTATCATATAAGTATGCATGTCTTATCTTTATTCGTCTCTTTCTTTTGGCTCTCAGACCGTTCTTTGTATCTTACAAAGATTTATATGATAAAAGGATGTAAGATATAGATGCGAAAGACATAAGACATAATCTTGGAGGATTAGGTACTGCAATCAATGGAAATGCTCCACCTACTACCTGTTATTGCTGCTAATTTTGATACCAAAACACCACAGTAGATATGATGGCCATGTATCAATTCTTTTCTACCTAATGCAATTTTGAAACACTATTGGATTAGCTGGAGATAGTGTTGGAAGAGCACATCTTATAGCTCCTATGACCAACTATGCTCCCTTGAGTCATGATTATGCTAGGATGGGAGGGAAGCTGTTTGTCGGAACTGAAGATACAACTAAAGTGGAGAACTAGTTGCTTTATTACAAAAGGATATTTGTTGAATTGAAGCTATACAATGAATAAAAAGGGAGATTGGCCTCTAAACAACCGCAAAGAGCTGCTCCATACTAGTGAAATAGTGTGGCCGTTAGAGCGACGGAGGATGCAGAATTTCGAAGGAGATTCGAGGAGGGTTTTATGTATGAAATTGCTAGGTCTACTTTTCTCAAGAAGTTTTCCAAACTAAAGCGGTGTGAGATTTCTGTGGGTTAATATGAAACAAGGTTTTAAGAGCTGTCTCGTTATGATGAACTATTTTGGATACGGTGCTTAAGAGAAATAGGAGGTCCTTTAGAGGTTTGAAATTATAACTTGCTCAGGTTACCTTGCCGCACATTTGGGATCCGTGTGATGTGATGAAAGAAAATACATTAAGAAATGAGGAATTTTTTTTCTTGATAACAAGGATGGAGGCGCTCAGAATGGGCCAAGTCAAAAAATGAAGTTCTATCTGAATAAGGCAGCTTACAAGGGCTGAGTTATAGAGAAGGGAAAAGAAAAGTTGGTAAGTCTATCTCCAGGAAGAAGAAGGCTAAGTGTTCCAACTATGACAAGATCGAACGTTATAAAATTATGCGTCCGGAGCTTGCCAACAAAATCATTTTTCTGCTTTGGAGTCTTCTACCTCAAAGCCGACTATAGAGGAGAAGGGAAATTATGTGACGAAAGGTATGCTTTTAATTCACGGCTTACATGTTAAAGTGTTATTTGATATGGGTGCATCACATTTTTTAATTCTCATTGTTTGGTAGATAAGCTTAACTTAGAACCATCATGCTTGTCACTTTCGAAAGGGTAGCTAATTCTATAAGAGGTTATGCATCTCTAGGAATGAGAAGCAACTATCTATAATTTGAGTTGCAAGGTTACACTTTTGCTCTCTCATTGTTTACGTTTGATTTCTTTAGCTTAGGAAACATATTAGGTATGGATTAGTTAGATAAATATGATCATTGAGACACCATAGCTGTGGTTAACAAATTGTACGTTCATTCGAGAATGCAAGTTCGTAGATTTATGCATTGTTGGGTTTAGCAGAGTTAAAGGTCAGAGTAAGTGGAGTTCCTAACATAAAGGAATTTGTAGACGTTTTTAAACCAGTTACAGGATTACCACTAAAGAGAGCTATTGAGTCCAGAATCGATCTTATATCTGGAGAAGAGTCCATGAGAAGACCACCTAACATGAAAACACCAAATGAGAAAGAGTCAAAGGTGCAGCTAGTGGACTTAATAGGAAAGAGCTTTATTAGGCCAAACATTACGCCTTAGTAAGTCACCATGGTATTTGTATGGAAGCCCGAGGGATAGATTGGGAATGTATATCGACTAGTGAAAGATTAATGAGAATACAGTGAAGAATAAATATCCTTCATCGAGAATTGAAATTTTATTGGATCACTTGGGTGAGGCCTAAGTATTTTCTCAGTTGGATTGAACAATAAGATTAGATCAACTAAGTGTTGTTTCATTGACAAAATTTTGAACTAGATATGGACAACGATATGGTTCAATGTTAATTGGTTGTGAGTTTGTATGGATGTTTATATAGTGGTAAAGGGCACTGTATGGTGGAAGGCCACTAGTCTTGTTGACGAGGTAGGAATATTGGGCTAAAATCTCATGGACTTGAGTGTGGGTATGTTTACAAACTAATGGGTTTGACGGACTCGGGTTTGGGAATAGGCGAAAACTGTGAGAAATAGAAGTGGTGTGAATTGTGAAGTCTCCTTAGCTAGATAAAGGAAATTGCAGTTAGGCATTTAGGGTGGGTTAGGTATGTTAAGAGAGTGAGTTTATTATCATAGAAAGAAGACCAAACAGTATTTAAAAAAAATGAAAACTAGAAAATAAAATGTCATTCACCTAATTGTAAATGGTGGCCTCTCAAGTAAATCCCTCTTCTTCTTCCACCTCCTTCGCCTTTGACACCGCCTTCCCTACCCTATCCTCCCGTTTATCTCCTTCTGTTCCCACCGATCCACCACCTCCAATTGCAAACCCCTCTTTTGATAAACCCTCTCATTTGAATTTCAGATCTAATCCTTCATATCTGCAACCTACCCCTATTAGATCTGCAAATCCTTCATCATCTGATGCCTCCTTTCCGGCGTTCACTAAGAAAGACTACGCATCCCTTTTTAATTCACTACCTCGCAATGCAGGGGCCTATCAGCCCAAGCACTTTGAAGTTCCTAGGGATGACATTCCACAGCAGATTCTAGAGTCAGTCAGATCTGAAGGTATGCAATACTGGAGCAATTTTTTGGTCGGCTTTTTCCTAGATGGTAATTCTTCATACTCCATGGTGGTAAATTTCTTAAATCGTTTCTGGAAATTAGATGGGGAAGTTAGTATTAGATCGAATGGTATGCACTATTTTTTCAAATTCTCTAATGATTCAAATAGGGGATTTTTTTTTGAACTTTGATCATATTTTCATTAAAGGACGTATGTTCATCATAACTAAATGGGATCCAACAATAGGAAATTCGCAGGCACAGATCAAAAAAGTTCCGGTTTGGGTTCATTTTTATTGTATTACGATAATTCTTTGGTCTTTATTGGGTATAAATTGGTTAGCTTGTCATGTTGGGAGATTGATATACTTTGACACTAACACAGAAAAGCTTCAAAGATTTAGGTATGCAAAAGCATTAGTTGAGATTTCTTCAGATTTAATCTTCCTGATAAGATAGTGGTAAGAGGTTTAGGTAAAGATTGCCCTTCAATTAAATTATCCTATGATTGGAGACCCAAAATATACACTGTTTGTAAGATATTTGGTTATACAACTACCAGTCGTGAGTTTAATTCCATGCAGAAGATAAACATGATAAGCATGTTGAGGATCTTATTAATCATCATCGGTAATTTAATAGGAAAGATACTACTAATGCTAATCAAGGTAATTGGAAATCTGCTAATACAAGAAATGTTAAGTATTGGCGAAAGAAAGGGGTTCAGAATAGTAGTAAGACAATTGAAAAAGATGTGGCAAATGTTAATGATAATTCCTTTAATGTTCTGGAATGAGAAGCAAATGGTAACAATAGTCATGAAACTGCTGACGTGAATAATGTTAATAATGGTAATGATGCTGATCATATAGATGTTAACACGGATAATGCCCTTGAAGCTGCATTATATTCTGATACACCAGAAAGAAATAATATTGATAAAGTGGTTCTTAATAATGTGATCAACAATGTTGTTCAGTTTGCTGAAGACACGGATCTGCAGGGTAACATATTAGAAGGCCATAGCAATGAAACTGTGCAAATACCAAAGTCTTTATCTGGTAATAGCACTTCAAGTTCTTCAGATTCCTCACTAGACTTATCTAGGCCAAATACCTCCATTTCTCCTGTCGATAAAGGTTTGAAGCTTACTCCGTCAGCTCATAATCCTTCACGGTCACCGGTCTCTCCTTATGCTAACTTGAAGCCTCCTCAAGATCTTAATTTACCTCCTACAATGGTCACCGGTTGTGGTTTAACTTTTTCACAAGTTAGTACCTCTTTAGCTTCTCTATTTTCTGCAATTCCTATGAGTTCTCCTCCTTTTTCATCTAAACCCAAGAAGCTGAGAGGAAAATTCTGGGATGACTCTGATTTAGATGATGGTAATGACTTCTTGCCAGAGGACTACCAACAAGATGAAACAACATACTAGGAAGAATCCTGATCCCATGTTTGATCCTGTCTTAAATTGAGTCTCGAGTCACTGGAGTCTTTGCTAGTGACAGCTTTACACAGTTATTGGTAAACTGTGACAAGAACTTTAGTGGGCATGCGGTTTGGAATTGGTTTATGTGGATGATTCAGTGAATTATATTGTCTGTTTCTTTCTTTGCAATTTGAATATAGGAATTTTCTGCTTGGTGCTGCTGTTGTGATTCTCATGTGACATAGTATCTTCATCTTGATATGAATAATGTTTCAATAAGTATGCTTCATGTTTATTTTTGTAATCAGTTTATGTAAGTTCAAGGCTAAACATTCAAGAGTCTGTATTGTTTTTGCATTTTAAGTCGATATAACTCTTGTTTTTGTGAATAATAAAATTTTCACTTGGCTTCAAAATAAAATTATATATATATATATATATATATATATATATATATATACATATATATATAAAAGACATGGTTAAGGCTTAATGGTCAGCTATGATGTGCCCAAGGGTCTGAAGACATTTTATAACGAATACGACAAAGCTAGATTTATCTCCAATATAAAACAAGTTCTCATCCCAACCAAGGTCCTTCGTTCCGATGCTTTTCTCCAATTCCTGCAGTAACAGAAAAGCGGTGGTGTAAATTTGATAGAAGGCCAAATCTATTCTCACTCCACATTTTGCCTTTCACACCCCGCTGTTTAAACAAAAAACATCTCACCCCACTTTTTGCTTTTCACACCCCAAAAGTTACCAGAACTACCCTTCAATATTTATTTTCACAAATAAATATTGTACGTTAGCAATGAAAAGAAATTAAAAAATAAATCTAGAAATAACAAACAACAAAGCAATAATCTATATTTTTTTTTCATTTTGCAATCGAAAAAGGTTACATTTCAGTTTAATTTAAAAATATTTGAAATATATATTACACTGGAAATCATAAAATCAAATAAAGTTAAGAAAAAAAGACATAAAAATTGAAGAATAGTAAATTTAAAATAAAACACCACTTTTTTTAGAAAAAAATGTTATATCTTTTATCGGAATCATTCGTCTTTTTAAAATATATTATTACCATTGTATTTATTTTATAATTAAAGTAACATAATGAAAAATGAAACAAGATAAGTTGATTGATTTACAAGGGTATATTTGTAACTTTATTTATTTAGTTTTCAACGGGGTGGGAAAGGCAAATATAGGGGTGTCAATAGAGTTTGCCTTGATAGAATTCCCGAAAATGCAGAAGCGCTGGGATGAATAAAATTGTGTGTACTTCTTGAATCAAATCAACCGAAACAGAAATCGATTTGCTGTTGATAACCGCAGGTGAAGTCAGGTTGATCGTTCTAAGGATAGCATTGAATGAAATTTCAGGTGTCATGCTGATCCGATTGTCTTCTGTGTCCAATGCAAATAGGCTTGATGTGCTTTCATCATCAGGGTAGAAAAGTGAGATTTTTTTGAACTGCTTTAGTGACTTGGATGATATTTTTCTTCACAATTAGAACATAATCCAGGTACTCTTCGATTATGCACTCTTGACGATGAGATTCATTTGATTGGAACCCATGACTGAAGGGAACGCATGAGAACATGGGACTTGGGACAGAGGATTTGAACCCACTTAAGGTATACCTTTGTCGATTCAGTAAGTCCACCTTTTTTTTTTTTTTTTTGAATTTGTTGGAAACCGACCGGAATCGTAGAAGCCTCCCTAGTGCATTTAATTTGGTCCACGAACACCACATAAGTGGCTGATCTTAGCGTATGCACATAGTAAGCTGTTAGCATGTCATTTCAGATTTCAAACTCACGTCACTGTTACCATTGCACAAAGCTCTTAGCATTTGAAGGAAAATACGAAAAATGATGTGGTATAAACTAGTCTTAGTTGTATATAGGGAAAGATAAAGAAGCAAAGATTAGAGGTAAAGAAGATTACGGGAAAAGGAATAGAAATATGAGAAAAATTGTTGCTTAAGGCTACCATGTTTAAGCTAATTACATGACAAACTTAGTACAACTGTCCATACAAACGCTGATTACTACTCTGTAATCGATTACAGTAATGCAATTGTAACAATAGAAAAGGAAAATATTGAGAAAAAAAATATTTCTAAATAATTTGGTTTTCTTATTGCCTGCAATCAGTTGGATCAGTAATTATTTTTATGGTCCACTGTTTTCGGTAAACTTCCAGAAGCTAGCCTTTTAAAAAAAAACTTCTAAAAGCAGATGGCTGAGCATTTATTCTCTATAACTGGAGGTATTACTAGTGTGGCTGGTCGTTTCAGAACGAAAAGAAAACAATATTTTTGCATCCAAGCTCCAGGGAAGTATATGAATCAAGTTTTCGACGCATGTTTTGGTTAAATTGCATTGATTATAAAGTCATGGTGGATCGAGTTATCAACCTTATCAGTGGTAGCCGACGTCGATAATCGACCAACTACATCAATGAAGTGATAAGCTGTGCATAAGATTAGTGAAATAATTTTCTTTGTTAGAATTAACTCATGCAGGAATATATTCATACCATTGCATAAAAAGCATAGCAACGGTGAACAAATGAGCAATGATTGATAGCACCAAGAATTTAGCAGGAATAATGGGTCGTAATACTGAATTTCATCACGATTTTAAAGCACGTCTACGATTACATGACACAATAGAATCTGGTACATGATTATTGAATTTTGGAGCACACTGTCCACGTCTATGTCTACGATTACATGACATGCGTACCACTCGATACATGAGCATTTAGTCGATTGCTATTCAGAAACTTAGCATACCAATATGCAGAAAGTCTAGGATAACGACGCCTATCTTCTCGTTGAAAGTCTACCCCAAATAGACCAAACCGTGCTGTATACCCCCTCGTTAATTCAAAACAATCCACAAATGACCATACAAAATACCCAGTTACGTTTGATCCATTCCTGCACAAAAAGACACTATTAGGAGCAATCATGCATTCTTCATGAAGCTAACACTGAAAACTTGTGCATGCATTGGCATGCATGTATATGTATGTCTGTACGTTTGTGTGCTGAGCAATACCTTATTGAATGAAGTGTGCTTTTGATGTATTCCTGCAAGTATTGTACTCTGCCATCATCGTTTGTTGCATTCGTAGATGGATCGATATTATATTCTCCAAATCCTGGTGTATTATTTTATAGCATGAAATCATAATGTATTCGATATAATTTTTGCCAATACATAGGCCTTACTTACCATTTTCATGAATTAAGATAGGAGGATTTTTGTACTTCACTTTGAAATAATTCAAAACTTTTTCCAAAGCCCCTGGATTTAATGAAGTATTCCACGCATACGAATTTGTCGAAGCAAAATCCTGTTTATACTATTTTTTTATAAAATCAAACCAAAAGGAGAGTTGCTAAGGTTTATCATATGAAGTTCATACCTTAACTGATCCTCCATCTAAAAAGTCTGCATTATCAACGCAGATGTGTAAATTAGCAAAATATTTTTCCATATTTAATAATTTTTACCATCACAAATGATCATAAATCTACGCGATAACAATCTTAAAATGGATAATTACTTACTCAATACAATCATGGCAGTTTAAGGGTATATAAATTAAGTAGCAGTATACGTTAAGGAGTGAGAATAACCCATTCCAACAACGTTGGAAAGTTATCTGCAGATTATTATAAACTTACGAGGTGTTGAGGCTGCCAAATCTCTAACATAATCTCTCTCATTTTGGTTCAAACTGTTTGGCTTATTTCTCACATAAACTGGCGTGTAGTGAGTAATTCCAATGAAATCAAATGAATATTTTAATTTGCTAGAATCTTCAAAACTGAATGAAGGCAAACGTGATCCTACTCTCTCTTTCATGGTAGCAGGGTAATCCCCATAAACAAGTGGATCCATAAACCTGTAACAATCTGGATAATGAGATGAAGTAGTTGAAGATTTAACATAATGGTTCAATATTACGATATAATGACCTGCTATATGGTTGCATGTCGAAGAACTATACATTACGCGTAGCGAAAAGTAGATTGAAAAAAGTCTTTTGTTTTCAAGATAATAGGTTTTAAGTAGAACTCCTAAGTAATTAGTTTTATGGACAATTAAAAAAAATATGATAAATTCATGTACCTTTGTAGGTTATACAAGAAAATGATAAATCCATTTATCATTATTTTTGTATAACTGAAATTGACAAATTCATTTATTAGTGTAATGTAATTTGTCCTTAAAACAAATTTTTTAAAAATGTTCTCAAAATTTATTACCATGGACTAGGAAATCTTTTGAGTAACTATGGTTAATGGTAATGATGATGACATGACAGTACTAACCATCCGATTTGAAAATCCAACACTCTATTTGTTGCAACAACGTCTTCTTGTAAATTTGTGAATGGCTCGAACCAGTAAGCTGCAATGGTTATTCCTATGATTCCTCCTTGTATTGCCTAGATAGAAATTTGTTTCACAAAAAGAAAAATTGTTCATGATCAGACTTTGTTATAAATACAGAACACATACACACAAATATATATATATATATATATATATATATATATATATATATATATATATATATTTAATACTACGAATGTCGGAATGAGCTCTAATTTTGAATAGATGATAATATATATGTGGATTGAACATCTACAAAATGTTGTTGGATTTGAATAGTGTACCTCACGGTAGGGTAGTGGTGCTAAAATGGTGCTGCAAAACAGGGGTGCAATTCAGTTGTGTCACCAATTATGTCAAAGTATTGTGTGTGTGTGTATATATACATTCACACACACACACACACACATATATATATATATATATATATATATATAAAGTCTATTGAGACACAAAATTTAGACACAATTGGTGACACAACCAATCTATACAATTGGATCACCCCATGAATTACACCTCTCCACATAAAGACAAAAAGATCCAACGGTTGAGGCTTTGTGTCTCTAACTTTATGTCTAATTTTGTGTACAAACAGCCGCCTCCACTAAGAAATAATATTGAAATAAGAAGAGAGAGAATGAGTGGGTAAGTAGGTGGTGGAGATTAAAGGGGAGAGCTCACTTGCAATATAAGAGGTGTAGCAGGAAATATGAAAAAAATATAATTTTAGATTCATTTAAAAATTATCATAAAATACAATACCTTATACTTTTCTTTATACAGCATAGAGGCTGATAAATGTAGTAGCAAAAGACGGTGAGCAATAATATATGGTTCTTTTGTGGAATCTCCTTTCGAGCAATTGCCCATTACACCGAAAGGCCAGGAGCAATGTCGAGGGGGAGCGGTTCCACTATCATAGCCTCCAAGTGACTCTAAGTTCGGTTCATTAATTGTTATCCAATATTTCACTCTATCTCCAAATTCTCTGAAGCATACATCCACATAGGCAGTGAAGTCCTCTCTAATACAAGAAATGGAAGAAAATATGTGTATCATTTGTATGAATTCATATCCTTATACATAACTACTTTTCATTTCGTACATGCATAAACTAACAATTTTTTATGGCACAATAGTTATCTATTCATTCGTCATGCACAAATCATATTTTTGTGAATTGAAATTTTACATGATTCTTGGGCTTAAGAGGCCTTCGTACTCATCCTGCAATGCAAGCGGAAGATCAAAGTGATACAGCGTTACATGAGGCTGAATACCTATATAAGTATTGAAATATGTTACTTATACACAGATTTTAAAATCATGGCATACTTTAAATAGTAGCATAATTTACCATAGCTAACAAGTTCGTTGATCAAATTGTTGTAGTATTCTAAGCCTTTAGGATTTACCGATCCCCTTCCATCTGAAAAAATTACAACTTCTAGTGTTGATTTTTGGTTCTATGCTTCCTAGTAAAAAACAAATGAAAACATGTAATTGGTTTACCTGGAATAAGTCTAGGCCATGATATGGAGAATCTATATGCATCCAAACCTAGATCATGCATCAGCTTCACATCTTCCTGTCAAACAACATAAGTATTTGCTCCATAACAGTGAATATGATTTAGTCCATAAGTTATTTAATTATATTTTCATTTTTGTGCAACTTTTTTTATTTTCTTTTTGTTTACTTTTTAGAGAAACATAACAAGGAAACAAGTTACCTTATATTTGTGGTACTGATCAGCTGCTATGTCGCCATTGCTGTTGTCCAAGGTAAAACCTGTCAAGGCATTATGTAAAGTAGCGAACCATACAATGTGCTTAATTTGCCTGCAGCAGTAGCTATAAGAGTAGTTCATTATTTTTAATATTGGTTAACCGACGTTAATGAAATTTTAACCCAAGGACTCGGAAGACATGTTCCGTCCCATATGAGACAATCCAAATGAGTAGTTATATTATGTAGAAGAACGTATTTTTAATGATATAAATACCAGAATGTGTAAAGGGATCCCAAATGCTTTCCTTTTTCCCATCCTCTGAAGCTGCTCCTTCTACCTGCAATTCATATTGCAGATGCAACACAAAAGAGAAATGATTTCGTTGCCTTTTTTGTTGGTAGCGCTATGTTTAAATGATAATGATAAATGCCATAACCAATGTTCAAGCCACTAAGCTAGATGTAAGCCTCAGTATGGTGATAATAGGTAAGCACATAACATCAAGCAATTGAATATCATATAAGAAACATAGGTATTTTCAAGCATTTCAAATTCTATATATATAATCGTTTTATAAACAAGTAAACAGAAGTTAATACTATAGTACATCATGCTCGATACATGGAAGTTTTAGAATAGCAGTCTAGCTACCTTAACGACGGTCAAAATAAGCGGCCGTCGCCAGCGGACATCTACAGCAGCTGTTTAGTGGAAAGCTTATAAATATGGTGGTGGAATGGTTCCACTTTATAAATAGGTATTTTCAAGCATTTCAAATTCTATATATATAATCGTTTTATAAACAAGTAAACAGAAGTTAATACTATAGTACATCATGCTCGATACATGGAAGTTTTAGAATAGCAGTCTAGCTACCTTAACGACGGTCAAAATAAGCGGCCGTCGCCAGCGGACATCTACAGCAGCTGTTTAGTGGAAAGCTTATAAATATGGTGGTGGAATGGTTCCACTTTGTTGTTATGCTGATGAAATCATTATTGCTAATTGGGACTTGGGCCGGATTGAATCAGTTTCGATTTGATTATCAGCACAACATGAGTATTGCCAAATCACTACGATTACTTAAAGACAACTATTTGTTGTCATTTGATTTTCAAGTTCAACACTTTGTGGTTGTTACAGATGGACCCAAATCACTACGATTACTCTAATTAATTTTGAGTTTGGCTTTGAACTTGAACAATAATATATTAGTTATAACTGGATTCAACTGTAGAATAGATTACCTGAAAGGCAGAGGTACCAGCTCCGAATACAAACTCAGATGGAAAATCGCTTTTCTTTATACCAAATGAAGAAGAACCAGCAGCAGAAAGTGGAGTAGTCAATGTTGCAAAGAACAAAAGAAAACTCAGGAAGTAGCTCTTCTCATTACCCATTCTTAACAGTGTTGCGGTAAATACATTAAAGAAGTATTATTCAGCAACATATTTATGCTGCGCTAGATGTATAATAATATATATAAGGGATATGGTTTCACGTGGAAACGATATAAATTGGTTTCACGTGGGAGTCGTGGACGCATTTTTAATTTGTTAAATGAATGCTGAATGGAAAAGATAAAACGGTGCGAGTAGGCAGAGCTGGCCCTTCAACAGGGCATGTTGGGCCATAGCACAGTTCCCAGCTATTAGGAGGGACTAGGTTTCGGTAAGAGCATCTCCAACAAACCATACATTCAGCCTTTGAATACTGAAGTCTCGAATTTGTGTCCCCCAATAGTAAGTGTTGCCCTGAAAGTTCTGGGAAAAATTCAGGATCTTGAATTAATTCTGAATGCCTGATTTAATCAATATCCTAAATGAAGAGCTGATTTAATCAATATCATTATTTGGGGTGCTGATTAAATCAACGTCCATGCAAAATAATTCACATTCACACACAAGCTGAAAAGAACATAGGAAAATAACATAAAAGTATTCATCATTGTTTTCTTCTATGGCCATTATTATAACTCACAAGCAAGCTGAAAAGAAGGTCACAAATTAAGTTTGGTAGCTAGTATTATCTTTGACGCATATTTAATAAGCGTCTTACACATGTATGTTGATTAAATCAGCGCGCTACACATGGATGCTGATTAAATCAGCATCCAATACATGAAGCTGATTAAATTAGCGTCCATGTTATGGTGCTGATTTAATCAGCGCTTTTCAATTGGGTTTGATACGTAATATTCAGACTGAATATTACATGTTGTAATATTCAAACACGTAATCTGTTGGACTTGCTCTAAGAATGAAAGACCATCACATTTTGATTTGGCGCATGAAGAAAAGAGCCTTTACAGAAACTGTACTGCTACATCATTGATTAAAGACAACCCCTTCATATTTTTTTTTTTATTAAGCTTTGTTTTAGAAACTTATTATAAAAATAGCATGGTTATAAAACTATCAATATTCGTAGCACTGTTTTGACCAACTTAGCGCTGAGTTAGCTAAAATGCACCTGAAATTACAACAGTGTTGTCTTATTAAAAATATACTTGCGTAATTTCAAATTACGTCACTATACATCTGTAAAAAAAGAATACAGCTGGCATAATTTGAAATTGCTACAATGCATTTTGGCCAGCTCAACGCTGCTTTGGGTAAAACAGAGCCACAAACGTAAATAATTTTAACATTAAGGAATTTTTGTAATAAATTTCTGAAACACGTCTAAATAGAAAAAATAAATCATTTTCATCCTACATAGTTCATTTTCTTTATAAATAGCTTTCACTTCTCTGAGTTTTTAACTTTTTTTTTAAAAACAAATAAGAATTAGAAGAACGACTTTGGTTAGCTACAGCAGTAAACTGTTGGTGGTCGTAGTTATCTGTCGCCAACCGTACCTAAAAGCCGTTGCTAAATAAACCATTACAAGAACAACAGTAGTTTCCAACGGCCAGGAGTGGTTGGTAAGCCGTTGGAGACCGTTGGAAAAGTCGTTGGTAAACGCTTCAACAGTATCCAACACCATTAATGGCTAATTTCCAGCGGCCTCCAAAGTTTAGTTTAAATACATGGAAGTAATTGTTGTTCAGATAGCTGTTAGAAACCGTTAGAAGACGTTGGAATAATCAGTTGGAAGCCGTTAATAGCTGATAAAATACGAGGATCTATAAGCCGTTGGACGCCGTTGGACGCCGTTGGAAGCCGTTAAAAAACTAAGTAAATTTTCTTTTCTTCAGATTTTAGATTGCTTACTTCCAACCACCCCCATAATCTCATATATATTATAACAGCTTCATTCATATACATAACAATCACACTCACATATATATCCAAACATAATATTAAATCCAAATCGTATACATAAATTCCAATACACACAACATAAACCAATATTTACAAATATCTAACAAACCAACGTTATCAAATCAGCATAAACCATCATCCAATAGAACGTCTAAACCATCATCACCACCATAGCAACAATATATACAAACCACCATAATGTATTAACCAAATCCTCACCCACTCAAAGTGTATATGTTTATATATATATATATATATATATATATATATATATATATATATATATATATATAACAACAAAACGAAACAAACCATACCTCAAGTCACTCTCCTCGGGATTCGGAATCACCAGATAATGAAGCAAACGTACCGTACTGGGCTATGAACTCCGTGAAATGCTGGTTAAGCTGCTATATTTATTCTTCACGGTGGCGATCACGTTCAGTAAGCTCGGTGTAATGTCCCGGTTTTTCGTTAGTATTTGTTAACGATAAATATTGATTTAATAGGTAATTAAATCATAGAATATGTTTGCTAAACAAGCTAAAACAAGATATAAGTATGCAACATTAAGTATAACAACATATATAGGATATACAGATAAATGTGCAACATTAAAGACATAAGAATGATAACCAAATATACATTAACATATAAATGAACATGCACATGACCTGTTCGACAAATGGTCCAAATGAAAATATCAAAGGAAATGCTCACATAAAAACAAAACAAGTGAAAGCAGCCAAGACAAATCTCCTTAATGAGATTTAACATCAAATAGTATAACTATAAATAGGTAATGTCCATCACCTAGTACCCTCAATGCAACTTGCATATATAAAATTCATATTAACAAAATATCTCAACCTTAGAAGGTAAGCAAACTATTTTATATGGCAAATGAAATCTAATGAAATCTAAACCATGTGCAGCAAGTTAATGAAGTATGGTGGATATATTTTGCTTCTAGAAATAGAACATAGGACAAGAGTATTTGTAAATATCTAATTTAAACAATTCTTTCTTCATTCATAAGAAAATCATAGAACCTATAACAAAGGGGTAAGTCTAAACCGTGACATGATTGAAGGAAGGTATGATTATTAAATTAGAAACATTGGCTATAAATATCACCATAAATCCATACTCTCCCCACACAAAAAGTATTGAAAGCGAAAGGTTATGCAAGTTCTGGAAATTACAAAGAGGAAGGCTTGATATGTGAGTAAATTTCCCCTTCCCTTGTTTTATTGATTTGGAAAAATATTTACATATATATATATATATATATATATATATATAGGAAATAGGTTGATGTGTTAAAACTGAAACTAAATCTGAAAACACTTGCGTCAGTTTATAGTATTGGTGAGTAAACTTCCCCTGTTCGTTTATTGTTTTTATGTATAGATATATCTATATGCTTCTGTGTTACTAAGTGTGTCATCTGTGATCTATTTAGTCTTCATGCCAAACTAAAGTCTGAGATTTTAGATTATAAAGACAATGAGCAAGTTGGTGAGTAAATTTTCCATTATATTCCCATTTAATCCATCTATGTTTTGCTAGATTATATGATGTGTGTGTATATGTGCTTCTAAATATGTATTCATTTGTAAGTTCAACTACATGAAATACAAATCATGTCAGCAAAACAAAAGAACAACTTGGAAACAGAAAATAGTCAATAAATATAGTGAGTAAACACCCTTTTCATCCCCTGTTTTAACGCATTAATTCAGGATAATATAAGCAAGCATATATGCCGATATGCGTATAAATTTGTATTGACTAAGCATGGGTTCTTATTAATGTTAAATGACTGCAAATAGCTGTAGTACTTGAATGTGTATCACTGGAAGTAAAAGACAGAGGAGCAGATAACATTTGTAGTTGCTGAAACATGAAAAATAGAGGAGAGAGGAATCAAACTATGGAAAATGTGGATAAGTAAGAGGAAGAGAATAGGAATGTTGCTTTAAACTGAAGTGATGGTAGCTGCGGAAAGGAATAGAAAAGAGAGGGAACATGAAAGTTATCAAATGGGGTGGTGTATGTGCAAGGCCATGCAATGTGCACTGAAGTGGTGCAAGACAACACAGGAGAAAAGAAAGTGTAAATGAAGGAAACAGTAAGCAAATAGAACGGCGAAGGCAAGCTGGTTTGTTTGGTGATGGAGGTGAGAGCGCCGGTGTCGGTGCTGTGCAAGTGCACGATGCGTGTTGTGCACCGTCATGGCAAACACAGTACAACTGATCAAGAAAGTAGGCATCATCCAAAATAAAGAAAAGGAAAGGGGTGCCTACGGTAATGTTGGGGAGGACATGGATGTGGTGGAAGGGACTGTGCAGGTGCACGGTGCACCATTAATAATGTAAGTTGAGAAGTAGGAGAAGATGTGGAGAAAGAGATGGATATCTTGGCAACAACAAATTGGAGACTAGTAGGAAGCGTGTTGTATAAAGTAGTAGCAGTAGAAATTGCATAAAAGAGAATTGGAAAGGAAAACATAGGCTTGAAAATGGAAATCAAAAACTGAAAGAATGGATGTAAATTCTATTAGACAGAGAACAGAAGCACTTGAAGGACTGTTAGAGTTATCGACGGATTTTCTGTAGAACAACAAAATTAGAAGAGCTGATAGTTGTGTTAAGGCCATATTGGAAAGGATTACATACTTAATATAAAAAACTGAAGAGGAATTATAAACATATAAACTTAATTTAACCATCCCTGAAAATCAATGAAGTCGTTTCAATCTTGTCGTACCATCAGGTGTTATTGATGATAGTATATTGTATTTGAATCTCATGTATATATTTTGTCATCTATATAAATATGGGTACAGGCGGTTTTATTATTAATAATAATGAACAAAAGACTGAAAACTAGAATCAAAGAAGGTAGTGGAAAGAAGGGAAGAAAGGGCGTGCTGTTAATGAGTGAGCCGATAGAGGTTGGGCTCGTCCCAGTTCAAAATAAAGAAGAAATGAAAAAAAAATGGTAAAGAAAAGAAAAAAATAGAAAGAAAATCAAAGAACGAAAGTCAGGAAAGTAATAAAGGTGCAGAATTCATTTGCATGGTGCGTGTAGTTTTGTTTGCTGGGTAGGTGCATCCATGAGTTCAAATAATATAATTTGAATATGATTAGCATAATGGACACACTAAAATTACCATATCAGTACCATGGTTATATCAAAAACTAGGTCGTTAAGCTGTCAGTCCATCAAAGTGATGCAAGTCACAAGAAGTTGGGTATATAACTCTGGAAAATAAAATTTAATTTTTTACATAAACCAAATGCATAAAGGAGGAGGAGGAAGCGCAGGCAGTTAAAAGAATTGGGAAGAGTGGAAAGAATACGGTGCAGGTGGTACTTTGGCAAACGCATGCACAGCCTTAGGATCTGAAGCGAAATCATGGCGTTTTGAAGCTGGTACTTTGGTAATCTGGTACTTTGGTCAATACGCTTGAAAATGAGTTTCCGAACGAAGTTTTTAATTAAAATTTGTTTTAACTAAAATGAAAAATAAAATAAAATTAAAGAATAAATTAATAATTAAATAAAAATAGAATTTTTATTTAATTTGGTATAGGCAAGTGGATAGAGGAAAATGGCAAGAAGATCGAGCATAGAAGTTGATCGAAGAAGTTCAACGAGTTTGAAACTTTAGAATTTAAAGAAAATAATTTGAATAAATTATTAAACTAATTTATTTATGATAAATTAGAAGTAATAAAATAACTTACCAGAAGAAAGAGAGTATTGAACATCGTCTAAACATCAACGATGAACGAATCAAAATACCGTGTGTGAAGCACGTGCTTTATTTATCTATTTCTAAATAATGAGCAAAACCGAATAGAATACCGCGTGCAACACACACACTTTAACTGTTCATTTTTAAAGGACGATATTGATATCTAGATATGAACAAGATAAACATATATTGTTTGTGTGATGATAATTAATGAGTAAACTGAATAATAATCATGATTAAGCTGATAATTATTTATCGATTATAAAAGATATTTCGTACATCGTTTCGAAGAGTCCGGGATAAATATTCCACTTCGACTCGAAGTATACGACGCGAGTCGGAAATATTGAAGAGACACATATGCAAGGACTATTTTAAATAGTACCTTCGGTCTGTTCAGTCCCAGGACAAACCCGAATGGACGAGTGTCTGACAACGTATGTTAGTTAGATTCTACACATCAAATTTATGTAAGTATATTTCATTGTGGTGGAGAAATTCGTTTCTCTTATCTTTATTGCCCGCAATATATTTAGGTAATCGAATGAGTGTTTCTGACGGATATGACGATGTGGCATTCAAAGTAATTGAAGAAATGAATCTGTCAGAAGAATAAACGTGACCTCAAAACCTCACAACCAGGGAGTAATAAAAGTTGGGCTAGTCAGCATGCCTAGTTGGGTCATACCCAAGCATGGTATATTATCGCCATCTAGAGAATATTCATATTTGTTACTTCTTTTCAATTCTGTATCTCCCGGGAACGGTTATGTTGGTACCAACCGTAGAGGTGGTAATATATTCGTTACACTCAAGATAAATGAGTAGACAGTCATGTGTGGCCGGGTTGCAAGACGTTCTTTTTGAACCCCAGTGTATCCTCTCTAGAGTACACTGATCGGCAGGTGCTCCCATACCTTGTCTGTTGGAATCCAATCTCCAATAAGCGCTCTGCGGTTTTAGTTTGTATACTATATACGTGAACGTGAGATGCAAGCATTTCACTAGATGATTATTTATTTGATATAAACTATTGTAATATCAAACGTTTTGATATAAAATACTTGGGTCATTATCCATATATTAGTTATGGATTGGTCTAAAGATTTCTAAAGTAAATGAATCTGTCAATGGGAAAAACCTTATCCCTTATTTCCCTGTTTACATTTTTTAATTGTGTTTACTCACACCAGTCCCCTGACTGACCCAGAGTTTATTTTCTGTGTTTCCTAAACTCTAGGGTACTCATAATATTTATTATGAGTAGGCAAGTAGTCCAGGTAAGCAAGTGGAACCTATGAAGTTCAAGTCAAGACCAGTAGTATATCTATGCCTATGTATCCAGTTCGGTTATTTGTATTATCTTAGCCATGATGTATAATTATGATGTTGTACTATGATAATATATTATGATGATGTACTATGATGTAGCAGACTCAGTATTGTAATATATTATGTATTTTTGAAATTCCGCTGTGAGATTCTGATATTTCTTTATTCTTCTATTCTATTAGTTCTATCTTTTCTATCTCATCTTCTAAATTCTTTCAATAATGACACGACTTTCGAGGCATCAAAAATTGCGCCTTTACAGTTGGTATCAGAGCTATTGGTTGATTAGTAACCTTGGCTCTGTGGCGTGGCTCAGTAGAGATAGGGTTAGTAATACCCTAGATTGAGTTGAATATATATATATATATATATATATATATATATATATGAGAGAGCGTATTTTTTTAAAACTATAAAATAAATAGTATAGGGCAACTAGAGTTATCGACTTAGGTCATCATTGAATAGATCTTCCGATTGAGTATTTACCATCAAATCGTATACTCAGAAAGTTGAAAATGAGTTCTCAAGGAAGACGAGGCCGAAGAGCGAGTAGGACAACCACCACAACCAATGGAACGAGTTAAATGTTTAGGGTCAGCCCAGGATGAGTTCAACAACGTTGAATTAAAGTTAGAATAATATCCAGTAGATAAAATTGGTATTTCCCAGTAGTAAAGACCAGACTTGAGTTATTGGTTGGATATAGACCCATATAGCTGATTTTGAAATAAAATCAGAATCTTGGATTCCATAAAATATTTAACTAAATTGAAATTAAATAAGGAATCTATCTGGTAAATAGTTACGGATGTGTGTTAATTTAACTTTAGTTAAAACTGAAATCAACGCGTAACTCTTTAATTTTGGGGACGAAATTCTTTTAAGGGGGTTGGACTGTAATGTCCCGGTTTTTCGCTAGTATTTGTTAACGATAAATATTGATTTAATAGGTAATTAAATCATGGAATATGTTTCCTAAACAAGCTAAAACAAGATATAAGTATGCAACATTAAGTATAACAACATAGATAGGATATTACAGATAAATGTGCAACATTAAAGACATAAGAATGATAATCAAATATACATTAACATATAAATGAACATGCACATGACCTGTTCGGCAAATGGTCCAAATGAAAATATCAAAGGAAATTCTCACATAAAAACAAAACAAGTGAAAGCAGCCAAGACAAATCTCCTTAATGAGATTTAACATCAAATAGTATAACTATAAATAGGTAATGTCCATCACCTAGTACCCTCAATGCAACTTGCATATATAAAATTCATATTAACAAAATATCTCAACCTTAGAAGGTAAGCAAACCATTTTATATGGAAAATGAAATCTAATGAAATCTAAACCATGTGCAGCAAGTTAATGAAGTATGGTGGATATATTTTTCTTCTAGAAATAGAACATAGGACAACAGTATTTGCAAATATCTAATTTAAACAATTCTTTCTTCATTCATAAGAAAATCATAGAACCTATAACAAAGGGGTAAGTCTAAATCGTGACACGATTGAAGGAAGGTATGATTATTAAATTAGAAACATTGGCTATAAATATCACCATAAATCCATACTCTCCCCACACAAAAAGTATTGAAAGCGAAAGGTTATGCAAGTTCTGGAAATTACAGAGAGGAAGGCTTGATATGTGAGTAAATTTCCCCATCCCTTGTTTTATTGATTTGGAAAAATATTTATATATATATATATATATATATATATATATATATATGAAATAGGTTGATGTGTTAAAACTGAAACTAAATTTGAAAACACTTGCGCCAGTTTAAAGTATTGGTGAGTAAACTTCCCCTGTTCATTTATTGTTTTATGTATAGATATATCTATATGCTTCTGTGTTACTGAGTGTGTCATCTGTGATCTATTTAGTCTTCATGCCAAACTAAAGTCTGAGATTTTAAATTATAAAGACAGTGAGCAAGTTGGTGAGTAAATTTTCCCTTATATTCCCATTTAACCCATCTATGTTTTGCTAGATTATATGATGTGTGTGTATATGTGCTTCTAAATATGTATTCATTTGTAAGTTCAACTACATGAAATATAAATCATGTCAGCAAAACAAAAGAACAACTTGGAAACATAAAATAGTAAACAAATATAGTGAGTAAACACCCTTTTCATCCCCTGTTTTAACGCATTAATTCAGGATAATATAAGCAAGCATATATGCCGATATGCCTATAAATTTGTATTGACTAAGCATGGGTTCTTATTAATGTTAAATGACTGCAAATAGATGTAGTACTTGAATGTGTATCACTGGAAGTAAAAGACAGAGGAGAAGATAACATTTGTAGTTGCTGAAACATGAAAAATAGAGGAGAGAGGAATCAAATTATGGGAAACATGGATAAGTAAGAGGAAGAGAATAGGAATGCTGCTTTAAACTGAAGTGATGGTAGCTGCGGAAAGGAATAGGAAAGAGAGGGAACATGAAAGTTATCAAATGGGGTGGTGTATGTGCAAGGCCATGCACTGTGTACTGAAGTGGTGCAAGACAACACAGGAGAAAAGAAAGTGTAAACAAAGGAAACAGTAAGCAAATGGAACGGCGAAGGCAAGCTGGTTTGTTTGGTGATGTAGGTGAGAGCGCCGGTGGCAGTGCTGTGCAAGTGCACGATGCGTGCTGTGCACCGTCATGGCAAACACAGTACAAATGATCAAGAGGGTATGCATCATCCAAAATAAAGGAAAGGAAAGGGGCGCCTGCGGTAATATTGTGGAGGACATGGATGTGGTGGAAGGGACTGTGCAGGTGCACGGTGCACCATTAATAATGTAAGTTGAGAAGTAGGAGGAGATGTGGAGAAAGAGATGGATATCTTGGCAACAGCGAATTGGAGACTAGTAGGAAGCGTGTTGTATAAAGTAGCAGTAGAAATTGCATAAAAGAGAATTGGAAAGGAAAACATAAGCTTGAAAATGGAAAACAAAAACTGAAAGAATGGATGTAAATTCTATTAGACAGAGAACAGAAGCACTTGAAGGACTGTTAAAGTTATCGACGGATTTTCTGTAGAACAACAAAATTAGAAGAGCTGATAGCTATGTTAAGGCCATATTGGAAAGGATTACATACTTAATATAAACAACTGAAGAGGAATTATAAGCGTATAAACTTAATTTAATCATCCCTGAAAATCAATGAAGTCGTTTCAATCTTGCCGTATCATTAGGTGTTATTGATGATAGTATATAGTATTTTAATCTCATGTATATATTTTGTCATCTATATAAATATGGGTACAGGCGGTTTTATTATTAATAATAATGAACAAAAGACTGTAAACTAGAATAAAAGAAGGTAGTGGGAAGAAAGGGCGTGTTGTTAATGAGTGAGCCGGTAGAGGTTGCGCTCGTCCCAGTTCAAAATAAAGAAGAAATGAAAAAAATGGTAAAGAAAAGAAAATATAGAAAGAAAATCAAAGAACGAAAGTCAGGAAAGTAATAAAGGTGCAGAATTTATTTGCATGGTGCGTGTAGTTTTGTTTGCTGGGTAGGTGCATCCATGAGTTCAAATAATATAATTTGAATATGATTAGCATAATGGACACACTAAAAATACCATATCAGTACCATGGCTATATCAACAACTAGGCCGTTAAGCTGTCAGTCCATCAAAGTGATGCAAGTCACAAGAAGTTGGGTATATAACTCAGGAAAATAATTAAATTTTTACATAAACGAAATGCATAAAGGAGGAGGAGGAAACGCAGGTAGTTAAAAGAAGTGGGAAGAGTGGAAAGAATATGGTGCCGGTGGTACTTTGGCAAACGCATGCGCAGCCTTAGGATCTGAAGCGAAATCATGGCGTTTTGAAGCTGGTACTTTAGCAATTTGGTACTTTAGTCAATACGCTTGAAAATGAGTTTCCGAACGAAGTTTTTAATTAAAATTTGTTTTAATTAAAATGAAAAATAAAATAAAATTAAAGAATAAATTAATAATAAAATAAAAGTAGAATTTTTATTTAATTTGGCATTGGCAAGTGGAAAGAGGAAAATGACAAGAAGATCGAGTATAGAAGTTGATCGAAGAAATTCAACGAGTTTGAAACATTAAAATTTAAAGAAAATAATTTAAATAAATTATTAAACTAATTTATTTATGATAAATTAGAAGTAATAAAATAATTTACCAGAAGAAATGGAGTATTAAACATCGTCTAAACATTAACGATGAACGAAGCAACATACCGTGTGCGAAGCACGTGCTTTATTTATCCATTTCTAAATAATGAGCAAAACTGAATAGAACACCGTGTGCAACGCACACACTTTAACTGTTCATTTTTAAAGGACAATAATAATATCCAGATATGAACAAGATAAACATATACTATTTGTGTGATGATAATTAATGAGTAAACTGAATAATAATCAGATTAAGATGATAATTATTTATCGACTATAAAAGACATTTCGTACATCGTTTCGAAGAGTCCGGGATAAATATTCCACTTCGACTCGAAGTATACGACGCGAGTCAGAAATATTGAAGACGTAGATATACAAGGACTATTTTAAATAGTACCTTCGGTCTGTTCAGTCCCAGGACAAACCCGAATGGACGAGTGTCTGACAACCAATGTCAGTTAGATTCTACACATCGAATTTACGTAAGTATATTTCGTTGGCGGCGGAGAAATTCGTTTCTCTTAGCTTTATTGCCCGCAATATATTTGGGTAATCGAATGAGTGTTTCTGACGGATATGACGATGTGGCATTCAAAGTAATTGAAGAAATGAATCTGTCAGAAGAATAAATGTGACCTCAAAACCTCACAACCAGGGAGTAAAAAATGCTGGGCTAGACAGCATGGCTAGTTGGGTCATACCCAAGCAGGGTATATTATCACCATTTAGAGATTATTCAATTCTGTATCTCCCGGGAACGATTATGTTGGTACCAACCGTAGAGGTGGTAATATATTCGTTACACTCAAGCTAAATGAGTGGACGGTCATGTGTGGTCGGGTTGCAAGACGTTCTTGTTGAACCCCAGTGTATCCTCTCTAGAGTACACTGATCGGCAGGTGCTCCCATACCTTGTCTGTTGGAATCCAATCTCCAATAAGCGCTCTGCGGTTTTAGTTTGTATACTATATACGTGAACGTGAGATGCAAGCGTTTCACTAGATGATATTTATTTGATATAAACTATTGTAATATCAAACGTTTTGATATAAAATACTTGGGTCATTATCCATATATTAGTTATGGATTGGTCTAAAGATTTCTAAAGTAAATGAATCTGTCAATGGGAAAAACCTTATCCCTTATTTCCCTGTTTACATCTTTTAACTGTGTTTACTCACACCAGTCCCCTGACTGACCCAGAGTTTATTTTCTGTGTTTCCTAAACTCTAGGGTACTCATAATATTTATTATGAGTAGGTAGGTAGTCCAGGTAAGCAAGTTGAACCTATGAAGTTCAAGTCAAGACCAGTAGTATATATATGCCTATGTATCCAGTTCAGTTATCTTTATTATCTTAGTCATGATGTATAATTATGTTGTTGTACTATGATAATGTATTATGATGATGTACTATGATGTAGACCCAGTATTGTAATATTTATGTTTTTTGAAAATTCCGCTGTGAGATTCTGATATTTCTTTACTCTTCTATTCTATTAGTTCTATCTTTTCTATCTCATCTTCTAAATTCTTTCAATAATGACACGACTTTCGAGGCATCGAAATTCGCGCCATTACACTCGGCGATCTGGGCTCGTAGTCGTGCAATCTCTTCCTTGTCCCGAGTCATCTGGCACAACTTTTGAGATGTCTTAACCTGTAAACAATTTTAGATTTTCAATGTTTCATAATTGTTATTCATGTAAATTTCAGTTTCTATTAAATTATCACAAGAAACGTAATTTATATGCACAATAATCCATCACAATGTGCAACATGTTTGAAATGCAATAGAATAATTATTGTAAAATTTAATTTAAAATTACCTCTTAGTTTCCAAATCCATAGCGTCTGTGGTGGGTTGGTGGATGTAATGACCCTCCCTCTAGGTCGATCCAAATCGATCGTTAAACGGACTTAAATCGAACCAAAAAGGCGGATACGCTAAAATTGGGCGCACAACACATCAGAACAAACAACAAAAGACTTTTATAAACATCATAATAATGTTACATCAGAGTACAGAATATCAGAGTATCGAAAATAATTTACAGCGGAAAATAAATTTACAACAAATGTAATACAATGCAGTGGAAACAAATAAACTAACACAGTGGAAGACTATCAATGCTCTGGACACAGCTTTAAGCTTTGATCCAGAATCCTGGGAAATGAAATAATCTGAAAAACCCAAACTACTGACTGCCCATGTGGAAAATATGGGCATCCAGAGTTTAGGTAGAAACAATAAACTCCGAGTCAGTCATGGGACTGGTGTGAGAACTCAAAACAGTTATTAAACTTTACTTTAAAATAAGATAAATCACGAGACCACGCCGTATGTCACGGAACAGGTTCACCCCCATGAATACCAGTGCAAAACAACAACTAATAACAGTCATATGGATCTACAATGCATCATACAACATGCAATTCCTCAATCTACCCATTTAGGCTTAACCCCAAATTTATATTTTCAAAATCCAATTCACTTTACAGAAATGATTCCTTTGGACTTTATTTCCCGATTTTTTATTTCAAATCATTTTGAAATGCATATCTAACTTTTATATCAAAGTAGATTTCACTTCGGGATCTCAAACCAAAATATTTGGAAATATGAATTCCAAAACATCACAATGCATACAAAAAGATATGCAACCAAATATCGGGAGGTATTCAGCCCTCAGACAAGGCTGTACGTGCCTCACCAACTCGATATATATATGTGCACCTCCCACTATGGAGCAGGCTACACCGGTGAAACATCCCACACCCTCGGGGAAAATACACCGCCCTCACACTTTTAGTCATCCAGGGTTACCCGAATCTTTAGCCACATACCAAATCATTCCATATCCCGAAGTAGGGAAAATCATTTCACAACATAATAATCACAAGTACTTTCAAACTATAATACTTTACATTAGCAATTCACACATATGATCAGTCACTATTAATCACATAATCTTTGAGCTCGTACGTCTCAAAGAAGGGTGTTAAGCAAGAGAATAAGTTCTCCGCCACCAAACAGATATATCGTCAATAGCAACTAATCGGTTATGTGATGAACTACAATATCAAAAACATAATACACTTCGAAATCATTTCGACAACAACGGGTTTTGCCCTCGAAATCCTTTCTGTTTTATAAAACATTCCCTGTCCACAAATCGGGAAAACATTTCTTTTCACTTAAGAAAAATATCATTTCAAAATCATTCATTAAATTTGAAATGAAATCAACAACATTGCTACACATCTCATAGTCAAATCGTGAAGTGTTTCACAAGGTGCTAGCATACAAATATTTCTACCCAACCCAATGCTAAATGTAAAAGCATATTTGCTCATAAACTGGTCGAGCACAATCCAAACAATCAGTCCATCACAATCAATATCAAAAACCAAGTGTATTTGGTTTATACCACATCTCATGTTTTGGTAAATTTAATTACCATTCATTCATTCAAATCTAATTAAAGATTTATTAAAACTCTTCTTCGTTTCAATATCTAAAATCATTACTTAATGATTGTTCAACTTTCTAGAAATTAATCATGCCTTTAACTGGGTTAAAGAATCAATGTCCTTTAAAACGAAGTTCATGATAAACCCAAAATCATCTTCCATCAAAATGGAATCTTCACAGAAATCATAACAGTATATAATCGATTTAAATTTCCGTATCAAACTAATACTATAAGTGAAATATCGGCAAGGCCTTTTAAATTCCATAAATAGTAACGATCTTCGTTCACAGAAGCTCATCTCGATTATTACCAAATCGAATTCCATTCAATTCCAATTTAATATTTTAAACTGGATTTAAATAACATTAGTTCTTTAACCCAATTAACAGTGAAGATATGATTTGGAATTTATAAATCTTTATTCTAAGATTTAATAGAAAATTTTCAAAGTAAAGTTTTCCTTTGCGATAAACCAAAAATCCAGTTTCAATTCAAATTAAATTAATTAATTGGTAAAACTTCTTTGAATCTTAATTAAAAGATTTATTCTTCTCGCAACTGGGTTTAAGAACAGTGTTAATGAAGATAGCATTCACGACAAACCCAAAATCCAATTTGATATTAAATATAAGACTCTGAATAGAAATTATATCGACTTATATTCAATATCAAATTCTGAAATTAAAGGATATCGTATTGGGAATAACGATATCTATATCTTCCAAATTCCTCAACAATATCCATATAATCACGGAATCCAATATCGAAGTATTCCGAAGATTATTTTCATTTAAATCCTTTTCAATTCATATATTGGAAAATTTTGGTTATTTTAAAACCCATTTTCTAATCCAATTTATTATTCTAGTTAATAACTAGTTCATTTAGATGAAAATATCTTTTTATCTTTTCAAAACTGGAATTTTTCATCCAAAATCTTTCCAAATCATTTATTATGATTTTACACAATTTTTTCATATTTTTAATAATTTTATCAAGGCCTTTACAGTCAGTTTCCAATAACGGTCACCGAACTGCATCTTTAACGACCTTTTCTGAAATTGATTTGGACATAATTTGAAATCTAACCATTCAAATATAAATCTCTTATATTCATTGGAAAGATCTTTTCGATACGATACCAACGGTTCTGGTTTTAGGAGAATCCGACGGTCGGATCTCCCGTTAAGTCAATTTGAAGTTAATGGTTGAAATTCGTGAACGGTTGCTGCGCAACGCATTCTATTCAAGCCATTTAAATACATATATAATATATATATCATCGATTTCTATTTAAAACGTATTTTATAAATTGTTTATAAATTCGTTTTAAAACGATTTCAACTTCATTTTTCAATTTTAAATCAAAATTGAATGTTCCATATCATGAAAATTTTATACATCGCATATATATGTTGAAAATTATATTTTTAACGATCCAATAATTATTCCATATCATGAAAATTTTATACATCGCATATATATGTTAAAAAATTATATTTGATTCCATAGCATGACCATTTTGTCCATTTCATATATAGGCTAAAAACAATATTTTTAGCGAATAAGTATTATTTCATTACATGACCATTTTATATATCGCATATTTAAGTTTAAAAAAAAAATCATATTTTTAACCAACCATATTTATTCCATATCATGACCATTTTATATATCTCATATATATTTTATACAACGCATATATATTTTATACAATGCATATATATTATTTACATCACATATATATATATATATATATATATATATATATATATATTATACAACGCATATATATTTTTCTATTTTCCATTTCAATTGAATTTAGAAATCTCACTTCAACAACCACAAAGTGTGTATACACATTGTTTGAAATACGAGTGTCGTATATTTAAACAACGCTTCTTGTGCAAATGAGTCGTGAATTGTTCATGTGTTGAACTCAAGCAAGGTCTCTTACAACAAATAAGAATCAATACTGGCATATAATTTTAGTTATAAAATAAATAACTGTACAAATATTTTAGTGAGAGAATTCTCACATTGGGTTCCACTCCGCCATTCTTTATTTGACGATTTCAGTACAGTTCGGGTTTAAATTCGCCTGAAATTCTAACGTGCTCCATTTCCGTTCTAGTCAGTTCCATGTTGTAGTGCTCAATATTACGGTTTCAACGCACTTCGTTTTGTCTGATTCCGTGTCTGTTTGCAAAAGTTATGGACGTTTATACCTTTTAATACCTTAATTACCAATTAATATAATTAAAATAAATTATTACCATCATTAAGTTAACCCCAAAATTAGCCGCTAATCCCTCAATTATCCCGTCGTTCTTCGTTGCCTAAAACCCATCGTCACTTCTTAAAACCACCCAACGCTACACCGTACACCCCTTTAACCCACGATCGTCGACCACCACGAGATGGCACTCCTCCTGCGCCGCCTTGGCCTGCCACCCAGTCCGATTCGAAATCCCCAATTTTCCATAATTTGAGGTCGACGTCGGCAGCTATCAGCACCAATTTCCGGCGACTGGCAACTTTAAAAACCATAATTACCTAGTAGATGGCGACTGGAATCATTAACCAATTCGTGATATATAAAGAGAAAATAGCGAATGAATTTCGGAGGGTTCTGGCCTTCGAACGGAGATGGCGGCTCAGAATTCTGAAATGAATTTAGGGTTTCCGAAATTTCCTTTTATACCCTTCTATTTTTATTTATTTTTCTTTTCTAATTCCAATATTACTCGTTTGACCTTCGAACTCCAAATCAAACCCAACGACTGTCGTCACTAGCTAAATACCCCCATTCCGGACACAATGAGATATGTTTCATAAGCTAATTCAATATTTTCGATCAGTTTTTATCAAAATTAAAATATAAATCAATATATATTGAATTCAAACGTACATTTTAATTTAGCGGGACCACATATTGACTACGAAAATTACTGAAAAATAAATCTAACTATGTTTTGACGATACGGTCCTAACAAAACAAATTTCGTCGAATTTTGAGACCGTTTGAAAAATGGTCTTTTTCTAGTCGATTAAATTCAAACTAAATTTACCAAACGCGTTTAAATTCACTGCGCTCACATATTAATTCCAAAAATTATGAAATTTAAAACCTAATAATAATTTGACTTTCCAGATCCAACAAAAGTGGTTTCATCGAAAATGGAGGTCGTTTGCAAAATGACTATTTTTAAGAGCTATATATTATTTTAAAAAAATATATAAATTTCATAGCGGCTATTCTAAATTTTAAACTGGACATAACTTTCAATCTATATTATGAAATCTGAATTTTTCACATTCATTAGAAAGATATTATTAAATAGATTCAAACGTTTCTAGTTTTATTGAAACCCGATTTATTTTGAATTCTATACATTCATTTAAAGTTTAAAATCGAGTTTTCAAACTACCGCGCCATTTCAAACTCGTTTTATAATAAATATAAATTTACATGTTCTAACTTTGATTTAAATAATTTTTTAGTCGTTATTATATAAAATAAATCATTTTAAATATTCAAAATCCATTAAAATAGTTAAAATTTTAAATTGGTTCAGAAATTCCGGGTTGTTACAGTGGATCCATGACAACCACAAAAATCAAATCCTCCTCATCAGTAGTCAAGTTGGCCTTTCCACTATCCTCAAACATCTGTGCACGTTGTTGCTGGAACCGTTCCTATTATGCAAAATAAAATTGAACTTATATAACATTATTTCATTACAAGATGCACTTCGAATAGCGACGAGGCATTGCAACAGCTAAAAAAAGTGGTCGTTGTTTGCTGTCGCATGGTCTGCTGATACAAACAGTAGGTGTTACTTCTTCTTCCCCATTCCAATTATTCCCAAATCAATTTCCAAAACCCCAACCCGTCGCCCCTCCATCGCTACAGCACTCCAAGCCGTCAAACACACCTCCAAGCATCTAATTTTGTGTCGGTATGTCTTCTAACCTTATTCTATGTTTAATTAGGGTTTAATTGAATGTTTATGGGTTTGAAAATTGGTTGTTTATTGGTTTGAAATTGGTTGTCATGTGAGATACCTATGATGATGATGTGTTGTAGGTTGATTTGGGAGTAAATGTAGTTTATTCGGAGGTTGAAAAACGATGATTATCGCATAGTTGTTGTCATGGTAATATTGTGTTAGTTGATGTAGAATTATTGATTGGTTGTGTGATTTGAAAATTAGTGTGTACTATTTATTAACATGTTTATTGATAAGTTTGTGTGAATATTTATTAAACTTTAAAACAATGTTAATTGTCGTTTTGGTAATAATATGTGTACTATATTACAATTGCTAGCATGTGTTAGTTGTATGTATTAGCATAAATTAAAATGATTATAATTTAATTTATTAAAAGTGCTAAATTTTGATTTTTTTCAATAAAAAACTGTAATTTAGAACTTGACATATTTGGCTAAATTTTAAATTACGTGTTAATATTTCAAATTTATTAAGTAAAATATATAAATGGTTGAATGAATTATAAAATTTTGAAATGAGCATAATAACAATAAAATATTCCAGAGGAATATACTATAGATGAATGGAAGTTACAATACATTTTAAAACTGAAAGTGCAGTTAACAATTATACATTGAACGTGTTAAAAAATATTATGTAGACGTTAACATGCAAATTATAAATTATGTTTTACTTATGTTAACCCCTTAGAGATTTTTGGCCCCGTCTGACAGGTGTTGTATATTTATCGTTATATGGATATTTGCTTTTACACAGAACAGAAATCTGTATTCATCTAATACAATATTGGTTGGATATGTCCTAGTATTGGACAAATTACAAATACAATAACTTAAGCATATTTTATAAATCATTCCAGTTTAAACGGTTAACAAAATTTCGATGACACTTCTTTTTTGTTCCCTATGTACATGCATTTGTGTACGATACAGGGACCAAAGGGAAGATCTGCTGAAATTTCGTTGAATCGTTAAACTGAAATAATTTATAAAATGTGATTGCGTTATTGTATTTGTAATGGAAAGTAGGATGACCGACTGCCAAAGTAAAAAGAAATAAACTAATAAACCAAAAAATTGAAGTAGATATAATGAAATTTTACAAGACTTTAATTAATACAAAGTGTATGATCGAATTTTCGAACATATTTTTGTAAATCAGGAAAATGTTCGATTATTTTCTTGATCATAGTTGGATATATGAATACTAAACTGGTATGAAAGGATCGATAAAGGAACATTTTTATAACGGTGTCCAAGAATTTATTAGATTTGCTAAATCTAATAATCATACAAACATAGACATTCGTTGTCCGTGTAGTAAGTGCAAACATCTGAAGCATTGGAAGCCAGATGTAGTAGAAGTTCATCTGTATAAATTTGGCTTTGTGCTGAATTATTACTTATGGGATCGTCATGGAGAACTTGTTCAACCTGCATCTAATCCTGTAGTGGTAGAGGACGATAATACAATGACGAATCCGATAGAAAATGTGGTGCAAGATGCAGTATGATCAATGTTTCCTACCATTTACAAGGGCAACGACGAGAACGTATATGTCAAAGAACAAACATTGGAAGCTAATTTTTTTATGATTTTTGGATTTTGCTTAGAGGCCACTGTGGGATGGATGTACAAGTGGAACCAAATTATCTATAACCGCCGAATACAACACTATGAAACAAAAATTCAATCTTAAAGAACCTGCTTTTACAACAATTGTACAAATTGCAAAGCGACACATGCCGTCCAATAATTTGATGTGCGATAGTCATTATTAAGTGAAAAAAACTTATGTCTTCTTTTAGACTACCGTATCAAATGATAGATACATGTGTAAAATGTTGTATTGCAAAGAAGACGCTCACCTTAGAAAATGCAAAATATGCAACGACGAAAGATGTAAACCAAGAAAAAAGAAAGGAAAAAGAGTTCCATATAAGAGAATGCATTATCTATTCATAACTCCCAGACTTCAATGGCTATATGTATCTTCTTCTATAGCATGTCATATGCAATTACACAAAGTGAGAACACCAGAAGAAGGAACTTTGATACATCCATCTGATGGTGAAGCATGGAAACACTTCGATAGGTCTTATCCTGAATTTGCTACAGAAAGCCGTAATATTAGGCTCGGTATATGTACTGATGGATTTTCGCCATTTTATCAGTTGGGTAGTAAATATTCATCATGGCCTATCATTGTTACTACTTATAACTTACCTCCATGGATGTGTATGAAAACACCATATATGTTTCTAACGATTCTCATCCCCAATTCCGATGAACCGACGGAAGGAATTGATGTTTATCTACAACGATTGATTGAAGTGTCGAAAACACCGTGGCATGAAGGAGTTGAAACATACAACATTTCGAGAAAAAGGAATTTTCGTATGTTTACTTCTTTATTATGGACTATTAGTGATTTTCCTGCATATGGCATGCTTTCAGGTTGGAGCACATCTGGACGTCTAGCTTTTATCCTCATTGTATGGATAGGACACAAGCATTTTCATTAAAGTATGGAAATAATTTCTTGGTTTGACTGTCATTGGTGCTTTCTACATATTAATCATAAATTTAGAATGGATAAAAAGAACTTTAATGCTAACAGAGAAGAGAGTATGATCCCGCCTAAAGTTTGGACAAGTGAGGAGATATACAAAATCGTAAAAGACTATCCAAAGATACATGAAACTACGGAATAGGTTGAAATTCCAGGTAAATCGGACCTTCATAATTGGTGCAAGCAAAGTATATTTTGGGAGTTACCTTACTGGAAAATGTAACGACCCGGATTTTTAACCATTAAGTTGGAACATTTAAATTGGTTTTAAATGTTGATTTGGGAATATAAAAGGAATTTGATTTATTTATTAAACAAAGTTTGAACGTATAATTTATATTTAATTAAAAACGAGCTTGTAACATCGCGTTAGTTCGTAATATTACATTTTGAACTTCAATTGGATATACAGAATCCATTTTAAGTCAGAATTCTATGAAACAAGAATTGTCCGAATCTACTTGTTTATAATTTTCTAATGGAAGAGAAAAAAATCAAGATCTCAGATGGTAGATTTTGAGTTATGTCTAATTCAACTTTTCAGAAAATCACTATGGAAATGTTTAAATGTTTATTTAATAAATTAAAAATGAATTTTTATATAATTTCAATGTCGTTTATCTCGAAAATGTAATGTTGAGTTATTAGTTCATATTGTTTGAATTTGAAGTGCCATTTGGAGATGTGCAAAAATAATAATTCATTATTAATTTTTATTTTATTTTTGTGTGGAACCTAAGACGTTGCTCAAGACACGGCTTATCAATCCTAGTAGTTCATTATTAATATTAAACTGAATTGTTTAGGAATTAATTTATATTTTATCAATATCATTTATACCTTAGGAATGGTCATTTTACAGACGACCTCCGTTTTCGACCAAACAGATTTCATTGGGCCCGGAACGTCAAGACGTAGCAATACTGTAACTTCCCATATTTTTTGTGGTCAAATGTTTTATTTATTTTGTTATTTTAAATATTATATTTGGAATATTAGTGGATTTTAATAATTGAATTCATTTATAAAACGAAGTTTGAACATTAAATTTATATTTAGTTATAAACAAGCTCGTAATGGCACGATAGTTCGTAATATTGAGTTTCAAACTTCAATTGAATATACGAATCCGATATAAGTCGAAATTTTGTGAAACAAGAAACGTTTGAATCTAGTTAATTATAATTTTCTAATGAAAGAGAAAAATCGAGATTTCATATTATAGATTGTTAGTTATGTCCAATTCAAAATTTCAAATCGCCACTATGGAAATCATTTATAAACGATAACGTTTATTTGATAAATTAAAATAAGGATTTTTATATAATTTGGATACCGTTTTAACTCGAAACTGTTAATGTTGGATTATAAATCCATATTATTTATATGTAAAGCTATATGATAATTTTATTCGGATATTTACGATAATAATAATTTATTATTATTTAATTAGATTATTTTAGGATTTAAATATATTTTATTTATATTATTTATAAGCCTTGAGAATGGCCATTTCGCAAACAGTCTCGGTTTTCGATGAAATTAATTTCATTGGGACCCGTAACGTTAAATTATTGCACTAAACCAAATTTCATTCTAAACCGATGTCGTATGTGACTTCGGTAGCCAAACACGCTTGGATTTGTATTTAATCATTTTGTCAATCTAATTTGGTATCTAAGAATAACAGATTTTCTAACGAACTCTGTTTCAGCGAAACTAATTTTATTAAATCCGGAATGATTTATAATTGTAGTATTTCAAATTTCAAGTTATTTGGATTTGTTTTGTGATCGTACGCAATTTAAATGTTTGTCGATTCACGTTTTAAATTTATAAAGGAATTTTCACAAACGATCTTGGAATTTGACGAAACATGTCCAATTGCATCCGGAATATTGTTTTATGTTAGGATTTGCATTTTCATCAAGAACAGAAGTTGTTAGTGGTCAGTTTTGCTTGTAACTTCACGGTAAAGTTTTATATATTAATATTATATTAATAGAGTACCCTATAAATATCATTCCACTCAGCCTAACCCTAGTTTTCATTTCGCAAGGTCAAATATTAAACCGTCGCCTCCAGAATGAATTCAACGTCCAGAAACCCTCGATTCTTTCTCTCCTCAAAATCGTTAATCCGCTCATCAACTTAGGAAACCACTAATTAGAAAAGTGTTCACCATGACGAGATCTTGAGGATGAACGGAGGTGATCGTATTTAAGGTGCTAGGTTGGCCATAATGTCAGTTAGAAGACGCGCGGGTTCGACTGAGTTCGCCGGCGACTGGGAGACTAGAGACGATGGGGCTTAGGGCGAGGGTGGAGCAGCTCTCTGCGCATACGGCGTCGGCTTCTGATGGTCGTCCGGGGGCTTAATTTGGGGTGCGACAGCGAAGGATTGAATGGCATGCTGTGTGTTAACAAAGAAGCCATGGGATAAAAAAAGTGGAGCGGGATAGAATGGGAACAAGGCAGCAAGATGAAGACAAAATAAATAACAAATGGTGAGGTGGCATGCCAATCTGGGAATGAAGCACGCATTCGGGTAGAAGGAAGTTCGGGCCCATGGTTTTCAAATTAAAAAGGGATCGGCCAGTATGAATTTAATAACGTAATTAAGTTTTATAGTCAGTAATTAAGGAACATATAATTTATTTAATTATATTAATTTTAAATATTAACAACTCATCCATATATGATCAGAATCAGGTAAACCATATACCGTTGGAATCGCCTTGATGAGTACGACGTCATGGGGTAGAACTGTACGGAATTGGAATCAACTGGATTTTCCAGTTGAATTAAATGCTGATTTAATTTAACTGAAATGGGCTGTGTAAACAACGAATCAGATCAATGTGAGTAAAACTCACTCAGTTCTTCCTACTTATATTTTATATAAGTCGGGTTTTTTTTTGTATGTTATGGTTGCTGATTGTTGGACGTGTGTTAATATATATTTATATATTGATTGAACCATTGAAATTAAACGTTGTTTAATTTCAGTGAAAAACCAAATCGTTGTTCTAACGATTTGAACAAATTGTGGTAACTTACCTTGTTGGACACGTTTATAAAATAAACGTGTTGAATTAAATAAATTGTTTGAATTGTTTTGTTGTGTTAAATTATTATTATTGATCATTGTAGAAATTATTAGTTTAAATATTGGATAATTCTTATTAAATAAATTTTTTTGAGGCAACGTATTTGGATGTAGGAAAAACAGGTTGGAGGGATCCAACTGGATTCCTTACAGTAGTTGTTATATTATATTATATTATAATATATGTTGAATAATATGAATTTGTGTTGCAGGGGTTGACAGGTTGGAGAAATCAACCAGGATTTCTCAATAATATTGGTAACATTTATCAATAAGATTTGTTGTATTCATTTGGATGTGAAATTGGTTTATATTTCACGGTTTGGTACTTCAGTAGATATTTACCGCTTTAGTACCAACGATAAAATAAAAGATTTTTGAAAATCGATATTAAATCGATTGTGAACATTTTCAAAGTTAAATATATATATATATGAAATACGTTGTTTATTTTAAAAACATACGTTGAAGATTTAGTTATGTTTTTAAAGCTATTTAAATTATAAATTTATGGAAATTCCAGGATATTATTAACATAAATGGTTAAACGATATAAACTAAATGATTACGTTAAAATGATTGCAAAGAAGGGCTTAAGTGTAGTAAATGGAATGTTTAAAGATTTAAAATTATTGAAATGGACTAACAGAGTTGGTATACGGGAATTGAGTTAAAAAGAACTGAGAAGTGATTTTTCGTAACTAATGAACATTTTCTGCAAATGTTGTTTTACATATACGAAATGTGATAAAAATGGGTTTCAAGAATAAGATTAGCGAATCAATGGAATTGAAAACGGAATATGAATATTTGGCGTAATATGGGAATTGAGACGAATGTTAAATAAATGAAATTTCAAGGCAAGATTTGCCGATAGTAATTATAAACGAAAATACGTATAAATTGAGTTATATGGGAAAAATTGTGAAATGGGTCTATAAAGTAAAGGAATTTATCGAATTAGAATTTAATATTGATAAATGGTTTAAAAGGATACACGAAGTAAGGAATACAAGTTAATTGCAAATATTTGCAAGTGGACAGACATTTATAAATGAATGGTTAAAAATTCATAAACAAAAGGTTAAGGAATTTATAAAGAAAAGATTAATGGTTTTGATAAGAAAACGGATGAATGGTTTTGAAATTGAAATCTATATTATTTTTACAGAGTTAAGTTGAACTATTCTAGTTAATTTTACAAAATGATATTTTATATAAATTCTGAAAATGATTAGTGAGATTATAAAGAAATATAATCGTTTTAAAAAAGGTAAAATGGAATATGATGTGTTTTTCTAAGAAATTGGAAATTGTTGTACGTTGGTTGAGCTGAGTACTTTTTTATGTGTCAATCTGATGTTGGTTTCGGCCTTCGGGGTTGATACTGAGAGATTTATCCACTTACCAATTTATCGTGAGGAGCCAATGAGTAGAAGTGTAACGATAATTGAATATTCTTATACTAAACTAAGAAAAGGGAAATGTTTTCCGGATTAGAACTTTTAAAATTTAATTAACGACTGGTTAATTAAAGAGACTAAATGATGCTGGGTATTGAATCAGTGAATCCATTTTATTTTTATGGATGAATGGTTGTTTATTTGATAGTTAAATAACAGACTATCAAACCTGGTCTATACTATTGTTGGTACAGAAAGACCGGGATCAAAATTATATTCGAAAACCATTTCGACCAACAAATACGTGAAGATATCAAATGTTGGTTGAAGATGGAGCAATTGAAGACCGTTGATCTTCATTAGCGGAAGAACTACTTGTTAAATTTTGTTGGTGGCCACCAGAGATATTTTGGCGATAATTCTGTCGTGATTGGAATTTATGGATTGCAAGGACTACTAGCTACTGATCCTTGGTGTGATTCCTATATGAGGATGTGGTAGGAGCGTACTTTCAGTTCATCCTGTTCCTGGATGACTTGTATGGACGGTTGTCTGGCAGACTATTTCCAAAGGGATCGCGTACATTGATTTCTTCAAACGTACCATAGTTGATGGTGGAGAAAATGTCTTTCTCTTAGCTTAATAATTAGATTATTTTTGTGGACATCAATTAGTGATTTTCTGGTAGATTCGATGATGTGGCATTCAAAGTGAATGGTGGTCAGATGTTCTAAATAGAAGATTTAAACTTCAAGCCTCATCAGCCGGGGAATGGTATAAAATCGGGTAGGTCGCATGGCTATGTGGGCCACCCCTATTTGGGTGTATTGTCACCATCTAGAGAATATTCATATTCATATTTGTTCATATTTTCTCTTCTATATCTCCCGGGAACGGTTATGTTGCTAGCAACCGGAAGGTGACAATATATTCGGAACATTCAAGCGAAGTGAATGGCCGGTCATGTTTAGCCTGGGTTGCAAGATTTTCTTGTTGAACCCGGTGTATTCCACTCTAGAGATACACTTTCGGAAGATGATCCCATACCTTGTCAGTTGGGATCAAATCTCCTATTAGCTCCCGCAGTTTTGATTGTATACTATGTATGTAGAGCGTGAGATGCAAACGTTTTGTTAGATTGTTATTTATTTGTATTTCGACATTTTTATAATATCAGAATAGATATGATTTCAAAATGTTTTGGGTTATCACAAGGTAAAAAACGTCCGTATTTGTGTGTCGATTTGGTCTTACGATTATCCTTTTCTTTCGAAAATATTTTTACTTAAAAAATCAAGTTGGATGATGCCGTTAAACCTAGTAAGCTTTCTCACGCTGGTTCACCAGACTGATCCTGGCATTTGCAATGCTCGGGTCAGACCGAGTTTTATAGGTTCAGGTTATCGGATGTTGTGAAGAGACGAGCTGGAAGAGTTCAGACGTATGATATTATACAGTTATTATTCCGCTGTGTGATTGTATATGAGGACAGGTTATCATAACTGTCAAGATGTATTGATGTACTTGATGATTGTAAGTTTTATTTAAAGCTTTCAATAAATATTTATTTCTATATTATATTTTGTTCCGCTGTGATGTGAAACCCTGTGTTGTGTTGGTTCTTCTTCTTCTATTTTAATATTTCTTTCTTTCTTTTCTCACCCTCTGATTTCTTTCTAATAACTATCTGGTGTTTTCGATACTTGAGTTTTGGCAAGCAATACGAGTTTATGTATTATTGTCGGAATTCGGACATCGAATTCCCTTGGGTCGTTACAGTGGTATCAGAGTAAGGTTTAGTAATAACCTTGGCTCTATGGCTAACTCGATAGGGATGGGGTTAGTAATACCCTAGATTGAGTTGAGTGTACATACGAGAGAGCGTATTTGTAGATTTTATATACAAACATTTTGTATTGTGTTGTTTGACCGGTTCAAGTGTTGAGAAGCATTGGACTGGCAATGGACATGATATTGTTTTATAAAGAGGGTAAATGAAATAATTTTACTTGAAATATATCTTCATATAGAAAAAGGAATAATTTTATTAAATTATTGAGGTATATGTGTGCTTGATTGATTTGAATGAAATTCAAAATGGATAATAAATTGGAATGGTTAATATAACAAGAAGGAATTTTACATATAGAGTTTGTGAATAAGAATTTTAATATGAGAATTGAATAAATTAGAATTTGGTTAGAAACTCAATTAGTTAATTGGATTGAAAATTTGAATTGAAACCTAACTTGTTAAGTGAAATTAAATTAAGAAAGATATTGAAATTAAATAAAATTTATAATTTGGAAATTGATTGGATAATAATTAAATAGAAATAAATCGAATATTAGCCGATTGATGTTCAAATATGTTCAACTAAAGTAAATATTAATATTGAACGTAAATTCAATTGATTTGATTGAATTGGTTATGCATTGGTTGTTGACTGGTGATTGATTCCTAGTCAGATGGATTGAATATAATTCATCAATGGTTTAAAATAGTGTTAAATGAATTAAAAAAATCTCATCATAATAAACTAGAATGAAACGGCATATGAATTGAAATTAATGACTTAACCTTGTAATTGCAAATGAATTGATTCTTCATGTTTGATTTTGGGAATTGATGAAGTTATATTTGTTGATTAATGAAGTATTGTTTAATATTTCATGAAATTGTTACTCATATGCCAAATTGAGTTGAGTACAGGTGCCAGATGGTTTTGAGGATTAGATTTTGGTTGCATAGATTGCACGTAAGTTGAGCAAGTATGTTGAATAATGCTCGTAAAAGGTAGGCCTACGCGAAAATATAAAATTTTGGTTTTTGAATTTTGTTTTCCGACTGTTTGGGTCGATGTATAAATATTATTTGTTCCTACGATATCGCAGAAGTCACTCCGTACAGGGGAGATCTACCGATTTTTTTTGGGAATTTACTATATTAGAAAATTTTCGATATTTTTGAGTTTTTTAATTTTGAATTGGTTTTTGATTTATAATAAATTAGATTTTTGAAAAGGGAATGGGTTAGTAACATCTTACTGACCATAGTAATTTTGGGGACGAAATTGTTTTAAGAGGGAAAATGTAACTTTCCGTATTTTTGGCAGTCAAATATTTTATTTATTTTATTATTTTAAATATTATATTTGGAATATTAATGGATTTTAATAATTGAATTCGTGTATAAAATGAAGTTTGAACATTAAATTTATATTTAATTATAAACGAGCTCGTAATGGCGCGGTAGTTCGTAATATTGAGTTTTGAAATTCAATTGAATATACAGGGTCCGATATAAGTCGGATTTTTATGAAACAAGAAATGTTTGAATCTAGTTGATTATATTTTTCTAATGAAAGAGAAAAATCGAGATTTCATATTATAAATTGTTAGTTATGTCCAATTAAAATTTTCAAATAGTCGCTATGGAAATCGTTTATAAACGATAACATTTATTTAATAAATTTAATAAGGATTTTTATATAATTTAGATATCGTTTTAACTCGAAACTATTAATGTTGGGTTATAAATCCATATTGTTTATATGTGAAGTTATATGATAATTTTATTTGAATATTTACGGTAATAATAATTTATTATTATTTATTTAGATTATTTTGGGATTTAAATATACTTTATTTATATTATATAAGCCTTAAGAATGGTCGTTTTGCAAACAGTCTCGATTTTCGATGAAATTAGTTTCGTTGGGACCGTAACATTAAATTATTGTATGAAACCAAACTTCGTTGTAAACCGATGTCGTACGGTAGCCAAAATACGCTTAGATTTTTATTTAATCATTTTGTCGATTTAATTTGGTATTTAAGAATAACAGATTTTCCAATGACTCCATTTCAGCGGAACTAATTTTATAAATCTGGAATGATTTATAATTGTAGTATTTCAAATTTCAAGTTATTTGGATTTGTTTTGTGATCGTACGCAATTTAAATGTGTGTCGATTCACGCTTTAAATTTATAAAGAAATTTTCACAAACGATCTCGGAATTTGACGAAACCTGGCCCATTATGTCCGGAATATTGTTTTATGCTAGGATTTGCATTTTCACCGAAAACAGAAGTTGTGTTTTGTTAGTTTTGCTTGTTACTTCATGGTGAAGTTTTATATATTAATTGGGTATCCTATAAATATCATTCCACTCAACCTAACACTAGTTTTCATTTTGCATGATCAAATATTAAACCACCGCGTCCAGAAAGAATTCAACATCCAGAAACCTTCGATCCTTTCTCTCCTTAAAACCGTTAATCCGCTCATCAACTCAGGAAATCACTAACTAGAAAAGTGTTCACCAAGACGAGATCTTGATTATGAACAGAGGTGATCAGATTTAAGGTGCTAGGTTGGTCAAAATGTCAGTTAGAAGACGCGCGGTTTTGACGGAGTTCGCCGACGACTGGGGAGACTGGAGACAATGGGGATTAGGGTGAGGGTGGAGTAGCTCTCGGTGCACACAGCGGAGGCTTTTGATGGTTATCCAGGGGCGTGATTTGGGGTGTTACAGTGAAGGGTTGAATGGCGTGCTGTGTGTTAACGAAGAAGCCATGGGTTAAAAAAGGGGAGAGGGATAGAATGGGAACAAGGCGGCAAGTTGAAGACAAAAATATAATGAATGGTGTGGTCGCCTGCTAATATGGGGAAAGAAGCATGCGTTTGGGCAGAAGGAAGTTTGAGCCTGTGGTTTTCAAATTTAAAAGGGATCGGCCAGTATGAATTTAATAACGTGATTAAGTTTTATAATTAGTAAATAAGGAGTATATAATTTATTTAATTATATTAATTTTAAATATTAACAACTCATTCATATATGATTAGAGTCGGATAAACCATATACTGTTGGAATCGCCTTGATGAGTACGACGTCATGGAGCAGAACTGGACGAAATTGGAATCAACTGGATTTTCTAGTTAAATTAGACGCTAATTTAATTTAATTGAAACGTGGTGTGTAAACAACGAATCAGATCAAGGTGAGTAAAACTCACTCAGTTCTTCCCAATTATATTTTATATAAGTCAGGTTTTTATTTTGTATGCTATGGTTGCTGATTGTTGGATGTACGTTAATATATATTCATATATTGATTGAACTGTTGAAATTAAACGTTGTTTAATTTAAGTGAAAAACCAAATCGTTATTCTAACGATTGGAACCAATTGAGGTAACTTACCTTGTTGGTCACGTTTATAAAATAAACATGTTAAATTAAATAAATTGTTTGAATTGTTTTGTTGTGTTAAATTATTATTGTTGATCATTATAGAAATTATTAGTTTAAATTTTAAACTATTCTTATTAAATGATTTTTTTGAGGTAACGTATTTGGATGCAGGAAAAATAGGTTGGAGGGACCAACTGGATTCCTCACAATGGTTGTTAAAATTTATTATATTATAATATATGTTGAATAATTGAAATTGTGATGCAGGAATTGATAGTTGGAGAAATACAATAGAATTTCTCAATAATATCGATAATGTTTATCAATATGATTTGTTATGTTCATTTGGATGTGAAATTGGTTTATATTTCACAATTTGGTGCTTTAGTAGATATTTACCTCTTTAGTACCGACGATAAAATAAAAGATTTTTGAAAATCGATATTAAATCGATTGTGAACGTTTTCAAAGTTATATTTATATATATTTGAAATGCATTGTTTATTTAAAAAATAAACGTTGAAGATTTATTTATGTTTTTAAAACTATTTGAATTATAAATTTATGGAAATTCCAAGATATTATTGACATAAATTGTTAAATGATATAAACTAAATGATTACGTTAAAATGATTGCAAAGAGGGGTTTAAGTGGCGTAAATGTAATTTTTAAAGATTTTAAATTGTTGAAATAACTGGGTTGGAAGTGTATGGGAATTGAGTTAAAAAGAATTGAGAAGTGGTTTTTCGTAATTAATGAACGTTTTCTGCAAACGTTGCTTTAGATATATGAAATGCGATAAAAATGGATTTTCGAGAATAAGATTAGCGAATCAATGGAATTGAAAATGGAATATGAATATTTGGCATAAAATGAGAATTGAGACAAATGTTAAATAAATGAGATTTCAAGGCAAGATTTGCCAATAGTAATTATAAACGGAAATACGTATAAATTGAGTTATATAGGAAAAATTGTGAAATGGGTTTATAAAGTAAAGGGATTTGTCGAATTAGAATTTAATATTGATAAATGGTTTAAAAGGATACACAAAGTAAAAAATACAAGTGATTTGCAAAACATTTGCAAATGGACAGATATTCATAAATAAATGTTAAGAATTCATAAACAAAAGATTAAGTAATTTATAAAGAAAAGATTAATGGTTTTGATAAGAAAAGGGACGAATGGTTTTGTAAATGAAATCCGTGATATTTTTACAGAGTTAAGTTGAATTATTTTAGTAAATTTTATAAAATGATATTTTAAATAAAACTTGATAATGGTTAGTGGGTTATAACGGAATATAATCATTTTAAAAATGGTAAAATGGAATATGAAGTGTTTTTCTAAGAAATTGGAACTTTTTGTACGTTGGTTGAGTTGGGTAATTTTCGAGGAGTTAATTGATGTTGGTCTCGGGCTTCAGGTTGATACTGAGAGATATATTCACTTACCAATTTATCGTGAGGAGCCAATGAGTAGAAGTGTAACGATAATTGAACATTCTTATAATAAAATAAGAAAAGGGAAATGTTTTCCAGATTAGAATTTTTAATATTTAATTAAAGACTGGTTAATTAAAGAGGCTAAATGATGTTGGGTATTGAATCAGCGAATCCATTTTATTTTTATTGATGAATGGTTGTTTATTTGATAGTTAAATAACCGACTATCAAATCTGGCCTATACTATTGTTGACACAGAAAGACCGAGATCAAATTTAAATTCGAAAACCATTCCGACCAACAAATATGTAACAACCCGAAATTTTGGAACCAATTTAAAATATTTATTTTATCTATTTTAATGGATTTTGAATATTTAAAATGATTTATTTTAAATAATAATGATTAAAAATTTATTTAAATCGAAGTTAGAAAGAATAAATTTGTTTTAATTATAAAACGAGCCTGAAATGGTGCGGTAGTTTGAAAATTCGATTTTAAATTTCAATTGAATGTACATAATTCATTTTAAATCAGAATTGGACGAAACAAGAAATATTTGAATCTGTTTAGCTATATCTTTCTAAGGAATGTAAGAAACTGAAATTTCACTTCATAAATTAAAAGTTATGTCGAGTTTAAAATTCAGAATAGTCGCTATGTAATATATATATATATATATAATATATATAGCCCTTAAAAATAGCCATTTTGCAAACGACTTCCGTTTTTGATGAAACCACTTTTGTTGGATCCAGAATGTCAAATTATTGCTAGATTCCAATTTTCATAATTTTTGAAATTAATATGTGAGCGTGGCAAAAGAAAACGTGTTTTGTAAATTTCAATTGAATTGGATCGACCAGAAAATTGTCATTTTCAAACGGTCTCCAAATTCGACGAAATTAGTTTTGTTGGGACCGTATCCTCAAAACATAGCTAGATTTATTTTTCAGGAATTTTTTGACTCAGTATGTGGCCCCGGTAAATTAAAATGTACATTCAAATACAATATATATTGATTTATATTTTAATTTTGACAAAAACTGATCGAAACAATGGAATTGGCTTACGAAACATATTCCATTGTGTTCGGAAAGGGGGTATTTGGTTCGGGGCGACAGTCGCTGGGATTCATTTGGAATTCGAAGGTTAAACAAGTGAATTTAGAATAAAATATTATTTAAATATATATATACATATATATAAACATTTTAAAACCCTAATCTCCATTTCATCAGGCTGCCACCCTTTTCGTAAAAGTTGCGATTTTTAATCCCAAATTTCCCAAAATTGAATTCGAATTATAACCTGATTTCAAAACGAAAATTGAAGAACAATCCAAGATCTTCACATCAATACCAATTTGATCGAACCTCGTATGGTATTTTTCTCGAAATTCAAGCTGAAACCTCATCCGTTCGAGAACGATTTCCAGTCACGGGGTGGGTTCGAGTTGGCCGTTAGTGGCGGTGGGGTGCGCCACGCGTAGGTGCGTCGCATTGCAGGTCCTAATCCAATTCCGACAGCCTGTGGTGGTGAGTGGCAGCGGGTTTTCATTTCAATGTTGGGTTTGTCGGTTACGGCTTTAACAGAGAGAGGAAGGTAATTTTAATTTATTAATTAATTAATTATTTTAAAAATGTCATTAGTGTTTAAAACGCAATAACTCTTCCATATTAGGTCCAAATCGCGCGAAACTGGATCCGTTGCGATTGTGGAGACGAGAGCTTCGCAGCAAAACTAACTGGGTCCAATTTGGAGCACTTTAGAATTTCGGGCAAATTCAAAGCCAAACTGTTCAGAAATTCAGAAATAAAACTAGCGGAGTGGAAACCAACTATGAGAACTCCTTCTCACTCTAATTATCTTACAATCAAATATATACTAGGATGCAGACGGGGCTTAGTAGCCCCCGATACCATTTATTTATACTAACCATGGTTGTTTGTTTGGACTGTATTGTGTTGTGATTGTGATGTGAATGAATATAAAATATTCATGTGTTGAATAAAATGTTTAAACAATAAAAATATCATTTCTATTGAATGAACGAACTGTATAAAATATTCATGTGTTGAATAAATTGTTTAAACAATAAAAATATCATTTTTATTGAAAGAGTGAACTGTATAAAATATTCATGTGTTGAATAAAATGTTTGAACAATCAAAATATCGTTTTTATTGAATGAATGAACTGCATAAAATATTCATGTGTTGAATAAAATATTTTATCGTTAAAAATATTATTTTTAACGTATATATGAATGGCATAAAATTCTCCTGAAATGAAAATAAATATTCATTTACAAATCGGACGATTTGTTTATATATACACATTTGACTGACATTGATTGGGACGATAAACTTTACACATCGCCCAACTGCACAAAAAATATTCAGAATTTGTTGGTTGAAACCCCACACGGGTATTGGGATGATATTTGACGTACACTAATCCCAATTGTTTAGTTGTATGTCAATCGATTGGTTGACAGACTGTTGTAAGTGTTAATTATTTATATTCAATGTTCATGCAGTTGTGTAATGCACTCCGGATGATGGATGATTGTTTATCATTGTTGTTATATACATGTGTTGTATGAAATCCATATAAATAACATTATACGGTAATTGACTGTGTCTGATTCCAATTCAGGAATAATGAATATTTTAAATAACGAATATTTTAAAATAACGAATATTTAAAATAACGGATATTTTAAAATAATATTCTATAAAGGAGTAAAATATGATTTTGATGTCCGATTTGGGATGGACATGAGAATATTGAAATGTATGGATCCGTGTGGTTCAAATTTGCGCCATTTCAACGCGAACGATATTTATATCGGTTTTATTCATTTTTATAATGAATATCGAAAAGAAAATGATTTCAAAAACTGATATTTTGAAAATATTATCATTTAAATATTATAATGATAAGGAGTATTCAATTTTTATTTAAAATTGAAATAAAAGTGAGAATCGTTTTTAAAACGATTTACAAAATAAGTTTTAAATGGAAATCGACGAAATATATATTACATATATTTAATGGCCTGAATAGAACACGTCGCACCGCGACCATTTGCGAATTTCGACCATTGACTTCGAATTGACATTAAGAGAGATCCGACCGTCGGATTCTCCTAAAACCAGATCCTTTGGGTTCGTATCGAAAAGTGATTTCCAACGAATATAGGAGATTTGAAATCTAACAGTTGGATTTGGAATTATGTCCAAATCAAATTTGGAAAAGGTCGTTGTAAATGTTGTTCGATGACCGTTTATGAAAATCGACTGAAAGGGCCTTAATAAAATTATTAATAATTTGTGTAAAATCGTAATATATGATTTAGAAAGAATTGGGATGAAAATTCCATGTTTGTAAAGATAAAAATACATTTTTATCAAAATGAACTAGTTATTAACTAGAATAATAATCCAATATTTAAAAAAAAATGGATTTGAAATGGTTTTAAAAATAACCAAAATTTTCTAATAAATAAATTGTAATTGATTGGAATGGAAATAATCTTCTGAATATTTCGATATTGGATTCCGTGGTTATACGAATATTATTACGAGAATTTGGAAGATACAGATATCGTTTTTCCCAATACGATATCCGTTAGTTTCAGAATTAGATATTGAACATAAGCCAATATAATTTCTATTCAGAATCTTGTATTTAATATTGAATTGGATTTTGGGTTTGTCGTGAACGGTGTCTTAAATAACACAGTTCTTAAGCCCAGTTGAGAAAAGAATAAATCTTTTAGTTAAGATTTAGTGAAGTTTTCCAATTAATTAGTAGTAAATTTGAATTGAATAAAAGAATGTGATTTTGGGTTTGTCGTGAATGGTGTCTTCAATAACACTGTTCTTAAAACTCGTGTGAAAAAAATAAATCTTTTAATTAAGATTATTTGGTTTTTCAGTTATATTTAGTAACTGGAATAAAATGGAATGTGACACATTCGTTCTCTAACCCGATTAACAATGAAATGTGATTTGGAATTTATAAATCTTTTTATTAAGATTTAATGGAAAATTTCCAAAGTAAAGTTTTCCAATTTAATAAAATAAATTGGAATGTAATGGAATTCGATTTGGTAATAATCGAAGTGAACTTCTGTGGGGTAAGACTGTTAATATATATGGAATTTAAAAGGCTTTGCCGTTATTCCATTTATATTATTGGTTGGATATGGGAGTTTATACCGATTATATATATTGATCTGTTTTTCGTGAAGATCCCATAATTAATGGAATGTGATTTTGGGTTTTTCTAAATTGTGATTGGGCGGCGAGGATTTATAATATATTTTTATTTTATTTTATTCCAAAAATACCCTCCTTGTGAAACGAACCCCAACTCAAACCTAACGACTGTCGTCCCTAGCGTTTTACCCCCATTTCGAACACAATGGAATATGTTTCGTAGGCCCATTCGACTGTTTCAGTCAGTTTCCCTTCAAATTAAAATATAAAACATTCAATATTTGATTTGAACGTGCATTTCAATTTGCCAGGGCCACAAACTAATTCGAAAAATTCCAGAAAAATAAATCTAGCTTTGTTTTGACGATACGGTCCCAACAAAACTAGTTTCGTCGAATTATGAGACCGTTTGCAAAAAGGCCCATTTTTGGTCGATCCATTTTAACTGTAATTGACCAAAACACATTTTCCTTTGCCACGCTCACACATTAGCTTCAAAAATTATGAAATTTGAAACCTAGCAATAACTTCACATCCCGGACCCAACAAAAGTGGTTTCGTCGAATTCCAAGGTCGTATGAAAAATGGCCAATTTCACGGGCTATATAAATTCCATAGCGACCTTTCTGAAAATTCATTCGGCCATAACTTTTGCTTTCCGCTATGAAAATTCAATTTTTCAGATTCGTTAGAAAGGTATTCACTAACAGATTTAAATATTTTTGGTTTCACTAAAATCCGTTTTGTTTGCACCCGGTACAGTCCAACAAAGTTTGAATTCAATTTTTGAAACTGCAGCGCAATTTCAGGCCTTGTTTATAATTATAATTAATTATATTCGTTTTCAAATGTCGATTCACTCTTACTTTTCATCGCTATTATTTAAAATATTTATTTTAAATATTTAAAATCCATTATTTTAGCTAATTTAAAAATTTTAAATTGGTTCAGATTTTCTGGGTCATTACAAATAGCTTTATTGTTCTTTATTTAGCATTGCGCTGTTTGTTTTATGCACTGGTATTCTTGGTGGTAAACCCGTTTCGTGTTATACGGCGTTGTCCCTTGATTTACCTAACTCTAAAATCAAACTAATATTTGTTTTAGTGCTCACACCAGTCACATGACTGACCTGGAGTTTATTGTTTTAACCTAAACTCTGGGTGCCCTTATTTTCCACATGGGTAGCTAGTAGTTGGGTTTGGCAGATTATTATTTTCCAAGATCCTGGATTTACAGCTGGAGATATATTCGGAAAGCTCTGTATCCGTGTATTTCTTTTAGTTGTGTTATGTATTATTTTCTGCTGCTTTATAATTTAAATCTATGAGATTTATCAAATGCATATTATTTATTCATACTCTGATGTAATTGTTGTAATAAGCAATGAAATGTTCTTCTGTCTGTGTTATGATTTGCCGTGTTCTCAACTCAATCCAGGCTTTCCCTCACGGGTGAGTTTGGGTCGTTTTAGTTTGGTATCAGAGCTTTGGTTTATAGAGCTCGAGAACAAGACACATTAGAAACAAACGAAAGAATTCATCAGTGATTGGATTTGTAATATCCAATGATAATGACTCGTTAGAGATGAGATCAGTAGTATCCTAAAATGGGTTGGAAGAGTTTTATTTTAAAATAAAAATGAAAACAAATTTTGTTTTCAAAATATAAACCATATTATACGTATTTGAATATTTTATTTTAAATTGATTTGGACTATCGGGTATATAGAGATTTTAATATACGTCTGATCCACGTGTATTTGAAGTCTCAAATATACTGGATAGATATAGAATCACACTCTAGTCTCCCGAAGATAATTCTGATAATGACCATGGCATCATCAGTATTTATGTTCGAGTTTCGAAAGTGGGATATCTATATATTTCCAATTGACTGGTGTGAGAACCAAAATTAGATAGGGTTATTGTTGGGATTTGGCACCAAAAAGATGGTTTTTAAATATATATTAAAGTTATGCATTTGAAAATCTAATTCACAAATTGATTGATGATTGTGTTGTGTGATTATTTATTTAAACCAACATGAGAAAGAAAGATAAATTTTAGCCAAATAGAGTCAAATATTGAGCTGAATTGGAAATTGATTGGAATTGCATGCATATACATATATATGTATGAACAGGTCATACCAAGGACGCTAAGAAGAGGAATAAAATTTTATGCCCGACAAATAGGTACATATTTACTGTATTTCTTGGGTCTGATGATTTTATGAGCCGATTGGCTTTTCCTTTGGGATTGGTGAGAGCCCTGTGAGGCAAGATACAGTTTTAAAGGTCTCCCCGTACAAAGAAGGTTATGGCAAATTTTTTCGAAAATTTAGGGTGCTAGCCAATTTTTTGAAAAACTAGAATTTCTTAGAAACTGAAAAGTAGAAGAAAGAAAGCCAGAATGAAAGTTGAGTTGGTTAGTTAAACAACTTTCAGCTCCGTTCCATTTCGAGGATGAAAAGATTTTAAGTGGGGGAGATTGTAACAACCCGGAATTTTGGAACCAATTTAAGATTTTTATTTTAGCTATTTTAATGGATTTTGAATGTTTAAAATGATTTATTTTAAATAATAATAATTAAAAATTTATTTAAATCGAAGTTAGAACGAATAAATTTATTTTAATTATTAAATGAGCCTGAAATGGTGCGGTAGTTTGAAAATTAGATTGTAAATTTCAATTTAATGTACAGAATTCATTTTAAATCAGAATTGGACGAAACAAGAAATATTTGAATATGTTTAGCTATATCTTTCTAACGAATGTAAGAAACTGAGATTTCACTTTATAAATTAAAAGCTATGTCCAGTTTAAAATTCAGAATAGTCGATACGGAATTTATATATATTTTATATAATATATAGGCCTTAAAATAGCCATTTTGCAAATGACCTCCGTTTTCGACGAAACCACATTTGTTAGATCCAGAATGTCAAATTATTGCTAGATTCCAATTTTCATAATTTTTGGAATTAATAAGTGAGCGTGGCAAAAGAAAACGTGTTTTGTCAATTTCAATTGAATTGGATCGACCAGAAAATGACAATTTTTCAAACGATCTCCAAATTCAACGAAATTAGTTTTGTTAAGACCGTATCGTCAAAACATAGCTAGACTTATTTTTCAGGAATCTTTGGAGTCAGTATGTGGCCCCGGTAAATTAAATTGTTCGTTCAAATTCAATATGTATTGATTTATATTTTAATTTTGACAAAAACTGATCGAAACGATTGAATTAGCTTATGAAACATATCTCATTGTGTTCGGAATGGGGGTATTTGGTTAGGGGCGACAGTCGTTGGGGTTCGTTTGGAGTTCGAAGGTTAAACAAGTGTATTTAGAATAAAATATTATTTAAATAAATAAATAAATATATATACATTTTAAAACCCCAATCTCCATTTCATTAGGCCGCTGTTGTTTTCATTTGAAGGGCTTAAAAGCTGCGATTTTTAATCCCAAATTTTCCTAAATCGAATTCGAATTATAACCTGATTTCACAACGTAAATTAAAGAACAATCCAAGATCTTCGCGTCAATACCAATTTGATCGAACCTCGTATGGTATTTTGCTCGAAATTCGAGTTGAAAGCACCTCCGTTCGAGAACGATTTCCCGTCATGGGGTGGGTTCGAGTTGTCCGTTAGTAGCGGTGGGGGTGCGCCACGCGTAGGCGCGTCACGTGGTAGGTCCTGATCCAATTCCGACGGCCTGTGGTGGTGGGTGGCGACGGGTTTTCATTTCGATGTTGGGTTCATAGGTTACGGGTTTAATAGAGAGAGGAAGGTAATTTTAATTAATTAATTTATTAATTATTTTAAAAATGTCATTAATGTTTAAAATGCAACAAATCTTCCATACAAGGTCCAAATCGAGCGAAACTGGATCCGTTGCGATCGTGGAGTCGAGAGGTTCGCAACAAAGCTGACTCAGTCTAATTTGGAGAACGCTAGAATTTCGGGCAAATTCAAAGCCAAACTATTCAGAAATTTAGAAATAAAACTGGCGGAGTGGAAACCGACTGTGAGAACTCCTTCTCACTTTAATTATCTTACAGTCAAATATATACTAGGATGCAGACGGGGCTTAGTAGCCCCCAACACCATTTATTTGGACAAATCACGGTTGTTTGTTTGGACTGTATTGTGTTGTGATTGTGATGTGAATGAATATAAAATATTCATGTGTTGAATAAAATGTTTAAACAATAAAAATATCATTTTTATTGAATGAATTGAACTGTATAAAATATTCATGTGTTAAATAAAACGTTTAAACAATAAAAATATCATTTTTATTGAATGAATGAACTGTATAAAATATGCATGTGTTGAATAAAATGTTTAAACAATAAAAATATCATTTTTATTGAATGAATGAACTGTATAAAATATTCATGTGTTGAATAAAATATTTTATTGTTAGAAATATAATTTTTAACGTATATATGAACGACATAAAATTCTCCTGAAATGAAAATAAATATTCATTTACAAATCGGACGATTTGTTTATGTACACCCATTTGACCGACATTGATTGGGACGATTAATTTTACATATCGCCCAACTGCACAAATAATATTCAGTGTTTGTTGTTTGAAACCCCATACGGGTATTGGGATGATATTTGACGTACACTAATCCCAACTGTTTAATTGTATGTCAATCTATTGTTTGATAGACTGTTGTAAGCGTTAATTATTTATATTTAGTGCTTATGCAGTTGTGTAATGCACTCTGGATGATGGATGATTTTTTATCATTGTTGTTATATACATGTGTTGTGTGAAATCCATATAGATAACATTATATGGTAATTGACTGTGTCTGATTCCAATTCAGAAATAACGAATATTTTAAATAACGAATATTTTAAAATAATGAATATTTTAAAATAACGAATATTTTAAAATAATATTCTATAAAGGAGTAAAATATGATTTTGATGTTCGATTTGGGATGGACACGAGAATATTGAAGTGTATGGAACCGTGTGGATTAGATTTGCGCCATTTTCACGCGAACGATATTTATATCGATTTCATTCATTTTTATAATGAATATCGAAAAGGAAATTATTTCGAAATCTGATAATTTGAAAATATTATCATTTAAATGTTATAATGATAAGGAGTATTCAATTTTGATTTAAAATTGAAATGAAAGTGAGAATCATTTTTAAAACGAATTTAAAACGATTTATAAAATACGTTTTAAATAAAAATCGATGAAATATATATAATATATATATTTAATGGCCTGAATAGAACGCGCCGCGCAACGACCGTTCGCAAATTTCTACCTTTGACTTCGAATTGACATTACGCGAGATCCAACCGTCGGATTCTCCTAAAACCGGAACTGTTGGGTTCGTATCGAAAAGAGCTTTCCAACGAATATAAGAGATTTGTAATCTAACGGTTGGATTTGGAATTATGTCCAAATAAAATTTGGAAAAGGTCGATATAAATGCAGTTCGATGACCGTTTATGGAAATCGACTGAAAGAGCCTTAATAAAATTATTAAAAATATTAATAATTTGTGTAAAATCATAATAAATGATTCGGAAAGAATTGGGATAAAAATTCCACGTTTGTAAAAATAAAAATACATTTTTATCAAAATGAACTAGTTATTAACTAGAATAATAATCCAATATTTTTAAAGAAATAAATTGGATTTGAAATGGTTTTAAAAATAACCAGAATTTTCCAATAAATAAATTGAAATGGATTGGAATGGAAATAATCTTCGGAATATTTCGATACTGGATTCCGTGGTTATACAGATATTGTTATGGGGATTTGGAAGATACAGATATCGTTATTCCCAATACGATATCCGTTAGTTTCAGAATTTGATATTGAACATAAGCCAATGTAATTTCTATTCAGAGTCTTGTTTTTAATATTGAATTGGATTTTGGGTTTGTCGTGAACGGTGTCTTAAATAACACTGTTCTTAAACCTAGTTGAGTAAAAATAAATCTTTTAATTAAGATTTAGTGAAGTTTTCCAATTAATTAATATTAAATTTAAATTGAATAAAAAAATGTGATTTTGGGTTTGTCGTGAATTGTGTCTTCAATAACACCGGTCTTAAACCCAATGTGAAAAAAACAAATCTTTCAATTAAGATTATTTGAGTTTCCAGTTATATTTAGTAACTGGAATAAAATGGAATGTGAATTGGGTTTATCGTGAACTGTGTTTTAACGACATTCGTTATTTAACCCAATTAACAGTGAAATGTGATTTGGAATTTATAAATCGTTTTATTAAGATTTAATGGAAATTTTCCAAAGTAAAGTTTTCAAATTTAATAAAATAAATTGGAATGGAATGGAATTCGATTTGGTAATAATCGAAGTGAACTTCTGTGGAGGAAGACTGTTAATATATATGTGGAATTTAAAAGGCTTTGCCGTTATTCCATTTATATTATTGGTTGGATACGGGAGTTTATATTAATTATATATATTGATCTGTTTTCCATGAATTTTCCATAATTAATGGAATGTGATTTTGGTTTTATCATGAACTGTGTTTTAAATGACATTGGTTCTTTAACCCAGTTAAAGACAGGATTTGTTTCCTAAATTTGAATAATCATTATATAATGATTTTTGGGGATTAAAACTAAGTTGGAGTTTTAATGAATCTTTAGTTAGATTGAAATGTGAATGTGATAATTTAATTTATCGAATTCATGAAATGATCAAGAATGGAGTACCACCAGTTTTGCTCCAAGCGATAGTTAAATCTTTAATTAGATTTGAACGGGAAATGGTAATTAAATTTACCGATAACACAGTGGGTGTTAGATATGGAGTACTACCAGTTTTGCTCCATGGGATGAATAGGTTGGGATTAATAAACAAATGATTACTTCGGTACGGTTCGCTAATCCCGACTAGTTGGGAAAACCTTAATTTGGTTTAGAATTGAAAAGATATAAAATCTTTTGAAATGGATATCCAAAGGAGGATTAAAGAATAAATTTAAAAGAATTTATCTGTGATAAAATTAATGGGGACCTTTCCCTAAAGATATGAATATTTGAATAAAAGAATATTCTGGATTATAATGAGGCGTATGTTGTGTTTGTATGGCACTTATTTATAAAATACGCGAGTTATTCGGAAAGACTGGGTTTAGGCCCATTCTGAATAATTGATTTGACAATATGTCGTCGATGAAGATGGTGGTTGAAGATCGGATGTCTTCACATCATTTGGATGATAATTGATGTCTTGATTGGGCTGTACACCCAAGACAAGGTAATAAGTGGTGATTGTCTAGACGTACTTGGAGATCGATCGGATATGCGAGGATCTCTCTCCTATATTGGACATATGGGACGAGAAATAAGGTGCCTCCAGTTTCGTTCAAACCCAGAACGAACTTGTAAATGGATGTGTGTCTGACATTGGATTTTATTCTGTGTTGATTAATCTCTATTAAATATATATCTGTTTGGTGGCGGAGAATTTATTCTCTTGCTTAACACCCTTCTCTGAGACGTACAATCTCAGAGGTTATATATCGATAGACATCAGTCGCATGGCGTGAATTGCCTGTGTGGCATGCTAAGATGCAAATGATCAAGGCTTATGTTGAAAAGCAGAATTTTGTGGTTAATGATCAAAGCACGGCTTTAAATAGCATAGCTTTGTGTATAGCGTTAATTCGCGAGCTTCACACCCCGGTATGAACCACAAACGGGTTGAAGGACGGCAGAGAGGACATGTGTTTCTTTCTAGCTATGAGTGGTGTCATGGTATGGAGCCCAGACATTTTTATTTATGTGGTTGTTGGAAAGCGAGGTACCTCGGATATATCGGTCACTACGGGGTCGATGAATGATATGATCAACATACTGAACATTATGCCCCATAGGGCGGGGAAACGTATTGTTCAGGGATTACTAATCCACCAACGGGTGGACCGGCCCTGCATTTTTCTAGGTGCAGTTGTGGCTGTATCCTAAGATATGGTAGGCTAGATTGTCATGAATTCTGTAAGGGTGATCCCTTGCCTTGGTTCATGATGGAATCCAATTTCCAATACGTGACATTCCGTTTTTAATTGTAGAGCCTAGTATGGCGACATAGTGGGATGGGGCACTATGCCGTCTATGATTGATACATTTATATTTGAAGTTGATTTCTTTACTTATAGTAATAATAAAAGATAAATTTCGCGTACCAAGCATATTTGGCTACTATAAGGTAAAACTCTATCCTCCGGCTTGCATTGCATTGTGTGATGGGACATGAGTCTTATAATAGCTTCATTGTTCTTTATTTAGCATTGCGCTGTATGTTTTATGCACTGGTATTCTTGGGGGTAAACTCGTTCCGTGTTATACGGCGTGGTCCCTTGATTTACCTAACTCTAAAATCAAATTAATAACTGTTTTATTTCTCACACTAGTCACGTGACTGACCTGAAGTTTATTGTTTTAACCTAAACTCTGGGTGTCCTTATTTTCCACACGGGCAGCTAGTAGTTGGGTTTTGCAGATTATTATTTTCCAGGATCCTGGATTTACAGCTGGAGATATATTCGGAAAGCTATGTATCCATGTATTTCTTTCAGTTGTGTTATGTATTATTTTCTGCTGCTTTGTAATCTAAATCTCTGAGATTTATCAAATGTATATTATTTATTCATACTCTGTTATATTCTTGTACTCTGATGTAATTGTTGTAATAAGCAATGAAATGTTCTTCTGTCTATGTTCTAATTTGTCGTGTTCTCAACTCAATCCGGGCATTCCCTCACGGGCGAATTTGGGTCGTTTCAAAATACGTGAAGATATCAAATGTTGGTTCAAGATGGAGCAATTGAAGACCGGTTATCTTCATGAGCGGAAGAATTACTCGTTAGATTTCGTTGGTGGCCGCTAGAGATATTTTGGCAATAATTCTATCATGATTGGATTCTATGGATTGCAAGGACTACTCGTTACTGATCGTTTGCATAATTCTTATATAAGGATGTGGTAGGAGGGTACCTTCGGTTCATCCTATTCCTGTATTGTTTGAGAATGGAGATTCATGTATTGCATCAAGTATTAGATGAGTCCGCATCCAATTTTATTGAAAAATCAAGTTACTATGATTTGATTTTTGAAATTTGAAATCTGAAATTTGAAATGTTTTTAAATTTTTGATCTATGGATATGTTACAAAACCTTCATGATATTATTGTAGTTAGTTATTTTGAAAAATCATTTGATTAATTGAAAAGTCATTTGAATTATTTGAAAAGTTATTTGATTATTCGAAAAGTTGTGTTTTTTTCTAGGAAAAGATGAGTTATATGGCTACTGGATATTCAAACTCTGAAAAGATGGGTGACTTGGCTATTGGCAATTCAAATTCCGAAATGGTGGCTATTAAAAATTCAAATTTTGAAAAGAAATCAAAAAGAGGAGAAGAGTAACAACGGTTGTTGAAGAGACATCAAGAAGAAATGGATATATATATATAATGCAAATCGGCAATGAAATGGGTACCAGATCAATTTACAACTTTGGATTTTTCATCTACAACTTATCTTCATACTATACTTCTCTTCATTTGCTTTGTAATGTCGCTGGTTTCATGAGATTCCGTCACGAATTGACCAAGTAATGATCAAATGAAGTTTTGGTGAATAAAGAGAGAAGGAAACCAAAACTGTCGACAAAGATGTTCAAATTGCATCCACAGGTTAGGCTATGTTGTCCCAAATCCTTTTAATATTGTAGTTCTCGTTCTCACGGTCGATTTGATGGGTATATCGTCAAATTCCGATCATAATTGAGTGAGATATGACCGTTTGAAGTTGGCGATTCAAAACTGAAAAATTGTTACGGGATTTCATGAATACCTCTTATTGTTTCGACTTTCTTCACCCAAATACCATTCAAATTCAACCCCAAACTATTAATAGATTGTAGTCCTTGGATTTCTCTTCGATTTGCCGCTGATTTCATCCAATTCCGTCAAGAAACGAAGAAGTTATGCCTCTTGAAAGTTTGATTGAAAATGGAAAATGATAAGAAGAAGAAGAGAAGTGGTTATGAAGAGACATGACTTTTGGACCTTTATATAGTAGTTGAAATGTCCATTCATTCAAAATTCAAAATTCAAATTCTAATTTTGGCGCCAAGTTGGTTGAACTACTAAATCTTCAATATCTTTCTCATACGGTGTTCAAATTTGCAAATGAATACACTATCCTGATCAGAAAAACGAGCAAGTCGCAATAAAGCAGATCTCACCATCAGATTCTAGAAGGTCAATTCAGAATTCAAAGAATATCGAAGAAATGGATCTAAAAACCAGGTACGTCTTAATTAATTTTTAAATTTTTGGTTGAATGAATGTTTTGTTTGCTTTGCTTTGAATTTGAAATTTAAGTCTTTAAAATTCAAACTTGAAATTTAAAATTTAAAATTCAAATTCAAATTTTGAAATTTAAAATATTAATAGAATAATAAAATAAATTTTGAATTTTCAAACTTCCCTTCATTCTTTCAATAAGAAAATGCCAATTCAAATTCTGGTTATTAACTTTATCTGCCTACTTATTTTCTTATACCTTATTTCTAAATAAATATATATATATATTAAAAGTATATAAATTAATTATATAAATATGTGAATATGATATATAAAGTTAATATAACTTTTTGATGTTATTATAAAATATAAGTCTATATATCTTTTATATGTAGTTTAAACATTCATAGTTTAACTTATATTTTCATAACAATTTTTGGGTTACATTATCATAGATATTATTTGAAACTAAATACTAATTTTGATTTCTTGGTTCATTAAGATTTATGAAACTTGTATATTCTAACTTAATATTTTGGTATTTATAATATATGATTTTTATGACTTAAATATATAATATATGAAGTTATAGTTCTACAGTTTACTTTATACTATCAAATTTCATTAAAATAATTCTATTATAACTATAGATTTCTTTTAAAATTTTTAACATATAATTTATTTTTAGCAATAAATATGTTTGGATTTCTAAAATTTGAATTTATAATTAATTTGTATCAAGAAGATTATTGTATATCTTATAATAAATTTTAAGTTCTTTTCAAAATCAGTTTTTATATACTATTATGAGTATATTTTTAAAATCTACTTTATATAATTTTATATTCTCTTTAAAAAATCTTGAATTTTTACTATATTTACCTTAATAATATTATTTAACTCCATAATTATTATAAATATTTTGCTACATATTATGAATTTATTAAACTCTTAATTTCTTTTATTAGCATAATTAACCTAGGTCTACAAATTAACATTATCCTTGTTTGATTCAAATAATTTATATGCATAATAGTTAGATATTTCTTTAAGTATCTTTTATAGAAATACATATCATTATCAAATCATTCTATATATTATTACCATAATATCATTACATATATTATGTGATATCAAACATCATTACAGTGCATCTCAAACTAAAATCATTCACATCACAAGTTGTATTTCATTCAGTATAGATTTGCATATGACATACTGCATTATAACTAACAAACTACATGTTAACTTTAACTACACACATAACAAGTATATAATATGATTTTTTTTTTATCTAATTAGAAATATAGGATTATTAATCAAATACATAAAATATTTACTTTGTCTTGATTAACTTGATTGATTTGTTTGGGTTGGTTTGAATTGATTGAATTAATTGGCTTGATTGAATTGATTGGCTTATTTGGTTTGTTTGATTTGTTTGACTTAAATAACTTGATTGACTTACTTGACATGGTTAAATTTCATTAATGGTTGATAGGATCTTTATAGGTTTTTACAAGAAATGTTTGGTTTCATTTTTGAATTAATGCTTTTTGACAACAAAACTTAAATTATAGTTTAAGGATAGTGAAAATTAGGCTCACATCCCTATTTTCAAACTTAATTAAAGCCACGTCCACCCATACTTTTATTTATAAATCCGGTCCCTAAAATCAGATGCCGCCCAAACTTTTTATCCCTTCCGCCTGCTCCTCAAGTCCCCTTCGCCTTTTTCAATTTGTGGCCAAAAAAAAAAGCGCCCATGCATAAAAAAAAAATTCTAAATTCTGGAAATAATCCCAGGAGCCCACGCAAACTGAAAAAAAAGTTGCATACATGTATGCATTTATTACTGATAGTTGCATACATGTATGCAATTTTTTAAATACACATGCAAAAAAGATCCGCAAGCCTGCTGAATAATTGCATACAAGTATGCTGTTATTCAAAATAGCTGCATACTTGTATGCAGTAATGTGTTGAAAGCCGAAGGCGTGACAATATGTGCATACTTGAATGCATATTTTCTGCATAACTGCATACTCGTATGCACATATGCAAGCATGCGTGTTTTCCATGCAGAAATCGAATAGATGCATGAAATCATGCATGTATTTCGGAAAATCTGCATACATGTATGCATATATGCTGCTGTATGATGCAGAATTGAAATAGATGCATACATGTATGCAACTATTTGAAATATGTGCATGTTTTTATGCATTTTACTGCATTTTTCGCTGTTTTGTGTATTTTTTTGATTTTGACGTGTTTGTTGATTGATTTTCCACCTGATTTTTTTGGCGTGAACATGTTTTATTTAATTATGAATTTACGTGATTTTTTTACATTTTTTTATATGTTTTTGAAAAATAGGGACCTAATTTACAATAAGTTTAGGACCGGATGTGAGCCTAATTTTGAAACTTAATAGGGACCTGTGACAAACGGACCCTTAAGGATATCATATTAGAGTTATTTCTTAGTCTAGATTAAAGTCTTATTATGGTTTAAAGGAAATTAGAGTTTAGGATAGGTTTAGTCTTGTATTAGATTAAGGGGGAGTTTTAGAGTTTCTAAGGATTAGTTGAAGGTTCAAGAATGCTTTGGTTGATTTAATTGTTTGATTGTTTGAATTGCTTGATTGTTTGAATTGCTTGATTGTTTGAATTGCTTGATTGTTTGAATTGCTTGTTTGATTTGATCTTCTTGTTTGAATTGATTGGTTTGATTAGGTTATTATCCTTCTATTTAGTTTATTAGACTAGTGTAGTCATAGATTCAGGGGGAGTACTTTAGTTTATTGTTGAAAATACTTAGATAGTTATAGGATTTAAGGGGAGAAGTTTTAGAATTTCTTTTTGATAATGACAAAGGGGGAGAAATTATAAAATAGGCATAGTTTATAGGATTCTTACAGACAGGGGGAGTATTAGAAGGATCATCATCAAACAGGTATATACAAGTATGATATTTTATAAACTAAGGTTATCATCATCAAAAAGGGGGAGATTGTTGGAGAATGGAGTTTTGATGACAACAACCTTATTTCAGTTATCATTGATTATAAAATATATACTAACACTTTTCGTATAGAATATATATATATATATATATATATATATATATATATATGCAGGAATTATATACAGGAAATATTACTGAGACTGTACAGTTATAAAGATGATAGAGATTCAAAGATCAGAGAAATTTTAAGACTCGTGAGTAATCAAGATTTCAAGAGTTCAAGATTGATATAGTTATAGAGTCTAGATTTTGTAAGACTCTAAATAGTACTCCAGGTTCAAATTCTAGTTCTAATTTTCAAATTCTGATTTTCAATTCTATCCTCAATCCTCTCTATTTTATTTTTCTATTTGTTTCTATTTTTATTCTTTTTTGTTTTTCAAACTTAAGTTTTTTATATACTTTATATAGATTAAAACCTTATAATTTTATAAATATATTTATATAGTTTAAAAGTATGTTTTCATATGATTTTCTATCATAGAATATTAATTTACAACACTAGAATTTTACTCAAGAATTTCCAGAATTAGTTTTATATCAAAACACTTGAAAAACGCTTTGAAAATCAAAAACACACATGAGTATGTCGACATAGCAAAAAATGTATGTCGACATATAACTGCTGTTTTTCTAATTTTGAAGGTAAGTGTTTTTTCAATATTTGAAATGCTTCAGAATCGTTGCAACCCTTCACACTCTAGTAAAAGAGGTTAAAAACGAATTTTTTAATACATCTTCTTCCATAACTTCATCCTCTTACACTCCACCATTACTCTTATTCATTTTTATGATTCTTACACTTATACTCTGCCGAATTCAATTCTATTTTGATCAAACTTCTTCTCTCTATACTCTCTATTCTCTACTCTCTGAATCAAGTGCTATTGAAGAGTTATAGGGCTGTTTTGTAATTGCTTGGGTTGAATAAACCTTGTTTGTAAGTCAAAGAGAAATCTGTGTATCCTTGTAGCCGTGAAATCAAGGAATAGGAGTCGGTTTGTCCTTGTTGAGCAGTGAAATCAAGGAATAGGAGTCGGTGTCTCCTTGTTGAGCCATGAAATCAAGGAGAGTGTATTTGACTATTGGAAATAGTAATAAAACTCTGCACAATCCAGCGTTGTGTAGGACTGGACGTAGGAGTGATCCAAACCAGTATAAAATCCGGTGTGTTCTTTCCTTTCCTGCATTTTTATTTCTGTTTATTTTGCATTTGTGTTTGAATCTGTGTCTGTAATTGTGTTTGTGTTGTTTGATTCATTCCATAATTCTTATTAGTTTTAAGTTTTGTTTAAATTCCTACAAACACTATTCACTCCCCCCCCGGTCTAGTGTTTGCTTTGCCTGAACGATCCATTCCGCAGTCCCTAACATGTATGACTTGTATGGAGGAATGTTTGGCAGACTATTTCCAAAGGGATCACCTACATTGATTAATTCAAACGTACCATAGTTGATGGTGGAGAAAATGCCTTTCTCTTAGCATAATAACTAGAGTATTTTTGTGGACGTCAATTGGTGATTTTCTGGCAGATCCGACGTGTAATGACCCGCACTGTCAGGGGTATTATAATTAATTTATTTAATTATATATATCGTGATGTAGTGAATTAAATAGAGATTTAATTTAAGAAAATATGAAATAATTAATTTAATTAAATAATTAAATAATATATTTAATTCAGAAATAATCAAAATTGGCTGAAATGGCGATATGGTGTGAACTGGATCATCTATGATATTTAATTCAGTTTAGAATTTGAATGTAAATAACGAATATATTATTTGAAAGACGGTTTGAAAGTATAATTATATTATAATTAAAATCAAGCTCGAAATGGCGCTGTAGTTCGTAAATTGGCGATTCGAACTTCAACTGAATGTACATGATTCGTTTTAAACCGGATTTCTGTGAAACAAGAAACGTATGGAGCTGGTGGAGTATATCTTTCTAGTGGAAGAGAAAAATCGGGATTTCGTCGTGTAGATTTTGATGTATGTCCAAATCAAATTTTAGAAAAGTCGCTGTGGAATTCCTTTATAATTTATAAAGGGATTATTTATATTTTTAAAAGGGATTTCAATATAAATCAAATATCGGGTTGACCCAGAAGTGAATATCGAGTTGTAAATACATACAGGAATATTCTAGAGCTGTGTGGTATGCCACTGTGAATATAGACGATAATATTTAATTTTAAATATTTAATTTAATTATATTTAAATATATTTATATATTTAAATAGGCTATTTAGAGCGTTAAAAATAGCCACTTTTGCAAACGAAGTCAGAATTCGATGAAACCAATTTTGTTGGATTCGCAATATCAAATAGTTGTTAGATTTCCAGTTTCGTGATTTTTAGAGTCACTGTGTGGCCGTACGGATTTTTAGAGTGTAAAATAGTTAGTATTTCGATAATTAAAAATACGCTGTGTGAGCATACAGAGTCGGAATTCGACGAAACCAGTTTCATTGGGACCGTAATGTCGAACTCTAGCTACATGTCCAGTTTGGTGATTTTTAGGTATCGTATGTAATCACTGGGATTTTTAGAAGGCAGATACAAGGAGAAAATCGATAAAATAAATACAAAAATCAAATTGAAAATATCCCTCCCATTTTCTGAGGTTCCGCACAGGCCACTCGACTTTCGATCTCCACCACAAACCTTACCTAACCCATTTAAGCCTATATAAGGCGTATAAACCAAACACAGCAAGAGATTCCAAAGAAAGAAAAATCACAAACAAAAATCCACAAACTTCTATGAAATACAAAATATATATCATTGGATCGAGGGATGAAAGAGCTTCAATGATATGGCATTGTCTCTGAGTTCGAACTCATTTTCGTTCGCTGCTGTGTGAGTGTCGAAGCTAGGGTTTGATCGATGTGAGATGATTGAATCGTCGATGTGTGATTTGGGTGTTGGATTTGTGATTAGGGAGGAGAGTAGAAGTGTTTGGCAAATTCTGGGGTGGTTCGGTGATGTTGAGTGACGCACGATCACTGTACAGTTCATCGACGAAAAACTTGGGTAGCGTGCGAGTTGAGGATTTTGGTGACGAGGACAGAGAGGATCTGAAGAGGAGTGGAACAGAACCTTCTATTTGAGTTTCCATGGAAGAATTGAGCCACAGGGTGTTGGGAGAGGGTAGAAACGAGAGCTGGAGGTTTGGGTTTTAACTGATTTGGGAAGATGAAGTAAGCGGTATGGGCTTGTGTAATGACCCGCATTTTCTGCGATATATAATTAATTTATTTAATTATATAATTGGTGATTTAGAGAAGTTAATGATCGTTTAATTAAATAATATTGAATATTTAATAAATAATTATAATATAATAATATATTATAATGTCGAAATAGTCGGAAATAGTGAAATTCACAATATCGTGTGAATTGAATAGCATACGAGATTTGGTGGAGTTTCGATTCGAAATATAATAACGATTATATTGAATCGACGACAGTTGAACATATAGTTTATAATATATTTATAAACAAGCTCGAAATGGCGCTGCAGTTCGGTATTTGGCGATTTGAACTTCAACTGAATGTACAGGATTCGTTTTAAGCCGGATTTCTGTGAAACAAGAAACGTGTGGAGCTGGTGGAGTATACCTTTCTAGTGGAAGAGAAAAATCGGGATTTCGTCGTGTAGATTTTGATTCACGTCCAAATCAAATTTTGAAATAGTCGCTGTAGAATCGTTTATCGACCGTATCGGTTTATTCAATATAACTTGAGATCGGGTTTGAATTTAGACAAGGTTCTATTGGGAAAAAGTGATAGTTTAATTTTTAGAATTTTATGGTAATTTTTAATTAATTAAATAAGCAATTTTTTATTTGGAGCATTTGGCACCCTGTATCGACATTTCGGGGTTTCACAATATGAGTCCATCTACCGGTATTATTACATTATTGGGACCAGAGCACGTCACTCATTTCAATGGTATTTTTGTTTCTGTCCATAACAGTCCCTACGTGAACAGAATATTTCATAGTATGGTATACTATGTTTTTAACTTAAAACAAACTAAACTGAATGGTTAACTGGTCAAACGAACTCGAAATTCAACGAAACAAGTTTCATACGAAACCTTAGGAAGAGGTCTAGTGAAACGTCAAGGCCTCATATTTTTAGGATTTTTTCTGTAATTTTAAGGAATTATTGCTCGGTGTTTTTCATCGATATTTTCTAAAGGATTTTCGCAAACGGTGTTGGATTTCGACGAAACCTGTCCCATTGGGTCCGGAATATTTTTCTATGACAGGATTAGCTTAGTTTGTCAAAAACAGATATTGTATGATGTTATATTTACACGAGACTTCGTGATGAAGATTTTATATAATAAAATAAGAAAAGGGTCCAAAGTATCTTAAACTTTCCTTTATAAATACCCTTCGTTCACCCTTAAGACCTAAAAGAAGTTCGACAACAAACAAAAAGTAGGCCGCCACAAACTCAAACACTTCAAGCAATTAAAATGGGAGATTTACTCAACGAAAGTACTAAATCTTGGATCCGTTAGAACCACACAAGTGAGAGCTTCAAGTCTATGGTCTTCATGTAGGATGCGACACAAATTCCTGGAACCCGAAGTTTGCTCAGCCGAGCTCGAGCGGGACTCCAGCGTCGACATGGGGCGGAACTGGGCAGGATGGTTGTTGGCACGGCGTTCGGGGGAAGTGAGGCGGACCTATCGGTCTGGTTGGGTGAGAATTCGACACGCTTGGTGTCGATGGCCGTTGCTAGCAGCAGAGAAAGGGCTGACGTCGGATTTTGCTAGGGGGCACCGGAGTTAACGAGATGGAGATGGCCAAGGGCGGAATTAGGTGCTGAGGTCACTGGTGGTAGTTGGAGGGGTCCTCGATGGTCGGACTGGCGTGAAGAAAAGGTCAAAGGTGCGGTTTTCTCAAAGATGGAGCATCCGCGTTTATGCTTTCTGTGGGGAAAACAACGGGGAAGAAACAATCCGTATTTGGGCTGAACCAGTTGGGTTTAAACGAGAATGGGCTGGGTTGATTCAAATGGTGAGAATCCCAAATTCAAATAAGACTTCTGTTTATTTAAATTTAATAATATATATATGCAAACTTGTATAATACATAACTATGTCATACATGGTTGGAATTCAACGAAACAAGACCCGTTGGGATCGTATGGACGGGAGCAACACAATGAGACTGACCGGGAGAGAAACAGAGCTCGTTACAATTTATGGCAAAATAAATTGTCCGTCTGAATCAAAGACAGTTAATCGTTTTTAACAATAACAGTCCAATGTGAGTAAATCTCACCAACTCTAAACAGTTTATAATTTCATGTTGTATTTTTAGAACTGTTAGAAATTGTCTGATTTACTGTGTGTTGATTGTTTGATTGAACTGCTAGTCAGTTAGTTAAATTTCTATATTGATTCTGTTTAACAGAATGTATCATATGGAACTAAAAGTGATGTTATCTATATTGTCTAACATCTGTGATGCAGGGAAACAGGTTGGAGGAATCCAACTGGATTCCTCAACAGTTATTTTACTGTGATTTATATATTGCGATATATAATGTAATATATAATCTGTTGGCGATTATATGTGTTTGAATGATATTGAACATCGTGATTTGATATGATTGGATACCATAACATACCGGAATGTTGGTAAGGAATAATTTCAAAGGGATATTGAAATGAAATATTTATAAGTGGAATATTTATAAATAGGAGATATTTAAAAAGGAAATAAATTCAAAACATTTCTTTTTGAATGGAAAGGCCTGTGTGGCGAGTTTGGGGATTTTCCCGATGCTCCCGGTACAAAGGAGGTTATGGCGAATTTTCCCGAGAATTTAAGGAGTTAGAATATTTCAAGAATAAATTTGAAAAGAAAATATTTGTAAACCATTTACAAATAGAATTGAAAGGAAACGTTATAAAAAGGAAATCATTTTAAAGTGTAGAACCGTTATTTAAAAGTAAATCTTTTCAAATGAATAAAACGTTGTAAAAAAAGGAAATCTTTATAAAGTGAATAAAGTAAATCGAATATGGTATTCGAAAGTTAGTTAATCGAATATGGTATTCGAAGTTCTTTAATCGAATATAGACATTCGAAAGGAGTTAATCGAATATGGTATTCGAAGTTAGTTAATCGAATATAGACATTCGAAGTTAGTTAATCGAATATAGACATTCGAAGTTAGTTAATCGAATATAGACATTCGAAAGGAGTTAATCGAATATTCGAAGTTAGTTAATCGAATATGGTATTCGAAGTTAGTTAATCGAATATGGTATTCGAAAGTTAGTTAATCGAATATGTTATTCGAAAGGGGTTAGTCAAGTCGAGTTAGTCAAATAGAGTTAACTAGTTAGAGTTAATCAGTTAGAGTTAACCAGTTAGAGTTAATCAGTTAGAGTTAACCCGTTGGAGTTAATTTGTTAGAGTTAATCGATTAGAGTTAAAACGAACTAGAGTTAATCAAATATAGTTATTTGAGACAGAGTTAGTCAAGTTAGTCGAGCCTAGTTAATCGAATTGAATTGGTCGAACCAAATAAGTCGAGTTAAGTTAGTCAAGTTAGTCGAGCCTAGTTAATCGAATTGAATTGGTCGAACCAAATAAGTCGAGTTAAGTTAGTCAAGTTAGTCGATCCTAGTTAATCGAATCGAATTGGTCGAACCAAGTAAGTCGAGTTAAGTTAGTCAAGTTAGTCAAGCCTAGTTAATCGAATCGAATTGGTCGAACCAAGCAAGTTAAGTTAGTCGAGTTAAGTGCGTCGAGTTAAATAAATCGATGTTAGTTTCATCGAAAGGAGTTATCGATGTTAGTTTCATCGAAAGGAGTTATCGATGTTAGTTTCATCGAAAGGAGTTATCGATGTTAGTTTCATCGAAAGGAGTTATCGATGTTAGTTTCATCGAAGGGAGTTATCGATTATAGTTTAATCGAAGTGAGATTTTCAAATATGAGATATTTGAAAACGAAGAGTTATCGAATATTAGTTATTCGAAGAAGATTTATCGAATATCGTTTATTCGAGAAGGAGTTAATTGAATATAGGTTATTCGAAGAAGAGTTAATCAAATAGAGATTTCTCGAAGAGAGTGAATCGGCAAATTCGATTATATCGAATTCGGAAAGTACTTATACTTTCCAGTGTTTAAATAGAGATTTATTTATTTATAAATAAATAAGTGTTAGGTTAATTATTCACTAATAAGAATAGAAATTATAATTAAAGTTAGATAATTCGAAAGTAGGGATTATAACGTTATCGTTATAACCAATGTTTTAAATATAGAAGTGGGATTAGTAAAATTGAATCCGAGAAAGGCGTAAAGAAGTTGTTAAAGATTAAAAGATAAACTTTGACCATTTCGAAGTTATAACGTTGTTCAGTTAAGGTCTGAGAGGTAATTATACCCCAACTTGAGTGACTTCCTTCTTAACTAAAAAAATGGTAAGGTTTGATCGTAAAGAAGTTTTGGAAATGTTTTCCAAACGAGAATCAGAAATGTTTTTCTGATAAAAGAAAATAAGAATTTAGAATATAGGGAAACAGGAGATAAGTAAATAAATGAACTAAAGAGATTTATGTTAAATGATGTTTGTTCGATATAATTTCCATCTGGAAATAATATTGTTGTTTGCACACTTGTTTTTCTTTGATAGTTAACTCACCGACTATCGAAGTTTTGACCATTTTAACGTTGTTAATATGGAGAGACCGGTTGGATTATTATCCATAAAACCACTCTGTATTGGCATAAGCATCGCAAATCATATATGCCAAAGATAATTAAAGACGGAGTAAAATGCAAGGGCTATCCTGTTTACAGAATAGTGCCTTCGGTTTGTCCAGTCCCAGGACAACTTGTATGGACGAAGGTCTGACAGAGTATATCCAATGGATCGCGTAAGTTGATCTGTTCAAACGTATTCACGTTTGGTGGTGGAGGAATTCGTTTCTTTTAGCTGTGTACCCGTGTTATTTTTGGATAAGTCAATTTGTGATTTGGCGGGTATGACGATGTGACATTTTAAGTAAATGAAGATGGATGTCTGACAGAGTATTTCCAGAAAGGTCACGTACATTGATTTCTTCAACCGTACCAAGAGTGGAAGCGGAGAAGGAAACTTCTCTTAGCTGACACGTAATGTATTGTTGTAGATGTCAATTAGTGATTTTCGATGGATCTGACAATGTGGCATTCGAAGTGAATCTATTGTGATGATAAAGCGTAGCTTCTAGCCTCACATCCGGTAAATGACAGAAATCGGGCAGGCAGCATGGCTAAGTCGGTCGCACCGAAGTAGGGTGTATAATCACCTATCTAGTGAATATTCATTTGTTTCTTAAATCTATCAATGCTGTCCCATATATATACGGGAACGGTTGCTGATCCCAACCGTTGGTGATGTACATTCGATACACTCAAGTGAAATGAGTGGTCGGTCATGTGTGGGTGAGTTACAAGATGTTCTTGTTGAACTCCAGTGTATGGTTCCTAGAGTACACTGATCGGAAGGTGGTTCCATACCTTGTCATAGTTGGAAATCCAATCATCCAATACGTGCTTGCGATTTTGATTGTATACTATATATGTAGTAACGTGAGATGCAAGCGTTTCTGCTAGATTGATATTTATTTGTACTTAGACATTATTATAATATCAGAATGGTATTGCTTTGAAAAGTTATTTGGTTTCTCATAAGGGAAAAACCCGTTCCGTATTCACGGCGTGGTTTTATGAGATATCATATACCTGTTTAAATGATTTGAGTTTATTCACACCAGTCCCATGACTGACCCGGAGTTTATTTTGTTGTTTTCCCTAAACTCTTGGGTGCCTAAATTTGTACGGCCAGTCAAGTAGTCGGGATTTTACAGATACACTTGGAGAGCTTGGAGCAGGAGGCTTCAGGTTTCTGTAGTAATTATTATTTCCGCTGTGTTGTAAGTGCTGTACTCTGATAAGTGCTATTGTGTACATAACTGTTATATTTCAAAGTTATGTTATATATATTATATGTTATTCGTTCCGCTGTGAGGTTCGTGTTACTCTGATGTTGTGTGCTTCTTCTTCTTCTTCTATTCTAAGTTTCTATCTTATCTATTCTCACCTTCTAATTTCTTTCATTAACAACTGGGATTTTTCGATGTTTTGGTTATCGACGTCGGGCTTACGTCGATAACCAAAGCCGCTCAAAATCCGGGTTACTACAGTTGGTATCAAAGCTTAAGTTAAGAATTACTTGGCTCTGTGGCGTGACTCGGTAGAGATAGGGTTAGTAATACCCTAGATTGAGTTGAGTGTATATATACAAGTGCGTATTTGTATTTGATATAAAAATGGTTTTATATTGTGGAGATTCATTGGCTGAGTTGTTTATGAGTTCTGGTCGATCAGTTTGATCCACTGTATCGGTAGGAGTAAATAAACACTTGAATACGATGGACCGACACAGTATGGATATGTGATATATTATCATATATAGGATATATTTGTTGTTATTATAATCAAGTAAGATTATAAATTAAATGGTTAAGTATATAACCAATCAGAATCATATAAGTAAAGTATATGAAATAAGATGAATTAAATATGAATTTAAATCAGATTTGGAATTAAAATAAGGAAATTTTAAGTTCCTGGGAGATTTTGAAATATTTTCAAAATGGATGTATTTAGTAAGGGTTTTGAAAGTGCTATAGTATTGAACTCACTTCGGTAGCTGGAAAATAGATTCCGATGTTGATCATGACATCATCGGTGTTCATTTTCGAGTATATAAGTGACGGATTACTACCAAGGATTTTGATTTGAATTGTTTTGAGAAAACAAGTGTTCAGAAATTCAAAGGTTTTGAATTGGTATTATGATTTCAAATTGATTTGAAATAGACCCAGGAATTTAAGTTCTGGAATTAAAATTTAACTAATAAAGTTAAATAAATTGAGATGGTAAAAATAACTTGAAATTTAACTTGAACTAAGTTAAATATAATTGAACTGGATTAGAGATAATCTAGAATGGAACCAAACTGATAAGTCAGTAATTTGGAATTTGATATTGGGATTTGAATGAAATTCGATTCGGATTTGAGGATATGAACTGATTGGGATTTGATTGAGATAACACTGATATATGCTAAGTTGATAGCATATGGAAGTGATAGAGTTGATATGCCCGACAAAAAGGTACCAGTTTGTATTATACATGGATATGAGATTTATGAGCCGAATTGGCAAGCCGCTTGGTTGTTTGATTTTCTTTTGGGTTGAAGAAGGCCCAGAGAGGCGAGTGGGAGTTTGAGCTATTGACCAGTACAAAGGAGGTGCTGGCAAAAAATTTCGAAAGTTTAAAGTGTTAGAAAATTTTCAGAATTTTTGAAAATTTAGTTAGTCGGAATAAATTAATATTTTAGTCGATATAAATTGGTTTAGTTAAAATCAGAAATAAGGGGTAAACAAATCTTAGGAATTCCAAAAGATAGGGTCGTCCTTTAACTTAGCAATTTCGAGGACGAAATTATTTTAAGTGGGGAAGAATGTAATGACCCGCATTTTCTGCGATATATAATTAATTTATTTAATTATATAATTGGTGATTTAGAGAAGTTAATGATCGTTTAATTAAATAATATTGAATATTTAATAAATAATTATAATATAATAATATATTATAATGTCGAAATAGTCGGAAATAGTGAAATTCACAATATCGTGTGAATTGAATAGCATACGAGATTTGGTGGAGTTTTAATTCGAAATATAATAACGATTATATTGAATCGACGACAGTTGAACGTATAGTTTATAATATATTTATAAACGAGCTCGAAATGGCGCTGCAGTTCGGTATTTGGCGATTTGAACTTCAACTGAATGTACAGGATTCGTTTTAAGCCGGATTTCTGTGAAACAAGAAATGTGTGGAGCTGGTGGAGTATACCTTTCTATTGGAAGAGAAAAATCGGGATTTCGTCGTGTAGATTTTGATTCACGTCCAAATCAAATTTTGAAATAGTCGCTGTAGAATCGTTTATCAACCGTATCGGTTTATTCAATATAACTTGAGATCGGGTTTGAATTTAGGCAGGGTTCTTTTGGGAAAAAGCGATAGTTTAATTTTTAGAATTTTATGGTAATTTTTAATTAATTAAATAAGCATCTTTTTATTTGGAGTATTTGGCACCCTGTATCGACATTTCGGGGTTTCACAATATGAGTCCATCTACCAGTATTATTACATTTTTGGGACCAGGGCACGTCACTCATTTCAATGGTATTTTTGTTTCTGTCCATAACAGTCCCTACGTGAACAGAATATTTCATAGTATGGTATACTATGTTTTTAACTTAAAACAAACTAAACTGAATGGTTAACTGGTCAAACGAACTCGAAATTCAACGAAACAAGTTTCATACGAAACCTTAGGAAGAGGTCTAGTGAAACGTCAAGGCCTCATATTTTTAGGATTTTTTCTGTAATTTTAAGGAATTATTGCTCGGTGTTTTTCATCGATATTTTCTAAAGGATTTTCGCAAACGGTGTCGGATTTCGACGAAACCTGTCCCATTGGGTCCGGAATATTTTTCTATGACAGGATTAGCTTAGATCGTCAAAAAAGATATTGTATGATGTTATATTTACACAAGACTTCGTGATGAAGATTTTATATAATAAAATGAGAAAAGGGTCCAAAGTATCTTAACCTTTCCTTTATAAATACCCTTCGTTCACCCTTAAGACCTAAAAGAAGTTCAACAACAAACAAAAAGTAGGCCGCCACAAACTCAAACACTTCAAGCAATTAAAATGGGAGATTTACTCAACGAAAGTACTAAATCTTGGATCCGTTAGAACCACACAAGTGAGAGCTTCAAGTCTATGGTCTTCATGTAGGATGCGACACAAATTCCTGGAACCCGAAGTTTGCTCAGCCGAGCTCGAGCGGGACTCCAGCGTCGACATGGAGCGGAACTGGGCAGGATGGTTGTTGGCATGGCGTTCGGGGGAAGTGAGGCGGACCTATCGGTCTGGTTGGGTGAGAATTCGACACGCTTGGTGTCGATGGCCGTTGCTAGCAGCAGAGAAAGGGCTGACGTCAGATTTTGGTAGGGGGCACCGGAGTTAACGAGATGGTGATGGCCAAGGGCGGAATTAGGTGCTGAGGCCACTGGTGGTAGTTGGAGGGGTCCTCGATGGTCGGACTGGCGTGAAGAGGAGGTCAAAGGTGCGGTTTTCTCAAAGATGGAGCATCCACGTTTAAGTTTTCTGTGGGGAAAACAACGGGGAAGAAACAATCCGTATTTGGGCTGAACCAGTTGGGTTTAAACGAGAATGGGCTGGGTTGATTCAAATGGTGAGAATCCCAAATTCAAATAAGACTTCTGTTTATTTAAATTTAATAATATATATATATGCAAACTTGTATAATACATAACTATGTCATACATGGTTGGAATTCAACGAAACAAGACCCGTTGGGATCGTATGGACGGGAGCAACACAATGAGACTGACCGGGAGAGAAACAGAGCTCGTTACAATTTATGGAAAAATAAATTGTCCGTCTGAATCAAAGACAGTTAATCGTTTTTAACAATAACAGTCCAATGTGAGTAAATCTCACCAACTCTGAACAGTTTATAATTTCATGTTGTATTTTTAGAACTGTTAGAAATTGTCTGATTTACTGTGTGTTGATTGTTTGATTGAACTGCTAGTCAGTTAGTTAAATTTCTATATTGATTCTGTTTAACAGAATGTATCATATGGAACTGAAAGTGATGTTATCTATATTGTCTAACATCTGTGATGCAGGGAAACAGGTTGGAGGAATCCAACTGGATTCCTCAACAGTTATTTTACTATGATTTATATATTGTGATATATAATGTAATATATAATCTGTTGGCGATTATATGTGTTTGAACGATATTGAACATCGTGATTTGATATGATTGGATACCATAACATACCGGAATGTTGGTAAGGAATAATTTCAAAGGGATATTGAAATGAAATATTTATAAGTGGAATATTTATAAATAGGAGATATTTAAAAAGGAAATAAATTCAAAACATTTCTTTTTGAATGGAAAGGCCTGTGTGGCGAGTTTGGGGATTTTCCCGATGCTCCCGATACAAAGGAGGTTATGGCGAATTTTCCCGGGAATTTAAGGAGTTAGAATATTTCAAGAATAAATTTGAAAAGAAAATATTTGTAAACCATTTACAAATAGAATTGAAAGGAAACGTTATAAAAAGGAAATCATTTTAAAGTGTAGAACCGTTATTTAAAAGTAAATCTTTTCAAATGAATAAAACGTTGTAAAAAAAGGAAATCTTTATAAAGTGAATAAAGTAAATCGAATATGGTATTCGAAAGTTAGTTAATCGAATATGGTATTCGAAGTTAGTTAATCGAATATAGACATTCGAAGTTAGTTAATCGAATATAGACATTCGAAAGGAGTTAATCGAATATGGTATTCGAAGTTAGTTAATCGAATATAGACATTCGAAGTTAGTTAATCGAATATAGACATTCGAAAGGAGTTAATCGAATATTTGAAGTTAGTTAATCGAATATGGTATTCGAAGTTAGTTAATCGAATATGGTATTCGAAAGTTAGTTAATCGAATATGTTATTCGAAAGGGGTTAGTCAAGTCGAGTTAGTCAAATAGAGTTAACCAGTTAGAGTTAATCAGTTAGAGTTAACTAGTTAGAGTTAATCAGTTAAAGTTAACCAGTTGGAGTTAATTTGTTAGAGTTAATCGATTAGAGTTAAAACGAACTAGAGTTAATCAAATATAGTTATTTGAGACAGAGTTAGTCAAGTTAGTCGAGCCTAGTTAATCGAATTGAATTGGTCGAACCAAATAAGTCGAGTTAAGTTAGTCAAGTTAGTCGAGCCTAGTTAATCGAATTGAATTGGTCGAACCAAATAAGTCGAGTTAAGTTAGTCAAGTTAGTCGAGCCTAGTTAATCGAATCGAATTGGTCGAACCAAGTAAGTCGAGTTAAGTTAGTCAAGTTAGTCGAGCCTAGTTAATCGAATCAAATTGGTCGAACCAAGCAAATTAAGTTAGTCGAGTTAAGTGCGTCGAGTTAAATAAATCGATGTTAGTTTCATCGAAAGAAGTTATCGATGTTAGTTTCATCGAAAGGAGTTATCAATGTTAGTTTCATCGAAAGGAGTTATCGGTGTTAGTTTCATCGAAAGGAGTTATCGATGTTTGTTTCATCGAAAGGAGTTATCGATGTTAGTTTCATCGAAGGGAGTTATCGATTATAGTTTAATCGAAGTGAGATTTTCAAATATGAGATATTTGAAAAGGAAGAGTTATCGAATATTAGTTATTCGAAGAAGATTTATCGAATATTGTTTATTCGAGAAGGAGTTAATCGAATATAGGTTATTCGAAGAAGAGTTAATCAAATAGAGATTTCTCGAAGAGAGTTGATCGACGCTAGCCTATGAATTAGAAAAGCGCGACATTTGTAATAAATTCTGCAAGCATACAGGTGTGTAGCATACAGGTCGAACACAGGGAGGAAAGTTAAATTTTATTATTTATATGTTTCGTGGGCGTGTTAGACAGAACTTTGGGGGTTGTTTTCAATGTTGTTGAAATAATGTTATTGAAATCGCTACAAATCTGAATCTAATCAGACGTATATCAAATTCAACAACAGGAAAGAAAATAACAAGTACTAGCAAAAACAACAAAAGTAAATAATAACTGGAACAATAACAGAGAATTAAAAATAGAGTTGCTGTTGAAACTAATCAAACAGTCAACACTAGTATGCAGTAACAAAGACAATAACAATATGTGTTCTACCGAATCTAATCGTGTAGATACACAAATTGTTTTAAAGAAAAGTAAATAACTAGAACAAGAAAATTTTATTAAACTAATGGCAGTACAGAATTATGAGATGCTTTTTACAATGGTTACAATCACATATTTATAGATGAGAAGGGGAAAACCCTAACTAGGTCTATGAATAAATGGCCCTCCTTATTCATGAATATTTCTTGCCTTCCTTGACCACCTGATTGGAGAAAATCTGGGCATATCATGGAAAATATTTTCCATATCTTTCAATTTTCCCATGTGGCTTGATTGATAGAAGATTGCATCCAATTAACTCTTCCAAACAAGGACGCTTATCAGACTCCAAAGGCAATATAAGATAAAATCTTCAAAATTGGTTTTTCTTCTTGGCAGCAATTCAATCAGAAATTCTTTTAATTGCAATTGAATGATTTGAATTTACTTCCATGATGAGAATATGGCTATTGCTGAGATGTTAATTGGTGCACATCATAAATATATACACATGAATATGTGTATGTATATATATAACATAACACTAATCCAGATATTTCTCAAAGCAAAGGGGCCAGTGTGAACGCGCTCCGTTTCTTTGGCAAAAAGTGAGCTTGACGGGGTTCGAACTCAGGTCTCTCAGCACCAATTCCTATGCCTTTACCAGTGAGCTACTACTTCTTTTGCAATTGAAATGAATTTGATGTGAGGAAGTAGCTCTTTCTTGTAGTTGGCCTTTGATTTGAATTGAAGGAGGCATTTTTTGACATCCTGTAACAACATACAAAAGTAACCAAAGTATCATTTATTTATTTACAAAAGATAAAGCATAAGAGTAATAAAATAAACACTTTTCAGTGTCAATCAAATACCCCCACACTTATCTTTTACTCGTCCTCGAGTAAAACAAAAAATGAAAAACTAAACTAGATAGGTCACACTTTCGTAGGAAACACGATTGCATTGAGCGTATGCAACAAGCCGTTAAACCTCTAGGTGTCCCTAGTAGGACGAGTGGTGTCTCGTGAGGGTTTTCAGCGGATACTACCCACAAAATCCAAATGCAGTATGTTATAATTCTAATGAAACTACATGAATGCAATGGACATATGCAAAAAATAAAAGTGAAAAATGACAACACGACTTATTTCAGGAAAGTGGTACAACAAGTTAAGTTAATAATTTCTAACCAGTTGATTTTATTTTAGATACCTCGACTTGTCACAAATTTTCAATATAAATCAAGTTTTCAAATGTTAAATTCCAGTTTGGCCAGTCAGTTCGGTCGATAACATAGTGCAGCCATGAAATAAATTCTTAGTTTGCTTGGCACAGTTTGTAAAGTGGTATTCTAATTTTCTCATGTATGGCTAGTCAAATCAATAAGGTCAAGAAGTGTTTGGGTATCATCGCTTATTCTTTATTCTATAAAATTTTAAGATTTATGATTAAGTACATACACCTAAAAAGACCAACGTTTACCACCCATGCACTGCCTCGCGGACTAACGGAGAGTGGGTAAAGAGCTTGGCGGATTGTGCAGGCCGACTTTGACTTTGTCAACAACGTGTCGGTAATCCTTAGGTGTCCAATCCCATTAAATGAGACCAAGATATTCCAACTTTGACTTTGTCAACAACGTGTCGGATAGAGCTTGGCGGGTTTGCACACCAACGCTCGATATACAAGCAATGTTGGATACCCTTGGAATACTATTATTATTATTATCGAAAATATAAGCACAAAAGAGAGTTATGCGAATTCAACTTAACACAACTTAGTTTTAAAGATTTGAAAAGCCAATATAAGTATTTTAAGTCCTCCACTTAAAATTATCCCTCAAAATTAAACTTTTCATTATATTTCAAATTCGATCTAAGTTGAGAGAGAAAAATACTATCAACTGGCTAAAAATTGTAAACTTATTTTGTTGTATCAATTGAAAATGAGTCGTATTTTCCAAAAAAAAATTATGGTATGTTACTACAATCTAAAATGTATGAAGGTCCTACTCAAATGGCTGAAAATAAAAAGAAATAAAAACAAAGAAAAATGAAAATGGATGAAATGCAGACTCCCCCCACACTTGATTCAGACAGTGTCCCAACTGTCTAAGGCAGAAAAACAAAAATAAAATGAAAAAACTGAAAAAGAAAAGTAAAAGAAAAAGAACGTGTACCACCTGATTTCATGGTGGATGATCATGCAGATCGATAGAGTCATCTTCGTCATATTGCTCGAATTCCAAAAATGGTTTCAGTCGTTGACCGTTTACTTTGAAGACTCTTCCATCCCTAGGATTTTCAATTTCAACCGCTCCATGAGGGTATACTGTTTTCACGACATAAGGTCCAGTCCATCGAGATCTGAGTTTTCCTGGAAACAAGTGAAGTCTAGAGTCGTATAAAAGAACTTTTTGACCTACGTTGAATTCCTTACGAAGTATGTTTTTGTCGTGTTGGGCTTTGGTTCTTTCTTTGTAGATTTTCGCATTTTCATACGCCTCATTTCTTAATTCCTCCAATTCAGAAATTTGTAACTTCCTATGTGAGCCGGCCTTTTCTAAGTCAAAGTTCAAAAATTTTATGGCCCAAAGAGCGCAATGCTCTAATTCAAGAGGTAAGTGATAGGCCTTTCCAAAGACTAATCGATATGGTGACATCCCTAGATTGGTTTTATAAGCAGTGCGAAAAGCCCAAAGTGCATCAATCAGTTTTACGGACCAATCTTTTCTGTTGGAATTCACGGTTTTCTCAAGAATTTGTTTGATTTGTCTATTGGAAACTTCTACTTGCCCACTCGTTTGTGGATGGTAGGGGGTCGACAGCTTGTGTGTGATTGAGTATTTCTTGAGTAAGGACTCAAAAGCACGATTACAGAAATGAGTGCCATTATCGCTAATGATAGCTCGAGGTGTGCCAAAGCGTGAAAAGATGTTTTCTTTGAGGAATTTGACAACAACCTTGTTGTCATTGGTTTTGGTCGGAATGGCTTCAACCCATTTTGAGACATAATCTACCGCAAGTAAGATGTAAAGATTCCCAAATGAATTAGGGAATGGTCCCATGAAATCGATGCCCCAAACATCGAATAACTCAATCACTAAAATGGGGTTGAGAGGCATCATGTTTCGCTTAGAGATTCGACCCGTTCTTTGACATCGCTCACATTTAGAGCAAAATTCGAAAGCGTCACGGAAGAGTGTGGGCCAATAAAAACCACTTTGCAAAACCTTTGCAGCAGTTTTTCTTGCACCAAAATGACCGCCACAAGCTTGGTCATGTGAGAAAGAGAGAATACTTTGGTGTTCATGATCAGGCACACACCTTCGAATGATTTGGTCGGGACAGTATTTGAAAAGATATGGGTCGTCCCAATAGAAGTTTCGAACTTTCGAGAGAAATTTTTGTTTATCTTGTTTCGACCATTCAGCGGGCATTTGCTGTGTGACAAGATAATTCACAATGTCAGCGTACCAAGGGGTGTTAGAGATCGAAAGGAGTTGTTCGTCAGGAAAATAGTCATCGATTTGGGTATCGTTATCATTTTCGTGCACAATTCGAGAGAGATGATCAGCTACTACATTTTCAGAACCCTTTTTATCTCGTATTTCTATGTCGAATTCTTGAAGAAGAAGGATCCAACGGATCAAGCGGGCCTTGGCATCCTTCTTAGAAAGCAAATATCGTAAGGCAGCATGGTCAGTGTAAACTATGACTTTGGATCCTATGAGATATGGTCTGAATTTCTCAAGAGCGTAGACAACTGCCAAAAATTCCTTTTCAGTAGTTGAGTAATTAAGTTGGGCCTCGTTTAAGGTTTTGCTGGCGTAATAAATGACTCGAGGGAGTTTATCAATACGCTGACCCAAGATGGCTCCAATTGCAAAGTCAGAAGCGTCGCACATAAGTTCAAAGGGTTGAGTCCAATCAGGAGGTTGAATGATGGGAGTTGTGGTCAAGAGTGATTTAAGAGTTTCAAAAGATGTTTTGCAATCATTGGAAAATTCAAACTTTACGTCTTTGGCAAGTAAATTCGAGAGAGGTTTTGAAATTTTTGAGAAATCCTTAATGAATCTTCTATAGAATCCTGCATGGCCAAGAAATGAACGAACATCTTTGACAGACTTAGGAGGAGGTAAATTAGCAATCAAATCGATTTTGGATTTATCGACTTCTAGGCCATCTTTGGAGACGACATGACCTAGAACTATCCCCCTTTTTACCATAAAGTGGCATTTCTCCCAATTAAGCACGAGTGATTTCTCCTTACAACGCTTAAGGACGAGTTCTAGATGAGTGAGACATTGGGAAAAAGATGATCCATATATTGAAAAATCGTCCATGAATATTTCCAAGAATTCTTCCACCATATCAGAGAAAATACTCATCATACACCTTTGGAAAGTCGCGGGGGCATTACAAAGACCGAAACGCATGCGACGATAAGCAAAGGTTCCAAAGGGACAAGTAAAGGTGGTCTTATGTTGATCCTCTAAAGCAACAGGGATTTGGTTATAGCCAGAGTATCCATCGAGAAAACAGTAGTACTCATGTCCCGCTAAGCGTTCGAGCATTTGGTCAATAAAAGGCAAGGGAAAATGGTCTTTTCGTGTGGCTGAGTTAAGCTTTCGATAGTCGATGCACACACGCCATTTGGTTTTGATTTTTGTTGGGACGAGTTCATCACTGTCGTTTTTGATCACTGTGACTCCTGACTTCTTTGGTACAACTTGTACCGGACTCACCCAAGTACTGTCAGAGATGGGATAGATTATGTTATTGTCTAGACATTTGATTATCTCCTCCTTGACCACTTCTCTCATGTTTGGGTTTAATCACCTTTGAGCCTCACGGGTGGGTTTAGCCTCATCAACTAAATGTATGCGATGTTCCACAATTGATGGGCTAATTCCTTTTATATCGCTAATTTCCCACCCCAAGGCGTCCTTATTTTCCCGCAAGGTATCCAAAAGTTTTTCTTCTTGGTCCTCGGTAAGATCGGAGGCCAAGATTACGGGAAAAGTGTTTGAAGGATCTAGGTAGGCATACTTAAGGTCTGGTGGCAAGGGTTTAAGGTCAAACTTAGGAAGTTCTTGTGTATCAACATTGGTCAACATTCCTTGGTTAGATTTAGATGACGAAGTGTCGGAGTCAAGAATTTTGTTTAGTTCAGAAATGTATTCGAGTTCGTCGAAATCAGAGTCGAAATAGTCAAGACACATTTTCAAGGCTTCAGAAGTGTCACTAGAGGTTTCATCAACTGTGGTTTGAATCATGTCAATTTCATCGATCTCAAAATCCCTAGGTTGTTTGTTGAGATTAAAGATGTTTAGCTCGATGGTTAGGTGCCCGAAGGAGAGTCGAAGCTGACCATTTCTACAATTAATGACAGCATTAGAGGTTGCTAAGAAAGGGCGTCCTAAGATCAGTGGTATTTGAACGTTGGGATTTGAGACAGACTCTGTTTCTAGAACTATAAAATCGACAGGGAAGTAGAACTGTTCGATCTGTATCAAGACGTCTTCGATAATTCCCAATGGTTTTTTGACAGATCGATCGGCAAGTTGAAGTGTGATGTTTGTTGGTTTAATCTCCCCAAGTCCAAGTTGACGATAGACAGTATAAGGGAGAAGGTTGACACTGGCACCAAGGTCGAGTAGGGCACGAGAGATGTGAGTGTTTCCTATTTTACAATCAATCGTAGGGCAGCCAGGGTCTTTATACTTGACTGGGGCAAGATTCGAAAGAACAGAGCTTGTATTCGCAGTTAGAAAAGCGGTTTTTGGGACATTGGTCGCCCGTTTTTGTGTACACAATTCCTTAAGACATTTAGCATATTGAGGGATTTGTTCAATGGTGTCTAAAAGAGGAATGTTCACACGGACTTGTTTGAAAATTTCCAAGATTTTATCGAAGTTTGCAGCTTTCTTCTTATTATTGAGTCTATGGGGAAAAGGAGCAACTGGTTTTTCGACTCTACGATCAGTTTCATCATTCGAAGAAGAAGGTGGTAGGGGTGTAGAAGATGAAATGTTGGGATTGCCAACATTGGTTGTCAAAGGTGGGTCGGGTTTGCCGACACAAGGAGAAGAACTGTTGGGATTGCCAACATTTAAGGGAATTTGAGGTTCAGAAGAATTGGCATTCGAAGCCAATGGATGATCATCAAGATTAGGGATTGGGGTCGAGTTAGAAGGTTCGCCAGGGTTGCCCACGTTATTATCAATCCTCTTTCCAGATCGAAGGGTTGTAATAGCGTTGACTGGATTATGGTTTTCGTCCTCACAAGAATTTACAGTACGAGAGTTATATTTTGGATTCACCTCAGGTTGACTAGGCAACTTTCCTTTCTCATTATTTTTCGCCATTTCCTTTATCATATGCATTAGTTGGTCGATTTTAGCGTCTTGATTATTTATTTGTTTTTCTAATCGAAAAATATCTTGTGATGGTTGAGAAGATTGAGAGGATTGGTTTGATGATTGAAAATTGGGGTGCCTATACGGTTGTTTGGATTGAGGTGCAGCTTGAGAGGTTTGAGAATTGGGGGGTGGAGCTTGGTAATTCGGATTGGGAATAAAGGGTTGCATGTGAGATGGGTTTGCCGAATTATTGGGGTTTGACCAAGAAAAGTTTGGGTGGTTCCTCCAACCAGGATTGTACGTGGCTGAGTAAGGGTTATTTTGAGCTATAGCATTGGCTTGGTCCTGAGAGTAGTAGTGGGGTAACCCTTCTCCGGCTTGAGGAGTTTGATTTTCTACGGGAATTTGATTTGGGTCCACGACATGCACTCCTCTAGTAGAAGTACGATTGGGAACGCGAATTGATTCCCATTGCATGTCCTTTTCAGAATAATCTTCTAAGAACCGCCAAGCTTCATCGGCTGTTTTAGACATAAAATCTCCTCCACACATTGATTCTAGTTGAGTTTTAGACTGATAGTTAAGCCCTTCATATACAATTTGACACAAGTTGTCTTTTAGAATTCCATGATGAGGACAGCTATACAGTAGTTGGTTGAATCTCTCAAAATATTTTGAAAAAGTTTCCCCCTCATTTTGACAAAATTGATTTATCTCAGTTCGGATTTTGAGAGTTTTATGGAAAGGGAAAAACTTTTTCAAAAATGCAGTGACAAATTCATCCCAACTTCTTATGGAATGTTTTGGAAGAGAATTTAGCCATCTTTTAGCGCTTTCAAGTAGTGCAAATGGGATTAGCCTTAGCTTGATCGATTCGTTAGATAATTGTTGCATTTTTGTTGTGGACGCATACAATTCAAATTCACTTAGAAATTCATAAGCATTTTCAGACCCAGTAAATTTTGGTACCCCTTGAATAAAAGAATGTTTCAACTCAAAATTGTTTCCTTCAGCTGGTGGAAAAATGATGACAGGGGGTTGGACGGTCCTAGTTGGATAACATCGTTCACGAAGAGACAGGGGTCTATCCATTTGGATATTGAGGTTCTGAAAATTTTGATTTATTTGGTTTTGATCCCCAAAGTTTGGAAAGTTTTGATTCACTCGATTTTGATCCAATTCGGTTGGAAAATTTTGGTTGATTCGAGAACCCCTAGGAGAATTTTGTTGGCTAACACTTTTTTCACTCATTGTTGTTGAATGCAAGCACAGAAATTAGCTACAATGAAGTTTTCTATCCTTATTGGCTCTTAACCCAAAATTATAAAGTGACACGTTTGATTACTTAGATCAAAAGATTTCTCAGCCAGTTAACGGACAGGAGTTATCGGTGCACCAGGAATCACCCTAGCAATGCAGCCGAAGGTTTAAGTACCTTCAGAGTAACAACCGATATAATATTTACGAATCACCGTAATATTTATAAACGGTTATTTCTCTGCCGTAGTCTAGACACCAAGAAATAATTCGTTCCAAATGAATCAACTATCACAATATAATTAAGCCCTAGATGAGCCCGTGACTCCCTTAAGTCTAACGTCTAACCGTTATTTTTAGTCAGATTCTACGATGAAATGCAATTTGTGGGCTAAGGAAAGGGTGATGAAATCCCTCACCTTATGTGAATTGGGGTATTGCCCTTAACAGAATGAATAAAAGATGCAGAAACAACAGCAATCACACAAAATAACTGCAGAAATTAAAAATTGTACATTCAAAGCCGCTGCCCCTGCAGAAAAGTTTTACAACAATTGTCTATATTTTTGCAGCAGAGCACCTGTAGAGTTAAAAGAAATTTACAGTGGGGTATGGCTGTCCATCCAGAAAAATGAGTAGCGTCAATGATTGAAATCTCACTATTTGCAATTTCTTCTGATTTCTGAATTCTTGATTTGTTGCTTGAACTCCAGTCACTTTGTCCTTGGTTTGAAACTCTTTTTTTTATTTTTGGGCTTTTTTAATGAAGTAAATAACAAAAAAAAAGCACAAGAAAATATGAGGCTGTGGTAGATTAAAAAAAAAAAAAAATTGGAATTTTTTTTTGAGAGAATGCTTGTGGATGGGGTTGGTTTGTGCGTTGTGGCAGAAGTGTGGTGGGAAGGAGGGATTGAAGAAGATGGTGCTGAAGTGTAGATTGAAAAAAAAAATGTGGTGAAATGAGATTGTGTGAGAGAGAGGGGTATTTGATCAGAGGGGAAAAAATGAAGCAGGGAAGAATAATGGAAAAAAATTATGTCCTTGCCTTTTTTTTATTAGTGTTGAAAAGCGGACAAATAGGAAAGAAACAAATGACAAAAAAAATGGGAAGAGAGATTTCAGAAAAGAAAGAGAATTGTAAAGGAAGAAAGAAAAGTAATTGTAAAAGATTTGGAAAAGAAATTGAGAAGGGAAAGCAATAAAAGAGAAGACAAAAACAGAAAGAATTTTTTCTTTTGTTTGTTGTTGTAAAATTAGAAGAGAGAGAAAAAAATGAGAAAGGAAAAACTTGAAAAGGGAAAGAAATAAATGGAGAAAGAAAGAAAATCAATTACAAGGCAGAGAAGAGAAATTTATAAAAGGATTTTTTTTTTCTTCAGCAAATTGTAAAAGAAGAAAGGATGTGAGATATTAGTAAGAGGAGAAACAAATGAAAGGAAGGAGAAAGAAGTTGAAAATAGGGAAGAATTAAAAGAAAAATGGCAAGATTTTTTTTTTTTTTTTTTTTTTGAACTTGTAAAAGAAGAATGAGAAGTAATTATATAGAAAATTGGAAAGGAGGAATAAAGGGGAAAGAAATCAAAAGAGGATTTTTTTTTTTTTTTTTTTTGAAAAGAAAGGAAATTTGTAAGAGAAGAAAAGAAATCAATGTATTGAGAACAAGAAAGACAAAAGAAGAAAGGAAAAAAAAGTTGCAAAAGAGGAATCGTTTTTTTTTTGAAATTTGCAAAAAGAAAAAGACAATTGGATAGAAAGTGGAAAGATGGAAAGAATAAAGGAAAATTGATAGTTGTTTTTTTTTTTTTAATGAAGGAGAGAGCAGGAAAGAAATAAATGAAAAAATGGAAAGAGAGATTGTAAAAGGTTAATGAGAAATGCAATTGGAAAGAAATTAAAAAAAAATGCAAGTTTTTTTTTTATGAAAATTTGAACAAGAAGAAAGGGAAAGAAATGAATGGGAAAAAGCAAAACAAAAATGGAAAAAAAAAATAAAAGAGGAAGGAAATAAGAGAAAAAAGCAAGGTTTTTTGAGTAGAGAGGAAGGGTAGAAGAAATTGAGGAAAGAAATAAAAGCAGACAAAAACAAGAAAGAAATCAAAGTAGGCAGAGAAGAAATTGCAATTTTTTTTTTTTTTTTTTTTTTTAGAAAGTTGTAGACAAAAGATGGAAACAATTTAAAAAGAAAAGGAAAGAGAAAAGAAAAATGTGAAAATCAGCAAGGTGGTAGAAAGATGGAAAGAAATTGAAGAGAAATTAGCAACTTTTTTTTTTTTGTATATATATTTTTTTTCTTCTTGAAGGAATTAGATTGGAAGAAATGCAAAATAAAAAAAAGGAAAGAAATAAATGAAAAAAAGAAGGAAAATTAAAAAAAAGCAAGTTTTTTTTTTTTTTGAAAGATTGTAAAAGAAGAAATGAATATAAAAGTAGGAAGGAGGATTGAAAAATGGAAAGGAATAATTGAAAATAGGAAAAGAAATTGAAAGAAAATAAAGGCAAGAAATTATTTTTTTTCTCTTGCTTAGTTCATGACAGTATCAATGTAATTAATACGCCACATCACTAATTGAGATTTTTTCTATATGTACAAGAAACAAAAATATATACAAAATAAAATAAAACTAACACGAATCGAAAATTAAATAAACAATAAAATTCAATCGTTACCTCCCCGGCAACGGCGCCAAAAACTTGATCGACGCTAGCCTATGAATTAGAAAAGCGCGACATTTGTAATAAATTCTGCAAGCATACAGGTGTGTAGCATACAGGTCGAACACAGGGAGGAAAGTTAAATTTTATTATTTATATGTTTCGTGGGCGTGTTAGACAGAACTTTGGGGGTTGTTTTCAATGTTGTTGAAATAATGTTATTGAAATCGCTACAAATCTGAATCTAATCAGACGTATATCAAATTCAACAACAGGAAAGAAAATAACAAGTACTAGCAAAAACAACAAAAGTAAATAATAACTGGAACAATAACAGAGAATTAAAAATAGAGTTGCTGTTGAAACTAATCAAACAGTCAACACTAGTATGCAGTAACAAAGACAATAACAATATGTGTTCTACCAAATCTAATCGTGTAGATACACAAATTGTTTTAAAGAAAAGTAAATAACTAGAACAAGAAAATTTTATTAAACTAATGGCAGTACAGAATTATGAGATGCTTTTTACAATGGTTACAATCACATATTTATAGATGAGAAGGGGAAAACCCTAACTAGGTCTATGAATAAATGGCCCTCCTTATTCATGAATATTTCTTGCCTTCCTTGACCACCTGATTGGAGAAAATCTGGGCATATCATGGAAAATATTTTCCATATCTTTCAATTTTCCCATGTGGCTTGATTGATAGAAGATTGCATCCAATTAACTCTTCCAAACAAGGACGCTTATCAGACTCCAAAGGCAATATAAGATAAAATCTTCAAAATTGGTTTTTCTTCTTGGCAGCAATTCAATCAGAAATTCTTCTAATTGCAATTGAATGATTTGAATTTACTTCCATGATGAGAATATGGATATTGCTGAGATGTTAATTGGTGCACATCATAAATATATACACATGAATATGTGTATGTATATATATAACATAACACTAATCCAGATATTTCTCAAAGCAAAGGGGCCAGTGTGAACGCGCTCCGTTTCTTTGGCAAAAAGTGAGCTTGACGGGGTTCGAACTCAGGTCTCTCAGCACCAATTCCTATGCCTTTACCAGTGAGCTACTACTTCTTTTGCAATTGAAATGAATTTGATGTGAGGAAGTAGCTCTTTCTTGTAGTTGGCCTTTGATTTGAATTGAAGGAGGCATTTTTTGACATCCTGTAACAACATACAAAAGTAACCAAAGTATCATTTATTTATTTACAAAAGATAAAGCATAAGAGTAATAAAATAAACACTTTTCAGTGTCAATCAAGAGTTGATCGGCAAATTCGATTATATCGAATTCGGGAAAGTACTTATACTTTCCAGTGTTTAAATAGAGATTTATTTATTTATAAATAAATAAGTGTTAGGTTAATTATTCACTAATTAGAATAAAAATTATAATTAAAGTTAGATAATTCGAAAGTAGGGATTATAACGTTATCGTTATAACCAATGTTTTAAATATAGAAGTGGGATTAGTAAAATTGAATCCGAGAAAGGCGTAAAGAAGTTGTTAAAGATTAAAAGATAAACTTTGACCATTTCGAAGTTATAACGTTGTTCAGTTAAGGTCTGAGAGGTAATTATACCCCAACTTGAGTGACTTCCTTCTTAACTAAAAAAATGGTAAGGTTTGATCGTAAAGAAGTTTTGGAAATGTTTTCCAAACGAGAATCAAAAATGTTTTTCTGATAAAAGAAAATAAGAATTTAGAATATAGGGAAACAGGAGATAAGTAAATAAATGAACTAAAGAGATTTATGTTAAATGATGTTTGTTCGATATAATTTCCATCCGGAAATAATATTGTTGTTTGCACACTTGTTTTTCTTTGATAGTTAACTCACCGACTATCGAAGTTTTGACCATTTTAACGTTGTTAATATGGAGAGACCGGTTGGATTATTATCCATAAAACCACTCTGTATTGGCATAAGCGTCGCGAATCATATATGCCAAAGATAATTAAAGACGGAGTAAAATGCAAGGGCTATCCTGTTTACAGAATAGTGCCTTCGGTTTGTCCAGTCCCAGGACAACTTGTATGGACGAAGGTCTGACAGAGTATATCCAATGGATCGCGTAAGTTGATCTGTTCAAACGTATTCACGTTTGGTGGCGGAGGAATTCGTTTCTTTTAGCTGTGTACCCGTGTTATTTTTGGATAAGTCAAATTGTGATTTGGCGGGTATGACGATGTGACATTTTAAGTAAATGAAGATGGATGTCTGACAGAGTATTTCCAGAAAGGTCACGTACATTGATTTCTTCAACCGTACCAAGAGTGGAAGCGGAGAAGGAAACTTCTCTTAGCTGACACGTAATGTATTGTTGTAGACGTCAATTAGTGATTTTCGATGGATCTGACAATGTGGCATTCGAAGTGAATCTATTGTGATGATAAAGCGTAGCTTCTAGCCTCACATCCGGTAAATGACAGAAATCGAGCAGGCAGCATGGCTAAGTCGGTCGCACCGAAGTAGGGTGTATAATCACCTATCTAGTGAATATTCATTTGTTTCTTAAATCTATCAATGTTGTCCCATATATATACGGGAACGGTTGCTGATCCCAACCGTTGGTGATGTACATTCGATACACTCAAGAGAAATGAGTGGTCGGTCATGGGTGGCTGAGTTACAAGATGTTCTTGTTGAACTCCAGTGTATGGTTCCTAGAGTACATTGATCAGAAGGTGGTTCCATACCTTGTCATAGTTGGAAATCCAATCATCCAATACGTGCTTGCGATTTTGATTGTATACTATATATGTAGTAAAGTGAGATGCAAGCGTTTCTGCTAGATTGATATTTATTTGTACTTAGACATTATTATAATATCAGAATGGTATTGCTTTGAAAAGTTATTTGGTTTCTCATAAGGGAAAAACCCGTTCCGTATTCAGGGCGTGGTCTTATGAGATATCATATACCTGTTTAAATGATTTGAGTTTATTCACACCAGTCCCATGACTGACCCGGAGTTTATTTTGTTGTTTTCCCTAAACTCTTGGGTGCCTAAATTTGTACGGGCAGTCAAGTAGTCGGGATTTTACAGATACACTTGGAGAGCTCGGAGCAGGAGGCTTCAGGATTCTATAGTAATTATTATTTCCGATGTGTTGTAAGTGCTGTACTCTGATAAGTGCTATTGTGTACATAACTGTTATATTTCAAAGTTATGTTATATATATTATATGTTATTCGTTCCGCTGTGAGGTTCGTGTTACTCTGATGTTGTGTGCTTCTTCTTCTTCTATTCTAAGTTTCTATCTTATATATTCTCACCTTCTAATTTCTTTCATTAACAACCGGGATTTTTCGATGTTTTGGTTATCGACGTCGGGCTTACGTCGATAACCAAAGCCGCTCAAAATCCGGGTTACTACAGCTTGGCAGGTTTGGGCCGGTGAAAAGAGTGGGTGAGGCCCATTTCCTTTTCGTCTAAGTCTAATTCAAATTAAATAAGGTTTAAATTTGTTAATTCACTATCTTGATCATACGGTATCAGATTGACGAACCGTAAGTTGCGTTGGGATCGTATGGACGGTGGCTACGAAATGGGACTAACTGGGAGTGAAGTAGAGCTCGTTACAATTTATGGCAAAATAAATTGTCCGTCTAAATCAAAGACAGTTAATCGTTTTTAACGATAACAATCCAATGTGAGTAAATCTCACTAACTCTGAACAGTTTATAATTTTATGTTGTATTTTTAGAACTGTTAGATATTGGCTGATTTACTGTATGTTGACTGTTTGATTGAACTGCTAGTCAGTTAGTTGAATTTCTATATTGATTCTTTTTAACAGAATAAATCTTATGGAACTGAAAGTGATGTTATCTATATTGTTAACATCTGTGATGCAGGGAAACAGGTCGGAGGAATCCAACTGGATTCCTCAACATTTATTTTACTGTTTTTCATATACCTTGATATATGTTGTGTTATATAATCGGTTATGGATTATGTGTGTTGGAATGATGTTGATCATTGTTATTCGATATTTTAAATATCTTAAAAGTCCCTGGGAGGTAAAAAGAATTATTTCAATGTATATTGAAATAAAAGGGATTTTATAAAATCAACAGATTTTATAAAAGGAAATATTTCGAAAATAAATAAAAGGGAAAAATGTTTTTAAAACGAATAGAGTTTTATAAAAGGGAAATCATTTGTAAAGTGAAGAACTGTTACTAAAAATAAATCTTTATAAATGAATAGTTTATTCGAATAAAAGTAAAGGGAGCTAATCGATGTTAGTTTAATCGATTAGAGTTAAAGTGAAAGGAGTTAATCGATGTTAGTTTAATCGATTTGAGTAAAGTGAAAGGAGTTAATCGATGTTAGTTTAATCGATTAGGGTTAAAGCAAAGGAGTTAATCGATGTTAGTTTAATCGATTAGAGTTAAAGTGAAAGGAGTTAATCGATGTTAGTTTAATCGATTTGAGTAAAGTGAAAGGAGTTAATCGATGTTAGATTAATCGATTAGGGTTAAAGCGAAGGAGTTAATCGATGTTAGTTTAATCGATTAGAGTTAAAGCAAAGAAGATAATCGATGTTAGTTTAATCGATTAGGGTTAAAGCAAAGGAGTTAATCGATGTTAGTTTAATCGATTAGGGTTTAAGCAAAGGAGTTAATCGATGTTAGTTTAATCGATTAGAGTTAAAGTAAAATGAGTTAATCGAATATAGTTTATTCGAAGAAAGTAAAAGGAGTTATCGAATATAGTTTATTCGAAAGGAGTTAAGTGAAATGAGTAATTCAATAGCGTTAGTCAAATAGAGTTAATCCAATAGTGTTAGTCCAATAGAGTTAATTGATAAGGGTTAATCGAATAGAGTTAAGTGAAAAAATCAATCGAATATAGCTATTCGAAGGAGGGTTAAGTAAGGAAGTGAGTAAAAGGAATATAAAGTGAACTTTGCCTATTTCAAAGTTAGAAATGTTGTTCAGTTAAGGTCTGACAGGTAGTTCTACCCCAACTTGATTGGCTTCGTTTTTAACTAAGGGATAGTTAAGGTTCGGCAGTAAAGGAAATGGTTTGAGTTGGCATAGCGATGTTTGTTTAAACATCTGTCTAAGTCCAATGAAGAAGCTTTGGAAATGTTTTCCAAATAAGAAACCAGAAATGTTTTCTAATAAAGAAAACAAGAAATGGAAATGTTTTCCATTTTTAATAACATATATTTTCCAAATTTAGAAAATAAGAAATATTGAATATAGGGAAATAGGAGATAAGTAAATTGATGAAATAAAGAGATAAATGTTGAATGATGTTTGATCGATATAAATTTCCATTTGGAAATAATATCGTTGGTTGCACACTTGTTTTTATTCGATAATTAAATCACAGACTATCGAAGTTTTGACCATTTTAACGTTGTTAATATGGAGAGACCGGTTGGATTATTATCCAAAGAACCACTTTGTATTGGCATAAGCGTTGCGAATCATATATGCCAAAGGAAATTGAAGACGGAGTTATGCAAGGGCTATCCAGTTTACAGAATAGTACCTTCGGTTCATCCTGTTCCTGGATGACTTGTACGGACGGATGTCTGACAGAGTATTTCCTGACGATCACGTATATTGATTTCTCCAACTGTACCAAGAGTGGAAGCGGAGAAGGAAACTTCTTTTAGCTAACGCGTAATGTATGGTTGAGGACGTCAATTGGTGATTGGATGGATTTGATGATGTGGCATTCAAAGTGAATCTGGTGTGATGATAAAGCGTAGCTTCTAGCCTCATCAACCGGTAAATGACAGAAATCGGGCAGGTAGCATGGCTAAGTCGGTCGTACCGAAGTAGGGTGTATAATCACCTGATCTAGAGTTTCATTTATTTCTAAAAATCTATTGTTGATGCTGTCCCATTCGGGAAACGGTTGCTGATCCCTACCGTTGGTCATATACATTCGATACACCCAAGCGAAATGAGTGGTCGGTCATGTGTGGCCGGGTTGCAAGATGTTCTTGTTGAACCCAGTGTATTCCTCTCTAGAGGTACACTAGCGAAAGGTGGTTCCATACCTTGTCATAGTTGGAAATCCATTACCCAATACGTGCTTGCGGTTTTGATTGTATACTATATATGTAGAACGTGAGATGAAAGCGTTTCTGCTAGATGATTATTATATTGTGTTGATAGACATTATTATAATATCAAAAGGTTTTGATATAAAGATATTTTGGATTCTCATAAGGGAAAAACCCGTTCCGTTATACGGCGTGGTCTTATGAGATATCGATTACCTGCTTGAACTGTTTTAAACTATTTTACTCACACCAGTCCCATGACTGACCCGGAGTTTATTTTGTTGTTTTCCCTAAACTCTTGGGTGCCTAAATTTGTATGGGCAGTCAAGTAGTCAGGATTTACAGATATACTGGAAGAGCTTGGAGCAGGAGGCTTCAGGATCATTATAGCTATAGTTATTTCCGCTGTGTTGTAAGTGCTGTACTTTGATAATGATATGTATATTCAAGTACAGATTTGTATTTCAAAGTTATGTTATGAAATATATTTATTCGTTCTGCTGTGAGATTCGTGTTACTCTGATGTTGTGTTCTTCTTCTTCTTCTGTTCTAATTTTCTATCTTATCTATCCTCACCCTCTAATTTCTTTCACTAATTACCAGGATTTTTCGATGTTTTGGTTATCGACATCGTGTTTATGTCGATAACCAAAGTCGCTAAAAATCCGGGGCATTACAGTTGGTATTAGAGCAGAAGGTTAATTGATTAACTTGGCTCTGTGGCGTGACTCGGTAGAGATAGGGTTAGTAATACCCTAGACTGAGATTGAGTGTATATATACGAGTGGATGTATTTGTTATTGATATAAAAATTTGTTTTATATTGTGTGGATTTATTGGTTGAGTTGTTTATGAGTTCTGGTCGATCAGTTTGATCCACTGTATCGGTAGGAGTTACTAAACACTCGAATACGATGGGTTGGCACGATATGTTTTGAAAAGGTGGTAAATTAAAATAAGTTTACCCAAGGTAAATCTTGATATAGAGAAGATATATATATCAAAATTATAATATATTGGATACATTGGTTGTTATTATAATCGAGTAAGATTATAAATTAAATGGTTATGTAAATAACCAATCAGAATTCATATAAGTGAAATACGTGAAATCAGAAGATTTAAATCTGAAATGTAAACCAGAAATTGAATTAAAAATCTGGAGAATTGGATAAGTGTTTGTAAATGGATTGGGATTAAAAATAAGGAAAATTTAAGATCTTGGGAGATTTTAAATTGTTTTACAAGCAGTGTGAATTATATTTTTGAAATGAATTTCAAAGTGGAAATGTTTAAAAATGGTTTTATAGTATTGAACTCACTTCGATCGCGGGAAAATAGATTCTGATGATGACAGCTGCATCATCAGTGTTCATTTTCGAGTTGTAAGTGACGAATTACTACCAGAGATACTGTTTTGAATTTGTTTTGGGAAAGACAAGTGTGTTGAATTTCAAAATAGAATTTAAAATATAGAATTTGAATTTTTAAATACATTTGGAATATTTACTTGTTTTAAAAGAAATAAAACGAGAAGTTCCTTTATAAACGAAGTTTATAAATAGTTCTTTTATAAACGAAGTTTATAAATGAAGTGAAAAGAATTATCATTGGATAATTCAGAAATAGAATACAAGTGTGAAATTGAAAGGGAAATCTATCTTCCAAAGGTAGAAATATCGATTTCAAAAGGAATTAAAATCGAGACTTATTTAAAGGAATTTGAATAAAGGAAGTTCAAACATAGAATTTAAACAAGAAAATTCAAAAGGGATTTGAATATAGAATCCAAAGGGAGTTTGAATATATGAAATTCAATGGAATTGAAAAAGAATTGAATATAGAAATTCAAAGGGGATTTGAATATAGAAATTCAAATGAGATTTGAATAAAGAAGATTTAAATAATGGAAAATTGAATATAGAATTCATATAGAGTAATAATGAAATTTGAATATAGAATTCAAATAGATTGAAATGGAATTTGAATATAGAAATTCAAATGGAATTCAAATATAGAATTTGAATATAGGAAATATAAAGGAATTCAAATATAGGATTTGAATATCGAAAGTGAAAATGAAATTTGAATAAAGCAGATTCAAATAGAAGTGAAAATGAAATTTGAATAAAGAAGAATCAAATAGAATTGAATTTGAAATTTGAATATAGAAGATTCAAATAGAATTGAAATGAAATTCAAATACAAAATTTGAATAGAAATTGAATAGAATTAACTAGGTCGAAGAGGAATTAGTTAATCGAGTTTTGAATTTGAAGTTGAACTTTGAAAGGTGAATTGGATTTGTAAATGGATATTCGAAATCGAATATAGAACTTAAATTTGAAATTTGGATTCAAATTAGTTAACAAGCTAGCTAAAATATATTTGAACATGTCATGTTCAAATATAAAAGTGAAATAGACTAAAGAGTTAATTAACAAATTAATTAACGAATTGAGTTAAAACGATCAGGTATAGTTAAAATAGATTGGGCATGTATAAATATACATGAGATAGGTATGGATAAGGTATGAAGGTATATAAATAGAATGCTCGACGAAAAGGTATGTATTTAATTCATATATGAGATTTTATGCGCCGTATCGGCTAGCCGCTTGGTTTTTCTCTTTTTCTTTTGGATTGGTGAGGGCCATGGGAGGCTATTTGAAATATCCCGATGCTCCCAGTACAAAGGAAGTTATGGCGAATTTTTCCGGGAATTTAAGGAGTTAGAATATTTTTAAGATAATTTGATAGTTAGGAATCAACGTATTGATATATATATAGAAGTCGATAAGGAAACGAACTTAGAAATAGAATAGTAAAATCAAAAAGGAAGATAGGAATAAAATCTCGTAAGAATAGAAAGAGGAAGCGTATACGTGTTTAAATTGAATAAGTAGTTGTATTGATTATTCAATTAAGTAGTCATATCTGTTTTGACGTTATAAATGTTATTCAGTCAAGGTCTGAGAGGTAGTTATACCCCAACTTGATTGATTTCATTATTAACAAATAAATAGTAAGATTTCAGGCTCGAAGATCAATGTTGAATAAGAGTTAGTTGAATATAGTATTTGGGTTGTCGTAACGATGTTTTACACAACATCCGTTTTAACCCAAATAAGTGTAAACTTTGGAAATATTAGAAAGAATATTTCCTAAGTATAGGAATAAACGAGATCGGAAAAGAGATAAGTAATTGGAATATTTTCCAATTATAAATAGGATTATAAAGGTTATCGATTTAGTAAATAAAGGAAGGCGATATTCGGAAATGTTTTCCAAATAACAAAAAAGGCCAATATGGTTATTGAAAATATTTGGTTAACAAATAGTGAGAAAGAAATAGAGAAGTGATTTAACTAATGGAATATTAATTAAGGGCTCAGTGACAAGTTCAAAAGGAAAATTTGATTTTTGAAAAGAGTAAACTGTTTAAAACTCCCAGGGAAAGACTGTTTGAATTGAAAATAAATTTAACAGAAATTTGTGAAATCAAATTTGAATTAAAGTAAAGCCAGTAAAGTGGTAACTGAGATTGAATTAGAATGATATCAAGACAAATTGGATTGTGAGATTCAAATTTGAAGTGTAATGCGATAATCAAGTTAAGAGTTAGGAATCGAGAAGGAACTCGAGATGGAATGATATTTGACTCGGCTATAAGCGAATGGTTGTGTTGTGGATAAAAGCAGATTGGAATTTGATTGGGATGACCTTTGTATCTGCTGAATTAATAACAGGTGGAAAGGATATAATGATATGCCGACAAAAAGGTACAAGTTTATATTTCTATTGGGTATAAGATTTATGAGCCGAATTGGCAAGCCGCTTGGCTGTTTGATTTTCTTTTGGGATGGAGATGGCCCAAAGAGGCGAGTTGGGGTTTGAACTATTGACCAGTACAAAGAAGGTGCTGGCGAAATTTTTTCGAACAGTTAAGGCGTTAGAAAATTTTCAAGATTTTTGAAAATTTTCGTTGATAAGAATTAATTAATAATATAATTGAATTTAAATTGGTTCAGTTGAAACTGAAGTTAAGAAGTGAACAAATATGTTTTAACCAGTCGATAGGGTCGTCCCCTACCTTTTAGCAATTTCGAGGACGAAATTATTTTAAGTGGGAAAGAATGTAATGACCCGCACTGTCAGGGGTATTATAATTAATTTATTTAATTATATATATCATGATGTAGTGAATTAAATAGAGATTTAATTTAAGAAAATATGAAATAATTAATTTAATTAAATAATTAAATAATATATTTAATTCAGAAATAATCAAAATTGGCTGAAATGGCGATATGGTGTGAACTGGATCATCTTTGATATTTAATTCAGTTTAGAATTTGAATGTAAATAACGAATATATTATTTGAAAGACAGTTTGAAAGTATAATTATATTATAATAAAAATCAAGCTCGAAATGGCGCTGTAGTTCGTAAATTGGCGATTCGAACTTCAACTGAATGTACATGATTCGTTTTAAACCGGATTTCTGTGAAACAAGAAACGTATGGAGCTGGTGGAGTATATCTTTCTAGTGGAAGAGAAAAATCGGGATTTCGTCGTGTAGATTTTGATGTATGTCCAAATCAAATTTTAGAAAAGTCGCTGTGGAATTCCTTTATAATTTATAAAGGGATTATTTATATTTTTAAAAGGGATTTCAATATAAATCAAATATCGGGTTGACCCAGAAGTGAATATCGAGTTGTAAATACATACAGGAATATTCTAGAGCTGTGTGGTATGCCACTGTGAATATAGACGATAATATTTAATTTTAAATATTTAATTTAATTATATTTAAATATATTTATATATCTAAATAGGCTATTTAGAGCGTTAAAAATAGCCACTTTTGCAAACGAAATCAGAATTCTACGAAACCAGTTTTGTTGGATCCGCAATATCAAATAGTTGTTAGATTTCCAGTTTCGTGATTTTTAGAGTCACTGTGTGGCCGTACGTATTTTTAGAGTGTAAAATAGTCAGTATTTCGACAGTTAAAAATACGCTGTGTGAGCATACGGAGTCGGAATTCGACGAAACCAGTTTCGTTGGGACCGTAATGTCGAACTCTAGCTACATGTCCAGTTTGGTGATTTTTAGGTATCGTATGTAATCACTGGGATTTTTAGAAGGCAGATACAAGGAGAAAATCGATAAAATAAATACAAAAATCAAATTGAAAATATCCCTCCCATTTTTTGAGGTTCCGCACAGGCCACACGGCCTTCGATCTCCACCACAAACCTTACCTAACCCATTCAAGCCTATATAAGGCGTATAAACCAAACACAGCAAGAGATTCCAAAGAAAGAAAAATCACAAACAAAAATCCACAAACTTCTATAAAATACAAAATATATATCATTGGATCAAGGGATGAAAGAGCTTCAATGATATGGCATTGTTTCTGAGTTCGAACTCATTTTCGTTCACTGCTGTGTGAGTGTCGAAGCTAGGGTTTGATCGATGTGAGCTGATTGAATCGTCGATGTGTGATTTGGGTGTTGGATTTGTGATTAGGGAGGAGAGTAGCAGTGTTTGGCAAATTCTGGGGTGGTTCGGTGATGTTGAGTGACGCACGGTCACTGTACAGTTCATCGACGAAAAACTTGGGTAGCGTGCGAGTTGAGGATTTTGGTGACGAGGACAGAGAGGATCTGAAGAGGAGTGGAACGAAACCTTCTATTTGAGTTTCCATGGAAGAATTGAGCCACAGGGTGTTGGGAGAGGGTAGAAACGAGAGCTGGAGGTTTGGGTTTTAACTGATTTGGGATGATGAAGTAAGCGGTATAGGCTTGGCAGGTTTGGGCCGGTGAAAAGAGTGGGTGAGGCACATTTCCTTTTCGTCTAAGTCTAATTCAAATTAAATAAGGTTCAAATTTGTTAATTCACTATCTTGATCATACGGTATCAGATTGACGAACCGTAAGTTGCGTTGGGATCGTATGGACGGTGGCTACGAAATGGGACTGACTGGGAGTGAAGTAAAGCTCGTTACAATTTATGGCAAAATAAATTGTCTGTCTAAATCAAAGACAGTTAATCGTTTTTAACGATAACAGTCCAATGTGAGTAAATCTCACTAACTCTGAACAGTTTATAATTTCATGTTGTATTTTTAGAACTGTTAGATATTGGCTGATTTACTGTATGTTGACTGTTTGATTGAACTGCTAGTCAGTTAGTTGAATTTCTATATTGATTATGTTTAACAGAATATATCATATGGAACTGAAAGTGATGTTATCTATATTGTTAACATCTGTGATGCAGGGAAACTGGTCGGAGGAATCCAACTGGATTCCTCAACATTTATTTTACTGTTTTTCATATATTGTGATATATGATGTGTTATTTAATCGGTTATGGATTATGTGTGTTGGAATGATGTCGATCATTGTTATTCGATATTTTAAATATCTTAAAAGACCCTGGGAGGTAAAAAGAATTATTTCAATGTATATTGAAATAAAAGTGATTTTATAAAATCAACAGATTTTATAAAAGGAAATATTTCGAAAATAAATAAAAGGGAAAAATGTTTTTAAAATGAATAGAGTTTTATAAAAGGGAAATCATTTGTAAAGTAAAGAACTGTTACTAAAAATAAATCTTTATATATGAATAGTTTATTCGAATAAAAGTAAAGGGAGCTAATCGATGTTAGTTTAATCGATTAGAGTTAAAGTGAAAGGAGTTAATCAATGTTAGTTTAATCGATTTGAGTAAAGTGAAAGGAGTTAATCGATGTTAGTTTAATCGATTAGGGTTAAAGCAAAGGAGTTAATCGATGTTAGTTTAATCGATTAGAGTTAAAGTGAAAGGAGTTAATCGATGTTAGTTTAATCGATTTGAGTAAAGTGAAAGGAGTTAATCGATGTTAGTTTAATCGATTAGGGTTAAAGCGAAGGAGTTAATCGATGTTAGTTAAATCGATTAGAGTTAAAGCAAAGAAGTTAATCGATGTTAGTTTAATCGATTAGGGTTAAAGCAAAGGAGTTAATCGATGTTAGTTTAATCGATTAGGGTTAAAGCAAAGGAGTTAATCGATGTTAGTTTAATCGATTAGAGTTAAAGTAAAATGAGTTAATCGAATAAAGTTTATTCGAAGAAAGTAAAAGGAGTTATCGAATATAGTTTATTCGAAAGGAGTTAAGTGAAATGAGTAAATTAATAGCGTTAGTCAAATAGAGTTAATCCAATAGTGTTAGTCCAATAGAGTTAATCGATAAGGGTTAATCGAATAGAGTTAAGTGAAAAGAATCAATCGAATATAGCTATTCGAAGGAGGGTTAAGTAAGGAAGTGAGTAAAAGGAATATAAAGTGAACTTTGCCTATTTCAAAGTTAGAAATGTTGTTCAGTTAAGGTCTGAGAGGTAGTTCTACCCCAACTTGATTGGCTTCGTTTTTAACTAAGGGATAGTTAAGGTTCGGCAATAAAGGAAATGGTTTGAGTTGGCATAGCGATGTTTGTTTAAACATCTGTCTAAGTCCAATGAAGAAGCTTTGGAAATGTTTTCCAAATAAGAAACCAGAAATGTTTTCTAATAAAGAAAACAAGAAATGGAAATGTTTTCCATTGTTAATAACATATATTTTCCAAATTTAGAAAATAAGAAATATTGAATATAGGGAAATAGGAGATAAGTAAATTGATGAAATAAAGAGATAAATGTTGAATGATGTTTGATCGATATAAATTTCCATTTGGAAATAATATTGTTGGTTGCACACTTGTTTTTATTCGATAGTTAAATCACAGACTATCAAAGCTTTGACCATTTTAACGTTGTTAATATGGAGAGACCGGTTGGATTATTATCCAAAGAACAACTCTGTATTGGCATAAGCGTTGCGAATCATATATATCAAAGGAAATTGAAGACGGAGTTATGCAAGGGCTATCATGTTTACAGAATAGTACCTTCGGTTCATCCTGCTCCTGGATGACTTGTATGAACGGATGTATGACAGAGTATTTCCAGACGATCACGTATATTGATTTCTCTAACTGTACCAAAAGTGGAAGCGGAGAAGGAAACTTCTTTTAGCTAACGCGTAATGTATGGTTGAGGACGTCAATCGGTGATTGGATGGATTTGATGATGTGGCATTCAAAGTGAATCTGGTGTGATGATAAAGCGTAGCTTCTAGCCTCATCAACCGATAAATGACAGAAATCGGGCAGGCAACATGGCTAAGTCGGTCGCACCGAAGTAGGGTGTATAATCACCTGATCTAGAGTTTCATTTATTTCTAAAAATCTATTGTTAATGCTGTCCCATTCGGGAAACGGTTGTTGATCCTAACCGTTGGTGATATACATTCGATACACTCAAGCGAAATGAGTGGTCGGTCATGTGTGGCCGGGTTGCAAGATGTTCTTGTTGAACCCAGTGTATTCCTCTCTAGAGGTACACTAGCGAAAGGTGGTTCCATACCTTGTCATAGTTGGAAATCCATTACCCAATACGTGCTTGCGGTTTTGATTGTATACTATATATGTAGAACGTGAGATGAAAGCGTTTCTGCTAGATGATTATTATATTGTGTTGATAGACATTATTATAATATCAAAAGGTTTTGATATAAAGATATTTTGGATTATCATAAGGGAAAAACCCGTTCCGTTATACGGCGTGGTCTTATGAGATATCGATTACCTGCTTGAACTTTTTAAACTATTTTACTCACACCAGTCCCATGACTGACCCGGAGTTTATTTTGTTGTTTTCCCTAAACTCTTGGGTGCCTAAATTTGTAGGGGCAGTCAAGTAGTCAGGATTTACAGATATACTGGAAGAGCTTGGAGCAGGAGGCTTCAGGATTATTATAGCTATAGTTATTTCCGCTGTGTTGTAAGTGCTGTACTTTGATAATGATATGTATATTCAAGTACAGATTTGTATTTCAAAGTTATGTTATGAAATATATTTATTCGTTCCACTGTGAGATTCGTGTTACTCTGATGTTGTGTTCTTCTTCTTCTTCTGTTCTAATTTTCTATCTTATCTATCCTCACCCTCTAATTTCTTTCACTATTTACCAGGATTTTTCGATGTTTTGGTTATCGACATCGTGTTTATGTCGATAACCAAAGTCGCTAAAAATCCGGGTCATTACACGACGATGTGGCATTCAAAGTGAATTGTGCCCAGATGTTCTAGACAGAAGATTTAAACATCAAGCCTCATCAACCGGGAAATGGTATAAAATCGGGTAGGTCGCATGGCTATGTGCGTCGCTCCCATCAGGGTGTATTTTCACCATCTAGAGAATAATTATATTTGTTCTTCTTTTTTGCTTCAATATCTCCCGGGAACGGTTATGTTGCTAGCAACCATAAGGTGATAATATATTCGGAACATTCATGCGAAGTGAATGGCTGGTCATATTTAGGCGGGGTTGCAAGATGTTCTTATTGGACTCGGTGTATTCCTCTCTAGAGATACACTATCGGAAGGTGGTCCCACACCTTGCCAGTTGGATCCAATCTCCAATAAGTGCCCTCGGTTTTGATTGTATACTATGTATGTAGAGCGTGAGATGCAAGAGTTCTGCTATATTGTTATTTATTTGTATTTAGACATTATTATAATATTAGAATAAATATGATTTAAAATGTTTTGGGTTATCGCAAGGTAAAAACCGTCCATATTTAAGTATGGATTTGGTCTTACGATTATTCTTTTCTTTCGAAAAGATTTTTACTTTAAAAATCAAGTTGGATGATACCCTTAAACCTAGTGAGTTTTCTCACGCTAGTTCATCAGGATGATCCTGGCGTTTGCAATTCTCAGGTCAGACCCAAGTTTTACAGGTTCAGGTTATCAGACTCTATGAAGAGACGAGTTGGAAGAGTTCAAACGTATGATATTATGCAGTTATTATTCTGCTGTGTGATTGTATATGAGGACAGGTTATCATAACTGTCCAGATGTGTTGATGTACTTTGATGATTGTAAGTTTTATTTAAAGCTCTCAGTAAATATTTATTTCTATATTATATTTTGTTCCGCTGAGATGTGAGACCCTGTGTTGTGTTGGTTCTTCTTCTTCTTCAATTCTAATATTTCTTTCTTTTCTCACCCTCTAGTTTCTTTTTAATAACTATCTAGTGTTTTCAATACTTGTGTTTTGGCAAGGAATACATATTTGTGTGTTATTGTCGGAATTCGGGCGTCGAATCCCGCCGGGTCGTTACAGGTACGTCCATTTTCATTATGTGTGAGATTCGTGTATGTCGTTACGAATATAGAGCGTTCAACGTAAATAGCAGTAATAAACGGTATGATAAAATAACCGAATAAAAACGAAACGTTGAACATACATATATATATATATATATATATATATATATATTCAAAATGTTAAACCTTATATTTCTTTCACCACTACCTATGTTTAAATTTTTGTGCCTACCTTAACAAAACACACACATGCCTACTTCTAAAATCTTATTTATCCTAAGTACAAAATCTGACCTATTGTTGAAAATCCTAGACACCCTAAGTTGAAGCTGAAACTAGACATATCTAGGATCAACGTAATCATCATCCTGATTTATTAAAAAAAGGTATAAAATATAACGTAGTTATATATTTTAAGTAGCAGTTTTATTTTTGTTGTGGTATCGGTTTTCCATGTAATGCAGTTATGCATGTTATATAAATGTACATGTGCATGCTATGAATTTAGCATGTGATATGGTACTAGTCTTGCAAGTGAAATGGTATACATCAGTTTACCAAAAAATTAAACCATTTTTACTTGATAAGGTTTATAGTATCAGTTTTTCTTAAGTTATGGTATCATTTTTGTCTAAATAAGAAATCAGTCTAATATGTTCAGGTTTTGGGTACCAGTTTTGCAGGTTTTATGGTATTATTTTTACATATTAAGAAAATTATGCTATTGTTAAGTGCATGGTATCATTTTTATATGTTAGCAGTATTATATTTTGTTTCTTTACATTTTAAGTATCATTTTAGATGAAATTTAAATCATTTGTAGCACAATTCTATTAGTTTTTTTAATGATACTAACACAATAGTCTAATTTGTTCTAACATAATAGTATTTTCAATCAAAATTAAAGCATTTTATGTATCGAATTTTATATATAATAATGATACAAACACAATAGTCTAATGTGTTCTAAGTATCAATTTTTGTAACACAATATTATCATTTTTGTGTTTTATGATACTATACTAACATTTTTAAAGCATTTTTCTTCTTATGATACTAACACAACAGTATCGGTTTTATGTTCAATAATACTAACCCAACAATAGTATCAGTTTTGGGTTTAATAATAGTACCATAATAGTATCATTTTCATCCTAACAAGGAATACTTAATATTATTCTGTATTATCTTATTGAATTCAATTCATTATCTCAGACTGTTCAACTTAAATTTGTTTTCTGTTATAAAATAAAACAGAATAGATAAGAAACAAGAAGCCATTAAAGAGAATAGAAAATGATAGGGGAGAGACTTTTGTTTCTGTTGCTTCAAGTGTGTACAATTTCTATTACATTGACTCCTTTATATATAGGCTCTGGAGCTGATGTTAGACTTATTCCCATGATGTGGGACTAAATAGAATATGACAAGAGCATATTCACTCATATATATTACAACACTCCCCCTTGAATATGCGTTTTCAAAATCTTGAATGCTCTGCTAACTTGAAGTTGTCCCTTTTAAAACATATATAATGATTGCTCCCCCTTATAATATCTTGCTTGCATATATCCGTTCAGTCAATACAACTATTGTCTGTTGCCTTCAAAACTCTATCAGGAACACCCAATGGGAAAAACCTTGAATGAGAAAAAGAGTACAACGTCTGACAATATGAATATCATATTAAAATGATATTCCTTAAAAGAGTTTGATGCTTCAGGATCAAAACAATGCCTCATTAAAAACCTTTTTATGAAAAACCCTGTGGGAAAATCATAAACAAGGAAAAGAGTGCAAATTTGTTTCATCTTTAGGTAGCATGTTTTACAATGTTACCGTAAGGGTTGATACTTCAGAATCAAGATAATGCCTCAATAAAAACCTTACTAACGAAAACCCAGTGGGAAAAATATTAGTGAAGGAAAAGAGTACATTATAACATATTTTTATATGCTCCCCCATATTTATAACTCATTATTCAATTAGTCTATTTATGTAGTCGACGCATGCCAATTTTGTACATCATCTTCTGGAATATGGATTTGGAAATTGCTTTTGAGAACAATTCTACCCGTTTTTCTTGAACTGAAATTGTTTATCCTCTTTCTTGTTATCCTTTCATTCATGCGCGAAGAGAAATTTAGAAGAAATGTGCTTCATCCTATCACCCTTGATATAATTCACTTGAATCTGAGCCATGCAAACTGCCTTGTCATCTTCATAAATAATAGTTTACTGCATCAAAAGATGTTTGATACTTCTGGATCAAAATGTTGCCTCGCCAAAACCTTACTAAGAAAAAACCGATGGGAAAAATCTTAGTGAAGGAAAAAGAGTACAATATACAATGTCATATTTACTACGTCAAAAGTAGTATGATACTTCTGGATCAATGTATTGCCTCGTTAAAACCTTAATAAGAAAAACCCAATGGGAAAAATCTTAAATAAGGAAAAAGAATACATTATAACTTTTGCATGTTACTTTTGGATTGATACTTCTGGATCATGACCCATGCCTCATTAAAACCTTACTAAGAAAACCCAGTAGGGAAAAACTTAGTTAAGGAAAAAGAGTGCATTATAACTGTGACGACCCCATTCCCCGTACTGTCGGTGACAAGGGTAATCTTTGGAATATAACACAGAAACAGATAATAGCAGGACAGAATTAAATAAATACACCAGATAATGTACAAATAATATACTAGATAAAAGTAATCATCAAAGTTACATAGTATACAGGATCATACTTAGTACAAATACAGTTCAGCTATACATAAATGCCTACAACGGAAAACAAACATAATATGTACAATAGGAGCCGAACAGCACAAAAAGAGATAAATGATAGAATCCATCTTCAGCTCCAGCTATCCAGAAAGAGCCTGCTAAAACCTGAAGACAAGGCTACCCATGTAGAAAAAGAGGCAATCGAGTTTGCGAGTGAAACAAACTACGAGTCAGTCATGGGACTGGTATGAGAAATCTACTTAACACATTTAAAATATGGCTAATCACAGGATCATGCCACTTTCGTGGAACGGGTTTACTCCATTGGATTGCCAGAGCTTTAAAACAAGTAAATCTTTTAAACATCGCAATGCTTTTTATAAAAATGAAGCCATTATAAGACTCAGTTCCCATCACACAATGCAACGCAAACCGAAGGATAGAGTTTTACCTTATAATGGCCAAAATATGATTGATACGAATAAAACAAAGGCATTTGATATTATTACTAGTGTTTATATGTTTCAAAAACAATTTCAATCATAACTATCAATCATAGACGGCATGGGTACCATATATCATGTCGCCATATATATATATATACAATCAAAACTGCACAGTGTCGTATTTGGAAATTGGATTTCCTTCATGAACCAGGGCAAAAGATAGTCCTTACCGACTTCGAGACAATCTAGCCCATGTCTCAGGACCCATACTCAGGTGGGCCCTTGGAGCGACAGGGCCGGTCCACTGATGTGGATTAAAATTTCTGAACACTGCGTTTCCCCGTCCCGTGAGGCGTAAATGAGCCAACGAATGACTCCATCAGTCCCGGATCGACCGATATAACCGAGGTGCCTCGCAACAGCAACAACCACATAGGTGAAAATAATATAAATGTCGTCCAGTTCAAGCACCGACACCACCTCTAACTAGAAAGAAACGGATGTCCTCCCTGAGGTCCTTTCCCGTTTCTGGTTCATACCGGGGTGTGAGGCTCGTGAATTCACGTTATACACAAAGCTACACTACACAGGCAGTGCTTTGATCATCAGCCACAAGACTTTGCTTTTCAACAGAAGCCCTAATCACTGCATCTTAGCTTGCCACACATGCAATTCGCACTATGTAACTGATGGCTATCAATCACACAGAATGAATTCCAATGTCAAACACACAGTCCATTTACAAGTCTGTTCTGAGTCTGAACGAAACCAGAGGAACTATATACCTCGCAAACCCATCGATCACCATGTACGTCTGGACGATCACCACTCATTATCCATATTTCGGGATGCCTCCCAATCAGGACATCAGTCACCATCCAAATGAGGTGAAGATCTCCGGTCTTCAACCACCGTCTCCATCTTCGATTTCTTATCGTCAATTCAGTTATTCAGAATGGGATAAACCCGGTCTTTCTAAGCAACATGCATATATAATAAAGTAGTTCTAAACAAACATAACATACGCCTTATTCCAACTCATTAGTCACTAACCGTAAATCAGTAAGAGAACGATTTCCTAAATATTAACCCCGAAGGCCGAAACCAACATCAGATCAAAATCCAGGAAACCATTCGACTTAGCCAACCTTCAGTTAGTTTCTAAATTCCACATCCATATCGTTTATAATATTTTATAACGATTTATCGCTATTTTTATTTATTTTAAAATAGCCAATTTATTCAAACGACGCTTCGGGCCATAACGCGACAATGGCGCTGTTTTTCTTCAGATTTGATTTACACATATCTGAAAATCTAACCGTTGGATCTTCTCAAAATTTACATCATTATAAAGATCTTTCCAAAACGAATCCAACGGTTCCAGTTTTGGGAAAATCTGACGGTTGGATCTCCCGGTACAATCGTTTGAAGTTTCGATTTCAAAATACGAACTGTAGCGTCATTATTCGATTTAATTTAATTATATTTATATTTATATATAAATATAATTGATTCTGGCGCTGTTTTTCTTTAGATTTGAATTAAACATTCCAGACAATCCAACCGTTGGATTTTTACACAGTTGGTGTCGTTGGAAAGATATTTCCAAAGCGAACCCGACGATTTCGGTTTCGGGAAAATCTAATGGTCGGATCTCCCGCACTAATCGTTTGAAATTACAGTTTCAAAACAAGAATTGCAGCGTCGTTATTCGATTTATTTTAATTATATTTATTTATTTATTTATATATATATAAATATAATCGAATCTTCGATTTCAAAACCATACGTTTTTCATACTTTTGATAAAAATGATATTTTTATCCAACAGATATTTATTTCAACACTCCACTATTTTCAACAATTCATGTATATAATAGAAATGTGATTTTTAATGTAAAACTATTTATTTCAAAACACGACTATTTTATATAGTTCATATAGATGATAAAAATATGATTTTTATTATAAAACAACTTCTTTCAAAACACGACTATTTTATATAGCTCATATAGATGATAAAAATATGATTTTTATTATAAAACAATTTCTTTCGAATCTGAATACCATTCAACACATGAATTTCTATTCAACGAATGAATTTCTATTCAACACATGAATGTTTTCCACGGTACATATATATACACTAAAAAGGTGATTTTTATATTGTTAAAACAGTTTATTAAAACACGAATACCATTCAACACATGAATTTCTATTCAACGAATGAATTTCGATTCAACACATGAATGTTTTCAATATTTTGTATATATATATGGTAAAAATGTGATTTTTATTGTCAAAACAATTTATTTAAAACACGAATACCATTCAACACATGAATTTCTATTCAATGAATGAATTTCGATTCAACACATGAATGTTTTTAATAGTTTGTATATATAAAATAAAAATGTGATTTTTATTGTTAAATTTTTTTTATTTAAAACACGTATCGTTCAACATATGAATTTCTATTCAACACACGTATATAGTTTCAACGCATGAAAATAATTCTAACACATGAATATTATTCAAAATTTCGGCAGCATAACGGCGGGGTAGTTAAAACCGGGGCCGTCCCTAGTACAACTCCTCGCTCTACCTTAAAGCCTCACAGCTTTTGACAATGGGGATTCATGCATCTAGTTCGCACGCAGGCGGCATATATTTTTTTATTTCATTTCCACAAACTAATCCTATGTGGTTTCAACCAAATAATTCTCAACCACAAACGGGTATTTTTCAACCACAATCAATCAATTTCAACCATAAACAATTCTAATCAACCATTCGCTATCAACCAAATTTCACACCAATCACAATCAATAAATATCGTCCATGGTTTGTGGACGAGGGACGTATATATATATATATATATATATATATATATATGTATGTATGTATGTATATATATATATAAGAATTTCACTTCTATTCAACACATATATAATTTTTACAACGCATATATAACTTATATATCGAACGTACAACTTATACAACGCTTATACAAGAGGTGTACAACGCTTATATAACTCATACATCGACTATATAATTTATACATCGTCGTTTTCCATATCGTTTATAAATTAGAAATCTCACATTGGGTTCCACTCCACCAAAATAGCAGAAGGCTCAGAAAAATATGCGGTCTTTTCTAGAATGTAGAAGACGTCCACCTGAGTCCAATGTCTCTTGTTTCACTGAACTTCATCAAGAAACGAAAAAGATATTATTTTTAGAAGATTAAATCACTTTGCGACGCTTTTAGAAGTTGAATCAGTTTAAATAAATTAAACTGTACCTTTCGGCAAGTGGTTCAAACAAGGGTTTGGATTTTTCGTCGGATCCGTGAAGGGGTAGGGCGATCGGAGCACACAGCGTCGTCGAGGGGGGTGTGGCGCCTCTGCGCGCGGTGGTGGGGTGATTTCCGGTGGTCCTAGGCACTGACGGCGGCGGTGGGAAATCGGTCACTTCTCGGAGGTGATTCTCCTTCTACACTCCACGAAAAATTACACAACCGGTATGGATTCGAAGCTCGTGTCGAGCTCTTCAAAATGGATCAAAGATTGCGTGATTTCGTTTAGAAATGAAGGAGAAATCAAGGAGATATGTTTGGAGGTGCTTTCAGCCGTGCGCGCTGGAGCGGGGAGACAGAAAGCGGGTTTTGTTAATATTTTTTTTATAAAAAATCTGATTGGCTGGTGGTTTTATAATTTCAAAAATACCCCTTTCACATACGAACTCCAATCCAAAACCAACGACTATCGTCCCTAGCTAAATACCCCCATTCCGAACACAATGGGATTTGGTTCGTAGGCTCATTCGACTGTTTCAGTCAGTTTTCCTTCAAATTAAAATATAAAACATTCAATATTTAATTTGAACGTACATTTCAATTTGCCAGGGCCACATACTAATTCTAAAAATTCCTGAAAAATAAATCTAGCTATGTTTTGACGATACGGTCCCAACGAAACTAGTTTCGTCGAATTCTGAGACCGTTTGAAAAATGGCCCATTTCTGGTCGATCCAATTTAATAGAAATCGACCAAACACATTTTCCTTTTCCATGCTCACATACTAACTACAAATTATGAAATTTGAAACCTAGCAATAATTTGACATCCCGGATCCAACAAAAGTGGTTTCATCGAATTTCGAGGTAGTTTGCAAAATGGCCATTTTCACGGGCGATATAATTTCTATAGCGACCTTTCTGAAAATTCATTTGGCCATAACTTTTGCTTCCCGCTATGAAACTTCGATTCTTCAGATTCATTAGAAAGGTATTCACCAATAGATTTAAATATTTTTGGTTTCACTCAAATCCATTTTGTTTTGCACCCGGTACAGTCAGCCAAAGTTTGAATTCAAATTTTGAAACTACCGCGCCATTTCAGGCCTTATTTATAGTTAGAAATAATAATATTCATTTTCAATGTCGATTCAAACCTTCTTTTCATCGTTACTATTTAATATATTCATTTTAAATGTTTTAAATTCGCTATTTTAGCCAATTTAAAAAATTTAAATTGGTTCAGATTTTCCGGGTCGTTACAATCTCCCCCACTTAAAACTTTTCGTCCCCGAAAAGGAACAAAGTCGAAAGTAGCTTGATTAATCAACTCTACATTCAATCTGGCTTCCATTCTCCAACTTTTCAGTTTCTGAGAATTTTCAAATTCTTCAAAAATTTGGCTAACACCCGGAATTTTCGAAATATTTCGCCATAACCTCCTTTTTACGGGGAGGGGTTTGGAAATTTATTGGGCTGTATTAGGTACCCAATAAATCCTATAAATCATACACATATTTATAGTGATATATTCTGGTGTTTACAGGGGAGCGTGTATAGATAATAACTCCAGAGAATAAATTCTCGTCACCCTGTCAAAGCCTGAGGGAGTGTGTATTTTTAATTGCTCCAGAGAATAAATTCTCGTCACCTCGTCCCATGTGGGAAATAAATGATCCATGTGCCATATCTAATAACTAGAGAGACGTGATTATTGTCAACTCCAGACCCGTGTGGGGTTTTTATTATTCTGGCAATTTACCGTTACATTTTATATGGTCCATATCAGTCATCAGTTCAACATGTAAAATATAGTCATCGCCATACAAGCCTCTCGCTCGTATGGTAAATCCTCCACCTCGTCACACAAGATCCAAATGCTTATGTAGTATATGATGAAGTATGCCTATGTTCGAGAAGTATGCCATGTAGTGTAGTTCAAAATTAATTGTTACTATCCTATGGCGACGTTCATTATTACACACAGAACAACCAGCACTCTGCATCCAATGGCATTCACAGGAGTTGATATAATAATATTTCGCATCCAACTCATTAAGGTTTACCTATTTGTCGGGCACGCAAATAAAATCTTTACTCAACAGCTATTCCAATTACCTGTTGAAACATATATATGCACATATATATATATTTCTATCTATTTTTACATCAGTTCAATGTGTGATTTAATCGAATAAATTCTACTATTCATTCTCTTATTAATTAAATTAACTATCGTTTTAATAATTTAATTAATCAAATCCATAATCACTCAACACAAACAACACTCAATTTGTTTTTTAACTTTTCAAGAATATACCTTTTACATATTCAAAAATCATATTTCTTAAAACCAAACTATATATATATAATCACAAATATGTTATTTATAAACATATAACTCTCGACTCGTTCTGGGGCACTTCTGACCCCATCTCTAATGAGTTATTTTGTTTTTGCTATATTCATACCAGGATATTACTGATCCTTTCTGCAATGAGTTACTCGTCCTAGAACACTACTGGTTCTATTTCTGACGAGTTCGTTAATGTGTTATATACCAGAGCTAAGCTTAACCAAAGCTCTGATACCACGTTGTGACGACCCCGTTCCCCGTACTGTCGGTGACAAGGGCAATCTTTGGAATATAACACAGAAACAGATAATAGCAGGATATAATTAAATAAAAACACCAGATAATGTACAAATAATATACTGGATAAAAGTAATCATCAGAGTTACACAGTATACATAATCATACTTAGTACAAATACAGTTCAGCTATACATAAATTCCTACAGCGGAAAACAAACATAATATGTACAATAGGAGCTGAACAGCATAAAAAGAGATAAATGATAGAATCCATCTTCAGCTCCAGCTATCCAGAAAGAGCCTGATAAAACCTGAAGATAAGGCTGCCCGTGTAGAAAAAGAGGCACCCGAGTTTGCAAGTGAAACAAACTACGAGTCAGTCATGGGACTGGTATGAGAAATCTACTTAACACAATTAAAATATGGCTAATCACAGGACCACGCCACTTTCGTGGAACGGGTTTACTCCATTGGATTGTTGGTGCTTTAAAACAAGTAAATCTTTTAAACATCGCAATGCTTTTTATAAAAATGAAGCCATTATAAGACTCAGTTCCCATCACACAATGCAACGCAAACCGGAGGATAGAGTTTTACCTTATAATGGCCAAAATATGATTGATACGAATAAAACAAAGGCATTTGATATTATTACTAGTGTTTATATGTTTCAAAAACAATTTCAATCATAACTATCAATCATAGACGGCATGGGTACAATATATCATGTTGCCATATATATACAATCAAAACCGCACAATGTCGTATTTGGAAATTGGATTTCCGTCATGAACCAAGGCAAAAAATAGTCCTTACCGACTTCGAGACAATCTAGCCCATGTCTCAGGACCCAGACTCAGGTGGGCCCTTGGAGCGACAGGGCCGGTCCACCGATGTGGATTAAAATTCATGAACTCTGCGTTTTCCCGCCCTGTGGGGCGTAAATGAGCCAACGAATGACCCTATCAGTCCCGGATCGACCGATATAACCGAGGCGCCTCGCAACAACAACAACCACATAGGTGAAAATAATATAAATGTCGGCCAGTTCAAGCACCGACACCACCACTAACTAGAAAGAAACGCATGTCCTCCCTGAGGTCCTCTCCCGTTTATGGTACATACCGGGGTGTGAGGCTCGCGAATTCACGTTATACACAAAGCTGCGCCACACAGGCGGTGCTTTGATCATCAGCCACAAGACTTTGCTTTTCAATAGAAGCCCTGATCACTGCATCTTAGCATGCCACACAGGTAATTCACACTATGTAACTGATGGCTATCAATCACACAGAATGAATTCCAATGTTAGACACACAGTCCATTTACAAGGCTGTTCTGGGTCTGAACGAAACCAGAGGCACTATATACCTCGCAAACCCATCGATCACCATATACATCTGGACGATCACCATTCATTATCCATATTTCAGGATGCCTCCCAATTAGGACATCAGTTAACATCCAAACGAGGTGAAGATCTCTGGTCTTCGACCACCGTCTTCATCTTCGATTTCTTATCGTCAATTCAGTTATTCAGAATGGGATAAACCCGGTCTTTCTGAGCAACTTGCGTATATAATAAACCAGTGCTAAACAAACACAACATACGCCTTATTCCAACTCATTAGTCACTAACCGTAAATCAGTAGAGAACGATCTCCCAAATATTAACCCCGAAGGCCGAAACCAACATCAGATCAAAATCCAGGAAACCATTCGACTTAGCCAACCTTCAGTTAGTTTCTAAATTTCACATCCATATCGTTTATAATATTTTATAACGATTTATCGCTATTTTTATTTATTTTAAAATAGCCAATTTATTCAAACGACGCTTCGGGCCATAACGCGGCCGTGGCGCTGTTTTTCTTCAGATTTGATTTACACATATCTGAAAATCTAACCGTTGGATCTTCACAAAATTTATATCATTATAGAGATCTTTTCATAACGAATCCAACGGTTCTAATTTTGGGAAAATCCAACGGTCGGATCTCCCGGTACAATCGTTTGAAGTTTCGATTTCCAAATACGAACTGTAGCGTCGTTATTCGATTTATTATAATTATATTTATATTTATATATAAATATAATCGATTCTAGCGCTGTTTTTCTTCAGATTTGAATTAAACACTCCAGACAATCCAACCGTTGGATTTTTACATAGTTGGTGTCGTTGGAAAGATATTTCCAAAGCGAACCCGACGGTTTCGGTTTCGGGAAAATCCGATGGTCGGATCTCCCGCACAAATTGTTTGAAATCACGGTTTCAAAACACGAACTGCGGCGTCGTTATTCGATTTATTTTAATTATATTTTTATATATAAATATAATCGATTCTTCGATTTCAAAACCATACGCTTTTCATACTTTTGATAAAAACGATATTTTTGTCCAACAGACATTTATTTCAACACTTCACTATTTTCAACAATTCATGTATATAAAAGAAATGTGATTTTTAGTGTAAAACTATTTATTTCAAAACACGACTATTTTATATAGTTCATATAGATGATAAAAATATGATTTTTATTATAAAACAATTTCTTTCAAAACACGACTATTTTATATAGTTCATATAGATGATAAAAATATGATTTTTATTATAAAACAATTTCTTTCGAACCCGAATACCATTCAACACATGAATTTCTATTCAACACATGAATGTTTTCCACGGTTCGTATATATACATTAAAAAGGTGATTTTTATACTGTTAAAACAGTTTATTTAAAACACGAATACCATTCAACACATGAATTTCTATTCAACGAATGAATTTCGATTCAACGAATGAATTTCGATTCAACACATGAATGTCTTCAATAGTTTGTATAAATATGGTAAAAATGTGATTTTTATTGTCAAAACAATTTATTTAAAACACGAATACCATTCAACACATGAATTTCTATTCAACGAATGAATTTCGATCCAACACATGAATGTTTTCAATAGTTAGTATTTATAAAATAAAAATGTGATTTTTATTGTTAAAAAAAATTTATTTAAAACACGTATCGTTCAACATATGAATTTCTATTCAACACATGAATATACTTTCAATGCATGAAAAATAATTCTAACACATGAATATTATTCAAAATTTCGGCATCATAACAGCAGGGTAGTTAAAACCGGGGCCGTCCCTAGTACGGCTCCTCGCTCTACCTTAAAGCCTCGCAGCTTTTGACAATGGGGATTCGTGCATCTAGTTCGCACGCAGGCGGCATGTATATTTTTTTTTCATTTCCACAAACTAATCCTATGTGGTTTCAACCAAATAATTCTCAACCACAAACGGATATTTTTCAACCACAATCAATCAATTTCAACCATAAACAATTCTAATCAACCATTCGCTATCAACCAAATTTCACACCAATCACAATCAATAAATATCGTCCATGGTTTGTGGACGAAGGGCGTATATATATATATATATATATATATATATATATATATATATATATTTATATAAGCATTTCACTTCTATTCAACACATATATAATTTTTACAATGCATATATAACTTATATATCGAACGTACAACATATACAACGCTTATACAAGAGGTGTACAACGCTTATATAACTCATACATCGACTATATAATTTATACATCGTCATTTTCCATATCGTTTATAAATTAGAAATCTCACATTGGGTTCCACTCCACCAAAAATAGCAGAAGGCTCAGAAAAATTTGTGGTCTCTTCTAAAATGTATAAGACGTCCACCCGAGTCCACTGTCTCTTGTTTCACTGAATTTCGTCAAGAAACGAAAAAGATATTATTTTTAGAAGATTAAATCACTTTGCGATGCTTTTAGAAGTTGAAATCAGTTTAAATAAATTAAACTGTACCTTTCAGCAACTGGTTCGAACAAGGGTTTGGATTTTTCGTTGGATCCGTGAAGGGGTAGGGCGATCGGAGCACACAGCGTCGTTGAGGGGTGTGTGGCGCCTCTGCGCGCGGTGGTGGGGTGATTTCCGGTGGTCCCAGGTGCTGACGGCGGCGGTGGGAAGTCGGTCACTTCTCGGAGGTGATTCTCCTTCCACACTCCACGAAAAATTACACAACCGGTATGGATTCGAAGCTCGTGTCGAGCTCTTCAAAATGGATAAAAGATTGCGTGATTTCGTTTAGAAATGAAGGAGAAATCAAGGAGAGAAGTTTGGAGGTGCTTTCCGCTGTGCGCGCTGGAGCGGGGAGAAAGAAAGCGGGTTTTGTTAATATATTTTTTTGTATAAAAAATCTGATTGGCCGATGGTTTTATAATTTCAAAAATACCCCTTTCACACATGAACTCCAATCCAAACCCAACGACTGTCGTCCCTAGCTAAATACCCCATTTCCGAACACAATGGAATATGTTTCGTAGGCGCATTCGACTGTTTCAGTCAGTTTTCCTTCAAATTAAAATATAAAACATTCAATATTTAATTTGAACGTACATTTCAATTTGCCGGGGCCACATACTGATTCTAAAAATTTCCAAAAAATAAATATAGCTATGTTTTGACGATACGGTCCCAACAAAACTAGTTTCGTCGAATTCTGAGACTGTTTGAAAAATGGCCCATTTCTGGTCGATTCAATTTAATAGAAATCGACCAAACACATTTTCGTTTGCGACGCTCACATACTAACTTCAAAAATTATGAAATTGGAAACCTAGCAATAATTTGACATCCCGAATCCAACAAAAGTGGTTTCGTCGAATTCCGAGGTCGTTTGCAAAATGGCCATTTTCACGGGCTATATAATTTCTATAGCGACCTTTCTGAAAATTCATTTGGTCATAACTTTTGCTTCCCGCTATGAAACTTCGATTCTTCAGATTCGTTAGAAAGGTATTCACTAACAGATTTAAATATTTTTGGTTTCACTCAAATCCGTTTTGTTTAGCACCCGGTATAGTCAGCCAAAGTTTAAATTCAAATTTTGAAACTACCATGCCATTTCAGGCCTTGTTTATAATTAGAAATAATTATATTCATTTTCAATGTCGATTCAAACCTACTTTTCATCGTTATTATTTAAAATATTCATTTAAAATATTTTAAATTCACTATTTTAGCCAATTTAAAAATTTTTAATTGGTTCAGATTTTCCGGGTCGTTACAATAACATACTTATGGATGCTCCCCCTGATTTAATAGTTTCCTCTGAATTTGTATTCTTCTTTCAATAACTCAAATTGTTACAAATACTTCTTAATGAAGTTTTTCTTTTAAAAACTTCATGTGCATTTCCACGCTTCAGGCATGTTTTCTTATTTAAAACGCCTTCCTTTTGTGATTTGTATGTTACTAATATTCATTTATGAATACACTTCAGGTGCTTATAATTTTCTGTTTCAATCAGGCTTGCATATTGCAATACACATTTGATGAATAAGACAACTTTCATTACAGCAACACTAAGCGGGAAGTAATCTACTCATCTTGAAGTATATTATGATTTTCATTACAACAATACTTAGAAGAATGTTGTAATCTATCATCCATGTTCTTTGTATTCTTTATGGTAACAAATGTTATTTATGTTCTTCGGGAACTTATATATTATAATAACTTTGCATATCGCAACTACCACTTCAATGGATATTAGGAGTTTTATTACAACAATTCTTGAAAGCAGGAAGTGGTCTACTCATCATGAGTTATTTCAAGATTTTCATCACAACAATACTTAAAAGAATGTTGTAATCTACATTTCTTGCTCTTTATCACTACCAAAGTTATTTAAATTCTTCTGGAATTTGTGTACTTTCATCGTTTATACCTTCAGGGTATTGTAAGCGTTTTAAACACTTTCACCACTTTAATCAATTCAATTATCTCTGAAAATACAATACTCATGGCACTTAACATGTTGTTGACACTATATGGTGCTTCAGTAACTTCCGTGTGCTTTTATCATTATATATATTTCCATTTTTATCTTATGAAATACAGGTTCATATCTTATGGACTACCAGTCCATATATCTTATTTAGGAGAATTTCATGATGGTTAATCATGTTTCTCTCTAATATGGGATTTTTAATCCATTTATAAATATAAGCTCTTTATTATTTATTAATTTATCATCGATGATTATTTCTTGTCAGTTCTATACATGATTTATTGAGATCTCAAAAAATTATCATGTTTTAGGTACCTAAACCACTTCTGGGGTTACTTTGACAATCATGTCATGGGTTTCTTTCAAAACACCCTTAAGTGTTTCTTTAGGAACACTCACCTCCTTTATTTTGCATCTTTATGACTTACTCCAAAAATATATTAAACTGACATTTATACCACATTTTCAGCTGTGATTTACACCTTTTGATCCTTCGGGGATTCAAATGTTTATTGGAGAAAGTCTATTAGGGACATAATTGGTAATTTATGCAAGTTACTTAATACTTTGCATAATTCTATATGTTAGCAAATATTTATCATCGATGATTCATTTATCCTCCCCCTCAATGTTTACAAACATTGTCACTTTAAATTATAAACCTTCTTTGGATTCTCATTTTGATCCATTATCGCATTATAACTAGAAAATACGTTAGATGTATTTCAATATTAGGAGGATAATGCTCTTATTATTGATAAGATTCATTCATATTGCATTGCTTATTCCCTTTCATTGATCTGATGACTTGGAGGAATTTTCTATCATTTGAATATGCAGAAGACTTCAGGTCAATCAATATTGATGTCAATCGACTTTCTGAAATATTAAATAATATATGCATAATTTATAATATGAGCTCATGACAACTTCAGGTTGTTTATTAAATATTCGCATGTATGTGTATATACATGTGTCCACGTATTCCATATGTAATTGATTTGCATATTCTTTCTCATTCGAGTTACCTATTTTAGAACTAATTGTTCATAAGGTTCAAATCATTAATTTTTGCTTATCAAGCAATGTCAGTGCGAATCTTAAAGATCGTATCATAATATCCAAAATATCTGATTTCGAACTATATTGAACTTCTGGTTCAAATGAAATATATGAACAACTTCAAGTTGTTAATCTATATTGAACTTCTGGTTCAAATAATATACAAACAATTTCAAGTTTGTTAAACTGTATTGAACTTCTGGTTCAACTGTATTGAACTTCTGGTTCCACTGTATTGAACTTCTAGTTCAAATAAAATATATAAACAACTTCAAGTTTATTCTTTAATACAATATGTAAATATAAATATATAAGAAAGATGCAACTCGTATTGAAAATTGTGTAATCTTTGGATGCATTATCATTATTGCATATGATGTAACTTCTTTAAGAAGTATAATGTTATTATTTCACACAGTTTCAACAAAGCTTTAGGCTTTTAAATTATGAAGTATTTCAAGTTCATTGATTAAGGAACTTCAATTTCCTATGCATATATATAAACATACATATGTATATCAAGTTTATTAATTTATTATGAATTTCTGTTTCTCAATCTTTTAACATACTTTTAATTTAGAAGCTTTTACATTCTTGCTAATCGTCAAGATTTCAGACTATAAACTTCACCAAAAAAAGTTTCTTTTTTCATAACCCAAGACTTCAGGTCTCAGATCTGAGTTATACAACATTTTTCATTACATTAGATATTAGTTGCCTAATACATTGACTAATAATACATATGCCTATTCTTATTCCAAACACAAACATACATCATTTAACTAACAATAGCCAATGCTTTTAATACATTTATAATAATATGGTAATACAATATATATTACCATAACGATACATTTAATGCAAAATAACGGAAATAACATACGGTCTAAATATATGAATCAAATAAATAAATTTTACTTAAATCAACATAACAAAATTTGGATCTAGCTACAGTATAGATCAACATCAAAATTGAAATAACAACTTTTGTACTGCATTCCCAATAATCATATTTTCTAAAATACCATATATATGCATAATGTCTAATCGAGAATTGAGTAAAAGTGCATAATTATAGAACCAAAATTTTACATTCTTTAATATGAATAATTCCATAAACTTGTAGATCTATTTATACATAAAATTCATAACATAAAAATTACATGTTTTAGGTTCAAATTATACAATCCATATAAAAATCTTTTAGATCTTTCTTTTCATATCAAAATTATCTCTTACCATTATAGAAACCGCGGGTTCTAAATTTTCCATTTTTATAACAAAAATTGCTTCTGCATACACTTCAGGTATTTAAGATCAATATTTAAATCTTAGCTTATGATCCTCGAGATGCATATTTTCTTTAGTCATTAAATTTGCATCATCATCTTTCTCATTTGCATATGAACTTCAGGTTCTTCATTTGCATATGAACTTCAGGTTCCTCATTTGTATATGAACTTCAGGTTCCTCATTTGCATATGAACTTCAGGTTTCTCATTTGCATATGAACTTTAGGTTCCTCATTTGCATATGAACTTTAGGCTCCTTATTTGAAGAAAAAAAATTATCATGTCATATGAACTTTTTCTACAAAAATTCTATCACTTTTAATTGTAGAAATTTCTTCTGGAGATATTTTATTATTTCAAATAAACAGATCTCTTCTAGAGATATTTTACCATTTCCAAATATACAAATATCCTATAAAGATATTTTGTTATCACCACTTCTGGGATGAACTTATCTCCTCCAGAGATAAATATATACAAACCATTGAAAAGTCATATCAATATACAAAAATACATATCAAACCTTAAATGCATTAATAAAATTAGGTGTATTAAATAAAAATAAGATTCAAGAGAGAAAGAAATCACTACTTCCGGAGTATATGATATTCCTTCAAGGAACATATCTTTTATTTATGTAATTGCAATGCAACAAAAAAATCTCTAACATCTCTTCTAGTATGTTGGATTTGCTACATAAAATTAAATCTCTAAAACATCTATTCAAGAGATTAATATGCATATTATATCTTCAGGATATTCAATTAATATAAACTGTACATGAAAGATGTTAGTTAGATGAAACCCGTTTAGAGATTTCCTATTGAATCCAATGTTACTGTCACATATTATAATGTGTGTGTCTCTTTTAACTTCTTCTGGAAGTACGATCTTTTTATATCACAACTTTAAAAAAGCTTCAGGCTTCAATTTTTCTTCTTCAACATATGAACTTCAGGTTCATATTATTTAAGATTCCAAAGAATTAATATACTTTATGATTCTTCATTTGTTTATTTTTCATAATTCACTTTTGGTGATAGATCAATATTAGATCTGAAATTAATACAATCTTCTAGATACGTATTATATTTACATTTGTTTCTCTAAGAAACAATACAACATTTCTTCCGGAAATATGAATTATGTAACACAATCAAATTAAATTCAATAAAGTTATCTTAATAGAGAAGAACAAAAATTTGTCGAATCCAAAAAAAATCACTACAATCAACGTATCATTTCTAAATCATGTAGGTATCTCAAATGTATATAAATTGAGTATAATTTTGAGATCAACAGTATGATTACATCAAAAAAAGAATCAGATCTATAATAGAGTGAGATCTGAAATATGATTAACAAAATAAGTATCAGATCTCAAAGTGTAGATCTATATGAGATCTACAATTATAAGGCAAAAAAAATCTAGAAGATAACACAATAGATTTAGATCTAGAATAAGATGAGATCTAACAAAAATGGAGATTTGAAAAATTAAATCAATCAGATCAGAAAAATAACCTACCGTTTTGAGATCTACAATTAGATCGGTTAGAACATCGTACTGATAGCATGTTATAAAAAAACATATCAGACAATAAACAAGAAGCCATTAAAGAGAACAGAAAACGATAGGGGATAGACTTTTATTTCTATTGCTTAAGTGTGTACAATTTCAATTACATTGGCTCCTTTATATATAGGCTCTGTAACTGATGTTAGACTTATTACCATGATGTAGGACTGAATAGATATGACAAGAGCATATTCACTCATATATATTACAACGTTTTCCTTTTTTTCATGTTATTTCTTTTTGTATTGTTACACAATAATAGTAAAGTATCATTTTTTATTTTAAGGTATAATTTACCTTAATTTTCTCTTCCTTTGTCTTAATCTTTCTAATTTCTTCAGTGCTTTTTGGATCCTTTTTCTTTTTCAACCTTTTCTCCCAAATTTCCATCTTTTTTTCTTCGATAACTGGCATTTCAGTGTAGATTAATTTATCATTTTTGGTTCATGCAGTTTCTTCTAAAGGTTTACAAATCCGTTTAATTTTGCGGCTCAACTCTCCGCTCTTCTTCAACTAGGGTTTCCACTATATGTTGAAGATTTTTGTCATATTCACTTAGGGTTTCCGTTTAAGGTTGCGTTTCGTGTTCGATTTGTGCTTGATCTAGTGTCGATTTTGGCTGTTTGGATAAATTTATAGATTCGATCGTAGGATATGATGGGATTTGTGATTCGATTGGCATTATAAATGAATTTTGTGAGTTTTTGATATGGTTAGAAATGGAATTCGTAAAAGTAGCATGGTAATAGGAGATAGAATATGCACGAAGAAAAGTATCTTTAATTTGGGCCTGACATTTGTCCTTTTGAATAATTTTTTAGCCCCATGTCCTTGTGGCTAAAGTTCTAAAACAATTTGAAAAGTTACCACATATGAGGCATCGCTATTTATAACTCTCTCACCCACTTGTATTTCCATTGAATTAATTAATTTACCCACTAACATACCTACCAATTAAGTTTTTTGCTTATGCATCCAAAACCCCCTAGAAGAAAACCTATCATCTTCCCGAACGCAATACATTTTAAGAGTTTTTCAATGCTCGCTTTTTCATTTTATGCACTTAACCTCTGTAACATCCATAATTCCAATAGACACCATTCAAAATATTTAATTGGTTAAATTGAAAAAATATATGTAAGTTAATGATGAAAACGAGATTTGATTAATTAAAAGGACCGATCCATGACTAGTCAACTAATTGGACCAATTAAAATTGGAAGATAAGAACGATTATGAGAAGGGTAAAATTTGAAAAGCTATTTCCTAACACTTAACCTCTCACCACGTCACATAACTCTCTCTTCTACACTCTTTCACAAACTAAACCACAAAAAAGAAGCTGACATTGCTCTAACGAAAAGATAAGCTAGAAGAGGGGATCAAAGCTTAGGAATGCAAGTCAATATAAATCTCAAGTTTCCTCACCTTTTAATCAAGGTGAATAATGATATTCACTCTTTATTTTTCTTATTGATTCGGCTCTAGGTTGGGATCTAAATTATTTGATACTTATATGTTTGCTTATGCCAAGTTTAGATGATAAATATATATGCTTGTTAATAATGTAAGAGCACTTTCACGAAGTTATCATGTAAGATTTGATTGGAAACCACATCATATAACTTCCAATTGACATGAGAGTTTTGGATGTAGTGAGGAACGCTATTTTTCAATGAGGTTCTGAGTTTACTAGTTTTCTAATTCTAAACAAGTATGAATATTTTTTGAATTTTCTAAGACCAGAAAACAGTTTAATTCGAATTTTAATTATTTAAATAAAATAAACAATAATCATATCCTAAGTAAATATATGCTGAAGTGGTATATGAAAAGGGATTAATTATGATTTTTTTGAGAATTTTCCAATATTTTTATGATTTAATATAAATTTTCTAAGCAACAAAAACCTAAATGTTTAATTAGTTAAATCAAATAAAAGAATTTTTGTTGGCTAGTTTTTGAACCAAGCCACCAAGGATATGAAGACTTGTATTTGGTGGACCAGGATGCTCCCACCTGGATACAACCGGTTCGCGATCCACTTTCTCCATCCACTCGTGACGAATCGAGACCGACCCGCTCGTGGAGGATGCACCGCGACCCGCTCGTGATCCCCTTGTTACGAACCACTCGTGACTCAGTTCCTCGACCCGATCGCGAGAGGTCACCCACGACCCGTTCATGGTATAGGGTCACGAACCGACCCTACGACCAAAGAATGGTGGCTAAGACTTGGTCATTCACGAATTGAAATTGAAGGAACTTGCGACACCTATCCATAACCGCCATTTTGACTACTTCTCCATCAAGCCACGAACCAGTCCGAGATCCTCGAGATCCGTGCCACGTGTCTTCACGAACTACCTGCAGATATCACCTATAAATAGCCCCACAGTTGGCATTTTTCAGGATTTTTTTTGGCAATTCTGAATATTGTTTCCACTATTACTGTTCCTCCATTTCTTATCAGTATTATCTCGAAATCACTGAGTGAATCATCATTGTAAATGTGAGATTGAAAGAAATCATTGATTGTACTTGCATTCAAACATATAATCAGAATCATATAATGTGGACGTAGGCTCGTTAAAGCCGAGCCACTATAAATTTGGTGTGTTTGTTGCATTTTCTTTCATTTCTAGTTATTATCCTCTGCAATTCTAGACAATTTGGGTGCTAGAACCATAATTTGGTCTAACATTTTGGTGCTTTTGCTGAGAACCGAAGTCTCAACATATCGGATTATTGCTCTAGTATTTGGATATTTAAGTGCGAAGAAAGTAGTCCGAACTTCCACTGTTTTCGTTTTTGAAGATTTTAGCAAATTCAAGACATTATGGCTGGAAAGAAGTCCAAGGATTCACGAGCTTCGCAAGCGAACGAAGCTGCAAACGAAGCTAATGAAGAAAGTGTTCGCGAACAGGCTGAAGTGGAGTCCCCGGCTCGTGGCTCGCAGGGGGAGACCTACCCGAGGAAGGGGTCACGACCCGGTCGCAGGATGCCATCACGAAAGAGCCTCAGAAGCAGGTCACGAGTCGACCTTAGGGAGCCACCACGAGTCGACCTCAGGGAGACACCACGAGCCGACTTCAGGAGGACATCACGAGCCAGGAGCCTGAAGAGGGAATCACGAACCTCTCTCACCATAGGACCACGACTCGACCCGAAAAGGAAATTATGGCTCGTCCTGCTCGTGCTGGCACTTCTGCTCGACCTAGTTCAAGTGCTCTAACGTCCAAGAGCGACTACTGATGACCAGCTACATGTTTCTGCTCCAGTAACTGAGGGAGATCTCTCCCGTGTGCTTGATATGTTGGATAGGAAGAACGATGAGTTGGCAGCCCAAAGACGAGAGAGTTCCTTGTTACAACAGAACATAACTGCATTGGACAGACAAATTGATGGTCTCCAAAGGCAGAGGACACCTCCGTCGGCCTGTCCACTTACTCCAGAGTACTTATCCTTGTCGAAGGAGCCTCCAAGACCTCCACGACGACCATTGGAAAGGGATGAGAATGTGGAGCAGCTTCGATTCGGGTCGCTTCCTTCCCGAGAAGAGGCAACCCTCAATTTGGGACCTGACAATCGTAACTTGAATGATCCCGCTCCGCTACCTAGGAATGGAGGCATTGTTGACCCTGTCTGGAATCAACCATTACCACCCCCTCGCCATGTGATTGACCGTGGCAACAGGGAACAAGGAAGTTCTGCTCAGGCCCCGGACTTCGCGGCAGCACGTCGAAGAGACATCGGAGGGCCCCGCAAGGCGAGGAGTGTTGATCCTGAATCTACATTGACTAATGCTGATGTTGAAGCAATAGTTAGGCAAATCATGGCAGACAGCCGTGGATAGAGGAACGAGGATTGGGGTATAGACCACAGTCATACGCCCTTTACTGATTACATATTAAACGTCCGATTCCCGAGGAAATTCAACATGCTAACTATGAACCGTTATGCGGGCAGGACGGATCCAGTTCAACATCCAATGAGGTATGCATGGTACATGAACGCCGCCGCTGCTCCTGACGCAGTAAAACGTAAAGCATTCCCGATATTCCTGGAGGATGTGGCATTAATGTGGTTTACCCGCTTGCCGGCACGATCGATATCCGGTTTCAGGGAATTGACTGAACAATTCGTAAATCAATTCCGGCTTCATGCTCCGAGGTCTAAAAATGTCATTGAGTTATCCCTCCTTAAACAGTGCCCTGATGAAACTTTGAGGTCCTACTTAGATCGTTTTAACTTAGCGGTCACGGAGGTTAGAGATCCTCATGAACAAACTGTCTTGATGGCCTTAATTGACGGAGTAGACAAGGATACTGAGTTTGAAAGATACTTAGCCGGCTAGCCGCCGCTGACTAGAGAAATATTATATGAAAAATCTAAAATCTGTTTACGTCAGGAAGAGATATACGCCAATCGGAAGAGAAAGACTGCTGATAAAGAAGACATACAGAGTAACATGACCATCAAACAATCCAGCGACAGTCCAGGAAAGGTAGAGGTTAATGTTGGAAATAAGAATCAGGGTAATGGCCGCCAATCTGGGAATAATAGTTGAAAGAAGAATCGGGGGAATGATTCTCAGAAGAGACCTCGGTTCAAGGCTTTTGAAAACTTCACACCTTTGAATCATACATTAGAAAACATTTTCCTAGATACATACAACATCCTTCAGTATAAGAGGCCTTCACCGAGAGATTCAATGGAGAAAGAACGTGAGACAAGAAAGTTCTGCCTTTTCCATCAGACCCATGGTCAGTCCACCAATGAATGCCGTCATTTGAGAGACGTCGTCGAGAAGCTGCTTCGTGAAGGAAAGTTGGACGAATACAAAGTTGTTCCGAGAGATAGGGGCAAGCTGGGCAGGCCCCGAATCAAAACCAACCTGCTGCTAGGCCTACTGCTCAGCAGAAAGGAAAGAACATTGTCATCAACACCATAGTAGGAGGACCTCATCCTGCTGGACACAGCTTTAGGGCAATGGATCAGTATGTGAATGCGGCCAAACACCTCGAAGTAGGGAAGTGCAGTAATCCTGAAGTTACGATCCCGGTAAAGCAGCATAAAACAATGTTTGATGATGTCATATTTCGTGATAGAGACAGTATCGGAGTTCATTCCCCCACCGAAGACCCTTTAGTGATCACGGCAACTATCGGTCTTGCTTTGGTCCACAAGGTGTTGGTGGACAATGGAAGTTCAGTAAACATTTTGTTTAAGAAAGCATTCGATCAGATGAAGCTTGAAGCGAAAGATTTGAAGCCTTGTGAGGGATGGATACATGGCTTCAATGGAGCCTCAACGTCTCCGATTGGATATGTGGAATTGTCAATAACTTTGGGAGGAGATCGGCGAAGAGTGAGAATTCTTCCGTTTGTGGTATTGGATATCGAATCACCTTATAACGCCTTCTTGGGCCGACCGGCCCTAGCAGAATTCAGGGCTTGTATTGTGCCTTGGTGTTTATTGTTAAAGTTCCCAACAGATGCAGGAGTGGGAGTATTCAGAGTTGATCAAGTCGCTAGATGAGCCTACTACATAGCAGAGTTGAAATTGTTGCTCAAAGGATTAAACATAGAGCCAAAGGGTACTTCTCCACCCGCAAAGGAGAATTCAGCGTAGCAATTAAAGGTAACCCCGAGGGAGCCGCTCAAAGAGCTGCCCGAGGATATAGATCACAGAGAGGACAAGGAACCTAGGGGCAGAATGGAGACTCCTAACGAAATGATCGAAGAAGTTCGGATCAATGATAATGACCCAGCGAAGGTCTTAAAGATCGAATCTCAGTTAGATCCTCTTCGTGCAAAAAAATGACCGACTTCCTAAAGGCCAACTTGGATGTGTTTGCCTGGACCCATGTTGACATGTGTGGGATATCCCCATCAATCATGAACCATTCGTTGAGCATTAACCCGAAGCATCCACCCATTAAGCAGAAAAGGCGAATGCCTGGACCGGATAGGTCAGCTGTCTTAAAGGAAGAAGTTGAGAAGTTGAGGAGCAATGGGTTCATTAGAGATTCGACTTACCCAGAATGGATCTCGAATCCCGTGTTAGTAAAGAAGGCCAATGGAAAGTGGCGAACCTACATTGATTTTTCATGTTTGAATAAAGCTTGCCCAAAGGACAGTTTTCCACTTCCTATAATTGATCAATTGGTGGATTCAACAGCGGGTCATGAACTTCTCTCCTTCATGGATGCATATTCTGGATATTACCAAATTCGAATGCATGTCCCAGACAAGGAGCATACCAGCTTCATTACCGATTTGGGAATGTACTGCTATGTAGTGATGCCTTTCGGTTTAAAGAATGCTGGAGCTACATATCAACGGCTAGTGAATATGATGTTCTACAACCAGATCGGGAAGTCGATGGAAGTGTATGTTGATGATATGCTTGTGAAATCCATACAATCATCCAACCATACTACCGACTTAGTAGAAATGTTATACATCCTTAGGCGATACAAGATGAAGCTCAATCCTCTGAAGTGTTCATTTGGAGTTGCCTCTGGAAAGTTCTTGGGTTTTATCGTTAGCTCGCGTGAAATCGAAATCAATCCAGATCAGATCGCAGCAATCAGAAACATTCAAAAGCCAAGGCAAATCAGAGATGTGCAAAGCCTTGCTGGGAAAGTAGTTGCATTAAGTAGGTTCATCTCTAAAACTACATAACAACCTTCAAATCATCCACGAGGCATACGCCTTTCTCCCTTGCTTTCGGGTCTGAGGCAGTCATCCCGGTTGAATTAGAAGTACCATCTTACAGGGTCATTTACTACGACCCAATGACTAACAATGAACTGCTCCTCGAATCCCTGGATATGGTAGAAGAGAAAAGGGACGAAGCGGACCTACGTGCCTTGAGGCACAAATAGCAAGTCACTCGGTATTACAACAACGGGTCCGAGCTCGAACCTTTGAACCCAGAGACTTGGTTCTAAAGCGTGTCTTTCCACCCCCCAGTACATTTGGGCCCGAAATGGGAAGGTCCCTATACCATCCTACGGAAGCTTGATAAGGGATCTTTCAAGCTAGAGACCGTGCATGGAAATGAAATCCCCAGAGTGTGGAATGCCCAGCATTTTCGGCACTACTTGACATGAAATTGTCATTTTGACCCTTTTGTTTTTAGGACCATGTAAAAAGGCACGCCTTGCCTAGAATAGTCCGGTTATATAAACAAAAGATTATAAAGTGGACGTAGGTCATGATTCGACCGGACCACTATAAAATATCATGTGTCATTTACTTTTACCGCACCATTTCCTGTTTACCCCGCCGTTCTTTACTTATATGAATCATTATAATCTTTTAAATTTGCTATGAACCATGCAACAATCTCGAAGCACGTAATTCAAAGTGCCTTCTATTAGATCAGAAGGTCAACAGTGTGCAGGACATCGAGGATGCGATGAAGTAAGCGACACAACCACCGACACTCTACTTCTCGTGACCTGAGAAAGAGTACAAAGGACGAGGAAATGGATTGTCCACGAGATGTGAAGGTGTGCCGTGATTATAAAGACCGTCTCGACTGCACTCTACCCTTGGCATTCGACGGGAGAGTATAAAGGCGGCAGAGATTGGGCGCCATGAAAGAACTCCTACCCCGCTGAAGGAACGAAGGGAAAATTGAAAGCTGAGTTCGAACTCTATCCTGGGCATACGACAAGAGAGTATAAAGGCGTTTTGATTAAATGCCGTCAAAAGGCTCCTACCCCGCTGCAAAATCGGGAACAAGACTGAAAGCCGAGCCCGACCCCCTCATTTCCAAGCATGGGGGCAGCACATACATGACTATAATCAATCCTCAATAAGTCCTGGCCAGGCATCATATTAATGATTGATTAGGGGCATACTCATACACATATATGCATAGTGCGGGAATTTTTTTAATTTTTATTTGCACATGATTCTGACTTAGTTATGATTCAAATATTTGTGACTAAGTATGATAAACTTGCAGGTACACAATGATGCAAAAGAAACAAATTTTCATTTACTAAGCGTAGATTTACAAGACAAGGCTAGACAAAATACGAGGGTCGTACTTGCAATTACATCATAAGGCCAGTGGAACAACTAAAAAGAGAATAGACACAAATAAACTGGCTCTACTTGAGCTTCGGGGATGACCTTGGCCTCTTCTCCTTCTTTTGCTTCTCCGGCTCCTCCTTGTCGGCATCAAATTTATGCTGCTTCTTCCTTTTCTTCTTATCCGAATGAGGATCCTGTGGAAGGTCAGAAGATTGGGATGCAAGCTGTGTATTTATCGATTTAGCGGACAACTTTATAATTAACCCAGATTTGGGATCAGCTGCAGAGATAGGTCGCACATTTAGAGGCTCTTACTCCTCTATTTTTAACTTCAGCTGTTCATCCTTATTAGCCTTCATGTCGGCCAGAGTCATGTTGTCATCATTCTTGGTCTCTCCTGTAATGGCGACCTCCTCCTCTTCATCCCTATGGCCACCGTCGGTATCGTGTAAGGCTTGAATAATTTTAGCATCTTTAGGAACATCGGTGCTTAATGCCACAATGGCCTTCTCGGTTGCTCCAGCCTCATGTTGCTCTGGGACCTCAGGAATTTCGGTACTTGATGGCATAATCCTCTCGGTCTCTACCTTCTTTTCTACGACCACCTCCGTAGACTTAACACCTATATTATGAGAAGTAACTGTTGTTAGTTTGGGAGAAAATGTGGTCTTCTCTATTGTTTGCTCCACAATGCGACGATAAGTTACAATAGCTTTGACAAATTGTGGAGAGAATATGGAGATACCTTCAGCTGACTCCTCACCCGAAGCCGCAGTAGAAACCCCAACTGCTGGAGGAACTGGAACCCCAGAGATCAAGGGATCGTCCGGGTTATACTCCTCAACCTCAGAAGTCTTGGGCTCCGCTGCTGAGCTTGAACCTTCATCAATTTTGTTCTTACCCTTGAGTTCAAGCCTCTCTTTCTCCATGGCCTCTTAAATTTGACACCAACCCTCTGCTAAAGTCTCAGGCTCTCCACCTCTGAGAAAAATCTGCATGAGTTGGTCCTCATCGATTTCCTCGACCTTCAAGCGTCGCTTCTCGCTCTCAACAATCTGCTCCCATACATTAACCAAGGTGGAGGGATAGTTACTGATCCAAGAAATATCTCGAGTTCGAATGACTTGAACAAAAAGTCCATTAGCAGTTCGTCGAACTCCTCCATCTCCTTCTCGGCCGCAGCAAGTTTGGCAGTAGCAGTAGAGGTCGACTCGAGGGCGACATTAGCATTACCTTCGGTAAGAGCTGTCCGTTCCTCAGCATGAGCAAGTTTTCGTTTAAGCTTGCATTTTCCTTTTCAACATGGGCAAGATTGTCCTTTAAGCTTGCCTTTTCCTTTTCCCAAGCAGCCTTCTTTGCGGTAAAACGATCCTGCGACGCTTTTAGCTCAGTGTTAACCGTCTTGAGATCCTCTATCTCTTTCTTTAGAGCCACCCACACTTGGCTATTGGAGTCAAACTCAAAATGGAAGTGTTTCTTCGTGCTTTCTAACTCAATTTTTTAATTTTCAACATCACGCCAAGCTAAAGCGAGCTGAGCTTGCGCATCCTCGAGTTCCTTCTCTACCTTGCCCCTGGCCTTAGCATCGTGATCAATTTTCACCCTAGCCCTGGCATCATCTATTTCTAGACGGTTGATAACATCTGAAAGATTCTTGGCGTGTTTCTTCATTACCCTATATTGTTTGGCCACAAGACCGATTTGGCCCACAACTTCGGTATCCTAGTCCTCGGGAATCAGTTCAAGATCTGTAACAAACATAATCCTTTCAAAGTAAATATCAGGGAACTGCTTTCGCAAACGCTCCAGTTTTTCCTTAATGTCAGGAGTAAGGGCAAGCTCCTGTACAGCGGTAGTATCCAAGTTGTGCTGACCAGAAGGGACAATAGCTGCCTTCTCCTTTTCCAAATTTTTGCCTGAATCCTTGTCTTTGTCTTTGGATTCATGATGCTTCTTGAAAGATTTTCCCTGAGACGGTGTACTCTTAGGAGGAGTTAGAGCTTTGGGAAGTTGCATGCCTCCCGCCTGTAGCACTTGACGACTATGGTACTTTCCGGGATCCTGCTTCGAAGGAGAGCGAGACCGTGTAGAGTGAGACTGATAAAGATCACAGTGTCGTTGACTATCTCTTCTCCGACTGTTACTGTTGTCTTGTTCATATATGGGATTGAGTCTGGGAGTGCAGCCACGAAGTTCACGATGAGAATATGAGTGGTGACAAGACATTTTTCCTGCAAAGAATGACAAACAAGTATAAGACCCATGAATACAAATAGTACATGAGTGATGTGGCGAGTGGTGCATGTGATTTGTGTATCCCGTGTAATCCCCCCTAACAGACTAGGGCCCGGAGCTAGGCTCGTCTGTACAGTATCTTTCTCTTTGGTGGGAGTGGTTTCTTCCTCAGAGACAGGGAAGAATGGTTCCCCTCCGAAGTCTTTAGGTGTGTAGATGTTATCTGGCAGGGGGATTTTTCCTAACTCCCCAAATATCTGCTCCTCTGTCAATGTGTCATGGGTGGTAGGCTCTACTGGTGGTGGAGTCCTCGGGGGAGACTGCCCCTTGCACACTGGAACCTCCTTTGGCTCATCAGCTCGGATTTCATCTCCTTTGTATACATTCAAATCCTCATCATCCTGGTCAATCATCTGCGAAGGACTCTTACGAAATTCGGTCGTCTTTGTAGCTCCCATGGTCACTTGCCCATCGGTTGGGGGCATGCTTCTGGATTTCCCAATCGTTTGAGCAGGGGGCACATACTTATAAGGCTTGCCTTCTTTACCAAGCCCGAATCTAATGTCGAGGAGGTGATGTTTGTGAAGACTCTCATCAGTCATACACTCCCTGATCCTACAGAGATTCGACTTTCTTTTTACAAGGCAGGACAATCGGTCCTCGTACACCGAACCTTCTGTCTTTTGGAAATTATGAGCTGTACAGGGAAAGAGAAATATTAGCACTTCAATCATATGATGGGAATATGTGATGAAGGATTCGGAACCTACTTGACTGTAGTCATTTCCTCGCACATCCAGATTGATGTTTTATGTAAAACCAGTCAGACTTAGCATCTCCTAAATTGCTATGTCCATCTGACAATACCTTCCTGGAAGGGATCGATTCAAAGAAAATGAAGTTCGGAGTCCCCGTGGAGCGATGCTTGAAATAGTAGTAGAAGTTTAAATCTTTGAAGGTGAGCTCAGTCTCTAGAATTTCTGCATATGCAGTATACAAGGTGTATAGAGCACCATAAGCATTGGGATGGAGTTGCATGGGGGAAATGCATAGTCGTCTCAGAAAATCAACGACGATCGGAGGAAACGGAGGAATAGCACCTATCAAGCACATGACCCTACTGATAGCTATGTACCCTTCCAGAGCAGAATGAGGCCTATCTCCTCCCTCTGGAGTTTTCACATCGACTCAAGGAATCCCGTGTCTCAAGCAGATCTTCTTTAACTTTATATCGTCCAGCTTGGAGGCTATAGAGTCACTCAGTTTCTCTTTCTCTACTTCTTTAACACACTCGATTTCGTCAGAAGCTCGATCATCATCCTCTTCCTCAAGTGACATGCTCTCAGAAGATGCTGATTCTGTGTCAAGATCTGTTTTGTAATCGGAGTCAGAGTTACTCTAATCTGGATCTGACGGGAGTACATCGGGATTATAATAGTTTGACGACTCTGGATCTGCATTTTTCTCTAATATTCTTGTTGAGCATCTATCAGGCATGGCTGTTTTGTTAATAAACAAAAGTAGGATGGACTAGAAGGCAATCACCCGTGAATCTCACGTTTGTGCAAGTGTCGGTGTGTGTAAGTGTGTACGGTGCGGAAAAGAAAAATACAGAGGCAATCAGATAAGCATGAAATTAGTCGTTGTATGTCGCTTAGTTCAGCGGTCGTCCAATTCAGAAGGTTCATCTTAAAGGCTCTATCCTAATTGTACGTTGATGTGTTAGAGTTGCATCGAATTTAGGTCAGAAGGCAAGTCGGTTCGTTGGTTATGATGATCTGTTATGCTTTAATGCACGGCTTGTGGCAGAGAAATTGGCTCGTGGGGAGAAGCTCGACTCGTGATCAGGATGTGGCTCGTGGTTGAGTACCATCATAGGCATGACGCCGGCTCGCCCTGGGTGGCTCACGAAAGAATGACCAGGTCATGAAAAGGGGCTTGCCTTGAGGCCAAAACTGCGAAACTCATCGACTCGTGAATGAGCGGCTCGTTGGTTTCCCTCATGACCCGTATTACTGTCCTTGCCTACGAACCGTACCCCTTTTTCATCCACAAACCAACACTTTGCCTTCATCCATAACCCGCCTCACTTCCTCCATCTCATCATCGTCATGAACCACTCATCATGCCATCCATGAATCGACATGTTGGAGCTCGTCTTCCTCCTTGACAACTCTTTCTCCTACCAGTAAATCCACGCCCTCCATCCAAATCGAAACCAATACATCATCTCCACCTTCAGGCATCGACACTGCAAACTCCGTTGCCATCATCGCTAGTGGCTAGCGACGGCCTCAGGCATCCGCAGCAAACTCGACGGAATTAAAGAAAAACGAAGGAGAAACTAAATCACAGTCGAGATCGTTATGATTACCTCTTTAGATTGGATTTAGGGGCGGTGTTGATTTTGGGGAAAGTATGAGTTAGGGTTTCGAGCTGGAGGAATAAAGCTGCGGCGGCAAGAGTGAAAAAGTAGAAAGGAAGAAGGAGAATGGGGGGCTGGCTTATATAGCTTACATAGGGGCCTTTGGTCTCCCCTATTTTGCCTTATCGGATCGACCAGGCCCAGTAGACCACGAGCGCACCAATGAGCCCACTGATTGCTCGCGCAACAGCCTGATCTACTGCCGGTTCGTGATACACACCCAAGGGGCACGAACCGTGGCATAACCCGGCGACCCAGACTTTGACACGACTACTGGATTAGAAAGCTAGAGGTTCCTACTTACAGAAGCAAGGAAGTTATTTAAGACTATTTTTACAAAAAGGGTTCACCTGTAGAATTGATCGCAATGTGTTCCGGAATTTAAGAGATCAAAGTCAATCAATAAGCAGAGAAATAATTGGAAACCTAGCCTGATATTTATACTTGTCAAAGGACACGACTATTTGAAACATCATAGCCGTACAAGCAAATGTAACTGTTGATCCATACCCTTCCAAGAAAAGGTACTTCGACAATTTTGAAGCATGTTCTATCCCTGATAAAACATACTTCGAGGGGGCAAAATGTTGGCAAGTTTTTGAACCAAGCCACCAAGGAAACGAAGACTTGTATTTGGTGGACCAGGATGCTCCCACCTGGATACAACCGGTTCGCGATCCACTTTCTCCATCCACTCGTGACGCATCGAGGCCGACCCGCTCGCGGAGGATGCACCGTGACCCGCTCGTGATCCCCTTGTCATGACCCGCTCGTAACTCAGTTCCTTGACCCGCTCGCGAGAGGTCACCCACGATCCGTTCATGGTATAGGGTCACGAACCGACCCTGCGACCAGAGAATGGTGGCCAAGACTTGGTCATTCACGAACCGAAATTGAAGGATCTTGCAACACCTGTCATAACCGCCATTTTGACTACTTCTCCATCAAGCCACGAACCAGTCCGAGATCCTCGAGTTCCATGTCACATGTCTTCACGAACCGCCTGCAGATATCACCTATAAATAGCCTCACACTTGGCATTTTTCAGGATCTTTTTTGGCAATTCTGAATATTGTTTCCACTATTACTGTTCCTCCATTTCTTATCAGTATTATCTCGAAATCACTGAGTGAATCATCATTGTAAAAGTGAGATTGAGAGAAATCATTGATTGTACTTGCATTCAAACATATAATCAGAATCATATAAAGCGGACGTAGGCTCGTTAACACCGAACCACTATAAATTTGGTGCATTTCTAGACAATTTGGGTGTTAGAACCATAATTTAGTCTAACAATTTTTAACAAAGGGTTTGCTTATATTTTGAATATTTTAGTTCTTTGATCCTAGACACAAAACTGAAAAGAAATTTTATTAACTAATTATATTTTGCCAAATAATAAGAGGTTGATGAACAACGACACTACCACCATACGAAGTAGATCTTTGGCTTGTTCCTTGGAGGAGCACAAGATACTTAACCAACTTAGTATGGAGTGTTTTAAAACAAAGATGAAGCGAAGGGAAGGCTTTAAAGAGGCACTTTGCTTTGAACAGGGAAAGTTGCTTCTCTATAAATAGTTTTAAAACAAACTAACTTCCTTGTTTTGATTCGCATCAAAGCAGTTTGCTTCAAGCTGCCATTAAACTAGTTTTGAATAATTTTAAAGAGACAAGTCTTGTTATTTACTACAACAAAACGTCCTTTTTACAACGGGTAATGCCCATTGTAATATGGGTTTCGCAGTAGCATTGTGGTTGTTGTATTAGGCCACGTTGTAATAGGTTACTTTTTTATAACGGCCGTTGATAGTTGCAATAGACTCTATGACAAGGGTTAATGCCTGTTGTATTAGTCCTCGTTGTAATATTTCATTTTTTTACAATGTTCATTGACCGTTGTAATAGACTTTATAGCAACAATTTATTGCTCGTTTAGACCACGTTAAAATCTATCACCTTTTACAAAAGGCTCTGATCGTTGTAATATAAAATATTTACGAGAATTAAAATATTTAACTCAGCTAATTTTGAATAGATATTTTATTCAAATAAATATTGTATTACACTTTTGAATAATACATAGTTATGTTTCTCTGTGTTACACAATCACTACACATGTTGCACTGTGCAGCCCAGACTGTTGCATAGGCATCCCAACCAGGCTGCACTGTGCAACCCAAAAAAAAAACTATTTTTTTTTATTTCTATTATCCAATACTTGGATATTAATGTTTTTTTATTTGAATTTTGAAGGCACTTTTTTGAAAACTAAAAATAGTTTATGTTCTCATTCTTTAACTATATAACAAAAGAAAAAAGACAATAATGTTTTTTTAATTAATAATTTAAACCAATTCAAAAAAATAGATAAAGTTTTGCAGTTCGTTTTAATACCTAAGTATAATGGGGGTGCTTATATATTAATGTGAAACGATTGTAATTATGTTCTCATATATGGACAAGTACTTTGTCAACTTTTAACGAATTTTCTTAAGCAAAAAAATAGATATACTGGGTTATATCTATCCCGTAATCCCTTATTACCTTATTACATTTTTATAATTGTTCAATCGTTATATTCATATTGTTTTACATATGATAATTGTTATGAGTATCGTACTGGTTTATATGTGATACTCCGACTTGATTCATTTTATCATATTGTTTTATATATGATAAATGTTATGAGTATCTTACTGGATTATATATATGATGCTCTGACTTGATTTGTTATCATACTGTATTATATATGATATTCGTTATGGGTATCATACCGGTTTATATATAATACTCTGAGACGGTTTACTCTTACCATCTTGTTTTATATATGGTATTTGTTACAGATATCGTATTGTTTTATATATGATACCATTTTGTACAAGTACTGTCTCACAACATACACTCAGTTACACTCACTCATTTTCACACTCAATGTCTTCATCTTCAGTGATTGATCTAGAATTTGCCCAATCGTCCATTGTACCTATAAGAATAGAATAATACATTGAATGGAAAAGAAACAATTTTGATACATTTATGATGATGTACGTGCACAAGACAAACTGATCCGCTAGAGACAATTTTATTTGGAGAATATAGTAATATTACAGTAAGTTCCTATTCATTCTATTTTTCACTTTGGATTTTATTTGGAATCATGGAAGCAAATCATATAATAGAATTGAGATTCTGCGTCATGTGCTAAATCTGTACGTTGTTAGTAAATAATTTATCACTAATATTACAGTAAAATGCTAATGGCTAAATCTCACTAGCAAATGATCAATCATTATCATACTAATTAATTAATGTTGTGGTGTCCTAACATAGGAAAGTGAAATAAGATAGCTATTTATACTCTCAAAACCCCAATGTTTAAGTGCCTACGTACATCATTTATTTTTGTACATAATGTTTAAGATGAAAAATTGAATATAAAAAACATAATTGTATTTATTATGTATTAACTTCTGAAACCAGTGGTGTCTTATGTACTAATTAAGCGAGTGAAATCAAAAAAAAAAAAAAAAAAAAAAAAAAAGAATAATCCACTACCCATGCTTCTTGAAGAACTTGCATACGTCAGAATAGTTATATGCAGCTACCCTCAGTTTGCTGGGTATATGAAGAATTCCAAGCGAGGCTGCGGTTGCTAGCAGGAATATGACTGACCATAATGCTAAAAGCTACAAAATAGAACTTGAACAAATTCTACTTAAGATTTACCATGTACCATGCATGTATTAACCCAAAAGCATGTACATTGTAATTTTAATCTTATCTTGACAGTTCAACTTAAGATTTACCTAATGTATCTGATTATATCACCTAAAACTATTATAAATAGGGTGCAATTAAAGTGTAGCTGTAGAAACCTGAAAACATTTTCCCAATTAAATCAATCAACTTGACTTTACTATATCAATCAATATTTCAAACAGGGCATCTACACCAAAAGATAATCACATGGTTCTAAGGTCGGCCCGAAGCATAATCAAGAGAGACATATGACAGCGTGAAATAAAAGACAAACTTTTAAGCAGGATACACTAAGGATCCATGATCCATGGTCATTTTGGGTAACCTAAAATAAAAGACAACGTGAAAGTTTGGTAATGAGATTGACAACAAAATTCAAATAAATTATAACAAAATTCACTAACGCTTTTACATGGACCATTTATTGGATCATGCTAAATTGCTAATCATCCCAGTCCGACTCTAAAACTGGGTTGTGACTTCACAACAAAACTCAAAGAAACTATATGGAAAACAATCATAATATATTTCTGAAGTTAAAATCTTAAAGAATGAACATGAAAAGAAAAAATACATGAGTGAATAAATGAAGCTGGGGGTATGAATGTTTTCTATCATAGGTATAAAGAGTTTTTGATGTCGAATCATTAAAAAACGTGCAAAAGACTGATGAAAATATAAGTCCCACATCGGGAAATGTTCAACTAAAAATCCTGGATATATACTAAAAAGCTACAGTTCACATCAACCAATTGGTTTTGTGAACAAACTATATAGCTCTCTAAACTATAAAATGACAACAGTCATTTTTATGCTCCAAAAATCATAATTTTCACCGGCAAAAATAGGGACAGAAGGTGATGGAGATTGAGCAATGTTTGCCATAGCTTATAATTGTTGCAATGTTTTTTCGCCCAATATGCGAACGAACGAAGCTCTGATACCATGTTAGATTTTTTTTTTTTTTGTATTAATCCCCTTATTATCACAAAACCAATTGGTTGATGTGAACTGTAGCTTCTTAGTATATATCCAGGATTTTTAGTTGAACATTTCCCGATGTGGGACTTATATTTTCATCACTCCCCCTTCACGTGTGGCGTATTTGAGCCATCTACGTGATCATGCTATTTTATAGTTTATAGCTCTCTAAACTATAAAATGCCAACAGTGGTATCAGAGCTCAGGTCAACTAATTCAACTAGTTCAACTAATACGTATGTGCTTAACCGCCATACGTGCGCCACTCCATCCAAAATAGCATGATCACGTAGATGGCTCAAATACGCCACACGTGAAGGGGGAGTGATGAAAATATAAGTCCCACATCGGGAAATGTTCAACTAAAAATCCTGTATATATACTAAGAAGCTACAGTTCATATCAACCAATTGGTTTTGTGAACAAACTATGTAGCTCTCTAAACTATAAAATGCCAACAAAGACAAAAAGACATCCAATTGTCATACCAGTCATGTGAAATAAAAATGATACGAACTGCAAAAATAATGAAACTATTTTTGCATGCCTAGTCTTCGTCACCCATTGCAACTGGCAAGGATGGAAGAACGATTCCTACATGAGCATTTAAACCAGATCCAATAATTTCTGCCAAAGCTCCTGGTGCATGTGCATTGAAGGCATTGACAAGAGAATACATGCAAATAAATTGTAATCCCATGATTCATACTTGATATAGTAACAAAAAACATTTACCAAAATGGAGAATCGACCAATTTTGGCAAGATATGTGGCAACACTGCTTATGTTCTGACACTTCATTCGAAAATAAAACATATGCAAATTCACAAAATTTATGGAACTAACAGGAGCAAAAGGTCATGGTCTGCTAGATGCAAAGGGAAAAATATATATGAAAACCTAGAATTTTCTTTAGACCATCAAGGGAGGTATCAAAAGTTTCATTGTCTTTTAAAGCACTCCGCAGTGTAAGAATGATTTCATCAATTGCTTGCATTACTGAGCAATGCATCATCAAATGTTATTTTAGAACATTATCCACTTTGTTAGTGCAAAATTTCAGTCTGATGCATGTTTCTTATTATTTTTACCTTGTAAAGGGTACTAAATGCTAAGTCTGCATATTCATGAACTTCAGGAGTGTTGTCAAACAAAGATAAAAATCACAGAACTCATCGCAGATATAAACACTATCACAATATACGTCAATTAAGACAATTTTTTATACTTTATCACATAATGCTGCAGGAATTGTTGGAATAAGTTGATCGATGAAATGAATTAATTGATGCTTACCCAACTTGCCATCACTTCATTCAGACTAAGCCAAACACTCTTAAAAGATGATAGGGTAAGATTGACAAAATTTGCAGCATGCAAATAATTACTTATCCAGTGGTTTTCATATATTTCAACAAAGAAATTACAGGAAAAATTGAAATATAAAAATGAACATAATTATGTTCAATTATGACTGGTTTGTTCATTTTCAGTTCTACTTTTCAAAATAATATAACCTTATCGTATCACCTTTAATGGGAATCCAGAGTATCAAAACAAAAATGCACCTGAATAATGGCAGCGGCTCAACGACTTGCACTTCATCTGATTAAAAAGGGAGGAGCGCGAGATCCATAGATTTCTAAAACTCGTGCAACGATGAAGATGGGAATAATAACATCTCGAGATGATCAATGATAGCGCAAGAATAGCAAGGTCTGTAAGTATCTCGAGATGGAAGAGGGATCACGAATTTGGGGTTCAGGGAATTTGGGAAATAAGAATGAAAAACGAAAAGAAAGGGGAGAAGGCAGAGAGACATGGGACGATGCTTCATGCGTGGTTCAACAAAAACTAGATCTGGGTTGGATCGAAAGAAATAGAGCGGAGTGAAAACTTTCAGTTTGGAGCCAAAATTTTGGTTTTGGATCCTAAAGGAAAATTGGATTTCAGTCCAAAAAAAATTGTATGTCTTCAACATATAACATGTTAAGTAAATTAGATCCAATGTGGAATTATCAACGAGTACCCAAAAAGTTTAAATCTGTCCATACCCGTATCCGAGATATGAAAAATTATTTGATATTCAAAAAGCGAAAGTGAATACATATATAGTCACATCCACATTAAATAATTATTCATTTAGTTTTAATTAAGATTATAGTCAATTTTTTGTGTAATCAAACAAATAAATTTATTGTCATTTACTATTCTACATGAGTAAAAAAGATCAATATATAGAACTTAAATATATTTTTCTTGGAAAATTTATAATTTTTGATATTCTTAATACTTAAGTTGATTGAAATGAATGAAGACTCTCTATTTAATTGTTTATATATGCTATTATTATTTAATTTTATATTTTAACTTTAAATTATTATTATTTATTTATTACAGTTTTTTTATTGATTAATAACTAGCATTTAATTGTGAATTATTTATAACTTATTAATTATTAACTAAACAGTTAATATTGTCATAGCAATAGTAATTACAAATCAATAATTACTAATTACTGAATATATTACTAAATAGTAAATTAATCATTAACAATGATAATTAATTATTAAACTATGGTAATTACTAAATAATATTATTAAAATCATAGATTAATTAAACAAATTAAATATTTAGCTTAATTATTAATCATTAATTACTTAATAGTATTAATTATTTAATATTATTTTTTAATTTTATTAATTAATAAATATTAAATGTAATTTACTAATTATTAATAATTAACCAAAAAAATTATTAAATACAACTTTTTTATTGATTATAGATAATAATTAATCATTATGAATTATTTATTAATAATCATTATAAATTTCAAATAATATTTTATATAAGTTGACATCTAAACAACGGGCATTTCTTGACCGTTGTAAAAGTAGCATCTGTTACAGCGATCATTTCTTGAACGTTATAAAATTGACATCTGTTGCAACGAGTACGAAAGGACTATTGTAATATCAATCTATTACAACGGGTAGTCATTGCTCGTTGTAAAAAAAAACATTGTATAAGACATCTATTACAATAGTTCTGAACTGACTATTGTAAAAACCATCTATTACAAATTTTTCACTATAACAATTTTCTATATGATGAAATATATGTACATTTTCCGTTGCGCAAGATTTTGTTCTTTCTACTTCTTTTTATTTTCTTTCTTACAGCAAACAATTCGCTTCTCCGACACTTTGTTTTGTGTCATGTGAATACCGCGGATGTGTTAGTTTCGATTTTCAGGGGTTGAAGAAGTGGTTAGTTTCTTGTGTCGCATGGCTACAAAAACAACAACAACTAAATTAAATTTCGTTTTTACAAAATCGTTCAGGGACAACATTTGGTTTTTTTTCTAACGAACAACAAGTCATATGATATTTTATTATTAAGCAACAATTTAATTGTTATTATTAGTTACTATATCTAGAACAAATTTGAATGATGTAAACTTTCAATTTTAATTTAATGAAATTTGAATAAACAAAAATAATTGCATACCTTGGTTGGGGATCGAGGAAATATCAATCATCCAATTATTTGTCAAAAAAATTCATAGACACCGTACTTGCATCATTTCGAGTTGTTTGCGATTACACCTAAGCAGGCCCGGTCCAAGCGAAAACAAGGCCCTGGACAAATCAAGTAACACATAAACTGTCAAGTTCAAGGTCAAAAATAAATGAAATGTTGATGATCAAGTTAGGCGCTCAAACCTGGCACCTTCCAATTCACAACAGCATGCATTACCATCCCCACCAACATGCATTTACTACAATTTAGCATTATCATATTTTATTATAACATAAATTTTTCTTAATTGGGCCCTCCACTCACCTAGGTCCTAGGCGGTCGCCCAGGCCCAGGGCCAACTCTGCTTCCGAGATATAAGGATACCAGCAAGTTCTAAAACAAAGGTTAGGATATATATGATATTTACGGTCGTTGGTCGGTTATGGAAAACGACCAACTATGAGTCTGTTCTCGGCGACGGCGAACAGACGATTTGAACGGTTGTTTAGGACGGTGAACTGAACGGTTAAAATTAAATGAGTTAATAATGGGTTTTTTCTGCTTTTGAACGGAGAATTGAATCGTTATTGTGAGCGAAAAATTAAACGTTGAATGAGTAGTGGTTTATATGTGTATTTTATAAATATGATTGCAAATAGGGTTGCCAACGGATACCCAAAAATCCGATATATGTCCGCATCAGTATCTGAAATTATGGAACATATCTGTTATCCGAGATGCAAATTCAGATATCCGATATCCGAGAACCCTTCCGGATACGGATATGGTTATAGTGGTATCCGTATCCGAAAAAATCTCCGTTCGGTGGTTTGATTTGTTTATGTGTGTGTGATCTGTGTGCGTAATGTTTAATTTATTTATGCTTAAGTTAATATATAATTTTTCTTAAAATAGCTAAACTAATCTCAACTATTGAATTACATACCCATACCACAAAAATCGAATGTTGTATTTATATTTTCTATAATTTAACATTTTAAATCACGAGCTCATTTTATTTTGTGGTATGGTTACAATTAAGACATGATTATCTATATGCTTTTGTTTTGTTTTAGTCTTAAAATTGTATTTTTCAAATTTTAGACACTTTATCTTTTAAAATATTTGTTGTATGAAATTTATATGATTGATGTCTTCGTTATATTTTTTAATTAGATGTAATCAGCTTTAAAAAATATATTTTGTGAGTCAAATTTCTATGTGAGTGATATCTTCGTAAATTTTTATTATTTTACTTTCGGATATTTTTCGAATATTTTTTGGATATTTTCTGATAACCGCATCAGATGTGCATTTTTAAGTTTCGAATAATGATATTTTCGGATATTTTTTATGATATTTTTGGATAAACGCATCGATTGTGCATTTTTAGGTTTCAGATACGGATATTTTCAGATATTTGTATCTACTAAGGCGGATACAAATATTTTGGAATATCGGAATATATTCGCGGATACAGATATTCGTACACTGGTATCCGTGGATATCGGATACAGATACAGATTTTTATTTTCGGATACAGATACAACACTATCCATATCCAACTACATCCGTTTACAATCCTAATTGCAAATACTTGTTGATAAAATACCTAGATGAATTACATAGATAAAACAAATGTGAAATACAATCAAATAAATGCTAAAAAAAAGATTAAAAAATAAATTTGAAATACAATCAACATCTACATCTACTTCAACTACTGGTTTATGGTATCATTATCTTTGTTAATCAAGAACGACTGATATTGTTTTGTGTGTCATATGTCGGCAATCTCTGTAAATAACCAGCTTGTTGCCAATTCATCATTCATGAGGTCGAAACTTTTTGTTTTCTCGGACCGTGTTACAATAGTCATTCTTTTGTCGAATTCGATCTCGCCAGTATAAAACCGTTGCAAACAAGCTATCAGATTTTCTTAATTCAAATAAGTTCGTGTCGATTCTACGTTGTTTGTCATGTTTTCTGTATTTGGGCTTTTTGAAATTGTGCTAGATTTTTTCGAATGTCGTTCACGCATCAATTCTATTATTTTTTCAAATTTATCATCGACCTGACCATGATTACGTCTACATGCAGGTTTTTGCACTTTATTGATACTGGAAAATGGACAATTATGGGTTGGTGGACGTAAAGCAGGTGGTGTTTGTTGAATTGGAAAATTAGAATCATAATTTGAATTTGAAATTGTCTCAAATGTATCATCCTATTGCCTAAGAGAAAAGAAATCAAATCGTTATGCAGGTGAAGTTAGTGGAGATACTTGTTGCGTGAAGTTTTCTTAAGCTTGCGTGCCACCTGACGTATACACATTACTCCCAATTGCATTTGTACCTTGATATAATTGGCATCAGCTTCAAATTCTCTGACATTTAGCTTGTATTTCACAAGGGTATTGTTATTGACACTCCACTTTTGATTAAGGGGCGTCACGATTGAAATTCGGCAAGGCGATACCGAACTTTTCAGCACAATTTGGTCGGGATTTTATCAAGTTTTGGTCTGAAAGTCGGAAAACGACCACGTAAATGATAAAAATCGAAAAACGGTGGGGCTGTACCGAATTTTCATTTTTGACCCTGACACCCCTTAACTAAAAAGGGAGTGTCAATAACAATACCCTTTCACAATACTTGGACCAAATTTCTACAAATAAACCACATTCTATTAAAACTTGAAATTAACCAACAATAAATAACTGTATTTTATACTTACAGCAACTCGCACCTTTCAACACTGCTTGAAATAGTCTCTTTAGTAACATTCTAACCAACTCCACTTTTGTTGCCCATAGTCTCCCATTTCGCCCTCTCTTTTTAGACTATCGTGTTTGTGTCTAACTTTTCCTTAATCAACTGAAGCTACATTGGGCATGATTTCGACAATAATATCGAAGTCGACCATGATTGTCTTATGGATTCATTTTTTTGTGTTTACAGCCAGGCCTATACGCTTCGGTAGAACAATTGAGAAACAATGTTGTTGATTCATAATTCCACTGTTAAGCTTGTTTTCGACTAGTTGAAGTCATTTTTATATCCTGAAAATAACAGTAAAAGTAAAAGCTGGTAAAACAATCAGGAAATATATATGTTATACAAATGCAATAATATAAATGAATTTAACGAGCGATATCTAAATTGGACAATTGATTTTGTGTAGAAAAATTGGAAATTTTTCGAATTGGTGTTTGTTTACGAGATAGAGGTGAAGGAGCGAGAAACGAGGAGAGGATATAATCGGTATAAGAAGTCTTCGAACAAAGTTGACGTCGGCGTCCAACACATTGGACGTCATGTTATGAATGTAACGGTTTGAATTCGTGTCTGACCGTTGGAGAGTCTGACGTGAACGCAGCCAAACTTTACCACTTTTTGACTGCTATACCTATTTTTTTTGTCTAGATTCGTAAAATTATAGTGGTGTGTGAGATAGGAGCCTTTAAGCAATTAAGTTAATCCTCAAAACCAGTTAGTATTAAAAAGAGTTTCAGAAACCGTTTAGCAAACTTTTCTTGATTGATGTCAAAATCTTGTCTTGATTGATTTGAGCACCGCTCCAGATGCTCTTCTTAGGGCATTACCAGCAGTGTGAGGAGGAGAGGAAATGGGGAGTGAAAGTGGAGGGACGCTCTCCAGCAGTGGCGCGAGGAGCGTGGGGGGGCTTTTGAAATGGTGACGCTCGCCATTTCATAAATCAGAGCGGCGAGACCTAAACGGTTTCATGAAAACCGAATAAGGCCTAAACGGTTTTCATAAAACCGTTTTAGATATAAACGGTTTTTTGAAAACCGTTTAGTGTCTTCTCAGATTTCATAAAACCCTTTTATACGGTTTTATGAGAACCGTATAAAACATGGTTTTTTTTCAAATAATCCAATTTTCGATGTTTTATTTTAATATGTCTAAATTACGTTGTAAATTTATCTAACTTAAAGTTTTCAAGTTAATTTAAAACATGGAAAATAAATTTTGACATAAAACTAGTTAATTTTTTTTAATAACCCACAAAACAATACACCCAACATAGAAAACTAAAACTAGGATACAACAAGCAAGAAATAGCAACCTAGAAGTAACACAGCCAACTTAGAAATCTAAACCTAGGATACAACACGCTCGAAATAGCAACATAGACTGTGTCTACATCTCGGAACTTCCTTCTTCTTCCTGATATCGTTTCTGTTGAGCCCTGAATATACGATCTTTTTTTGCTATAGCATACTAAAGAGCCTGTCCAGTCAAATGAGATATATCTCTTGATAGATACTCCTCCTCTTCCTTCTCCTTAAACGTCTTTCACGTTTTTCTTTACAAGCAGTTCTTTGTATGAGAGCTGTAGTTCTAACGGCTTCTTGCTGCAGTTGCATCTCCATAATCTGTAGCTTCTTCTGTTTACGCTTTTTACGGTCTTCGTTGTTGGAGACGGATGCAAGTGATATATCACTTAACAACGAAGTTAGTTTATCACTAGACGCTGCCAAATCTTTTGATTCCTTATTTTTCAGTAGTGCTCTCTTGCTTGATTTTATTCCTTCTGGCCTTGCATCAACCCCACCATACATCATTCCCGAATTAGGAGTCACAGGTGTACTGTTATTCCCATCATCGTCTGTAGTTATAGGACGTTCAACTGTATTGCCCGGGGATGAATCCACCGAAAGTCTAGAAGCTACATTTCTTAAGTTAGATTCTTCAGTGTCTACAAGATATACATCATCTGGTTCGCATATATTGGCCCAACGTGGACAAAAAGAAAGAATTTCCAATGCTTCATGAGCAATGAATTCAGTTTTACAGGTGTCACGATAGATGCTATCGTAATCGTCCTTCAAATCTCTGAAAGTTTGACCACTTCTAAGCGAATCTCCCCTTAGTGCTTTTATCCCTTTGTACTTGGTACACATAGCATTCGAATTATACCATGCAGTCTTTGTGCTCTCAATTGATCTTCGTGTGACGCATTCAGTGTCTCCATTGTACAAATCATTAACCCTCTGATAGAAAAACTTACCAGTAGAACGACCATCAGCAACGATAGAAGCGCTTACCCATGCATTAGCTAGCACTTTATAGTCAGCTGCTCTCCATATTTTACCAGTACCTACAGTTTTTTCCATGGTACTTTGAACGGGAGTTTCTTTTGTTTTTTGCTTGGTATATGATCGTTTAGCCTTGGTTTGTCCTTTGTCAGGTACCGGGGTCAGAGCAACCATCTCTTGGTGTACGTTTTGATTATGAAGTTGGCCATACATGCTACCGTACTGCTGAGTGAGGTTTATTTGGTGGAGAAATTGACTTTGTTCTGGAGTTAGGAAAGGGGATGGAATCATTGACGGGCCTTCGGCTTGAGATAATAAACTAGTAAAATTACCAATGTTATCATTGGTATAGGCAGAGAAATTGTTGTTGTTGGGATCATACATTGTTGTTTGCTAAGAATTCGAACTGTTTGTGTGTATGAGGAAAACTACCATACCCCCGTATTTATGAAGACAAAGAACGCAAGTAGGCTTGAAAATTACAATTTGAAATTCAATGTTCTGCAATATGTTTTCCAATCAACTGTAGAAAACAGGGTAAGTTTAACTGTTATGACCCTGTCAAGTTGTTTAATCAAATCAACTTTAATGATTCCCTTGAATGGTGTGATGCTTTACTTTACTTTACTTTACTTTACTTTATTTTGCTTTACTTTGTTTTGCTTTTCCTTTCCTATATTAAACATTTGAATTGTAGTTTAACTACACACTTCGAAATGGCAAACGAAAATTGGACTGCTTCAGACTACGTTGTTTTGATAAAGGCGTACATTGAAGCAGACGTACTACATATGGAAGAAGAGGTGGATCAAGATTTCTAGGAAACCCTCAATGATTTTTACAACAATCATACTAGTTGTAGAATACAGAGGCCCAACTTAGCAACCAGAAGCGCTTTCTGCTTATTTAGTACCGACTGTATGAATTACCGCAAAGTAATTGATGAGATAAAAAAGGAAGGCATCTTTCAGGAGAAACGGTCGACGTACGACTCACTCTATCTTTTCAAGTACCGTTCTAACTTCGTCGGTCACGAAGCGTACGGGTTATGGTACAATCATATTATACATTTTGAGTAGTATATCGTTATATTATGTGTCGTATTCATTATGTATCGTTTGGTTTATGTAGTTGGAAAGCTTGGATGTATCCGTAGGCTTCAATTTCAATTCATAACTATATTATGTGTTTTATTCAACTGAAATAACTAGTCTATGTACACTATAAGGCATGCTACACGAACATTAAAAGTCGTGCTCCACTGACATTAAAAGTCGTGCACCACTAACATTAAAAGTCGTGTTCCATTCACATTAAAAGTCATGCTGGAAAGAAAGAGTCAAGAAGTTAAAGGTTTGGGTCGTCCTCTTTTGTGTTGTGAAAATAAAGTGTTAAGGCGTTTAAGGAGTTACGTACGGTTTGAGTCGTCCTCTTTTGTGTTGTGAAAATAAAGTGTTAAGACGTTTAAGGAGTTAAGGAGTTACGTACGGTTTGGGTCGTCCTTTTTTGAATTGTGAAAATAAAGTGTTAAGGCGTTTAAGGAGTTAAGGAGTTATGTACGGTTTGGGTCGTCCTCTTTCGTGTTGTGAAAATAAAGTGGTAAGGCGTTTAAGGAGTTAAGGAGCTACGTACGGTTTGGGTCGTCCTCATCAAACGTTACAATAGTCACATTATAAAATAGAAATGCGATATATTTAAAGTACATAAAACAATACAATAATCGAGTACTATGGACCTCCCTAGACAATACAACAATAAAACAATACAATAATCAATTACAATACAATAACTCAACAACCGCATAGACTTTATCTAAGCAGTACCTTTCGTATGCCATGAATGCTCAACCAGGTCGTCCCGCAGTTTACTGTGGACCTCCCTAGACCTAATTTTACGCAATCGCCTAAGAAATACCTCAAGGGTCGCTGGATTTCTATCAGCAACAACAATTTGGGTGTTATCTGGATCATATCCCAAATAAGACAGAAATGTTCCTCTTTCTTCTTCAGTGATCATGTTATGCATTATAATACAAGCACGCATAATGTTGCTCAAAACCTGTGGCTTAAATAATTTAACAGGGTTTTTTACGATGGCGAACCTTGCTTGGAGAACCCCAAATGCACGTTCTACGTCTTTTCTTGCTGCCTCTTGCCTTTTAGCAAAGTATTTTTCTTTCTCTGTTTCAGGAGCTGAAATTGTTTTGACAAGCGTACCCCAAGAAGGATATATGCCATCTGCTAAATAATACCCCATGTCGTACGCATTTCCTGCAATATTAAAATCACATGCAGATGCGTTTCCATGTGCAAGGCTCTTAAACAAATGTGATTGGTGAAGTACATTAATAGCGTTCATTGAGCCAGGACATCCAAAAAAAGCATGCCAAAACCATAGATCATGTGAAGCAACAACTTCAATTATCATTGTCGCTTTAGGGTAATATCCAATAAGTTGACCGTGCCATGCTGTAGGACAGTTTTTTCATTCCCAATGCATACAGTCCAGACTGCCTAACATGCCGGGAAACCCTCTTTTGGCTCCCAACCTTTTCAATTTGTTGATATCGCTTTGCGTCGGAGCACGTAGGTACTCATCACCATAGATTTCAATTATGGCTACACAAAACCTTTCAAGGTTTACGGTAATAGTACTCTCACCCATTCGGACAACCTCATCAAACGCATCTGGAGCTATTCCGTAAGCTATTACACGTAATGCGCCTATAATTTTTTGATACGGCGAACATCCCAAGGTACCAGCACTATTACATTTTTAAACAAAATAATTATCGTGTTCAACAACTCCATTAAAAATGCGCATAAACATATTCTTGCTCATGCGAAAACGACGTCTAAAGTCATCAAGACCATACGTACAGGGGGTGTTGAAATAATCTTTAAGTAATCTTGCAGTACCTCCTTTATGATCCTGCAGCTTCCGTTTGTCTACACGACCGTATACGCTGCCTCCTCGAGTAACCCTAGATGATCCTTCCGTTAAGAAGTGTTGGTTAATCCTTAATTGTTGCACGGCAACAGCTTGCATCATAATCTGTAAAGTATCGCTATCGGTCGAGCTATCAGAAGAAAACTGAAGAAATT